>CP099842.1:11320094-12530094 GCA_030062745.1 Capitulum mitella
TTCATGTTCGTAACTGTTAATTATTTCATGTTGAGACAACGCTCGGAAGATCACATTCATCCTTGAGGATAACGTCCATGATCATAGGCGCGGTAGCCATGGGGCCAGGGGGACTTTGCCTTCCCCCTTTTGAAATTTAATATTGACCCTGTGGGCGTTGACTGGGAAGAATTAAGATGCTTCTCGTTCCCCCCCCCCAACTGAAGAGGAGTTCCCGTGGCCCTGTCGATGATCGTGAAAGCTGCTCAGATTGCCAGCTGCAGGCCAACGCAGCTGTGGTAACGCTATCACTCCGCTCCTTGTTTGACAGGTTGAGCAGGTTTTTGCACGCATCATCCGTCACGCCGTAATTTTGCTCGACATCACTGGGCATTGTTGATCCAGCAACCATTACTCCTGCTCATAACAGTGGGACTTGCTATCAGTAAGACGTTATAATTCACACCTACTCGGGAATGAAATAAATAATGAATTAAATAAAAAAATGAAATCAGTGAACAAAAGAAATCGAAAAAGTGCATGCGAATGTGCGCAATTCGTACAACATTTCCCTATTTCATTGAACTACATTTCGGCAAGTTAAAGAAAACTGCTTTTAAAAGTAAGAGTTTCAGGCTAATTATATCACCTGAAACCAGTTTGATGTTGCGAAATAAATCAAACATGCACTGCAAGCAACAAGGTTCTGCAAACTATGCAAATGATCTCTTGTCTGGAACACAAGTCGGTTTCACGGCAATCCACAAACCGAAACACGCCGTTGCATTTTGCAGCATGCATTGATTTGGGGACCACGTGCACGGAGCCAACACCTTTCAAATCGACCAGAGCAACGGGGTTTCATAACCTGCGTGACACAGCGCCAGGAGTCGGGAAAGGATAACATCTGACGGCAGCGTCGCATTCGGGCGGCATCTCGACTATCGACAGCGTTAGATCGCTCTGCAGCCGTTAAACGCCGTGATCTGCCCTTGAGGCTATGATTTAACGACGAGACGTTTCGTCTGCTGCACACGCGCTGAGTACCACTCCCGCCGTGACGCACCTCACGTCCACGCGGTCACTCACCATTGAAGAAGACGTTTCCCTGAGGGTCGATGAACGCGTACTGGATCTGGGAGGCCAGCGCCGCCAGAGGGTCGCGGATTTCCGACCCCTCTCCGCACTCTGAAACCGAAAAATGGCCCGATCAGTGCCGACACCGTGAGCGGACTCCGAGCCTATGAAAGGCCGTCCTATTGGCGATTTTCCTTTGCCTGTATTATGCAAACTCGGAACACTCCATGTTCGTGTCCAATGAATTCGTACCTGCCAGCGTTATTCAGTCCCTCCTCTCCCGTCCTGCTCTTCCAGTCCCGCTGCAGCGAGAGGGACTATCGGAAAGTGATCTGCACTGCATGCCTCGCATCCACGAAATTCGTTCTGGCTGGTCGGCTCGCTATCGTCTCTGGCAGCGATTTGTCATGGCGACCAGATCCACATGAAATACGCAGATGAGGAGCCGCAGCAGGTAGCACAAACGACGTCTGACTCTCTCGGAACGGCAGCGACGGTGTGAGACAAGAGGGAGCTTAAATGCCTTGCGGCTCAAAGGCAGGAACATGTGCTTTCGCAATAACTCTGTCGGTTTCTGTTAATCGTCCAAAAAAGAACAGCTTGTGTACAGAAGTCTGAAAAAATCAGAATTTCATACTGGTGCAAAAATGAAATAACCAATAGACTCACTACCGGAAACGGAGTTTTCCCTTAACGACGGGCAACTGAATTCAAGGAACGCTTGCCCATGTCGTTCATATTCAACACCAACCATCGTCACCCCTAAAAATCTTCTCCATAATTCAATCCTGGTTTGAATTCCTTTGGCGTTCCAGAAGATACGGCTATTCCGAACTCGCAGAAAATGAAAAAGGCTGGTTAACATTCAGGGAGAAGCAGTTTGACTCGTGAAGAACGGACCACCGATATGGTTTTGCGACAGCCTCATATTACTACAGCTTACGAGCGTGACAGATGCCGGGGCAACGTGGTGTGCCAACAGCAGTGACATCTGGGCTTGCATGCTTCGTTCTTTTTTCGAGAACATTTCGAAACATGAGAAAAACTTTAAAACGCGCAAAAGAAAAAAGGTCTGCGTCGTCGCAATTCATTCTTTCATTATTTTTCCAGCTTAAAAGGTGCTGGTAAGTCCCCTAAAGCCCGCGGGCATCACGCGCGGACCGTTCCGTTAAATCATCCGACACGCCCCGAGCCTCGGCCACCGGCAGATATGGTCCGGTAAGCTGCACCGTATCCCTCTGATGTCATCGACTGAGAGTCCTCTGGGGCCAACTGGCGGCGAGTGCCGCGGTTTTTCCAGCCATGAGTGCCCGCAGCTACACGCCGGTGCCCAGCCGGTGCCCCGAGCGTCCCGGGCACTCGTCTGTCCTGCCATCTGGCGGCAGCCCGCACCCGCGCCGCTAATGACGTCGGCATCGCATGAGGCACCAGCATTGTCGGATTATATTTAGAGACCCGACGGGATGGAGCTGGGGGACGGGTGACAGAATGACGGACGACCGACTCGCGCACGCAGATAACGAGCGAGGTCCGGTCGGAGGAGATTGGCTGGACGGGGATTCGCTATCAGCAGCAGGCAGGATATCACTCTTCGACCTATGTGGATGAGCTGACAACTCTTCCTTTGCTCACAGTTTATGTGAAAACCGAGGCTACGGCTCATTTAACATCACTGCGAAGGCGGACAAAGGCAGACCCCAGGCGACTTAAAGCGGTCATGACTCTTTCCATAATGACGAAGGCTGGGCATGGCACGGTATTATTTTTCAATTTTCGCAACAAATATTGGCACTTAAATGAAAAACCTTTGAGAAGATGTTTGAGAACCACGCAGTTTCCGCAGAATTTGCAAAGCCTTTATCAAAAAATGCACATGTATTGCACCCCGCCCAACACGTCGCCCTCCCCCCCTAAAGGGTCGGATCCTTACCCAGATGACCGCGGCGGTCTGCTGGAGTCAGCTGGAGGCGGAATCTGACCAGCAACGCCATTCGAAATTTCTCGCATATTTCAAGTCTGTCACGGGTCATTCGGAAGCCCTTACCGCGCAAACTTCGTCAACAGATGACTCAGCAAGTTTCGCTGGCCCGGACCGTCTGTCGGCCGCCGTGATTGGACAGACTCTGACTCGTGACTGCGACCCGGACCTGTGAGCGGCCAGGACCGGGTGGTTCCTCCGCTCCAGGCCGCGGCCGCCGCCGATCCGCCGGCCGGCAGATAGTGCGTGGTCGATATCTCCGCCCTCCGCCGCCGCCGCCGCCGCCGCCGGCCGCCCGGTCGCCGGCAGCCGCGGACTTTGAAGCGGCAAACAACCTCCTCGGATGCGTCTCGATAGCGTGCCGTAACGAGCCTCGTGCCGCCGCGCCGCGCGCCGCCGGGACCGCGTCCGTCGCGCGCATTCCTCGCCGGCATATCGGCGGCGGCGTGCGGCGCGTGCACCGCGGTCCTGGCTCGCCGCCGCCGGCCGCGCGCAGTACGGCCGACGGCTGAGCTGCCAAAAATGCGGCTCCGTCGCCGCTGGCTGGGATCGCTCCGGCGCGGGAGGCGGCCACGCGTGCGGGAGACCGCGATTGCTCGCCTGCGGAGCGGACTGCATCGGACGGTCGACTTGGTCGCAGCTGGCGGGACTGCGCCGTGCCCAGCGGAGGCTCGAGAGTCGAATTTGAAATGTTTCGAGATAACCAGGAAAATCGACGGGCTCTGGCAATGAATTTCCAGAGACATCGCTGCATTAAGAAAGTTCCAAAGGCAGCTTCATCACCACCAGTCATACATGCAACACCACAGACAGAAACAGGATTAGGAGCGTAGGACATGCAATGCCAGCAAATTTTAATCATTAACTCGGAGACATCATACAAGAAAAGCCGCGCCAGAGACCATTTCTACCTATCACTGCACCACTTGCTGTCATGATTCACCATTATTCGAACATAACGGGATTCAAAGACGATAAAAACCACATGGCCATTGATTTTGCCACGACTATAAAGAATCAAATCATACGACCATAGTGAAAAAGTCGGGAGGAAATACGATGGTACAGATATATCAGCCCCTATCACATCAGAAGAGGCTCCTAGATAATCCCTCCTAGACAACCACGTGAGCACAACGAGCACTATCAGCAAGGTTTTGAAGTGGCCAATAGCCTGATGAAAAAGAAACGAAGTGGATGCTATGAATCTACAGAGTTCACATCAGGTAAGGAATCATAACGTATCCTCGCAGCGTGATGCATTCCATAAGATGAGGGCTTACAACGGTATTTGACTGCATTCATGGAAACATCAACCCACGCTTAAAGGCACGGCATGCATAAAGTGCAGGTTGTATTATTTTCCTAGTCTGCTTCTTACAGGCAATAAAGGGCTTCTTTCATTAAATCCAGTGAAACACAACGCAGGAAAAGGCGTATTTGCGTGCAGCCGCTACAATGCTATTTGCGTCAGTTAAGGCCGCACATTGTTGACTTCCGATGGTCACCGGAGTAAAAAACTGTACGAAGAGCGATTGTGTTAGAAATCGGAACTATCAAAGAACGTTTCCAGTGCGAATAAATCCTCACATTTCCAATACGATTGCAATTCATTTCCAATGTCAATCAATCCATACATTCCCGAAGCGGATAAATCCTAGCAGTAACACGAAAGAGTTTTGACGAGACGGAAACTGCTGCTCTGTTCCCTCGGACAGTGTAGCGAGGATAACAGTGTCCATTTTTCATGTAAATTAATGTCTCGGCCGGCTCAGGGTTGAAGGGAACGGTGCCGGCGTCCCCAGATTGGCCTATCAATGGGGCGGCTCGGCGCTTCGCTGGAACGACCTTTGAAAGCCTCACGAAAAGAAGCTGGCACAGGGTGGGCCTGCACAGGACAAATCTTAGTTTTAGGAGGAGACATTTTACGAGAAAGCCGAGGATAAAGCTCAGGGTCCACATGAATAATTTAAACTGCAGGGACCACTGGTGTAAGTGGGACATACCGCCACGAGCATTCTTCGGCGTTTCAAATGCGCATGAACCGCATTTTGCGATAACCGCAGAATGTTTTGTACGCAGGCAGACAAATTTATTAAGACGACAAATGAAGCCTGTATAATGTACTCCTCAGGCGATCAGGACGACGATGTCACTGCGACTGCCTCAGGTGTCGACACCAGCTGCGCGACACGTGTTCCCGCACCAGGCCCTCAACGGCTGGCGTCATTCACTGCTCGGAAGGCGGGTCCCATCTCGGGGACCCGCGGCGGCAATAGAGGCCCACGACAGTGTACCGTCAGCACAGCCCGACCTCAGTCTCCTGGCTTCCCTCAGAGCCGGGCGGCGGGGTCTGCGAGTACGGACACGTCAACTCTATCAAAAATCTCTTTGGCCCGGGTAGCTTTAGCAACATTCCCCTCGGTCCCGGCCGCATCAGCTCGACGTGAGGACATAAACCGGCGAAAATGACGGATATAGGCCGATAAAACGGTTTTGTGGCGTGCATTGGCATGCTTCCCACTTACTGCCACTCCAGTGTTTATTGAAGCGGCGTTGCTCGGACGCAGCCATCTCTTGCGCTGTGCGGGCGCGGCCCTCGTCACATCAATCAACTCCCGCGTTGTTCAAGGACGTCATTAACAAAGTGTCACATGGGCGGTAGCCCCAGACGTCCCGTCACGGGACGGGTGACGGATGCCACTGACGGTGTCACCTCAGGGTCGCAGATGCCCTCCGGCAGGGTTAAAGTGCCAGCCCGCTCGGTCCCCTCAGGGAAGCTGTTACGATCGAACCGCAGTTCGGCGCCAAACGGCAGATGCAGCTGCGAGAGCAGGGTATGCGTATGCAGGTGGGCCCGCCCCGTTTCATGGCGTGTGGAGAGAAAACTGGCAACAGAAACGACATTGAAGAAGTTTCCATTTGTCTCACAACTCGGGGACATTGGGGAAAATAATTCTATGAGAAAAGTTAAACGTTCCCGATGTCAGTCTAGGACATCAGAGACAGTCGTGCTATTATGTCGCACATAACTTACGCTCCCACGGTTTCCATTTTTTCCTTACTAATGCACGAAGCCTAGACACAGGCATTCCTCACCAGGACGGCCAGAGTGAATCCCTGATGCCTTTGCATCAATGTTCAATCAGGACGCCGTTCAGGGTTGCATCACCGGACTGGTCGAGCCTGCCGGCGCCCCGGACACGGAGGCCCCGGCGGGGCACGGCGTTCACGACATTGTGGGGACGACTGAATCAATCGGACCCCCCAGGGCCGCCGGCCGCCGCCCGGTCCATTCGAGTGGACTCGGCGCGACGGCAGGGCGTCTCCTCTGCTGATTCCAGAACAGGTCGGACGGAATACCGATGCGGGGCGGCCGGGCCGAAGCCCGAGGGCAAAGGAAAACAACCGCCCGAATAACGGAACAGAAACAGAATTCCTCAGCGGTTTCCGGGACCGATTTTGCCGCAGTAATCTGGCAGAGGTACATAATTGAGTGTTTTCGTGCTGAACACTTAGTTAAATGGGCTTGCTACGGCATTTTCGATTTGGCTTTCGTCGGACTTCCCGAAAGAGTTTGTGTGCACTGATGAAAAGTGGAATTTCCTGCATAACTTATGCCCCTTTCCAGCACACGGATTAAACAAAAAACCTTAGTGGTAACGCAGTATTTTCGAAAGCATGGCCGCAATGTTTTTTTTCATGAGGGAGCGGGAGGGGACCGTTTACACGAGCAAGGCGCAGCCAAAGGGGGCCGGGGGCCCGGACCCCCTTTAAGCGCGGATTTTTTTTGTAAAAATCATTGCGCATCGTCTTCCAGGCAGGCGGTTTTAGGTATCATTTCAATTTACACTGAACTCCTGATCCTCCCCCCCCTGAGAAAATCTTGGCTGTGCCGCTGCGAGCAAGTCGCATTGCAGCAAGATAATAGATTGAAGCGGGTGTCACAACGATATCTAGAAGAAAATGGCGACCTCCGTCACTTAAAATCGTGGAACGGAAAAAAACTGATCGCCTATAGCGCGAATTACTTTTGACTGCTGGGATTGCCACTCCTGAAGGAGCTGATTGTCTTAAGCAAATAGTCTTGAATTCAAATGAAGGATGCGCGTCGTACTAATCCAATCCAATCCATCCAATCCAGACTTATAGACTCAGGAGGCTCACATACTAGCCTGAAACTGCCCGGCTCCAGTATGGCCACCTCACGCGTAACGTTTTCTGTTTTTAATCCTGCCAGTAATTTCCTTCAGCGCAAAACAAACCTTTCGCTCTTGGCAATCGGGTTACCGGTGTTCAGACGACCACTGACGCCCACGTGGCTAGGTCGGCGGTTATGCCTCGCCTCAGTCGAACGCCGACCGACGCACTCCCCGATCGACTGGGTACTCCGTCCAGTTTTTGCGCGCATCGCCGGCGGTTTACCTCTCGGACGCCGCCGACGCGCCGATGCCACGTGCGTGTGGCACGCCGGAGCTCCGAGAAGACCGCCGAAATAGGGTGCCTGGTGGGCGGCGCGCCGCCGCGCGCGCGCCGCCGACACCGGCGCCGCTGCGTCGCGCATAGCACGGCTATTTTGATCAGCGGAACTTCTCATTAGCGGCGGGACAGCGCGGCCGGCTCGGGATATTGGCCCGAGAGGGACGCCACGGCCATCAGTCGGGAGGAAGGGGTGTTGTGGAGGGAGGTGATCAGTCTAGGGGGAGGGGCGCTGTGGAGGGAGCTGATCAGTCTGGTGGAGGGGCGCTGTGGACGGAGGTACTGGAGATTGGTCTGAGGGAAAAGACGCTGTGGAGGAAGGCTACGGAGGTTCTGGAGGCTGGTCAAGTTGCTGTGAGGGTATGTGCTGAAGACTGATGTGATGCGCGTCTCAGATGCGTGCGGGACTAATGGCCGCTGACCACAGCACCGCATTCTGCGGACCAGACAAAGACAGAGGATTTGACCAGAGTGACAGGATGGCACACTGGGGAGCATGGCAGACCTTACCACATAGTCTGATTGAACCGTAGGGCCAGGAGCCAAAGAGAAGCAAAGGCCAGGAAGGATGAACTTTTAAATCAGCTGACGAAGGCAGCAAAGCAATCAGCCGCACACAACGTCATTACAGGAAATGGATGACGGTGGCTGGTCTAATGATAAGCGAATTATTTTCTTGGTAATGCACGGTGGCAGACAATCTGAGATAGTTTATGGCTACCACGCCTTGAGTGGTACGCGAGAAGGTTTCAGTGAATACAGAATTAAAGGCTTCATTCGCCATCATTTAGCCTTTGATGTAAACATAGGTCTAACGCTCCACAACGGCACGATAAGTGGGCTGGCAAACAATTTTAATAAAAAGGCCAAAACAAAAATGGGTTTAGTGGAAATTAAGTGAAGGTCTCCGTACTTCGTGCTGTATTTCGTCCGTTGGTTTCGACATGCTTAACCCTATTCCCGGCAGGGGGGCGATCCCCCCCTGGTTTTTGCTTGCATTCCAGGCTTTTTAATGACTTCACGAAACTTGGTGACTTTTCCTAGCTATTCTTTTTCCCCCCCCCAAAAAAAATTAAAAAAAATTTTTTTTTAAGGGGGGGGGGGCAAAAAAAAATTTGGGGGGGGCAAAAAAAATTTTTTTTAAAGTTAGGGGAAAAAAAAGAAAAATGTCTGCCAAAAACAGAGTTTTAAAGATGACTTAAAACTTTATATGAATGTATAGCTAAATAGTTGGGCAATGTGCATATGTAATTTTGTTTATCTGAGGTCACTTTAAAGGTCGGTAAGGTCAAAGTCAAAATTTGTTTTTTCGCCATAATTTCAGCGCCGTTTTTTAAATGCCAAACCCGGAATATGTATGACGTAGAAAGGTGCCCTCTACTTGTGTACCAAGTTTCAGCTTGATATCAGGTCGGGTCACGGAGCTATGACCTAAAATGCCAGTGCGCGTACCCTATATCGCAAAAGCCAAAAAATGAAATTTTTGAAATAGAGTGAATTCAATCGATTAAAAACGTTTACAGATAATATTGAATGCACACGACATCATTCAGGTGACCCCAAGGTCACTGGAGGTCATTTAAGGTCAAAGGTCCAAGTTGATCTGAAGACGTGTGACCATGACAGTTCCCTTTTTTATGTCGCTGGCACCGCCTATGCTAACATTATACAGCATTGTAATGCGATTTGTACTCTTTAGCATAACATGACTAGAGATGCTAAAAAAGTGTTTTGGCCTCTTTTGTTCATTCCGTTATTAGAAAACTAATCCCCTTTTTGAAACCCTGTGAACGCCCATGAATTTTTCAAAATTTCAAATTTGCATACCCATGGTAAAAGCCCTATCCATAATCTCTCGATTCATGCCAGTTTCATCAAAATCGGTCCATAAACAACGGAGTTATAAGAAGTCAACAAATACCCCCCATTTTGACATTTTTGCCCCCCTGTATCCGCAAATTTCAAAATTTTGAAAATTTCTTTTTATAAAAATGTAGTTCCGTCACGGCAATCGATTGCCGTTTGTTGCGATGAAATCGGATAAATGTCTCTCTCGGGGGGCCGAATCCCCCCCCGGAATCCCTACCGTCTAGCCCTCCGGGAATAGGGTTAAAAACGCACATCAGTAATGGAGCCTTAAATTAATCTATATGAGGCCCACACGTTCGTAATTCATTCAGCCAGTCAAAAATCATTGCATGGAACGTTTCGAACAGACCCTTCTCTAGAAACACAAGGGATATCAGGGATGCGGGGCAACTATCTCCCTCCCCTCGCTAGAAAATTTAGCATCCGTCCTTTAGCGATGAACGGAAAACAATACATCCACCAAATCTGAAAACGCTCCGCCATATTTGCGATTCCATCCCCGGCGTCTAAACATCAGCTGCTCCTGCAGTCAGCTCACGCGCTCTGCGGGGTCTGCACGTCACATCGTGGCTGCGGAGTCTACACGTGCGCCGTGCGCCGTGAGGTGCGAAAAATTTCTCGCAGTTCCACGGATCTATCGTCGACCGTGGTTTTTTCCTGACTCGTCGAGTCGCTGTGCAGTTCTGCTGTCCGTCCGTGACACCACACTGTGAACGCCCTGAGCCGGCTCGGCGGCTCTCAGCCATCAGTCACCTCCCGGCGACTGACGGCTGAGACGCGGGACGCGGTCGTTCAGGGCCCGATGAGACAGCCGTCAAAGACGATGAGGCCCGCGGCCTGGCCGACAGGCCACGTGTGGCGCGCTGCGCGTCGCCGCAGGGCATACCGTGACCTGGTGCCGGCCGTCCCCGGACGGCGGGCCGGCGGCGACGGCGAGGCGGCGGCAGCCGCGCCGGCAACAACACCAACCGAGTCTGAGACGGATTTAATCGGCTTCCGATACAAACAGGTCGCTGTTGTGGGGCAGGACCATGTTTATCACTTCAACGGCGGAAATGAGCGCGGAGTTTGGCTAGGTGAGACACTGATTGGTTAAAATCGCTCGCCTCGAGTTGAACGACACCAAACAGACCTCAGATTGATATCCAGAAAATCCGGCCACGCCGTCAAATGGCTTCGATTGTGATGTTCCAGAGCTAAGAGATAAAAGCTCTTGATAGTTGAAAGCTGCGTAGCCAACTACCCATGGCGTTTAAAAAGGCCTTACACCAAATCGCGATGACTTTGGAATGTTAAAGTTTACCGACGGCTCACAGGGTATCAGCATTGACGTGTTATCACCGTCAAATTGGACAATTTACGAGCGAGCAGCGCTGGACCAATTTCAAGCGACCAGACCGAGGCTGAAATGCGCCGAGACACCCTCGACCATTATTTTTAGCTGCTCTGGAGCTAGATCAATGCGTTACGTAACAAGAATGGATCGTTGCATAAGTAGCTTTCATAAAACACTGCCACATTGGTCTGCCTGCCAAGAGCCGCTATGCAGCACATGTGGTCCTAATTCGTCACCCGCCACCCGACACTCCTAACCCTTCAACAAAATGATCTCTTAGATACCTGCGGTCCTTCCGCGCGCGGTCCACGCACCAGGCAGTCGGCAACGCGTGGAGCTGCGTAAGCTTTCGCAGGGGCGCCTCGGCGCCGCTCGAACGAGCCGAAGCCTGTGGAACGGCTGCAGCACGCGGCCGCTGCCAAAACAGTCCATTTGGCAGGCGAGGACAGCGCGGGAGGACGGCGCGCCGACACAGGCGAGCCGGGATTTCACGGCGGAGCGGCCGCCGATCAATACGGCCGGCGCACGGCTGTGGCTTCCTGCGGCCGGCCCGGCCGGACGCCCGGACCGGCGACCTGTCCGCGCCCGGACACGCCGCCGGACACGTCCGCGGACATCGGACAGCGGCGCGTCTCCGCCGGAGTTGCCGGCCTGTGGGAATCACGCCCGGACACGGGTCGTCGGACTGGGATTAAAACGCAGCCGACGGCGCATCCCGGCCGATGGCTCGGGAGCGCCAGCGGGCACATCGTAACCCGGCCTGTTAGACCAACGCGCCCCATTCTCCATGACATAATGACTTCAGGTGGTGTCCAGCCGAGTGGGAGACAGAAAACCCCTCCAGTGAATTTAGGGACCCCGATCACCCACGAAGACGATAACTCACATGAATCGACATTCTGCGGCTCGTATTACCACAAACAGAATATCGGATTCGAACGGAAGGCGACGAAGAAGGAATTTCGCCCAATAACCACATGTGTCGCCAGCAAGGGGACGGGTTCAGTACCTCTTCCCGGGAGCAAACGCTCCGGCATGCTCGAACGAGGGGAGAGCCGGCTCCCACAAATATGGCGAGCCTGGCGACTGACACATCACCTCTCCCAGACTGTCTCCCAGACGACAACAACCGGGAATTCTACGGCACGACGACCCGCCGACCAGCAGCTGGCGATTGTTCGCGTCGCCGCCGACGTTCCGTCACCGTGCCTAGCGCCGGAATGTCCCCGAATTGCGACTCCGCGACGAGCGTGACCTCCCCCTCCCCGCTCGAGGGGCCGGCCGCCGGCCTGCTATGGGGCGGCGGAGCAGGCTGACGGCGGGAG
The DNA here is from genome assembly GCA_030062745.1 of Capitulum mitella. Lineage (NCBI taxonomy): Eukaryota > Metazoa > Arthropoda > Thecostraca > Pollicipedomorpha > Pollicipedidae > Capitulum > Capitulum mitella. The sequence continues at coordinate 11,332,138 of CP099842.1, forward strand.
AGAGAGAGAGAGAGAGAGAGAGAGAGAGAGAGAGAGAGAGAGAGAGAGAGAGAGAGAGGCAGGGGCGCAGAGACGTGGCGGGCCACACGGCAGCTCCGCTCCGCGCCGCTTGGCCGAGCCGACACGGCTCGTCGGCAACGACGCTTCATACCGTCGGCGTCTGGCCGTGCTCTGCCGGCCCGGCGCGGCCCGGCGGCCGGAGACAGCGGCCGAGTGATACGGCAGCCGTGACGAAATTACACGAGTCGGCCCGCGCGGCCCGAGCGCAGGGCAAGCCGCGCTTCGGCCAACGAAGTCGGAGACGCCGAATGACGCCTCCATGGGCGCTTCATATCCACCGGCAATCAATGCTCCTGGACTATTCAGTTCCGAATGTCCGGTGAGTCCCATCGTCCGTCACTGTAAGGTACGACGACATCCTCTGATCGAAATATTTAAAGGTTTCGGTAAATCTGACCTATAACGAGGTGGTACTGAGTTGGAAGATGTGTAGTGATAAGAAAAATGAGTCGTGCTACCGGGAACGATGCATGCTCCCCCCCCCTTTTCGCATGTACAGGTAACCGCGCCAATGGAAACGGGGCAAAATAACCTTAGCTGCGGTGCCAGCACCTCATACTCCCCGACCTTGCATTGAATGTAAATACAGGACGTCATTTTGAGTACAATTCCAACACCGCACGACTTTTTCTGACGCAAAAGACCACCAAAAGACGTTCCAAACTCCAATGCCGCTATTTCGAGAATGCGTCTGTTTCCGCCTAATTTACCGGCCTCCCGCTGACGGCACGCCGTTAACAACGCCGCCGGGCTCGCTGGCTTCTCCGACCATCTCTCCGACCGCCTCCCGCCATCTGCACATGATGGCGGCGCGGCGCGCCAGCCAGGCTCGGAACGGCAACCTCCCCAACTCAGCTATTCCCGCGCCTTGAAATGGGATCACGAAAAGGGCCAAAACGCTGCGCGGGCGCGGCAGACGCCGTCGATAATCGATACCGCTGACGCACGGAAATTTGCGGCAAAAAGTTCAGACCAGCGAATTGATAGCAACAATGGAAATGCACCAGAGCGGCATTAGAGAGGGCATAAAGAGACCGAGAGCAGATTGAGCTCGTTTTAACAGCGGCGCCACAAGGCTCTGTTGGAGGCTCAAATAAAAAGGACTAGTCATCCTGGACCGTTTCCAAATATTCAACAACCATGCCAGGGCGTGCCGACTGCTAGATCATTTGGCCCAGCCGCTGCCGTTCCATTCAAATACGTTAAAAGAAGGAACTCCCTTCTCATCAGCCTTCGAATCCTCCGCAGGCCCCACCGCATGCCTGCACAACTCCCAGAGGCGGACCCCACGCCATCCCCGCGACTGTTACCCTAACACACCTCGGGCCTGGTCCCCAGCCACTAGGTGTGGATCCCGCTAGACCACCGTCGTCGCCGGCGGCACTCACCGCTGTTGGGCTTGCCGTCGCTGGAGGCCTCCGAGAGCTGCTCGGGGCTGGTGGCCAGCGGCTCGGACGGCGCGCAGGCGGGCGCCGGCGGCGTCGGCGCCGGCTCGGAGCTGGTGCCGCCCACGCTCTGCGTCTCGGCCTCCTCCGACAGGCTGCCCTCGGCCGGCGGCCGTCGCTTGGTGAAGGCGCTCTTCTTGAAGATCATGTCCTGGCGCGGCGTCTGGATCTTGGTGTACTCGTCTGAGGGGGTGCGGCACCGGCGGTCACACTCGTGATAGCATCCGGCGCTGGGGGAGTCCGCAGTGATACCACAGTTCGGAGGGGATGAACCGCCAGCGTCCCTACGGACCAGGTTCCAGTCTGCTGACGATAGGTATCTGCTTGCAGAGAACAGATCAAGGTTTGCACGAAAGACATCCTTATGTACAGGGAGGGTTAGGAACCAGCGAGACACGAAAAAGGCTGATATATGTAATCAGTATGGTACGAACAATCAAACGAGAGTTCGTCCTGACTAAGTCATGGTTAACGTGACTAGAAAAGGCGTATGTGAGGATATACACCCTATGACAACAGCACTAAGCTGTGACAGCACTCCAAGCCTTTCAGCAATCAACCAAGGGCATCTTTCACGGTGTCGATTTCGTGAAACGGCATTTGCAAGTCATCTGCATTAGTCAGTAATTCCGTTCAACAACATGGATGCTATCACTGATGAAATGGAAAACTTCCAACGTGACAGGTCGACAGATATCGAATAACAACCGCTGATTGCACTGCAAGTGATCCATAACCAATCAGCAGTGGTCTTCTAAAACAGGTACAGCGGCACGAAACACGCCAGCACGCAGTGCCAACGGCAGAGGTTTGGAAAAAACGGGCCCGTTTCAATGCCTGTCCGCGCGAGATGAGCTGCACCCCTGGTCTGAAATGAGAGTGACCGATGGTATCAATGACAATCGTAAAAGTATTTTTGCCGTCTTCGAGAAATCACATCACAACTGTGCCTGCCTTCTTTGCCATATATCAGTCATCATCTGCCACGTGACGTATTGCACACGGGTATCACACGGGTCAAGATCTGTGATGAACTCGGTGGTTTTCCAGTCTTCTCGGCGGCACCAGTGACCACGCCCCATTCCGTCGACGGGTTACGCAATCTGCGGCGGGCAAGTCTGCAGGAAGTCTGTGTTTACCGCACGCCGTCGGTGTTGCGTTCTCGGCAGGAGCTGCCGCGCAGTTCCATTCCCTGAATCGTGACGAAGCAGATGCCCCGCCTGAGCACGTCCCGCGGCCAACCACAACGCGGCGGTCTGGTTAAAGGGTAAGGCGATCCGAGGAAGGATTGACAAACCGACATGAAGCAAGCACGTACATGGCGCCGACAGTTACACAAGAGTTCTATACAAATAAACGCACGTCACAGCAAACGTGCACGTCATCTCCGCGGGTGCGTCGTGACGTTGTCTGTTACCAATCAATATCATACATCATAGGTGCGGGAGCCATGGGGCCAGGGGGTTTCAGCCTCCCAGTTTCTTTTTTTTAATTAAGCATAGACGTTATGAACGTTGACTGGAAAGAATTCACCCAACATGCTTCTCGTCCCCCCCCCCCCAACTGAAGAGGCGTTCCCGTGCCCCTGTCAAACATGCACGTCGTCTCCGCGGGTGCGCCGTGACATCTGTTACAAATCGAGAGCAGCTCTGGACCGGGCGTCTGCATCAGCGAAGGGTCAAAGGCCACAGCTCGAGTACACCAGCGCAGACCACTCCCAGGACGGCATTCGGCCGCGTGTCACAGACCGCGCCGTCAGCACGCAGCCGGCCTTGGTCGCCGCGGCCGGGGACCAGACCGGCTGGTAACAGGGCGACGCACAGCCGGCCGGCGACGGTGCCCGGACACGCGGCGGACGGCGGTTATGGCCGGCCGGGCCGCCGTAACCCCAGACGAGCCGTCGGCGGGCGTCGGTGGCGTTTCCGGCGCGCTCGTTACCGCCGGGGACGGCTGCGGTCGGCAGCCGGGCGGCGGCCCCTGCGCGTGTCGCGCCGCAGCGCCGCAGCAGGAGTTGACCGGCCAGCACTCGGCCGGCGCCAGACATCCCCCTCCCCCCGGCCATTGGGGACGCGCGCCCGGCCGTCCGGCCGGCGCGTCCTATCTTAACGCCGCTCGGCGCCGATTAGATAGCTGGGCCAGCTCAGCAGCAATTGCCGCAGCTTGGCAGCGGCCTGCCGCGTCTGTCAGCCACCCTTTCACAGGGAGGTCCTGCCGGACACCTTCAGAGCCCCCTCCCCCCCCGACCTGGGCCATCTGGCACGGCAACGTGGCCCTGACGTAGCAGGGCCGCCGGCTACGTGACCCTGGTGTAGTGCCGTAGATGCCGGCTGAGTGGAGACATCGAGTGAGTGTCGAGTCAGCAAGCGTCGCCTAAACCATCTCGGAGTAGGCACCATTTCAGCATCGTACAACGTCGCCTCTCTCTCTCTCTCTCTCTCTCTCTACTTTTCGCTGCCCACTGCAGCGACATGAACGACAGCGGCGCTGAGCGGCAGACAGCGAAAGAAGGAGGGATGGAGGAAAGGAAGAATAGAGGGAGGAAAGGAGGGAAGGAGGAGAGACATGTAGGAATGGAGGGAAGGGAGGAGGAAAGTGAGAGAGAGAGGGAGAAAGGGGAAGGGAGGGAGAGTGGGATGGAGGGAGGGAAGGAGAAAGAGAGAGAGAGAGAGAGAGAGAGAGCCAAGTGGGCTGACAGAGGCGTCCGGATGCTTCAGATATGCTTACCATGGCAAAATGCCTTTAATGAGGTGTTCATCGAATGGCCGTGGTGGTGCTGAAAGCTGAAAGAGATGAGGATTCGGATTCGGATGATTCAGGTATTTGGCCGAACATTCGGATTCGGCGAATGTTCGAATCTTGACTTCGAATTTCGAATATCTGGCGAATATTCGGTTGGCCACTTTTTCATCCCAACATTCATCGCATATTCTAATGTCAACTGAGGATTCGAATATGCTTTTTCTGATTTCGCCGCGGAATCCGAAGAAATATATGGGTTTAACTAGACGCAACCAAGAGGAATGCTAGTCGGGGCAGTGCCAACCGTTGTTTTGGCTTCTGTACATCATTAGGGATGAGAGCAATGCTGAGGATGACATTATACAGATATGTCCGCCCCCTCCCCACTGTGGCACGGAACTGCTCATCATTTTCGTGGGGAGATGAGCAGCCTCGAGAAAATTCGGACATTTGTACCGTATCTGGCAACGACGGACAGCGACGTCGGGTCCGTATCAGTTGGTGAGTGTAGCTGGATGTGAACGTAAAGTACATATTAGCTTGTTTATGTTGCCTCTTTATTTCAGTGTGGCGGTATAAATACAGGGGAATAACCGGCCTCTCGGTAAATTAATTGGCTTCAAACATGCAAAAAGCCATTGTGCATGAGCTGTTTTTTCCATTGCCGCTGGCATACGCCAGTCCGAAATCAAAGCGAAAAACTACGACAATGGGAGTCCCTCACGTACAATCTTGACGACTCAAATTCCAGTTTTTTGCTACGAAGATGTAGTCATTTTGAAACATATTGTGTAGGCCGAGGTGTACGCTTATCCATATTTATCTCATCTCAAACTAATCACTCCGAAGCGTCATCCTGTGGGCTACGAGGTTTGCACCTCTGGTTACACAGCAGCATGGCTGCCAATCAGAGCACCCTCTTCCTGTGACGTCATGCCCCTCCCCTATCTCGGCAGTGCCAGGCCGCCGTCCGCTTGGTGTTCCGCGCCGGCCGCAGTTATCCAGTTCTGTGATTTGTGAATGCAGTTATGAATCCGTCTCATTTTTACGTTATGTTCCGATTGTACTTTTTGGGATGAAACAGCACAAACTTCATAAGATTCGAACACTCGATCAGAATATTCTAATCCCAAAATCTATTCAAATTTTCAGCTCTAGCTGAAAGACAACCAATTGACGCCGATCGGTGTCTACTGAACCATCACCAAAGATCAGGTTTGCACAAATACGCGCGCTCTACGCAGTCAGCGAAATCGCTAACCATCCCACTTTCTTTGTCACAGTGCGGAAATGGAACGTGTCGTGTGAAGGCAGTCCTACCTGATAATGCTATTTTATCTCATTTCAGAGACTTTTTGTCACAGAGTTATCATATCGAATACCACACACGTAGTAGCGAGAGGAGGCCGATCGGAAAGCAGGCGATATCTACTAAGACCCATCGGTTACGGAATCCGGGCTGCTCACCCTCATCGAAGACGTAGGTGGTGACGGAATGTGAGCGTGTGAAGCTGTTTCGCGACCGGGGCCGGTACTTGTCACGCTGCGAGCCGGCGCCCTCGCTGTGGCCCGGCGACGGCGAGCGACGCTCCTCGGCATCCTCTGCGAAACGGCGCGTCACCGGTCAGTCGCCGTCCTCACAGACAAACAAAACCCGGTCACGGGCCTGAAAAAAAAAAAACAACTCGCAAGTGTTATTAAATGTCCTTAAGGATCCATAACCTCTGCAAAAACTCCAATCACAACACAAACTTCTCATGGGACGGAAGGCTGCGATTCTCGTACAGCGCAACCTTGAAAGAGAACCCTCCACTTTTAACCCGTGTTTTGGACCGAGATAGCCTCTGACCATCTGTTTACCGCAATCAGGTTCTTCGTCCGATTCATTATCAGATTTTTTAAAAGTCGGATGAACAGCCACTTTACGTTCCCCGTTGCATAATGCATGATTTTGGGCAAGTACACGAGTGTGTTCGCTCACTCACTGCCATACTTGTCTTTAATGTGTGACACGACCTATTAAAAGCTATCGTCGAGGTGGATGTGCCAAGTTAAGTCCATTGCCTTAAATTACCCCTGAAAGTTTCGCCGCCGGCTGCCAACGCCGAGAGAAGGCCAGGGACGGGGTCCAGCTTAGGGACGGAGTGTGACGCAGGGACAGAGTCTCGTGCAGGGCCGGGGCGCAGAACAAGGACGGCGTCCGGCGCGATTTCTGGCCGGGTTCCGGCGGCCCACCATCCCGCGGGTGACCGCATCCGTCCTGCTGACGCGACCATTCATTCACGCCGGCGCCCGCAGCGGGCCAAATCCGCCGCGGCCTGCAGCTTAAGATTCCGGTGACGCGAGCAGACGCCCGAATAACGTCCGATTTAGCCGCGCTCCCCGGCACGTCGGGCCGGGATGGCGGCCATTGTGATTTGAGTTGAAACGACGAGCCCCAGGCTGATCACGCGACCTGGCGCCACCAAAAAGCCGAACTCTCCGTTTTGCCGGCCACATGTCTAGCGCAGTCAGACGGCAAAAACACTTCAAACAAACGCCCAGCGGCAAGAAAGAGCAGCGAGTCACTACCGTTCATTCAGGTAAACAAACAAGGGACAAGAGCCAGTTAACTGAGGCGTTAATCCCGGGGACACGAGTTGCATGGTTTCGCAACCGTGTTGTTTGATTAAAAATTTGGTGTCTGCATTGGCTGTTACAAGACCCGTGAACGTGCCTAAACGCCCTTTTAAGGGCTGACAGGATTTCCGCCCCTTGGTTAACGTGAGATATGAGGAGATCATTTTCATTACAAAATGTGTCATGTCGTAGAAAAAAATACCAGGAGACTTTCGCGATGAGTGAAAAAGACATAGGTATGAAGAAATTTCATACCCTGAAGTTAACACGCACAACCAGCGAAAACGCCTTGAGGGATACCAAGATCTACCAAACCAGACCACACACGTAAAACGCGAGCCAAAGTCGTCAACAGCGTGCACAGTACGCAATTAGCCGTATTTAAAAAGCACACATTAATCACCGCCTCCACATCAATTAATCAAAAGGTCGCCCGTCCATTTATAATGCCCGTCAACACGGACAGATTAAGCAAACGGGCAGAGCGGGACTTTCAAGATCGCGACTCATGGATTAAGACGTGGTAATCCGTGTGATATGATGCTCTTCTCAGCGGGATTACAGCTCTGTGGGGGGAGGGGAGCTATCTCTGGGGTCACGTCGGCCGGCGCCGCTCACACCGCACTCCTCAGAGAGCCGAGATCACCGGAAGTCCGTCAGAGGAGCCGACCCACGCACCCTTGCGACCCCGCACGGCTCCAGGGCAGTAATGACACGGAAATCGAGCCGGTCTCGTTCATCTGTCACCCCGACGGCATTATCAGGGCTCGTTCATTTCGTTTGCGCGGCCGTTATTTATACCCGGCCGCTTGGCAGGCGGGCGGCCGGCGAGTCAGCGGAATGTCTGCGTCGAGGCCGACGCGTCCCGGCCGCCGCTGCGTCGTCGGCGACGACCGCGGGGCGACTGAGCGCGGCCCGGTGTGCCCGAGGCAGAGGCTGACCACAGGCGTTGCCGCGAGCCCGGCGGTCAGCTGCGACAGCTCCGTACCGCTCCGTGGCGCGGCTGTGACGGTGTCTGGTGCGGGCTCGGGCTGCGTCGCGGGGGAGGGCGGGGCCGGGGGGTCGACACGCGACACCGAGACCAGGCCAGATCTGGAGCCGGGCGGGGGGGGGGGCGGTCTCCGAGCCCCGCCGGAAGTCCTGGTGAGGTACTCGGATGGAACGGCAGAAGGACGGCAGGGGCTGCTCCTTCAGCCTCCGGTCGGACGCTGCCGCTGCCGTGAGGGTTGAGACCACACAGAGCTGCCAGCTTGCTGCCTCGAAGGCGTGGGGTCTTCTGAATGTTAAATGAAAACGCAGCTAAGATAAAGGAAAAGTTTGCCTGCATCATTTCCGTGGCAGCAGAGACTATTTGGACACTTCGGGATGATATTCACAGCATTGACGCGGCGAAAATAAGCAAATCAATTATGCGGGTCGACGTGGCTCTAATTGTTTTCCTTCTTTTGACAGCCCGGTAGGCGAGGGGATATAATGACGAAATGAATCTGGTAAATTGTTTTAGACTCAAAGATTTCTTTCTAGTGAAAACTCGCTAGGTATGATAACGGAATATTATGTAAAAATGACGCAACGAGTGGAAATGACACATGAAGACGTATCCGTAACGTAACGTAAATATTGGTCTTGTACGAAGCAATACCTACCCTGAACTGTTGCCTTTTCTACCGAAAATATTACGGCGCTGAGTTGGCACGATCATAATTGCCGGTTAACTGCATCATCGAGGGCCGTCGTTTGAATACAAAGAGAACGGATATTAAAGCCTCGACGGATCGCCAAGTCCTCCGCCTGAGCCTCCCGCCGCCTGTCCTGCCGTCCTCCCGGGCTAAGCTTCCCTGTCGTGCCGTCCTCCCCGCCGAGCCTCAGCCGGTGCCGCCCGGGCAGACGGGCAGTCGGCGGCGCAGGCGGCCCTGGCCGGCCGGCCACGCGGTCGGGAGGGCCCCGCCGGCGGCAGCGTTCGTCGAACTGCGGCGACCGCAGCGGCTCGGCCCTGTTGCCGGGCGTCTGGACGGCCGCCGGACGACCGCCGGCCGATCAGCTGGCCGGCGCCGGTGACGCGTGACGTGACGCCCGCCGGACGCGGCGGCGTGACGGGCAGCGGCGGCGGCGAGGTTCGGGTTCGTCAGCGGACAGACGCAGTGGTCCCAGTGGGATAGGACGGGCTCGGACCGTCAGCGGACGACGCCGAAGTCCACAGACGTAGTGCAGGCAGCAACGGCCTTTACATAAGGACTGGCTCCTGTGTAATAAAGACGATCAGCTAACGGAGGCGAGAGACGCTGTGAAAGACAAACGAGACTTTCGTGATGTCCTCAACGCTTATCGTTTGGCCCGAGTCACACCTGGAAATATGTTTTATCTTTCTCCCCTCTAATGCAGATTTGACTTGAAAAAACGGCTCTTGGCGATAATATATTGCATAAACGTGGCCGCACGCAGGCCATTTAACCCTATGCCGGACTCACTGCGCTAGGATGCATTTCCTCGTGGGGGAGGGGCTTATTCGATCACCCTTGAGATCTCGATAGTTACCCGTCCGATCTCACCACACAACAAATGACGATCGATTCCCATCATGTAAGCTATATTTTTTACAGAAAGAGGACAGGGTATGCGTGCGAACAATTTTGGTCATAGCTCCGTGACCCGACCTGATATCAATCTGAAATCTGAAAGGCTAGACGCTGTGCTGAATTTCATGATTTTCGGATTTCGCGCTTTAAAAATAAGTGCCAAAATATATACATACAATATTTTGAAATTCCACCTTGACCTGACTTTGTAAAGCTACCTCATACCAATACAAATATTTTCGTACGATTTTCCAGTTATTCCACTATACCTTCAATAATCATTTAAGTTCTATCTTAAAAACCCTATTTTCGGCATCAATTTTCTTTCACCTTCAACATGTCAAAAATGGCCTGAGATGCCTCCCAAAAATGTGGCCTAGCCACGCCCCTAAGCAAATCAGACTTGTGAAAACTTGGCATAATACAAAGGAAGCATAGGCGATAAAATTCACCAAGTTTCCGCGAGGCTGCTTTCAGAACCCTAAAAACGGTGAATAAAAAACCGGAGTGTGGCTTCTGAAGCCTCCCACCCCTTATGGAAACCAGGTTAAGCCATCATTTTAAGTAAAGAAAAATTGCTTGATCAGCAATATCATCCACAAAGCATACCAACACTCACGACAAGAAAAACGTCATTAATCTTCGACATTTGACTGGAGTTGCACCATCTATGAAATGACGCCTCGCTACACGGTTCCAATGACTGACAAGCTAGACAGGGCGGCAGCATTACCAGCCTTGGATAACTTTAAACCGTGCCCGATCGCGCTGCACAGGAAAACGCCTCAAAATGGCTGCAGCTGCGCAAACGTCGTCAAAGCTTCTTTACAGATCAGTGGCTAAGGTTTGCGAGGCGGGTCCGTAACTCCTCAAACCGGACTGTCGACAGACTATGGCTCGTGCAAATGCGTCCAAACTCGGATCCGCCGACCTTCAGACAGCACTGTGATAATGGCGCCGTGACACTAGGGATGCACGCTTACGTCAGCATTTCGAGAAGCGCTGGTGTGGTGGAGAGGGGCAGCAATGTTGAAACGGCGGCACACAAAATGAACAGCGTAGTGTAGAGTCAGGATATGCACTGACGTTCGCGCAGCTCCGTTTGCGGTCTGTAGAACAAAGCACACATTCTCGTCCACGGCGACAGCTCGCACACATGCGTGAGCAAACTTTCAGGGAAAATGAAATGAAAAACCCACAAAACCGCGGACGGCACATCAAACATCCTCTTTTCGTCAGAACGATGTAGTGACAACAAAGTCTGCTCAATGCGAGTGGTTTCTGGTTCTCTGAGCAATGCGTTCTACCTCAAGTTCTGCTGCTCGAGCAACAATGTGCTCATGCTGGCGCATTTTTTAAAAGTTCTGTATACCTTCTGAGACAAAAATCAACAATGTATGCAGATCCCTCGACAGACACGAAAATGATAGCCAGCAAATTCATGGCATGCCCAATTTAATCCGACTGGTATTTATAAAACAAGACAAGAGACGATGCTTCAAAAAGATTGTTCTGCTGACGAGCATTAGCAGAGGAAGCCTAGAAAAGAACGCAGTGAATATATCGCTGGAGAAGAACGCAGTGGATGTTCTCTCGCAGAATCAAAGCAAAAAATATGCATCAAGTATTTTATATCTAACAGCGCATTCCCTACGTTGCCCTCACAAAGCAGTTTGTCGTGAAGCTGACAAAACATTCGGTGGATTCATCTAGCTGTCCCATTTTGTAACCAAAATAACTCACACAGAAATGAAAAACCTTCCTGTTGTGTTGCGTGCCCTGGAAGACACCTCCAAAGTTCACCAAATACCTTTTCGCCATCCACTAAAAGCACTTTCAAATGTTATACTCTTTCCTACGATCCATGACAAGGCGAAACCACTGCGTAGTTGTAAGACAAAATTTAAACCATATCAAACGTCAACCTTTCTAACTTAATAAAGTCAAAAACCGTCTGCATCCCCTTCCGGGGCTTTGGCATTATTATGGAAATAAACAACCTTCTTTAAACCTAAAGACTTTCGGCTTTATACGTAAGGTATATATCATTAAGTAACACAATGAAATAATAATAATTAAACCGTCTATATAAATATAAATATATATATATATATATATGTTGTGCGTAAACCCAGCTTCTTCAGGCATAACGACGGTTGTTTTTCTATAATCAAATCCTCTTACATTGCCATCCACATTACCGAGTCATGGTCGCACGTCAACAAACATCGCCACCCCTCCGTTGCATCAGCCGCATACTCAGAGCTGCCGAGCGTAGCCGGGGAAGAACCGCGTTCGAGCGCCGGCGAACCTGCGCCCTGCAACCTTCTGCGGAACCGCGATGAAGTCAGCGTCTCCTACGCCTCGCCCGGGGGTCGGCCAGAAAACCAGGTCGTCCGGCCCGTCAGACAGACCCCGCGCGACAGACTGAACCAGCGTTCGCTGTCGCGTGACGAGACGCACGGCGGGCCGGCGCAGGCGGCCCCCGTGTCGCCGACACCTGGGCGCGCCTATTTTCGACGAATCGGCTCGCCGGATTCCTCCGATCACGGGACCGCGCCGAAAATACCCGCCGGCTGCGTCCGCGGCCGCTGCCAGCCGTGCCGGCGGGGGCGACGTCGCCGACCGGTGGGGCGGGCCAGGTGGGCGTGGGACGGCCGGCGGCGGGACCGCGGCCTGCTCGGCGACGACGGTCGCCCGCTCGCCCCTTATCGCGCGCCGGAAACCGTCCGTGTTCGGCGACGGCTGCGAGCATCGATCGGCAGCCTGTGCGTGGGCGGCGGTGGCCGAAGCCCGATGGCGAGGGGCAGGACGGAGGGATGGGGGGGGGGGGGTCGGTGGACCCGGCCGCTTGGCACCGGCCTCTGCGTGAGTCCCAGCCCCGGCCGATCGACCCGACGACTGATCGGCCTCCCAGCTGAGCTCCCCGGTCGGAGGAACGGTGACCCATGGACCACTCACAGGGCAGCCGGCCAGCCGACGGAGCCAGTCAGCTGACCGACCAGCTGACTAACCGTCGATCAGAGGAGCGGCGGACCAGCGGACGGAGCCAGCTAGCTGACTGGCCAGCTCACTGACCACATCGGAGGACATGTGGGCCAACGTATGAAGCCAGTCGGCTGACTGACTAGCTGACTGACCAGTGATCTGATCTATCAGCTGTCTGACCAATGTCTCACTGACTATCAGTGATTACCAGTCACTGGTATCATATTACCAGTCACTGATATATAGTCAATCAGACTGACTGACCAACTGACTACCAGTCTGTTTAGCTGTTTAGTTCGCTCACTGATCGGAGTCACAAGAAGCGAGCTCCCAACCGACCATCACTCGGGTGACAGACAGTGGTTTGCTGCCTGACCACCTGACTGCAGACGGGAGCCGAGGAGTCGATTGGCTGGCTGCCCAGACGTTAGTATGTAGGCCCGGTGCGTCTGCGCAGTCACGGCAAACGCTCGTCGATGTATTGCCCCTAAGGGCCAAAACTACCATCGAAAATCAATGGCGATCATAGCATGAAGATGGATGCGGTCATCATCACAACTGATAGGGCAGTTGATCCCATCAGCACGGCCAGCTGGGAGGCCATGGCTGTCTTCCACGACAGATAAGATTACTGTTCTGATTAATAAGCATAACTGCATACCGTCTGCTGGCCATAACAGCTATCTGTTGCGACCAAATTGCGATCAAAGCAATTCTGCTCAGGGTAAAGATCGCGGTCATAAGCCGGCGCAACAACCAAAACTCGCATGATCAACCGCAAAAGTGTACAAGACAGGATGCTTCTCGTAATCTCAGGAGCGGCTCACTGAAGACAGATAATCGTGCTGTTCAAATGTTGACAGACTGTTGGGGGCTTGGGTGATTTTCCGTCGAGGCGTTGTCATTTCATCCTGATTTCGGATCTGCCACTATCGTTACCTTTTTCTCGTGCGCAATGGAAACGACGAAAATCGGGAAATCCCTTTGAATTTTTGTTTGCTGGACTTCATTCCAAGACGCTGATGATGCAAAACACACGTCGGACGCGTAAATACGTCATGGCTTTCTGGTTGTTCTCTGTGAAAGTCATGATGCCCTTCTGCAGAAAATTGCTGAAAATAAAAATAGCATTTTTCGCCAGCTAATCGTAGCACATAAGTGCAATGTGCTTCCCAGAAAAGAGAGCACAAGTTCCTCGACAATGATCATTCAGGCCTCTCCGCGAATGGAACCTGAGACGCACGGGACACGGAGCCGAAACGCAGTGATGAGCAGAGCTGCGCGGTGGAGACCAGCCTGACGCAGGCTGGACGGTAGCTGCCCGAGTCGGCTGATCTCTGCCCTCCTGCTATCAGGGCTCCACGCCGCCACCTACCCGTCGCTGGGCTCGGCGACGTCCTACCACTCTGCGGCACTGGACCAAACGCTGCCACGCTGATGTTCATGCACCTGTACTCGTGCCTGCCCCGGCCCTTATCCCAGGCTAGTCCCGGCCTTTGTCCCTGTGCCTGTCACGTTGCCTATCCCGGCGCCAGTCCCCGTGCCTGTCCCTGTGAGTTTCCAAGCTCTTATCCCGGTGCCAGCCCCTATGCCAGTCTAGGTGTTTGTCTCTGTGCCAGTTCCGGCATCTGTCCCGCCGTTTTCCTTCCGCCAGTACCAGGCTGAGTTCCGTCTCGGTATGCGGTACGCACAGAGCCGGACCGGGCCACGCGGCCGCGCTGTGCCGGGCCCGCCGGCGGCGCGGGCCGGGAATCGGGCCAGAGAGGGCCGGACCAGCCGCCAGGCCGGGCCGGGCCGGGCCGGGCCGCGCCCGATAACGACCGGATCCCGCACAAACAAACCCGGCCGGCCGGCCGGCCCGGCCCGCTTCTGCGGCAGCCGCCGCGCCTGGCCGGTTCTGGCCACAGGCCGGTCTGCAGGCTTCGCCCGAGACGGGCGGCTGTGCTGCCGTACCCACCGCCCCGGCCCGGCCGGTAGCCGAGCTCAGGCGCACCAGCCCGGCCAGCGGCCGCGCTCAGACGTACCAGCCCGGCCAGCGGCCGTACTGAGACGTACCAGCCCGACCAGCAGCCGTGTTCAGACCCCTCTGCGACATGGCCAGCAGCCGTACTCTGCCGCTCGGGCGCGGCCAGCAGCCATACTCAATCTTCCCAGCACGACCAGCAGCCATCCTCCGCCGCTCGGGCGTGGCCAGCAGTCGTACTCTGACGTCCAATCCCCGTCCAGCCGGCACCTGCTGACCCCGCCGTCCCTCCGCCCGGCCGGCCGCCGATCGGGCGGTCGCGTAGCTCGCCGATGACTGGCCGTTTTTCGAGCCGCAGTATCTGTGCACCTCGAGGGGCGATGGCCACAGATACGGGCGCCGCGGACGCCTGATGGCTCGCCATGGGCGATGAACGGGACCGGTTTTGACTCGGTGAGCAGTGACGGAGAAACGCCGGCGAAAGGAAGCCACCGCGCACTGAGCTACTGAGGGGGCCGGCCAAATCTGACTGACATACGTGAGGAAACAGACAAAGTTACGTCGCCGGAGCAGAGCTCATGTACACACATTCATATGTATACGCCTCAAACGTCCATGTTATTGTGCGTATTTATATGCGGCATGATTAATGGAGTTCAGCACTTAGATCAGGAATCCATCACCGTGGCCTACATCAGCGTATTGGCCACCGCCGAGGGCCACACAAGGCGAGGAAGCGGGCCATTCGCATTCTCTCTGTGTTGTTCAAGGCAAGCAACCACCTTTCCCTCCCTCCCTCCCTCTCCCTCTCTCTCTTTCTCTCTCTCACACTACACGCTATCCGCGATGAAATACTCGGGTTGACAAAAAAAATCGGCAGGTTTGACACACTTAACCCAACAAACATCCTTGTTTTATGTCGAGAGTATAGCACTGGAACGAGTTTAAATGCAAAAACGTTTGTCTATTTGAAGCAAGATATTTCCGTGAGAGCACTTGATGTGGTATGCGCCAGTTTTCGAACCTAGACTATTACGAACCTTGCACATACACGATCAAATCTCGAAGGGTGCGTGAGTCCAACAATTTGGAATGAAAGGTCTCAAAGCAGCTCTATTCGGCCGTCAACAAACGCCTTCAGTGGTTGTAGGAATACACAGCTTATGTGATGGAAGAGTAAAACCGATCTGTGTACTCAAGCACAATTAATAAAAACAAAAAGAAACGTACAAGAAAAGGTTTCGGTGTACATCTTCGAAGCAGGATCACTAGCCCAAAAATAGACACAAGAATGAACTGAAAAAGAATTCGCCATTCATGACGAGCTTAGATAAAACTGAAGGCAAGAAACGGCCAGTCCCGTTTCATGATCGAGACCACTTTTGTCTGATGTAGATAATTTTTCCGAGGCATTTGCTTTTAAACGTTAGACTCTCTGGTTTCATTCTAAGAGCGTCTTTCTAACAAGTGTGCCCGAATATCTTTGCAAAGAAACACGCTTAACGTTCATTATGTCATCCATCTTCACTGACCTTCAAAGTGAGTCCGAAAAAAAAACGGGAAAAGACCCTGACAGCTCTTGAAGAGACCGGAGTGTCACGCAATCGCCGTCCACTCCACCTCGGTCTTCCCACAACTATCGCCGTCCAAACACGGCCCAGTTTATCGGCCAGGAATTCCGCAGCCTGAACATTTCAGCGCCACCGACGGCGGCTCCCCGGCGCGACGAGGCACGTCGGCTTTGTTATTGCAGCGCGTGCAACATCGCAGGCCGATCGAAGAGCTGGCGCCGGCCGGGCGTGGCGGCCGGGCGGGGCGCGGCCGGCGCCCGGCGCCGCCGCCCGCCGCACGGTGGGGAGACGGTCCGGCCTCTCCTCTCAGGCGGCGGTGACGCCCGGGGGTCGGGTCGGCGCCGGCGGCGGGCCGGGCCGGGCCGGGTCGGCCGCGGACCCGGCGACTTCTGACATTCAGCGCTGCTGATCAATACCGCCGGGCCGGCCGGGTGGTAGGAGGAAGCCGCCCACCGTCGGCCGCCTCCGCCCACCGCCCGCCGCGCGGAGCGCCGTCTGGAGGCCCTCAGACGCGGGAGGTATTATGGCTCCCAGCCTCCGAAGACCAGAGCGTCCACAGACGTGGACTGTGGACCCTCAGGCGTCGGCGTCAACGGACGCTCCCATGAGGACAGCTCACCCTGAGATGAGAATTTGGACACCCAGAAGCAGACGTGGGCCGATGTTAACGATATGTGAACTAAGGATATTCTGATCCTCAGACATGGACGCGGTCCGAGGACCCTCATGTGTGGACTGAGAACCCTCAGACGTGCACGTTGACTGAGGGCCCTCAGACGTGATCGGTCCGACTGGGGCGGCTCGAGATTCTGACGGCAGGACGGTCCTATGCTCTGAAAAAGACAACTGCTTGATGATCTAAGACTGCGGAGGTGGTGAAGAGGTGCAACAAAGGAAAGCCGCTCGGAAATCGTAAAAAAATAATAATAATTCAAAGATGTTACCTTTCTTGGACCTCCTAAGAATAACAGAAGGTGGTGAGACCTACGGACAATCAAATTATGTATGTGACTAAGTGACTGGATACTGTTCCTTCTCTCAACGAGCCGACATTTTGAAGTCAAGCCAATGCATGCCGAAATTGCACGCCGGAAGGCCAGGGTTTAAAGTAAATGGATAAAAAAGCTCTTCTCTCATATCATGTACGCATAAAAAATGGTAGTCCACAAATGGAAATCCAGTAAGCGTGGCATATCATCGAATGGGCCTTACTGACCCAGGGTATCACCGCTGTCCAGGGCGGCTAGAGCAAATAAACGGACGAGTCTTAACGTTGCTGGAAGGCCTGTCACCGGACGGTTTTACTCACCCTCCTCAAAAATAACCACTGCACCCACCAGACACAGAGATTAATGAGAGACATGCATCCTTCAAATCATATCAAACCCCACGATGGACATATATTTTCATTTTTTCTTTGATACCAATCAGCAAAGAAAAGTAGTAGTCATTGTTGTGGCGCGAAATGGCTTGTTGTGTACCATATCAGACACGCGAGTGGAAAGAAAATTTTGAAATGCTTCAGTTTTCCAATAAAGAACAGGCGTAAATATGCCAGGCGGGAATCGCCGACACCAGAGAATGATAGCGTCTTTCTTGGTGATAATATAACACGGCCCTTGTACTCGTGAATACTTGGAAAAACAACGAACAGTGAGTTTTTGTAAATTCGGACAATTAATAAATACAAGAACACATTAAGATTTAATTCCGAAGCCGTTGCATAACGCAGGCAGGATCATGTTATCTACTACAACGCTTATAAAAAAAATAAGTAAGCCCAAAATAACGGAGAAAAGGTGTCAAAATCTACGATATAAAGGGCATTTGATGTTATCAAAACAAATGCTTACCAGGACAAAAAATTGTGGTCATTAATGCCGTCCTAACAGTTGTGCGCGAAAATTGTGAAGCGCCCTACCACCAGACCTCGTTATTCAGGGAGTTCGTGTTGCGTTAATACCTCCCAGTAATCTGCACCGAGTAATAAGATAATATGAATACCCAGGTGGCCGTTAAATGGCGGGAAGTGCCCAGGCTTTGACAAATCAATACAAGCTAACAGCAAGTCCCACCAGTAAAATCCAAGCCCCGAAAGCCAGGGAGAAAATAGTTTGAGCCTGCGAGCTCATAAACGTTACGACCCTTCATCTGGCAAGTTTATGCATTTAAAACTTCATCGGTTCTCTTAATTTGCATGGCGCGAGGTGCACGTTTCCGCATTTAGTTAAGATCAGGTTTTAGCTGTCAAAGTCAAGGCACGGGTTAAACAAACTTGCCAAGTGCTTAATCCGACATGCATTGCTGAACTTATAGTGGATAAAAACGATCAGCCACGCGTGGACCATTTAACTCAACTAAACTCGATAGCCCTCCTTCCAAACATCTACCTGACGTCTCCAAAAAAGGAATACGTGGCATCAAGCAAACTTTGGCTGCTAGCCCATATCACTAGTTTACTGAGCTCCCAGAAGTTGAATGCAATCAAGGAATAAGGCTATACTCCGATCACTGACTTCGGTGTCTCGCTTTGCAGACTGATGAAGACCCTGACGTGATCCCCGTTACCGCTTGTGAAGCGACAGTCCTCACGGCCCACTGTCGCGATTAACGCAGTCAGCCCCGCCGTTTCGGGCCGTTTGATGCGTGCAGTCCGGGCAGCCCGGGCTGTGAGCGGGCTGCCCGAACTGCACGCTCACGTGCGCCGACAGTGGCCGCGTTTCGAGGCGCGGCGCCGCTGCCGCCAGCGGTAGGTCCGGTCTGACGCCGGAGCGCCTCTGGAGTCGGGCCGCCCCGGCCGCCGCTAATGAAGCCGCACGCCGGCGCAGCAGCCGCCGGAGACGATGCCGAGCCGACAAACTGCCTCCGTCAGCGGCCCGAGCCAGCTTCACAGCGGCGCTTCAGCGGCCAACTTTGTCGATAATCCGCGCACCACAGAGCCGCAACGGGGTCCGGGTGGGTTTTATTCATCCACTAGGACGGAACAGAGTTAACGCACGGGAAACTCCGAGGAATGCTAGTCACCCCGTATGGACCAGTGACAGAGTTATAATGGACGCGCGTGCATGTCTTTGCATTTCACCATCAATCCTGCGAATAGTTTAAAAAGGCGTAAAAACTGTACTTTCAGATATTTCCATCTTCGTTTCTAGCATTTTTTATTGTTTTGAAACGAAGCAAATCAGAGATTATCGGGCAACATCCAAGTTTTGATGAGATCATTAAAGCTACATAACAATCAAATGTTCCCTTCAATTTGACTGAAACATTAAATGATTGTTGTTAACACGCGCACTGGAAGGGGGGTCTTTTTCTGCCCCCACCTCTTTTCCTTGAAAATCTCGAGAACGGAAACGCAGCTGGTTACTGTTACCTTGTGACATTTATGGCATTTGAATAACTCGTCGACTCACGTAAAAAGATCGGAAATCGGGCGGACGTTTTTGAAGTTCCAAGCATGTGAAGTCAAGTAAATATAACGAAAATAATGGTTGTCGTTTTAAATGAGAATTTTGTAAAATGATTCGCGTTCTACCTAAGATTACCATCTGAACGCAATAAGGTGACATCATTCGGGCATAAGTGATGGACGTACCAAGGCCAAAACCAGGGTCATTAAGGGCCAAGGTCATCAAAGGTCAAGGTCAGCCAGCTTGTGCTCTGGTCCAAATTTACTTTGCAACATGTCGGTTTATATGAAAAAGCATTCAAAAACCTTAATTAAAACACGTGTGCGCACACTGATACGTTTACATATACCAGGATAAGTGAAGGTCAAGGTCATCAAAGTCAAGGTCAAATATTTTGTGATCTGGTCCAGATTTGCTTTGCGACATGTCGACTTGTATGAAATATGCATTCAAAGACCCTAATAAAAATACGTGTGAGCACACTCATACGCTTACATATACCAGGGTCAGTGCAGGTCAAGGTGATGAAAAGTCAAAGTCAACCATTTTGTGATCTGGTCTAGGTTTGCCTTTGCAATATGTCCATCTGTATGAAATACGCATTCCAAAGATCCTAATAAAAACACCTGTGTGCACACGGATATGCAAAGTTATACCACGGTCAGTGCAGGTCAAGGTCATGAAAGGTCAAGGGTATCTATTTTGGGGCCTGGTCCAAATTTGCTTTGCAGTATGTCGACCTGTATGAAATATACATCCAAAGACCCTACTAAAAATACTTTTGGTACATTGATACTCATATGTACAAACAGATATAGATATAGATACATGCATATATATATATACATATATATATGTTAAAAACGTTATATATATATATACCATATAACGTTATGTTATATATAACGTTAAAACGTTATATATATATATATATATATATATATATATATATATATATATATAGCATTTTACATCACTTAAACCGTGTAACTGGGTCCATTAGAACGAAACAGTTTTGGCGCAGACAGTTGACATAAAACTTACTTTGGGTAAAAATCTTCATCCAAGGTCAATGACCTCGTTTCACTCCTTTTCACCTTGCGGAGGATTAGCGGAACGTTGGAAGTGATCAAACGTACCGATGTTGGCTACCTTCGCTGAAAATACGTCAAAAGATGCGTGTAGCGCCCTTATTTATACTCAAGCTATCCCGTGTTACTCGAAATCTGATCTGCAACAGATGAAAAGTGACGCCAAAGATCATTGACCTGACATGACCTCGACCCAACATCCTCAGTCAAGACGCCAAATGAATGGATTAATTGAATCGTATTCCACGTTTTAATCCTCAAACAAACACCCCTTCCCCCTTTCTTTCGAAAAGTCTTATGAAATAGCCTGTACGAGCTGAGAAAGCGTCCAAAGTTGGGCTTTTTGACCCCATTTGACGTTGAAGATATTGACCTAGGGCCATGAAAACTGCACGCAATGTAAATCTTTATGGCCCCACCCTGTTCATAAAATTCCATGTTTCTAGCCCTTTCCGTTTCCAAAATCGGATGGGGTACCTTTTTGCCCCACCCTTCCAGTGCGCGTTAGAGCGAAAACCCCTTCCACTGCGCGTGTTAAAGCTAAAGATGGGTGCCCTCGCGTAAAAGATCTGACAACTCGGTTTCGCCGTGGAACACTAGGCAAGACGGGTTTGCAAACATTTAAAGACGAATGTCAAAATCTGTGCCAACTCCGTGACGTACCGAAGGAGTGGAGGTGGACAGGCAATTTCAATTAGTGTCGCTCCTATTGGTCGTATCCTAGCCACGGCTTCCATGTTTGCGGAGTGTGGTGAAGGTCTGCTACCTACATGAGAAATACTACGAACAAATGACTTGCGTGCTACACTTAAATAAAGTACACTGGTTGGAAAAATAAATGTTAATGCATGTAAATCCGTTGATGGATTTAACCAAAAAAGGTGACTCCTGAATGTTAATAGCTGGTGTCCTGAACTTACAAAACTGGTAATTGTTGGCAATGAATAAATAACTAAAACATAAACCAATAAAATCGCCGCATGTCCTTTTGTTTTAAAAATCCTATTTCACAAACAAAGTGATCCATTTAGTGTTTAATCCAAAGGAATAATGACTGTTGTGTGAACAGTCGTTTTTTGAGCGTTTCATTTGCGCCATTAAACAGCCTTGGCAGCAATGAGCCAAACACTCGGAAACGCAGGGAAAAGGCTGCCAGCAGTGGTAACCTCCGATCGCTGACGACACATAACAGGCCTCTGGCACGCAGTCTCTCCCCTCCCCCATCCTCCTGCCCGATCCCCCGCCCGCACGCAGGCCCGTCGGCCAGTCAGAGCTGACGCAATCCTGTATCGCAACCGCCGGACAGGGATCGGTACGAGGGGGAGACGTCAGCACGAGGGGCACCTATCAGCGTCCCCCCCCCCCGCCCTCCCCATGGCACATACACGGCCTCCCTCCAGTTGTTCAGCATGCAGACAGGCCAGGGGGCCGAGGCTGACGCAACACCAGGAACGCACCAGGCGCGGACAGCCCCAGCGTAAGTGAAGCGCCGTCAACTGTCCGTTCGACCTTTGAGACCCCCTTGATGGCATGCAGGCATCGCCCCCACCTGCGCTACACGCAGCCACGCCGGCAGGTACCGGCTGGGGCTGACGCAACCGAGCGCCGCCGCCAGGTGTCGCCGGCGCCGGGTGCACGTGACGGCCGTTGTCAGCTGATTGCTCAGCTGACGGTGGACCTCGTGGTCCACCCGGCGCCGGGGGCGGGCCGCCGGTGATCGATACTCTAATCTCACAGGCCGACAGTGGCCAGAAATTTGACTTCAACGACTGCCGGTTTAATTTTAAAGGGCACAGGACATTGCCTGTGGCCCTGGTTTTTTTAAGGCAGGCAGTTGGTGAAGCATGGACAATCATTTCCAACCAAGGATTGAGGCCTTGAGCAATTATTGGTGTTGCCAGCGTCTCATAAGTTTTTTCTTTCCACACATCACCGTGAGCCCAATGGCAAATTTTGGAATTATATGTTGCGTTGGCAGCATCAGCAATACCGGAAATTCCGCCCATGTTTCCCTGAGTCTGCTGCACACTGCACCGTTGCTCACTGTACACCTTTCTGTTCTCGAAAAGGGTTTATCGAGTTCCAACGAAAGCCCTTTTCATGATATTTTCGCAGCAGCGAAACACAAATGATTGAACATTTTCTTAGTAGAGATGGAAAGTCGCGGCTTAAGAGTGGCCGACGTTCTTTGGAATTTCGGGAGATTGGTGGAAATGCTGCAAGTGGTGGAATGGACTCGTTAACTTTTGCAGGGTGGGAAATGGACTTATTTTCCGCATGTTAAACTGCACACTTTGCGTTTCAGCGGTAAACAAAGGGCACCTTTTAGCATCTCTAATATTAATGGGCGAAGAAATAGTAAGACCCATACGAATTTTCACACAACATTGTCAATAACATGGTACTTTCCATAACAAGACAAGCATGTCTGCCCAGTACGAAACAAAATAAAAGATCGACACTAAAAGAATAACCAGCCTTCGAGATTACGATCTCCACTAGAAAACAGAACACTGAGGTGACCTGGATAGGACGTGCGGTAGGTACCAAACCTTTTGAAAAGGGCATCACAGGGATTTTTTTGTCAGTTGAAGTGCCTAGAAATAATGCAGTAATATTTCTCTTAATCTTGCAATCTCCTGATAATATCTCTTTAATGTTCAAAAGACAATCATCCGATCTCTCTTCTGTATTCAGGTCCGTCCGTATTGAAGCAAGTATAATCTTCGTTATTGGTCTCGCCCGTGATAAGACATCACAATCCAGCCTGAACTGAAAACCACACAAGTGTAACTAAAATTTAGCAATATGGGGCTACCTACATCTATCCCGTAAGCATTGGATATGAACGAATGAACGTGCTTCCGGAAGGAAACTACGCTGATATTCCGCTTAATACTTTTAACAAACGTATCAGTCGTGTTTGGTTCGAGGTTCACTAAAGGTGGCGTTTCAGGGCGCGATCACAAAAAGTGGTTTCTTTCTGGATAATCTAAATAAATACTACCATGCCTTAAATAAAATAATTTGCTCACTGAGGCCCCATTAACCCATACCCAACCTATGATCACTCATACAAGATAAAATTTCTGAAGCCGTCGGGCCGGCATATTTGACTCACCGAGTGAGAGCTTCCTCCAGCGCGGACGCTTCTTGGTCTTCTTCCCCATGTTGTCACGCCACCATGACTGGGTCACACGCGGCGGCGGCAGCGGCGGGAGCGCGGCTCGGCCCGCTCGGACGGCGGCGGTGCTCCTCCACTTCTGAGGGCGGCCCGGCGCGCGCCGCCGCCTCCCTGCCGGCCGGCCGGCCGCACATGTGACCGCCGCGCCGCCTAAACTTAGCGCAGCGCCGGCCGCCCGGTGCCGGCGGCCCGCGACGCCCGGCCCCGGACCGCTCCTATTGATTGACGAGCGGGCCGATATGAAAGGATAGCGCTGATGAGCGCTCGGCTCGGGGAGTAGCGATGGGCGGCTCCGGTCGCCGGCGTGGGCGTCGATCGCGGCGGCGGCCGGCGGCGCGGTTCCGCGCGGCCGGGGCGCGCCAGAGTACTCCGAATCCTCTCAGGAAGGTCACGGGCGCATAGTAGAGTTGCATCAGGCGGCGGCGCCGCTGATGGCGAAACAGTGCCGTAACGTCTCATGCAACCATTACGAAACGGTCCGCATTGCCAGCCCGTGCCAGCGCTGAATCAGGCTTGTTTATTGAGACAATATGGGCGTGGATGTTTTAGTGGCCGCGCCCTGTGCGCACTCTCGCTGTACTGCATCGGCCGCTCATACGCCCCGTCACAAACGCGCGGCACGATAGTGCACAGGCGATTTTTGCACCGCGACAAAAACGACGCCGGCGACCGGCTCGCCGGTCAGCTGACGAGTGACGTAACGTCGGACAGGATGTCTGGCGGCGACCGTCGACTGACCGCCGTCGATGGACGCTGACGGGCGCGGGCGTGGCCGGACGGCTCGAGAGCAGGTTCCGCCGGCGCTTCCGGCCGACGGCGGGGCTGAACGGCCGGTGTGCGGAGCCCGGTGCTCACGAGCCGTCACCGCTGGCCGTTCGCTGCGAACGGAGGTCTGCGGATCGGCCCGCACGTCCGCGAACAGGCCGCCCGGTGAAGGGGAATCGATTCCGCTAATGAAGACGGCACACAAAGAAGACCTGATGGCCGGACATCGGACCTACGGCGTCACCGGAAGGCAGGCCGGAGGCTTTCAAAGGATGCGGAGTCTTAGCGGTCGGGGGGGGGGGGACTCCCCGCTGCAAGGAACGTGCCAGGCCGCCTGCAAAATCCACCGACAGACGTGACTGGTGCCTCACGAAATGAAAGATTAGGGCTACGTCAGACGGGTTTACCTTCGTGCAAGTAAACACGACCGCCTGCTTTTCGTCTCGGACTGCAAACTAGTAAAGCGGGTTTTTCACCGACATCTAAACGAAAATGACGAACTCGCTCACTGAAAACCAAGAAACTTAACAATACGGAAAGAAGCTTAACCGAGGTACACTTAGATTGTGGCGCGGCAGTTACTTGGCGCAAAGTAGCTGACAACATTTGGAGATGAGCATTATGAAAAACGTAGTCAAAACAGTTTCCTAACACATTTGTTTGGAAATACTTCACTTTATTTCTAATGAAAGTGCTGGTCGTCGGTTAAACGTTTCAATGAAAAGCGTACTGCAGCAGACGTCGACCAAGTTGACTTTTTTGTCCTTTTCTCCATAAAATCTTCAGACAACTGGCAACCTCCGATCCCCAGAGGTTATGGATCCCATCTCACTAGTACGCAAATAGACCCATCTTATCTTCTCAATTTAGATGCAAAATATGGCTTCCGCACCACATCCGTATTGTTTGTGGCACGTGACGACGAAGAACGTTTGGTTTTGGCCTTTCTACAGCTTTTTGATGTTTAAGACCTATTTGCTTCGCCCACGCAATCCCTCGGCCTCACGGATCTCATTGCCAGTCTGCTGCTTTTAAACTAGTGGATACTCTCACTGGCTGCCAGAATTACGGGCAGGGTTCTTATGCCAAATGTATCAATTTGCATTTTCCCTTAGCAAAGTAAACCACAAAACAATGGCGTCGGAGCCTCTGTGAATAAGAGGGTGGGGGAAGGCAAACGTGATTTTTACCTTGTTTCTTTTCAAGCGCCGCCATAGGGGTATTGTTAAATGTTGTCCAAAGTTGGGGGGAACAGCTGCCCCCCTGCCCCACGGATCCTACGTCCCTGTTACAGAAATCCACTTTCAGTGTGTTTTGTCTGAGAGCATACTGATAACAAAATCACTATGTTGTCATTATTTCAGTATTTTAGATCCTCATGCTTCCTTGAGCATTAGTTGAACATATCGAAAGCATATTGGCAGTTGAGGCAGTTTTGAAATGTACTTCGGAACACATGTATTTTATCAGTATTTATCAGTATCAGTATTTTAGATCCTCATGCTTCCTTGAGCATTAGTTGAACATATCGAAAGCATATTGGCAGTTGAGGCAGTTTTGAAATGTACTTCGGAACACATGAAATCAAATGGCTGTTGCTTCCATCTAGGATATCTTTTCTCATCGCAACCCAAGAAATATTTCATGAGTTCGCATGTTCCTACGTCTTCCCGCGCTTCATTCGTCGAATTAACACGAGAAGGTTTGATTTCATACATCAGCAAATGTCTGACGTTTGGCAAATCTCGAAACGATTAGCGCCGATCAATGAGCCTCAACACTCAGCCGCAAACAAGATCAGTAGCCCAGTCTTCAAAACTCCCTCATCACACATCTGTAAATGTACAGCAGCCAGTATCCAAACACGACACGCCACAAAGCCAGCCGGTCCTCGGCTCGGCCCCAGGTTCGGCCCGCGGGCGGTGCTCTGGGCGTCGCCGCCGGCGGCGCGGCGCGGCCTCTGTCACCGGCGGATGGCGCCAAATTGGCAGCCGACGCCCGGACCGGCAGACCGAAATATCCGTCACGGAGACCGGGCAGACGGCATATCGAGCGCGCGTGCAGATCGGTGACGGCCCACCGGCGAGTCGGCCGAGTCGACACTCTGACAGCTGGACCGACTCCCGGACTCCAGCCGGCGCCGGACGACTCCGGAACGCCTGCCGAGCGCCGCTCCGAGCGGCACGCGCGGCAGTGGAGCCCGTGCTCCGGCGAAATTACCAGCCAGCGCAGAAATGACGCGCCGAACGCTCCAGTATGCCAGTAACTGAGTAACAGTGAAGACTCTGTTAGCACATAATTTTACAAAATATGCATCCCCTAAAATAGAAGAAAACGTTTTCGGAAACTGCCCCGGAGTTTACGGCGCAAACCAAGTTGTTTGTTCGGATAAGGCATCTCAGCGCCATAACGAATCACGGCTATTCAGAGTTGGATCCTTACGGCGGCGTTCGGACGGAACAAACCTTTAGAGTGAGCTATGGTGAGATGAGCAGCGCGATCTTAAAAAAAAAACGGCATGCGTCATATGCTGTGTGTATGCCTTGAAGTACTGAAATGGTGTGTATGTTTTGTAATGCTGTTTAGGCATTTTTTAAACAATTGGTTTTGGAACAGCGCTACAGAAACTGCCACTTTTATACAAAAATACGACCATTTTCATCTGAGATTACGAAAAAAAAAAAAAAATATCCAAGATTTTGAAAGTTTGGTGCATACCCTTTTCAGCAATTTTACCACATTGCAGCTCAGCATCGGACGGCCAAGTTTTTGCCTGAAATGAATCGATTACCTGCCATTATACTCACTGGTCAATGTTTGCCCTCGTGTGTCGTTTTGTATTGTGCTTGCACAAAGCGCACCTACTTATTCTTTGTATGCTGCTCGAAATCGAATAACTGTGAACAGTCGCAATACTGCTTCAACAACAGCACAGTTGTTTGTTCGGCGCGTATTACCTGATAAACAGTCACGTTTCATACCATTATGCAGGCTATTGCGGGACTTTTTTTGCCAAAGTCATATACTCTAATCTCGATTATCTTTTAGAGCTTTCATCAACTTCAGGGAATGCCAGAATGGGGAGAGGGCATTTTGCAAGAGGATTTTCAAAAATTTGGAAGCTTTCTGTATACCCAATTTTTTTCTGAAAAAGAGGTCTTAGCTTACGCCCAGCACGACTAAAGATGTTCTCGAATGGTTAATGATCTTCTGCGACCTCTTAATGGCATACGAACACACTCGTATGTTCATTTTCATGGCATTCATTTTATGGGAGCGCAGGAAATGTTGACGTGCAGTTCACTGGGTACAAACTGCTTATAAATATTTGCTTATTTTGCGAAACACAACAAGTTAAAGTCACAGTGACACAGGATGGGAAACTCAGTGAGCAAACTGTGTCCATCGGTGACATAGGGCGGTCGTTCAATGACAAGGCATCAGAAGATAATAACGATGAAGAAAGTGACAGAAGAGAGAAGAAAAACAGATCAGAATCCAATGAGCCAGTCGCGCCAGCTCGCAAAAAGTCGCAAGCGATTCGGAAACACTCGGACCTGAAAGAATATCTGGATGTCGCCCTCGAAAACCGCATATTGGCCACTTTTCGCTCAAGAGCTGCGCAAATTAAGAGCATACTTTGAAGGGCAGTTTGAGAGGCTTAATGCCAGGTTGCGCAGCCTGGAAGGCCACGTAGGGGACAGACACCACTACGGTCTAAAAAAGCTGAAGGAAACAAATAAATCAACAGAGATCCTTCGAGACAGATCCGAAACCGCTGAGCTGAATTCGCGTCTTCCGTGTCTGGTTCTTGGCCGGGCCATGACAGCACGGCGCTATCCTGGCCTGCGTCCACCTCTGACGCGGCGGCCGGTCTTACCGCCGGTGAGACCCAACGGCCGAGCGGCAGTGCCCCGGGCCAAGAGAGCTGCCCAGCCCAAAACGGTCCGGACGGACCCAGACCCGAGAACGTCGACGCCCCTGGTCCCGTGCACCGTGACACGTTTCTTCCCAGGTATCTGCATCGAAGGAAGCATCGACCGCGCCCATCGCCGGCGAGGGTCAAACGGCCGAGTTGTCGTTGAGCTCGTGTGATCAGGTCCCGGCAGCGTCCGCGATCAAATCACGCGGCGACGTCCCAAACTACGAGGTTAGAGAGAGGCCTGTTCATCAACGAAAGTCTGACGCTCTTGTGTAGTAAAACATCCCGGCCTGTTCTACGAGCAATGAAGACCAAGCACATCTATACGGTGTATACTCGCGGCGTACATGTGTTTTTTCAAACCTGAAAAATTTGCCAAGGGCGTCAGGGTAGACTCTGTCCCAAAGTTTCGGGGCTTTTCGTTTCCGGCGTTTCCCAAGCTTTCTTAGTCGTCGCGTGGCTGAAGACTCACGCAAACGACAGATCAGTCTTGATGCACAGCTAGCTTTGAATCTTTTTTTTGGCTGATTGCTGAAGTCCGAGCAAAGTTCCACAAGCCGCAGGCTTTGTCTTCGTTTGCCTTTTTCGTCTGTTACCTTTGTTTTCACTTTTGTGTGCCACAACGAGCGCGTGCGTCTTTTTTTGCTGAGAGGATTTGGTTGTCTTGTCGATGAAAGGTTCATTCAGTCTATCTGTACCTCTTTGGAAGGTGTGAAGCGCGTGACTAGGCTTCATTGTTTTTGGTCCCAATCTTTTCAGGCAATTCAAACGTCTACTAGTCGTTACAGAAATACTAGTCGACCGCTGTCTGGTTGCAGCGCATGATTCCAGATCGGTACAACATGTGTTCTATTGCTACTCGAAATCATTAGTGATGTGTCGTATTCCATCACGCACTGCTCACGGCATGCCCTGTTTTGACGCACCAATTTTAGCTTACACCACGACGAACAACACATGCAGTAAGGACAGATGGAGACTAACTTTATCTTAACTTTATCCCCATTTTCTGGCTGCTTTTCATTTTACGCACTACAGATAAAACAAATTAGAATGACATACATGAATAATAGAGACTTTGGTTGACGATGAAGATGAGATGTTGTGAGTTTCCGAAAATAGTCTTACCATGATATTTTCTGCTTACAAGATATTAATGTTACGAATAAACCAACGGTACACTTATTCACGTCATGGAATGACAAATCTGACAAATCTGTCTTTTCGTATCACAGAAGCAACAGCCAAGAAGTTCGTGTATTATTCAAACGATCTTAAGGCACCGAAATAATCTCTGAACACGCTGATGATACATGAAACCATGCAGCAGTGTTATTCAAATAGTGTGGAATGACATACCATTTTATTAATATTGATCAACCACATCCGGATGAATTAAATTTCCTCAAGCCTGTTAAATTTGCGACGGATACTATTGGAGATCACACATTTCTTTGCGGTGATTTCTGTATTGTTATGGATCAGCGGCTACACACTGAAAACTACGTTGCAGAAAATAATCCCAGAGCAAAAGAAGTCATCAAGTATTTGATAGGCGATGATAATTTTGAAGATATCTAGTGATCAATGAACCCACATGTTAAGGAGTTTCCGTGGCACAAACGGAACCCAACAAAAGAAGCCCGATCAGGCACGATATTTACCAACTCATTTGATCATAATGCCGCAGTTCAGCACAATTTCGTTCAGGGTATAAAAATGACTATGTTAACACACCTAGTGGAAGGTGGTTTCGCACTAAAGCGCACTGGAACGGGGTGGCACAAAAGTGCCCCCTTACCCGTCTCGGAAACGGAAAGAGCTAGAAACGTGAAATTTTATGGATAGGGTGGGCATAAACGTTTCCAAAGTGTGCAGTTTTCATGCCCCTACGCCATTGTCTTCAAGGTCAAATGGGGTCGAAAAGGTCAGTTCTGGACACTTTCTCGGCCTGTGCAGACAATTTCGTACGGCTTTTTCGAACGGAACGAGAAAAAGGGTGCGCGTTTGAGCGTTAAAACGTGGAAACGACACTATCCACTCATCTGGCGCCTTGTCCGGGGATTTCATGTTCATTCATCGAGTCAACGTCATGTTTGGCCATGTCAAGGCCACTAGGTCATTGACCTATTGCGTCATTTTTTTTTTTTTTCAGATTAATTTTGCGCAACACGAGATACTGGTGTACTTTAAGTGCGAACAATGGCGCTAAACGCACCTTTTGGCGTCTTTTCAGTGCAGATAATCATAATCGGTACATCTGATCACTTTTAGCGTTTGCGTACCTCTGCAAGTTCAAGAGACGTGAAGCGAGGTCATTGACTTTGGATGAATTTTTGACCCAAAGTAAGTCTGGTGCCAGCTGTTTGCGATAAAGCTGTTAAGGCCCCACCTACATCATTTGGTCCTTATAAAACGTAAAAATTACGTATATATGTATATATGTGTATACATGCGTATCAATGTACCAAACGTGTTTTTATTGGGATCTTTGAATGCATATTTCATACAAAGCGATGTGTTACAAAGCTAGACCAGGTCACAAAATAGTTGACCTTGGCCTTTAATGACTTTGACCCGTACTGGCCCTGGTATGCATAAACGTAGCAATGTGCCAAACGTATTTTTGTTAGGATCTTTGCATACATATCTCATACAAATTAACATGTTGCAAAGCAAATCTGAACCATACGAAATAGTAGACCTTCAACTTTGCGACCTTGACCTGCAGTGACCCTGGTATATTTAAACGTAGCAATAAGCGCACACGTGTTTTTATTAGGCCTTTAACTCTATTCCCGGAGGGCTAGACGGTATGGCCGATTCCCGGCAGGGGGGCGGATTCGGCCCCCCTGAGATCTCGAGAACTACTTGTCCGATTTCATTGCAACAAACGGCAATCGATTTGCCGTCACGTGAGCTACATTTTCATAAAAAGAAATTTTCAAAATTTTGAATTTTGTAGATACAGGGGGGCACAAATGTCAAAATGGGGGGTTCTTTTGGACTTCTTATAACTCCGTTGTTTATGGACCGATTTCGATGAAACTGGCATGAATCGAGAGAATATAAATAGGGCTTTTACCATGGGTCCGCAAATCCGAAATTTTGAGAAAATTCATAGGCGTTCACAGGATTTCAAAAAAAGGAGGATTAGTTTTCTAACAACTGAATGAACAAAAGACGCAAACACCATTTTTGGCTTCTGATAGTCATATTATACTAAATAAGTACAAATCGCATTACAATGTTTGTATAATGTTAGCATAGACGGTGCCAGGGACATGAAAAAGGGGGAACTGTCACGGTCACACGTTTCTCAGATCAACTTGTGACCTTTGACCTTAAATGACCTCCAGTGACCTTGGGGTCACTTGGAATGATCTTGTGTGCATTTAATATTATCTGTAAACGTTTTCAATTATTTGAATTCACTCTATTTCAAAAAAATCATTTTACGGCTATTGCGATATAGGGTACGCGCACTGACATTTTAGGTCATAGCTCCGTGACCCAACCTGATATCAAGCTGAAACTTGGTACACAAGTAGAAGGCACCCTTCTACGTCATATATATTCTGGGTTTGGCATTTGAAAAAACGGCACCGAAATAATTGCGAAAAAAACTAATTTTGACTTTTGACCTTGACCTGACCTTGTAAAATGACCACAGATAAACAAAATTACATCTGCACATTGCCCAACTATTTAGCTATACATCCATATAAAGTTTTAAGTTCTAGCTTTAAAACTCTGTTTTTGGCAGACATTTTTCTTTTACCCTCAACATGGCCAAAAATGGCATGAGGTGCCTCCCAAAAACGTTACCTGGCTCCGCCCCTGAGCAAAATAGAATTTTGAAATTTTGTCACAGCACGTAGAAAGAATAGCTAGGAAAAGTGACCAAGTTTCGTGAAGTTGCGTTAAAAAGCCTGGAATTAGCAAGCAAAAAACCTGAGGGGGGGCGAATTCCGCCCCCCCCCCTGCCGGGAATAGGGTTAAAAGAGTTGTCATACAAACCGACATGTTGCAAAGCATAGCTGGATCGGCTCACAAGCTGGTCTTTGTTGACATTCGATGACCTTGACCCTTACTGGCCCTGGCTTTGGTCTTGATACATTCATCATTTATGTCCGAATGATGTCAACTGATTATGTTCAAAAGTTAAGCTGACATAGAACGCTAGTCCTTTCGCAAAGTTCCCATTTGTCAGCGACAACCGTTATTTTCGTTATGTTTGTTTGACTTCAAATGCCTCAAACTTCAAAAAATTCCGGCTGCTTTTGATTTTTCTGCGTCAATCGACCAATTATTCATTTTCCAGAAATGTCACAGAGAGGGTCGATTTTCTTCAGAGGGTCAAATTTTGTCATATGCCATTGTCACGTGGCCAATTTTATAGGAAAAATCAGCAGTTTTACGCAGTTTAACTCATGTTTAATACACAGCAGAACACATAATGTTTGTTTTTGCAACATATGTATGACCACTATTCCGCATTCATGCGCAATCGCCATATATCTAGTGTGGACCGCTTGGCTCGGGGGGGCACGGCCCCAATGGTCCCCCTTGGTTAAGTCCCTGGATACCAAGTGCAAACAATCACAGAAATACGTAGTGCCCCTTTATAGCAAAACCTTGTTTGGCGACGAAAATACAGGGGAAATCTTAAATGAATGATAGATAAATCGCTTTTCTTCCAGACACTGTTGATGGCAATCCGTGGCGAGACGGTCCGAAACAAAAAGCAAGTCTTACTCGTTTAAAAGAACAGGAATGCCGTCAACAAAATAACACACTTTCATCAGAGCAAAAGGCATCAAACAT
This sequence comes from Capitulum mitella, assembly GCA_030062745.1. Lineage (NCBI taxonomy): Eukaryota > Metazoa > Arthropoda > Thecostraca > Pollicipedomorpha > Pollicipedidae > Capitulum > Capitulum mitella. The sequence goes on from CP099842.1 coordinate 11,365,298, forward strand.
CGCACAAATTGAGTATCTAAAGACGCAGCTAGGGAATATGGGAAAACCATTAGTTGATAGTTTGCTGTTTAGGTCAAAGGCCATGTAGCATGAGGATGCTGGGCGAGCGTTTCAGCGTTTCCGATCCTTAGGAGAATTGTATTGAGCACGATAAAGTATATCAGTGGGTAAACTAGGGCCAAGTTCTCTAAATTTAGGAGCTTTCCATTTTAGAAAATGGTTTATCAAAAACCATGTTCCGGAATAGCGATGGCGGACCCTTACTAGTGAAGAAGTTACAACAGTATTTCCTGTCTCAGAGCCTCTGAAGACAGTTTTAAAAACTAGGCCTAACTAACTCGACCAACCAATTATTCGGCGATTATCTTCTGGCATCTGGTGCCCACCCTCGCCGGTATGTCCAGCCTGCGATCGCAGCGCTATTAACGGCAATAATCTGAGGCTCAGCTTATACGCCTTGCAATAGGTGGCGATAGTTAAACACTTTCTTTTGACAGCGTTCAGCTTTCATGATTTGGACAGCTGCGCATGCTTATTCCTTGCTGGTCAGATACTCCTGCAGCGTTTGGTCAAGAATACATAGGCGCACTTAAATCGTTGACTAAGCAGCCAAAATTGCTGGCGTTCGAAGACAATCTGTAGTTATCTTATCTGCGCTCGTCATCGGTGCCGGCAAGGGAAGCAGTCTGTTGTAGAGTCCGGAAACCTTATAGCTACTGGAGTCATGATGTTAAACATATGCCAGGTGTCGAGGTTGTAGAAGAATGTGCCGATTTCCGGTTCAGTCTATTATGCGGTATTAGGAAAAACGGCAAAATCTGTTGGCGGTCCGGCCCATAAACCTATGACCCAGGGACTGATGGGCGACGATGGAATTATAGATGACCCCTTTCATGCAGTCATGACAACAATCCTTTGAAGTTCCCAAAGTAGGTGCGGACGCCGGACACTTCCGGTACGATTCACTGCATGCAGCATAGTAGGTTAGTGCCGCATAATTGTAAGGGGCATGGACCAAACAAGGTCACTGACTGAGACAGGGCCTATGTTAAGGAAAAATGACTACGGGGGCAATTCTGGGAACGAGACGCATTGGCCGGAGACCACCCGCCACCTCCCCCCCCGGTATTTGCGTTCTCCTTCTTGAATTTTGTCCACTTCGTTTACATATGTATAAATATATATGTTCCCCAGGAAAGGATATATATATAAATACTTTCCTAAGGAAGGGATATATATATATATATATATATATATATATATATATATATATATATAAGGGTGAATTACGATGAACACTTCCACAGCGCTTTGACATTAACTGATATGTCTTTTGGAGGAAATCATGTGTGCAAAATATGACCTTAGTCCAGCACTCTTAAGCACTTTCACAAGAAGACTGTATGTCGTTTGTGCTGGATTTTATTTTATTTCGATGAAATTCGCGCCGGCTTTTGTGCATTCCGAGCCCATTAAAGTCAAAGAACACCATTCCATTTATCCTCACCAAGAACTCATTCTCCATGGACTTGTGATCCCTGGGAGATTCGTTCAGGGAGAGGTGTGTCTGAAATGCCCCAAAACGTGTTTTGTGCTTCAGTTTTATTAAACCAAGCGCACGATATGCATAACATGCACATCATAATACTCCGTTTGGCACAATGGATCGAGTCCGCCACATTTTAGAAGGATACTCTCGAATAAGACCATAACGTGGACACTATAGTCAATATGGGTCCTCGAGCTTTTAATGGGGCCCACTAATCTAGAAGGAAATTCATTTTCTAGAGGCTAAAGAGCTTTACAATGATTGACAGACAGTAAATCTTCGGAATCTAATCGGTTCACTGCAGAATTTTCCCACTTTTTTATGGCCTTATCTAAGGCATTTTCTACACATATCTTTGCGCCAGTGTCAAATAGAAGAGGCTGTATGACCCATTCTCCTAGAAAACCTTGTTACTTTGATTTCAAAATCAGGAAAGCAGAGAAAGAAACTGAGTGGCTGGAGGGCATAATCTTGTTAAACATTGATTTCAAAATATTTTCATCTGTAATCGCTAGAAGACTGAAAGATACTATAAGAGGCCTCATAATCAAGGAATAAACAGTCTACATGAAAAGCAGGTTTACTGGAGAAAACACTAGGTTAGTATACGATGTCAGTCATTACTGTGATGAAAATAACACGAAAGGTGTTCTAGTCGTGAGCGATCTTGAAGCCACTTTCGATTCACTAGACTGGGCGTATTTACACACAGTTCTACAAAAGATGGGACTCGGTCCCAAGTTCATGAGGATGATCAAGCTTTTCTATTTCAGTACGAAAATTTTGCAAGAATACCGGTAAATGGTCTTCGGGGTAGACCGAACTCACCTGGCTCTACATGTTCATATTTCCTGCCATTCTTAAACTGCTACGCTGTTGGCCGGATGGCAAAAATGCCCAAGTTATTGGACGGTGGCAAAATAACCCATTGAACGCCGGCTTAACCTTTTTAACCTTAAGCCCGAGGGGGGCTGAATCCGCCGCCCTTGGGGTTTTTGCTTGCCAATTCCAGGCTTTTTGACGCAGCTTCACGAAACTAAATGACTTTTTCCAGCTATTCTTTCTACGCGCTGTGACAAAATTTCACAATTCTACTTTGCTCAGGAGCGGAGCCAGGTAACGTTTTTGGGAGGCACCTCAAGCTATTTTTGGCCATGTTGAGGGTAAAAAAAAATGTCTACCAAAAATAGAGTTTCTAAGATAGAACTTAAAATTTTATATGGATGTATAGCTAAATAGTTGGGCAATGTGCACACAAAATTTTCTTTATCTGAGGTCACTTTACAAGGTCAGGTCAAGGCCAAAAGTCAAAATTTGATTTTTGCAATAACTTTGGCGTCGTTTTTTTTCAAATCGCAAACCCGGAATACAAATGACGTAGAAGGGTGCCCTCTACTTGTGTATCAAGTTTCAGCTTGATATCAGGTCGGGTCACGGAGCTATGACCTAAAATGTCACTGCGGGTACCCTATTTCGCAATAGCCATAAAATGAAATTTTTGGGATAGAGTGAATTCAAATGATTGAAAACGTTTGCAGATAATATTAAATGCACACGAGATCATTCCAAGTGACCCCAAGGTCACTGGAGGTCATTTAAGGTCAAAGGTCACAAGTTGATCTGAAGAACGTCTGACCTTGACAGTTTCCCCTTTTTCATGTCCCTGGCACCGCCTATGCTAACATTATACAAACATGGTGATGCGATTTGTACTTCTTTAGGATAACATGACTAGCAGAAGCCAGAAAATGTTGTTGCCTCTTTTGTTCATTCAGCTGTTAGAAAACTGCTTCTTCTATTTTTGAAACCCCGCGAACGCCCATGAATTTTCTCAAAATCTCAGATTTGCGGACCCATGGTAAAAGCCCTATCCATAATCTCTCGATGCATGCCAGTTTCACTGAAATCGGTCCATAAACAACGGAGTTATAAGAAGTCCAAAAGTACCCCCATTTTGACATTTTTGCCCCCTGTATCCACAAATTTCAAAATTTTGAAAATTTCTTTTTATAAAAATGTAGTTCACGTCACGGCAAATCGACTGCCGTTTGTTGCGATGAAATCGGACAAGTAGTTCTCGAGATCTCAGGGGGGCCGAATCCGCTCCCCTGCCGGGAATCGACCATACCGTCTAGCCCTCCGGGATAGGGTTAAGGTCCTGGTAGAGCACGTTTGTCATGAAAAAATGGCTTGCAACCAAGATCTGTCTTTTGAAATCCCCAATATCTTGCGTTGTGACTGAACCAGGAGAGCTGACATTCCTGATAACCATAAGAGCTTTATTCTTGGTTTGTGGGCCCCATTAACCCTATTCCCGGAGGGCTAGACGGTATGGTCGATTCCCGGCAGGGGGGGCGGATTCGGCCCCCCCCTGAGATCTCGAGAACTACTTATCCGATTTCATCGCAACAAACGGCAATCGATTTGCCGTGACGTGAACTACATTTTTATAAAAAGAAATTTTCAAAATTTTGAAATTTGTGGATACAGGGGGGCAAAAATATTAAAATGGGGGGTACTTTTTGACTTCTTATAACTCCGGTGTTTATGGACCGATTTCGATGAAACTGGCATGAATCGAGAGATTATGAATAGGGCTTTTACCATGGGTATTCAAATTTGAAATTTTGAGAAAATTCATGGGCGTTCACAGGGTTTGAAAAATAGGGGAATAAGTTTTCTAATAACTGAATGAACAAAAGAGGCTAAAACACTTTTTAGCTTCTGCTAGTCATGTTATGCTAAAGAAGTACAAATCGCATTACAATGTTTGTATAATGTTAGCATAGGCGGTGCCAGGGACATAAAAAAGGGGAACTGTCATGGTCACACGTTCTTCAAATCAACTTGTGACCTTTGACCTTAAATGACCTCCAGTGACCTTGGGGTCACCTGGAATGATGTCGTGTGCATTTAATATTATCTGTAAACGTTTTTAATCGATTGAATTCACTCTATTCCAAAAATTCATTTTTTGGCTTTTGCGATATAGGGTACGCGCACTGACATTTTAGGTCATAGCTCCGTGACCCGACCTGATATCAAGCTGAAACTTGGTACACAAGTAGGGGGCACCTGTCGACGTCATATATATTCCGGGTTTGGCATTTGAAAAAACGGCGCCGAAATTCTAGCGAAAAAACAAATTTTGACTTTTGACCTTGACCTGACCTTGTAAAGTGACCTCAGGTAAACAAAATTACATATGCATATTGCTCAATTATTTAGCTATACATTCATGTAACGTTTTAAGTTTTATCTTAAAAACTCTGTTTTTGGCAGACATTTTCATTTTACCCTTAACATGGCCAAAAATGACCTGAGGTGCCTCCCAAAAACGTTGGCTGGCTCCGCCCCTGAGCAAAATAGAATTTCGAAATTTTGTCATGGCGCGTAGAAGGAATAGCTAGGAAAAGTGACCAAGTTTCGTGAAGCTGCGTTAAAAAGCCTGGAATTGGCAAGCAAAAAACCCGAGGGGGGCGGATTCCGCCCCCCCTGCCGGGAATAGGGTTAAAGAATCGAGGGCCCAGGATAACTACAGCGTACAAGTTACTGTCTAATTCGAGAGTGCCGTTATACATTTTGATTCAAAGGTGTCACCCCTTTGCTTGGAGCAAAATATCTTTCGACTGGATGTTCGCAATCGTCTCATTCAGACATTTCAAAAACTTGAAACAATTCTCTCTCAGAAAACTATGCTGTCATTTACTGCAAATACTAAACAAAGTTGCTGGAGGATTTATAAGAAACTACGCCCATAAAAAGTGTGAGACGATGGATTTTGGATTGTGTTAATAAAACGCATTGAATTTCATTATCTAGCTGTGAAGCAATTGCCTTGAATATATATAGTTTGATATATTTGATTTGATACATTTGATCCATTGATACATTTGATACATTGAAATGCAAGCACGCAGTTTCGCTGGACTTACTATGCATCATGAAATAGGTCGTTTTGCTCTTTTGCTCAAAATGACACCGTTGTCGGTACAGATCCTTAGCTGTTTTGGGAAAGACTTGGTCGCTTTTCCAAGTTATCACGAGTTATCAACATCTCCCCACAGGATTGCGGCCTCTCTCTCAGGTGATCTACGTCATTGATCCTTGTCCTTCGGTAAAATTAACGTTCCAGGTCTGCGATACAAAGTAGTCGCAGAGATTCAAATCTGGACTTTAACCCTATTTCCGATAGGGAAGGGGGGCTAAATCCGCCTCCCCTTCGGGTTTTTTGCTTGCAAATTCCAGGATTTTTTTCGACGCAGCTTCACGGAGCTTCGTAACTTTTCCTAACTATTTTTTCTGCATACTGTGACAAAATTTCGAAATTCTGTTTTGCTCAGGGACGGAGCCAGGAAACGTTTTTGGGAGGCACCTTAGGCCCTGTTCAGGGTAAACGGAAAATGGCTGCCAAAAACAGTGTTTTTAAGATAGAACTTAAAACTTTATATAAATGAATAGCTAAATAGTGGACAACGTACAGACACAATTTTGTTTATCTGAGGTCATTTTACAAGGTCAGGTCAAGGTCAAAAGTCGAAACTTGGTTTTATAGTAATTATTTCGGTGCCACCTTTTCAAATGCCAAACCCGGAATAAACGTGACGTAGAAGGGTGCTTTCTCCTTGCGTATCAAGTTTCAGCTTGATATCAGGTTGGGTCATGGGGCTATGACCTAAAATGTCAGAGTGCGTACCCTTTATCACAATAACCGTAAAAAAGGAATTTTTCAAATAGAGTGAATTAAAATGAATGGAAACTTCTTCAGATAATGTTAAATGCACACGAGATCATTTCAAGTGATTCGAAGGTCGCTGGAGGTCATTTAAGGTCAAAGGCCAAAGTTGATCTGAAGAACAGTGACCATGATAATTTCCCCATTTTCATATTCCTGGCACCACCTATGCTAATACTATCCAAACATTGTTATACGATTTGCACTTCTTCAGCATAACGTGACTAGCACAAGCCAAAAGAGCGCTTTTACCTTTTTTGTTCATTCAGTTACTGAAAAAACTAATCCTTTTGTTTTTGAAACCCTATGAACGCCTATGAATTTTCTCAAAATTTCAAATATGTGTACCAACAGTAAAAGTCCCATCTATGAACTCTCGATTCATGCTATTTTCGTCGAAATCGGTCCATAAACAATGGAGTTATAAGAAGTCCAAAAATACCTCCGTTTTGATATTTTTCCCCCTGTATCCACCCGTTTCAAAATTGGGAAAACTTCTTTTTATAAAAGTGTACTTTACGTCATGGCAAATCGATTGCCGTTTGTTGCGATGAAATTGGACGAGTAGTTCTCGAGATCTCGGGGGGGGGGCGCCGAATCCGCCCCCCTCCCGGGAATCGGCCATACAGTCTAGCCCTCCGGGAATAGGGTCAAGGTGGCCATTAATCCTGCTTTGATCCTGTTTGATAGAACCTGGGCAATGCTTCTCCAAGCATTCCCCAAAGCTCAGTAGAGAATGGCAGGTCGCGCCGTCTTGCTGAAATATCCATTTGTCTCTACATATGTTCAAAACATTTGAAAAGTAATGGTCGTTCACGATATCCCGGTAACCGATCTGATTGAGGCGTACGCAAGTTTCGATGCGAACCAAGTCGGTCTTGCCCACTTGACTAACGCAGGACCCCCACCGAAACGACACTTCTCGTGTTGTCTCGGGTTTTCATTTCCTTTCTTTTGGGACCGAGATCTTGACGACGACCAGCGGAAGATTTCCCATTAACTCTGTCGTTATGCCTGTTGATGTAACGATTTACTGCAAAAACGCTATATTCCGAAAACCAGACTTGATGCAATGATCCTGTGGCTGGAAAACATTTCAGCAGTGCCTTGGATCTTTCTGCACGTTACTGTTTTTCTGTTTCGGCGAGCCGTTCTTCTCTGACATTAAAACAATGGAAAGCAGTTGACAATTATTCGGCTGGCAATACTTTGAGATATTCCGAATTCCTTGGAATTTTCTTGCGTGGCTGTGGCTTCTCAGGTCGTCTTCCTGGCTTAACGCAAGTTCTTTCGTTTTTTAACAATTTCGGCCGTCCTTCGGGATCGTGGACGGCCGCCACCCACTTTCGATTACAGTCACCAGTAGCATCCACTTCTGATATTATCCGTTTTACTGTTATAACGTTCCGGTGCCGTGTGGAAAAATTCTGATGTATTCGATCTGCTCCCCATTGCTTCTCCTGCTGTAACTGTTTAACCCGTCCCCGACTGAGGGGGCAGTTGACTGTCCCCCTGAGATTTTTCTAGGATTGCGAGAGAACCAACAAACACAGAGTCACGAAACTTTGTGTGCCTTTTGATTCATCAATTTTACATCTCGTGTCAAAACTTTGACTTTAGGTCAGGTCAGGTGCCTCACCTAGGTCAGGTCAAACAGACCTATGTTAAAAAAAGTTTAGCGCCCTGTAACTTTTTCGCAAAACAATGTATCGCAATAACACATTCAGGGATTAGTGATCTCGATAGATGCAACAAATCTGCTATCTCAGATTTTTTCGGAATTTTCCGGGTCATTGACCTAAGGTCAAGCCCATTTTTAAGTCATGTCGTCGTTTTTTTCGGAAACTGACGGAATATTTTGCAACATTTTTAGTGTGGAGTAAAGCAGACATCTAGTTGTCGTCATTGGGCAAAGTATCAATGACTTTCAGCCATTGACCTGAGGTCAGGTCACGAATAACTGTAGTGAGCCAAAATGTACCACCGTCAAAATCAACGATGAATTACTTAGAATGGGTAGAAAATGGCAGAACTAGCTTGCACAGACGTAAGTAATACCAGGAACCTCAAAAAGTTTGAAAAAAACAGCATATTTTGGAAATAAACAGGCCCTCGCGAATAAAGCTCCGCTAATTGTGTAGCTTGGTAACCAATGAGTTTTTCCAAAATTTAAACATGAAAAACCATCACAGGAACCAGTAAGATCAATAAAATTGACATGGATAGGTTTTTCGCGAAAATAAAGGAACGCTAAAATTACTTCCCGTTAATTTCTTACTGCGTATGGCTGCGGCGCACAGTGACGACTGCGGGAGAATTACCGTGTCTTTAACTCAACGTTTCGGCGTATATATTGAACAAGTCTGGGGAAATTAGACGTGTATCGGCATCCGCAGACCTTTACTTGTGCGCTGGTGCCTTTACCTATGCGTTATTAGTCACAGCCCTTGAGATTCAGGTCATTTCTCAGTCTCAAGCAGTCGGCTATGAGAAAACATATATAGGGCGTAAATTGGCTTACATATTATCTAAAACTAAAAATGAGACCAGTTTTGATCTTTACTCGTCACAGGCTTTCCAACGGTATGCTTATTTTGTATCGTGCGACCAACCGTTCGTGAGTTAGAGGGGGGCAGTCAACTGCCCCCCCCAGTCGCCGATGTGCGAGACGGACCGACGGTCGTGCGCGGGTTAATGAGTATCAATATCTTCATTCGAAAATTGCGGCCGTGGTCTCAACAATTTTTAGTGAAAAAATAGGACAAAATAGACTTGCTTTGGGGATGACTCATGGTCGCACAGCAGTGGTTATCTGCAATCATGAGCTGTCTAAAACAGGAACTCACTCAAACGATACCATAAGCATTAGTATGACGACGAACATGCGCTTTGCTTCGATCAGCTTCCTGATATGTTTATGATGATCGTTTCACATCATTTATGGGCGCAGTTCTAGCAACTTTATTTAATATTTGTGGTAAGTAACAAAACGCTCATTTAAGAGGGAATTCTTTGGAGTTTCTGATAAAATTTTAATCAGATGGCTGCAACCACCCAGTCCGAAGACAATGTACACCAAAAATAGGGCTGACACTATTTTAATCACCCTGTAAAATGTGGCGGAGTAGTTCCGCTTTTCAGTCAGTGACTTTGTTTGGTCCATGCCCCTTGCAGTTCTGCATGGAAGGAATGATCGCCAATTCCATCGTCGCCCATCAGCCCCTGGACCAAAGGCTTATGGGCCGGACCGTCGAAAGAGTTTGCCCTTTGTCGCTGGTACCATGCGCAACGGACATACTCACGTCGGCATCAAACAACATTCTTCCTTTGCAGCCACGCGAGCTGTTCGTCCACGCAGATTACGTGTTACTAGGTACGCCCATTGCCCACAGCCTTGGTGCAGGTCCTTCATACGCGACTAATGGGCACGTTACGCAAGGCCGTGAGCAGGAGCGACGCCCCCCTATGTCTGCTCAACAGCACTTGGTCTGCGGGTCGGTTCGTGCACTGCTGCAGCTTATTGAAGAAATTTTGGTTGAACCGGCACAGATGTGACCTCGTAGATCGCAGGAAAACACTTCATGAGGTGAATAGCTTTCTATGAGCAATGCATTGTGGTCACAGACCATCGAAGACCACGCTTACGCTATACTGTGACTACGATTCATGTACATTAGAGGCCTTCGAAGGTAGGACTTTTTACCCGCACCCACCCGCTACCTGCCATCCAAACAATTTTCCCATCCGTTACCCGAAGATTCCAGAATTTTCTTGCCCGTAGCCACCCGCTGCCAGTCAATGATCAAAATCAGAACAAGATTTACCCACATTTTACCCGACGTTTAAAAAATGGCTTTAATAGCACCTTGTATAGTCACAATCCACACAGCTGCAGGACATAACTTGAACAGCGAGTCAGGTAGGGAATCAAGCCTTAGATTCGCTTTTCATCTCCTTTTTTGTATATGGTTTTTGAAAATCTGAAAGCCTAACCTGTCCTGCAAGCCAGGCATGAAAATCTGCACCTGCCTTGCAAAAATTCCGTATCCAGAAAGCCTGCAAAAGTCCGCAGCTTGAATTTCTCCCAATACTGAAGTCTGAGCATAAAACATCCTGCATTTTTTATAGGTTAATTGCTTTTAAAATCTCAAAAAGAAGGACATAGTATATTTGAGTTATAGGGCTATTTTTAACAAATGTACATAATAAATACATAATGGAACATTACACTATGTGTTGTAACTAATAAACAGCAAAATGATACACTAATTGGATATCATATGTTTAAACATGCATTACTAAAGCACATCGGGTTTGATTTACCTTTCAGGATTAATAACTGAAGCTGCCACTCTTGCACCAACTCACTAGCCTTGGGACCTTTGGACACAAACTGCTATGCGTAACATATTGAACTCGATTCAATATTGTACGGATATCCAGTGAAAGCTTTAAGTGGTTGTACCATGCAAACAGTTAAAGATTCAAGAAGCCAATATCATTTATGTTAACTCTATTCCCGGTAGGGGGTTAAAACCCCCCCCTTCGGTTTTTTTTTTTGATTTCAGGCTTTTTAACCAGCTTCACGAAACTTGGTCTTTCCTAACTGTTTACTACCATGACAAAATTTCAAAGTTCTATTTTGCTCAGAGGAAAAGATTTTTGGGAGGCACCTCATGCCATTTTTGGCCATGTTCGGGTAAATGAAAATGTCTGCCAAACAGAGTTTTAAGATGAACTTGAAACTTTATATGGATGTATAGCTAAATAGTTGGGATTGTGTATTTTGTTTACCTGAGGTTATTTTAGGTGGTCAAGTAAAGTCAAATTTGTTTTTTGCAATAATTTCGGGACGTTTTTTAAATGTAACCCGGAAAATATATGACATAAAACGATGCCTTCTTAGCATTTGGTTATATGGTGGGTCACGGAGATATGACCTAAAATGTCTTGCGCGTACCCTACATCGCATGCCATAAATGAAATTTTTTAAACAGAGTGAATTCAATGATTGAAACGTTTACAGACAATATTAATGCACACAATGCTCATTGACCCAAGGTACTGGAGGTCATTCGGTAAGGTCCAGTTCTCTGAGAAACGGGCGACCATGAAGTCCCGTTTATGTCCTGGACCGCCTATGTAACATTTACAATGTATGGGATTGTACTCTTGTATAATGATGGCAAAAGGTGTTTGGTCTTTTGTTTTCAGTTGTTGACTAATCCTCCTTTTTTAAAACCCTGTGAACGCCTATGAATTTTTCAAATTTTTTACCTGGTAAAGCGCTATCCATATCTCTCGATTATGCCGTTTCTCGAAATCGGTCCTAAACAACGAGTTTAGGAGTCAAGTCCCCATTTGACATTTTTGCGCTTATCCACCAATTTCAAAATTTTGAAAATTTCTTTTTATAAAAATGTGTTCGTCCGGCAATCATTGCCTTTGGCGATGAAATCGGACAGTAGTTTTGAATTTGAGGGGGCGAATCCGCCCTCCTGCCGGGAATCACCATACTCTACCCTCCGATGGGTTAAAGTGATATGCAAAGTATCAGTACCCGGATTAATGCACGCCATAACAGCCTCCAGCAGGACTTAGCAGGCCGTTCTTTCCGACTTTTTTGAGCAAGCTTCACGGAGCTTGGTGACTTTTCTTTTTTACGCCTTTCACGTAATACATCAAAGTTTCAGAAATTTGCTTCGCCGAAAAAGGAGTTTTATTTAGACCTTAGAGCTTCACATGAGTATACAGAGTAATAACAGGGTGGACATACACAAATATTTTTGTCGACCTGAGCTCATTTCACAAGATCAGGTCAATTTTAAAAGCCCAAATTTGGCTTAATGCACAGTTTTGGAGCTATTGTTGAAACAAATAAAGCAGAACAGTGTTAGGATACCGTTCTCTACTTGTGTGTCTCCACTTGTGTATCCTCTTCTTGTGTTTATCTACTCAAGCTTCAGGTCGATATCAGACCAGGTGACTGGTCTACGACCTAAAATTCCCGATCACGTACCGCATACAACGACTGTCATAAGAAAGACATTGAAGAACGCAACCGTTCTCATTCATATGATTGGAACTGTTTTAAAACAATATGAAATGAGCCCGAGACCATTTTTTGTGGCAAGTGTGCATAAAGTCTGGAACTATCATATTAAGGTCAGACAAAGCCAAACTAGGTCAAGGTGATGACCCCCATACGTCGGGCGTTTCTGGTGTCTGCTGCATTATTCGCCGCATTACCACTGATCAGATACGATGTAGCATGAAATCTTTAACATCGATTCATGTAATATCCCTTTTGCATTTTGAAACCCGCGCCCCAAAGCATTTTCACGTAACTCAAGTAGGCATCGGGCGGCGAGCAAGACTGCAACGTAAAAGCGTAATAGTTGGCGGGAAATTATTTTCGTGCTGGCAAAGGGATTTCTATTTTAGCGATCATACATATGAGGGCTAGCGCAAAACAAACTCTATATAGAAAGATGGTATGGGTCTTTATCGTTTTTGGTCATGCAAAGTGTGTTCATATTGAAACCGAGCGTAATATTTCAAAAGGTGAAATAAGGCCAGCCTGGGTTAAATGGCATTGCGCCATTCCTGGCACGTAGGTCTTAACACCGCATTAATGCTTCTGAAGCACATATGACTACTTTATGTTTTTAACAGATAAGAAACATTTCAAAGCTGCAAACGGATGAATTACATTCGGGTGAGAGTCTGAAAATTCGGCATAACATGTCTCCTGAACCCAGGGCACAGGTCATCAAGATGTACAGCTAAGTATGGAAAGGGGTGAGAAATATCATTCATATATACAAGCTTCAAAACTTCCGAACCAGGCCCACAATCCCACTAGCAAACACAAAAAGGCCGGAAGTTTAGCTGACGTAAGATCAGTGTACTAGACATTTCGGAAAAATTAAGGATAACAAAAATGCTTCACTTGCCATGTTTTATCAACATGATAATATTCATGCCAATTGATGCATTTTGCAAAATGCCATGCTATTTAAATTCTTTTGGAACATGCTTCCATTTGACCTGCCCAAGGTCAGTGACCTGAAGAGATCCTGACTAACGAAACTTACAAAAGATATGTCATTTATACACGAAATCCCCACCTTAAATTCATATTTCTGCTTCTTTTTTGCGTTTTTTTATTGCCATCAGAAAACTGGAGGGGTTTTTCATGACCCCCTAGCTCGGCGAAGACTAAATGCATTAACTTTTCACCTTTGATTTGAAAAAGAGTACCATCACGAACCTGACCCAACAATCAGATAATGAAATCGTAAACCTCAAGTGTTTAGTGTCATGAATTCCAGAACTTCGTTCAGTAAACGAGGGTGTTCAGCACTTCAGTCCGCCAGCAAGGTTAAATGGCCTTGAAGCAAAACCATACGTGAGAAAACCCTTCGCAATACCAGCTGCCTAAAGCTGCACATACCATCAAATCGCCGTCCATTTTTGTAATACTCATTAGATGAAATAGCCTGGAGCGCAGTTTTGCGAACATGATGAGGGGAGTCCCATGACTCTTCGGCACGAACTTTTAAGGCAGGACCAGAACTGTTTCGTTCGGAAGGTCCTCAGAAAGGCATCGATACACCTCTGCATGCGATCTAAGGAGTAACTGTATGCAGGAATGTCTGATTTCCGTAAATGACGGAAGGGACGAGCCGAGGGCACGACAACCTAACCTCCCCCAAATGTGGGTTTCTCAAAGGACTTAACCCACTTTATTTTGACCAACAGAAATGTATGGGTTTTCTTTTACTATTTATCGAAGTGAAAATTGCATTTATCCCGAAAAATATAGGTATATCTATGGTAGATAGAGGATAGAAGCATAGATGCGTCGCCTTTAGACTTTATTCCTTGATTCTACCGATCTTTTATTGCGGCCGTTCTTTTCGTTATTATTACTAATTGTTCTTTAAAACCGATAGAAAATATTAGAGAGGGCCAAACCAACATTGGAGCGACCCAAATTACCATTGGGTTGGACAGGGCCCTCTCAAAAGAATACAAAGCGACACCTCTGACTGTATGGCCTTCGGGAATCAAGCTCTAAAAGGGATATCAAAGTCCGGTAAGCAAGACAACACGGCTTTAAAAGAAACTAAATTGAAATAGTTATTTGATAAAATTATACATATTAAATGAGAAAAAAGAAAGAAAGAAAGAAAAAATATATAACAAAATATGTACCAGGGTGACGACGCCTTTATCTTACCCAAAATGGTTCCATGCAATGTTGTCATTGGCCATGGGAATTAATGCATTACATATCGCTATGAAGACACATCACAATCAGTTTGGTGCGTGTTGGTAAGTGCAACAGATTTACTCAAGACAGTAGTTATCTTTATTTCCCAAGAAGTTCCCTTATCTGTTTTCTTTTCATTCAACCCGAATGGTTTGTGAAGGTTATGTTGGACATCATAGTCTTCACTTAGCAATGTTTGCTGTATAGACTCCGACTCTCTACACCCGATGGTACAATTTCAACTAATGTTTGATTTTGGGGACAAAAGTTGAATCGTACCATTTACGATATGACACGACCGGGCCGTAGTAAACGTCACCCTGTATTGGCCAGTTTCCAGCTGACCGTCGGACGAATATCCAGTGACTGGACAACTCAAACTCCAGGGGCCCTCGTTTGGTAAGCTGCGCCATACGGACCGTCGGACAACTTCTAAATGGGTTAGATCAACATCATACCTTGAACCAGGACAGAAGGACCAGTTATTGATCAAGACAAATTTTGCTATTAACCTTTGGGTGTTCTTATATTCTGTTTTGAATGTGTTTAGCGGCAAAGTGCCTTATTACCTTATTATGAATGCTGTTTTACCTGCTTGCATGTTTTTCCTTTATTCTGTGCTTTAACATGCAGTCATTTTTAGAACCTCATCACCATCGTTACGGTCACAATTAGTGTTATAATGTTAGTGTTTTTTATCGAAATGGCTTCGTCTGTAACTGAAGGTCTCCTCGTTGACAATTATTTGAATACAATAAACTAAACTAATTTTTTATGCAGTGGATTTCGCTTGGACTATGTAGAGGATTTCGCTCTCACGTGCAGGACAAGTTGGATTTGCTCCAGATATTTGGCAATATATCTGGCATGTTTTGGCAATGTATCTGGAGATTGGCAACTGGTTGGTGTTTTGACACAACAGGCCTCAATCGAATATTTGTGCTCGGAATTAGCATTCGTGTGTCAGAAAGCGTAGATGTCAGTAGCGTCCTAAAAGCAAATGAGAAACATACCAATTTTGTATACCCACACATGGAGCTCAAATCACCACTTTGGGTCCTAACTCAATCTGTTTGTCTTAAATTGCCTTAGAGATATGACTAAAAATGGAAGATATATTCAATGCATCCCAAACGTCACATTAACAGAAGGGTTGCAAGGTCAACGAAAAACGCAAGACAATGCGTATCGCCCATTTCCTTGATGCATTTAGTATTCAAAAAGGCTAACAAGGAATTACAGTCGTGAGTGGACCACAATAATCACATGCAAATGCGCCCAGGAAATATTACGCCCTAACAAGATAAATGATGTATGTCGCAAGATTGACAGACAACTACATGCGATTCCAGGATTTTTTCCTGAAATAACTGAAAAATATGTATATTTTTATGTATACTCCGCTACTGCAGTACTAATTAGAAAACGCAGGGATGTCAACATGATGCGACCACGAGACAGTTTCGTAAAAAAGTCCCTTTGAATTGAAACAAGTTATTTCATGTTTACGTAGCGATCGGCCAGTAACGGGAGTTCTCGAAGACTGAGAAGGTTTTTGTTCTTTTCTACTCCGTGACTGTTTAAACTCTTCTTTATGCGATATCACATGAAATTACGCCCAAAATAAAAACCGTTACAAAATTCATGCATATAAGCCTTTGAGCTGAAATAGCAATGTCTGAGGACAAATGGACCATTCCATCCCAGTAATATTTTCCGGGGAGAGCAATCACACAAATGTAGCTTCGAAATCTTGCGCTTCTAGCCGTTCTTTAGTCTACCCAGGGATGGATGAGATAGGATCCCGACATGGCATTTCTCTGAGAGTACAAAGTAACGAGGTTTTTGACACACGCCATTTTTGCACAATGCCATTCAAGAATTCTAGATGATAGTGTGAGCGCTTGGCTTGGCATCGTTTGATTGATGCATGACATTCAACTCTGAATCTTCATCACCATTCTGAATCGAATTGGAGACTATGAGCAGCTTCAGATCGATCTTGAAGGACTAAACAAAAACAAAAAATGAAGAAAATCAGCAGAAATATGCAATATTCATTAGTCTGAATTTCGACAGTGTATCATCTGAGCTTTCGCAGGCTGTATTTCTTCACCATTTGTCGACATTGCTACAGCATTACCGCACTGATCCGTGTAATGTCGATTTTGCTCAGATTCAGCGATGGCTTGCGTGTATTTTATCATGACTGACTCATTTATCGTTTCAGACAAGTTTGCGGAAGCCGTCTTTTTACACTGGTGGGACTCAGAGTCAACGCCTTTGTCGGAAGGTACCTCGCAGGCTGCGAGGACACAGCGGAGGTCGCTGCAGCTCCGCATTCGCCAAGAACTGTACAAATCAACAACCTGTACCATGATAAGAACCACGTGTTGTTTGCCAAGAGAAACGGAATTACGAAATGTACTGATATTCGGCGACGGGATCACAGGCTGGAATAGTGTGATCATTTGCGACGCACGGTTCGTTTCTTGATAGGCTCAGAAATAAATATCCGGATGTTGTTTGTCAGGTCGTTCTTGGTCAGTTTTCGTTCGTGCTGATGGAGCGCGTGCCTTCTCCGGGGCCCATCCGATAGGTGGCTGGTCAGTCAGCGTAAGCCAGTGGTGGATGTTCTTCCAGGGCGCAGCGGCCATCGTAGCTCAGCGGATACGAAGCCGGACAGCCCAGTCCAATGGGCAGCTGCCAGGGGTCCGAATCCCGGGCACCTGTACTTGGCTCGAGACGTAAAGTTTAAGCCGGCTTCGGCGCAGCCATGTCGCGAATTGCCTGCTACAGGACCGTTGCCTGGTTCAGTGAATTGGGCAAAAGTATTCCACTGTCACACTTTGAAAAGACGATAGATTCAGGAGTCAGAGAACACGGTGTCTTTCTTCAACATGCTCGAGCGAAACAGGAAGTGTCGTTCATTCTGTGCTTTACTCCCTGAAGCGTGCTGACTTAGCTGGCACATGAGTGCAGTTAGTTCAGACACGGATCCAAGGGGCCAAAAGGGGAGGCCGCCCCGCCCCCTTGGCATTTTGGCGCCTCTACCCACCAAAAGCGGTTAAGGGTGCCAAATGCGAAACCTTTTATCCGCAGAAGCATGGACACCATTCACAGGCGAATGTTGTCCGTGGATACAAAGGTACCCAGTCGTCAAAGAGCGCACATGTGACATCGTTCACCTTTGTGACAGGACATGGGCGTTCGTATATTAAAAAGAAGCTCCTCATCGAGTGCGCTCATGATCGTCCCGTCCTTGAAAAGGCGTCCTTAATTCCAAGTTATGTGCAACAGGCAGGATGTACAGGGGACACCGAAGCGCCCTTGCGATGGTGTATGGGCGTCCTGGTGTTGATAAGGCGCCCCTGTTATGCAAAGCAAGCGTCTCTGTGATGGGGCATGGCGCCTTCAAAAAGGCGCCCAGCTGACAACAAGGGAGATGTCCACGTTATCGTAAACGGATGATCTTTTCGCCAGTTTGACGCCAATCGTGACACAGAGGCGCCCTTTCGATGGCACAGCATTTACAAGCACCCTGATTTAAAGTGATTAAGCATGGTGTGTTATTTGAAAGATCAACCCGGTGACATTGAAAAGGCACCTATGTATGAGTATGTATGTGTCCCCTTTTTAAGGGCGCCCGTATGACACTAAGGACACCCCTCTGCGATGGGGTGATGGCGCACTGGCACCCTGTCGTTCAAAGGCGCCCCTGTAACACTAAGACTGCGCCCCTGCGATGGAGTATGGGCGTCACGTTATTTAAAATGCGCCCGATGACACCAAAGAGACACGTGTGTGATGGTGTATGGTTGCCCCGGATGCACAGAGCCAGTCTGAACCTTACGTTCAGACTGGTGTTTGATCCAGTTTTCCATTGACGGATTTTGCCCATTGGTACAAAAAGCGCTCTATTGGCCCTCTTTCTAACATATGCACATACGACATCGTGCGCTTTTGCAATATGACATGGGCACATTCCTGTTAAAAAGGCGCTGTGACATTGAGGAAGCGGCCATAATACACCACATACATGTATAACATAATATATGTAATATGGACCTCCACGTTGTAATACGGACCTCCCCTTGGTTGCAATATGTAATATGGACCTCCTCCTATGTAATATGGACCTCCTGTTTTCAAGCGCGCACGAATCAAAACGCCCTTGTGAGTCGCTCTGACGCCGCCCGTCTCATGAAGCCGCACGCTTCACGTCATTTACGCGCGATTAGGATCGAGTTTGGCGCCTTTCCGACGCGATTTTGGCGCCCTCAGAAAATCATTTTGGCGCCCCCTAAAAATCCGCCTCCTCCTTGGCACAATCCTAGAACCGCCTCCTGTGTCAGTTACATTAGTTCGTCGGTAGAAACGAACACTAAAATCATGTTCATTACATTCCACACATTTTTGTTGCACTCTTGCACACTTCTTCACCACATTTCCTGGGTTGTCAGTACTCTGCATGAAAAAATCGGTTCCGTCGCGCTTGCACTAACGGGAATTCAGTTTTTCTGAAACATTTATCATTACGTATAATATAACTGCCGTCAACGCAAAGTTCTCACACTAGCCGAAACAACTAGCTGCCACACACAGGCTGCATTCAAGGACGCGGTTTCCTCTCGAGCACTCGAGGGCACTGGACACATCGTGCGGCAGCCCACGAGCAACGCCCGCACGGCTTCTGTCTACAACCGCCGCACGACCACCGCTGGGAACGCCGTTTGTGGGTGTGCGTGCGTTGCCCAATAAATACTGGGCTGATGTATTCAGGACGTGATAATACCGCATAAATGTCTGTGACTTCCCGCATTCTTGGCGGCCAACAGACCGGGCCGCGATGAGTGGCGGATTGCTGGGCGCCGGTCGACTGCCGACGGAGGCCGCTCGGCGGTGCCGCCTCGCGGGCGTGGCACCTTTTTACGCCTCCGGCCGGAAACGGACGCGGTGTCGCGGCGCCGAGCGGTCCGCTCCTGCGCAGAGCGGTTTCAGAACGATCGGGGACGGCCTAAGGCGACACCTCGGGCAAAGGGTAATATTCTGACAGCTTTTATACTCTAGCTTCGTTTCTCTTTCTGTAAGTATATGTTTTGCACTACTCGCCTGTCACCTCTCTCCACAACCATGCCCTTCGTAAACCTCTCGTTTTCAACTGTCGCAAGACGTATGCTTTGTTACTACAACGCATTCCTCAAGCAATATAAACATGAATTTTAGGCTCCTGAGTCCTTGATTTAGTCCCAGGATTTTTACCACCGAAAGAGCACTTAAACACTGTGTTCATGGAACTGAATCCGCCCGCTAAAAATTGCCTTAATCATGTCTTCTTTTTCATCGAAAATACCGTTAGCGTCCACCTGAAAATGAAATATCGGAAATGCTCCCATTCATTCTCAAGACAAATGGCAAACATTTTATCTCATATGTTTCCCCACTTTTCGGTAGTTTTCCCATTCATTTAAAGATGAATAAACGTCTTTCACCGCTTTTAATTCCTTCTAATCAGATATTGGGAAGCTACTGAGACCTGAAATAAATCCCTAGCAACTTGATCCACTTCATTTTGAGCAAGGCACACAAAACGAAATTTGTATTACCACCGCCTCGGAAAGCGAACTAGAAGGCATTATCAAACACATGAAAAATGTTGGAGCGGGGATCGACAACATCAGTATCAAAATTTTTAAGGACACCTATCAATGCATCTTTACACAGATGCCACACTTATGCAATCTGTGCCTGAACTTAGCCACATTCCCTGGTGTGTTAAGAACCGGAATTATCAAACCAGTCTTCAAAAGTGGTGATCCACAGCACCTAACCAATTGCAGACCTATAAGCATTCTTTCCTTTATATAAAAAATTTGGGAAAAACTCATTTATAGCCGGCTTAAATCGCATTTGCGTCTGAATGGTGTAATCCATAAACATCAATTTGGTTTCCAAAGTAACCGATGTACGTATATGCAAATACTGCTTCTCAAATATGAGGTTACCAGTGCGTTAGAATATGGTCAGCACGCTACCGGCATTTATCTTGATTTACAGAAAACTTTTGACACCGTAAATACGGACATTCTTTTGAAAAAGTCATGACATGGTATAAAAACAACTGTACAATGTTTTGCACTCCTGTCTTTCACATCAAAACAGTGTGTACAAATTAGAGATGAATTATCTGACTGCGCAGAGGTGACCATGGACGTACCTCAGGGCTCTATCGTAGGCCTCATTCTATTCATCTTGTATATGAATGATCTTCCTAATATGAGCCACAAAAAGAAATGTCTTTTGTATGTCGATGAGACAGCAATAATCTTTAGAAACCGAGACAACAATGAACTGCACATTCTTGTGAACGAAGTGTTTCTTTTGATGACAGATTGGCTCCGTTCCAACTGTCTTTCACTGAACGTAATGATAACTTTTTCTCAACATCATTCCACTGTTTTAGACTTCAAACTCGACATCGTGATTAATGATTGTTGTAATAACGAAAAACATGACACCAGTTACCTCGGTATCATGACTGATAAATCTCTTAACACTATTCCCGGCAGGGGGGCGGAATTCGCCCCCCCTCGGGTTTTTTGCTTGCCAATTCCAGGCTTTTTAACGCAGCTTCACGAAACTTGGTCACTTTTCCTAGCTAATCCTTCTACGCGCCGTGACAAAATTTCGAAATTCTATTTTGTAGGGCGGAGCCGGGCAACGTTTTTGGGAGGCACCTCGGTCATTTTTGGCCATGTTGAGGGTAAAGGAAAATGTCTGCCAAAACGGTTTTTAGATACAACTTAAAACTTTATATGATGTATAGTTAAATAGTTGGGCAATGTACATATGTAATTTTGTTTATCTGAGGTCTTTACAAGGTCAGGTCAGGTCAAAGTCAAAATTTGTTTTTTGCAATAATTTCGGGCCTTTTTCAAATGCCAAACCCAGATATATATGACGTCCAAAGATGCCCTCTACTTGTGTACCAGTTTCGCTTGATATCAGGTCGGGTCACGGAGCTATGACCTAAAATGTAGTGCGCGTACCCTATATCGAAAACCCAAAAATGAATTTTTTGGAATAGAGTGATTGAACCAATTAAAAACGTTTACAGATAATATTGAATGCACACGACATTTTCCAGGTGACCCAAGGTCACTGGGGTATTTAGGTCAAGGTCACAGTTGATCTGAAGAACGTGTGCCATGACGTCCCCTTTTTTGTCCCTGGCACCGCCTATGCTACATTATACAAACATTGTATGCGATTTGTACTTCTTTAGCATAGATGACTAGCGAAGCTAAAAAGTGTTTTGGCCTCTTTTGTTCATTCCGTTATTGAAAACTAATCCCCCTATTTTTGAACCCTGTGAACGCCCATGAATTTTCTCAAAATTTCAAATTTGAATACCCATGGTAAAGCCCTATTCATAATCTCTCGATTGATGCCAGTTTCATCGAAATCGGTCCATAAACAACGGAGTTATAGAAGTCAAAAGTCCCCCATTTTGAATTTTTGCCCCCTGTATCCAAATTTCGAAATTTCGAAAATTTATTTTTATAAAAATGTAGTTCACGTCACGGCAAATCGATTGCCTTTGTTGCGATGAAATCGGATAGTAGTTCTCATCTCGGGAGGCCGAATCCGCCCCCTGCCGGGAATGGCCATACCTCTACCCTCCGAATAGGGTTAAGTTTACGACACATTTGACTTACATATCCAGTATTCTCTCCAGAAATATTAATAAGATGAGTAGAATTAGGCAATACATTGACAAACGAACCACTTTCCTACTCCATAACTCACTCATTTTTCCCTACGTTAACTATTGCTCCGTGGTGTGGGGAATAAACTATCCTAGTAAGCTTGGAAAAGCTTTTCATCGTTCAAAGGAGAGCTAGGCGTATGGCTGAGTTTGTCTTTCCCCCTCGGAGCTCTGTACCAATCTTTGAACGCCACAAAATCTTTAAGCTTGCAAATCTCGCAAAGTCGCAGCTGCTTATATTAATGCACAAATTTCCGACTCACCACATACCCTCGCCTCTCAATTTGTTGTATAAGATGAAAAATAACAACGAATATAATACTACACTTACACACTATTTCGGGCAGCCTTTCTCGAACCGGAATTTTAGGCGTTTTTCTTCGGCTTATCAGGGCCCAAAATTGTGAAGCGACATCTTGACACCTAAATTTGCCACTATTGATAGTGTTCCAGTCTCGAAAATTTTCATGAACAATGTCATCCAAATGCGCTTGGTCGACTCCTACGCTTCACATTAATCCTTGAACTTGATGTCACCTCTTTGCTCTTTCTCTTACGTTTCCACACATCCCACACAAGTCAAGATACTGCAGATGACGTAGCCGGCTGTCACGGCGGCGTTAGGGACGGGGCCGTCCCCAACGGCATTAGGGACGGCGCCCGGCCCGCCTTGCCGATCTGCGATGGGTTGTGGACTGTGGTTGTGTTCGTTTTTTTCTCTAATTCATTCTTATTTTATTCTGATTTTATATGTCTGCTCGTTCCTTGACTAATAATGACTTTATGTGTTGTGATGTATTAGATGATGCATGAAGGATGTGCCTTTGTGTGGCTGTGTAGTATCAGTCAGTGTTCGGGCGTTTGCTTGTTTCAGGTGTTTCGAGAGCGTATTCTTTGTATGTCTGTGGGTGCGTTGGTTTGTATGTGCGTATATGTGTGGGTATGTGTGCGTGTGCGGTGCGTGCGTGCGTGCGTGCGTGCTTGTCTGTGTGTCTGCGTATAGGTGTGTCTGTGCGTCAGTGCGTTTGTGTGCCTGTTTCCCTGTGGATGCGTGAATGTCTGCGAATTTGTTTTGTCATGCACGAGTCGTTTGAATGGGTACTGTTTTTATTTTTATTTAGGCCACCGCTATCAACTGGCCGGCGCTGGGGTGGCCCACCGGACAACAAGCCTTGCTTGGTCCTGGTGGGCTGCCCAAGTAGTCGAACTGTGATCAGCGGGGGCCTCCGAATGTTTTCGCCCTTCTCAAGAACTAAGTAACTAATATTTTGTTTATACTGCGCTCTTCAAGAAATAAGTAACTTATATCTTGTTTGCACTATCACTGAACTTCATTTTGTGGGAATGGTTTAGCGGATAGTCGGAGGCTTCTTGGCTGAGACTTCCTTCTGTATATGTTGATAAACACACCGCTATGGGTGTTTTTTGTAAATGCGTATTGGTTTTTCATCTTCCTTTCTTCACAGGGAGTGCCACAACTCGCATTATTCTCTTTGGTTTACAACTTTGATATCCCTGGGAGTTAACGAAGGTGATTTGCGTCGTGGTGGATTGGGGTGAGAGTACTCCTGACCACTTGATAGTAGGTGATGAGTACAAAAAAAGTTTGATCCCTATGGTTTGCTGTGGTGAATTGCGACCAGAGCCCGCGTTAACCCTGTTTTGGGATGAGGAAGAGAAGACAGAGTCATCAATACTGATGACGTTTTCTAACGTTTTCTTTCGAATGTACCGTGGAAAATTTGATTTCGTAACTTTATCAAAGGCGGGTTCAGGACGACTTTTTTGGGAAACATGTTCAGCCGTTTTTCGCCATTTTCCCAGGCAGAGCATTCGACGTGCACTTTTCGAAGTTATAAGAATCAGTTCACTACTTTTTTCTAGAGCACCTATTCATCTCATGCCTTAAGATATCTGCTTCATTTTGCGGATGCAGTGGCGCTTCCAGGACAGAAAAAAGGAACACTTAAGATATTATTTCGGCAAAGTGGCTAATGTACATTGTCAGATCAAGGACAGATCCAACAGCATGCATTTATCTAACAACATTATATGTCTAAGGCTTTAGTTGCCCTCTTGGTTTATTTTGGGATGAAAAGACAGGGTTATAATAGCAGAGGCAAATCCAGGGGACCAAAAATGGTACAAAAACACAGTAGACCAAGTTCGGAAGCCAATGTTCACATAATGCGATTCCAGGGGCGTCTTTAAAATCGTCTAAGACTTTACGTGAAGAAAGTCTTCTTAACATTTAAGACATGGCGCATATTGCCCGGGCGAATCCAGGGGATCCTAGTTGGATCCCATATATCGCGCCAAACGTCACGGCACCGTCTTAGCATTTTGAACGAGTGACGAATGTGCATGAAAAAAGCATTTCATGCTCCTTTTTAGATTCCTGGCACCGCCAATGATAGCTATTACTTTCATTGAAATGCATTTAAGGTCGCAACTCTTTTCAGCACGTCTTAAGACCCAATAACGTGTAAAAATACCCAGACCAGATGATATCAAACATTGCTCTCATGCGGGGTGCCTGGCCGCGCAGTTGTTTGCTGTCATGTGTACCACCATGTGAACATAATATCAGATTCTCTGACCTCGGGCGTATGCAGACTCGGTATACACACCGATATAAAAACCTTCCATGCATTACAAATACAAACTCGAGCCCTTATTCTTTGTTCCTAGAGCCACCATTGTAAGCTGATTTATATTTTTGCGCTTCAAAGTATAAGAAAACATCACCGTCGCTCATTGTTGGTCCTTTCCGACGGCAAAATCCATAAAAGTACAAAAAAGGATCATTGTTCATGATCATTGTATCGTCCCTGGATGCGCCCTTGATGAGTGTCTGAAGATATTTTAACATTAAAGAAGATGTTTCGGGCCCTTGGGCCTCATCTTCATTTATTCCGGAGAACCTTCTGCCAGCAATATTTCTTCCAATGGCTACCAGTTAACACGATGCAAAGCTCGTTTTCTTTGTTCCTGACACCGCCATTGACAAATTCTCGAATTCTGAAGTACTTACAACTGTAGATTAGGTCACAAGGATTCGTTTCAGCCATCTCGCAGCAAAGCAAGACGGTTAGTTTCCGAGATAGGGAAAAGGTCCGAATAAGCTCCCCTCAGAGAGATTTAGCTCTAAACTTTAGGCCTTGGAATAGGGTCAAGCAATCCTCGTTGCACGGGTTCGGGAACCAACGTCATCCTTTGTAGGTCAGCTGCAAAGTGACCTGCGGGAGAAACAACGAGGGCTGAGGCACCTCGAACCTCCCTTGTCAAGGTGGGGAGCGTTGTCAGACGCTTTATCAACTGAGTTACCGACACGCCATGTTTTCATTAACAATTTAATACCGATTAACAATTAGCAACATAATTATTTTGAGGCGATGGGATGGAACAGACATAAAATGCTTAAACACACGAAAACTTCCGAGCAACACCCCCACGAAACTTTATATGACTCATGCCCCATCTCAGCGCCAAATGAGCGGAGGTTCTTTCCGGCCGATTTGCGGTGGCATCACTCACCTTGACAGGCACGCGTCCCTGCACCTCACTTCAGCCGCTCCGCACCGCCAGGTAATTAGCCGTGACGCAAGGCCATGGTTGGTGGTGGTTGTGAGAAAAGTGACCAGGGTTTGCGATCAGGTTAAGCCGGATCCGGAATCATTCTTCCTACGATTCCTTGGCGATTATCCTTGTCATTATTTGCACTGCGAAGTCGTTCTCAGCCGTTCGTTTTAGCATTAACAGATTACGTCACTAGTGTATGCCCCCGTGGATTTACATATCGGATGATGCCTGTTGCGTCGCAGGTGTTCAAAGGAAACTGTTATGACATCTTCAGAGTACAAACTCGTGTGTTTGCAACACATTTCCCGTAACTGCCGGCAAGTTGATCTGCAATGCTAGTAGATGATGAGTTCTAGTCAGGCACAAGACACTGTGGCAACAGAAGAAACAAGCTTCACTCCGACTTTTCAGTACTAGGGCCAAAAATGACATCAGTGTAAAAACAGGCTCATCCACTGTGCGAAAACCCAGTATAAAACAGTAGAATAAAACATGCAACCAAACGAATGACCAGAAAATCACTGTGCGTGAACATAATTTTCACCAATCGGCGGTCTCCTGGAACAATAAATCAGAATCCATGCATATAATAAAAAACAGAACAATACCGACCGCGCCCCGGCCGTCCCGCCGTAAGCGAACTCATAGCCGTTCCGCGTCGCCGAGAGGACGCCGGGAAACAAAACTCTGAGGCTTGGCTGACGCTGCCCCGAGCGGGGGTCTCCCCGCGCTGGCGCACATTAATTACCGGTATTTCCGGGGTCGACGCAGCGGCGCCTGACCGGCGCCACCAGACGGCGCTCCGGCACCGAGCTGAACGTCCACCAGCCGAGCTCAAGGCTGCCACTACAGACGAAGCTTCAGTGACGCACGCCGACAGCAGTTGCGTTGCTCGTCACAATGTCACAACAAAACCATTGTTGCGGCGTTACACGCCAGTTTCCTAACTGCGAACGAGCGCAAAAGGAGATGTCACATTTTGTTTTCGGCTTTCTCACTTACAGTTGTCGTGTTGCACGTGACATCGTCTATGAAGTAGAGTTTAACCCTATTCCCGGAGGGCTAGCCGGTATGGTCGATTCCCGGCACGGGGGGCGGATCCGGCCCCCTGAGATCTCGAGAACTACACATCCGATTTCATTGCAACAAACGGCAATCGATTGGCCATGACGTAAACTACATTTTTATAAAAAGAAATTTTCAAAATTTTGAAATGTGTGGATACAGGGGGCAGAAATGTTAAAATCAGGGGTATTTTTGGATTGCTCATAACTCCGTTGTTTATGGACCGATTTCAATGAAACTGGCATGAATCGAGAGATTATTGATAGGGCTAATACCATGAGTACACAAATCTGAAATTTTGAGAAAATTCATGGGCGTTCACAGGGTTTCAAAAATAGGAGAATTAATTTTCTAACAGCTGAATGAACAAAAGAGGCAAAAATATTTTTTGGCTTCTGCTAGTCATGTCATCCTAAAGAAGTACAAATCGCATCACCATGTTTGTATAATGTTAGCATAGGCGGTGCTAAGGACATGAAAAAAGGGGAAGCTGTCAAGGTCAGACGTTCTTCAGATCAACTTGTGACCTTTGACCTTAAATGACCTTGTGACCTTTTGACCTTGACCAGTGACCTTGCAGTCACTTGGAATGGTCTCGTGTGCATTTAATATTATCTGTAAACGTTTTCAATAATTTGAATTCACTTCATTTAAAAAATTTCATTTCATGGCTATTGCGATATAGGGTACGCGCACTGACATTTTAGGTTATAGCTCCTTGACCCGACCTGATATCAAGCTGAAACTTGGTACACAAGTAGAGGGCACCCTTTCTACGTCATATATATTCCGGGTTTGGCATTTGAAAAACGGCGCCGAAATTATTGCAAAAAAAATTGACTTTTGACCTTGGCCTGACCTTGGAAAGTGGCCTCAGATGAACAAAATTACATCTACACATTGTCCAACTATTTAGCTATACATTCATATAAAGTTTTAAGTTCCATCTTAAAAACTTTGTTTTTGGCAGACATTTTCCTTTTACCCTCAACATGGCCAAAAATGGCTTGAGGTGCTTCCAAAAAACGTTGCCTGGCTCCGCCCTCTGAGCAAAAAAGAAATTTGAAATTTTGTCACGGCGCGTAGAAAAGAATAGCTAGGAAAATTCACCAAGTTTCGTGAAGCTGCGTTAAAAAGCCTGGAATTGGCAAACAAAAAACCCGAGGGGGAGGCGGATTCAGCCCCCCTGCCGGGAATAGGGTTAATGAGTAGAGCGGCACAGCAATGCGAGCACTTTTGCACGTTCCTGCGAAGCACGATTCGGTACTTATGTGGTTTGCATGACTATAAGCTCTCCTGTGCCTTCTAAAATTTTTATAGTTGAAGCATGCATGACAGGGATCAGACCTCTTTAGTAGGTCTAACTTTATCCGCATAGGGATCTGTACTGGTCTGATTTACCAGTCTAAATGACGTACAGCTTCCAGTCTTCGGTCAAGGTGGTCATCGATATTTGTTTCACGTCATTATGGTTGGATCTTCTTCAACGTCGCTTCTAATAAAGTTGTGCCATCTGTTCCCAGAGCGGAGGTGCTCTGGTCTAAGTTGTTTAAAGCTCCATCTCATGAGCGTACAAAAAAGCGACATAAAGGCAATATGGAATTTTTAGAAACATTTGTTCTATCTCGAATTTCATCACCAAAGAAATTTTTCCCAATAGATCATGAGGAGATGATGCGCAGGAAATTATATGGGCTTTCCAGTGGTATAAATCTATTGCTATGTTCATCAACGGAATCAGATAGATTTAACGCCGAGTTGGAGACTCGGCCAAGCAGACTCTACCTTTACTACGCATTCGGAACTAAGCGAGATACAGATGAAGAATACGTGTTTATTGATCACCATGGCACATGTTTCACATCCATGCCACACACGGACACAAGATAAACATCTTCAGCGGTATTTATGCCTTCATGGTATTGTATGATCATTGTTTTCTCGTCACGTCAGGCTGTTTCGTAGCAGGTTATTTTCAACAGCGAAGAAGAGAACCACACACAGTTACAGTTTTTTTTGGGTCTGGTGGAAAGCTGTGGATTGAGTCGGTAATTTGGCTGGTGTCATGTTAGGACCAAGACAAAATTGGCATAACTGGCTGTTTATGGCTCACCGTTAGGTGTTATCAAAGAACAAGGCACACAAAACACTGTATATAATAACTCATGAGTTTTAAATACTTTTTAGCTAATAGAAGAATTTTGCAACTCTTACATTCCCTTGCATTGAAATAGTGGAATATAAATATAAAAAGGGCACGATTACAATAGGAGACAAAGAGATAAGTCGTCGTTTTATGAGAAATTCGTGAATTTTTCCCAACATTTTGGCCCTCAGTGGTCGACTTTTGGTAACGTATCATTGACTTCCGACCAATGACCTAAGGTCAGGCCACCAATAACCATTGCAAACGAAAATGCACCAACGCGTCAAAATCGGGAATAGATACACTGGAAAGCTTACCCATAAAATCAAGGAGTTAAAAAATAGGTAATTCCGAAATAAATGAGCTTGCGCGAATGAACATCCACCAATCGCACACACTGATAGGTTCTGAATATTTCCAAGAACTAACAGTAAACCATAACACGAACCACCAGCATCAAGAAAAACAAATTGGCAAGAACAATTTTGTCAAAATAAAGGCATGCCAAAATGAGTGCCGGTCAGCTACCCCGCGTCCGTCACGGGCACTGAACTGCAAAAAATCAGGATTCCTTTAACCCGCTGTTCCCGAGTAGATACTCGACAAATCAGAGAAATTAAACGTGATTCGGCGTTTCGGGCTTTAATCTTTCCATTGGTACTTTTACTTAGTCTTTATAAAACACAACAGCGAATGTTAGAAAATCCAGGACGTTTCTCGGGTCCATGCAGTATGTTATGAAAGACCTGCATATGACGTAAATGGCTTAAATATTCGGCAAAAGTAGAAATAACCCCATTATTGAGCTCTGCTTGTCACGATGTTTCCAACAGCACGCTTGTTTTACCGTGCGACCAACCTCTTGCGAGTTAAAAGGGAAGGGGACCAAGGGTGTCAACAACCCTCAGCCGGTTGTGTATGGCGCCTACTGTTAGCCGGGCGCGTGGTTAACACGCGCAGTGGAAAGGGGTTTCGCACAACCGCGCACTGGAAGGGGGGGGGGCACAAAAGTGTCCCTCTCCGATTTCGGCAATGGCAAGAGCTAGAAACATGAAATTTTATGGGTAGGGTAGGGCTATGAAGATTTACATAGCGTGTGATTTTCACGACCCTAGGCCAATATCTTTAAGGTCAAATGGGTTCAAAAAGGTCAACTTTGGACATTTTCCCCGCTCGTATGGGCAATTCTGTACCGCTTTTCGAAAGGAACGAGAAAAAAGAGCGCATGTTTAAACGTTCAAACTTGGAATACGACAGTTTCCATTCATTTGGTGTCTTGACCGATGATTTCCGGTCGAGGTCATGCCAGGTCATTAACCTATGGCGTCATTTTTTCCTTTTTTTGCAGATCAACAGGGGATATTGGTGTACCTTGAGTGAAAATAAGGGTGCTTAACGTACGTTCTCGCTTATTTTCGGTGGAGGTCGCGAACAACGGTACATTTGATCACTTCTAGCGTTCACCAACGTCTGCAAGGTCAAAAAAATGAATCGAGGTCATTGACCTTGGATGAAGTTTTCCACCCAAAGTATATTTTATGTTTTGTGCAGTTAAGTCGTTATGAACCCAGTTACAAGATTTAATGGCTATAAAAAGCAAAAATCATGTATGTACGTATGTATGTATATATGCGTATCAGTGTGCCAAACGTGTTTTTATTAGGGTCTTTAAATGCATATTTTGTAGAAATCGACATGCAGCAAAGCAAATCTGGCCCAGGTCACAAAATAATTCACCTTGACCTTTGATGACTTTGACTTGCAATGACCCTGGTATTCATAAGCGTATCAATGTGCGCACACGTGTTTTTATCAGGATCTTTGAAAGCATATTTCATACGAATCGATATGTTGCAAAGCAGACCTGGCCCAGGTCCCAAAATAGTTGACTGTGATCTTTGATGACCTTGACCTTCACTGGCCGTGGTATATGTAAGCGTATCAATGTACACGCAGGTGCTTTTATAAAACACATGTATTTTAATGCATTTTTCATACAAACCGACATGTTGCAAAGCAAATCTGGATCGGCTCACAAGTTATTCAGTTGCCTCAAAAGTTTTTCAAGACGAGTTATTTAATTGCCACAAAGGTCACAAAGTAGCAGCGACCAGCTCCAATCCGTTCCTCAGATTTTCAAGAAAAACTGGTGGGAGTGGCGGGCGGGGTGCAAAAGTGTCAACCCATTCTAAGCAAGGTGTGAGTCTGATGCATTCCCCTGAGGATGAAGACTGTTGATTAAGGAAAAGTAATTCAATAATTATCTGAGAATTGGCATCACAGAAGGAAGCAAGCAAGCTTTCAGCAACTTGTTATTAACACATTCTTTAACTGTACTCTCTCACTGCATTTGTTCATTTCGTCGGGAATATAAAATAAAGTAGGATGGCTTGCTATACCTAATTATTCCTTGGAATCTGAACCCTAACATCATAATATCCAGTTTTCATTCAAAATGTTTCCGTTGCATTTAGTACTGCATTTGCATTTTTCTTCAACGGACCTAATGCAAAATGAAGATGTTTCTATAGTTCTTTTCTCCCGTATTGAAAACCACCTTTGCTCAAAGCAGTTAAGCATCGCAAGAAAACAAAAGTCATGTTCTACCATGAAAAGATAAATATCGCTTAAAAAGATTGATTTGTTTGGTGGATGTGGAACATACTTATCTGCAAATATGATCAATAAACAGGCACTCTTCATCTGTATCTCTTGCGCGCTTTGAATGGCACTGTCAAGGTCGCAACTGCTTCGCCAAGTCTCTAACGCGGCGTTCTACCTAATTCCGACTGCCGTACAGCTGTAAAGCCTGTATAATTCTCTAACCACCATTTTTCATGTTCTCGTTGGAAAAATGCCCTTCAAGCTGAAATTCGATCTTGAACAAATACTTGCAAAAAATCCGATGTCATGTTCAGTGGCGTTATTTTTGCGTACGTGAGATGCAATGACGAACGATTTTGAGCACGGCACCTCTGCTACGGAGGGAGATAACGCTACAGATCTTTCCGATCTTTCTGTCGTGCATTAACCCTCGCCTGGCGGGAGGTCGTTTTAAGACCCTCTGCGGTTTTTGTTGAATAACGTTTTACTAACGGGAGACAGAGCGCTGATTTTTGCTATAACTGAGTTTTGCACATTTATACATTGTGAGTAATATCTCCTGATTTTTTTCACGGAATAAGTCATGACCTGTGACCTTTTTATGAACGCTATGTCATCTGTATTTTTAACCAGATTGAACAATGTATTTCATTTCCTTGAAACTGGGTATTGCAGTGTTGCGTTACATGCTTTTTTTATTAATGTCAATGACCTGATTTGAGAGAATGGGAAGACAGGTCATCAGAGGCCAAGTTATGCCAAACGTGCATATCAAACCTTGATGTCAAATGCCGTTGCAGTTCGGTAAACGGGATAAGTCATACCTACGCTTGCCAGATTGTTTTGTTACAATCCACGACGTCAACATCGCTTTGACGAACATCGTTTGCCGTAATGTAAGGCCAATTTGTAGGTGAAGTTCAGCTGGTTCAGAAAGATTCGAAAGGTCGAAAATTACTATTTTGGTTGCGCCACTTCCACTGACTTTGGGAGACTATCGCGGTCACGACAATGATATGTTAGGGCAGTCCATGTCCCCACCTACCTGCACATCAAATTTGGTGGCTCCAGCTCGAGTGCTTCTGGCGAAGAGGGTAAAGCGACACGAGCGCCCCTGACGGTGACCTTGGGAACAAAGGTGACTGCGACCCCAAATAGGCAACTCCTTTCCAGCCCGAGGAGAAACGGTGTACCAAGTTTGGCACGCGTGTCGCCGCTCTTTTGACCTGTGACCAGAGAAAGGTGTGACTGGATTATAATGTCTCCCACTGCAAATTTCAGCTCTGTGATGACATTTTCGTAGCCTGGAAGGTCATTCATTGACCAAGACCCAAAAATCCATACATTTTCCGACAGCTGATACAACGGCCAATACGCTGGTACTTGCGGAAACGATTCGTGTTTAAGAATTTTGGAAACTATAATGCTAAGAAAAATTTCAGACATATTTCAACATGACCATTTCGAGGTCATAACTGTGACCTAAGAGATCACCTTTTGGACCGAAACCCCCCCCCAAAAAACCGATGTCGTTGAGTTGCTTACGTGACGATTAACGCACTGTTTTTTACCGCGTTGCTCTGTCTCTCTTTGTTCAAAAGTTAGTAGGGGGATCGTTTTAGGACCCCCGCCGAGCGAGGGTGTAAAAATGGCCCCGCCGGTCGAGGGTTAAAATCTATGGATAGGCAAACATGGGTGGGGAATCGTTGTGAAAGCTGATGTGGCAAAGGTCAGCCAATCAGTCCCATATACTCAGTTTTCGTTCTTCCATCATTTTCTCAACGGATTTCGCACACTTTGTTTTCGACTCTGATAAAAATAACTTAGAAAAAAAACTTTTTCCGCCAGTTCCAGGTTCACACCACAGTGCTGTATAAACCAGCACTGAATAGTGCAGCGAACAAACTGCACTTCACATCCACTGGACTTGAGTACTCTATGATGACGTTGTTCCGCAATCTGTGACCTATTTTTAATTTTGTACTTCATAATTCTGCGAAAAAATTGCGTGTGGATGGTTCCATGCCACAGTCAGTTTTAGAAACACATACTGTTAAAAGTTGGTGTGGCATACCACACCAAGTTTTGAAGTTGGTGTGCCGGAGCCCGGAACAACGGGACCGGGGGAGCCAACCCCCGCTTTTTGGGAATTGAACATCAGCCTAATGGGGAAAATGCCTCTGCCCCCTTCCCACTTTTCTGGATGTTCCTACGTTCCGGCTTTTTACTCACATTTTATTGCTTTAAACCTAGCCCTAAGCACTGGTTACTTTTGAGACTTTCCTCCGGATCCCAGGACTGCTATCAATGCAAGCGTATTTGAAGAGCTCTCTGTGAACTGCATTCAGTCAATTGACCAAGCATACAGAACTCCATTTTTCGTCGACTGCAGACTACGTTCGCTACCTCCGCTCCTTCACTCGGTCTGACTAATATGCGTATGCATGGCATGAAGCAGATACGAACAAGCTGTGGACGGTCCTATGACGTATGACTGTCCGCTCAACTCAAATTAATGAGCTTCTTTTCATTAATACAAGTTTTAAGGCAAGGGCGCAGCCGGGATTTTGTTAAGGGTAGTGTGGGAGGGGGGAGCTCGGTGACAACTGAAATCATACGAAAACCGCCTGCTGGGAAGACGATGTGCAATGGCTTTTTTTTTTAAATGCGGGCCTAAGGGGGAGAGGAAGGGCCTCTGGCTGCGTCGGTGCTTGAAGAAAAATAAGGCAAACGATGTTTAGCCAGACTGGTTTGGTCAAGATGCCTCCAGCACCACTGGTCGCTTATGCCATACTCACAAGAAAGCCCAACTTCCGGGAGTTCCGGTGTTAGGCACCGGGTGTGACTCAGCCTCGTCGGCCCGATGCCGTCGTCGGTACTTCCCACCCGGTACCGGACTTCCGTTCATACATCATGAAATTAATTTAAAGAGGTGTGTTTTTCCGGCGCGGATGCGTAGCAGTGACGCTCACTGGTGCGTCCGTGCACCTGTGCCAGACGCCCGGCCTTCTCGATGGGATTCTCAGGCTTCAGCACTCATGCGTCAAATTTATAGCATAGTCACGCTAAGGCCGAGTGCACGAGGTTCCTGCGCAGTTTCCGGCGCACTTTGTGCGAGACGCCTTGCTGCTATGATGAGCTGGCATATTTATAGTGCATAAGAGCTCTTGAAGCGTTTTGCCCTCTCCGGGTCAGTGACGTTGTGCGCGCCGTCTGTGAACTGTAACGGCATGTATCACCACCTTTTTGTGTTTCCCAAAAATTCACAGCGCACTTCCGACAAGAAAGTGATGCCTAGACGTTGCTGAGATGGTGGAATTAACGAAGCCACATATGTTATTTTCTTCGTTCCCGTCCGTTACGAGATTATTGTATGGTGAACGTTTGAAACTCATTATGGTTATTTAATGTGCTTGCGCGACATGATTGCAAACTGTCATGCAATATTCGGGAACCACACCAGTTATACGCGATTAATGTGGCTTTATGAGTCTATCTCAATGCTTTCGGTTCCGAAAAAAACACACAATTCAAAACATAGTTTTGTACTTTAGATACTTCCCAATAAACCCGTTTTCAGGGCGAAACTGTTACAACTTCCGTGAAGCGAGTGCCCAACAACCTCTGCACTATCATTTACACGAAATGAAGTCAGCTGTCACGCAGAGACAGACCCAGTCGGTCGTCTCAACATATTTCCGACTTTGGACAGCATAGTCCCTTTACCGACCGTCCCTGACCTATCTCATGTAACTTTAGGAATTTACACAAGGTGTAAAAAGGATGCATGAAGAAGAATCCAGACTTAACGTAGTTGCTCCTCTCTGTATTTAGATGATCTTAAAAAGTGGAGGTTAAAGGGGGTTATTTGTCCACCTTGATCAGCTTTCCAGAAACATATTTGGTTCGGAGCGGCCAGATTGTTGCCAGCGAGGCCGTAGTTGATCATAGACTAGTAAACGCATGCATGACATGAATCGAACCTCGTAAACAAACTGTCGTCGATGACCTCATGATATATGACGGGTCACTGAAATATAATCAGCTGGCTTCTTATAACTGATGTACATGCGTTTTAAAACACCACATGTCTTACTTTCCCCGCTAGCTTACTTTTGTCTGCAGTTCGTGGATCTCAACCATCCAAACCACTCTATGGTAGTCTGTCGCAAATTCACGGCGTGAAGGCACAAAAGTCGGACCAGGCCCGCAAACCCATGGAGTTACTAATTTGTCTATATGTACTGAACTGAACAGATCTGCCTTACTGTCTATTTGTTCCTTATGTTAGGCGAGTATTGCCAGACAACGCCCGGAATATTTTTAACCCGCACCTGACTGGCAGTCCACGCCATGCTCGCCAGACTGGGGGGAGGGGGTGTTGGCATCCCCAATAACTCGCGAACGATAAGCATACCGTTGGAAAGGCCGTGACAAGGACTCGAAAACGTTGCCATTTTTTCCTTTGGGACATTTATTAGCTCTGACACAGTGAGGAGCCTGAGGGGTCAGAGGCCCTGAGACGGGCTGAGGTTCTGTGACAATAAAGATCCGCGGATGGCACGGCCCTGGAACAGTCAGAGGCTTAGGGATACTCACGGGGGAGTCAATCAGACGTTCAGGAGCCTACGACAGTTAGGGGTCTTGGGATCGTCAAGGACTGTAAGACAGTCATTAGTCTGAAACAGTCAGGAGCCCTGGGATGATCAGGGTTCTTTAGATAGTGGGCCTGGATGGCCAGTGGTCCTGGGACGATAAGGAACTTTCAGGCGGTCAGGGGCCCTGGGACAGTCTCAAGACCTCGGATGATCATGATCCTGCCTTCCTGGGACGGTCAGGAGCCCTGGGAATCAGGAACCCTCGGATGGTCAGCAGCGCTGAGACAATAATGCAATATAATGACATATGGTAGTAAAGCAAAGAAACTAAATATACCATTCATGGGCGCCTAACAAAATGTTCGTTCTAGTATTAAAGAGTAGAAAATATCACAATATGCCAGCCGCATCGATGAATGGACGGGAGGAACGGGGTGCCTCGTTTATCACATGCCCCACATGACGTTTTGTTGGTCTTAGTTTGATGACGAGCAAAGATATTATAACGCTTCCCTATCGCAGTTCGCTCCAGAAACTACATCCAATCCTCAATACCTCTCGTCCCAAACCAGATCAGACTGAAATGACATCCGGATTCGAAAACGAAACTTCAGTTACTAATCTCAGCCAACAGGAACGTCACTAACAAGAAAGGAGATACACGATCTTGTAGTATTTTAAACACACATACAACGGTGGGTTCCATTTTGAAAGGAAACAAATATGCGGGGATAGGACAAATGTGCGTTTCAGTACCTCCAGTGACTTTCAGCCCCTTTCCGTTTCAGTTTTCAGTTCCAGAAAGCGCCTCTGAGCAGCTCACGGGGACGGCAGAAAGGAAAAAGTGCGCCTGAAAAAGTGCCCGTCTGCGAACGCTCAGGAGAACAATGGAAAATATAAAGGAGCACGACCCAGAGAGCGCCCTACGCGGACACGTACGGGAGCGAACCGGGATGCCGACTGCCTGCCGCCTGCCGATCTGTTACTGATGCCATTTCAGGTTTATGTGGTGAAGGGTCAGCCGACCAATGAAAGACACGAAAAAGGGCGGAAGTAAAAAAGAAGAAAACGTATAGAACTAACAATATGCAGCGCGAATGCCGGGAAGCAAACCTGGCTTGCTCGCAAGCATTACAAACATCCAGGGGCCCCATTTTGTTTTTTTTTGAGGGGGCATGTGCCCCCAATATTGATTTTCGCCCCCCCTCCCCCCAATGCCGACTTTGGCACCCTCAGTGTTGAAGTGGGGCCTACGATGCTAAGGTGGGGTCCATTGTTGAAATGACATTTGATTTCTGATGCATGGGCGGACCCAGGTGGAGGGGGCGGCCAAGGTGCCCTAGGTGTCTGAGGACCCCCAGAAATGTTTGAAGGTGCCCACTTTCCACAAAGGTTAGAAAATTACTCTGAAATGAAAATCGAAATATCCTGGAAATTCCTTAAGAAAGAATACAAGAGAAGACAGATCTGGAGTATATAGATCGAAACCGATAGAGGGGCCCCTATCGGCCTGTAGGTGGCCCCCTGCCGGCCTGTAGGGGTTTTCCTGACAACCTGGGAGCCGTGCATGCCTGTAGGAGCCTCTGCCGGCCTGCAGGGCCGCCCGCCGGCCTGTAGGGCCCCTGACGGCCTTTTGGGTCCCCTACCGATCTGTGATGACGACCTACTGGTCTGTAGGGCCCCTGTCAGCCTTCAAAGGGCCCCTCTTTGCTTGTGGATGGAACCCTGCTGCCCTGTAGGGGGTTCCTGATGGCACGCAGGGGCCTCGTGCTGGCCTGTAGTGACCCCCTGCCGCCCATTTCGGCCCCCACCGGCCTGTGGGGGCCGCCTGCCGGTTTGTAGGGCCCCCGTGAGCCTTCATAGGGTCCTTGCTGGCCTGTGGAGAGAACGAACCGTTCTGCCCTGTGGGGCTCCTGGCGGCCTGAAGGACCCCCTGCCGGTCGATAGGGGTCCCCTGCCGGCCTGTAAGTTCCCTGACAGCCTTCAGAAGGCCGTGCTGACCTGAGGAGAAACCCCTTGCCGTTCTACAGGGCCATGTCGGCCTGTAGGGGCTCTCTTAAGGCCTGTGGTGGGCCATTACGGCCTGTAGAGGAGCCCCCTGACGGCCTACGCAGAGCTCCCTGACAGCTGCGGAGGGCACAAAGGTGGATTTCTGAAAATAATTGTGTTGCCCAAATGCATGTAATATATTATGTTTAACATATAAAATTTTGCTAACGGCTCCGTGACCCGAATGTTTACGAGGCCATTCAAATCATTTTCTTTTGTTTGATGTGATGGGCTTTCCGCTCGGTGAGGGTTTCTAGCTTCTACATGAATTTCGTACGGGATAGTGGTGGGCGGACCATGCCGGCTTTGTGCACCTTTGGTAATGCATCTGCCCTCGCGTACCCGTTCCCCTCCGAAAAAAAGATTGTTGGTGCGCCTCCGTGGACCACATTTTAGGAAATTATTAATAACATTTTGGGTTGTGGGTGTTCCAGCTTCACTGTGGATGTCCATCCCAGTTCCGTGGGTGCTAGGATACACACAAAGAGATCAGTAGCGAAGCCAGGGGGAGAGGGTCCTTGGGGACCTGGGACCCCCGAATTTTCTGGCACACGAAGGGATCCCCTGGAATTTACCTAAAGGGATTCCCCTGAACGGCAAAGGCAAACCCACGCATCCGCAAAGGGCCCCCAAACCCCAGGCAAAGACCTCTCACAGCGCGGACCAGAAGTCATACACGTGAAATTTCCGTATGCTTTAGTGTTGTCAGACACCCTAATTCTTAATGACACTCAAAAATAAGTATCAAGTATCATCAAATGTTTTAGCCATGGGGTCCCATTGTGATCCATGGGCACCCTGAATGTTGGGACCTATTCTCTGGGACTCCCCCCCACCCAACCCTAAAAGACAATCCTCATAATGCCGCTGGCGATGGGGACGATCTCCCGGCCCCTGAGAGGGACCCCTCAGACCTCAGGTCGTAAGGTCTTGCCGTCTCAGGGGCCCTTCTGGCACTTTCTGCGGTCGGTATCCTTTCGCTCGGGACTCCTAAAGAGCCCCTGAGACCGCAACAGGGCCTCACGACGGCAGAATGTCCCTGAGGTCGCCAGAAGGGCTATGTTTATATATATGTATATATATATATATATATATATATATACATATATACAAAAGCCCCTGAGCGAGCCAAGACGATGAGTCCCTAGGACAGCATAGTGGCCGCTGGAACGTCATATGGGCCCTAATGAGTCTCACAGGCCTGTACAAAAAGCTGAAGATTCCTGATACAGTCAGAGATCCTCCGGGAGGGTTAATCATGTCCTTAAACGGCACGATGGCCCAAAGATGGAAAGAAGGGCCCCCGAAACTATACAAAGGCTCCTGAGACCTCAAGAGGGGCCTCACGGCAAAGAGCACCGACCGCGAAAAGTGCTAGAGGAGCCCTGGAGATGGCAAGACCTTAGCCCTATTCCCGGCAGGGGGTTGAATCCGCCCCCCTTTGGGTTTTTTGCTCGCCAATCCCAGGATTTCTCGCGCAACTTCATGAAACTTGGTGACTTTTCCTAGCTATTCTTTTGCGTACTGTGACAAAATTTCAAAATTCTATTTTGCTCAGGGGCGGAGTCAGGCAACGTTTTTGGGAGGCACCTCAGTCCATTTTTGGCCCTGTTGAGGGAAAAAGGATAATGTCCGCCAAAAATAGCGTTATTAAGACAGAACTTAAAACTTGATATGGATGCATAGCTAAATAGGCGGGCAACGTATAAATACAATTTTGTTCATCTGAGGTCACTTGACAAGGTCAGGTTAAGATCAAAAGTTAAAATTTGGTTTTGTAGTAATAGTTTTGGCGCTACTTTTTCAAATGCCAAAACCGGAATGGGTCACGGAGCTATGACGTAAAATGTCAGTGCACGTACCCTATATCACAACAGCCGTAAAATGGAATTTTTCAAATAGATTGAATTCAAACGGTTGAAAACGTTTACAGATAATATTAAATGCACAAGAGGTCATTCCAAATGGCTCAAAGGTCACTGGAAGTCATTTAAGGTCAAACATCACAAGTTCATCTGAAGAGCATGCGACCATGACAGTTGTAGTTGTATTAAAGTCCTTCTGAGCGTTCCAGGCAGCAAGCAACGCAAGCACATACACAGCCACGCCCGTCCTCCCGCTGCCACTGCGCGCTCTCCCCCCGGAGATGCTTTCTCCCCCCACCCCCCCCGCCCCGAGAAAAACTATGGGGAGCAAGCTAGCGAGACAGGTCAACCAGAAACTAGCGAGACAGGTCAACCAGAAACTTCCCACACGACATTATCATAACAC
Organism: Capitulum mitella; assembly: GCA_030062745.1. Taxonomy (NCBI): domain Eukaryota; kingdom Metazoa; phylum Arthropoda; class Thecostraca; order Pollicipedomorpha; family Pollicipedidae; genus Capitulum; species Capitulum mitella. The sequence continues at coordinate 11,405,943 of CP099842.1, forward strand.
AACAGTTCCCCATTTTATGTCTCTGGCACCGCCCATGCTAACTTTATACAATATAACAAGTTATAGTTATATTATAATACGTTATTATATTGTAATATTGTAATAATACATTATGTATTATATTATATAATATAATATATTATTATATTATATTATTATTTATTATTTATTATTTCATATTATTATATTATATTATTTATTATATTATTATATTATATTATATAATACATTGTATATACGATTTGTACTTCTTTAGCATAAGATGACTAGCGGAAGCCAAAAAAGTGTTTTTTTTGTTCATTCATTTGTTGAAAAATTAATCCTACTATTTTTAAAACCCTGTGAACGCCTATGAATTTTCTCAAAATTTCAAACGATGGTAAACGTTCCATCCATAATCTCTCGATTCATGCCAATTTCATTGAAATCGGTCCATAAACAACGGAGATCTAAAGATCACAAAAGTACCCTCATTTTGATACTTTTGCCCACCTGTATCGAACCCTTCCAGAATTTTGAGACCCTCTTTTTTAATGTAGTTTACGTTATGGCGAATCGATTACCGTTTGTTGCGATGAAATCGGATGTGTAGTTCTCGAGATCTCAGGGGAGGCCAAATCGCCCCCCCCCCCCCTGCTGAGAATCGGCCATGCCGTCTAAGTCCTCTGGGAATAGGGTTAAGAGGATGCCTATGACGTCACAACAAACTTCTTGCCATCCAGAGGAATCCCCTGAACGAGAATTCATCGGTGACCGTCTCAATCCCAAGAGGGGCCCAAATGGGCTACACTGGCCTCTTTAAAAACCTTTGGGGTCCCGGCAAGATCGGATGGGCCCTGAAACGGCAAGATGGGCCCCTGCAAGGCAGAGGGCCCCGAGGCCACCAAAAAAGTCAGGGGCCCCTGTGAGGGCAAAACGATAAGAGGGCCTTTAAGACGACATGGGCCCCCTAAACAACCAGAGGACCCCCGAGTGCGTTAAGCGAATTCCTGGCACGGAAAAGGTCTCCTGAGACTACCAGTGAGGCTCCTGAACAGTCAACAAGGGCCCCTGATACGGCTAGAGGAGCCTTAAGACTGCGGCGTCCCATGTAATAGTGGAACACCCGTGATACAGCAATGGTGACCACCCGAGACGTACAATGGGCTCATGACACTGAACAGGGGCCAGGAGAGCGCTGAAAGATCTTTCGTAGCCGCCAGACGGCCTATGAGACAACAAAAATGTTTCAGGGACAACAGGAGGGGTTCCAACACGCCCCCGAGATGCAAAAACAAAACAAAACAAAACAAAAACAATAAGAGGGGCAGGCACCTAAGACAACAGGGAGTCCATTGAGACTGCAAGTGCCTTTGAGACTACTAACTAGCAGTCTCTAGCAATAGGGGCCCTCAGGCAAACAGAGGGACGCTTGAAACTGCTAAACCCTGAAACGTCCAGACAGCATCTGAAAGGGTAAAAGGACCTAAAAAGGACTGCCAGGGGCGCCTCTGTCACGGCAGAGAGGTAAGTTTATAGACTTATAAACTTACCCCTCAGGCCTTTCTAACTGCCTGAAGACAGGAAAAATATTTCAGGGACGACGGGATGGAGCCTAAGATGTTTGCGCGTCCCTGGCACTGCCAGATGGATCTCTGAAACTGCACAAGGTGCCTCTGAAACCGCCAAGTTTGCGCCTGAGACGTCCCGAGGTGACGCATGGAAACTCCGAAACGGTACCCAAACCTGCCACAGGGCCCTGACACGGCAGATGCCCGTGTTTCGACGTTTTCCGTATGGTTTTAAGTATGCACAAACAATAATGTTAATGCATTTTACAAAGTCTGAAATCGTCGTTTCGTTATCACACAAACGATTCTTATCCGTTTATACTGTTCTTTTTTAGCTTACTTAAAAATGGCAAATTTGGTTTCACGCACACGCCCGTGCCAAGTGCTTAACAAATATGTCTGTCGTTCACTTTGATAACTATTAACATAGGACTAAAAAATATGGGGACGTTTTCGTACGTCACAGCCCGAAACCTCAAAAGCGCCCCTGTAACAGCCTGAGGGAGCCTAACATTAGCTAACCTAAGCTGGCAGAAACTTTCCCAGAAACTACAAGGCGCATGAGGCTCCTAGGCCGTTCCCTGACCAGGTATTTGAAAACAGATATAGTTACGAAAACGTGATTTCAAGATAGATGGAGGTGCACAGTCGCCTAAAATCCCGCCGTTTTTGTCACATTTCGGCCACGCTGCACGGCAGTAAAACGCAATTTTTTCAAATAACGTGGCGCGCTTGATTTTTTTTTTCGGTTCATGTACATCGTAGCAAGCGGAAAAAGTATTGCATTTCTCCCTGAGCCTGCGCGTATTCAAGTTTTTAACGTCTGAAGAAAAAAATGGGGGCTGGACGGAGGGAGCCTACCCTGACAATCCCCCCCGCAACATCTCGGATCTGCGCCTGATTTTATGAAGCATTTGCTAATTTTATCAAACGGATGTACTGTTCCGTAAGCAGATTCAAGGCTTTAGAAATATTTCCTTGTCCAGTTAAGAAAATCATCTCTTAAAAGTCTGAGAACTCTCTTAAAAGTCAGGGCGCAATCAAAGGCTTGAGGGCCCTTCAGCAAGTTCCAACAGACCGTGTACATGACTTCAAGGAGATGCTCAAGAGGAATCCAATGGGCCCTCTCCCGGACCTTCGGAGCCCTCCTCTTACATTCTTCGGGGCGTCGAAATATCAAAGCACATCTACCGCTCTCTTTCATTATTTTACGCCCAAGATATTGGAAGTTTAAACGGCACGCACTACTAATATCTTTTTCGCAGCCATGAGCAACTCCATTTTAAAGCCATAAAAATGACACGTTATACATAGATATACGTTATACACACACACACACACACACACACATATGTGTATATATATATTATATATATATTATACATTGTATATATATATATTATACATTATATATATATATTATACATTATATATATTATACATTATATATATATATATATATATATATATATATATATATTTATAGAAACAAACCAAACAACTTTCGTATTTTCGCAAGCGAAATACTGCCGTCTGTCAAAATAGTATTCTAAATCTGTTGAAAAATTCACAGTTGGCGGGAGGTTATGTCGAGGGATCCCCTCAGCTTTGCCTCGTCATTTACGCAAAACGACATCCCTGCAAACATCCCATCTCTCAGCTGTCTTTTCGCACGCGGTAACATGCGTAAGACCGCGGGAAGACATCAGTGCGTAAACTGCTTCATTTATGATATTTTTTGTAAATTCCTTAAATGTGGGATAAGACCCTAGTCTGAGGAAAATCTGGAAAGTTTCCCGAACTTGGGTTTGATAGGAGCCCCGAATTTGAGTTAACCCCCTCCTGGACGAAATCCTGGCTACACCACTGCTTAGATCTCAAATTTAACCCGTCCCCGACTGGGGGGGGCAGTTGACTGCCCCCCTGAGGTTTTTCTGGGACTGCGAGAGAACCAACAAACACAGAGTTACAAAACTTTGTGTACCTTTTGCTTCATCAATTTTACGTCTCGTGTCAAAATTTTGACCTCAGGTCAGGTTAGGTGCCTGACCTAGGTCAGGTCAAACAGACCTATGTCAAAAAACGTTTAGCGACCTCTAACTTTCTTGCAAAACAAGATAGCTCAATAATACTTTCAGGGATTAATGACCGTGATAGATGCAACAAATCTGCTATCTCAGATTTTCCGGAATTTTCCGAGTCATTGACCTAAGGTTAAGCCCATTTTTAAGACATATCGCCGTTTTTTCGGAAATTGACGGAATATTCCATAACACTTTTAGTGTGGAGTGAAGCAGACATCTAGTTACCGTCATTGGGCAAAGTATCACTGACTTCCAGCCATTGACCTGAGGTCAGGTCACCAATAACTGTAGTGGGCCAAAATGAACCGCCGTCAAAATCGACGATGAATTACTCAGAATGGGTAGAAAATGGCAGAACTAGCTTGCACAGACGTGATTAATACTAGGAACCTCAAAAAGTTTCAAAAAGTAGCATATTTTGGACATAAACAGACTCTCGCGAATAAAGCTCTGCCAACTTTGTAGATTGGTCAGTAATCAATTTTTCCAAAATTTAAGCATGAGAAACCATCACAAGAACCACAAAGATCAATAAAATTGACATAGATCGTCTTTTTCGCAAAAATAAAGGAACGCTAAAATTAGTTTCCGTCAATTTGGTACCGCATACGGCCGCGGCGCACACTGACGGCTGACGGGAGAATTACGGTGTCTTTAACTCAACGTTTCGGCGTATATATTGAACAAATCTGGGGAAATTAGACGTGGATCGGCATCCGCGGACATTTACCTGTGCGCTGGTGCCTTCACCGATGCGTTATTGGTCACAGCCCTTGAGATTCAGGCCATTTCTCGGTCTCATGCAGTCGGCTATGAGAAAACATATATAGGGCGTAAATTGGCTTACATATTATCTAAAACTAAAAATGAGACCAGTTTCGAGCTCTACTCGTCACAGGCTTTCCAACGGTATGCTTATTTTTATCGTGCGACCAACCGTTCGTGAGTTAGAGGGGGGCAGTCAACTGCCCCCCCCCAGTCGGCGATGTTCGGGCCGGACCGACGGTCGTGCGCGGGTTAATAAAGTCTATGTAGGGGTATCAATGGATAGACGAAAGTCCGCAAATGCCAGTTCACGTCCAGTTTGTCTGACTTGTTGAATACTTACGCGGGAACGGCGAGTTAAAGGTGCAACGATTTTCTGCGCCACAACACGCAGCCGCCGGCGCTGAACGCAGGATGGAATTAACGAGCATTAAGTTTAGCGTTCCTTTAGTTTGGTAAAATAGCTTTTCACAGTTCGTGTCTCTGGATGGCATAGATTTTCGATATAGTTTACCATGTTTTATACAAAAAAATCAATACCAACCAATCTATGGAAGTGACAGTTTTATTCGCGCAAGTCCGTTTTTTGCAAGCAGTACTATTTTTAGGAAACCGTTCGAACTTATTGGCATGATAAGCAGTTTTGAGAGTCAATTTTGTCATTTTCTATCCGTTCTAAGTCATTTACCGTCAATAATGAGGGTGGTGCATTTTCAGTCATACCAGTTATTGATAACCTGACCTAGGGCCAATGACTAGAGGTCAGTGATACTTTTCAAAATGACGATCATTGAAAGTCTCCATCTCTTCACACCCAAAACGTTGGAAAAAAGTCCGCTGATTTCCAAAAAATGGCGGAATGGGTTGAAAATGGGTTTGGCCTAAGATCAATGGTCCGTATGTTTCCGAAAATGTAAGATAATGGGCTTATTTCACCTGTCAAGATCTCTAATCCCAGAAACGTTTGTGCTGATTTCCTGTTCTTCAAAAAAGTTATCGGGGCTAAACGTTTTTGAACATAAGTTTTTTGGCCCGAACTAGGTCAGAGACCTGACTTGATCTGTCAGTCTGTCTGTCGGTCTGATATTGTCTGACAAGGCTGTCAACAATACCCCCTGCCAAGTCGGGGACCGGGTCAAGGTCTAGTGCAGAGGCATCGTGCTTGATTTAAAAATTAAACGTGGGGCGCAGTGTGATTTAGTCCTTGCTTGACAACCGCACCCATTTTTTACGGAACAGAAGGAACTTTCTGCTGCTATATGATCGTTCATAACACATCAAAGCTATCAAGCTGCTAGATTCTTTACTATACTTTCACTTTTGAACTGTTATTGTTTTCCAAAGAACTGATTCATCCTGTATGTCTCAGTATAACCACTGTTATATATACGGATATAGTTAGGTGTACGAGCATACTGGTTTTACTAGAATATCCTTCGTTTTTTTTCTGCTAAGTACGTGCCATTGCAGCTTTGATACTGTATGGCAATTCTTGTCATCAAATCCTGTGTTCCCTAATTTATCGGAGTAACTTCTGCGGTTAAGAATTTACGTTTCTAGAACTTTTCGGGAAACCATTTCAGTTTAAGCGCCGGTTTCTGAGAAAAGGTCTGGTGAAAACAGAACAACAAAAACTTCTGGACATAGAGAATTCTAAAACAAAAATAAGTACTCAACTAAAAAGGACAGACCACGAAAGTATGATGGCATTGATCCAGAGTTAGACTGAGCCCTGCTAAAAACCGCCATACCGCCCGCTAGGACCGCATTCCCATCTGTCCTGCCGAACGGGGAAGCTGGCTCATGACAACACGCATAGACCTCCACCCCCCCCCCCTTACAGAGAAAGCTGGTCAGGAAGTATCACAGCAGCACTGCTAATAATGAAAAAGTGATTAATGCGTTCCCAGTCGAGTACAGTCCCGACGACTGGAAGGAAATGTAGGTTTTCCGCACGGCTGGCTGAGCGCCAGAACGCTGCTAGCTAGCGTTACCAAATGTTTACGAAATGTTTGTTGTGTATCAGACAAACGACGTAATGCGTAAGTAGTGGCCAAATACCAACGCACGATATTCAGAAAATTATGTCACTGCTTAAAAATAAAGAAGCGAAGATGCTACACCTCGGAACTGTCCGTAAAAAAAAATCTGGAAATTCATAGAAAGCCACTGTATGTGGTGGTGACGCGAACCTTTCTCCGATTCGTGCTTACTGGTATAAAATTTCAGCCCAAATTTCATCGTCATCCGATACGATGTGTTTTATTTCAATGCCGATCAAATATTTTGCTATTCGGATGAGGCGTGTACACCAGAGTATCCGCAATCAGCAGATTCAGACACACGCATGTCTGTCGGGTGAGCCCAAACCTGTAGGCATTACCTGTCTCTCCCGCCAGGGACCAACCCCTTTGTATTTGCGTTTTCACAGTATATTGCGTAATATAAACAACACTCGCATTTACAATTCATTTCGTTAATAAAACCTAAACATACATTTCTCTCATTCTAGTTGATGGCGTAATGGAAAGGTTCGATCCAGGCCTAGCGACCTTGCTTCTTGTCCTTGGGTGCGCTCATCGCTTCCGTAATCAGAATATCCGTCACTTCGTCTCAGCTTAGTTTCTAGAATGTCGCGCACTTTGACGCCATTGGAGGTCTCAAAACACCAGGGCATCCTTACTAAGTCGACATTGACAGGGGTTTTTGCCACCTTCCACTGAATGGGAGAACGTCCCCCTCTTTATTTCGAGAACCAATCGTCCGATTCGACTGATTCAAACGGTAATTGACAGCGTCAAACCGTGCGATCCTGTGAAACATGCATTTTTTTACTTTTGCGTTGCTAATGATGTCGTAAATCGGTTCAACACCCAGAAGTGCCCACTTTTGTCCAGAGTTACCTAATGGCAATGAAAAGCAGACCAATACTGAAGTTCACATGGCAATATGTCTCCGGAGTTTTGATCTCGTATTCTGAATAACAACTGACCTGAGGTCATCGAAGGCCAAGGCTATAGGCTAGGTCAAATTTGGCGTCCATGATAGCGGATCGTGCAGTGCATCTTTTTGACCCATTTTTGATTTCGAGTTTTTATTTGAGATCGTAGATTTGACATTTTGAGATTCTAAGAGTTACTTCCAAAGAATTTCGGGTAAAAGGAAAATCTTGAAATTGTCCCAGTTACCGTGCACGTGCAATATTGCTACATTTCGTGCTTTCGAACTCGAAATAGTATAATTATAAGCACGCTAGTGACCTCCATCTGGTACCTCTGGATGACACTTCAAGTCAGTTTGTCCCAGGCTGGACATTTTCGCAGGATGTAACAAAACGTTGGAAAGGCCGATATCTCCACACCGGTCATCCAGAAGGTCAAACGGACGCCACCGGTTTGCTCGCTAAGCTTAAATCTGCATAAGGTCGCCAAATGTCAAACTCAAAAAAATGTTGTACGATGCCAAGAAACTGTTTGTAAGTTGTAAGTGCAGCATGCGGGAAGGAAAATATATAATTTATTTGTCCAAGTTCGAAAATCAAATTATTTAGCTCTTTCCAAAATGCATTCTAGCTGGACCCGAAAAGTCCAAAATACACATTTGACCTAGGGTGACCTGGCATGAGGCCAAGGATGCTCCATGTCAAACTCTCAGGTGATGCTGATATGCAATGTAAGCCACAGTCACCACACATTATAAAAGAGCGAACAATACATCTGCGAAGTAAAACTGGACGTCGAATCGCAAAACATGGTTGTCCTTGTAACGTCATTAAGATGTGACCTAAAGTGAATTCGTTTCCAGTTTTTTTGTCAGTATGTGCACGATTTATGTAAGAAAAGGTGCTCAAAGTTTCAGGACGCTGCAGTTCATTCGGTTGGGAGACGTCTAAGAAATGCGCCAGTTGAGGGGGGAGGGGTTAAACACCTTCCCTAGTCAATGGCGGATTAAGAATTTTCAACACTTTGGTTGTAAGGGAAGCATCCTTATATTTTGCCCAATTCAGACCAGCTTTTCCAAACATTGGCGTTTTAGCCTGAAGTGCCTCCCACAATGTTCCAACATGAAACCGCTTACGAGGAAACAATGTTGCATTATCTTAGAGCCAGAGTCTGCCACCAACGTAAGAAACTTAAACAGCCCGTCGGCTATGTGCAATTCTCCACCTGCATGGACATCCCTACCTCCCGCTGAAGCTCGTGACCCGGATATTTCGCAATACTATTCAAGCAACCATTGCCCTCCGGGATGCGCTTGACGGCTTCTTCGCTGCTCATCAAACGGCCGGGTAATTCCGGGTGGTCTCTGTCGGTGTCCGGCCCTTGTGCGCGTCGACAGCCGATGCCCCCGGGGCACTGGCCGCCGCAGAGGATGGCACGGGCGGGCCCTGCCCGCCAGCCGGCCGCCATATAAGCGGCTCCGGCGGCCTCCGCAGCATCAGACCAGACTGCGGCGGACGAGATGCGGTGCCTGGCTGCGCTCGTGCTGCTCGGCCTTCTCGGCCACACCGTCGGTGTCGAGGTCATCTGCTACTGGGGCTCCTGGACGAGCTACAGGACTGGTGAGAGCAGGGCGGTCTGGGCGGATTGGATGCCCGGAGGGACATCGGACTGACGACCGCCTAAACGGCTGAAATTGTCCTTGTGGAGCATCTTTTGGCGATTGCCAGTGACAGGAGGCGCCACTTCGCCATCAGTTCAGTTGCGTAGCCCAAACAGTTTGCGTTTACATCAGGCGGTGGTCTTATTCGCAAGATCAAAATGAAATGGATGTTTGCGTCCAGTGCGTGTTTAAACAGACTGTAAGGGCACAATTTGACGATGTCGTCGACGGGCCCTTAAACGCAAATAATAACCATCAGCAAGCTGTAATTCCAAAACAGATGGATATGCACCCCTCTCTCATAAATGTTCCCTTCTGATGTTGTGTGATTGTGCTGCTTTCCTAAAGCCTATCTTTGTTGATCTGGTGTTCTCACCAATACTCGACGCTGGCACTTTTATTTTATTTGCAGAAACTTATGGGAATGTTTTATCGCTTTCATGTAACTCTACTGCAGCATTTCCTGCAGTCGTAGACCTCCGGTGACCATAGCCCTAAGCCATGTTGATTTACAAACATCCGACCGGGGATTATTGAGTGTTCCATGCGGTATTCCTTTGATCGCAGAAAACGCAAAAATTCGCAATTCAATTCAATTCGGACAAACGACTGATTGATGCCTGTGTAGATCATTGGCCGAGAAAAGGTACCAAGTCCAGCATGTTAAAGAATATATGAAAAGTGCCACCATTTGTAGCATTTGCATGGGTGTAGAATTCGGGCAAATTATCGTAATGGAAAAATGAACTCGTGGAAAACCTAAAATGTGACATTGTCAAAGTATTTGCAGAACTTTATCGTTTCATAAAGTAAGAAAATGCATGAATGGGTCAAAACATTCGCACAGAATTCCATATCAATAATTTCCTTTGGTACCGAAAGCTCCATGCCAAAGGTATACAAAGTTAAGCACCTGAGTATTTGCAACCGCTCAGTAGTAAAGTCAGAAGGCACAAGTTGCTATTTCCAAACGTTTCATGTCTTGCCAAATTCATTCTCGTCATATTACACGATGCAAACCACAGGGAGTAGTGTTTCTTTTCCGAAAATTACTTGTCCTGAGTGTGCGACGCCTGAATTCATCTTCACATATCATTCTACGAGTGTCAATGTGGCTTGCCATGATTCTGCTGGATAAGAGAAAACAAAACTAGGTGATTCCTTGGCTAGATTTAACGACAGCTTTGTACGCGTGCTTTGACTTTGTTTGTAGCCTTCATAGATCTGGGAATCCGGGGACAATCTCTAGAAAGCTCTCAGTCGGGACGCAAAAGTTTCTGCTTATCAGCAATACGGAGGATAAGTTGGTGTCCTATGCATGGGAGAGAAACCTGAAAGTATTGACCATTCGATCCAGTTTTCGATAACCAAGGAAGTCGTTTGCTTTTGTTGTGGGCATACAATGGGATGGAAAGTGTTTTTCACCCATACTACCAAGCAACGAAAGCAATCATGTTCAAAGGCGGTTATAATTTGAATAACTACGTTCCAGCTAATTTCTTTGAAACGTCCCGAAAATGTTTCTAGCACTCATAGCTTCGCGATTTTTAAATGCCATCTGAAAATACTCTGTCACCAGGAAATGGCAAAGTCACCGTGGACGACCTGGATCCCAAGCAGTGTACCATCTACATCTACTCATTCGCCACTCTGGATGAGAACTCATTAACCATGAAAGAGTTTGATACTAATTTGGACATTAATATGAAGGTGAGTAATAGTCATTGTTCCGTTCCCGCACGTTACTGCTGTGCAGCGTAATTGCCTAAAATATGTCCGTTAGATTGTCGTGTTAAGAAATAAAGGGAAATCGAAAGTTTGGTTGCCAGCACTGGCATTTAGCAAATACACAAACACACGTCTTTCGGAAGACCAAACGGGCCGAGAACTACGGTCGAACCGAAAATTTGTAGAAGTACGTTGATTTCAGCGCGACATTTTCGATTTCAATCGGGAACGTTTTCGCTACAAAACTGTGGCGACGCCTCGCAGTGCCTGCGCTCTACCCCTCTACCGCTCGGGCAGGGCTACGAGAAGTTCGTGGCGATGAAGCGGCGAAACCCGGCGCTGCGGGTGCTGCTGGCTCTCGGCGGCTACAACGACTCCCGCGGCTCCAAGTACTCGACCATGTTGGCCAGCGCGTCGAAGCGGGCTCGCTTCGTGCGGCGGAGCCGTCGCCTTCCTGCGACAGCACGGGTTCGACGGCCTGGACCTAGACTACGAGTACCCGACGACCGCCGACCGGCCACACTTCGCCGACCTGGTCGTCGAGCTGAAGCAGGCGTTCCGGCCGCACGGGCTCTGGCTGTCGACGGCGACGCCGGCCACGCGCGACCGCATCGACGCCGGCTTCGACGTGCCCAAGATCGCCGCCAGCATCGACATGATCCACGTGATGGCGTACGACCTGCACGGCAGCTGGGAGTGGAGTCGCGCCGACCACCACGCGCCGCTGCTGCCCCGCTCCTCCGACACCGGGCGCGGCTTCGACGTCCAGTCGACGGTGGACCACTGGCTGCGGCGCGGCGCGCCGGCCTCCAAGCTGGCGCTGGGCATTCCCGCCTACGGCCGCAGCTGGCGCGTGCCCGGCCCGGAGAAGAGGCCTCCGGCGAAGGCGGCCGGGGCCGGACAGGCCGGGCCGTACAGCGCCGAGGCCGGCTCCCTCACCTATCTCGAGATCTGCGAGAAGATGAAAGCCGGCTGGACCGTCGTTCGGGTAAGCTAGCCTGGGACAATCATGCTGGGCTCGCTCCAACATATGAACATCACAAGGTTGGCGTTAGTGGCTTAGGCATAGGGGTTCAGACGTCGATTTCCGTGGCGTGAGTCGACTGACGTAATGTGAGTCCATCCAGCGCTTCAAGCTTAAAAACATCTAAACGTGACCCGCTTCAGTACGGCAAAGGCGCTGTGACGCAGCACTAGCGCCCTCTGTGTAGCCCGGTGACCCGCTCTCAGTTAGGCGGAGGCGCTCTGGCGCAGCACTAGCGCCCTCTGTGGCGTCTGACGTCCGCCCACGCCCGTCGCAGGACCCGAGCGGCAAGATAGGGCCGTACGCCTACTCGGGCGACCAGTGGGTCGGCTACGACGACCCGGCGATGGCCGCCGAGAAGACGCGGTACGCGGTGCGGCGCGGCCTCGGCGGCGTCATGATCTGGGACGTCGGCTCGTCGGACGTCCGGTACGTCCGCAGAGCTGCGGGCGGCGTCCGTCACAGACGCGAGCAGGCCAGCCGAACGAAACACCGAGCTGCGACGTTTGACAGCAGTGGTGAAACTAGGAAGTCAAATGCGGGGGAAATAATTTCCTTGCACCGTTTGCTATATGAAGAGAACGAACTAGATAGGTCGATTAGGACAGCCATGGACAGATTTTATGAAGATACAAGATGCAGAACCTGAACTCAAAATAATCAACAATCCATTTGGGTTTAAGAGTCCCATGCTTGCTGTCCCATGTTTTCCACGCAAGGATATGGTAATGCGACATACTTCGTTGGTTCCAGCCTTCGCACACATCCATTGCATAACTCATCGACCGTAATGACGGTCTTACATAAGTCCTGCTCGCTTGCAAACAGACGGTCCATTGATCTGTTATTAGGCTCCACTCGGCGGCCACCTTGTTTGATCGCCTTATTGGCGTTGAGTCGGTATGCATGTGTCCACACCGTGAGCCGGTCATTTTGGAGCCATAATTGCACGTATTGACCTGCCGCCAGGAACGTGTGCGGAAACGGAGCCTGGCCACTGCTGACGGCCATGAACGCCAACCTGGGCGGCCGGAGGCCCACTGGCTCCTCCACCTCCGCCCGGCCGACCGCCGTGCCGGCCACGCCGTCCACGACCAGACGAAGCCAGGTGGTGGGCACCACCACCCGCAGGACCGTCTCCACGGCGGGCAGATGTGAGCAGCGGCAAACGCCGGAGACCCATCGTATTGACATTCGATGGATGGTGGAGGCGTCCGATAAACGCGTTCAGACATGGATTCACATGTACCCGACCACTGAGTACTCAGGGGTGGCAGGTTTGCTAAGATCCTCCGCACCATCCCATTTAGTGTGCAGCCAGCCAGCGTGTTGAACTTTCATGACACAAGCAGGTTGTTTCTGCGTCCATCCATTTCAGCGCGGCGCGTGGAAATCATACCCGGTTTCGAAATAGATTTAGAGCCCTGAGATCCAAATTATAACATAAGGTATCACTTAGATTTGATTTCTTCTCATTTCAGATTCATTACACGAGTAAATGATGCATATGCGTTCATCCCTGACTTCAGTCGAGTCGATGTCAGGCATTTTACCACATTAATGAAGATGCTGTGATGATGGAACGAAAGTTTTATGTGCGTTCTCTCAGTTCACTAAGGACTACTCACGCCGTCATATAAGAAAGCTATGCTACATTCCGTTGACCCACCTCATTTGAATTGAAGCTGTTGCTCCTGGAATACCCTGAAAGAGATCACACGATAGCGCAGAGAAGGGCAAGCTTAGCCTGTGTAATTAACACCGCATAATGTCTGTATTTCTTCCCCGGCGCAAGCAGCTGACAAATATGCCATAGTATTGCCTGACCCAAGCTCTGCGTGTGACTCGAAGTACGCTGGTTGCAGTCAAGTGCCCCCGGGACGGGGTATTCCCCGATCCGGATGACTGCACGAGCTTCTACGTCTGCTCGACGGAGCAGAGCCGCTGCCCGCCGGGGTCGGCCTTCAGCGCCGTGACCGGCTCGTGCAGCGCCGTAACCGCCGGCTGCGCGGCAGCCACCACCACTACCGCCAGGCCCAGCGGCAGATGTGAGTGACTGCCGGCCAGGGACGGATCCAGAAGGTCATCGGGACCATGGTCCGCCTTTTGTTGGAAGACCCAGGACTAACGTGTCTTTTGGATCTCCATTTTCGGACGGAAACTGCTGATATTTTGTTTCTTTAAACAAAAATTTGCTTATATGCCTGTAAATTTTCAAAGATGGAAAACAAGTTGGCCGAAATCAGAAGAAAAATCAACACATTTCGGGGTAGGTTAATTTAAACGGATCGACATTTGCCTCCCCCCCCCCCTCCACGCACACGGTCGGGATCCACCTAAGCCGCTGACTGATGTGCCCGCTGCTGGTCCTGCCAAACGACCAGCGGCGTCGCACAAGCGTCAGTGACACGGTCAGCCGATTTTACGAAACTAGGCGTAGATCTCTGAACTGGGGTTCCGGGTCTTCCCAGAATTTCATGTTTCCGTGATGTTGGCTGAAACAGTCGCAGATGATTGGTCGTAACTGAAAAAAGAAATCGGCGCAGGCCTGTACAGTGGTTGCGAAGATGGTTTACATGATTGGAGAAGGAAGTCAACGCCATCGTATCCTCCCGCTCATCATCATCCGTCGCTGATGGTGATGACCGGATACGTGCCGGTCTGGGCGGCTGGATGTGACCACGGTGCTGTCGACCCGTTTCAGTCGCCTGCCCCCATAGCAGCGGCCTGTACGCCGACCCCCTCAGCTGCCGCCGCTACTACAGCTGTCTGGACGGCAAGCCGATGAGCCGCGCCTGCCCGGCCGGCACCGGCTGGGACAGCCGCATCAGCTCCTGCAACTGGGACTTCGTCATCGGCTGCCGCGACTAGCCGTCTAATCGGCCGAACATGCGATGCCCATCGTCAGGACCTACGTCAGAGTGGCTGGTCATCTTACGACAAGCGCACGTCAAAGCCGCAGCGCCTTCAAAGTGAACAAGACAGACGGCTGCGCAGTCCGGAGGCCGCAGACGCTTCGTCCAGAGCAGGTTGAAGAACTTGGAGAATAAAGACCTTCTGAGTGGTAGTGATATGTGGCCAGTAAAATGGTATGTCAAAAACTGAACTGTTCCGACTGCACAACTAAATCACGTAGCGTTCCGTAATGCTGTTGTCATTACAAAAGATCGGTGCGGCGAAAACAGGCATTATATGTTTTGACATACCCGACTGGATTTAATTTAAAAATCTTCTGAATGACCTTGAAGTCCCATTCCACGTGGCGAGATTGCATTCACTGTGCGAAAAAAATGTGCGAGTGTCTTGAATAGTTCGTCATCGTGCGAAAGACATTGACTTTTTCATTCTGTTAAGTTGCAACCTTGAGTAACGCAGAATTATTCAAACGTCTGAGAATGTATCCCATGTATTGTGTTTATCTGCTTAACAATTACCATTCACAAAATTCCACTGCAGACAATAAACCTCCAGTTAAGACTCGGCAGCTATGCTACCAAGCAGAGGAAGAGTGGTGGAGCGCAGGATAAGCAGTGCACGATTCATGTGAAATATGTTACGAAGAAGGTGTTAATAAACTTTCATCAAGCTGTTGAAAATCCGTTTCGAACGAGTGTCAAGGTCTTCTGAATTCCACCTACGCTGAAATAACGTGATGTTCCGTTTATCCGACTATTAACCTTGGTCTATCCCTACAAGCCGATGCATATTACCAGTTTTTCATAGCAACTTGGTATTAAAAGTGACCAGCTCTTACATATGGTGATTTTTCTTGTTCCTCCGAGCCAAAGTCGGGTCAACCAGAGGTCAAACATCACCAATATCTTCTATGTTCAATACCAATATCAATGTATGTTCAATATCAATATCTTCTATGCGGTTAGTGTTAAAAACTATGGCGTGCTACTACAGAATAGGTTTTGATCATCGAGGAGATAAAAAAGTTGCCTGTATTAAAATCAGCGCCAAAACCTTTCATAATACCGGCTGAAATGCATTTTGTGGTATAATAAGGTCAGTGACCTCATATGTCATTGCAAAGGTCACTTTCTTTTCAAACCTCGGTATGTCACCACCCACACTCTTAAACAGTTATGAATCAAAAGCTGACCCCATATCTCCTCAAACTCCGGAGAATGAAGCCAACACATAAGCAGTCCAGATCTAGAAAATCAACTCGCAGGGCCTCAAAGGCGACGTCTTAACTTAGTGTTGGGTCATAGCCTGGCAATATTCTTCTGGAAAACGTACAGAAATGGTATAAAGTCAGCTGCAGCAGGTTGCCGGTTTTTGACGCGAGCCGTTCGCCGACAGTCTAGGAAAAACCTTATGGGGAGGGGGGTAACAACCAACCTTTCGTCCGGCGCCGGTTAATCGCTATCTAAACGTCCGTCTTTTAACTGTTTCTTCAACAAAAGACGCTCATATCTATACGCACGCACGACCATTCGCACGCTTATTATTAGAACTGGCGCGTTTTATGCTTGCCGATCACTGATCTCAATGATGAGGACATCTGAAGTTATGCCGAAATATTTCGTCCCTGGTATATTATAATAAATATTTCGTATAGTAAATATTTCGTCCTTCATGTAGTCGCGTATGTTTCAGAAACTCCTTATCCATGACATGCTGCGTGAAAATGTCACTATGAACTCATTTCCACCAAATGCTACATCTAACATTTTTCTTTAATATTTGTCTTCAGAGATCCGTATTCTCCTCATTACTTAAAACTGCTATCATTAAACCTATTTACAAATCCGGAGATAAAATTCGATTTACCAATTATCGGCCAACTACGTTACTGCCTGTCTTCTCAAAAATATTAAAAAGGATCGTATATAGGTGTCTTCCTTTTTACATTAAGGAAGAGCAGATTTTGTCATCTCTTCAATTTGGATTCAGGAAGGAACACTTCACTTACATGCCTATTTCGCTCTTAATTGACGAAATTACTAAACCGCGCATTGAAAAGCAAGTTACACTAACAACATACTTTGATTTAAAAAATGCATTTGACACCGTAAGCGTCCCTCTATTATTGGAAGAACTGAAAAAGACTGGTGTCATTGCTGCAATCTTTAACATACTGAAATCATTTTTACATGAGCTTGTTTCTAGATGATTTAAAACATACCATTTTGCTGATGATGCTGCAATAATGTTTGAGAGAAATTTTCTTTTGTGACCTGAAAAAGTGTGTAGAAACATATATTCCTGAAATAAGCTGGCAGTTCTCTGCAAACAGGTTATCTCATTTGGCATCAAAAACTGTTTATCAAGTTCTCCCATGTACATGTAGAAATTGGTTTTGATATAATCTTGAATAACACCAGACTTTGCCAAAATAAAGAAGCCAGATATCTAGGAGTCATAACTGACGAGGATTTAACATGGGTCTGCCATATCAATAAAGTATACACCATCATCAGTAGTTGCATCGATGTTATGAGAAGGATTAAACATTCACTATCATGCAGGGAGTAAAAACTTCTTTATGCCACCCCTGCATTACATTTTCTGGATTAGTGTGCAGTTATTTGGGGAAGCAGTTACGCTACTAGAATTGATAAAGTTGTAGAATTACAAAGAAGGACGTTGAGGATTACTGACCACAAAACTTGTTTGTACCCGTCAAACAATTTACTCCTAAAACATTTATTACTCAAATTTCCCGACAATGTTAAAGAAAAAACATGGTAATATTGCAAGGATTCTTAAACCAAAAACTGCCCCCTCCCATGGTGTCAATCTTTCGACTGCATGATGGACCAGTCAATGTCAGCGACCTAACCCACTTTCATATTCCCTTCTCTCATACGAACTACAGACTCTTCTCTCTATCAATAGCGGTTCCAAAAACATGAAATGGAAAAATTGCTAAGGTATTTCTTGGAATTTCTTGTGTCCCAAGGAATAAATTGGACTTCAGAAAAGTTGTCAAAAAGCTTATTTTGGACAAATGCAAAAATCAGTAGTGAAAACAACATCAGTAGCTGATGAAGCCAATTAAATTGATACTTTATGTCTTCCCACATCATATTGCAATCGAAAGATAACTTCAAAGTGCATTCTTTATGTTCTTCCTTTTCATTTCTGTTCTGTTTGCTTGTTTTTTTTTATTTGTTTATCGACGTTCTATTTAACTTATCCCATTTGATATCCAAACATGGTATTCCTCGTGAACCGGGTGGCGTTACTAGCTTGCTACCTGCTTACCCGGTTCGCGAGGCCCATCACTAACTGTCGTCGGTAGCGGGAGTAGATTTAGGAAAAAAAATGCGAGACTGATGTGCCTCGAAGTGACTCTTGAAATAGTCCAGGAACCATGGTATTTGGCTTTTTTTAATACAGTAATTGGGTCACACGGGCATGGAAGGACACTCCTGCCTACCCATTAACCCGCGCACGACCGTCGATCAGTTAACCCTATTCCCGGCAGGGGGGCGGAATCCGCCCCCCCTCGGGTTTTTTGCTTGCCAATTCTAGGCTTTTTAACGCAGCTTCACGAAACTTGCTGACTTTTCATAGCTATTCTTTCTACGTGCTGTGACAAAATTTCAAAATTCTATTTTGCTCAGGGGCGGAGCCAGACAACGTTTTTGGGAAACACCTCATGCCATTTTTGGCCATGTTGAGGGTAAAAGGAAAATGTCTGCCAAAAACAGAGTTTTTAAGATAGAACTTAAAACTTTACATAGATGTATAGCTAAATAGTTGGGCAATGTGCAGATATAATTTTGTTTATCTGAGGTCATTTTACAAGGTCAGGTCAAGGTCAAAAGTCAAAATTTGTTTTTTCGCTATACTTTCGGCGCCATTTTTTCAAATGCCAAACCCGGAATATATATGACGTAGAACGATGCCCTCTACTTGTGTACCAAGTTTCAGCTTGATATCAGGTCGGGTCACGGAGATATGACCTAAAATGTTAGTGAGCGTACCCTATATCGCAATAGCCATAAAATGAAATTTTTGAAATAGAGTGAATTCAAATGATTGAAAACGTTGACAGATAATATTAAATGCACACGAGATCATTCCAAGT
Source organism: Capitulum mitella (assembly GCA_030062745.1). Lineage (NCBI taxonomy): Eukaryota > Metazoa > Arthropoda > Thecostraca > Pollicipedomorpha > Pollicipedidae > Capitulum > Capitulum mitella. The sequence goes on from CP099842.1 coordinate 11,424,744, forward strand.
GACCCCAAGGTCACTGGAGGTCATTTCAGGTCAAAGGTCACAAGTTGATCTGAGAAACATGTGACCGTGACAGTTCCCCCTTTTTCATGGCCCTGGCACCGCCTATGCTAACAGTATACAAACATTGCAATGCGATTTGTACTTCTTTAGTACAAAATGACTAGCAGAAGCCAAAAAAGGGTGTTTGACTCTTTTGTTCATTCAGTTGTTAGAAAACTAATCCTCCTATTTTTGAAACCCTGTGAACGCCCATGAATTTTCTCAAAATTTTAGATTTGCGGACCCATGGTAAAAGCTCCATCCATAATCTCTCGATTGATGCCAGTTTTACCGAAATCGGTCCATAAACAACGGAATTATAAGAAGTCCGAAAGTACCCCCCATTTTGACCTTTTTGCCCCCCTGTATCCACAAATTTCGAAATTTTGAAGATTTCTTTTTACAAAAATGTAGTTAACGTGACGGCGAATCGATTGCCGTTTGTTGCGATGAAATCGGACAAGTAGTTCTCGAGATCTCAGGGGGGGGGGGCGGATCCGCCCCCCTGCCGGGAATCGACGATACCGTCTAGCCCTCCGGGAATAGGGACTCATGAACAACTGTTCGCACGATAAAAATCAGCACACTGTTGGGAAGCTTGTGACGAGTAGAGCTCGAAAATGGTCTCATTTTTTAGTTTTAGATAATAAGTAAGCCAATTTATGCCTTATACATGTTTTCCCATAGCCGATTGCATGACACCGAGAAATGGCCTGAATCTCTAGGGCTGTGACTAATAACGCATAGGTAAAGGAACCAGCGGATAAGTAATGGTCCGCAAATGCCGATACACATCTAATTTCTTGGATTTGTTCAGTATATACGCCGAAACGTTGAGTTAAAGATACCGCAATTTTTGCGCCGGTTGCAGCCGTACGCAGTAAGAAATTTCGCGTGCGCCGCAGCCGTACGCAGTAAGAAATTAACGAGAACTGATTTAACCGTTCCTTTATTTTCGCGAAAAACCTATCCATGTCAATTTTATTGGTCTTAGTGGTTCCTGTGATGATTTTTCATGTTTAAATTTTGGAAAAACTCATTAGTTACCAATCTACACAATTGGCGGACCTTTATTCGTGAGGGCCTGTTTATTTCCAAAATATGCTGCTTTTTCAAACTTTCTGAGGTTCCTGGTATTACTTGCGTCAGCGCAAGCTAGTTCTGCCATTTTCTACCCATTCTGATTAATTCATCGTTGATTTTGACGGTGGTACATTTTGGCTCACCACAGTTATTTGTGGCCTGACCTCAGGTCAATGGCTGAAAGTCATTGATACTTTGCCCAATGACGGCAACTAGATGTCTGCTTCACTCCACACTAAAAATGTTATGTAATATTTCGTCAATTTCCAAAAAAAACGACGACATGACTTAAAAATGGGCTTGACCTTAGGTCAATGACCCGGAAAATTCCGAAAAATCTGAGATAGCAGATTTGTTGCATCTATCGAGATCACTAATCCCTGAATGTATTATTGCGATATATTGTTTTGCGTAAAAGTTACAGGGCACTAAACTTTTTTGGACATAGGTCCGTTTGACCTGACCTAAGTTAGGCACCTGACTTGACCTGAGATCAAAACTTCGACACAAGGTGTAAAAATGATGAAGCAAAAGGTGCACAAAGTTCCGTGGCGCTGTGTTTGTTTGTTCTCTCGCAATCCCAGAAAAATCTCAGGGGGGGGCGGTCAACTGCCTCCCCAGTCGGGGGCAGGTTAACGGGTAAGGGATTATAAAAATAATAATAAATTAAAAAGGTATCAGCTTCCACACTACGGCCACGCTCGCTGCGAGACGTCCACCACAGTGGCGAAATGGCAAACGTTTCGGGCTATGAGTCTCATGAAGTACGGGGGAAGGAGGGGCATTACATCTATCGATTTTGTGGAATTTATGCCGTTTCGTATTCAGTCGATAGCAATGCGGCACATTGCAAGGCATACCTTGGAAACGCACGACTTGTGGGCGTCAAAGGTCGGAACTAGATTTTGGGTAGCCTTGCTTGACCTTATTGTGATGTATTACGCCTTTTGCGTGCCATACACATTCGCAGAATATTTCGATCAAAACACATTGCTAAACGTTACGAAAATCGGGACTCCTACCCGTACAAAAGGAGACATTTTTTCTTCCTGCTAAGCTTCGTTTCCAATGACCACCTATGATCTCAGGCGTCATTTTGCTGCGGTGTTGAGCCAAACTATACTCACTTTTTACTGCCAACTCTTTTTGAGCTTCACATCAAGCTTAAATATCAAGGTTTTCTCCCAAAGGTACCTACATGTACTCTAACCTTAGATGGCCTCTGATGAGCGCAGTATGGTCTGATAACGGGAACGTCTAAATGATTTGTTGTATCCTCTCATAGGGCTTTCTAAGGATGCTTTTACTTTTCTGCGGTACACTGTCAACTCATTTCGACGATGCTATATTTTTTAACCACGAGCACTTCTTAGAAATACGAACATATGGGCTGTCAACACACGAGTAACTAGTAAAGAAACAACTCAGATACTTGCCATAATCGCCTCGCCCTGTTTTGTGTAAGTAAAATGAACAAGGAATAAGGAGTTCATCGTGAAATAGCAAGGGTCCTCATCGTAACTGTACAACAAACTAAACACTTGTTGGCGCAAGTGTTTAGCTTGGGCGTCTGGGTGCTCGTCATTAACACAAACTACGTGAGCTCGTTGACAGGTGGCGAAAGCAATGTCCACGTGGAGTTTGCGTGCTGGTTATGACAAAGACAAGTCTGAGCAACGCTTACAGCTTCCCGCCAGAATTCAGGCGCGATTTTCTAAGACGCCATATTACAAACGAGCAGATGTGCAGTGCTTCCGGTGCGCTGCCAGCGTTCGGAGATGGTAGCTGTTCGGTATATTTTGTGATGTTTTTGTGTTCAGATGTACTCTGAGATGCACATACATATTCTGATGGGCTTTACCAATGTCAGATTGTATAATGGCTAAGATGTGATGGTCACTGGGAGTGAAATGCAATTGTAAATCATCCCAGATCAAGGTTTCGCGCGGAGTTTGTGACGCACTTAACTGTTGCTCCCAAAAAGGCAAGTACAAGTGAGTGCAAATTCACAGAAGGTTGAAGATGACCGACATGATGTGCAATGATGATCATGGGTTTGTTGCCCAAGAATTGCATATGATACGGAGTAGGTGGTCTGTGTATACGTAAACTACCTACTCAGTCTGCCATAGGTTGACAGATGAAAGCCTTTGTGGAAAAGATTCATCCAGTATGATGTATACCTCTCACCCATGAATGCACCTTAATTTTGGTTTGCTGATTAATGCCATGTTTTTGACATGCTTACAAAATCTAGCTTACCCTAACCTAACTTAGCTTACCGGGGAATATCAAGATGATGTACTGCAGAGGGACTGTTCTGTCTCCGTGCACTTTTTGGCTGGGAAACGAAACTAAACGCTGGTATCCTGCATGCCAACACCCACCATCGGTAACCTAAAGCATGCCCTACCATGCTGTTTTCTGCAGAACAAACAATGGCAAAACTCATTAAAACTGTCCAGGTTCATCTTTTTTTTTGTTGCGTGAAGCAGGGATTTTGCAACCAAACAACAATGGTTGGAATGTTTACTCAAATTATGGCAGGAATGCGCTGAAATTTTGGCCCAAAACATTACATCTGATGTGTGCTGCAATTATGGCATGCAGTTACGGCATGCGATTATGGCACTTTGTATCGCATTTCATCATGTGATGCAACGTCTGACATATTTTGCTGCCGGTAACTGTGGTTGTATGAGTTTTCCGGGATGCAAAATTTCTTCCATATAGCCAAAATGCCATATATCTGAACCTCTTGATACATATTTTGACTTTTCAGGACTGACAAATTTACTTCCTTATGTCAGGAATTTCTTATAATCAGATTCCACACATGCAAACCTCTCTGAATAATGTGTTTTTTTGGCAGCTGGATAGCACGAGACAAAATGGACTGAATATATTCAGTACAAAGTGTGACCCATCCCAGTACCATGAATTTAATCTGGATTAGTCGTGCATGCTGAGTTTTATATCTCTCAGGTGGTACTCCAGCACCACCTCAAATAAATAACAACACCCAGCAAAAAAAGCACCACCTAGAAAAAACCAAGCGCCACATACATGACACTTCGTAATTGGGTACAAAAGTTGTGTACTGGTCACACAAATTATGTATTTGTCCAATCTTTTGAGCTGAAATAGTAAGAAGTACATGTGAACATTGCATTTCACGCATCAGAAAACCACAATTATGATAACTTTTCCACAATATAAGCACTAGGCCACGATCATACTGTGGACTGAAATTTGAGTTAGTTTTGTATTTTTCAGAATAGCTCTTAAAAATCAGGGGCATATTCTAGGATCTTGGGAAAGTTGTGTGAAATTTAAGGTCTCCTGCGACTGCGTAACTGCCAGAACTGATGCTGCACAATTGGACGTACCTTGCTCGAGTTTTGAGAACAGATTCTGATCTGGTTAGTACCTAGGATGCCAGTCATGCCTTAGCCTCTGTTTGCAGACTGGAATTTAGATGAATTGTCACCCGACAGATATTGGCTATACAGATATTGGCTATCGCTAGGCAGCTAATGCAATAATAACCTCGCCACATTAACCTTCTGTATAACTTTCCATGCATTTAGAGCGAAAAAGGGAAGGAAGTCCCTCCCTATCTCGGGGAGACAGGGAGGAATTTGTCAAAAGGATATACGAACACCGGAGGGATAGACGGGTTGGAAACGAAATAAGAATCATTTTCTATCATGTTGGGGATTTTAAAGGGAATGCGCCTACTTAAATCACGATTTTTAATTGTATACGTGCTATCAAAGAGAGTACTGGCATGAATCGTTACGTATCATTGGTTTTCCCCAAATCGCCTTCGTTGACTTAGGACAGCCAAACAATTACCGATATTTCCCACTACTCCAGCACCGTGCTGCCAGCACAGATTTATCGGTTTTACTCCAGCTCCTTTTCACTTCTAAGGGGGACCGATAACACCGATAATATATCGTTAGCCCCAGCGAATTATTTTCTGAGTTGCGCTCGCGTCAGCAATGACAGCAGACTGTGCCCAGCGAATCATCTTTCGAGATGGGAGCTGATCGGCGATGACAGCAGACTGTGTACACATCAATCTCAGCAGCCCGGCGGCCGAGGTTTCACATCTCTGTAAAACCTCGGCCGTCAGGATGTCGTTAAAAACTTGTACACTGAACGGGGTTTTGGCTGTCAGAGTGTGAAGATTTTGTTGAATGATTTTTTGCCGACATTCTCCACCCCTGTGTACATGTCCCTGTCACAAAATGAGGTTATGTAATTATTATCTAACCTCGTAAATATTTTGTCACATGATAGATATCCAGCAACTTCAAATAGCCAACGGCGATTATACCTAGTGCTATCGGGATTCAAATTCAGATTTTCAAGATTTTCCAAGTTCCAGATTGGAAGTTGGTTGAATATAGCATTTATTTTTCGGTAAGAACTGGACAGCTTGTTGTAATTGAATTGCCAAGAATGTGATAGTTCAATGTTTTTTTTAATATTTCAAATGTAAACTTGGCTCCACGCAACATACATAAGTAACATTTTGATACTATCATTCAGTACCATGGTTGACTAAGCTTGCCCGACCCCAAATTGAGAAATATACTGGAATTCCTCGGACCTGGATCTTGGACAGTTGTGTATACTCGCACGCAGGGTTTGAAAAGCTGATGTTTGTTTGTGTCCTTGTACTCCAGGAGATTTTGTGTTTTAGGATGTGACTGGGCCAAATGCAAAGTTTTGTATGCCAGGACAAACACGTTTGAAAGAAAATCTTTGTGAATGCAAAAGTTTGCAGTTAGCCTAATAATAGCTCTAGTACAACATTTCTTGGAATATGGAGAGCACGAATAGAGAACCCTCATCAATATTCTATAATAGGTTGTAAGTTCTTTTTTCTTTGGCTACTGCGAACTATTGTTTGGAATGATAAAGTTGCATTGTTAATATTTGTGCTCTCTGCCCTGGCACCACACTTATGTAGCTCAACAGTGAGGCCGTTCCTTCATGTCCATTCTTGTAAGTCACTACATGGGCAGTAGCTCTGCTGTTTGGTTCTTCTGTGGTGAATATTTGAATCAAGGCGATTTGAATCTGGTTTTAAAACCAGTGCAAATAGTCAAGCCTGGCTGATCGGTGTCTGAACAAGTAGCTGACATGCAGTGTAGTGACTGCCATTTTGCTGACTACTAGTTAGCAAATGTAAAATTGACAACAGCCCATTTGCCATTTTGGCATGCCAACCTTCGTCATCACCTAGCAGTTGACGAAAAGGCATGCATCAAATTGCTTGTCGATGTTTTGTCCTAGAACTTGACTGATATGTAGATAAAAACTATTCAAGCAAACAAACAGTAATGATGCAGTCATCCATACCAGTCAATGGTGGGACAGATAATAGGTATTTACATGGCACACTAACATCATTAACATAATGGTGGTTATTAGCTTGTTGAACATTTCAACATTGCTACCCACATCATTAACCCTGTTGCAAGGAATACATAATTGTGCAGATCTAACCATAAATGGAAAAGTGCACATCAGAAAAATTAATTTGGCTTTAGGGGATGGCTAATGTTGTCCTTAGGCTAAGTGACACTGTCCTGAGATTAGAGGTTACTGGCTTTGTCAATTGGCATTTGGCCTCCCAGGCACTAACAGAATAAACTGTTTCCAGTGGCCCTATCAGAAGCTGTAATACATGCATGATTGCTATATTTCAATATAAATGACACGGAAAATAATATTAATTGCACAATATTACTCTACTGACACCATCGGAAGTTATTGCAGACCTGTTAAAAATCTTCTGGGCTGTGTTGTACAAGTGTGATGCCAGATCAGAAATTAGCAAGAATGTTTCAGTTTCCTTCTGGTGGCAACTGTCAAGATGCAGATAAACATATTGGCCAACTGTTGATGTCCTCAGAATAGTTCAAATCTGAAATCAGCTTGTGGCTGCACCTTCTAACAAGTGACAGTAATTCCAATGGGGCCATCTAGAAGCCAGCTGATAGCTTACATGTTGCATCATGTCCACTGTACAATCACATGCAGAGCATGCGACAGCAATGCATGTTTGAATCAACACTTTATGATTGCACTTGGCCGTTTAAAGGTTTCATTCAAACAGGTGGTGCATTGTCCAAATATAAACTAGTCGGTCATCACACATGCCTAATATCAGTTACTATTTACAGCTTAGTCCCTGTGCACAGCCGGACAAAGGGAAAGATCGTCCCCTGCGACAAGAGCGAGCTCCACAAGGGCTCTCCGGACGTTTCGGAGATGATCCGGCTGATGGTGGCTTTCAGAAAAGAGACTTCCATCTCTGGCCCACGTCCGAAGTTCTCCGATGGCCCACAACGCATGCATTCCTCTGTAAACCCTGGGGCCCTAACATCGGCGGAGAACATCAGTTCGTTCAGGGAGCAACGCGAAGCCCATCGGCAGTATCACTGAGGCGGTCGCCGTCCCCGTCAAGTCGCCGAGTAGTCTGCACACTCGGAGCGGCCGTCGCCGCCGCCGTGCTCGCTGAGGGATCGGTACATCCGGCGCGGAAGGCGCCGCCGCCGAGCTAGCCGAGGAGTCTGCGCATCCGGCGCTGCCGGCCCCGCCGCGGAGCGCGCAGAGGAGTCGGCGCGACGGGAGCGATCGACGTCGCGAATGAATCGGTGCAATCAGTGCCGCCGGCGCCGTCAGCGAGCTGGCCGAGGAGTCTGCGCATCCGGAGCGGCTGGCGCCGCCGCAGGGCGCCGAGCAGTTGGCGCTGGGGACGGGGCTGTGGGTAGCTCAAAGTTCTTGGAGCACGTTTCGGATGCCGTTGCACCCCGCATAGTCAGGCTCTGGGAGTCGTGGGCAGATGGCCGACACAACGCAGGATGGTATTGGTCGTCGAATACCCCGGCCGAGTTGCCCCCTTCTGAAATAGTGTTTTTTTTGCGTGTTACTTAGTATTTTTCGTCTCGGCTGCGCCTGGCATTGCCTAGTTTACCATGTACCCTGAGACGGATGACAAAAAATGTTACAAATTAATGGAATTTTCAAATGTTTGACTATGTAAGCAAATTTCATTCTGATGTGCTCTCATCTGATGTGAAATTTCATTCATTCAAATTTCATTCATGAAAATGACTAATAACAATTAAACTAAATGTTGTTTGATTATACGGACTGGTGTAAAAAATCCATACATATCTACCTTGCTGGCCGCTGTAAGCAAAAGTATGTCCATGGATAAAGGAATGAACCGTCTCAAAGAAAGGAATATAGCCAATTCCACCCAAGTCTGGAACTGCCAAACTGAGGCCGACATCGTAGTCACATATTTCGTTGTGACCCTACCTCTGCCATCTGCAATCAATTTGCGTTGCAAATGGTATCAAGCACCGGTACCGCCTAGAGCCCAGGGGGTAGTTTGCATTTCAGTTGGGTTGCCTTGCCCCCCAACTTTGGCTCCAGCCCCCCCCCCCCAGCTTTGGAAAGAAAGTGGGTCCGGTTCGGGAAGAATTCTGTCTATGCATTTTGTGCGTAGGTTTAGCCATTTTCCTTGCTCAGACCCCATTCCCAACGTACTTTTCAAAACCACGCCATGCCTAGAGCAAAGATATGTGAATAAGTCAGAGTTTGTTCAAACAAGTACCATTGAGACCATGGGTGTAGAATTGGAACAAATTTTGGTATGGAAAAATGGATTCGTCAGGCCCTAAAATTTGACATGTATAACGTATTTACAGTACTTTATCTTATAAGGTAAGGAAAAACATGAATGGACCAAATTTTGGTATGGGGTCCATACCAATAATTCCCTTTGGTACGGAAAGTTCCATGACAAAGATATGCAAAGCTACCCATGGTTAACTCTGCCAGTAACCATTAGTAACCCAAGATAACTACATGAACATTGGTAATTGTTATTGTGTTATTTAACGACGCTCTCGACTGCCAGGGTCATTTCGCGTCGCAACCTCTCACGCTGGTTGTCGCGTGGGACGGCGAAATGTCGCTATTACCCGGACTCGAACCGGGGACGCTTTGGACACAAAGCGAGCATGATAACCATTGCACTGCGCCGCCCCACTACATGAACATGTGGGCATTCCGTGATCTTGTTTTGTCTCGGGTGCGCCATTTTTGTAACACATACTGATCGTATCCAGCTCGCTAATTGGCTGCTTTTGCTGCCGCCCGCATAGTGCTGTATTCGCATCCGTATAGCTATCGATATCCCGGATTTGAAAAACATTAAAACTATACGAGTGAATTATCATTGTTCGAAGCTCCAGATGCGCTTTTCATTGCTGTCATAAGTCATAGCTAGGGTCGAATATCTGCTGGAATGTCTTTTTGGAAAACCGAAAAGATTAGACGCAGTCCTTTAATCATTCACTGGATTTTGACCAAGCCAAAATTGTGTTCAGTTCAAATGACTATATCAAAAGGCGCATCGTGGAGTCAGCATTGATCAGCGCAACAGAAAATATAAATATGTCACCAAGCCAGTTTTCTTTCAGTAAAATAGTAGCGGACATAATTAAAACGAAATAATGCAGTGAAGGCTCCGTTTGAATTGTTTCATGTGCGTGTGTTAAGAAAAAACATGGTTAATTAATGTGTGTGACAGAATTGATACTGTGTATTTGCAAACCTTTGATGAGGAGCTGAGATGGCTCGAAACAGTTAGATTTTACTACATAATTCAAGACTCCGAAGGGTGGTTGTTTTCAATAACCAATGCGAAACTAAGGGCATTTGTTTCCAGCATATGTATATATAAAACAGAAATGATAGATACATCGCTTTACACTTTATTCTTTACTTCCTGACTATCCCATGTCTATTGCGGCCGCTCTTTTTGTTATTATTACCCATTTCCCTTTAAAACCGGCAAAAATGGGGGTAGCCAAACCAGCATTGGGTGGGCCCAAATCAACAATGGGTAGGTCAGGGCCCTCTCAAAAGAATACAGATCGACGTCTCTGTATTACAACCAATTTTGAGAAGTACTGGTAGGCAGAATCAGACACCTTTCCACACTTTATTGCTTCATTTACGTACAAAATAACAGCCAGATTTTCCTCGGATGAGGCCAGTTTTTCCATAAGGTACCACACCCTGTGTTCTTTTACAAATTGTCAGATATATAGGGATGTATATTACCAATATATAGGTGTCAGTCTTGGAGAATTCCGGAGACCGGGGACCAACCATACCACGATGAGGCCCGATCTACGCCAATTTTTTGAGGCGCTGTCAGTGGAAAATTAAAGGAATATGGGCAACTTTCTCATAAGCGCCTGGTTTGGATCCGGACAAGCCCAAACCAGGCTTATGGCTAGGCCTGCCCGGCCCTGGTTTCGGCACCACTATGGTAGACTGTAGACTTCTTGACTCAGGGGAATGACTACGTACTTTTCCGTATTCTATTTACGGCTGGGAGGCAGTGGTGTCAAAACAAGGGCCTGGCAGGCCCAACCAAAAGCCTGGTTTGGGCCCAACCGGCCCCAAAGCGGGCAGCTTGTGGGAAATTTGCCCATAGCGCTTCATTTTCCCACTGCCGCCCGTCAAAAAACTGGGTCAACCGGAACCTTGCCTTGGGATGGTTGGTACCCGGTCCGCAACGGTCCCGGAAATTCTCTAAGACCGAGACCTCTGTGGCCGGCTCCCACAGTTCAGTGGTCTCTCACCGCATGAGTGCTAGGCGAAGACCAGGCAGCTTGTACAACAGTTTAACCCTACTGGTAAGTTCGGCACAAACAGTGCGAAAAAACTGGGATGCGCCCTGCATCAAAGATATTTTGTCGGTGACGACAAGGTCCTGGCTGAAACAGGGCTATCACTGACCACTGGCGACCTTGTCGCAGCCGGAACGAAATATATGGGGGACAGTGAACCATGCCGTACGCTTAATTTTTTTTAGAAAAAATCGTTCATAGTGTTGGACATGAGGCGTTCGACCAATGTTCGTTCGTTCGGCAGCTAGCTTTAAAGTGGATCGTGAAGTGTGATATACGGATACACTTTATCAATTAAAAAAATCGTTCACGGAATGCTTATGTCCGAAGCCATGTCGATTTTGCAAAATATGCTTTTGACTGTTTTTGTCGTGTTTTTGAACGCATGAAGCAGCAGACTGCCGAAAACGGCTGTAAATGCGATACAAAGAAGACCCCAGTAGCACACATTGATGTTGTGCCTTGTAACCATTTACATGTATGGAATGTATCGCGTAAACGGCCTTACCATTACATGAGTAGTCCTTCCTTTTCAAAAACGAACGCAAAGAATCACGTTGTAAACATTGTATAGGCACATGGAATGTCACTGAAAATGGCATTCCTATCACATTATAAATTGTCGTCGATAGGACGACGGCAAAGCAGTACTTCATAGACCACTCGACAAACGACGAGGAACGTTGCGTGGTCGAAACGCAAGACACTCGTAATACAACGACCCAAAAGGTTGTGTTCGAACGAGGCAAAGGGTATGCAGTGTCGCGGTAACCTCGTATGGCCGTAAATCTTCCAAGCGCTTGTCGAGATGAGTTGACAGTGTATTTATTGGTTAATGATATCCTGGGGTCTATCAGCCCCGGTCCGGCGAAGGTGGACACGTAGGCCGGCCAGGCAACTTAACCCGGCCCCCGACGGGGGGGGGGGGCGGTTGACCGCCCCCTGAGGTCTTCCCGCGATTGCGAGAACACAAACATACACAACGCCACGAAACTTTGTGTATCTTTTTCTTGATCATTTTTACACTTAATACCAAATCTTTGACCTCAAATCAAGCAAGGCGTCTGACCTAGGTCAGGTCAAGTGTACCTATGTCCAAAAAAGTTTAGGGCTCTGTAGGTTTTTTGCAAAACATGACATTTCAATAAAACGTTCAAGGGTGAGATATTTTCATAAAGTCCAACAAATCCGCAATCTCGGATTTTTCGGAAATGTCCGGGTCATTGACCTATTGACCAAAGCCCGTTTTTACCACATGTCTTTTTTTTAGAACTGACGGATTTTTTTATAATAAATGAGTGTCGGGAGATCCAGATAGCCATTCGTCGTCAATGGGCAAAGTTTCAATGACCTCCGACCACTGACCTGACGTCAGGTCACGAATAACTATTGAGGAAAAATGCACTGCCATCAAAATCGGAGATGAATGACTCATATCGGATAAAAACTGGCAGAATTGGCTCGCACGGTTCCGAATAACACCAAGAAGTTCAAAATGTTTTAAGACATTAAAGATATTGGAAATAAATGGGCTCTCACGAACAAAGCTACGCTAATGGTGTAGACTGAAAACTACTGAAATTTTCAACATTGAAGCACGAGAAACCATCACAAAAACCACAAGGATCAAGAAACAACATTTGGAAAGACGTATTTCGCGAAAATAAAAGAACGTTGAAATAACTTCTCGTTAATTTCATACCGCGTTCGTCTGTGGCGCCCACCGCGCGCCGTTGCGAGAATCGCCGGGTCTTTAACCCTATTCCCGGAGGGCTAGACGGTATGGTCGATTCCCGGCAGGGGGGGCAGATTCAGCCCCCCCCCTGAGATCTCGAGAGCTACTTGTCCGATTTCATCGCAACAAACGGCAATCGATTCGCCGTCACGTGAACTACATTTTTATAAAAAGAAATTTTCAAAATTTCGAAATTTGTGGATACAGGGGGCAAAAAGGTCAAAATGGGGGGTACTTTTGGACTTCTTATAACTCCGTTGTTTATGGACCGATTTCAATGAAACTGGCATCAATCGAGAGATTATGGATAAGGCTTTTATCATGGGTCCGCAAATCTGAAATTTTGAGAAAATTCATGGGCGTTCACAGGGTTTCAAAAATAGGAGGATTAGTTTTCTAACAAATGAATGAGCAAAAGAGGCAAACACCCTTTTTGGCTTCTGCTAGTCATGTTATACTAAAGAAGTACAAATCGCATTACATTGTTTGTATAATGTTAGCATAGGCGGTGCCAGGGACATAAAAAAGGGGGAACTGTCACGGTCACAAGTTTCTCAGATCAACTTGTGACCTTTGACCTTAAATGACCTCCAGTGACCTTGAGGTCACTTGGAATGATCTCGTGTGCATTTGATATTATCTGTAAACGTTTTCAATCATTTGACTTCACTCTGTTTCAAAAATTTCATTTTATGGCTATTGCGGTATAGGGTACGCGCACTGACATTTTAGATCATAGCTCCGTGACCCGACCTGATATCAAGCTGAAACTTGGTACACAAGTAGAGGGCACCCTTCTACGTCATATATGTTCCGGGTTTGCCATTTGGAAAAATGGCACCGAAATTATAGCGAAAAACCAAATTTTGACTTTTGACCTTGACCTAACCTTGTAAAATGACCTCAGATAAACAAAATTATATCTACACGTTGCCCAACTATTAAGCTATACATCCATATAAAGTTTTAAGTTCTATCTTAAAACTCTGTTTTTGGCAGACGTTTTCCTTTTACCCTCAACATGGCCAAAAATGACATGAGGTGCCTCCTAAAAACGTTGCCTGGCTCCGCCCCTGAGCAAAGTAGAATTGTGAAATTTTGTCACAGCACGTAGAAAGAATAGCTAGGAAAAGTCACAAAGTTTCGTGAAGCTGCGTTAAAAAGCCTGGAATTGGCAACCAAATTAAACAAACCAGGGAAATTAGACGTGTATCGGCATCTGCGGACTTTTACCTGTCCGGTGGTACCTTTATCTAGACTCTCGAAGTCACAGCCCTTGAGATCCAAGACGTTTCTCGGTCTCATGCAGGCGGCTATGAGAAAACATATATAGGGCGTAAATGGCTTATATATTACCCAAAAGTAAAAATGAGGTCGGTTCCGAGCGCTAATCGTCATGTGCTTTCCCACCTTGTATTTATTTTTATTGTGCGACCAACCGTTCGTGAGTAAGAGGGAGGGTGGTCAACCTCCCCCGCCCCCCCCCCCAGTCGAGCGTGCATGGCGCCGACCGACAGCCGGGCGCGGGTTAAAAAAAGCGCAGTATGACGAGACCGAATTGTTTCTACCTTACCATGCTACCGCGGCGTAGATTAAAACAGTAAAATGTTCCTTCGTTGACTTTCCTTCGGCTTTCTCCTCTTTTCAGTTTTGTTAGTATTCGCCTTTTGGCCATCTTCGACAGTACAGCGCGGCTGGTACGGCCCATCATCCTTTTCCAAACCCAAAGTGACAGAGGAACGAAACAAAAACGAACGTTTAGCTTGGTCTTTTGGTTTTACGCAGAGGGACACCAAAACTGATATGGCAGCGCGAAACTGAAACGTTATCAGGACATGTTTTGGGAACTCCGCGATGCTAACGCAAATGGCGTAAGGGCCATTTTCCGACAGTCTTTAAGGATAATTACAGCATCTGAAAGTAATTTGACAGAGCTCCGAAGCGTAAATTAAAGTTATTGTGCCACGGCTCCGGTATTCTATCTTACATGAAACGACCTGATTTTCTATAACTTGCTACTTTTCTCACTCATATCTCGTCGACAGTAGCAACGTCTGTGCAAGCCTGATTCCTGTCTTATCTGGCGTAAAGTCTGAAATCAGAGCTTACCTGTCTACTGAAATATGACATGAACAAATACACTTTGACAAAACAAATAATAGCGTCTTCTCGATGAAGATCAATCACAACGAACTGAAAAGTAATAAAGACGACGGCTGCTGGTTCCTTTGTAAACATGATAATAACACACTTCCTTGGAGACCAAAAGTACACAATCAAGGTTAATCATTTCTTCAGGAAAAGATGCGTAATTTAGCGTATTAATAAATAAACTTGGAAAAATGTTTTCCATACAAATGCTAGCATATGACCTGGATGTGAAAGCAAAATATAAATGACCCAATTTCCCTTGTAATAAAAAATTAAGAGGTTAGATGACACAATGCTCTTTCACGGTTTTCAAGATCTCATCACATCTGCCAACTTAACTAAAAGTTTTGCACTCCTGTCTATCGTTTAACAGTAACAGACCACGTCGCCTGTCTCCATGTGCATTTTAACTTTTGTATTCAGTAACTGTGACCATACGTCGGTACGCGCTTTGATCCGTTTTAGCAGTGGCCTTACAGGCGGCCGCAGAGGAAGTTTCCCAGCAGACTCTGTTTTCAGCCGGCGATCTAGTGGAATGCTACCTATGGTCCATCTCTAAGGAACCCAGAACGACTTCCGATGATGAGCAGGACTCAAACTAGTTTTACTATTGCAAACCAGCGCTCCCGAGTCCTTCGTGATTTCTCCAAAATCAATAAAACGTAAAACAAAGTTCAGCGGCATAAAAAACATTATTTCGGCCCAAGATAACCTCGATCTCATAAGGAACCCAAGTGCTGAAATCACCGGCGTCATAGGTGATATCCATACATACAACGGAGAAAGATGAAGGTCCATCCGTAAAGCATTTAAAAACATTCGATTTAAGACGAAGACCGTCGAGTGTCGCAGTAATGTGATTTCTCTATGACGTTCATGTGAGGAAATCATGATGTTGCCGCACTCGACTGTCTCTGTGTCGTGTCTCGAGTCCACGTTCAGATGGCCATATGACGGCCAAACTGCAGCTGCAGACGGCTGACCAGGCCAGTCTGCAGCAGGCATAATAACAATTTCTATCAATGCGAGAGGTAAGGTCATAGGTCAAAGAATTGCGAATTTATCAATCTGGAATTTTCAGGAAATGCGACAAAATCCAAACCTGGCAATGCAAAATTTCAGGTAAGTCGGTGAAGTCGTTGAAGGGCAATTAGCGAAAAATATCAGGTGGGGTTATACCCCCTTTATGTCTATTACAATGACAAGTATTAACAATATGAAAACCCTTTTGACTTCGTACTTAAATATTCCCCGTTTGTTAGAACGCATGGTCATTTGGACTCAGGCGTCCGGTCTTCATGCCAGATTTGTCAGGCGTCAGTCAATCCAGTGTTTCCTTGAAATCGAACTATCTAAAGAAACAGACCCAGTTGTGCTACAGATGCATTCTTCACGCCCTGAAGCAACTCCTATCCCATAACTTTCGACTTCCGTAAATCTTCTTCTGAAGTTCATATGACAGGCAAAATTGCAACCAAAAACGGCTAACCATTCCGGTTTGCAGAGGGCATAATGACGTTTACGATCAATCATAAACGACCACAGTTTTCCTCTTGTCGCTTCGCCTGCCGTTTGTCTAAATTGTGGTGTGATGTTGCATGATATGGGCGTGCGACAATTTAATCAGCGACCCACACCGTGCACCAAGATGGCCAACGCCCATTTTTCTTCGGCGTACACGCGCCATTTTCGGCAAGAGCGGAGGCGTTGGCAACTATTGACGCGAGCTTTGTCAATGGTCATTCGCATGACCGTGTTTGCCCACGTCTTCCACCCGGATCTCACCAACAATGTAATACATTTCCTAACGTCTGTTGTCAACCGGGATGCCATTAGCGACGCACAGCGACACCACGAGGAATAACCAGATATAAACCCCCCACATAATGGTCGGCTGCCACACTGGCTACGCTGCGTGGCGGAAGCTCACTCCTGCCATTCTGCGCCGCTGTTGGAGAGGGCGTGGTGCGAAAACGCGGAGAATCGCTCAAGTGCCATTAACAAGGCGTCACAGGATTGACGGACGATAGACCGACAAAGGAGCAGCCCAAGAACAAGACGCGGAGAGTCATAAGAACAGAACAAGGCGCCACGTGGTTATTGCGCGACAGACCGACAGAGACGCAGCCGGAGCCGACATCGTCAGCAGTGAAGGCGGCCGAACACTGGCGAAGGTGGCGCGCCGATTCGCCGTGAACTAGCGCCGGCAAGCGGCCCCTGTGGAGCTCGGTAAGCGTGTTCGCCCGCCCCGGCCTCGGCATGTTCAGTCACGTCCGGCTGCTGCGTCGAGCACTGCTGCTGTCTTCGGTGTTCGCCCTCAGCGGTCTGCACGTGCGGCAGATTCGGTCGCCGCACGGATGGCGGGCCGCCCGGCTGGTGCCCTGCACCGGCATCCTGGCCGTGATCGTGACCACCACGGCCTACGCGGTGACGGCCGGCAGTGCGGCCAAGTTCATGCGCAGCGTGGTGATCGGCTTGGCCCTGTACCACTCCCTGCTGGTGCTGGTCTACCTGCTCCGGAACCGGCAGCTGCTGCACTCTCTGCTGCGGCGGCTGTCGCAGCTGGAGGAGTCCAGCCCCGTCTGCCGCCGAGCCTCCGACTACTCTCACGTGAAGCAAAAGGCTATCGTTCTATTCAGCTCGTCCATCGCCGCTACCGTGCTATGGATGGTAGGTTTCGCCATGGGAGGCGATCCTATCGGCGATCATTATCTGTTTCCGACTGTGGTTCCTGCGGCTTTGAAGTCTTCGATCGGGTACAAAGCGGTGCTCGTCTTACAATTTGCCGCCAGCATCGCCAGCGTTATTATCCAGTTCACGTTTGACCTCATACTAATAGCCCTAATGGATGCCGTGGGTCTTGAACTGGGTCGGCTCAGCCGGCTGACGGGTCACCACGTGGGCGGCGGCACCAGCAGCCCTTCCTCTGCCCCAGTCGCGACCATCAAAACCGGCCATGTGGTCGCCTGGGTCAGGGAGGTGTCGGAGTGGCCGGAGCTGGGCCTGACTCCGGGGCCTGGTCAATCGGTCGGCCCCGTCTCGGACCAGAAACTGGAGGAGGCCGACTCTCTGTCCGACCCGGAACGGCTGCTGGCTCTGTTGGGGCAGAGGTACCACGCCGTGCGTCAGCTGGCCGCCGACGCCGCCCAGTTCTGCTCGCTGCCGACGCTGAGCCAGCACACGATCATCACCGGCAGCATCCTGGTGGGCTGCTACGTCATCATCGTCCTCTTCCTCAGCATGAGTCGCACCGATGTGGCGGGAAATGATGACAATGATAGGATTTACCCTCTACATGATGGCGCAGGCGTTGCGTTTAGCGGTCATCGGTTGCACGGGCAGCCACCTGATTCAGCGGAGCAAGGAGCTGCACAGCACCTTAGCCGGCGCCCCCTGGCCGAAGAAAATGTCACCTTCTGTTCGCTTTTCGCTGCAGATGATGATTGAGGAGACGCGGGAAGCTCTGACGTTTCACGGTTACGGACTGTTTACCATTCAGAAGGAGACTGTGCTGTCTCTGATCAGCTTCATTTTAACATATTTTATCATCATGGTCCAGATGAAAGTATAAATCCCTTGACCAGGGTATCCATCACAGTTCGAAGGGGGACACAAACGATTTGACGATACTTCTTTCCATGCAACGCCCATTGTGGTGTTTAATGACCCAAAAGCAGAGAATAACTAGTCTCTTGCTCCAGTTCCCTCTGGTGGACTCGCACGCACGGCTGTTTTACAACACACCAGACTACGCTCCTTTTGTTTACCAGGTGTAATGTGTGTTAAACAGTAACCCTCCCATGATGTGATATACTCCTTGTGAAAAATATTTCGAAGATCTCAACATCAACACACAGCATAATGGAAATTCCCTTCATGGTAGAAAAACGTTCTTGGATTGCGTCACGTTCATTTTCCAAGACCGGGAACAAACTCAGCTGAAGCTTGTATTTACCACACTGCGGAACAATTCGTGTTCAATAAAAAATCTAGATGTGTTTTGGTGTTTGACAAGATGATGACTAACAAGAAAGAAAACAAAGACACATTTGTAGTTGTCAATCTCGGTGAACAAAACTGAACCATAACTAGGCACGCAGTCTAACAGCAAAAACGGTATTGTCTTTGCAATTCGTATTGTTATGCAACGTGCTACAAGGGTTTGGTGGTTCTTCCAACCAGTCGTCCCCTCAGACAATAACAGTTTAGGTCCGCATTACGCCAGGCACAAAGACATGTTTAGTCAAGTATTTAACCCGTCATTGGCTTTGGGACATGATGTAACACCATAGACTCAGACAGACTGAAATAGACTGAGAGGGGTGAAATTCCCCCCCCCCCCACCCGGACAGCTGACTTGAACTACGGGACGTATATGAATGATTCAAACGCAGACCGATAGCCCTGTATCGTGCAATATGAGGACGTGACTATGTTCGGGGCAAGAAAAGCGGTCAAAAGTCAAAAAAATGCATTACTTTTTAATGCCGCTGAGGCAAGGTAAGATCTCATGATACGTCATTTGCACTGTATGAAAAATGATTAGGATGCTTCATACATATTGTTGCACATGAACGTTGCCAACTTTTTGGGGTTCGGTCACTGGTTAACCCGGCACCGCTTGTGAGGGTGTCAAATAGGGCATCCCCCCTCGGTTTTTCGTGAATAACTTCTTAATCGTTAAACTTGGCTCAACCAAACTTTCAGTACTTTCTTTATCTTATCAATTTTCTTTTAAACTTTCTTTATCAATCAATTTTACATATTTTGACATAAGCATTATTTTCATGCTAGGTCAGGTCATTGAAATATGACATCATAAGTGAACCCTTGCATGCATGCTTTCGTCTCTTTGATCGGTGGTGCTAACATGCTTCGTTTTTTATAATATTCGCGAATAGAATGCAGAAATTATTTAGATTTACAGAGGACACGGTCCCAAAATGATATACAACTGCGGAAAGTCAACATTAGATGTCATGCTAAGTCACATCCACGATGACAATCGGACTGATTTGCATTGTGGGTGACAGAAGTGGTTGCCGCTGCCCTTCCACACCGTTCAAAGCAGAGGAACAAATTTATATGCGTCTCTTGGCAAGGTTCACCAAGGGTAACTTGAGGCGATGTCAGATCACGTCATAGATTGATGTCAAAACGAAATGAAATACAGCATTTTCTGAGGAAGATCGTTCAGCAGCAGCAGAGAGCAATTATTGTTCTTCGTCAGAAAATAAGAAAATGACTGTCCTGATCTAGCTTGGCCTCGACCTGATAAGGAGCAGACTGAGCAGGTTTAAATATCACCAGAAGTCATTTCACTTCTGTGCTTGACGCAGGTAAGATTCCAGCGAGTAACTATTGTTCTTTGTCAGGAAGAGTAATGCAACCTTATCTCTCCTGGCCTAAAATGGTCTTGGCTGGATGCGATGGACTGGATGAGGTGTATTATCCCAAGAACCTACTGAATCAGTTCGATCAAATAGAAGGTACATTGACTGCCTGGAATTTGGCAGTCTCCAAAAACTATCACTCAAGCTCCAAATGGCCGTTAGAACCCTGAGATCTCGATAACTAAATGTTTCACCAAAAAACATAAAACACCGTTGAAAGTCCCTTGGTGAAATAAAAGAAAAGCACTTAGATTTTCCCCAGCGAAGTCAATAATACGTCATGTTAGTTCAAACTGCGCTCTCGACATTTTTGGTAGAAAACTTTGATAACCAAGGCTTGCAATCGTCTCCAGAGAAATTAGCAGTAGACAGAAGGTCTGATTTGCCTATGTGGGAAGAAAAAGGGCACATGAAGCTAACGTTGTCCATTTCAAACAAAGCTGGAAATGGAGAAAAAAAATTGTCTCCGATAAGGGCAGGAGTCGCGTTTTTCTCAATGTACAACTTTTGCTGGAATACGCTACGAATGTATCTGGCACCACATAAAACCTGCAACAATCATATTAAGGTCAAACAATGACAAGGTATTGTTCTAGGTAAGACACCGTACCTAGGTATGGACGACGGACACCAGAAACGTCGGCGTTTCTGGTGTCTGTCGCATCATGTGTCGCATTACCACTGCCTAGACACGGTACTGCATACAACGCTATAGCATCAGTGTAACTGATACCCGTTCTACATCGTGAAACCCGTGCCCCGCAGCATGTTTTACATAAATCACACAGATAGCGGGCGCGGGACACAGCCACAATATGAAAGTCTAATATTTGGTGACAAGTTAGTTTCCTCTATGAAAAGGATTTTAGTTCGACTATCAAAAATATGAGACCTGGGCCGGTAAAAGCTATTGAGAAAGAAGGCGTGGATGTAGCTCTTACCACATTTCATCATAAAAAGTGCATTTGCATTGAAAGCAAGTAAATATTTAACAAAGTCGAATAAGGTCAACCTGGAACAAATGGGATGAAGTCACCCTTAGAAAGCAAGTCCTTAACATACACTAGTGCTTTCGATGCGCATATGATTACCGGTAAACATTTCCAGAAAGCAAAACGATGAATTGTGTTTGGTGACGGCTGTACAAATTCGGTATCATACGTGAGCTAAACCCAGGTCACAATTCAAGAAGTAAGATCACTTTTCCAAGGGACGACTAGAACGTATATTTCAACTCAGATGTTTTTTTCAGTGCGCTGTACATCTATTATGAGATGTTTCTCTCGAGTTACGTTCTCCAGCTTTCCGGATGCTATGCAAAACTGTTTTTGTCCGTAGTCCGATAACCAACATTTCCAGAACAAATTATCACTTGATGTAAACTGTACAGTATCATAATCTTCCTTTATCGCCAAAAAATTGTTCTGTAGAAACGCTGGTCACAGAAAGCCAAATGGAGCAGAAAAGGATTCAGAGGCGCTAACAAGCATTCGTCACAACCATAAGCTCTGCATGTCAAATGACAAACTTTGCGGGGCGACATGTGTGCATAGGAAACACGACGCCAGAATGCCTAACATGTCTGCTGGCAATACTCCTGGCACGTACGTGATCGGGTCCTACGATGTAAACTCCCAAACAAGCGTTTTCTTAGTACGATACGATGCCATATTACAATATTGTACACAAGTGGCGTCACCGTGCGTCGGCGGTGACGCCATATTTTCTGTTGCTGGCCAACGTCACAAACAAATTACACGGACAAACGTTAAACTTCCTAGGTCTCAGGTTGCATTAAATTGCTTTACCACATGCTGTATTGATACCAACCCCCCGACAAGTTCATCACTATGGCACTCTTAGGACATGGGTCGCAGCGATTACCAAAGACATGACTATTCAATTTTGAATTATCTATCTGAGTAATTATAACGGTTGCTGCAAACAGGATTGCCTGCAATGCTGGCACGCACCCAATGACTCCTGTTCGACCGCGCGGCCATTAGTCCATCCGACCCGCAGCACTACCAGAACGTTCGGAGTCACCTACTCAGCTGTTCATTCATGTCGAGTAATCGAATTCATTCTCACTATAGTGAAGGCACTTACCCCGCAGTCGTTAGCTAATATGACGTAATGATTTTTTTCGCGCCCTACATGTCGCCTCTTTGTTCGCTCGCAACCGCCGTCGCCAAGGCGCTAGGAATAGTACGAATCGAAGGCCGCTAATTGTGCACCTTGGCCAAATTGGCCGTCATAGCGACGTACCACTAGTCTGCAATGTCTGGACCTGGTACTAAAGCCGATACCGGACCCGGCAACTGTGTAACTGTGTATGTGTGTGTGTGTTCGGCGTATGTGTGCACGTCAGAAGCCCCTGGCGACTATTAAATCGGTCTTCTAGGTGATCTATAATGACAAAGCATGCTGCCACCAGTTTTAGAACGATGTGTTCATTAAAGCTGTTATTCTTTTGTCTTGACTGGCATATGAAAGACAGCATGTGCGCGGGGGCAAAAGGGTCTTCCGGTGCCTAAAAATATGATGTCACGATGTATGTATGCACCGAACGTGTATTTTGTCAACTACCACAAAGCTTTATCACAAGCGTGGTACAAACAGATGTCTGCTTTGTCAATTCCTCTCGCCCGTGTTTTTCAAATGGTGTGTTTTGTTGTGTGTAAATGTGATTAAATTGTTTTTTTATTGCATGCGCACTGCACCCTCACACTAAAAAACCATCAACCGACCTTTCCCCACCAACATGTGAGGCTCATATGTAGCCTTTTATAGATAGCCACCGTCGCCGTCACTTCCTCGCTACCTGACTGCTCGACCATGTAATTCTCACCATTCATGTAATATATTTCATCCTATAATGCTGCCCAAAACTAATAATAATAACCAAACACCGACCAAATCACGACCTGAGGGAAGGACGGCTAATTCGCCCCAGCGCAACGGTCACGAGCGCTGACCGACAGTGGAGCGGCGGATAAGCCGGGAACAAGAGGTGCGAGCTCCGGCCGAAAGATGTCGCTCAGAGCGGCCTGAGGCCGAAGAAAGGTGTGCATTTACTTCTAATGTCGCGGAGAACGCGGCTACATCGAAGCGGTTACTGGGCAGCTGGATTAAGAGCAGACTTTCCTAAATTTCGGACTTCAGACTTTAGACTTCAGATTTCAGAGACGTCATCATCATGAAGTCATCCGCAATAGGCTCGCGGCCATTACGGCCTCTCGTCAAAAGAAACAAAAATAAGAGATCAGTGGCTATCATTACGTGCAAACACTGTCAGACATACACTGCGAGCAGTCACTGTCATCTGAACGACCTAAAAAAAAGCACGCAAAACGCCACAAAACAACATATTGATGGACGGCGCATCTGATCTCTGCTTGGGTGGCGTCTCAGATGGTGACCAAACTGGGAGATGGGGAGCCGCGGCAGATCGGGTGGCAACGAGTTGAGCTGCCACGCCGCACGGCTGCAGAAACGTCTCCGACCCATCTCCGTGTGAGGTCATGGTACATATAGGCTGCCATCCTGCCTGGTGTGTCGGTCGCGATGCTCTGCAACACATGAAAACTCGGTGGCCAGTGTTTCAGGCCCACCCATGCTGCGCACCTTGTGCGCCAGGCACGGTTTCTTCGCACTGAGCTAGCCCAGTCTCCTTAACAGATCCGCTATATGATCAAATTTCCTTCGGCCGAAAATAACTCGTAACCTTCACCGAAACGGGGTGAAGATTAGGATCGCGAAATTTTGCGATGAAATTAGGAGTGCTGCGGAGTTTTATGCACTGCCCAACAGCATCAGATGAGTCTCGATGGCATTTACTTCTAGCTCGTTTGCTCGAAACCAAATACCGAGGGAAGCCAGGACTTGTTTCATCGCAGCAACGACGTTTTGGAATTCAGACTTTTTACCACTAACCAAAATCTGAGTGTCGTTGGCGTACTGCACGACTACTGCGCCCTAAGCGAACAGACTGAAGTCGTTTGCGAAGGCCCAGTCGGGGGCCGAGAGCGGAGCCCTGGAAAATTCCGGTGCTGTTGGGGAGCGGGGCGAATATTTTAGGGTTTTCCTAAGCGTCAGTGAGGCTAACACTCTGGGTGTGATTACGGAGGTACGCCGAAAACCAAGAAATGTCGATTCCGTGAAGTTGCAGTCTGGTCAAGAGTTAAACGTGGTCTAACGATGCTACGATATTGAACAGAAGATGAATATAAAAAGGCACACAATTTTAACAGGAGGAGTAGGCGATAGCCTGATAATATGGTATGGTGATATGGTACATCGCGCTCATCGCCGAACGTTTTGGTTAGTCCATATGGCCACTACGCCACCCGACTATTTCCCCTACCTTGCTGATACCAGGCTCGGGCACGATTCACCACCGCCTTTCGACCATCAAATATTCCACGTGTTCCCGCCGTCTTCCATTTCCGCTTTCGACCGACTTTTGTGCCATGCTCCAAGGGACGCGAAATGCCGGAAACGAATGGCAGTCGAGACCACTTATCACCGAATGTAGGGCATGCCAACCAGGTATGATAAACGAATAGCGATGGAAACGCTGATGTCTTATTTACTGTCTTTCCCTCGCTACTGCAAAGTTTAGATTTACATTAGGCCCGCAGATCAAAGGAACATAACATTCTGTTTCATACAAAGGGGTTAAGCCAGAATTAATTAAAAGCGTCAGTGCTAAGTTTCTGTACTTGCTTTCCTCAAGAGATATTCACCTTTCAGTGTGGTGCTCTGAGACAAGATCTTTATTTTCGGCACACGCCTCGCCCGTCACCCATTTTTGGCTGTAGCACGAGCCCGTTTTCCGGGTGCGATGTAAGCCGGTAAGGTCCGTCTTCAGTCTAAGGCGGAAAAGCCCCGAATTCGTTTAAACTTTTAGGCACTCAAAAACCTGCACAGACACACATGTTATATAGCATATGAAACACCACAGGCCGAAGTGCAATATCTTACTAAAGAAGGAATACCTACCTGCTAAACACACTTGATTATGACTGTTTTAACGTCAGGTTCAACAGGCTTTGAGCCTGTTGCCAAGGACAAAATGCCCGTTGAACAACCCAGTGCAGCTAAAGCCGACCCCGGCGACCGGTCACGTGTCCGTTTGTAGGCAAAAGCTGGCCATGCACGAACTGTTTAGAAATAAAGGATGGATCAGCTTACGACGAAGCCGAAGATGGAGGCATCATGAAACCCATGTGTGATTCAGGGGAGGCCTAAGTCGAAGAGGTCTTACTTCAGCCAGCCGAAACAAATCCCATGTTGAGTGGCTGGCGCGACCGTAACATTTTTAGAGGCTAAACTAAATCAGGTTTCCACGAGCAGATAGCCCATTTCCTAAAGAAATGCGCCTATATTTTACATTAGTGTTTCTTTGGCTCGCTTTATAAACTAACTATCAAGGACATTATTTTTCTATACTACGACGATCAGATTCATCAATTTTGTTCGGCTTAACAAAATCGCGTACTAATATCTTGGTCTCCATTGTCGTGCATTTCACGAACGACGCCTTACTGGCTGGTGTTCTTCAAGCGCTGTGTTTGGTATTTAAATCACGGGTGCCGTTCGACAGACGTAAGATTCACCATACCGTGTGTTTTCACTTAACTGCGCGTGTCTTGAAGATGGCAAATGGCGACATCAGCTTAAGGTACGGTAGGGAGACAGCAGTCCGTACTGTAATTGTCGTTTTGTATTTCCCATTGCAATTTTTACAAGCGTCCTTTGTCGCTCGTAACGAAAACAAGAGGGTCAGTCATGTTCTTTTCGCCTGGAGCAATGGGACTGCCTCTTTGTGGTTTATTTAATTCAACCTTATGTACGTACCCCGAGTTTTTGGATTATGAAATTGTCCTGCTCACCATTCTCCATTGTGTTCTCGGTTGCGGGTCACGAGGTACTTATGTTTCATGGCCTACAAAAAACATGTTGTCATTGACCTATTTCGTGACTTTGCCTACCTTTTCAAATTTTAACTTTGCCAAAAAGGCGTAAAAATAGTGTCAAACAGGAACGTAGTGCTGGCAATTTCACTTTTCTATGTTTCCAAAGTCCTTCAGCTTTGCTGAAGAAACTCGGGAACCACAGAGAACGGCATCCTCTTAAGTACATGAGAAAATGTAAACATTCAAAAACATTAACTCAACATGCAGGTAAAACAAAGTACAAGCTTCGGCAATTTTAAACTTACCATTTAAAAGCTTTTTACGAATTACGATGCCAAGATTCACATTCAAATGTCTTTGTGTCCAATTTTGGGTACCTGACATTTCCGCACGCAATGGCTATATGATTAAAGGTGGGAAACAGAAGGTGTGAAGGCATAAACGGCAACGACAATGGCCATATTCTAGCCGCATGCAATCTGTCTGATAAACAGGGCAGTCGTGCAAGCGTGTCTGATGAAAATGTTACCTGATACGCTGTCGTACTGATTATGCAGTGACGTACAGAAACGGATCTTAAATGATCGCACTTTGCCTAGCTTTATTACACCATTGCTGGGTGCATTAAGACATGCTGCGAGCCTTATCTATCAGCATCACGCTGATGCGATTTCCAGATAGACGACGTAGGATAAAAAGCTCGCAGAACACTAGCACGTCACGTGTGCAGTGATTTTGGCACCTGCGATGACGCTTAGATGAAAGCACGAGAGCTTAAAATGCAGGGAACGTTGGAAAAGTCGCCGGAGAAAAAGACATTTAAATTGCGGAAAGACGAACGTCCTTCTTAAGTGGCAAAGGTGAAAGATTCAGATTACCTGCATTTTTCTGTAACCCTCTTGACGAAACATTTGCTTACAAACGGCTTGAATGCACAAATGCCCAGTGACAAGGCGGAATGCGATTTCATAAGATAAAGGGTGATTAGCAACGTTGTCCCGACGTAGGTGAGCGCGTTTGCTGATCCTCAGCCTTCGCAAAATAAAAGTGGTCGACTTTTTATGGTTGCCATTCTCCAGTGAACGGCATTGAGATACTTTGGTACATGGCGCTAAGCCAGCTTTGGATTTCCGTTCAATGTCCCGGCACGTCGTGACCTGCGGAAACCAACCACTGCACGACTTACAACGGTGTCTCACCGGCGGCGGCCTGCGCAACCGTCGCCGCTGGGCTCAGGGCCCACCATCAGTGGTCATGTCGGTCCTGCTGGCCCACATGAGCGCTGCGATTCAGACCACAGGTCTGGCCTCGCGCTTTTGGACAAGTGGTAGGTGGTAGGACGCGGCTTTTATTTATTTGAGAGGTATCAAAGAGATGCACCAAGGTCAAATGCCCCGCCCCCGTCAGTAGCTGGTTCAGCTACGGCCCTCCCAACGAGTGAATCTGAGCTTTTGGACAAATGGTAGGATTCACTCGTTGGGAGGGCCGTAGCTGAACCAGCCACTGACGGGGGGTGGGGCATTTGACCTTGGTGCGTCTCTTTGATACCTCTCAAATAAATAAAAGCCGCGTCCTGAAATGTTCACTGCCTTTTCTTACCTAAATTGTGCGCCTACGGACGGAAATGTCGAAACAAGGTCATGTTAGCCCATGTCTTGACAACGTTATAGCGATAACCATGTTTTGCGATTTGATGTCCTATTTTACTTTGCCTCTATACTGTCAGTTTTTTTTTACAAAGAATGGTAACTGTGACCTACACTGCATATCAGCATTACCTGAGAGTTTCTTATGGAGCATCCCTGACCCCATGCTGGTCATTCTAGGTCGAATAAGGATATTCCATTTTCCTGGTTCAACGAGAATACGTTTAAGATAAGTTTCCGAATAAACAAATTTTAGATACAACCAGGTCGATTTACGAATTTCCCTGCAACATATGCAGCAGTTTTTTGTAGCTTGACCATAGGCGGTTTTATTGGTTTTATACAGATTTCAGCCAAGCAAGTCAACTGGTCACTTCCGTTTGGCGCTCTGGATGACCGGTATGAAAATCTCTGCTTTGGTAACGTTGTGCAACATTCTGTTTGACTTGTAGGGCTATCCAGAGATGCCAGACGTCGGTCACCAGCGTGATCGTGACACTGCGAGTTTGAAAGTACAAAATGTTATATCACTGCACGGCCACGGTAATTTGGTTCATTTCAGGTTCTTTTTCTTGTGCCTCAAGGTGGCACTGACACTGTGCCCCCAGCTGACTAACTTTCCGTGTCAAATGGGCCAGAAGACATGTATTGCATGATCCTAGCCCAGCCTTTGACCTTGACCTTGGATGGCCTTGGCTCATTTGCCGCTCAGAAGATGAGATCAAACTTCCAGACATAATGTCATGCAAACTTTGGTTTCGGTCTGCTATTCTATGCGATTAGGCAACTTTGGGAAAGGGCCACTTTTGGGTGTCTGACCTCACATATGACATCATCATTGACCCAAAAGTAGAAAAAATGCATATGTCACAGGATCGCACGGTTCGGTGCTGTTTAATACCGTTTGAATCAGCTGAATCGGGCCATTGGTTCTCGAAACAGACGGGGAGGGGGGGGGGGGCGTTAAATGCCCCAGTCAATGGAAGGTGACAAAATACCCCAGTCAATACCGGGTTATAAACCTGAACGCAGTCAGTAAGCAGTGAACACGACGATGTATGCATGCAGCAACGGTCGCACAGCATGCGTGCTTGCGGTGCTGCTGGATGTCTAAATCCATTGGGGACGTAAATGGGGATATCATGTATGCCATGTGCCAAAAAACTGAATAACAACTGAAAAAAGCAGTCATCACCGTAAGACGGTTGCAGGATCCAGTCGTCGCAAACTTGCAGCAGCCAGCACAGAGACAAAGATCAGGCGCTGAGCTCGCCGACCATATTGATATGCTGCCGCAGCTTATGTGGGTACAGATGGCTAAAATGACATGGTATTTCTTTCGTCAAAATTACTGGAAAGGTAGGATCAGTGGGTTAACCTGCTACAATGTTACCAATAATAGCATAACTCCATATAACTGAAGCAGATATTTTCCGAAAGATGCCTTCAGAAAACACAGATGTCTAAATATTTACTTACTGAGATGATTCATCCTGCAATGACTGGGGTACTTCGCCAACCACCGGTTACTGGGAAGGGACATCGGACTATTCCAGCTATTTAAATTTCAAACTATTTAAACTGCAATCGAAAGCCCTTCGCCCTGGGACCCCATATGTCTTTATCTGTCGACCTCAAGGTCAGTGATGACGTCACAGGTCGGGTCAATTCCCTAACAGTGACGGTTGTTTGCTGACAGCCTCAGAAGCGTGTAACATGACAGGAATGATGAGAACTGGCTAAATGTAGCATCAAATGAACTAATTTTTCGCGCCGAACATTATTTATTACATATGTTTCCCAAGTCTACGTATATTACGAGGCTAAATTAAGTTATGACCTGATTTTTGACTTTTTGCACATTTATGATGAAACATTTCACGAGAAGCTCAAATACGGGACATCTCTCTGCACCAGTTTGGTCACTACAGCTCGATTCGTCTCGGAGAAGGAGCTACATCCACTCTGTGCAAAATATGACATTGACCGATGACCGACTCTGTCCTCACTTGAAGTCATTAATCACTGGCGTGATCTAATACTTGACCTTAGTGTCATTCCTGATGAGCTTTCTGTGAGCCATATCAAAAAGAAGACAGATGCTTGAGTCCTAACGTGATTCAGCTGGTGACGTCATATGGCCTGGCCTATGGTGACCAGGTCAACTATCTTTTTTTGCCAAAAGGTAGCCGATTTGTTCAGACAGAGCTCTGGAAAATTTAGGGTCGCTGGCGTTCGTTAACAGAGGAACAAAAACGCTACCAGTAACTCCTTGGCTAAATACAAATCGTTTTCAAAAGCTAAGACTGCATAAGGTGTGTTTCGTTGCATAACCGTCATTGCAAAAAAAACACGGGAAAAACGTCCACCGGGTTTGCTTTCCTTTCACTGAGTTTCCCGACTCTTCTTGGTAAGTGTAGATACATCCGGAACCGTAACTGAAAGCGGCTCGACAGAAGAGCACTCAAATTGTTTGTTCCAGATACAATCAAACATTGAAATGAAACAATGCTTTCTGTTTTTTGCATTTTGCGGATTGCTGCTTGAACAGGAAAGGGTGCAAACATCCATCTAGAGTCGCATGTCTTAGGTCCATCAGGTTTGACAGGTATCAACGAGTTGTTTTCACCTACTTTTTAATCCGCGCACGACCGTCGGTCGGCGACGATCACGCCCGACTGAGAACGGGGCAGTTGGCCGCCCCCCTCTAACTCATGAACAGCTGGTTGCACGATAAAAATAAGCACACCGGTGACAAGCTTGTGACGAGTAGAGCTCGAAACTGGTCTCATTTTTTAGGTTTAGATAATATGTAAGTAATTTACATCCTATATATGTTTTCTCATAGCCGACTGCATGAGACCGAGAAACGGCCTGAATCTCATGGGCTGTGATTAATAACGCATAGGGAAAGGCACCAGCGCACAAGTAAAGGTCCGCAGATGCCGATACACATCTAATTTCTCGGATTTGTTCGATATATACGCCGAAACTTTGAGTTAACCCGCCCCGACTGGCGGGGGCAATTGACCGCGCCCCCTGAGGTTTTTCTGGGATTGCGAGAGAACGAACAAACACAGAGCACAACACTTTGTGTACGTTTTGCTTGATTATTTTTACACTTTGTGTAGAAGTTTTGACCTCAGGCCAGGTCAGGTGCCTGACGTAGGTCAGGTCAGACGTACCAATGTCCAAAAAAGTTTAGCGCTCTGTAACTTTTTCGCAAAACAAGATATCACAATAATACTTTCAGGGATTAGTGACCTTCATAGATGCAACAAATCTGCTATCTCAGATTTTTCGGAATTTTTCGGGTCATTGGCCTAAGGTCAAGCCCATTTTTGAGATTTGTCGTCGTTTTTTTCGGAAATTGACGAAATATTTCATAACATTTTTAGTGTGGAATGAAGCAGACGTTAACTACCGTCATTCGACAAAGTATCAATTACTTCCAGCCATTGACCTGAGGTCAGGTCACGAATAACTGTTGTGAGCCAAAATGTACCAACGCCAAAATCAACGATGAATTGCTCAGAATGGTAAAGAAATGGCAGAACTGGCTTGCACAGACGTAGGGATGCACCGGATCGGGATTTTTGTAATCCGGCCGGATACCGGATATGCCGGATCGGGTGCTGGATATCCGGCCGGATATCCGGCCGGATACCGGATATTATGGATAACTATTTTTATTTGATATTTGTTGCTGGAAAATGAGACGAAAAATGACAGCGCTGGAAAAGAAAGGTCTGAAAAACTGGAAAATAACCTCGCAATAACTCTGTATCCTTCAGAGTTATTGCGAGGTTTCCGCATGTTTCATTCTAAAAAGAGAACAACTAAAGAACACAGCGATCATAGCGTACATCACCGATCACCATCTCTGTCTGAAGGCAAAGGGCAAAGGCTCCAAAATGCGCAGAATGCCATTACAGCGCCTTGGTAGACCTCAGATATCTGGCTTGATAAGCATTATGTACAAATACTAAGGTGCGTCCACTGAAGTACATTGTCCTTTAACCCTATTCCCGGAGGGCTAGACGGTATGGCCGATTCCCGGCAGGGGGGGGCGGATTCGGCCCCCCCCCTGAGATCTCGAGAACTACTTATCCGATTTCATCGCAACAAACGGCAATCGATTTGCCGTGACGTGAACTACATTTTGATAAAAAGAAATTTTCAAAATTTTGAAATTTGTGGATACAGGGGGGCAAAAATGTCAAAATGGGGGGTACTTTTTGACTTCTTATAACTCCGTTGTTTATGGACCGATTTCGATGAAACTGGCATCAATCGAGAGATTATGGATAGGGCTTTTACCATGGGTATGCAAATTTGAAATTTTGAGAAAATTCATGGGCGTTCACAGGGTTTCAAAAATAGGGGGATTAGTTTTCCAATAACGGAATGAACAAAAGAGGCCAAAACACTTTTTTAGCTTCTGCTAGTCATGTTATGCTAAAGAAGTACAAATCGCATTACAATGTTTGTATAATGTTAGCATAGGCGGTGCCAGGGACATAAAAAAGGGGGAACTGTCATGGTCACACGTTTCTCAGATCAACTTGTGACCTTTGACCTTAAATGACCTCCAGTGACCTTGGGGTCACCTGGAATGATGTCGTGTGCATTCAATATTATCTGTAAACGTTTTTAATCGATTAAATTCACTCTATTCCAAAAAATTCATTTTTTGGCTTTTGCGATATAGGGTACGCGCACTGACATTTTAGGTCATAGCTCCGTGACCTGACCTGATATCAAGCTGAAACTTGGTACACAAGTAGAGGGGATCTTTCTACGTCATATATATTCCGGGTTTGGCATTTGAAAAAACGGCGCCGAAATTATTGTGAAAAAACAAATTTTGACTTTTGACCTTGACCTGACCTGGTAAAGTGACCTCAGATAAACAAAATTACATATGCACATTGCCCAACTATTTAGCTATATATTCATATAAAGTTTTAAGTTCTATCTTAAAAACTCTGTTTTTGGCAGACATTTTCCTTTTACCCTCAAGATGGCCAAAAATGACCTGAGGTGCCTCCCAAAAACGTTGCCTGGCTCCGCCCCTGAGCAAAATAGAATTTCGAAATTTTGTCACGGCGCGTAGAAGGAATAGCTAGGAAAAGTCACCAAGTTTCGTGAAGCTGCGTCAGAAAGCCTGGAATTGGCAAGCAAAAAACCCGAGGGGGGGGGCGGATTCCGCCCCCCCCCCTGCCGGGAATAGGGTTAACCAGGGGCGCAATCAGGGATTTTTTGAGGAGGGGGCCGGAGCCCAGTGTGAGCTGAAATCATACGAAGACCGCCTGCTGGGAAGACGATGTGTAATGCTTTCACAAAAAATGTGGGTCTAAGGAGAAAGTCCGGGCCCCCGGGCCCGTCTTTGGCTGCGCCAATACCCTTAACACTTGCCGGTATGGGACCTTCTGCATAAGGCGGACGTAGAGGGGAGAGGGAGGTTGGTACGGTCCCCCCAGCCATTTCAACACCTTGCGTCCTAGAGTGTCGCGGAAAAAACAGTGTGTTCCACGTGACGAGATCTCACGACTGGCATCCCTTCTTAAGGTCTTAGGTTAACGGATGATTTTCCACATCGGGTCAAATGTCAAAAATTGGCAGAAAGTGGTACTTTCTGAGTTAAGTGCAAATGAACGCCAAAGAATAAATGATGATGAAACGGAACGGATACCATAATGTCCGTCAATCAATTATGAGTCTCTCTGTACACCACATGATTGTATTTAACCCCTGGAGTCCGATCCAGGCCACGCTAGGCCAATCCTTGTCAAGCGGGATCGTCAGCTTCAATGCGTTCTCGGAACTGTAGAAGCATTTTTTGTACACAGTTAAAGATGCTCAAGTCAAATGTAGTATCTCAATGAACAAACACTATTGTCAAATAACATATAAGGGTCACCTTAGGTTACCCAAGGTCATCTGAATCCAGTGACCTACGGTGACCTCGATTTAGCTGAAAATCGTAACATAGATACCTTAAAAGCGTTTTTCGAGTTGAGATCCAAAACAAAGTCGAATTTTAGGCATGTCCTCATATTGTGGACCCATCATTCCGTGGCCGACGCCGCTCTGCCCGTCGTAGCAAAAGTCAGGCGTCCGTTGCATTGCGCCCTCTTTAGATGAAATAAAGGATAAACTGCACCAAATTTATACCATTCGATTCCTTTCAACTTCAGGAATCCGAATATATAGGTTGTTTTGCAATACCTATTTCCTATCGCATTCCCAAAGATAAAAATAACGTGTTTCTCGTCGTACCTTATGACCACACGACATGAGCTCATGACCCTCGGAAAACCTCAGCGGGGTTGCACCATTCCGCCCCCCCCCCCCCCTCACCACCAAACCCCTAAGAGGATTCATGAATTTGTACAAGAGTATCTCAGACAAATAAAAATGTTTGGAAAATAGGAGGATGCGCGACGAAATGGTCGGCTGAGCATATGCTGGCTGTTATTACACGTTGAGCATGAGTCCAATCCTTGCAAATAATGCCTCAAGCGTTTTGAACTAAGATGAAAAAGTAGTGCTTCAGTCAGACCCTGGAACTGTCAGACACATCGACAGTGTAATATAGCAAGGCATGTTGCTCCTGAAACGGTTTTATAGACAGACGTAAGAACGTCTCGATTGTACACCGCAAGGCCAAATATCCGGCAATATCCGGCCGGATCATGGAAATATCCGGCCGGATACCGGATACCGGATAATCTCAAATATCCGGCCGGATATCCGGCCGGACCGGATATCCGGTGCATCCCTACACAGACGTAAGTAATACCAGGAACCTCAAAAAGTTTGCAAAAATTGCATATTTTGGAAAAAACAGGTTCTCGCGAATAAAGCTCCGCCAGTTGTGTAGATTGCTAGCTAATGAATTTTTACACAATTTAAGCATGAAAAACCATCAAAAGAACCACTAAGATCAATAAAATTTACATGGATAGTCTTTTTTCGCCAAAACAAACGACCACTAAAATTAGTTCCCGTCAATTTCTTACTGCGTACGGGTACGGCACACGCCGACAGCCGACGCAGATTTGCGTGTCTTTAACTCAACGTTTCGGCGTATATATTAAACAAGTCCAAGAAATTAGATGTGTATCGGAATTTGCGCACCTTTACATGTGCGCCAGTGCCTT
The DNA here is from genome assembly GCA_030062745.1 of Capitulum mitella. Lineage (NCBI taxonomy): Eukaryota > Metazoa > Arthropoda > Thecostraca > Pollicipedomorpha > Pollicipedidae > Capitulum > Capitulum mitella. The sequence goes on from CP099842.1 coordinate 11,459,615, forward strand.
TACCTATGCGTTATTAGGCACAGCCCTTGAGTTCCAGGCCATTTCTTGGTCTCATGCAATCGGCAGTGAGAAAACATATATAGGACGTAAATTGCTTACATACTATCTGAAACTAAACATGAAACCGGTTTCGAGCTCTACTCGTCACAAGCTTTACCACAGCGTGCTTATTTTTGTCGCGCGACCAACCTTTCGTGAGTTAGAGTAGGGGCGGTCAACTCCCCCTCCCCCCAGTCGAGCGTGGTCGTGGCCGACCGACGGTCGTGCGCGGGTTAAAGACACGGCAATTTTCGCGCCGGCTGTCGGCGTGCGCCGCAGCCGTACGCAGTAAGAAATTAACGGGAAATAATTTTAGCGTTCCTTTATTTTCGTGACATAAGCCTATCCATGTAAATTTTATTGATCCTAGTGTTTCTTGTGATGGTTTTTCATGCTTTAATTTGGGAAATATTCATTAGTTAGCAATCTACACAACTGGCGGAGCTTTATTCGCGAGAGTCTGTTTATTTCCGAAATATGCATTTTTTCAAACTTTTTGAAGTTCTTGGTATTACTTACGCCTGTGCAAGCCAGTTCTGCCACTTTCTACCCATTCTGAGTAATTCATCGCTGACGGTGATACATTTTGGCTTACAACAGTTATTCGTGACCTGCCTCAAGTCAATGGCTGGAAGTCATTGATACTTTACCCAATGACGGTAACTAGATGTCTGCTTCACTCCACACTAAAAATGTTATGAAATATTTCGTCGGTTTCCGAAAAAACGACGACACGTATTCAAAATGGGGTTGACAGTACGTCGATGACTCAGAAAATTCCGAAAAATCTGAGATAGTAGATTTGTTGTATCTATCAGGATCACTAATCCCTGAAAGTATTATTGTGATATCTTTTTTGCGAAGAAGTTACAGGGCGCTAAACTTTTTTGGACATGGGCCCATTTGACCTGACCTAGGTCAGGCACCTGACCTGACCTGTGGTCAAAACTTTGACACAAGGTGTAAAAATGATTAAGCAAAAGGTACACAAAGTTTCGTGCCTCTGTTTGTTTGTTCTCTCGCAATCAGGGGGGCGGTCAACGGCACCCCCAGTCGGGGGCGGGATAAACATAACTTTAGGCCGCTTACATGTTGTTTTACGATATGCACTCCAAAGATTTTTGTTACTTTTCCCCTTCCATGACACAGACAAACGGAAAACGCGCCATTACTAAGTATCATCAACTTTCATACAAATGAGACTTCAATGTGAAAATTGCTGCAAACATGCAAAGAATCGCAAAAATAGCCATGGCTCTGATCCCTCGTCAGCACGACAGTCGCTCACAGTTGTAGCATTTGTACGTCCGTGACATCAGCCATTCATCGTTGGCCTGTTATGGCACATTTCTAGATTTCAGTCTCTGTAAGGGAGCGGTTCGTTTGGCAAACTGAGATCTCGGAAACAGTGTGCCTGATTTGCTGTAAGACAGTCCAGACGAATCTTGGGAACTTAATGTATCATTCTGAATTCTTTGATCCGGCAACGCTTGACGTGTTTTGTGCCCGCGACCTCCTGGGGGTGTCAAACCTCCCCTCGTTACCTTTGGATCCACCCGTCGGATATGAACTAATCTAACACCAATCGATAGCCCTGAGGCTTGCAATTCAGAAAACTAAGTAAGCCGTGGTCAAGTGACTGATGACGTCACAGGTCGCGTAAAATGCGTAATAAGACGTCGGAAAAACTGACATCATTTGTACACCATGTTATCGGTAATGCTGATTTTGGCGCCTTCAACTGGGTGTGAAAGGAAAGGTCACGGTCTCCTGCATCAGAAGCACGCCAAAATTGTGAAACATGTCAGGTCACAGTCAGCCTGTGAAATATTGGTCTTACTTTACATGCCAAAGATCGATACATACTCGCAGCCGTTTTGATCTACGTGACAAAAAGGACGGAAGTAAAACCTTCTGATGACCAGTTTTGCATGACCTAGTTTTCCTCTAGTCCAGGACAGTCTAGATTAGATCAGATAAGGTTACCTTACTGTTTCTGACAAAAAGCAATCTGACACTTGCTGGGATTCTGAACTGCGTGAAATATAGGACTGAAATGATATCTCATAATAATAAAATTTATACTGGCTGCTCTTTTTTGGGTCAAAGTGAAGCCAGGTCAGAAGAGACAGTCATTTTTCTTTTTCCTACTGAGAACAATAATTGCTCTCTGTTGCTACTTAACGACCTTCCATAAACAACGTTGCATTTAATTTTGTTTTGACATCTACGTATAGCGTGACCTGACATGACCTCACGTCGCATTTGGCGAACCCTGCTAAGAGGAGTATATATTTGCTTGTCTGGCTTGAACGATGGGGAAGGTCAGCGGCAACCATATTCTATTACCTATGTACAGTACAAATCAGTCCAGCTGTCATTATGCATGTGACCTAGCATGACCCCTAGTGATGACGTGTCACGGTTGTGTATCTTTTTTTGGGAACCTTTTTCTTTCTTTCTTTGTGTCTTTTGTAAAACCGTAAAACCTTTCGTCATTCATGCATTACATTCGCGAATATTAAAAAAAAACAAGGATATTCGAGCCACCGATCGAAAAGGCAATACGTGCACAAGGATTTACTTGTGACGCCATATCTCGATGATCTGGCCCAGCATGGAAACATGAAATCCAGTGTCATCGAAATCGATGAAACTGGGTTTCCAAAAACAATGGACTTATAAGAAGTCCAAAAATACCCCTAATTTTGATATTTTTGCCCCCCTGAATCCACGCCTTCTAAAATTTTGAAGATTTATTTTTGTAAAAATGTAGTTCACGTCATGGCCAATCGATTGCCGTTTCTTGCAATGAAATCGAATGCAATGAATCGAGATCTCAGGGGGGAGGCCGAATCCGCCGCCCCCCCCCCCCTGCCGGGAATGGACCATACCGTCTAGCCCTCCGGGAATAGGGTTGACGTAACTGGATTAACGTGATGTAACTGGTAAACGCATAAAGGTATTAACGTAACTCAGTCACATGAGCATGGAGTGGTTCCCCTGCCAACCCATTAAAGGGTAGGAAAGCTAAAAAAAAGAAAAACATGCTTTCCTATTTTCTCAATTATACGAGAGGTACCCAGAAACTGTAAAATAGATACGCTACACCCTGCATTTCTCAACCTTTTCGATGGCTGTCTACAAGAACTCCTCATCTTGGCCTTCCAGCCAGGCATTCACAGTCGCTATAACGTCATCGCCGCCCATGAATCGCTGCCATCGCAAGTGTTCTTTCAATTTCGGAAACTTCGAAGCCCGGCTCGCTCTGGGCAGCCACCTCAACGGCGGACTTGTAGCCGGAGGCGTTGTCCTGGAGCTGCAGCACGCCTTGTCCCAGCTTCCCTCGCCATTTCTGCCTGATGGCGTCACGCAGCCTTCTCACTAAGTTAGCATTTGCCTGTGATGGTGCCCCCTTTCTCGAGATAGTCAATAAGCAAAACGCCTCTTGTCCATGAACACCGAGGCCAAGGCCTTGCCGGCTGAAACTGCAACATGTAACTTCTTCGGCGTCGGTGAGGATGTCTGCTTCCGGATTATGCTTTGCTGCTTCGATCTAGATCGAGGCAGTGAATCCATGCCTCATCTAAAGTGATGAGTTTGGAGGTAAAGCGGTCTAGGTCCTACTGGAGGAGCTCTACACAGCTCTTTGAAATCTTAAACCGACCTCTCTTCTGTGCGTCAGTTAACATTCGAGGCACTCATCTTGCAGAGACCTTATTAAGGTTTAGTTTGTTTGTAAGTATCAAATTGGAGTTGTCATATGAAGTGCTGACTTCCTGACCTATATGAGCGACAATGAGACCACGATCGTTCATCACCAGACCGCCAGACTTTGTCCTGATTTTCTTCGTTTACGGATGTTGAAGGTCGCCGTATTGACGAAGTAGGCGTCCCGCTCTAGACTCCCTTATCGGGCAGGCGCCAGACCCGGGCTCGCCATACATGGCCTGCACCGGGAGACACTATTTGAACAGTGTGTCTGCCTTCCCTTCTGCCAGTCTTTCCGTACGGAAATCTTCGCTCCCATCCTGCGCCCAAACGGTTTAGCGGGTCGGTACGTGCCGCGCACCGTTCGAAGGGTCTTGCGCTCTGCCAGAGTGTGGGTTCCTTTTGTCGCGTTGCGGCCAGACAATGGCGCGTGATGCACGCTTCAAGGGCAATTTTTAGCCCGAGGGATAACACGTTAACCCAGCAATGACTGGGGTATTTCGCCACCCTCCCCAGCCACTGGACTGTGGCAAAATACTCTCCTCCCGTCTGTCTCGACAACCAATAGTTTGATTCGGCTGCTTCAAATCGATAGCGTCAAACCCTGCGGCCCCATGACTTACACATTTCTTTATTTTGGGATCACTGGTGACGTAACAGGTCAGAACAAACACCAAAAAGGTGATCATTTTTTCCAGAGTCGCCTAATAACAATGATGAGCAGACCGGGACTGAAGTTGGCGTTGCGATATGTTCCTGACAGCTTAATCTCATATTCTAAATGACACCTATGCGAGTTATAAAAGGTCAAGGTCACAGGTTGGAGCAAATTTGACTTGTGATAACATGTCATGCAATACATGTTCGCTGGCCCATCTGACACCGAGATTCTAAAGACACTTTCAAAGAGCACTGGGCGCAAAAAAAACTTGGAATGGTCTTAACTGTCCTGCAAATGCAGCATTGCAACATTTTGTAGTTCCAAATTCGGAATACCAAGAACACGCTAGTGAACTTCATCTGACATCTCTGGATGGCCCTACAAGTCATTAGTCCCATCTTGCACATTTCCATGGAATGTTGCACAACATTGCAAACGTCAGTATCTCTACACCGGTCATCCGGAACGTCATACGAATGCCGCCAGCTTATTTGCTAAGCTGCAATCCCCACATATCCACCAAGGATCAAACTACGAGGAAATATTGACATGTGGTAAGAAACTGCTGTGTAAGCTGCACGTTTAGCTTCTTGCGAGAAAATTTGATAATTCATCTAGACGTACCCAAAAATAAGTTCATTCAGTTCCTAAAATGTGTTTTCACTGAACCAGGGGAATAAAAAATACGCATTTGACCTAGGATGACCTAGCATGGGGTCAGATTAGTTCCACATTGAACTCTGAGGTCATGTTGATAAGCAGTGCAACCCGCAGTCACCATACATTGTAAAAGCATCGATAATACGGCAGTGAAGTAAAACTGAACGTCGAATTGCAAAATATGGCCGTCTTTATGACGTCCCTAAAACGTGACTCAAGATGACCTCGTTTCCAAATTTGCGTCAGTATGTGCGCAATTGATGTTACAAAGGCACTGAACGTTCCAGGACGCTGCGTTTAATGTTTTGGGGGATATCTAAAAAAATGCACCAGAGGGGAGGGACGTTGAACGTTTCCCCATGAGTAGCATGAGTAGCACTACCTGCTACTCATGGGGAATACTCATGGGGGTAGACGTGAATCGCCAACAGCGTCAAACGTCGTCTGGGTTTCAGCGATGTTTCTGGGTATCCACGGGTCGGATCGACTCGAAACGCGCCAGCTCAGCGCAAGAATTGCACGGGAAATTGTGTGGTGCACACCACGTTTCAGTGCTCGAGGCACGTGTCACGCGCAAGCGGTGGCAATGTAAAAAAGTCGTTTTTGAACGTTGTTATGAATTGAGTGTGGTGTTGGCCATCCAGATGTCGCAGCGACACGAAAAAACGCTACAGTGTAACTTCGTGGTGCTTGGTACCAAAAGCCCGACGGTTCCGGCGCATGATTCGGGCGCAAAGCCACCTGAGAGGAGACGATGCACTCATTCTCGAACCCCTAATCGATACCACTTTAATATCGCATACAGGCTCTCGACTTTTTGCAATGAAAATCACATCGACGGGTAACCCATTTTATGCTCCATATCAACCCCCAAAATTGTCGTATTTTGTTGTAATTTGTTTGCAATAGGTCCTTTGGTAAAGTCCTGCATGTCCCAATGCAGATTTGTCCCGAACAAAAATAACATCCCGGCTGCAGTCGCTGGCCCAATTGACACTCAAATAAAATGAATAGCGCAGGTGTTGTTCAAAACGTAGGACACGTAGCCGAAACTCAGCACATTTCGTTATCAAAGCAGTCCTGGTCTCAGAACGCTGACTTGGCCCCCCAGGGATGGTGACTCGAAACAGATATTTTCTGAAAAGAAATGCACAGCACATCGCAAAGCGCCCTGTGTGTGCTTAAGAAGAATGTCGGTGTGTCGTTCATGGGCAACGAACAAAGTGACTATTTCCCATGTTTTTCGCCTTCTACGTTGGACGTTGAAACATTCACCGAGATCAGATCATCAAAGAGAATGCAAAGTAAAATAAAGTGCTCTTAGAAACGAGGTCTGCCATGCACAGGGGGAGTCCAGCAAGGAGCACGTAACCCTTGTTTATGACAATTCGCACCCCAAGGCCCAAAAGCAGTCAGAGATCCAAACGGTCACATTGCTTCCAGACCGATTCTATTGGAAGCCAGGCAGTCCAGTGATCGTAAACATTTGGACGGAATAAGCGGCAAGCACTAGTTTTAATCCATCTCCACAGATTTACAAAACCTACATTATGCCAATGCCCATAGAACAAAATTACCAGGGTCACCTGTTGGATGTAGATGCAGACGTACGCGCACATTGGTAGAGAACCCAAGCTGATGTAGTGTTGACCCTCGCCCGTATGGGGCCTTCTGCATGACGCGGACGTGTTGGGAGGGAGGGGGGTTGGCACGACTCACCCGGGCTTCTACCTGCCCTCTACACACTCGACACACCTGCGCTCTAGAGCGTCGCGGAAAAACAGCGTGTTGCGCGTGACGAGATCTTGCGGCCTGCATCTCTTTTTAGGGTCTCCGGTCAACAGATGACCTTCCAAGACGGGTCAAAGGTCAAACGGTGGCAGCAAATGTCATTTTTTACAGTTAAAGCGCAAATGAACGCCAAAGAACAAATGTTGATGAAACGGAACGGATATCATAGTGTTCGCCAATCAATTGTGAGTCTATCTGTACCCCACATAATTGTACTTTGCCCATGAAGTCCGATCCAGTCATGCTAGATCAGTCCTTGTCAAACCTTGTCCTTGTGGTCGTCGGCTTAGATGCGTTCTCGGATCTTTAGAAGCATTTTTGTAGATAATAATGGATGCTGAAGTCAAATGTAGCATCTCAGTTAACAGGAAGTATTTTCAAATAACATACAAAGGTTTTCTTATGATGATTCTTATTATGGATGTCTTGAAGGCGCTTTTCTAGATAATATCCAACACGAAATCTAATTTTAGGCATGCCGTGGTGTGTAGATTCATCACTCGCGGCGGCTACCTTTTTGGTGAAACAAGACACAGATTCCACCAAATTTGTATCACTGGGTTCCTTACACCTAAAGCAATCCGAATATATAGGTTGTCTTGCGATATCTATTTCCTATCGCATTCCAAAAGGTAAAAAAGAACGTGTTTCCCGCCGTAGTTAATGACTTCAGTTCGCGCCCTCGATAATCCAGGCACTAAGAATAAGCCTAATAAACCTATAGTCTTATAGAACATTTAATTTGGGTTCGGTCGATATATATACTTTACTGTATTTGTGCACTCCAACCGTCTTACGATGACACGGAGCTGAGACCGTTGTAAACCGGCCGCGTCGGCGCGCGAAAATGGCTGACATGGCTCCCGTTGACATTATAGCTCGTTACCATGGCAACGTAGGAGAAATTTTTTCGGCATTATATGTGGAATGGATGTCCCAGAGACTGCACCAAGTCTCAGATGGATTAAACAGACCGTTTGTAAGTTATACTCGCAAAATCTCGGTTGGATCAAACTCCCTATACGGGCGAGGGCTAATATGGTTGTTTTTTTCGCAATGTCTCCAGGGCAGACCCAGAACTTTTAAGTAACCTCTCGGAAGCATGCCATTTTTGTTTTGTCAGGTTTTGTTGATAGATTAAAAGCAATAATAAGCCCAACAGAAGAAATGGCATGACCACACACATATATAGGAAACTCTAAGCCATTGGTGGTTTCACAAATCGCTGGGGTCTACAAGGAGTTCAATACATTTGTGTTTCTTGGCTCAGAAATGTCAATTACCAATAGCGGTATCAATGTATGGACGGGCGCGATAAAAATAAATGACTGAGATGTCTTTGTCAGCCATTGTTTATTATATCAGCCGTAACATTGTTTCTAATGTGAACGATGCGTGTCAACCTTAGTTATGAGCACAAACTAAGGTTCTCCTAGATCTGTCTCAATGTGCATCTTTGTTTTGCGACAAAGTTTCACCACACGTAAAAATCAGAAAGTGGTACGCATCGTTCAATGCCATTCTTAATCATGAGAGTTGGTCAATAGTGAGATCGACTGAGAGTTCATCTTTGGTTTTCTGGACCAGCCCCTACTTTCCTAATGATACTTTTGCCTGTCAGCATAAATACGGCCAGATCCTAAAGCGCATGAGTTGTGGTTGTTTCATTCGTCCGCCGATAGGGGTCTTATCACTATTTTTTAAAAGTAACGCTTTGGGTGTTGCCTTCTGTTTTCCCGGATCTCCAGCCGCAGTCACCAAATGTAACGTTATCAAATGTAACAGCATGGATGGTTACAATGCAGCAAATGGTTATGATTCTGGTAAATCGAAGACACATCGTAGAGGCCGCAGCCTCGTTGATAAGCGAGTATGCGATTTTCAGTTCACATGGAAGGGTAGCGACCTTTCTTTCTCGGCAGGGCAATCCTGCTTTGCGTCATCCATACGTATCTGGACTGACGCCGCCCCAAGCGTAGACACAGCACCCTGTTTGAAATCACACCACTCAGTGTACACGTTCAGGGTCCATGCAGCAAGCTCTGCACGAGCTCTGCTCCCAAGAAGTCAGCGGAGCCAAACCCTAGTATCAAATTTAAAAAAGCATGCATGTATGCAGATGTAAATTTGCGACCAATAGCTCAATACTCGGTTAAGACAATTTCTTCGCATGTTTTTTCATTGTGTTACAGCTTTTCACTTGTGCCTGGATGAAAGTCTGTTGACCCGCAGTTTAACCAAGCGTATTTGTTTTGCCTTGGTTTTCTGGCATAACTTTTGAATGGCGTAATCCAGGACACTTTCCTGAACTGCACCTCCAGTATCTGTCTTTTCCTTCTGGCATGGCTTGCAAGAATCGCATCAGGGATGGCACAAAAACCACTTCTCACGTCGCACAAGTCGTAAGTAACCACAGGTGAGGTCAACGATGGCTAGTGCTTAGCTTTGTACAGTGTCGATTTAGCCTATTTTCTGAGAAAATCTAGCAAATTTAACCACCAAAGTATCGCGTACACAAAACAAAATTGCGGACCGCTTTTGAGCTTCTCGTAAAATTCTGCACAAAAAGATTCAAATAGCTAAAGGTAAGGCCATAACCTTATTTTACCCCGGGACCTAGATTGACCTCGGGTCACTTCCCGAACTTTTTTTATTTTTCCAGCTTACATTTTGAAAAACTGTTTGCATTGTTCGTCTAGCAAAATGAATTCACTTGATACTACATCAAGCATGTTATGGCCATTCTTGCTCTGTTAATATGTTGCCGCGATGGCCGACAAATAATCGCCAAATGTAGGGCTATGACCAGGCTCGTGACGTCATTCCGAACTTTAAGGTCACCAAATGAGAAATGCCTGAGGCTCTGGATACCAGGCCATTGATTATCGTTCGAATCGTGGAAATCGGACCCTTGGTACGCCAGATAGATAAGGGCTAAAACAGTTCATTCACCCCAGCAACTGGAAGGTGGCGAAATGCCCCATTCATAGCAGGGTTAACTGATGTTCATGTGAGTTTGTAAATACAAGTACATATCAGCATCATTTACCTAGATGTTCCAGCACGGATGTCCTGAGGTGAATTCTGGTCCAAGATTTCCGTAAACCCCACTGCAGTCAGTCACGCTCCTAAATGTTCTGCATCACGCGACACGCGATTCGGGTATAACTCACGAGGCTTCTCACTATCCTTTTTTCTACGCGATGCATCCTGTCGCACCCATTCCGCTATTCATAGAATAATTAACTGCAACGGCTGTAGCCACAATTACCCCACAAATTTCGCGTGGTGATTGCCGCGAGTTTTACCGTTGCCCGGCAGCCGGTGGGCCAACAGGCTGGACAGCGCTGCACTCGGAGGCCGGGCCGGCTGGAGCGGTGAGAAAGTCCACGTCCGGCGGTCGGACGCGTGCAGAGCAGAGCCCGGAGCCCGGTCTCGCTCCCAGACGGCCGGCCGGGCCGGGTAATTTCGACGCCCGCTGGGGGTCCCGCTGCCAGTGGGGGGCTCCGACGCCGTCCAGGAAAACACCGTGATTAGAGCCGATTAAACATTAGGGGCGCCAATAACGAGCGACTGACTATTTTTGTCGATGATGGACTGGCCCGGTCCCGGTGGACAACGCCTCTGCGCTCCATTGTCTCGCGGTGTTTGTTGGTTTCCGGGAAGGAGGCGGCGGAGGCTTTTTTGCGCCGGCGGCCGGCTGCCCGCCGGCTACGGCGGCCGTGGCTCCGGGTCGGGCCGGCAGCCGGCGCCGTCCGCCGCGCCCGCGGCCGCGCCGCCGGCCGCCGCAGCCCGTGATTAAGTCATTGCCGGCGAGGTGTGTGCGCGCCGCCTGACCGCGCCGGCAGGAGTCGCCGGCGCCGTGAGCCGTCACCATTGTCATGCAGAGTAATGGGCCGGCGCACGTGCTCGTAACGCTGCCGACGGCCGGCCGCTGATTGACTGGTGCCGGGCTGCGGTCGTTTTTGCGCGGCAGAGGTGGCCGCCGCGCTCGCGGGCGCGCCGGGCCCGTCTCAGCGCGGCCGGCCAGGCGGCGCCGCGCGGCCGCGGCGACACCCGGTGTCGTCGCCGCTCGTGATGTCACGCTCCGCTGGCCGCTTTGGGCCCGCTGGAGTCGAGGCGCTTTTTACGGCGGTTTTTGCCGGCGCTCACGGCCGATTGGCGCCGTTTGAATATTGCCCGTAACCACAGGCAAGCGCCACAATGGCGGCACCCCGACAAAGCCGCGCCGCCCCGCCTGAAATATGACGACACTGTTATCGGGATATCTCTGCGCACTGCACCGTTTACCTCTGATTGTGGTGACCTCCCGACCCCGGCCGACCCGGGGCCGCATCGGGCCATCGGCGCGCAGTTAGTCACGGCGCCGACAATCGCGACGCGCCGCTCTCGCCGCGCCGCGCCGCGACCGCCGCGTCCTCCGCCGCCCGCTTTGATTAATTCTCGGCCGGCCACGATTACGTGCTAAGTGCGGCCTAATAACGGGTGTGCTATGACTCTATCGTGATGGCGTATTGTTCCATATTTACCCGAGTAATTTGGGCGGGCGGTGCGTGACAGCGGTCGTTTAGCGATGAGCGATCGGTTCGCGATACGCCGAGCGGTCCACGCTTGGCCCGGATCTCGGCACCGCCCCGGGATCGCGGTGGATCGGCTGTTTTGCAACGTTCGCAGTCGTGGCGCCGTTAACGTGGGGTCCACGCACGCCGAGCTGCAGGCGCAGCCCAGGGCCTGGGCTCGGATGCGGCACCTCCTCATGGCGCAGGGCTGCAGATGGCGGTGCAACGGGAGACTACTGCATGGAGAGGTGGACAAATTACCTAGATGTAGGATATACGGTCTTGACAGCATGGCCCACTGAACGATCCACGGAGCATTGGGAACTGCAGAAATGCTGAAGCATCACTAACAAGTCATCAGTAATACTGGCCTTTTCTGCATCTTTGTTTGCGCTTATCGTGTTACTCAGTATTTCCGTACGCAATGCCTTTCAATCTAAGTGTTAATAATAACAAAAACGTGCTTGAAACCCTCGAAAAGCGCGGATTAAACAATAATTGCGATAGGTCTCCCAACCATGTTTTGGTATGCTGTGAATTATTCTACGCTCTATTTTGGGCCCTTTTATAATTCTCTGTTTCTGCCAAACCTCATTATCCATTATCATTGCATGGCGACGAATTCATAATACTTCGCATTATTAACATATTTGTGTCATGTACCGACAACACCAGCAGGGAATATAGATACCTTGCTAAGTAATAACCAGTGAGTAAATGACTGACAGTGTAATGAACCGAGCAGGCATCCGCGTTTTGTTCAACGTTATGTCCGGAAACTTCCTGTCAGCGTAACAGATTGTTTCAGCCTTCGTGATCTCGCTCTTGACACCGCCTGCGTTCTTCGCGCCACAGTAAAACTACGGCAGACATATAATAGAAACGTTGATCCAGCCCCAAATACCAATTACAGCCTGTGGTAATTGTTTAATTTTTCCCGGCTGAGAATGCTTCCCCGGCCGGAATGCGCCGGTTTTTGCGCGCCGCTCGTCGGTGGCGGTCCGTTTTTGTCGCCCGGGCGGGACAGGCTAATGACTGAGGCCGGCCGGCGGTGGGTGTTTCTGCACTGCCTCAGCCGACCCGCCTCTGTCCGAGCGTGTTATGCGCGCCGGCGACCTGGCCCGGGTCGGGTCACCAGGGTCAGACCCGCCGGCAGGGACTGGTGTAACCGCCGCCCGATACAGGGCAGGTGCGTCCGTACACAGCACAGGGCGAACGAAACTCCCGCCGATGCCGAGCGAGTCCGTCCCCACCTGTTCCGGTGCAGAGCGAGGTCATCCCAGCCCGATGAGGATGAAACGCCCCTATGCAGAATAAAATCATATCAGCCCGATAAAGGACGAGATTACCTCAGCCCAATACACAGCGAAATCGTTCTGCTGTTCCACATATCCGTCTTCCTAGGATACAGCACAATCATTTTTAAACTTGTGTCATTGGGAGTACACTATGGCGGCACTGCATGAGACAACCTCTGATCCACGGCGGACAAAATGCGATAGGATGAAACATCGTGAATGACCTCTTCGCGAAAATTTTCTGGCATTCAAGAAATTGGAAAGTATCAATAACAATTCTTTCAAAATCGTTACCACTGACCAACGACAACAGTCTTCACACCAGCCGTGTGACTACCAAGCAAGATTGTGCCTGATTCACCTGAACTGGATCGATTCACTTCCGGAAACCCATAGCGGGGAATCGATACTGGTTGAAATTTAGTGCATTTTTTTTAAAAGCAAATCAATTCAATTCGGTTCCCGAGCCATGACTAAATCGACTCAATTTTGATCCAGTTCAGAGCATATAGACGCATATATATATATATATATATATATATATATATATATATATATATATATATATATATATATATATAATGTTTTATTGAATAGTAAAACAAAAATAATACAAACATATAAAAAATTAAAAGTGCAAAAAGTTACACGGTGAATTTGTCACTGAACTCTGTGATCTTTTTGATGGTTCGATTTGCGGATGATTCTTCGGATTAGTATGCGATTCAATCCTGATTCTGATTCACTGAAGGCTTTAACTGAATCGAGTCGGACTCTGATTCATGACAGAAGTGATAAATTCCTGAATCGATTCCGGGTGGATTCGATTCGATTTAGAATCAAGCACAAGCCTGCTGCCAAAGACAATGTGAGCAAAGAACAAATAGTCTTCTGTTTGCGTCCCAGTACGTACCTATCTCAGGACGCACCTCCGGGCCGGATTCCCAGTCCAGAAAGGTAGGAAGGGGGGGGGGGACGTGGCGCGTCTTCCGTCGCCGGTCGGCGCCTCTTCCCCGTCCCCGCCACCCCCACCCCCGCTACGGCCGGGTGTCGTGAGCCGGCTCCATTTCCCGCACAGTGGGCCGATAATGCGGCCAGCGACGGGCCGGCCACGCCGACCGCGTGATGTACGCGCGCAGCCGTAACGACTATCAAGTTCCAATTACGCGTCGATGCCTGCGTCGGAGCGCCGTTGACTTATGTTATTGGCCGGTCCGCCCGGCCGGCCCGGCCCGGCCCGGCCCGGCGCGGGGTTTCTCTCCCCAGGAGCCCGCCAGACCGGTGGTCCCGCTGCGGCACGCTAGATGTCAGGCCAGGCGGCAGCACGGGGACTAAATGGGCATGCGAGACGACCACGAGCACCAACCCGGCGACCATGAACACTTGCAGCACCCGAGTCCATTGCACATCGTAAAACCTTCGGCTATTTCCGCTCTGCGACTGCCGATCGATCTCAACAGAGTTTCGATCCCGTGACCTACTTTTCTTGGACCAATGATCCAATGATCGCTTCATTCGCAGCACACGGACAAACTGGCGAGACCTCTCAATGCAGCTAAATCCTGCACACACAAGGGCGCCATTCGCCACGATCTTTGTGAACAATTAGCAAATGTCTGCTAACGACGGTCTCTGCAGCGAGGGGATAGTTTATGTTGCCAGACTCCCTGATTAGCACCGGTTTCCACTATGAGACCGTTCCCACCCGTGCACCGGACGGTGGGAATGTCAAGTAAAATGTGTTATTGCCGCAGTGCACTATTTCCGGAGCAAGGCGGGCAAGGCAATGCATGACTTCCATAGCCCTGGGACGATGACATCATCACAGCTTTTATCCTGGTTGGTCTGCTTATCGTGCTAAGGGCTTAGTTGCCATTCCGCTTGTTCGCTTTTCGCTCACACCTGTTGTCGAGTACGGCGTGAGCACATGTTCACACCCCTTCAAGGCATTACATTACGTGTCCTGATAACGGTCAGTAACGTCAGACATTTTCCTACTGTGCAACATTGTCCGCAAGTCGATGACTCCTGGGAACGCTCGGGACGATTCAATGCGGCATCAAAAGCTTGGCAACATTCTCTGAATGATGCCACTTATATGTCTTTAAAGTGGCGCGTAAAGCGCGCTTTAAGTATGGACCTCGCCTTAGGAAGCTGGGGTGAGAGGACCAGGGGCGTAGGAACTGGAGGCAGGCAAGGGGCGCTGCCCTCCCCAAGCTTTAGACAACACTTAACATTAACACTACGACGGTACATGGAAAGAAACGAGGTAAAAATCACGTTTGTCCCCCCCCCTCCCCATCTCCACAGAGGTTCTGACACTACTGAGAGAGGACTCCGCCCCGCTATCCTTTGTTAGGTATGGAAAGTAGGTAGGGTGGGCATTACACAAAGAAAGGTTTGGAGTTCATTGTTCCACAAAGAAAATCCATGACGGAGTCCTTGAGTTCGTTGTCTTAATAAATATCCTTCCTCGCAAAAACTTCAGGTTTTTCCCGGCCAAAATACTCTCACGGTGTCACCGCCAGTCCATTTTTCTCTCGTCAGGACTTATGTGGCAAACCAAACATTGCCTTATCAGCAGCCCTGGCGGAGCGGCCGAGCCGCAGAGCCAACCGCCAGCAAACTAGGCAGGACCAGGCCGGCATCACCAGTTTCTGCGGCTGCCACTGGAGAGGGAGGGTGTGGCACCACGTGAAGAGTCCCGGCCCCTGTGACGCCAGCTGACGGCTGAGAGCGCTGGGCGACGGGAGAGCTCTGCGCCGCCGCCGCTGCGCCTCTGCAGCCGGTCTGCAGCGTGCAGAGCCCGCAGAGCCGCCTGCCGAGTCGGGCAATATAGCACCGGCCGACGCCGGCCTGACATGATGCGAGCCGGTTGAGTGGCGGGCCGGCCGGCTCACCGATCGGGCGGGCAGCGGGCTCGGGCGCGATCCTCTGGGCGGGCGGCGGGCTCGGGCGCGATCCCCTGGGCGGGCGGCGGGCTCGGGCGCGATCCTCCGCGCGGGCGGCGGGCTCGGGCGCAATCCTCCGGGCCCAAACCGCCGGTCGAGCTCAGTGCCAGTTCATCGACCACAGGTAACTCAGCGAACTGACACACTGTCGAATGCTGTTGAAGAAACACGATGCTGTCGTTGAAATAAGGAGTTTGGATCCGCTGTTTCAAACAAGCCCTAGAAGAGACCGCTTTGGGTGAGTCGCAGTGAAATGCGGTGTGTTGCACCCATTAATCTTGTTTCATGTTTGTGTTTTGACCTCCATTGGTCAGCACGACAGCACTAAATCTACCTGACAGCTTAGCGTATGGCACGGTGTGCAGCGAAGAACTGGTAGCTGAATAGAGAAGGAAACTTCTTCATGTCTGTTCACATTTGTCGACGGTGAGCACGTAAACATCACAATTTTCGGAATGATTTTTTGTCGACAAACAGAAGCACTCAGAAACAACACTAGTCACCAAAGTCTTATTTATCGCCACATCCGCTGATGCTAGAAAGATTCAACATGTTACAAAGTCCACGAGAACGTGGACGCACAACTCAGAACAAAAACGTCGCACCCAGTCTCTTACATCTTTCTCATGATCGGATATTTCGCCGGGCACTTGTGAGATTTGTGGGGAGAGCAACATTACGTTGGCATCACTCGCGCTGTAGTTCCCACAGTTTGCAGAATAGCACAGCCACCTTTCGGACATGTTTTGAGAAATCCCTAGCCAGCAGAACCTCGGGCAGGCTGGGACGGAGACGACCGCAATTCTTCCCGTCTGATCCAATCTCTCGTCCATACAGTTGATATTTATCGTTAACCGCTCGGAAGTCGACTGTTTAAGACCGAATTCGACACGACCCGATCCCACGACGACCTTCATTAACTGAATGCGGAAGGCACGCACGCATTTTTACCGTCTGCAGACAGCGGACATCAACGTCCAAAGATATCGCGCACGAGGATGGCCGTGCAAACGACAACGGCAAGCTCTCACAGACGGCAGGTGGGAGTTGCTGCGGGGGGCAGGTGTCGCCTGCGCAGGCGGCCGTTTTTCCCCAGGCTGATGGTCTCGCTCGCAGGCGGCAGAGGGCGCCGCTGCCCACACGAGCCGGAGGCGCCGGGCGACACACCGTGGAGCGCCGCATCTCACGGTAGCACGGGCGCTAGACCGGAACGAGCAGCCCCCGCCAGCCCGCGCTGCACGGACAGCAGACCTCCTGGCCTGACGGGACGCCATCCCTCGGGGGATGACACGGCTCAGCAGATCCACCGAGCAGACGACAACAGACGAAAACGGCGGATCCCCGAGAACACAAGACACCGCCTGAGGGAATGACCCGGCGCACGAGCCGCCGCGTCGCGCCGCAGGCTCACCAGATCCACGGAGCAGAGGACAGCAGACGAGAACGGCGGATCCCCCGAGAACACAAGACACCGCCTGAGGGGATGACCCGGCGCACGAGCCGCCGACGTCTACGCGGGAGTGCGGAGCGCTCGGCTAACCGCTCCGCCGATCAGAAGAACGGCCGGCAGTGGTTTTAGATATGACATGGGGCGCCAGTACCGCCTCAGCGCAAGAGAAAAACCGCCCCCACAGCGCCAAATTATCTCCACCAGGAGCCGCGGCTCTGCTTTGTATGCTAACTGGAGCCCTGGTCAGCGTTGGCGGTGCGTTTTTGCCGGGCTGCGGCCGTCCACCACCATGACAGGGGTCACTGCTGCGGTCACACTAATTGCTACTAATCCGTTGCCACTTACAGGTCGAGGTGCAAAAATGTATCGAGATATTTAATGCAGCTGCCGTCCGGCATCCCAGCGCTGGTGTCGGGCAGTAAAAACTGTGGCGCCGACGGCACCGCTGAAAAGTGCCGGGCAGATGTGTGGCCGCCCAAAATGGGAGACCCTTCCTTTTGTCAGCGGCCATTTTTGCCCCCGGCGCAAAAGTGCGATTCCAGACGCCGCGAAAATTACGGATCGCGGAATCTGCGATCGTCTCCGCGATTGAGAGCGACGGACAGCTGAGACGGCTCACGACCGCACCGTCTCAGCACGTTATCAGGGCTGGTCGGACGGTGGGAACTCTCTGCAGACAGACCTCGGGGGAGCCAGGGCTGGCCGCACGGCCGGTTCCTCATGCCACCGCGAACCGCCCTGTTAATAAACCTGAACAGGGGCGGGGTTAGCGCCCGCCGCCGTCCTACCGTGCATGCGAGGCCATGTGCTTCCACCAAGACACATAAAATCCAACAGTGAGATAGACTCTGGCATACTGCTGTCCGAATCAAATCACATTTTTAGGGCGTGAAAGTGCATTGGTCTTCCGTGGCTACCATTAACGCAAAGAAAAACGTCATGTCAGGAGGTACGTCAAAAACGTATGTCAGGAGCACGCAGGTGCCGCGCTGAGGCTGCTTATTCACGACACAAACTTCATTAAAAATTTTATGGGTGCACTGATATCTGTTGCAGTACGGCCTAAATCCATCTTGTTTCAACTTTTCAGAGCAATGAGCAACTCTTCATTTTCTTGTATTATTAACAATTTTATTAATGATATGGGCATATTTTCGATGTTGAAAAGTGATCATTTCGCCAGGCCAGCCGTTCATTTTCAACAATAGCAGACAAACCTAACGTAAATAAGGAGGTATGATATCAAACTGTTACCTTGAACCTCTTAATCAAACTGTCACCTTAAACCTCACTGAGCTTAAGGATTTTCAGCTACGAGCTCATCGAGAAGAGAGGCCACCTCCTATCCATTCCGCCCTTAAATGAGAGAGGTCAACGGATTAATGTGTGTGTAGCTCGTGCCTTTCCGAATTCTAAAAATATCTGATTTGACCCGTTCAGGCCACCTAGTGGGCTCTCAGGTCAATGCAAAAGAGCTTATTACGCCGTTTGCCATGTCAGCCGTCATCGCACTAGTTTTGCAACAGAAGGGCCTGCAAGACATGCTTTTGTAGCGGCTGGTTTTAAAATTGGTCAGGCTTTGTGTTTAGCATTTTTCCGCGTCAAGGTCGGCAATCCAGAGGCAAAAAATCATTATCAACTCTTGCGATGCTGTTAGTGCCAAACACTTTCTGTTTTGTTACAATAGAACAGAGCTGCGATTATCCAGAGGGGTAAGCATAGTTTCCATTATAGAAATCAGCACCGACAATTACCGTACAGCCATTTCAGAATTATTTTGGGGCTTTATAACACCAGTAACCTCGCTTGAACTTGGAAAGGTCACAACAGTTCAAAGCCCGATATGTTTTCAAACTTGGAAGATCACAACAGTTCAAAGCCCGAAAGTCCTGCACCAAAAACTGACCCCATATCTTGTCAAACCCATGCGAAAAAAGGCAGAGTGTAATTCAGATACAAAACAGCGGTGCAATGTCCAAAGTATGAGGTCACAATTCGATGATCTGCGTGACCTAAATTAAAAAAAAAAAAACGTGCAGAAAAGATGTAAGGTTCACTACCGCAAACTTAAGGTTAACGATGCCGGGACAACGACGCAGGCAAAGCAGTCGCTTCGTGACGAGTCTTTCAAACAACGTTTGATGCATCTACTACGAGACAAACTTCGGGTCACGGTTCACCCTCGAAGAGCCTCTGAGCATGCCTACTGCCAACACTCCTGCACGTTTAACGGCATCCAAAAATAGAGCTTGCCTGGCGTTGCCAATAGAACAGCTGAGATGTGTTGTAAATACTGGGCTGTCACGACCGAGGGCCAAGGCATCCGGCGTCCGTGTGACCATGGTCAGCACGGAGCGGGGCGGGGGCAGTTGGGCGCCTGCAGCCGCACGGTTCCGTTACGGGCTTTCAGCAGGACTGGAGGACGGACGGAGATACTGTGCCGGAGGCGAGCGGTGGGTATCGCACCGATCGGCAAACGCTGCGCACGCCGCGCCGCTGCCGCCGTGGAGCGTGCTGGCCCGGAGGGGGCGGGCTGTGCTGCTGGGCTAACCGGACCTGCTCCGTGGCACCCACGCCCCCCCCCCCCCATGCTGCATGGACGGCCGCGGCGACCCTGGCGCGCTCTTGACATTGGCCAGGCGGATCTGCGGCCGAGTGAAGGCTGCCCGGTATCCTGGTGCTGCCGGGACGTGGGCCGGTCCAGCCAGTCTCGGGCCGACCAGCTCCCACCGCGACAGCCTGCATGGTGGGGGGAGGGGGGCGGGGCGCAGGCAGTCTTGGTTTGGCCAACTCCCACCCCGACGGCCTACACTGAAGGGAGGTGAGAGGGAGCAGGCAGTCTCGGCCCCCAGCTGTGAGGGCGGGATACCAGGACGGGAACAGGTCACCAGTAGCGCCAGACGGCCTACACTGAAGGGAGGTGGGAGGGAGCAGGCAGTCTCGGTCCCCAGCTGTGAGGGCGCGGTACCAGGACGGGAACAGGTCAACAGTAGCGCCAGACGGCCTACACTGAGGGGGAGGTGGGAGGGAGCAGGCAGTCTCGGTGCCCAGCTGTGAGGGCGCGGCACCAGGACGGGAACAGGTCACCAGTACCGTCAGACGGCAACGCATCGGCACAAGACTGTACTGAATTGCATTATCACCTCTGAGCCGCTTACAGTGTGCATTGCATTTCACCACTGAGGGTCATTCAGTCCGGAATGTTGTTACAGCCCTGAGCCACATTGTTCGTAATGAAGATGACTGCATGCACACCAGATTCAGCAATTCCTTACTGTTCGTCACACTGGAGCACCTAATGATCACCATAAACAATCCAAAAGGTGTCTGATAACTGTGAGGTGGAAGCGTCATGGGCGGGTGATGTATGATGAAGTTGGTTGTAGATCACGGCTGCTCCAGGGAGAATCGCCTTTTTCCCAACTCATGAATAAATGCAATACTTGTAAACTTGTATGCTGTCTTGTGGATCGTACACGGACGAGCTGCTTCTTCGCTTTTGTTTTTCCAAGGTGGGTTGACAAGGACTCGTATTCTTTCACTCTTTTTATTCTTATGCGCGAGGTACAGTGTGCTGTTAGTGGCCAACTGCCCACTTCGCACCACGCTTTCACCCAAGATCATATGCGTGATTGCTTCGTCTGAAAGCAACTTTGACGGCAAATTTAATTTCTGTCTTTGTCTTTGGACCTTGACAGTTCTTTTTTGACCCGCTACCGAGAACTGACAAGACATTTTATCTGAGAGAGAACTAGGTAAGCTGTTGAGGTTCCAGGTGGCATAATGTTTTGTAATGTCGCTGGTGCGAAAGGCTGGCCAGTACTCCCATGTTTCTTTTGGTGATCAGGGCGATATCATTGTACCGGTAGACGTTCTATAAAATGTTCATAATTGTAAGATTGTTTTCCATTTTTTCAAGGACTGAGTACAGATTTCCGAAGGCGATGTTTAAAAATAACGCAGATTTCGTCGACTTTTAGAACGATGAGCAGGGTCTTGCTGCCGTTCATTTTAAGTAAGGGTAATGGTAATACATCAGTTTCCAATGAATCTGCTTCAGCTTAGACAAAGGATGAAGACTAGTTTTCTCTCCAGTAACTAGAACATCGCTGTCTTCGTCCTGCTGATAAAATTCCGGTATCCGCGAAATACAAATCAGGGCCCCTTGCAAACTCTACGAACTGCAATGAGCTCAAAACCGAAAATTATAAAAAAGTCAGCAGTTTTAATGTTTTTTCTTCTGACACGCTGTACAAAGCCAGTTTCATTCTACGTGCTCTTAAACCATCTGTTATCCGCTATATGACACGGCAGATCATTTTATACCAGAATATGGCACCTGAGAAACCGACAGACACTGCCACTAAAAGTTTCCTTGGTGAATAAAAAATCATGGTGTAAATGTGTCCGTGCTAGCAACATCTGTAATTTGATCTGATCTGATCTGCAGTGTCGAATTCGCTGAAGGAAGTTGGCAATTTCCTCATAAAAATGCATGGCATAAACTCTTATAATATAACAAAAATAATCGTTAGCATGAATTCTGAAGACATCTGGTTCCGTTTTAGACTGTTGGGGTGATTCGGGGAGAGTGAAGAGACCTAGAAAGTTGAATTTCATGTCCTCAGCAAAAACCACCTAACTGGTATGCTTAAATATCCACACAACTGAAACCAGTATAAAGAGGAAGACAGTGTGTCAAATTAAAAGAGCAGAAGTTTAGTTCGTTTACTACAAAACACTTCAAGATGAGCAACAAAAAATAATATTTTTCATGTTGCCTTGTCATTTTGCAAAGTACGAAACAAACCATAGGTATGATGGTAGGTGAATATTCAACTTCGGATCATTGCCGGATTAAAAAAACATTTGTGTATTGCTAATACGTTGTCAGTAGTTTGGTCATTATTTTGTCCATTTTCGTCAGTAATAAATCGTGATATTAATTACAATTAACAGATATGGCTTTCAAACAATATCTTTGGAATGCTATGACTACTCAGGGTATCAGGGTAACACAGATATTTCAGTTCCTATTGATACTTTATCGGCATCAACGCATTTCTTTGCGAGCGATCTTTATCAAATGTAAGACTGTTGTCAGGAAACAAATGAATCAAATGCAGCCATCATTTCATTACTTGAAATATTTGATAATTCAAATACTTGAACAACCAATTGATGCGTGCACCTAAGCTCAACGACTTTAACTTAATGCAGACTGAAGTTTGCGGACAAAACGGCGAATTTTGTTGTAGTTTCTGTATGGAGTGTTCCTCCACGCATTTTCCGCGGATCATGGAGCATTGCTCTGATCTGTTCTTCGCCCGGAAATGCGATATGGGTCATTCCATGTCAGACTGCACAAAAACTGACCCGGCCCCCTTCAGTTGTAATGAAATTTGGTACGCTTATAGCACCCACAAAAGCGCCAATCATAAATTTTTCGCCCTGAGTGGCCTCTGAGGTCAAAGTTACAGGTCATGAAAGGTCACCGATTTTTACAAATATTGCATGGTTTGAATGGTTACAATTCAGTGACAGACTGCCACAGAGATTATCGCCATTCGAAACAGGAATGTTCCAGATTTCATAAATAAGTTCGATTTTCGGTAACTCTGGGATGGCCTTCGACCTATCTAAGTCACATGGAACGTTTGCGATAATAATCATGTTTGCCCACCGTGGTCTCTACGAAAATATATCTCATTGTGTCTCGAAATACCTACAATAAGCGTGGAAAAAGCACTACTGCACAAACAGAAACCTTGTTAGCTATCTCAAATTTCGTGTTGCCAAGTGGCGTTTGAGAAATGCGCCCATGAGGCTATCTGACCAACATCGATTGATTTCCTGCTTTTCGTTTGTCGGATTGCTCTACAATTTAACATGCACGATGTCTTGAGAGCCTGCTGCACGACGGCTGTCTTTTAAATTGCTTCATACGAAAGACCAAAGTTCATGACATGGCACCCCAACATCAATCAAACCCTACCAACCACATTCGACATACCCGTTCTTCACATTTTGACAGAAGCGTGTCTACCGGATGTTCTTAGGCTTTTAAGCAAACTGAGACAATCTTAGTCGAGCATCGGGGCCTTGTGAAGGTCAACTATTTCTTATGCAGTTCGACGCGGAATAGCCCATATCACGCTTGGCTTTAGGAAGAATTAGGAGTCTCTCTTGGTTCACCCGAAGAATCTCACCCAGTGCTTGACTGGAGACACAGAGATGCGTGCACACAGAAACTGATCATCGGAATAAGCATTGTGCTTTCCACCATCTGAAGAGATGACTTCGACCAGAACGTATCGACCAACAGCAAGATCAGCATCTGTAAAAGACGCAAGGGCGTGCGCAGGTACATTTCTGTTATCGTGATGCTGATCTTTGTCATTTTCACTATCACACTAAGGAACAGTCTCTATATCTGTTCTTCTTCCTCCTGTCTCTTGTTCGCGAAAGACGTTGTGGTTAACATCGATTCTTTTTCGTCTGTGGACGCCAAATGACCCTGCAGTCGGTGCGCCCCTAAGCCCCAATAACCAACCAATCGTCTGTAGTCTTGCTTCCTCCCATTTTCTTGCCGTCAGACTGCGTCAATCTCGAGAGTGGACGCGGCTAGAAACGACCAGCCTCTTCCGCTTTCTAGCCGGAGCATTGCAAAGACCACGCAGGCCCGCGGGCCTGGAAAGCAGCTAGTCGAGGGCCCTGATGGGTCATCACGGCCGCTGGTGAATGGCCCCAGCTTATCAGCAGGACTGGTGGCGTCTGACGTGGCGCTCGGCCCTTTCAGCGAATGGCACAGGTGTCTGCTCCTGGGACCTGTCCGATGAAGCATCAGACAATATCGGATCAGAGAGATCTGTAACGGAAGACAGTATGATCGCTTCTTCGTCGAAGATGTGGCGAAGACGCGGCCAGATTCCAGACGCTTGGAACTCAGCCGTGATGCTGGAGGGTGTTGCAGCTTTCGTCCATGCAACACCAATCAGCTCTGACATCTCGCAGATGGTGATTCACCGTCCAGGGCGAATCATCAGCCAATTGTTGGTTGCCACATTGAGCAATATGGACATTGGACCGTACACTGAGATGCCCAGAGGCTGCGTGTGGTAAGACGTATATGGTGGTAAGGTCATAATGTTTACCCCCTCCTTCGCCAGCTTCACCAATGAAACTCAAATGGCTGTCATGGTTCGAAATCGATGTGTCCAGCAATAGTGCGTTCGGATTCTGAGCTGAGTGTTTGATCACGTGCTGCAACATCTTGAGGAAATGTCATGTTGACACGCAGCCACTCGTACAACTTTGCCTCAAAAACCCTTCTGGTGCACCCGATTGTGATACTGGGCCATTGGAAAAACGAACACTGGTGGCACCACGATGCCCGCTGTGAAAACCATTCTCCACACCATAACAAGCTTTCCACCTGGCCAACCCTCTTTTCTCCCCTTCGTCGTCACCACTTTTGGGGCCTTTTCAGCGGCGTGGAAACTTACCTAAATTCAAGATATAACTTCCTTCATTGCCAAATAACTGTATCGACGTCTCCAGGTTGTCAAAGAAACATCCCACCGTATGATTGTTGAATGTCGACGCCCGCGATAATGATGTAGTATCGAGGCTCCTGAACGACGGGGTTTGATGGCGTTTCAAGAATCCTGCGAACCAGTCAGGACTGCTATTTTCTCCTCCTCCCAGTCCGATGGCATCTTCATTCTTCAATCTCCTTTCTTCTTCGAGCTAGCCTTGGAAACATCACAGGCCAGAGTTCTTGCATCTGCAACTGTCGGGCCATGAAACATTTTAGTGCTCGTGAACCCGGCATTGCCTGGGGTATTTCGCCACATTTCATTGGCTGGGGAGACATTCAGCGCCTTCCCCCTTTCGTCTTTCTCGAGAACTAATCGTTTGCTTTGACTGATTCAAACGGCAATCGATGGCCCCGAGCCGTGAGGTCTTGTGTCATAAGCATTCAACGCCCATGTCACAAGAGGGGGTAACAGCGGAGGGGCAGGGGCGTTCAACGCCCGCGTCTATCTCGAGATTCAATCGTTCGATTTGGCTGATTCAAACGGCAATCAATAGCGCCGAACCATGCGGTATTGTGACATATACCCTGTTTTTTTTTTTTACGATGGAGTCAATGATGACGCCACAGGTAAGGTCAAATACTCAGAAGTGACCCTTTTCTCCAGAGTTGCCTCATCGCACTGAAAAGCAGACCGAGACTGACGTTTGCATGGCAACATGTCTCCGGTAGCCTGGTTTCATATTCTGAGAGTCATCTGACCCAAGGTCATCAAAAATCAAGGTCACAGGTCTAAGTCAAATTTGACGTCAGTGATAACTAGCCATAGCAGTGAATGTCTTCTTGGTCCATTTGACACGGAGATTCTCAAAAAGACATTTTCAAAGAGAAATGACACCAATTACGGTGCACATGCAACTTTCCAACATTTTGCTCTTCCAAACTCGGAGTATCACGAACTGGCCAGTGGACTCCATCTGTCGTTTCCCCATGACCCCTACCAGCTAATTTTGCTCATGTTGCGCATTTTCATGAAACGCTACACCAAGTTGTAAAGACCGATAAATCCCCACCGGTCATCCAGCGCGTCAAACGGACGTCACCAGTTTACTCGCGAAGCTGCAATCTGCATGAAACCGTCAAAGATCATTCTACAAAAAGGTTGCATTGCTGCAAGAAACTGCTGCGTAAGTTGTGTGTGCAATATCGCACAAAAGAAATCCATAATCTCCCCAACTGTATCCAAAAATCATTTTATTTAGTTTCGTGGCGAAACATATCCTCACTGCACCAGAAAGTGGAAAACGCATACTTGATCTAGAATGACCTAACATGAGGTCAGTAGAGTCCTATGTTGAGCTCTTAGGTCATGCTGATACGCAAGGCCAGCCACAATCATCATGCACTGTAAAAGCGCCGACAATGCAGCAGCGAAATAAAATCGAACGTCAAATCGCAAAACATGGTAGTCTTTATGACGTCATTAAGACGTGACCTAGCATCACCTCGTTTCCAATTGCTTTGTCAGTATGTGTACATTTGAAGTAAGAAAGACGCAGAAAATTAAGGGGACGTTAAATCCCCCTCCCCCACCAGTCAATGGCGGTTTGAAAGAAACCGCTCTATTGCAGTCTCTCCTTCGTTATGGTAAAATTGGGTTCTTTTGCTAGTTGCCTTGCAGAGGGGCATCTTGGAAGATCGTTAGGTAAGATATGCGTTTGTGCTTATAAAATATCTCTAGAAATTGAAATATCTGTGTTACCTGGAGTTGCATAAAGTCGCAAAGATATTGCTTGAAACGCATACTTATCAAGTCTGACTAATATCACGATTAATTACTGACGAAAATTGGGAAATGAGTGACAAAACCAGTAACAGCCTATTACGAATACGCAAATATTGTTTTTAGCCTGAAAAATAATCCAGAGTTCACTGTTCCTTTACCACCATACCTTAAATGGCGTATTGCTTATCCCCCTTAAACATGTTTCATGTGTCTCTGAATTTTTTTGTATCCCACCGAACGACGAAGTAACATGGAACAACGCTATTTTTGTTCTCGTATTAAGGTGTTTTGTACTAAAAAAGTAAAAGTAAAAACTAAACTTCTCTTTTAACTTGGCACACTAGTCTCCCTATTGATACTCGTTTGGATTATGTACCTATTAAAGGTAACTGTTAACACATGCCTTTTACGTGGTATTTGCGAGGGACATAGAATTTAGTTTTCCAAGTCCTCCCAGGTCTCCCGTGCCATTTGCGGCCCTAGCATTATCGCCTTTCTTCGATGACGGAAACATGGCACGCAGAACGACAATATTTCTTCAGTTCACTTCACGACGCTATTTTCTACAGTAGCTTATTTTGTGAGTAAATGTCATTTAAAGTGCCGTTGACGACAAAATCGGTCAACAACGTCCTGGTCCGACCTGTTATTGGAATCTCCTGAAAACAGCTAAGTCGCTGAAGTGGCGTTTACAGTGCGCGGGTTCCCTATGTGGTGTTTGAGGCGGGAGCGAACGGCCTGTCTCGCACGTTTTGCATTTTCTGCAGGACGGGTTAGCAGCATGTTTGGAGATGTCCCAAAGTTCTTGAGAGGTATGTATGGGATTTCACACCGCTCCTTTCCAGGGCTTGCCATTAACCTTATGTCAAAATCCCTGAATATTGGGGATCTACACTTCCCATCCCCCCACGATGTTCTCAAGCCATGACTAGCAAGTTTTTTGGATATGGCTGTTAATGACATTCAGATAAACACTAAACAGCCTGATGAATCTGGGACGCTGTGTGGATCTACTAGTACCAACGCCGGCATGCGCAAGGCTTACTAGAAATATTACGCTGCGGAAACAAAGTCCTAAACTACCTAACAGCTGTTATGAATTCGTTTCTCATCATCTTGAACATTTCCTTTTAGTCGCAGTCCTGGACAAAAATGCCTTTGGATACAATTAGGCAGTACAATCTCTACCATCGCTAAAACAGATTTATGTTCAGTTAGATGAACCGAAAGCCGTCTAGTGCAATCCACGTTTCATTACAAATGGCGCACTGAATTTAGGCTATTCTAGACTATTATTCACTAGACTGCTACACTATCATGAAAATTTCGTTGCTAGAGCAGAGCCAGTTCTATACCTAATCACGCACTACAGCATCTGACTTCGCCGTTTTTCAAATATCTCAAGGAAACCAAGACAGGGACATAACATTTCACGAAAAGTGAACCGCGCTGTGTATTTCGAGCCGTGAACGTTTTTAATTCATTGCAGATGGCAAGCCAAATTTTTCGCTCGGCTAGACGTTTTTATGCGCAATGTACAGAGAAATATTTGGGCTATCCCTTAGTTGCGTCAGATGTTTGCTGTCTGCCATTTGTTTCGAGCTGGCGATGCGAAACGCCGAGAATGGGACAGAAAACCATGACCGAGCTTCCGTCGGACAGCCGCGGCCGGCGATTCCAGTCCTGCAAATGATACACCCCGACTGAGGAAGAAAATTAGGAGCCCCATCGACTGCAGGTGGGAACAACTTCGTGGGAAACGTTAATTCATTTAGACTAAACAAATGTATGTTATGCATGACATGCGGGAAATTCCCCGATTCCAGTTTCTTTATAGCCATGTACTGTGGGATCATAAACGATTTGCTAACAAGGCCTGCTTTCCCGCTTTCCCGGAACGATGGGTGTTACGTAAACCAACCTGTCAGTACTACAATATGAACACTTGTTAAAAACCCTTGCGTCAATGAAATACTGTCATTATTCAACAACAACCTTTGCTTCGTGCCGCTGATGCAACAAAAGTTTTGCGTTGCTGATACCAGCTGCAGCTTTTTTTTTCACACGTGAGACCGACACTTGAAGCAAGACATTACCATATTTGGATAGGAGCAGGGCAGGACAGTCTTTCCAAGCCCTACCTTTCCGGAACGGTGGGCTTTACATAAGCCAACTTGTCAATACTACAATGCGAACACGTCTCAAAAATCCTTGCGTCAATGAAACATAACTGAACGATCACGCAATGGCCTAGCGCACGGTTGGCTCAGCAGCCGAATGCAGGTCAGACTTTGTGGTACGGAGACGTTATGTCATTAGGTATCATGCCCTTCTTTTGCCGCATGCTACGACCCATGTGGTAATTAACCCTATTCCCGGCAAGGGGAGGGGTTGAATCCGCCCCCTCGGATTTTTTGCTTGCCAATTCCAAAGTTTTTGATGCAGCTTCACGAAACTTGCTGACTATTTCTAACCATTCTTTCCACGAACTGCAGTAAAATTTCGTAACTCCATTTTCCTCAGGGGTGGAACCAAGAAACGTTTTTGGGAGGCACCTCAGGCCATTTTCGGCCCTGTTGAGGGTAAAATGAACATGACTGCCAAAAAAAAGCGTTTTAAGATAGAACCTTAAACTTCAGATGTAATCCCCTTATTTTTCGAAACCTTTCAAAACCCTGCGAACGCTCATGATTTTTTTTTTTTAATTTCGAATGCAAGGACCAATGGTAAAAGTCCCATTCATATTTCCTCGATTTATGCTAATTTTATTAAAATCGGTCCATAAACGATGGAGTTATAACAAGCCCAAAAGTATCTCTCATTTACACTTTTTTACCCCTATATCCAACCTTTCGAAATTTTGGAAACTTCCTTTTATAAAAATGCAGTTTACGTCATGGCAAACTGATCGCCGTCTGTTGCGATGACATCGGATGTGTAGTTCTCGGGGACCGAATCACCCCCTCCCCCGCCGGGAATCGGCCATACCGTCTAGCCTTCTGGGAATAAGGTTCAACAGCTGAGGCAAGAGAAAACCAAAGGGAGAGAGGTGCCAGGGCAGACCAGTTTCACGGTTCGTCGTAACTGGATACGACTTCGGAAGCATAGACGTTAGACCTGGTGTGGGTCTTGATTGTTCCTCACCATCAGAAGAAGCGATGAAGACGCAGTACACGGAAATCCCACCCTCTGCCAGTCATCCTGTCCGCCATGGATGGCCGTGCTGTCGGCGTCCGTGGGGCCGGACTCAGGTGTTACATCAGCTTGGCTCCCGCGGCAGACCGGCTGGGGCCCCGCCACAGACGGTTCGACTCCCGCTGCAGATCAACAGGACTCCCGTGACAGATTGGCACGGCTTCCGTGACAGATTAAGAGGGCTCCCGTGACGAATCAGCAGGCTCCCGAGTGAAATCGTGAGGGCCCCTCCACAGATCGGCCGGGCTCCCGCCACAGGCCAGCAGGCTGTGGCAAATCGTGTGGGCTCCCGTCACAGGTTAGCCGGGCTCCCGCAGAAGATCGGGTTCTGCTCGGAACCACCTGCTCAGCGGGGCAGCGGAGATCCATTTTACATGAGCTTGTCGCCCTGCGCGCAGACGACAAAGACATTCATCTTTGTCCTCATGATGGAGCCCGGGTCCTGTATGCAGATCAGGCCCGGCTGCGAGGCCTTGCTTCGCTTGCCGTCCAGGCGAAACACTGTATGTCCCGCACCGAGTCGACTCAAAACTCGGAAGCGTCTCCTCTGAGACTTCACGACCTGAAGGCCTCAGCTCGTCCCTTGCACCAATTTCGACTGATGTGTCTCATTTATCACGTTCGAGATGTACATGAGGTGGTACGTCTTCTACACGCATTCCCGCTTTCTTCCTTGGCCTTTGTGGTAGAGCGTCGAGACTGCCTGTCTCAGCGTCTGGAACCAGTGCAGCTACGGTCGTGTTGACCCGCTTTTGCTGCATGGCGCCACAACAGAACCCAGCGGAGGAGAGCGTTCAGAGCGGGGGGTTAGTCGCTTCTGTGCATGCCACACGAAAGCGTCAAGCATTAGTTTCCCCAAACGAGGTGGGTAGCTGATGCCGCGGCCCACCCTTGTTTCGCTGGAGCCATCAGCCGATGGAAGCGCATCGGGTGGAAAGCGCCGACTGCTGCTGGTCAGAATAACTTGCCAGAAACTAACGGTGTGGCTCTGATTGGGCGTTAATGGAACTCGCCAAACAGTTTCGCCTAAAAGACGATTGGCAAGCTCTGAAGCATTATCAATATTCAGTTGCACAGAGTGTCGGTAAACGGTTTAAAATCGACCTTGCAGACCAGTATTACAAGCAGAACTTCAAGGAATGCCTCGGGCAGATGGGTGCAAGTGCGAGGCTGTTTTAAAACAGGACCCAGCGCTGCGATGCCTCGCATCTGCATTCAGAGTACACGTGTAGAACAATGTAATTTCCCTATCATCGACCAACAAAGCGCTCCACATCCTGGTGTAGTACCCAGGCTTGCATACCTGGCCTTGCTCCGTCCGCGCCGCGCAAGCCGGACGACGGCGCTCGACGGCCGTATGGTAATTCGTGTCCTGCTTACTGGCAAGGAGCACGGCCAGTTCGACTTCCAGACTGTTTCACGGAACAGCCGCTGACCGTTCTCCACGGCCAGCCCGACTGCCAGACCGCCGAAGGGAGCGTGACCATTTCGATCCCAGGCTGAGATACATATGCACGTAAACCATACGCAGGGAACTTCATCTCGCACTATTCGATGGCTAGGTAAGCTATTCAAGGTTTTCCGTTTGTTTTTTACTTTTATAGATGCCTGGGATTCTAGTCATTCCCAATTCCCAGGCAAAGCGCAAAGAAATGCGCAATTACGCCCACAAATGTATTGGGTTTATCGTATTTCTGGGTATTGGCGTCACCAAATAGAGATCGTGAATGCAAAGCGAACATGTTTTTCTGAGGAGCTACATTTGAGACCGCTTCTAGAACTTACATGATGGAAACATAGCTAATCCGGTTCCGCTGCCAGTACAGTCGCAACGGGGCACCACTGCGTTTCATGGCCCGTGGATCGGCTCCATCCTAAGAGCACTGACTTATCACACGTCCCACGATAGTGTTCGCCTCTGAAACACCACGGCCAGGTGAGCATTATGCGGGGCCGTTGGTCCGTTCCTGAAAAGAGAACTTCAAGACAGACGACGAACCAGCCGTGAATTACAGCGTTACGAACGCGACACGCTGTCCTACTCGGGCGTTTGCTTCACTTTTGCATATAGATCCATCCGTGTTGGGACAGGCGTCACGTACAGCTTTCCACGCACGAGCATCTTCAATGGCAGGTGAAAACCGCA
The DNA here is from genome assembly GCA_030062745.1 of Capitulum mitella. Taxonomy (NCBI): domain Eukaryota; kingdom Metazoa; phylum Arthropoda; class Thecostraca; order Pollicipedomorpha; family Pollicipedidae; genus Capitulum; species Capitulum mitella. The sequence goes on from CP099842.1 coordinate 11,491,399, forward strand.
ACGCCTAATTAAGACCTTACAGCGGGTTACTGACATTTGCGCAGGGAACGTCATAAATTTCTGTTAGTTGCAAAAGTAAAAAGCCGTACAACGCACACCTCAACAGAAAAATGTAATGTTCGATATGCATTACACGTATCGCACATCCTATGTCGCCTTCCGTGACACAGCCCTCGCACCCTACAGTGATGTAAAAAATCTGGGCATCATTGTTGACCAAACCCTGTCGTATGGTGTTCCCGTGTCCCACGTCAGCCGCTGCTGCGCAGGCAGCTTGGCCGGCCTCTTCTACGCCTGCCACCTGATAACGGACGGCGTCAGCACTACGATGGTCATGGTCCTTCTCTTCTGCACGTCAGATACTGCATTTCGGTCTGTGCCAATGACACTAAAAAGAACATGGACAGAATTCAAAGTCTCGGACTTTGGCGCTCGGGTTATCTTTGGACCACGTATCCGACCTGCGAGAGAGGCTGGGCTGGATGACCGCACAATAACTAGCTGTCACCAGCATACTAAGCCTGGCGCACAAGGTTACGGTCTGCGGTGTGCCGGGCTCGACCATCATCCGAGCGGATACCTCTATACGAGCGCTGAGCACGAGACAAGACCATCTGCTCTCCGTGCCCCGCTCGAGGACCGAGGCCGGTAAGCAGCGCTTCTCCGCCAGAGTGCCTGTTACATGCAAGGAGCTCCCGCCCGACTCACGGGACTAAGACCGTGGACATTCGCACGCGCCGCAAGGCGGTATTCTCTAGATCGGCCGCCGAACTAGGTCGCTGCCGGAAATGCGCGCGTGCGGGTGTGTCGGCCAGTCTGTTCTTGTCGGTATGCGCATGAGCGTTGTGTGTATTTGTAAACGACTCCATGATTTGTTCCTTCACCTGTGACTCGGAGATGAATAGCCAATGAAATTAAGGATAACCCCACGACGTCAGTAAATACATACATGCATACATATATGTGCACAAAGCAGAAAACTGAACACTCCTTTCACCATAGTTCAAAACACCCTTACCAACGAGAGATCTTGGACTAAGAATCGGCATCGCAGCGTAACACCCAGGAAAGGTGCTACGCTGAAAATTGTCCCAATGGCCAATTTTCCTGATTAGATGACCATTTCCAGTGAAATGCAACGAGCAACATTTCGCAAAGTGGTTGTTCTCACGTGTCGTTTTGTGAGGTGCCTGTCGGGCTGCCATATGAACAGGTCTGGCCGGTTTCGCCGGAACGGCTTAATTTCCGGCCAATTTGCCTTGAAATGTCACTGCATTGCTACAAATTAGTGATTAAAGCTGTTAAGATATCTGAAAGCATTCCCATGCATTCTTTTCACATTTCTGATTTTCACACGCACATTAATGCTACAGGAGGCAAACATGGCACTTCTTATCTGGAAGCGTAATGGTTAATTTTTCCATAAAAGACCTCAAACTCAAGAGAAACTACAAGGCATCACTGGCTGTATGGTTGTGAAATATGTCACTGTGGCAATACCGTGTGAGAAAACTCAAAAGGAAACTGAAACTGAAACTCAAAGTTTCATACGACTGACCCGGCAACGCCCAGGAGGGTGTTAAAAAGGGCACCTCCTCGGTTTTTCCTGAATAACGTCTGAACCGTTAGAGTCGGTCCAACCAAATTTCGAAGACCTGCTCGTCAATCAAATTTACATGCTTTGACATCAACATCATTTCCGTGATTGGTCAGGTCATGGAAATATGACGTCATAAGTGAGCCCTGACATGCATGTTTTCACCTCTTGCGGCGGTGGTGCGAACATGCTTCGGTTTTTATAATGTTCGAGAATATAATACATGAATTATTTGGATTTACATGGGATATCACCTCCAAAAGGATATACAACGCTGACACGTAAACATAAGAGGTCATGCTAGGTCACATGCACGATGGCAATTGGACTGATGTGCCCCATCGTTCAAGCCAGGCAAGCATATGCGCCTTCCATATATGCGTCTCTCAACAAGGTTCACCAAAGACAACGTGAGGTCATGTCAGGTCACGTCATAGGTAGACGTCGAAAAAAAATGAAATGCAACATTGTGGAAAATCGTTCAGTAACAGCAGACAGCAATTATTATTTCCAGTCAGAAAAAGGAAAATGACTTTCTGACTTTCTGTACTTTCTGTACTTTGGCGGAGCTCGATTAACCTGACCCAAGTCACTCGTACTTGGAGGTAAGTGCATTTATTCTGTAGATTAACTTGGGTAATTGTTTTTAGACCAGATGAACAGAACTGGACGTAAAAAAACAATGGCTTCTGTTCAGCATTTAATACTGTTTGACTTCAGTTAACCTGATCCATGTTTCCTGTACGTTCGGAGTGTCAGTTTGTCGCACAGACTAACTTCCCACAATGTTTTGTACTGTCTGTCCGGCAGCGTCTGTTCCACACGCCTCATGCCAGTTCTGCGGCCCGACGAGCGTGTGGTCGTCCGTCGCCGACGATGCATCGGCAGTGAAGCCGGCCTATCGGCTTCGCCGGGTCGTAGTGCAAAAGCTTTAGGACTCGTTTAACCCTATTCCCGGAGGGCTAGACGGTATGGTCGATTCCCGGCGGGGGGGATTCGGCCCCCCTCCCGAGATCTCGAGAACTACACATCCGATTTCATCGCAACAAACGGCAATCTATTTGCCATGACGTACATTTTTATGCAAACAAATCTTCAGAATTCTGAAAGGGGTGGCTACAGGGGGTCAAAAACGTAAAATTAGGGGTATATTTGAGCTTCTTATAACTCCGTTGTTTATGGACCGATTTTGATGAAACTGCCATAAATCAAGAGATTATGGATATGGCTTCTGCCATTGGTACACACATCTAAAATTCTGAGGACATTCATGGGCGTTCACAGGGTTTCAAAAATAGGAGGATTAGTTTTTCAGCAACTGAATGAACACAAAAGGCAAATACACTTTTTTGGCTTCTGCTAGTCATGTTATGCTAAAGAAGTACAAATCGCATTACAATGTTTGTATAATGTTAGCATAGGCGGTGCCAGGGACATGAAAAAAGGGAAATGTCATGGTCAGACGTTCTTCAGATCAGCCTGTGACTTTTGACCTTAAATGACCTCCGGTGACCTTGGAGCCACTTGGAATGATCTCGTATGCATTTGATATTATCTGTAAACGTTTTCAGTCATTTGAATTCACTCTATTTCAAAAACTGCATTTTATGGCTATTGCGATATAGGGTATGCGCACTGACATTCTAGGTCATAGCTCCGTGACCCGACCGGATATCAAGCTGAAACTTGATACACAAGTAGAGGGCACGATTCTATGTCATACATATTCCGGGTTTGGCATCTGAAAAACACAGCACCGAAATTATTGCTATAAAACAAAATTTTGACTTTTGACCTTCATCTAACCTTGTAAAGTGACCTCACATGAACAAAATTGTATCTGCATGTTGTCCAACTATTTTGCTATACATCCATATAAAGTTTTAAGTTCTATGTTAAAAACGATATTTTTGGCAGAAATTTTCCTTTCACCCTCAACATGGCCAAAAATGGCCTGAGGTGCCTCCCAAAAACGTTGCCTGACTCTGCCCCTGTGCAAGTTAGGATTCTGAATTTTTCACGGCACGTAGGAGGAATAGCTAGGAAAAGTTACCAAGTTTCGTGAAGCTGAGTCAAAAAGCCTGGAATTGGCAAGCAAAAAACACGAGGGGGCGGATTTATCTCTCCCCTGCCGGGAACAGGGTTAAAATTGAAAAGTTCAGTCAGAAAAGATACAACTGGAGCACAGCAGGCGGTATCAAAACTTGCATTGATCTAGCATTGTTTTAGCAAAAGTTTGACAAATCATGAGAGGTGACACTTTTTTACCCCCATCCCCATCCGCACTGCACCCATCCCTGCTAGTGGGCATGTTAAGAAAAGGTCTATTTTCATTTGGGCTGCAGCAGACGGCGAAACAAATCTAACGAATGGTATGCAGCGTTCCTGTTCCTGTTTCTGTCTTCTTTGAGATAGCTATCATCTCTGACACATGCGAGTGTGTCACATGCGAAGTACAGAAACGTTATTTTTGGTTCGCGTACGATGGATAACAGATGGATGGATAATAATGGATGGATAACAGAGACAGACCTTCGAGGACGAATCTTCTAACGATGAACCATTGTTATTGACAACGCCATAATCGCTGCTGCACCTTTACTTGAGGGACAAACTCCGTCAACCTTCCGTGCTTTCTTCCGAAATTAGCTCGGTGTTTTCCGGTGATAACCAAGATGAGGCAGTTTCCCTCTGACACCATAGACGGACCTTTTTGCCAAACGAAACGCCACCGAAATAGGTCTTAACAATCGCTGTGAGAGGGACAGATACGCGTCAGAGACCAGAGGTCATGCTTCCAGCGGCAGGCGCGGCCCACGTATTCTCACAACCAAGTAGCACAGGACACCAGCCGGCGGGCGAGCACAGCTGGCTGAATTAGCAATCGGTGCCGAGAGCGCAAGCGTTTTTTTTTTGTCGCTAATAAGAGGCCGGAAAGCTAACGGAATTCCCGTAGTGGGTCCACTGCGGTCGTTCATTTTCCCACCGAGCATAAAGATACCGCATGCACCGGTGAACGTAACATGTGATCCCAGAGCCGCAGTAACACGGCAGCATGCATGTGGTTCAGCCCAAGCATGCCGACGTCTGCGGTACGACAGTAGTCACGTGCACAATGTTGAGGCGGCGCTTCCAGGCTGCGGATGCGTAGTTCGTCCAGTTCACGACATGGCACGCGGCACGACTCAGCGTCTTTGCTGCGTTGTTCTGTTTAACTCATTCAGTGGTCTGCATGCACCGCGTGACAGCGGCAAGTTGAGGATGGCTATTCTGTCGATGAAACATGCACGGAAGTTTAATCCACTGACAATTTATTAACTATTTACTTTACCCCTTGCGCTTTCACTCGATGTGCCAGAGAAAGATTTCCATCTTGAATAGGCCATGAATATTCAGACACATTTGCAAAACACCGATCTGCGACTGCCCGCAGTGACGTCATCCTCTTTTGAGGCTAATGTTCTGACAAATTGGTTGTCAAAGGCAGAGAGGAGACTCCAGTGAGCAGCAGTTATCAAGAGCTCATTTCACTCTCTCGCCCCCGGAGCACACTTGTCTGCGGGCATTCCTGGAGACGCTCGTCCTTTATAGGAAAATGCTCGAATCGCCCGAGGGCACCGGGCTGGGGGACGGTGCCCTCATTAGCTCCGCCTGAATCCTCGGGTGGCCCTGTTCGCTGGCCGCGCACTATCCAAAGGCGCCGTGTAAGAGTGAGCCTTGCGGACATTATTCAAAACTCGGGCTGCACTCCGCATGCTCCAGCTGTCGGAACAGTCCAGCTATTCCCGTCGCGCCTCGCTTGCTCAATACACCGCCAGACATCCTACCGTGGGTAAATTGCGCCAGTAACTTAGGGCGTAATGACCTCACTAGACTGGGTGCTGGGCGGGTTTTCCAGTACTTGGGCAAGGGGTGGACCGACAATGGCGGGAAACGACACGGCCAGGTCGCCCCAGCGGACGATTCGGGTGAAGGAAAAACACACGCCATGGGAACAGACATCAAAATATTCAGTACAGCTTTGGAAATATTTGGCGCCATGGTCTGTATTACGAAACTGATTACCTATTTGGCACGTACTAGTTCGTTTTTTTAGACCCAGCGATGTCCTACATGTTGCTTGTTTGCTATTGGGGATTGCTTTTCCTTTTCACGAAATGTTCTTCCCACTCGTGGCGGAAGAACACCAACATTTCCTTTCCTTTGGATTTATGAATCACCTGATCTCGCTCGAAGTTAAAGACCTTTGTATCATGTCAACAAATTGATGTGCCGTAAATACTGGGGACCAAATATGGCATAATACAATAATTCTGTTGCCGTCAAACAATAGGCGTGAACGGAGAAATGCAACCTTGTTAAGCTAATGTATTCCTGGATACGCTGAAAGAAATTACAAATACAGAGCTAGCAGTAAACCGTGAACATTTGGGACTTCGCAAATATTTGTTATACATAAAGTCGTTGTTATGTATTACATGAATGATAATTTATCAGAACTACACCAATCTCTGGGAGGATCGTGCCTGCGGATGACAACTGTTTTCGTTTAGCATCGGTGGCTTTTTTATGGGTTCTAATTGCCTTTGGCGAGTCATAACAACAACGTTTAGATCATTTCTTTTTTACTTTCCTTTTTAATACAACGCTCCTATTCCATACGTGAGGAGTAGCTAAGGAAATCAGCTACGAACATCAAGAGCAATGATGCAGTACATTAGGGATTTTCATGAGATGTTTCTTTTACAAAAGAACGCGTAACACGTTCCATGGAAATGACTGACAAATCGTTTTCATCCAGCCCTCTAGTATGGTACAACTTGCGCATACTTCTACAAGATGGCAACAAATGCTAAGACTCACAAACGACGAAAGAAAGTGTAACGGATCCTCATTTCGATAAACTCAGTATCCCGATCGGCTATCGCCTTTTCATCGTAAATTTTTTATAGGTCTGTTGGTCTCAGCTCGTAAATCTATGCTAATGGAATCATAAAGGGTTTGACCACAGCTATCCTACCATCATTCAAGACGGAAAACTGGAGCGCGCTCGTATACACCAGACAATGAGCCTGACCTCTGAACCGCTCTGGCCTCCGACCTCTGACCGCGCTGATGTCCCAACAGAATGCCTGAAACGCCTACCACAGGCTTTCTCACATATCATCACTCACTGCGAGCCGGCCGCTTTAGAGGCGTGTTAACGGCGGCACAGAGAATAACTGTCGCGACGTCGGCGCGGACCACCCGGTCCACTCTCCGGCCCGCCGGCTCCGCACGCTGAACGCTCTGTACGGCCAGGCCGGCACTCGTAAAAACCGACCAACAGCCCTGCTCCGACAAGCGATTACTTAACCCTGACATCCTCTGGATGTTACGTTATTGTGTTCGGTTCAAGAACTTCACCCTGGGGATAATGTAATACTGATGTCTAAACTTCTAGGTTTTCTGCTTTAAAGTTTAACTTAGTCACGCATGTTCTGCTTTGCAATGCAACTGAATCCACATTTAGTCTATCCTACAATTTGGAGTTAATTTCAGAACGAAGCATTAAACGTATGACCTTGCGATTTTTCAAACTACATACCCCTTCAGACTAGCATGTTACCTTGCTCAGCGAAAAAGCATTGTTCACCAGGACATTATAGATACCCATACGGCATTAAGTCACATTTTTACCGACAAGGCTTGCATGTACTTTCGCGTTGTCCCCTTTTCGACATACTTCGCGAGTCACAGATAAGTTCATACAGGTCGCAGTTGGCACGCAAGTTCCATAGCAGCCTTTTTTCTGATCTGCCTGTTTTTATAGCAGGAATGAGTCTCTAGCACAAATAAAACATTGCATAAACCGAAAGCCAAAGTCATGCTGGAGCTTTCCGCAGCCTTTTACTTGACAACATTTTAAAACCCAGAGATCACATCATACCCTAAGTTAACGTCGTGACCCATATTTGCTGAGCCATTTTCTGCGAGGAATGTTGGCAGCAGCGTGGCGCAGTCTAATATCCGATTTTGACAAATTCGAATCTTGTTAGTCTTTCACAGCGATTCTAAAGCAGACGACTCAGGGCAGCCAATGTCTGTAAATGACGGGGGCCGAGCCGAGGTCCCGACAACCTAACCCCTCCTCCAAATATGGATTTCTCAACGGATTTGGCCCATTGTTTTTTGACCAACGGAAATTTATCAGTTTTTTGTTAATGTTCATCAAATGACTAAATTACATTTATCCCGAGTATATATATATATATATATATATATGTATATGTATATATATATACTCCACATTCATATATATGTACACATTAATATATGTATATATATATATATTCATATATATACATACATACATATGTACATATAGAAGATAGAAAAGTAGATAGATACATCGCTTTAGACTTCATTCTTTACTTTCTGCCTTTGTCTTTTCTCATGCAGCCGTTCGTTTCATTATTATTACTCATTTCCCTTTAAAACCGGCAGAAAACATTGGAAGGGGGGGGGCACAAACCAACAATGGGTCAGCCACAGACCTCTAAAAAGAATACAGATTGACACCCTGGACCAACTAACGCCAGACGAGATACAAGACTCTGGACGCCTGAGCCCAAGAGGCTGTGCGTCCTAGCTCGCAGCAAACAAACAAAGAGATTCTAAATCATTCACGTTCGCATGAAAACCGTTCCTTATTATAAATGTCGTAGTTAACAAATGGGTAAATGGGTAAATACAAATAAACAAATGGGTAGATAATCGTTCTGTAGTTATTAATTTTGGGTTCGGATTTTGCCTCGGAGGGGTGGGGAGGGGGCAAACTCGCCTCTCCCTGAGGTATTTCGCGGAAAGCTGAGAAACAAAGCAACACCAAGAGACTTTGTGTTATATACCGTTAAATGGGCGTCTCGCACATTACTTAGAAATGTCTAAATTAGCCAAATTTTGTCATTTTCAAATCAGCGTTGGTTTAGTTTGCGGCGTTCCGTGGGTGACAAAACGCTACATTTATTTGACTACAAAAATTCTTTTTTTAAACATGGAGTACTGGAACTTGCCATGCATGTTTACATGGAGGTTCGAAATAAAATTTTAAGTTTAACGCCACCTCATGTCGGCCAAGGTCATGCCACGTCGTAATACGTGGAAAGGTCCGGGTGACTGCTGGACGGAGCTGAACTCGTTGCTGTGCATACTAACCTTATTAACCCCTTATAACCCTTAACAACCTCATTCGGTTTTCTTAAAAGTTTTCATGATTAACAGTTTGGCAAATTTTAATCATTGTTTAACAAAATGGTGAACACAGGGAGTTCTTTTCCCCTCTCCCCCTTCCACGAAATTTGCAAATGACGATTTCCCTAAATTCAAGACTTATTTTCTTCTGGTTCCTTTTTTAACGCACAGGTTTGTCGGCGCATTGCTGATACCTAGCTGTTTTGCTAGACTGGCTAAAATCACCATTTGTTCATGAGATCTTCCATATGATACAAAATACACCATGTCTTTTCGAGAAGGCTGTCTGTCCACGAGCATTTCGTGGCGTGATGTGCGTATCATGTACACGATTTTGTTCTGCTGACGTTCTTACTAAAGCAGGCACTAGACTGGCAATTAAAACTAAAGCAAAAGCATTCATTCACAACACGTAAAGTCGAATATCTTCAGCATACGGTCGTGGGATTTGTGCTATAAAGAAACACCTTCTTTCGACGTTAAACAGAATGCCATCATTGTCATCTTTAGCCTTGAATCGATGTTGGTACGCAAATCGACTTAGATAAAAAACCATGCGTTCTGTTGTGCTCTTTTCAAAAGGTAAAACGGATAAAAGCGTGACATCGCTGTTACTCACGGGCCCAGTGATGTGTGATTAGGAGCCACCAGGGTCATGGACAGACCCTTCTGCCTACCACAGGATATTTATAGCTCACACAATTCTCAGCAGCGCCTCCAAAGGCCGGACCACAACCCATTCATTCGGAAACTGACGGAAAAATTAACATACATTACGAGGAAAGAACATCGTGTGGACCAAAAACTACTGATACCCCAATCTGACCAATTAGATGCACGCGCCAGTAAGAGAAAAAGCGTTGTAGTACCATTCCGGCATCAGTGGCATTTCTTAAGACCTGCTCCTCAGGCACAAGGCCGCCGCCGCTAAGGCTTGCATAATATTTAACCCTATTCCCGGCAGGGGGGGGGGGCTGAATTGGCCTCCCCCGGACTTTTTGTTTGCGAATTCCGAGGGCTTTTGACGCAGCCTCACGAAACTTGGTCACTTTTCCTGGCTATCCTTTTCTACGTGCTGTAACACAATTTTAATTCTATTTTTCTCAGGGGCGGAGCCAGGCAACGATTTTGGGAGGCACCTGAGGCCATTTTTGGCCCTGCTGAGGGTACAAGGAAAATGTCTGCCAAAAACAGCGTTTTTGGGAAAAATCTTAAAACTTTATATCGATGTATAGGAAAATAGTTGGGCAATATACAAATACAATTTTGCTTACCAATGCCAAACCCAAAATATGTATGACGCAGAAGGGTGCCTTCAACTTCTGTACCAAATTTCAGCTTGATATCAGGTCGGGTCACGGAACTATGACCTAAAATGTCAGTGCGCGGACCCTATGTCACAACAACCGTAAGGCTGAATTTTAGGAATACAGTGAATTCAAATCATTGAAAACATTTTCAATGATCTTACGAAACCTACACAAAAATCATTCCAAGTAAATCTAAGGTCAATGGAGGTCATTTAAGGCCAAAGGTCGTTGGCTGATCTGAAGAGTATGTGACCATGACAGTTCCTCCTTGTTCATGTCCCTGGCGCCGCCTATGCCAACATTATACAAATATTGTAATACGATTTGTACTTCTTCAGCATAGCATGACTAGTAAAAGCTAATAAAAAAGTATTTTTAAATTTCTTGTTAATTCAGTTTTCGAAAAACTAATCCTTCTATTTTTGAAACCCTAGGAATGCCTATGAATTCCCTCAAAATTTCGAGTGTGTGTACCTATGGTAAAAGTCCCGTTCATAATCTCTCGATTCATACCAATCTTAACAAAATCGGTCCAAAAACAACACAGATATAATTAGTCTAAAAATATCCCCCATTTTGGCTTTTTTGCCTCCCTATATCCACCGCTTTAAGAATTCTGGAAACCTCTTTTTTTTGTGAAAATGCAGTTCACAACGTGACAAATCGATTGCCGTTTGTTGCGACGAAATCGGTTGAGTAGTTCTTAAGATCTTAGGGGGCTGAATCCGCCCCCCTGCCGGGAACCGGCCATCCCGTCTGGCCCTCCGGGAATAGGGTTAAGCTGCCTCGTTATAAGAAATGTGCAGATGGTACATTTCATGACACTTAATTTGAAATTAACTGTAGTAATCAGCCTGTGTCAAAAGTTCTAGAATGCAAAACCAGGTCATTGTGCAATGAAGCGGTTGTCTGTACTGGTAGAAGTACCTTACATTCGCACTGAGCTCAAGGACATTTTTCATGCACATGAATAATAACGTGTAGATGAGAACAAATTGTGTTTACCCAGTTGCTCCTGATCGCGACAATGGTCTGGCGGTTTCATGTTATTTTCATCATATCAGATGTTGCGTCGAAGTTGGAAATGGAATGTAGGACGTTCCAGACAGTACATGACCAAAAGTTTATGTTTTATAATCAACCGTGCAGCTACAATGGGAATGTGTGCTTAGTGAAGTTGCATGACAACGACGACGCGGGTTACCTTGAGCTCTTTTGTTCCACACAGAGCGCAACGCCAGTTCAAACGAGCACGGACAAACACAAGAAACTAGAATACAAGTCCGAAACTTTACACTGGACGCTGGCCTCCGTCACTGTGAACCGTTAATCAGAAGTGCATCAGGCATCAATAGCGTGCGCAGTCCAAATACATCATGCTCACACAACAGACAATGCATCCGTAAACTAATAATCGGCCAGGCTAAATGAACAGTCGGTCGGCTAAATGAAAAGCGCTGCCTTTCGGGCGGCGATCCGTCTTTGGTGTAAATGATCTCGTTAGTGGCCGAACGATAATGAAGTTACGATAGACGTTCCGAAGAGGTTTTCTCCGCGGGCGGTGTCCGCAGGTAGCCGATGTAAACGGAATGACGATGGACGTATACGAAATGCCGCACTGACACTAGTATGACCTGCTGCTGAATCTTGAACGCTGGTGTGCCAGCGGCATGTTGTTCGCAATCATTTACGTCTGGAGTAATGAATAACAAGTTGCACGATGGAGACGTAATAGCCGTATTAGCATGCTACGTTTACCGCGACTGCCAGTCACCACTTGCGTTTAAACCTTAGCCAAAGGCGCAGCACGCAGGCTATTATGTTTGTCGCAGGGTGTCGGAAAACCACGTCCCTTAATCTATGCCGTCAGTGGGAAAAAATGGACGGCAGCAATGATGACAGGGAATACAGGCATACGCATTTACAATCCGTGGCGGCAAACAACATTGCAACAAGGTGATGGGGTTTTCCATATGAAGCCAGCGGTGCATATTTGCTGAACTGGGCCACATCGGATACTTTTTGCGGATTAGTTTACTTGATCTGCTAGTTTTTTCCGCGGAAAATCAAGCATATTTTTTACACGTCCGGCGCCAAAAAAATTTAACACTAGGCGCAGCGTGCTCGAGGACAGGCTAAAACGTTCCATTCAGAAATTCCATAGGTGACACGAGCACGTAAAACATGAAATATCGCTCCGTTAAACAATTTCTCCCACGCCGTTTGAAAAATGCCCGAAGATTAGAACATTCACTCACTCCATTATTCAAGATCTTCATGCGTTCAGCCCAACAAAGGCGGCGGGGTGATTTTGGAGCGAAATCGGCCTACCTCAGCCGTTCTGGCGCGCTCACAGCTTGCACCACAACGTGACGTGGCGCGCGCCGCCGGCTGTTCTGCGGGGCGGGGGAACATCGCTTGCCGAACTGCACAGTATGGAGGCATACTGTTGGCAACACAGTGTGACCGTGGCATTCACATCGCAATGTGACTACTCGACATCATGACTCCAGCAGCGGGCCCAGATGCAGCGCAAAGTCTGCAATATGCCGCCCACCACAGACATGGAATGGATTTTCATTGACTTGTGCATTGCCCGTCATGCCTACAATGTCTGTATTAAGGTTGGCAGAGATTAGCTGTGTTCATACCACAATTTATATTTCACAGTATGTTTGTACTAATGTGTTATGCTAATCAACATGACAAAACCAAGAGGCTCTAACATCCATGACAGGCACCTGAGCAAGTCTGTAAGACATATTTGTATGAATCACTTTCGGCTTTGCCCAGGATTCAGGGGCAGAAAGCTCTCAAGCAAGCCAAGCTTAATAAGCCCGACCGAATGGCCTAATGAACATGTCTTTCCTGGCCAGCGGGCGCCGCCGCCCGCACCATCCTTTTTCCGCCCTCCCTCCCCAAACAGCGCCATAAACAACATTAAAGGTCCCGGCTCCAAAGGCGATCCGGGCCTATTTGTAAGGCGAGCTGGCGCCTGACCGGCAGGAATGCTCGCCGCCTGACCTCCCCGCCCGCCGGAGACTGCACAAAGCCACAGAAAGCTAACCCCGGCGACTGCAGCGCAACAGCGGAGGGAGTCGACGACTGCCGGCCGGCCGGCCGACCACTGAACTAACCTCTACTTGCATTTACATTGCGCCTTATGAATTTATCCCTTTGTGAAAACATGGCGCACATCGAAGCCTGGGTTTCTGCCATTATAATTACGTTGGCGGTATTGCTGATCGGTGCTACGCAAAGGGTGCACTAGATGGTAAAGTCGTGCGCTGTATTCTTCATTAAACATTACTGGTTTAGGTTTTAGTTTACCTTACATTTCACCTCTTCAGTATCTGAAAATTTAAACGCCGTAACTAGTATGGCCTTAAAGCGCCTTAAATAACGCCCAGTTTTCACAATAGAAATAAACACGGTATCTAATTTGACAAGATCTCTCATCAATAAAAACTTCGTTCACATTTCGATAATGAACATCCTCAGTCGGGCGTCGTTTCAATCCCTTCATTGCCGGCGGCGGCGGATATGTAGTGCCCTTTACCCGTCGTGCTGGTGTCAGCGGGCTCATTCTCGAAGTAATTACGCCAACAAAGAGCCAGCCTATGGAAAAATCAGCCCTCCAAAATTACTGCAATTACCGCTCCGGGAAGTGCAGCAACAGCGAGTCTAGCTCTGGTTGTTTTTGCACGGCAAGTCACATCCTGTCAAGCCAACCTCTGCCCCTGTTAGACACTTTTTTATTCTTGGCGCACTTTGATCGCAGCCAACTTAGTGGTCGTAGTGGACTGCTGATGTCTCTCGGGCGAACAGACCATCGTTTTCGTCTCGGATTTCACGAGCATAAAACGTGTCTGAAGCGCACGGCACATGCCGGACACACCCTGCCGTCTTTCTGGGGGAATTTCCAACACGGACGCCGCTTTGGCACGCCACAGAGACCGTTCGTTCTGTTCGGCAGTCGCCCGGAAATTCTGCACCCCGCTCCAGCTACCAGCCGCCACCCCACTCGTGGGACGCGGCTCCACGCCTCCAGCGCCAGTGGGAGCCCGCCGGACCGGCGGCGGAGGTCGGGCCCTCACTGAGCGCGGCACGGCCGTTCTCACCCTCCGCCCACCGGGGGGCTGGCCGGGTCAATCTCGGCCCGGCCCGGTATGGACCGCCGGCCGGCCGGGCGGCTTATCTTCAGTGCAGCATCATTAAACGGAGCGGCCCGCGTCCGGCCGGAGAGGTTAATCCGTCCGCTCGGTTCTGCCCAATCACTCACGGCGCCTTTGATCCCGATACCGACGGCAACCGGGCTTATTGATAGCTCTACGTTGCAGGAGGCGGCCTGTAACAGGTCAGGAGGAATGCCGTAATAGGTCAACGCCGGACCTAAGTGAAGGCTTTGCTCGCGTTGAAGTACACATAACAGTGAATACAAAAATAAATTTCAGTCTCCGCTACCTCCACTTGTTATTAAATGCGACGATGATGATCATAATGACCTATATACTGCTTGCTCCCTTGTCGGTTATTTGCAGGTCGTGAGAATTATATACCTCTGCTTCTCACTATCGTTTGTTTTGACTCATTTCACTGAATTAGTTAGTTCGATTTTCAAAAACGCTCGGAAACTTTTTACTGAAACATTCAGCTTCGTCCCAAAAGAGAAGAGGACATCAGAAGGCAGACGAACTCCAATTTCGCTAATGCATGGCGAATGCCAACACCGGGACATCCTCACATGCCACTCGGTATCACGTGACGTTACCGAAGCCAGGAGCGGGTTCCATGACGGTGACGGGGCTCGGCTGAGGGCCGCCTCTTCTCCGCACTGTGCAGGAAAAGATCGCCGATACGACGAGCGTAATAAGATCACGAGTCACGGACGTTTTACTGCCATACCGAATGAAAAACGGCCGGCGAGCTCGCAAGGAAAATCGGGGGATGGAGTCACTTCTGCACCAAAATAGACTCTTGGGTGGCAACGGCACTGATAGAGTTTGATGCCAAAATAATGTGACAGAAATGCAAAAGACTGGTCCTGGATCCCATGGAGACGGCACGCAAAAAGTGTAAAAACATGCATCATTTAAACGGTACGCTTTCGCAAATTAGCACAATGGAACAGTTTGGCGTTGTGGCCTATTAGCCAAACTCTGGCCCTTATGAAGAGCAATGAAAAGGTCGTTGTTAAATATTTCGAAAGTACTCACACGGTGTTGGGTGCTTCTCTGCTAACCTATCGTCCCTTTTCTCTCGAGCCCCACCGTATCCGAGTTTCCTTTCTCCTCCTCCCATCCCCGGTTTTCGGGTTCGTTTCGCCGCTGCTGTCTGCCGTCCGCCAGTGTGCCGCGGTCGGTCGGCGCTCGGCCGCCGTCTCGCGGCCGGGCAGTGTTCCAGACCACCGGCCCGGCCGCCGGGCCGCGACGACGCTTGATTAGGCAAGGCCCGGGAGCAACCGAGCACGACCGGCGGCGGCGGCGCGGCGCGCGGCGAATTTGCCGCATCACCGCCGTCGAACGCCGGCGGACGCTCTGTCAGACGCCCGAGCTTGGAGGGCTTTGGGCTGCGGCCAGCGTCGACTGCAAGACGGCCGCCATCGAAATGCTTTTCATTGGATAGGTAAATTGGTCTGATTTGGACGGTATCAAAGTATAAAACTCAGACCAATTGCAACTATGAACTGAACGTAACGAAGTGGGCTAAAATGCTGCTACACATATCCTTATTTTTACGACTATTTTTCCAGGAATGTTTTAGCGAAGGCTATTGCCATTTTGCAACCTAGTTTCCTCTACCTTCCTGTGCTGATTCAAATATTCCTTCGCAAAAACATACAGCAATGTGTTGTGTCGTGATGCAGCGATCCAGAAGAACCACAACAAAGCCCCAGTGCAAAGTTTACTCGAGTACCCCACCCAGAGTCATCAGCCTCTGAATTCTGATGCGCGCCTTTCGTCCTATCCAATTCAGTGTGAAGTCAGCACAGAGCGAGGTGCATCCCTGTTAAACCACTCCGCCACCTGAGCAGGCTGCGGCAGTAATCAGAGCTAAATGGATCCGGTCCGGACACAATCAATATGCCGGCCGGCCAGATGGGCAGCATGACTCGACCGATCCAGATCTTGATTGGTGCTCTATCGCGCGCTGCCGGCCGGCGACGCCGCTGTCGGCGCCTCAAACGCTTCCGTCGTCCGCCGGCGCCGACGGCCGAGACCGGTCGAGCTGTTCACCTCACTGTCCGGCCGCCGACAACTCAATCGGACCAGACAGCACCGGACACGCTGCCTGCAGTGGTCGATGGCTGCCTCGACTCGTGTTCAACGCCTGAAGGGGGAGTGGGCCGAGGCTGGGCTTATGCTATCAGGGTGATGATGAACTGCTTATTACCGGTAGGTTTATTATACACACTGTTTATTACCGATAGGCTTATTACCGTCAAATGCTCTACATATATCACCAACGCTGTGTTTCGAGTCTCTCTCTCTCTCTCTCTCTCTATATATATACATACATCTCTCTATATATATATATATATATATATATATATATATATATATATGTATGTATGTATACGTTTTTTATCGGATGATGTTAGAGATCGGAGCCAAAGTGCAAAGCAGATTTTCTCGTCGATACACCCATACATTTGATCATGCATTTCGGCGTAACGGCTGACTTTGTGCCTAATGTTTGGCGTGACGCCAAACGTGCGACACGACCATGTGATGGTCAACTTGACCCTTTACTGGCCAGCTGCCAGCTGACCCGCGGGCCAAATACCGAGCATCAGGGCGACTCGATCCCGTCTTGCAAGGACGGGGAAACCAGATCCCTGTCAACTGAGCTACGAATCACGATAGATTGAGGGTAATGGATCGCCTGACTGCTTTAGGCAGCTGAGTTATCAACCGAGGCTGCAGTAGAAGCAGTTAAACAAGTTTTGCCCGGTTACTCACACAGACAAGGAAACAAAATGCTAGACCGATTACAGTGGCCTGCGTCCTTCCCAAAACCTTGAGAACTGGGTGTCACCTTTTGCAGCCAGTTAGTGGAACCGCCATATCTGGGTCCAGAGTTTTGTGGTTTGTTGAGAGTAAAGTTTTACGATGATTAGGGAAGCTCCAAAGGATTTTTCAGACTTCTGATACCTGATACGGTGATAACATGGCAGGTGTGCTGCATGCACGACTAAAAAACGGGCAGAGGGAGTTCATATTGTTTCACACGATAGAGTGACTGCATACGAGTAAAAACCCGTTTGATGGTTTTGATGTGACCACCATGTAGTTAGCCGATGAAAAACGGGGTTTTATGTGTATCCATTGTTTTCGCAAACAGTTTCAGATAACGAGGAGAAGGCATGCGATATCCTGCGCAAAGAACACTTTTTTCTGCGCGTTTTCTGGGCTTCTTCCCTATAAGCTCGACAGGATCGATCAGCCGCCTTTAATCACTGCGACAGAAAGTACCATTCTGGATTTGCACCAAAAATATCTCCGTTGATATAAATCAGAACATACGCAGACACAAGTTGGGAACCAGTTTTAGAGGCTCCTGGTTTTTGAGAAAACGCACAGTCGATGGCTAATCCGCACTTTTATCTTCTTTTCTTATGATTTGATAAGCGACAGCAACTCAAGACTTGGCGAGCATTACTCGTACAGGTAAGTGGGTTGCGTCAAAATCGCAAGGCCAGCCAAGCAAAATGCATAGACTGGGTACGATCCAAGACAAGATGCTTCCCGCTACCTACTTCATAACTGCGAGCATCATGCGCCAGTCATATAATGAAGACAAGAATAAACGCATTCCACATTTGCCAAGGTCAGTACCTGAAGGTCAGCAGTGGAGGAAGCGGATCCCAGCCGCTGCCCGCAGCCTCACCTTGAGAGAGTAACTGGCTCGGCCGACTCCGGACCGGACAGCCGCTGTCGCCTGTTCAGCAGCCGGGCGACGCTGGCGCGTGCCGGCCGCCGGCGGACCTGACGGCAGGCGCGGCCCACCTCCGATCGGATCGGATCGGATCGGATCGGATCGGATCGCGTCGAACCGGGTCGGATCGGATCCCCGTGCAGGGTGGCGGCGCCCTCCGTCGCCCGGCAGCCATCTCAGCTGTTACCAGC
The DNA here is from genome assembly GCA_030062745.1 of Capitulum mitella. NCBI lineage: Eukaryota > Metazoa > Arthropoda > Thecostraca > Pollicipedomorpha > Pollicipedidae > Capitulum > Capitulum mitella. The sequence continues at coordinate 11,509,668 of CP099842.1, forward strand.
CACCAGGAGTCGGCGCAGCGAGGCACAACAACGCACAGCGCGTCAGCTGAACATTCAAAACGTCGGCAAACATTACTGATACAACGCCTCGTTGATACGGCACCCAAGGAAACGCAGATGGTTCACTTAGCAATGCTCTTTTAATACTCCTGAAACATAACTGCGTAAAGTTATCTCGCCGTGGAATAATGTGCATATACACTTCGTAGTTGTGTTGATCTGCCTCACTTAGCTCATGCAATCAAATCAAACAGCCACAAACACGTTGCGCCCCAGCAAAATATGAGCAGCATATCAGTTGCCTAAATTCAGTAAAAGGGATATCGAGCAATAGAACCTATGTTGTAACAAAAGATTGCACGCTGAGCGTAATGATTTGTTCTACACTGTGCCGTCATGTGTACCCACGCAACATGCATGAGAGTTCAGTGTTTCCAAAACTCGCACGTGGGCCTGTCCTGTCACAGTCTCGCTTTGTTCTTGGGTTGCTGCACTGCTTCTCCCGACTAACAATGCCAGCACTTTCGCTGTTTACTTTTCTATTCATTAAATGATGTAAATTGGGCCCATTTGAAACACCATATTTGCATGTGGAGTCTTTAAGTGCCCACCGTTTTCATTCCAGTGAGCCAATAATTCGGCAAGTGAAGGGAGATGATGCAATGGTCAGGTGTCGTTGAAAACATAATGACGGGAGTGAAAACGACAGACAAGGTCTGCCCAAGATGTCTTCCACTCGGTGCAGCGAAGAGAGCTCAAGGCGTCCATGACTCAGCTTCACTTAAAAACCCCTTGGCTGTAAAGAGTCTGCGCGGAAGAGCTTCTGCGGCGGAATACAGGCTAGGCAGATGAGTCGCACTTTTTGCCACAACTGCGGACAAAAAAGGAACATCAAGAATTGGCGGCAAATTGGCAAGGCCGTCGCGCAGTTCGAAAGGCCCCTTTGTTTTGGCTCCGAAAGCATGCCGTTCTACGTACCCACTCACGTCGACTCAGCCCTTTCACGGCGGGCGAGTCGTTACCGTTCCGTTCAGCGTCTGGCCTGCCGGAGCGAAGCTCTGGCGCTGCAACACAGCCGAGTCACGGCCTTTTCATCGGGCCCGGTCGCTCTCAGGCCGACCAGATGGGCCGCGGAGAGCCGCGCCGGGGACCGGACGCCGCCGGCCCACGGAAAACGCGACGTGCCGCGTCGCAGATGCACCAGAAAGTGCACCATCACCAATTACCGGGCCGGCGGCTCCGTCCGGGCGTGATATGTAAAATTGATTCTCCGGCTGAGCGCGCCGACGGACGGCGCTGCACGGCCGCCTGAACGACGAACCGTCACCGGACCCGCGCCGGCCCAGCCGTGACGCGCGCACCGGTGCAGAGGGCTGTGCTGCGCTCTTGGAGGGCACTCGGTCGTTTAATTTGGGATTTGCGATGAGAACAGCTCGGGACTATTTTTTGAGGAGTTTCCATATTTTTACAGTGTAGGCCGTGGACTACGGTTTAAAATTGTACGCGAACTTATTCATGACCCCAAAATTCACTTGTAAATGATTCGTGGTTTTCTTAACATCGTGATGCAAGCTTGACGTTAAAGCTCCAGCGGTTTGATCGCAAAAACGGCTTGCCTAGCAGCAAGGTGCACCTAAATCAATGTGCAACTGCATCTGACTTGAACTCCGGCTGCTGGGAACAGCACTCGATCTGATTATCGCAAACTAACCTATGGAAAGGGCAAATTAGCACCAATGGTGTAAAACGAAAGCAGGCTAAAGGTCATCTTTTGAGCCGATCGCAGGGTGAACGTTAGGCTGCAGAGACAACCGTTAGTTATCACTCCATTTTTGATTAGCAGCATGACTCTTTCGCCCGCCAGAGTCAAGGAATCGTTAATCCGAAAAAAACTCCCGTAAAAGTCCTTGACTACGCAAGGAAGGATGATGAGAAACTGGACGGTAGATTTCGGCTTTCATTTCATTTCACATGTAATTAACCGCTTAAACGGTCAATGCCCTTTTCAAGCTTAGAGCCATTTGGACCAGGGCCCAGAGACGATGCATTTGGAATGAGCATAACTGACACGTACCACCATTCACCTCCACATAACCCGGCACCGCCTGGGGGTGTCAAATAGAACACCCCTCGGTTTTTCCTTAAATAACTTCTGAACCGTAGAGTCAGTCCAACCAAATTTTTAGTACGTGTTCATCAATCACTTTTACATATTTTGACATCAAAACCATTTCCATGTCAGGTAAGGTCATAGAGGTATAACGTCGTAAGCGAACCCTTGCATCCATATTTTCGCCTCTTCGAGCGGTGGCACGAACATGATTCGTTTTTTTTTTTAATAATATTCGCGAATATAATGCATGAATTATTTGGTTTGACGTAAGACGCGGTCTCTAAACGGCTATATAACCGTGACAGGTTCAACATTAGAGGTCATTCTAGGTCACAAGCATAATGATTTTGGACTCATTTGCATTGTGGGTGATAAAAGTGGTTGCCGCTGACCTTCCCCATCGTTCAAACCAGATAACCAAATCTATATACGCCTCTTAACAAGGTTCACCAAATGTAGCATGAAGTCATGTCAGGTGACGTCATGGAGTAGATGTCGAAGCGAAATGAAATGCAACATCTTCTGTGGAAGATCGTTCAGTAGCAGCAGACAACAGTTACTGTTCCTCGTCAGAAAAAGGAAAATGACTATCTCTCCTGATCTGGTTGTGACCTTGACCTGACAAAAGGCAGACAGAGCAAATTTAATTATCACGGGACGTCATTTCGGTTCTGTACTTGACACGGTTAAGAATCCCAGCGAGCAATTATTGCTCTTTGTCAAGGAAGAGTAATGCGACCTTATCTGACTTGGCTTAGACTGATCTTGACCGAATAAAAGCAGAGAGTCCAAAACTGATCATCAGGATGTGTCACTTCCTCTTCGCCGCGTGGGTCAAAACGAATGCAAGTAAGTATCGATCTCTAGCATTTAAAGTAAGACCAATATTTCACCTGACCTAGGTTGACCTTGACCCAACTTTTCTAAAATTTTGGCGTGTTTCCGGCGCAGAAGATGGTGGCCTCTCATTTGACACTCGGTTGAAGGCTCTAAGGCAAATATTGCCTATGATATGATGCACAAACTGATGCCAGCTTTCCTACGTCATGTTATGCGTTTTACATGAATTGTGATATCATCAGCCACGTGACCAGGACTAACATAATATTTTCTGAATCGCTGAAAAGACTCAGGGCTATCGATTGGTGGTAGACCGGTTCAGATCCATGGTTAGATCCTGAGATAACAAGGGGGTGCCCTTTTTGACACCCCGGGCGGTTGCGCTTACAAAAACACACGGTTTTTGCCGATCGCAGTCACTCGCTCAGCCCCTTACCTTTGCCGGAAATCCTTTGGATCTAGCTAATTATCTTCACCAGGACAAACCGCACTCCCAAAGGCAGCACCACCCCCAGCGCCGGCGGCTGCCGCCTCCCCTGGCCCAGTTAGACCGGTCCCTCCCCGCCCCGCCGGCCGGGTACCGCCAGGCCTGCTCCCGCGCTGCGTCGCCGGCGCCGGCCGCGGGCACCGCCTCCGGCCATCACGTGACCGGAGGGAACAGTGCCGCCGCTGGCAGGACGCTCGGTGTCGGGACGTCGGAGTCAGAGGCGGCTGACGGCCCCGTTCGTTCAGACGGGCAGTGAAATGTTCGAGTGGGATGTTCTGAACAAAACGTGCAGGTGATTTCGTCTTCCTGCAGTTGATCCATACGTCGCTGAAACAGTAAAGCATTTGCAACGAGACAAAGTATCTACAAGTAAAGTATGTTTCATGTATAGCACTGCAGCTTCAAAATGAAATGATAAAATTGGGGATGGTACATGGTAACAGTGATGCCTTTTCTTCCAACCTTTGCAAATTCATAAATACTGTTTCTTGGGCGATAGCAAACCTTTAACCGATAGTAAGCCGCTGTATCAGCCCATAGGGCAGGTATCGCGGTTGCCCCTCCAACTAGACCGCAGCCGTACAATATCTGGATGATTTTAGCATTAACTTTATGGTAGTGATAGAAAGAAATCGTCAAAAAATGGTTACGGTATTCCCAGTTTTGAAAATCCTCCTACGCTGATAATAGGAAGACATGCGCTTATGCAGTGATGCTAGTTACCAGCCTAAATAATTACTTTCATCTGGCAGAAAGAGCACCTGCATACACACACATCAAGGCTTGTATGGTTTATGACAAAATTCTGATCCTGTGTTATGTTATCCCATTGCATTCAACGAATTCCACACCAGACGCTGGAACCACCATGCTAGTGCAATGCAAAAGATGATGTTACATTGCACCTGCAACATATATTGCAATGCTACGATGCTGCCAGGAAGGTTTACCTTAATCTAAAGCACTAGAAATCCAGCAGAAGTAGTGGGTCTTTTTGTAGCAATCTGTGAAATTAAGCAAATGCAAATTGACATGGACGGTTGTCGAGCGTAACTAGCCGACGATTTCCTTGTTCTTTTTTGTGTGTGTCTGGTTTGAGGATGTTGGGTCTTCGTTTCTGATTCTTTGGTCTGCAGGTCCCAGCACTGAAATGAAACCATGATGTAAGCAGCAATACCGGCTATGACGCTATGATCAATCCTGAGCTCAAAGTCCGCGAGGGGCACATTTTGTACGCACCCTTTCATGGACCGTTGGAAGAGGAATGTGAACGGTCAATCTCAGGTCAACAGATGCAATTTTTTTTTAAGTTGAAGGTCGAATGATTACGTAAAGCTTTGCATAGATTTGCAACTCTTCCGTTATAGACTGATGTTTGTTCACTTCCCAGCCCATACAATGCGTGAACAGCGTGACAAAATGCCTTGTAGATACGTAGTCAGTCAGGTAAGCAGATGTCCGATAGCTTTGAAAAAGCAGCAGCTCCACTGGGCCAGCCCAGCTTCCGCAGCCGATCTTTGAGGGGCTCATTACAGCACAGGTCCAACATCTCAGAGCACAGGTCTGGTTATGTTCTCAGCTGCTTAGCGGCACGCCCCTCTCACAATCAGATGTTGTAACGATTCCGTGGCAGACGCTCCTTGAAATGTGTACGTAAACTAAAACACCGGCTGTATGCTATTCCTCTTGTATCAATCGTATTTTTCATTCGTTTTTTTACATTCAAAAATTTAAAACAGTTAATCTGATCTTCAGGCTCCGTGTCTTTTACCCGGTTTGGTGTTTTTCGAGCAAATGCAATGAATACTTGTTGAGCACGCTACGTTTATCAGTTAATTGTTTTAGAGACACCCTACGTAATAGGTTGTGGATTTTCATGTGCAGTAAAGTATGACAGACTGTGATTAAACTCCAGTATTTTAGTTTGATATTCCTTTTTTACCTGCGTTGCTGTTGTTAAGGTTACTGAGGCATGTTTTTTCCGAGTATAGTTTTAGTGATCGATGAGCAAAACGTCGCTCGAAGATCTTTATGGTGAAACACCTAGTATTTTTCATCACTTCTAACATAGTTCTTCTATTATGGTATTACTTATTACTATCACCATAGGTATCATATCATTATATGCTAATTTTATTATATCATTTGCGATTATTATCTTATCAATGGCGTGGGTGAGGATAAAGAGACAAGACGGGTGATGTACATTTTTTACGGTACTAGTGTCAGTTTTTCTCGTTGCTCTCACATACAATCCTCAAACTTTGTGTACCATCCAGATCTTTTGTGTCGGTACGAAACGCCTTTCAAAGTATCGGCAAAAACTTCGACTGCGAGGGAATGAGCAACACCAGTGCATTGCACTATATGTATTTGCACCCGAAGCATGTGACAATTTACTGATTTTTGCACTTATACAACACTTCCTATACAACAATTCCCAATCGCATAAATTAAAATAAATATATCAAAAGAGCTAGAAAACGTTTGTGTTTTATAACAGCATCCATCCCCTGGCGGTTCGTTTGAACGCGTGCGTCCTCCTCGGAGGACTCTGAGCAGGGCGAGGCCGAGTCCGGCCGGCTGAGATCGCTCAGGGAGGAGGCGTCCGCCCAGCCGGCCAGCGGCGGCCGCGGCTCGGCCAGCGCCGGCTCGGCCAGCTGCGGCGGCGTGACCGCCAGCTGAGGCGGCGCCGCGCCGGCCAGGTCCGGCACGCGCTGGCTCGTCTCCGACCAGGGAGGGCTCAGCGTCCACGGGAACGCGTCCTGCGCCGGCTCCAGCTCGGGCGTGGCCGGCGCCGCGTCGGCCGGCTTGAGCGGGCCGCGCAGGCGCAGAGGCGGCGAGCGCGGCGCGAGCAGCACGTGTGCGCCGCCGCCACCGCCGCCGCCGCCGCCGCTGCTGCTGAAGCCGAACTGACCGTCGACGCGCGGCTGCGGCGCCGGCCGGCCGGCGCCGCGCTCCGTCCAGCCAGCCGCGCCGGCGCCGAACTCGTGCTGCTGGTAGGCCATCAGGCGGCGCTTGATGGGCACCGGGTCGCGGTGCGGGCTGGCGCCGGCCGGCGGCACCACGGTCGGCGCGCACAGCTTGCGCCGCGGCGACACGGGCGGCGTCGGCGGCCGCTTCTGCGGCGAGGCCGGCGCCGGCGCCGGCGGCGGCGCGTACAGCGGCGTCGGCTCCAGCCGGCCGTCGAACAGTGGATGCGGCAGATATCCGGGGTCGTAGCGCTCCCACTGGGCGTGCTCCAGCACCGGGTAGTGGTGGTAGGCGGCCGGAGGGAACGAGTACTGTGAGGCGGCCGGAATGGCCTGCGACAGGTGGTGGGCGGCCTCCGTGTGCGCAGAGATCTGGCTGTGCAGGTAGCTCTGGTAGAGGCCGGCCTCCTGGTGCGGGTGCTGGTAGGCTAGCATCTGCTGGTAGTAGGACGACATCCGCGGATGGGCCTCGTACGCCAGACTGTACTGCAGCTTGCCCTGCATGGAGTAGTAGTGATACAGCCAGGAGTTGGCTCGCATCACAGCAGCCTCGTCTTCACTGTGAACACAAAATACGCAAGTCTTAATTTTAACTTCAAATCGCGGCTAAGAAAAGAAAACGATTTCTGTTACAAAATAACAGCGCATTTCGTTGGCATTTCGTAATAGCACCAACAACGCCATCTCCCCGCAACGCAAACACACCTGAGCACCTGGCAGGTACAGACAATCACCGGCTGCTGTATGTTCTCCATGTTGTCCTTGACCTGGAGCACACAGTGGGCCCAGAGCCAGCGGCCCGACCTGGTCTGCAGACGCAGCAGCATGATGCACGAGCGGTCCTGTTCCGAGGCACTCACTGAAACCGACCGATCGTCCTCTGTCAGCCCCAGGCTCGTTCGCCCGCGGCCACGGCCGGACTAGACGGAGAACCGGCAGTGACCAAGCAGAACTTTTCAGCTTTGGTATCGTGAGGGAGGCTAGAGGTTCCTGGTCATGGTTCACAACTGGCATAGGTTAAACATTTTGCGGCAGATGTCTAGGCACAACATTACATCAGACGTTTATGATGTAATCTCCTACAATTTAATGCGATGCAGTTTACGACGGGCCTTCCGGATTCGTCTGTGTCGGCGCCGGTTGTGCGGCCTAAACCATGTTCCTGAACTACTCTGAGCTCAAGTCGCCGCTTTCTTGCACTAACCCGAGCTACGCACAGAAAAGGAATATAACATGTTGAATGCTTTTTATTACAGGAGATAAATGACAGGAAATAGTTCCAGCCCACCGAACCACTTACTCAGTTTATGTTTGGCCTGGACCTCTCGAAGGTTGTCCCAGTGCAAAAGCTGATACCACGACAGACTCTGGATCTCCGAGTTTCGGTAGCCGAGATAAAACTCGGCGCTGAAAGGCACGTGAACCATGAGTATGTCTGTGTAACATTCACAGGCGCACTCTGTACAAAAGATTCTTATTCATCATGGGCATCGCAACCGCTGGCAAACGGGGAAGGAGTCCAGCACACGTAGAGAGTTCTCCAGCCATCCTGGGCGATTTTACTGAGCGGCGAATTTTCTTGCATTCACAACTGCATCTCGGGATATTCCCACTTTAACTACATCCCTTGACGGCCATTCTAGCAGTCTTTATGATAGGCCTCTCCCTCTTCTAGGGCGAAGTCCTAGCGGAGCGGACTGGTTTCAGCCGTCACGAAAATAAAATAGCGCTTCGTTATGGGGAAAGTTACGTGTGGCTTCGACGCCTGGAACCGCTAAATTCAATATTGCTTATTCATCGTAGACTGTGCTATAATTTGATTCGTGATCGATCGGTAATCATTTTGCCAATTCAGCTACATCTATAAGGTCCATCGGTAAAGGGAGAGGCTTTTGGCAAACTGCATTGTTAGTCTGCAGGGCGCTGACTTACATCCGTACTCTGTTTGCATGACTCATTCTTTCGTTTTCCACAGTGACTTTTAAGAATTGCACGGATGAAGAAGGCTTTCATTGGGTCTCCTTTCCATGTCAAACACCAGATTTCACTGAAGGATAGTCCTTTTTTGTATGGCCTGTGGGTTTATAAGGACTTCAAAACCATGAGTCGAATACTTTTCTCACGGCATTCAAACGTGAAATTTCGGAGCCAGAGCGAGTAAGCTCAGAGGGGAGGTTGGGACAGTCCCTGACCAGGGGCATTGCACAGTTGGCGATTTCATGGGGAACGCTAGTCATCACCATCGTCTTTTAGCATTAATCGAATGTCTCATTTAGACGGAGCACGCCTTATGAGTAGCGACACTTTCTATCGGGAACTTTCTTCACGATCGGACGTTTGTTTAGATGGGAGTATTATCGTACTTGGTCGCTTCCACCGTACATTGTGTATAACACGAAACATACTAAAACAAATTTCGGCCCGACCTTCCCCGTGTCACCTCTTTGGCCCAAACACGATATTTCCTGCAGATTTCTTTTCGCCTGGTTTTGAAAGGCGTTTATTTACGTAGCATGGCAATGGTAACATAGCGCGTAGTATACCAAACCTACAGGCAATGCTCAAACCTTAAAAATCGCCACTGCTCCAATGTCACACGGAACTGCGTATACGAAATCTCCTTTACATCGTGCTGTAACAATTAAAGTTTGTCCTAGCACGTGACTGTACTGAGAAGAAGGGGTGGTGGGCGAAAACGGGACCAGCACAGGCCGCTAACGTCTGACCCGCGAGGTGTGCAGCAGGGGGCGTGACCCGTCTGGATTTGTGTGCGGTTGTTAATGCAGATGGAAACTGAACCATACGTTGAAGTGTCAGCTGTTCAAGTGATACAATCTCTGACGTTCACGCCATCCAAGAGACGCCGATGTCCATTGTTTGGTCGCTTTGGGTTAAGGCGCGCAGCCACTTGGGTTTATGTGTTCGATGTCCAGTCCACATCCCTCGTGTCACCGATCGAGAGTTGACGGAGTCCATGCTAACCGACAACCATGTGATTATGAAAGTCTCCATTCACTGCGCAAACGAGGACTACCGGTCTCGAACTCGCGCGCTGGAAAGAGCACGCGCGGTAAGGAGAATTCCGCAGGCGTCGGCCCAGTACTCCACGCCGCCCGCCCGGACCTGTCCCTGGCGGCCGGCACAGCACGTGAGCAGCACCAGTGAAAAGACGAGATGGGCGGCAACAGGAGTGGTTTTTCCGTGTTAGTATGACCAACACTATACATATAGCCATATGTTAAACATCTGCTGTTGATATTTTTGTTTGAATTGGAAATGTACACTGATTATCATTTTAGCCTTTCCTCCAATACAAAATACAGCAGTATGTCAGATCGCATACATCATACGTACTTACTCGTACCTGAAACCATGAGAAAGGGCTTTGTTCTCGGTTGCTAATTTCGGCACCTTCCGCACAGGTCGAGATTGTGACCGCACGAATTTCAGCTTCACTGACAGCGATGAGATAAAAATAAGACAATCAACGTTGGTGTTTTCTGCATAAACTAATGACGCTCAAAACACAGGTACACCCAAACTGTTATAATGGCAATCTACATGACACTTTTGAGGTGGCAGAAGCGACTTCTGTAACGACACATGTAAAGGGACTAAAATATGTACTGGGACGACATATGTAACGGTATATGTAACGACGTATAGTAAAGGGGTGACGTATGTAAAGGGACTAATGCTGCTGGGAAAATCAGTTTACCATATGCCATTAATTTGGAGAAATCCACACAATAGCAGCTATTCCTTGCCCACACCACATGATAAGAGCATAAGGTAAAAGACACTATCAAGCCGACCAGGACAATTCAGTCATTCCAGTCATTCAGTCATTTGCGTCAAGTAAAATACGTTTCAGAGTGAGATGGAAACTTGTGACCTGCATCATGCGCACCTCAATTAGCAGCGTATTGCCTATTTCATGGCCTCTCCAAGCACTAAGGAGGGAGCATGTTTCGGCAAGGGGAAGGGGCAACGGCTACTTTTTTAAACCATTTCTTTCCATGCAACATCATAGGGTTAATGTTCAATTTCGCCCGTTAAGGGGTAGGGCACGGTGCCCCCGTGCCCCCCCCCCCCGTTCCGCCACTTCAAGGCCAATGAAAGGTAAAAAGGCGGATGGCCTCACTCTCTGGTTTTGACCTCAGAATCTTGGCTAAAGCAAAGGCCCAAGTACAAAGGTCCCTGACACCGTGGATGATAACTATGCAAAAGGTTGCGTAGAGCTGAGTATGTATAACGTTTGCCGTATATGACGAAGATCACTGCATCACGACTTTCCCATGACACGCTCATTGAGAAAAGGGTCATGGGTCAGCGAGCTGTGGTCTTAAATTTTCAGAAGGGTCAGAGAGTACATAAGAAGATTTCCAGCTCAGGTATGAAAAACTTCATAACGACTGAAGCAGTCACCGTAGGACAATTTGTGGAAAACCCCAGGGAGGTGGTGCACTTCCTGTTCTGGCGAGCGTTTATGGGCAAAAAAAAAAATAATAATAATACAACAAGCAGATCGGAATCATCTACGGAAACTCAACGCGCCCCCACCAACAAAATGCTCTTTAGCTCAACAGAGGCCAGTCGGCCCGGTTACGTCTGCCGCGCTCCGCTGCGCAGCGGAGCGGTTCGCAGACGGCCATCCGGAGACGGCGGCGGGGATCGCCGTGGCAGCCAGCGCTCAAAGCCGGCGGTCATCTCCGGTAATGATCCGCGCGGGGGCCGGCCCGACCCCACCGCAGCCGGCAGGGCCGCGATCGTGCAGGTCACCGGCGGGTGCGTGCACTGACGGATGCCGTTCATTTGCGGAGATGAATAGTGGCCGGCGGAGCGGCGCGCGCCGGCAGATAGGATCGAGCCCTGATCTCGCCGCCGACGACGGCGGCCGGTGAAGAGCCGTCACTGCGGTGGGCCGTCGGCGGCGGCACAGGAGCGGGCTGCAGATGTGATTTCATTTCGGTGCACTAGTGGCAACGAAACGCCGTCCGGGAGCCATTTGGTTAGTAATCCAATCGTCACATTTCACTGTCTTGACGGCGAATAGCTCTTTGATTCGCACTTCTTTGAGTATTCATGACGACGAAAAAATTTACGTTCCTTACATTTCAGTCCATACTAAAACCAACAACGCTTTAATAAAGGTGTGATCACGGCCTCTCCGGCCCTCTGGCTAATACCCAGGACTGCATGAAGACGTTCCCGCCAAGCGGGCCAGCGCCAGGTGAGGGCGCGTGACATACTGCACGTGCAGTGTCGGTCTCTGTGATCGGGGCCGGGACGAGCCCCCGCAGCGCGCGCGTCTCGCCGCGTTCCATTTTACATGAGCGCGGCGCCCTGCCCTGCCCGCAGACGACAGAGACGCGCGCCGTGGAGCGGACCTCCTTATGATAAACAAAATGCATGTATGCAGATTGGGCGTGTGAACGGGCTGGTGGCGGCAGCCGGGATCGGGTGGCCAGGCCGGCCGGGGGTCTGTTGTAACAGCGCCCTTCCCACGTCCGGCCGCGGCGTTATTGTCACTGCCGCGCAAGTCACTCGCCGCGAATTAATCAGCGCGCTCCCAGGCAGAGCCGAGCGCCGAAATTCGACCCAGAAAAAGGCAAAAAAGCGTGCCGATGTGGAGGTGCGAATCGAAGGAGAGGGAGAGAGAGTAGGGAAATTAGGATACGCTGTTGAAGCGACGACGCTCTTGCACGGTTTTCTCCAATTAGAGCGGAAGACGCCGCGGTCTGGGAGTGGGACGTGACGTGTGTGAACCGTCATCCGTCAGCAGAGCACGCCGTACCGGCACATCGTGACGCTGTTATTGCAAGAGCACAGAACAAATGGCGAACTATGAAGAGCGAGACGGCATCTCGCGATCTAGGTCGCAAACTGCGCGCGAACAATTCGCGCCGTTTAATATAAATCACCTGCACTGGACAGTAGTGGTCCGGTAACTTAGGTACAGCGGTGCGGCGGCGCTTTCCATAGCAAGCACGTACCCTGAAAGGGCGTGCCAATTGTGATGTGTTCCCCAGTAACTTAGCTGGGCACCTGGGCAGATAAGTTCGCCAGGTTCATGGCCGATGGTGATTGCGCCAGATGAAATGGATTTCCTCCAGACGGCATTCACAGCTGAACAAGTCCGAACATCGTGCACACGATCACCCAACACGCCGATCTGTATCTTAAATGGCGTGCAACAGGACAGTATTTTAATTTTAGAGCAGTGTTAATCATGACAGAAACAGGCTATGCATTGCAACAACTAGGAGCTCTGTTGCTCCCCAGTGAGCAAAATCAATAAGAGGTCAATGCGTGACCCCAACCTAGTATTAAAGCCAAAGGCCTTAGAAAGCAATAATAAGTGAGTCACATCAGTGTCCAACATGATTTTTGGAACGTATCAAAGCTCCGACAGCCAGGCAATACCCGGCACGAAGTAAAAACCTCTGGATGAGCTACGGCAGATGCAAAACTCGGACACCAAGGCACCCTATAGGTCAAGCCCTTTGTAAGACTTCGTTCCACGTCTCAAACTTTCAGGTCGCTGAAGTCAAGGACAACCAAATAGGACCCGTATCGAGCCCACAGCTTCCACCGGGAACCGCCGGCCCGTTCGCAAACGCCTGACATCAACCCGTTAAAGACGCGTGAGATCAGAGACAGGCGACAGACGGGCCAGGGGCCGAGCCAGCTGCTGCATCGCTCAAGGTCTGCACACCGCGGCACCAGCCGGCGGCGTCTCGACATCGGCCTCTGTAGGCCCGCCTCTGCCCGGGACAGAGGCCGCCGGCCGGCGCATCCTGGTGCGTCTAACGGCATCGTCCTCGGCAGCCGGAGCGGTGCCGCCTCCGGCAGCGCACCAACCCGGATACTCCGAGACGGCGGCCGGCGCGGGGGTATCGAACGCAAGTGTTGCGCACCGTGAGGCCCGGACGCAGAAACTGGTCAACAGAAGGCTAACCGCCCACGGGCGATGGCTTTCAATGACTCGCCGCAATGCAGATGATCACGACCGACTCGAGCGTGGCTTTTTTGCCGTCACCCATGAACAGATGACCAGGAATGGTCCCGCCCACGAACCACCGCGACGCAAAGCACCGTACGTTAACGCCATTTTAATAATTAAAAAAAAAACACCGAGTCGCGGCGCTCCCTGCTAGGAAAGAAAAGCAACAAAAAACTGCAGATCGGGAGAAAATGCGACATTATTTATTACAGGTACTTCTGTGTTAATGAAACTGCCAAAGATGAAAAGGTAAAGTATCCAGTGCTAAAGCCTGCGTTTGGATGGCCACTGCCAATTCGCCGGATTAATGTGAACTACGTGTGCTGCGCCGGACGAATTTCCGGCCCATCTGATGGCGGAGCGGTGTCTTGACTCTTCACCACGACGGGAGCAGAACAAACTGGACTGATGCAAGACCATCGCCGTCACTGTTCGAAACTCATAATCGAAGGTCTGGGAAAATCAAAGCTTAAGTGAAAAGCGAGGCAAAGCTTGCCCGCAACGAAAACCAGATCCGGCATTAACGAAGAGGTTTTGACTTTCTTCGCACCATGAGAGGAAATCATAACTGTCCTCTAACATTTTTATGAAGATAACCTTGTGGCGTATTGTAAAATCTAGTCTGAAACAATAACACATTTGTGATAAAATGCAATGGGGGATTCCAGAGGCACCAAAGTTTCCGCGTAGAAGGGGACTTTTCAGTCGCTCCCATTCATATCTGATTTGCACGGAACGTTATGCAACACTTTGAGCATCCCGTTACTCTGACACACACTTTGAATTTCGGCGAGGAAATTCCCATCAAAAGAATGAGCTTGGCGACACCACGTAGAACGGGCTTGACGAGGTGAAAAACGTAAACGTGCCCAAAACGCCCGGTCTTTCGGGGGCCCTTCAAAGACCTGTTACCGATCTCGAGTTTATTCTTCATTTATTTTATTCTTTTTTTTTTAATTCTGGTGAGGTCATCTCTATTCGCAATTCTTTTTTATTTCTTATAAATACATTTAAGCAGTTTTCTCCTCACTGATAAAATGCAAAGCAAATCCCAACACGCCACACACCATTTATTATTGCCGATATACAGCGGTTCTCCAACAGCTGATGGACTTCATCCTAAATCGCGTCATCACAATGGTTCTTCTTTTAATGTAGAACCTCGACTTGTCACCTTCCCAGCCCCATGTGAGTGGAGCTGAGCGCACTCCGAGGTGCGGCACAGCTCGGTCCCAATGTAAATGCCTGACGGCCATAGACAGATATCTGGACGGAAACCGAGGCAACTGCCGCGGTAGCAACGGAATCCAAGTCTAATTGTGCACTGACAAGGCTTGATACAAAAATTAAAATACCCTTAGGTTAATTCAGCACATAATGCAATGTTAAAAAATAAACTATGCATTAGACATTAGCCGATTAGTAAACTGGACCACCGGTTTCTGATACGTGTACTTGAAAAAATATGCGGATCCATGAGGATCGCAGAAGTGCGCTGTTGCGTTGTCTGTCTGCCTCCGTTAGATTAGACTCGTCGGCCGCGGTTTTCGCACTTTGTCGTTTCTATCCAAATCGTTTACGTCAAATCTCAGCATTAATCATTACATATCACAAAACATGGATCAAATCCAAAGCAACCGTAACAGCCTTTGTAAAAGTTACATTGAAACATATCCCCAGCAAATGTTTCAATTTGCGTCTGTAAACATTTGCCAAGCAGAGGAGGGGCAAAACATGTCATGGTTCCACGGTCGCTGAGCCGTCTTTAGGTGTGGGAAGTGCGAGACCCATTTCCGGTTTCCATTCGTCTTTGGGTAAAAGTGACGCCTTCGCCGTCCCCCGCGATAACCCCGGTTGCGACGCGAATGACCCTGGTAGTCGAGAGCATGAGCGCAGGATTCTAAAAATGATTGGGAACTCAGTGTGCTTTTAATGCATTTCCTTCCAGGCATCACTCAAAAACGCATACTAAACCTTAAAACCACTGGGTTTTTAAGTTTTAAGGTGGGGGGGAGACTACGGCCCCTTCACGAGATAAAAATCTTCACTTTTGGTACACAACGCCGCTAAGTAGCCCAATAGCCAACCAGATCCTCTTCCGGACGGAAAACCAGATCCCCAGGCGGGGTCAGGATTATGGTTCAGTGACAGAATAGATCCGTGCCACCCGGGTCCATTCCGTGAGGGCCATGAAAAAGTTAGATTTCCTAGGCTGTTAGAGTCTAGGCTGCTTTTAAGTGTTATAAGTGATATGTCCTTTCACGAATAGAATCCGGAGCCCTCTAGCAGGGTGGGGCTGAATTCGGTTCAGCGCAGGCCACCCGGGTCTACTCTGCGAGGCCCCCAAAAGGGACGAGGCCAACTTACGGACGGGAGTTGGGGGACCCTCTGCGATCCGAACCTTGGTTCAGCGCAGGCCACCTAAGTCCATTCTGTGACTCCCTCTAAAAACCGTCACTTTCTGGTCGCTGGACCACTTCAGAGTAAAAACGACCAGAGACCTTTTGTCGGATGGAAGCCCGGACCTCCTAGTATGATCTGAAGTCTTTGCCGGGTCCATTCCGCGAGGCCCCATAAAAATTGTAAGTTCCCAGTCTCTGGGCCACTTTTGAATGTAACTGGTAAGAGACCCTCTTACGGACGCTTGCTGCCCCCCCCCCCCCTCCCGAGACCCGGACCCTGGTTCGGCGAAGGCCACCTGGGTCCATTCTGTGAGGCGCCTCGAAAACCGGTAGTTTCCCGGGTTCTGGTTTGCTTTTGGGCGTAATCTGTACGAAACCCTCTCTCGGACGGAAGCCAGGACCCCAAGTAGGATTCAAAGCCCGGTTTAGCGCAGGTCACCCCGGTCCAGTAATTCTGTGAGGCCCCCTGAATACTGGGATCCTGGTCGCTGGACCACCTTTGAGTGTAACTGGTATGACGCTCTCTCTCAAATCTAAGTCGGGCCCCTTTGCAGGGTTCGAATCCCGGTTTAGAGCAGGTAACCTCGGCCCATCAATTTTGTGAGGCGCCCAGAAAAATTGTGAGGTCCTGGTCGCTGAGCTACAGCGTAACCGTCACGAGGCACTCCATTGGATGGAAGCCGACCTCTAGCAGGGTCCGAACTCTTCGTCGGGGTAGGCCAGCCTGGTCTATTTCGGTCCTGGTAAAGATCAAAATCAGCACTATCTGAGAGCTATTCTCCAAGAAATTAAACCAACGAAAGCCAAATTCATTGGTGTGAGTCATTCATAGGTCCGAAGGCAAACGCATGCCAGAAAGCAACGGTGCAGTTAATGCATACCCAACAAAAGGGCATGCATTAACTGCGTACGACACGGACAAAATGAGCCGTATCCCCGTAGCTGTTCCAGAACTGCATGGTTTACTGATCGTGACTCGGAACGTAAATGTCTAGTGATTGTCACTTGCAAGTATGACTGTCCCGCTGTGAGAGACACACGTATTTACAGAGATCTCTGAACGACTTGCTGGATACTTCTGGAATCGTCTGAGGGGCAACATAGCATTCGTAGCAGCACGCGTCAGAGGCCATCTATATGCTACACTGGAACGGTAGTTCATACAGAATGGAATCGGTCGATTATATCGGAATTGGTCGTATATTATATATACGACTGTCGATCCGGTGATGCAGTGCAGATCTTTCTCCGTCTCCCGAATCTCATACTACTTTACCTTACGTGCAGGACCATGTGGTTGCGTACCAAGTGTCGTCTGCTGCCTCCCCAGACAGCAGACAAATCGGGCACATAACGCCGCCAGTCAAGCTCCTTAGAACAGCTCCAGGGATATCCAGAAAACCGTGCGGAGGCGTACCTTCGTACAGCGACACGTGGTACGTGTATTTACGCGTATGTTTCGTCCGGAGCAGAGCCCGTCGACTTCGTGTCACGCATTGAAAAGTAAGTGTCGTTGGCTGTCCCGTCCGCGAATTCACAGTCGCTGCTCAGAGCATGGTACCTGGACACCACACCGATTTTTTTATAGATGTGATCCGAATCTTTTGAAAGGGGCGGCGTTGGGGTCAGAGTCACACTAAGTAGAACCTGATGTGTAGACCCCGACCCCGCCGCCCAAGTGAACCTAAATATGGAGTAATTTTGCTCCAGGCACCGGACTAGGCAATGCGGAGGGATCTTTAACGTGTCGACAAAGCCACGACACGCTTCACAAGTGTTACTTGCATGACTGAATGCAGGTGTTTCAAGCGTCCAAAAACACGTCGTTCTGTGAAGCTGAAATGTAGGAAAGTCTGGTACGGGCTCTGTCACACGTGGGTGTTTCCTCTAATCTTTTACCACACTTAACTTTGCGTCTGCGGGCCAAACGTCTCAAAAAATCACGACAAACTCGTGCTGGGTTATTATTGGGGACGTTTTTACAGGGGAGGGATACCAAATGACACTATGTCGCTGTGAAATAGCTCTTCTTGCAAGCAGCATGCGATTGCCATAGGTATGTTATAACACTACATTGTTATCTGGTCCATATCGGTTGCTGTTTTAATCACGGAAATCCATTCATTGGTTCTTGAGATGGATAAGGCAAAAACTCAGCCTCCCAGTAGGTTGAAGGATGCGAGTCATTCCAGTGTGACCTCGAGGTAAATAATGATATTTATATATAATAGATATATAATATATATATGCAGTATAGTATAGTATTACTTAGTATTACTTAGTAAACAGTGGTAAGGATTGCGGAAATCCACATGTAACATTATGGTGCATGAGCCACCCCGTTTTCCCAACAGTTGTGCATCATCCTTTAGTTGATGAAGGGCACGGCGATAAGGACATAAATCATCTGCATGGGTAGAAAAACATTGCAGCAAAGATCAGCTATCATGTTGTACCCATGTGCTAGTAACAGTTTTCCTTTGATGCCGTGATAAAGCGAAGCAAATGCAATTATAAGTTGACCGTTGCCATCTGGAAAGGAAGCAAGAAATCACCATTGCCAAATCTCCTGAAGGAGCTTTTCTTGTCAGTGACATGGACCGGAACATCAAATGCCTGTCAGTGCAAAGCCAATGAAGTGTTATTACAACACCAATACAAAAGATAGCCCGCGCCGAACATGACATATAATCCTATCTCCCCCTCTGAAACGCCAAAATAAAATAAATGTACAGCCGGAAAAAGACAGTGCAGTTCTGACTGGCTGCGACTTTTAGAAAATACCTCGCTACCAGTGTCTTTACTGCGTTGATTTCCAAAACCATAATGCAGCTTAACTCTCGCTCGGCGAGGTGGCTATTCACCACTCTCCCCCTCAGTCATTTTTTATGATAACATAAAAGGGAGACGGGGCTAGGACGCTAAAATTTAAGGTGTCTGGGAATTTCATTCATTGCGCATCCTTTGAACCAAAAAGTGTGCTGAGGTCAGGTTAGATCATAGAGATATGACATCATTCTCAAAGGTCTGTAGACCACTTTTGCGCAAAAAAATGGTAGAGCATTTTCATGGTACACCGTTGCTGTCGGCACGTCTTCAGCTGGATTGGACGTGTAACACAACAATCACGCAACTTCGCAAGATCTAAAATAGCTACATTTAAAGGTCGTTCCAGGTCAGTGGTTTTGACCTTGGCTGACCTCAGCCTCATTCTATCTTTCTGTGAATTTGTTCTAATTTTTACGGAAGTATTTAGATTTGTAAATACGGCTTCTGAAGTCAACGCATCGCACGGTAGGAACCGATCTGCTTACTTGGTACTGCGTCAAGCTAGACCGAGAGGTCCTGAACTCGATTTACGAATGATGCTGAACTCGGATGACTTCGGATGACCTTGAACGTCGGATGAAATAAACTGAATAAGCACGTTTGGTACAAAATAAATGCCAAATTCGAAATCAGCGCCCCCCCCCCCCAAAAAAAAACCTTGCATTCGACACGCGATCAAAAATAGTCACACAAGGTCAACCGAGACCACTGACCCCAGATAACCTAGGATGACATTTTTTTATTTCGGGTCGACAGTTAAGTATTTCTGAGCGCTGATCATGAATCTGGCATGCATTTTGCACCATTCTGACCATTTAGGTTCATTTCAAGACAGCCAAAAGGCCCTAAATTCCATCCTTCTCCAGCCGGTCATGGGATTTGACCTGACGTGACCTATTCCATTGATCGGAAGGAATGATGAGGGGTACCATTAAATTTTCAAGGCTCCAAAGAGTCCTACGCTTCTCATTCGGTATCTCCAACTGTGAAACGATATGCTCCGACGTTTTTCAAACAAAAACTCCTGCCATTTCCACCAATTTCGGGTCACTGACCTGGGAGGTCACCGGTTAACCTAAACTCGTAAAACCGAGCACCACTGGCTTGCGCTATGGTGGGCAACACGATCGCTTCTGTTTTGCGGCTCTAGCTCATTAGAAGCGAAACGACGAGGGAGTCCCACTCACCTGAGACATAAGTGAAAAGCCTACGTCCAGCAAGGGTTGAATAATTCACAAGGCTATGGAGGCCTGACGATAGAACATGCGCCTGATTTAAACGAAAACGACACCTTGAACTGTTTTATGCACGGCTGGAAATTTCCCCCGAAACAGTTTAGGGAAAAAGGATTTCAGACTGATTATTCCCAGTCCAAGAGGTTTAATGCTAAACCTTTGAAAACTGTGAAGGTTTAGACCCTTCCCCTCCCCGGAACCTCCAGCCATGGTTTCAGATATACGTACCATACGTGAATAAACTATAAGATACCGTTAAACCTTGCCATGAGATCGTACTGTGGACTTACTTTTCGTCGAGCTGCAGGAATTTCATATCCATGGAATGGATGGAGGTGAAGATGTTGGTGGCGCCCTGGGCCACACATTCCCGGGTTTCGGGCATGGCAATCGGCGTGCAGGTGGCCACAAACACTGGCTCGTTCCGACTGCAGAGTGGCAGGTACGACAAATAATGGCCCCGTATCAGCACCACCTGAAACGAAGCCGCATGGCATAACGATAAATAGGCAGCTCTGCAATTCCAAATGAAGAGAGATGCCCAGTACGAGTCCTCGGTTTATGCGTCTTTTTGTGCGTCTTGTAATAATGTGACGGGGCACACTGCGTCCACGTCACCCTGGGCGACGGAATGCGATCACAGAAAATGCGGCCTATCGGTCTACGGTGAGGCGATGAATAAAACAACTGTTGAGTGTGCCCGGCTGGCAGGCCCCTCTCGAGCCCACATCAGGCCCAGGGCAGGGATATGCGGACCGCAGCCCGCGTCTGCCAACACCGACACGGCACGGCAATCTTCTGGGGCGCACAGGCCCACGTCAGTCGGCCGTCCGGGACGGCTGGCGGCTGCCGACCGGCGAATGCGGCGCTGTTTCGTCCGCTACCCGCCGGCGCCGCGCTCGTGACGCCGCGTCCAGATGACGTGCAGCACGCGACGCCCTGACGTGGCGTCGACCGCACGTGCTGGAGTAGCCTGTGTCGGCACAACGCTCAATTGGCTGGCCCTCGCGCGGTTGTCGTGCGGAAGTCTTTACTGTTTTGATTTGCACTGTGCCGCATGTTTGGGATATAAGTCATGTGCTTTGCTGATCAATGTAGAAGGACGCAATTTCCTTGATTTGGGAATCTAGCAAACAAGCATTCATTTTGATGCTTAGTCAGACCAATAACGCATTTGTAACTGTAATCAGCACCGTTACGGGAGCATTGCACATTACAGAAACAACAAACTTTAATGGCTTAAAGCTCAGGGCGTCCGTCGCCACGAGTCTAAGTTATGTTGCCTGTGAAAGCGTAGTACGGGAGTCTCTTTCTGAGTTACGGTAGTGCAAATTATACAGCATGTGGCAGCGGATTTCGTGTATCTCACATGCTTCAAGGAATATTTTACGCTGCTGATGAGTTCAGTCATCCATTAACACGCGGCAAACTCTTGATTTAAATGGGAAATTTCATGCCGTATTGCTGAAGGCAGTGGTTGTTAAGTAATTTAACGATAGCCAGTGACAGCAAAAAGTGAAGACAATGGGAACTACTGCGAAGTAACCACGAAGCAATCCGTGATGCGGTACTACTAATGTAAAAGCGCAATCCCTGCAAAGGATGGCCTGCATTTTTCTAACCATCATGACCCCGGCTCGACTCGACCTGACTCCTGCCCACTCGGTCTGGCTCCGGCTCGACTCGGCCTCACTCCGGCTCGACTCGAACCGACTCCGGCTCGGGCCTGAGCCGGACAGCTCACCTTTTGGTCTCCAAAGCGCATCTGCCTCCTGGCATTTCTGGAGACGTTCATCCTGCAGAGGAACATCCTCGGATCGTCCGAGGGCACCGGACTGGAGGAGGGCGCCCTCATCAGCTCCGCCTGAATGGCCTGGTGGTCCTGCTTGTCGATGATGTCGTACACTGAGTCTCCGTGGATGAGCAAGTCCTCCTGAAGACGCAAGGCGCGGGCGTGAGCTAAAACTCCAAGCCACCCCCCCCCCCCGAAAAAAGCCGTGAGGCTGCTCGTGAATTATGACCTCACTCCTTTGGGTCACGACAAAGCCTTCGCCACTTGAGTGAGCTGAGCTCGAAGAAAACTGAATTGAGGTGTTTGTCATGTATGCTCTGATTTTGACGTCTAGGAAACCCATCTGCAAAGAAATAAAGCTGGCCTTTTCACCATAACTGCCAACAAGACGCTCTGTGACACACTACGAGGGAGACCTATTGCGTGTCCCCTCAAATTTGGAAATGCATTTTAGAATGGTTCTTGCCATATTCATATTTCCATGTTGCATTTCGTCATGCAAACGCATATTTCTTGATCTGTTTCAGTATTTTAAGCCCAAGGAATTCCGAGTATAAATGTGCGATGATACTGGTTGCTGTCATTACTAAGCAGTTAAAAAACACTGTACAGACAATGTCCAATAGAAAAAAAACATAATTCCCGACATAATCAAAGGGAAAAAAAACTTATGAACTGCCGTCTTGGTAGACAGGAATGCAAAACTCCGAAAGGGCTGACCTATCTGCTGGCAAAAACTGCGTGATTTAACGTCAGGTGGTTGCGAAGCTATGACACTGCATAAACCATTATGACTGCTTTGGGCCCGGGCAATATAAACCAACGCCTGGGCAGGGTCGGCTGCCGAATTCGATATTTTTTCTGCGAACTGATGTAAATCTCACTTTGTCTACGGCCTCGCTTGCAATTATCATTAGCCATCTGTTTCACGGTGTTGTATATCGTGCATTAATAGTGCCATTATATCCAGCATGCCTGCATTACGGGCTTTTGCAGGTTGCTAGGTTTAAATGAGCCATTGGTTCATTTGTGTAGTAATTTATTATTTTCAGCAAAAGCATACACACGACACTTAATCTACATAAGTGAGTATCATGCGTGATCCAACTAGAGATAAATCGGAGCATTTATGCCGGCACACTTGAAGAAAATGAGTGACTGACCAGCGCAATGTGCTTTCCGGTGATTTATGTCTGTGCATGTACGTAACGGTATATTCAATCCTCCATCCGCACATCGGCTTAAGAAAGAGTAAATTAGCCTGGGAAATCACCCAAAGCTTCCATGCCATGGCGTAAAAGTTTCGCAAAATATTGCCGTTAGCAGACAGTTGGATTTTACATCCCACGATACACCGGTCCGCTACATGTGAGAGTGCTGATACCATCGGATATTTGATCTCATAGCACCCCAACTCTAAATTCGGGCCGGTTGCAAAACTCGACCGGAAGCGGGTCTTGATCTGGCTGCAGATTAGAGCCGGAACCCAGTCTGCTGCCTGCCTCAAAGCTGGGCCGGAAGTCTGTCTCGGCTGTGTGCGGGGACCGCAGCAAATTGGCTGGGAACCAAACTGGCCGGCCAGTTTGGTTCTGATTCAGTCTGTACTTCTGATCTCGGACCTCTGCCAGTACTGGAGCCGAAAACAGTGCGTTGCGAGCATCGAGGCGACACCGAATTTCAACCGATCTGGGCAGAAAGATTACCAACAATGCTCATGCAGATGGAATCGAACGCCCGAAGTCTAAACACACAGTGATGTGCCATACTGGTAGCGTTGTATTCTCGGTGTGCAAACGTCGGGCTGGATAAAATGCAAAGCGACGGGCGAGCATTGCGGTAACAATTTCATAACATCATCTATTGAAATATGTCTGCAACGTAAAAGCTGGACTTCCCAGCACTGCTAGCTTTGTGTAAACGTTGCTTTGCAAGTTCTGAAGCAGGAGAAATTTTATGCTGACAGGAACCAGCGCGACAACTCAGATATTAAGTACGGACCGCAAAAGCTAAAGAACCCAAGTGCTTTCTTCAAGTTTGCAAGGGCACTTTGGCTTCGAAAACGATTCGTTAAACATAAACATAACGTGTCCTCACAAATATCCTGGGATTTCCAACCGTGACGAGAAAAATTCGGATTTCCTATTTCATTTCTGTTTTTGGCGAACGATTCATTTTTTGTTATCATGTTGGCCAAAATTCCCAGGTTCTGCACACAAAGCCACGCCGGCACCGCCGCCGGCGCCGAGTGCCACAACTGGCCGTCACGGTGACAGCGGCGCTTAAAGAGCGATGACTCGCCGCCCGGTCCACCGTGGCCCGACCGCTGAAGCGCCAACTGTGTCGCCGCGACGGGCGCCGCTGCGCGCCGCTCTCTTGGCCCAGTTACTAGCCGCGGCAATCGCGGCCAGACCACCCAGAGTCGGCGAGCGGACGCGGGAACCACCGCGTCATCCGGACCCCGTCCTTCTCCCCGGCGCCGGCCGCCGGCGCCCGCTCAGATTCACCGCGCTGACCGGTCGCGTCAGGTGCCACGCGCCAGCACTCGGTCCGCCAACCGAGCCTCGAGTGCCGGTGGCAGACATGATTCAAAGCTGCGTGGCGGCCGGCGAACTGGTTCGGCGGCGGCCGGCGTCGGACCAGTGACGTCAGCGGCGGTGCGGCGTGATGCCGGCTGATAGCGCCGCTGAATGGACGTATCAGCAGGAGACCCGGCGTTCCCACGACGTGGGCCCGTCACTGGGAGAACTCGGCCGGGTGTGGCCCGGACCTCCGTCGACGGCGGCACACGAGGGCTGCCGTGAAATGCAACAGACACACGGTGGTCGCCTTCTGCTAGTGCTGGGGAGGAAGCGAGGGAGAGATGCAGCGAGGGAGGGAGCGTAGAACGCTACTGTCTGCGTGTGCGGTGGCATGATGCTACTGTCGACATGACTCTCCTTCGGTTTGCGAGATGTACAGCATAAACTGCACCGCATGACTATAAGGATAAATGCACCCACTAATGGCTTCTTAATGTATACCAGCACCAAAATTGCGTACGACAGCTCAATGCCACTGCCCATCACTCCGTCATGAGGCACCGCTGACGGGGTTTGTCGAGTATCGCAAGAAAACCTCCAATTTCTGGCGCGGTGTGAGCGGTGCTAATCCTCAAATAATTTGCACGAATATACTTGGCCATCAGACATCAGACAAGTCAAATTTCTGACGGCTCCAGTACAACTAAGGGTGAAATACTTTTTTGCAACGCATAGCACGTCAAAATACTAATAAATAAAAAAGGCATTGGTGCCTTTCACAATTTCACTTTGGTCTTGTTTTCATGCTACGCACTCTCCAGTTGCGTTTGGTACTCGGGTAAGTCGTGACGACATGGGAAAACTATTAAACGCACACGACATTGATGCGGAAACATTAAAACGCCCTGTCAAACAGCAAGGAAGAAGTTGCAGGCGACTGACGTCTCATCCATTCCGCAAAGGCAGCTGACCACAAATCAAATCGCCGCCAATCTCTGACCAGCGTGTCATAAATGTCTGCATCAGTGGCAAGTCCACAGCACGTCCATAAATCAGACGGTACATTAATGGGCACAACCTACCGCTAATCTTGGGCCAGCCCTCATGTTAATTACGAATAACGCCGACAACACAAGGCCAGCAATGAAAGCGGATCTCTCTAACTTGCTCCCGCCGCCCGAACGCCGTGTGCCGGACCGTTAGGGTGTGGTGGGGACAGACATGGTGTGAAGGGGAAGCGTCTGGGCCGCTCAGCTGTTCACGGGGTCCGTGTGCCCCGCACCTGTCTCCGAGGAGTTCACTGCCGGAGATTTCTCGACAGGCGTGGATCCTCCCCACTCGCCTCAAAACTCATGTACAAAAGAGGCACAAAAACAGAAACACCACGAGTTAACAGAAGTTGTAACACCAGCAAAACTCAGTTGGGATTTCCATGCGTATGAAGTTACATCGCACCAGAAGCCTGTTGGGCGCATTTGAAACCCAGCTACGAGAGAACAAAAAGTATATCGGCATATACCCGACCTAACTAGGCTGCTGTCTAAGACCACGTGGTACGTGACCGTATTCATTGGGTAAGCCATGCGGTAAAACAAATCAAAAGCTGATTCATCTGTTGAGGACGTATGTCCCTGGGATGTATGTCCTTACCATTGAATGTCCGAGGTATTCGGCGGCGTTGTCCGATATGTACAGCAGCTTCCCGCTTTGCGTCGTCAACATCATAAATCCATTCATTGCCTGAAAAGAGACGAAATGAAATCAAGGAAAACACAAGCGGTGCTCCACAAGAATCTCTCTCTTTTCTTCACGCGTGTAGATGAGGAAAGTCCTTCCCATGGTGTGCAAATACATGTTTGATAAAAAGCAACGTTCCTGTCAACTTGCGGACTGCGATATCCCGATCAAACATACTACCAGACGGCGCTTATCGCAGCACACCACTCCTAAGGTCAAATCCCTGTCAACTGAGGTCTTTTAAGCGTCCCACATCTCTGCAAGCTCAGCCTCTCCGCAACAGCCGCCGGACCGGTCCTGCGCCTAAGCCCTGGCCCGTCGTTCAGACGAGCCGAGCCGTCGGCGGCGGCGGTCCGTCTCGGCTGTAGATGATCTTGTTAGCGGCAGCCGAGTAATGAAGTCGGCAGCCGCGGCCGCCGAGGCGGGGGCGGCGGCGCGGCGCGCACCCACCGTCGGCGCCCAATCAATTATAGCTTCCGGCGCCGGCGGAATGGACACGGTCGGCCGTACAGGGCCGACCCAACGGAGTTCAAAGGAAACCGACTGTAATGGCCTGAGACTCGGGCAATCGTGTCTGCGATTGTTTTGGTATTTGTTGTGGTACGAAATTCGACCCTGGGTGAAGCGAAGGGCAAGAGGCAAACTTTTTCTTAAACTTTTTTCTTAAGAGGCAAGCTTTTGCGCTTAATTTTGGCATTTTTAGGGACAACCCAACAAACAATACGATAAAAACGCCTTCTCTCAGTCACTCTGCAAAACGAAAACCAAATAATTCTGCAAATCTAATCGGTCGTAAATGACAAAGAAGCAAATAAGCAAAGAGGAGATTTCAGTCAATGGATATTTCCCTGGCAGAGAGGATAGGTTCTCCTGGTTCCCGTTAGTCGTACGCTGCCTTGTTGTCCGTCAATCTGCTAAGCTGCCAGTGACGCTAGACTCGATTTAGAACTGCAACCGCAGCCTGCCGGGCTCATTTAATGAGATTATTTCCCAGACCCATGATCAGACTTCAATCGGTCCTGGCTTTAGCGAGTTATATCTCGGATGGTTAGGAGCAGCTGATGTGAAACACCTAGCTCAGCTCAAATTCGCAGTTACAATGAAACAAATGCGCTAATTTTTGAAAGCACTGATCTTTAGTTGTAATTTATATAAGTTGCTTGTTGTTCTTTTTTATTATGTTTTGTTCATTTTTTGAAAAGGTCAAATCAAAACCAGATCAATGCACGCTACAACAAAATTTCTTTTCAATACAAAAACGTCACAAAAATGGGGTTTTGCTTTCCATTGTTTGCTTTGCAAAATGGCGACAGTTACTGATTTTGCGAAGATGTTCCTTTAATAGACCAAATAGTGAGTCACTAAAACCATTTCTATGTGTGCCATTAATGTTCGTCATCAACAACCGAGATACGTAAGACAAAAGCAAACGAAACACATTTTCGGAACATGGATAAAAGCAGCGCATGGCTTATTTATAGTTATATGCTTTAAGTGCATTTCGTGTTCTTGATTTTTTGGCCGTAAGCCTGTCATGCCTGACGCCAATACACCCACAGTTTTTTACTCGTGCTTACCAATGGGTAGGTAGAAGACATGTTCGTTGTTTGGTATTTTTACGTTTTTTATGTTCTTTGTTTATTTAAAACACATGCGTTTTGCGTTACATGTTTTTACGTACCACTTCGAGGCAGTCAACTGAGAAACAACGATTACTGAACAATCGCTCAGATAGTCTGAGATGGTGGGAACTACATTGAAACACAGACGCCTAGCACCAGGAGACTGCACTAAAACAAGGCTCCCAGCACAACTCGGAGTCCGTCTCTCCTGGCGTATTCCCCGGTCAGACCACAACGGAATCGACCCAGCGTCCTCAGGGCAGACAGCGAAAACCAGTTTCAGGTTCTGTATTCAACGCGACACCATGCGAATAATGTTAACTTGCCCAGCGTTTGGTGAGGTCGCTGTCTCCGCTTCCCTATACCAGGCTTCACGTCGCCCAGTTTCACATATAAATCTGGTTGTTCTATCAACGATGAAAATAGCTCCTGTCGGCTCATGGTGGACACGCTGGGCTCATCGCCCTGTTTTAAACTTACCTTAGAAAAACCGAGAGATGGTGGTGGATGGAGTTCTTGCTCCATGTTTTTGAACACTGAAAAGAAGACATGTCGCCTTAGAACACAAGTGCATTGTGCGGACACAACGGCAACAGTCGGCGCGGTGACTGAAACGGATCTGATGCACTGAGTTCCCGTGCCGAAATATTTCCATTTAGCAACCGCCACGCCGTACATCAGTGACCGTTGCTGCAGCACTGGCAACATTAACCATTCACGGCGAAAGCCGCGGCCACTGCACGCCGCCGCAACAAAAAAGGCCGGGCAGATGTAAGCCGCCAAAACGACCATAAACGTCAATAGCGAAAGATGCTATGGGCCGAGGTTACTTAGCCCAACATTTTTATAGCCGCACAGCGCAAGTAATCGTCCCAGATATAGACAGCCGCATGAGGAACTTCCGCAGCATACCCGGAACAAAACTGTACACATCAGCGGCCAGCTTTTTCGCATTAGCATATGAGACGCGGAAGAGAGAAGGAGAGTCGACAGAGAGCGCGGGAGGGTGGGTGATGGATAGAGCCCTCCTTGTGCAGACCTCCCGCCGGGCGGCGGCCGGCGGCTCCCCGCAGCTGTCGCAGAGATTTATGTGTCACCAACTGTGCAGTTAACATAATCTAAACAAACGCGTCAAAGATATGAATGATCTCGGCCGGACAGAATGAGCTGGAGGGCATTGTCTCTGGTCGGACCATCGATAAGCCCCGGCGCGCCAGCCCACGGCTTCGGCCGGTCTGGGGCCTCCGACTGGCGGGACTCACGATTACAGCCGTAACGGGGATCAAAAACTGGCGGGACCCACGGCCTCTGCCAAAACGCCCCTCGCGGCTGCCGAAGCCTTTGATTTCCAACATTGGCATCTCGTGGCTGGGGGGACCGTGGATGTGAAAACCTACTGCTTCGGTCAGAACTGTGGCCTCACTTTTGGGGGGACCCGCGGCCGGAATGGCTCGTGGTCCAGGACAGCCAGAGACTCAGTGATTCCTCGTGGGTGCTGGCCAAGAAACTCCAACAAGGGGCGGACGACACCCAACTGCGGTTTCACCTGTTTTGGAACCGTGCAAGTGACCCGTGCATTACAATGAGACAAAACATTTGCTGTTTCGAGGGCAGATGGCAGTTCAGCACAACAAAGATTTGAAACGGAGCCTTAATCTATCGACATCTTCTCGCCATCCCCAACCGTTTCAATGCAACACTAGGCAATCGACGGAGAGTCGCGCCAGAACTGTGTTCGCGTTTTGCTTACTGTCGGGATAAACGTTTTGGTGGACTGGCAACGCGGGGGTTCCGAAAAGCAGTTTACCGGACCCGTGTTCACTCAGCCGTTCGTTGCTGATGTTCGTTGTTAATAAACAGACAAGCGTTACCTAGTCTTGGATACTGACAGCACACGGACAACCCGCGACAAGATGACGAAAGGCGCCGACGCAACACCAACCACACACGGTAAGGTCCGCCCACGCTGCCTTCACCGGCGTGATCTTCCCAGTGACCTGGACAGTTTTGCCGTCCCCCGACCCGCAAAAAGGCGACAGGAATAGTATCTCCCAGCTCAGCCAGACGTGCAGAGCCTTCGTCACTTTCGAGGGCTTCATGAAGAGGCGGCAGAAGCACTACCACTGTTCGCTCAGCCACGCATCTCTCCTTGCACCATCCACTTGAGCGTTCACCATCGCCCGGTGGCAGTACACAAGCAGAGAGAGGGAGAAGGCTCCTTGGGTCGCCGTGCGCCATGACAAAGGCTCCGGGACCGGAAAAATACCCCGCTTAAAAAGGCCACAATCGCCGCTCGGAGCCGTTTCGTAATGGCAGCCCATGCAGCGTGCTTTTTGTTCCGTCGGGTCACATCCTGCCGAGCCGACCCCTGACCCCGCCGGCCGGCTTTTTATCTGTTTAACATTTTAATCTGAAGCAATTAGATGTTAATGGCGGTCAGCTGATGGGTCGCGGGCACGGGTCGATAGCGTCAGCACATCTCGTGTCCATACATTAGGTGGCCCAGGTCCGGGAGCGGGTCTCGTCATAATTCACATCTCGTGTCCGCCCGGCCGTCCGCCGCTATCGGTCTCGTATCGGCAGCGCATGGCACGCGCGGCTCGCGGCACAGACATTCGGCGAACAGGTGCCAGGCGCCAGCGGCCAGCGGCGCTGCGCGAGCGCATGTGCGCCCAGCGGACTGCTTGGTTCGCTGAGTAGGAGGCGGTGTTGCCCGTTTCACCGGCCGTTTTGAATGTTGTGCACGTGCAGCGTGGGAGTGGCTCTAACAAGTACATGAATACGATGTCGTGATACGGTCGATATGGTCGATATTCAATTATAATCCCATTTGATTCAATTCCCTGACTACCGAAGCGGTGTTTATTAGTCTGGCGGGGGCGCCACGCGTTTAACGATCACACGATTCGCCTCAGCAGCAGGTGCTATGAAAGGCCGAGAAGCTCATTTGAGACGCCTTCAGCCGCCTGTTTCACGAACAGCGATACCATCGGAGGAGCCAAATTTTAAACCGCAACCACGGAACATGTCACAGACTTAGAACACAACACCACTGAGTGCTGTGTGCCCGAGGACTGGCTACGGACGAGCCGAGGCCCTCTCCCTGGCCCGTGCCCGGGGGCTCCGGCGCAGCCCCAGCCCATGAATCAGGCACCGCGCCCAGCCGGCAGTCTGCGGGTCGCAGGCCGCCCTGTCGGCCGTTCGCTGGCCCAGGAATGCCTGATCGCGGCCTGCAGACGGTCCGGTAATGCACGCGCTCGGCTCGGCCGGCCGCTAACGAGCCGCGGGCACGCAGCGTCCTGCAGCCGCGCAGCCCGGCAGGCAGCTCTCGCCGAGGAACCGGCACCGTGAGAGAATACATCGCCCCGCGCTTAATTACGGGCTCCGCCGGCCCGCGGAAAAATAGCACCCGATAAGCGCATGTCAGAAATACTTTGTTTTGGTCTGCGAGCGCCCGCAAACTTAACAAGATGCTTGTAAAATAAGCCGTGAGAACGGAGATTAACCGGAATCTTGTTAGGAGGTCAGTTCAGGCGGTGTGTTCATTAATGGGCCGCATATATTTTAGAGCGAACTGTCCAAGACACTATCCATTGTTAAGGGAACCAGAGCGTCGTTTTCGCGCGCCGTCTGAAAGGTCTTTGGCCATTACCCAAGTCGTCAATGGAGATTAATATCCGGACATTTGTCAGTAAGCCCTGTATGTGGTATAATTATTGACGACGTAAATTAGCGGTACATGAATGCACTCTCCTCTTTAAGGTTGTTAAAGTCACACATTAGCATGCAGAAGTGCGTAGTGCGAAGAACTTGTAAGAACTTGCCTATTTCTGCTCCCTTGACATGCCGCGAAAAGGCAACAGATCAGCATCAGATTCCTCGTGTCGGCGGTGATAACGCACCAAAAAAAAAAACATAAATCCATTCCCCAGAAGTCACTCTGACCCCGGCTAGTGCATCTGAACGGGGCGGCG
Source organism: Capitulum mitella (assembly GCA_030062745.1). Lineage (NCBI taxonomy): Eukaryota > Metazoa > Arthropoda > Thecostraca > Pollicipedomorpha > Pollicipedidae > Capitulum > Capitulum mitella. The sequence continues at coordinate 11,541,196 of CP099842.1, forward strand.
GGCACACGAGCGACAGCTGCACCGCTGGTACTCCAGACTGCCGTGACACCTCCACATTTGGCCTAAGCTGTGCGCACACCGAGGAGCACGGCAGCAGCAATCTCGTCTTCATCATGCAAGCAGAATCCGCAGACACGTCGCGGCCGGCAGCGGTCCGTGATTCCGGTGGACGAGGCAGCGGGCGGCGCGGCGCGGAGCCCCGGCGGTGAGACCTCGGCCGACCTCACGACTCCCGTCAGGAGACGGCTCTCAGCGCCAGGAAAGCCGGCCATCGTGGCCACGCCGACGATCGCGGCTTTGCGCCCGATTACGCCGCGTCGGCGACTTCACGGCGGCGGCGGAGGCCGCGCCGAACTCGCCGCATCACGGCGCGCCGAATCCGCCGCATCACCGCGCCGGCCCGAAACCGGATCGGGCGGCAGCGCTTCATTGGCACGCATTGTCCTTGGCCGCGACAGCGCGATCGATTCGCCGTGCGCGGCGGCGGCGTCTTCCGTGGCCGGCCGCGCGGCGCGGAAACGGCCGCGCTGCCGGTCCGGGCCGGGGAACGGTCGGGCTGCCGGTCCGGGCCGGGGAATGGCCGCGCTGCCGGCCCGGGGCCCAAGAACGCAGGAAGCAGGGTTATGTCACAGACCATGAGTACCCAGACCGGAAAGGGGAACGGGGAAATGAAGAGTACAGCGCGTCGGCGGACAGTGCTCCAGCCGCCCCCTGGAGAGTGCGTCTAGTATGAACAGGAGCAAGTGGCGGAAGTCGATCTCCACCGTCGGTGCAGATTCGCGTCCATATTCGCGATCGCGTCCGGGACACGTGGAGTTTGAGCAGCCGACCTCTCAAGCACAACACCGGCGCCGTTGGCGGTAACGTCGGTGACGGCGGTAACGGCGGTGACGGCGGCGGCGGCGAGGAGAAAACGCCGGCGCCGGGGCTTTCCGTGGCCGCGGGGCGCGCCGTCGCTCGGCTGCACTCGGAGGCCACTTATCGACGAGTGCCGGTCCCGGACGGCCGCCATAAACGTTATCGCGCCGCCGGCCCGGACGCGCGGCTGCAAGCGCAAACAGGGTCCGCCGCTCGCCGTCGCCGCGCGCCGACAATCGGCCACATCACCGTGACGCTGCCGGACAAGGCGGCCGGCCGGCTCGGGCGGACGGAGCCGGCGGAGCCCGATCAGCGATGGATGATGGAGACGGCGACGTCTGCACCGTGCCGGGCGGTCGTCTGCCCTCAGCCATGCGCTGTCCTCGGTCCCTCGTCCACCCGAGGTCGCTGACCCTGTGTCCGGGATCATTGCACGGCGAGGGCGGGAGGGGCGTGACTTGAGACTTCGACTGCGAAACTCAAAGTGCTGACATGGTCGCGATTAAATTGGAGTCATGCGTCATTCCGGTTGTGCTTAATTGGTTTACCGACATCGTTATCTTTCTTTTTGGTGCAGGTCTGTTGAAAGACTTGTGGTAATGGACGACTGGAAATATAAAATATTTCTTGAATCTGTGTTTTGGACAAAACGAGTAGTCAGAAGATGTAAAAAAGTCAGTAGTGAGCGCCCAAAACAACAAAACTGCATGTTATCGTAACACGTCTTTTGTAAAATACTCCCTGACTACCGCTTTAGGAAGTAACAGCGACTTGATAACAATCCAGCCACACCAGCAGGTTAAACGAACCTAGGCAATGAAATGCATGCGCGTTGCATTTCACTCAAGACTTAGCTAAATGAGCAGCTTTTCGGTACCTCAAATGCTCCCCAGACAAAATCCACATCTGTCACTGCAAGCCTGTTTTGAATATCCCACTAAGACAGAAAAGCCTTGCAATGATATTTCCTTACATACGTGAGGTGTCTTTGGTCACTCCATGTCCATGACAAGTGTGTAATGTGTTGCATTATTCAACAACAGCGCAAACCGCAACCTAAAACGCGAATACCCATGCCGTTCCTTGGAAACTCCGTTCCTAGTTTTCCTCAAATACTTCTTAGAGGAAATATCAGTCCTAAAAATCATAATGGCGATGCTAAAAAAACAGTCATAAAGGCAGCATTATCCAGTGTACAGAAGCGCCAGGTTTCCAACCGCCGCCGGCGCGGGCGGCACGGCCGGCGTTGGTGCTCCGGCAGGCCGGACCGGAACACAGGCCGGCGGTGCTCTGGCGGACTGGACCGGAGCACAGGCCGGCGTTGGTGCTCCGGCGGGACGGACCAGAACACAGGCCGGCGGTGCTCCGGCGGACTGGTCCAGAACACAGGCCGGCGGTGGTGCTCCGGCGGGACGGACCGGAACACAGGCTGGCGGTGCTCTGGCGGACTGGTCCAGAACACAGGCCGGCGGTGGTGCTCCGGCGGGCCGGACCGGAACACAGGCCGGCGGTGTTCCGGCGGGCCGGGCCGGCGGCCGGCCGTCGGGTCGGCTCGTCAGCGTCCGACCTGCGCTCGTCCGGCCGACAGCAGCGGCGCGGGGGGCCAGCCAGCGGCCGATACCCCGCCTGCTCAGCAGCCGGCCGGCCGTGCCGAAAAACCAGCCGAAAAACGCCCGCCGGCCGATTCTCCCACGGTCGCCGATGGGCCGGACCGGACCGGACCGGACCGGACCGGACCGCACAGGACCAGACTGGGGAACCAGTGCGGAACGGACCGGACCGCACCAGACCGGACGGGACCGAACAGGACCTGACTGAGCCAGGCCGGACTGGACCAGATCGGAGTACCACAGCGGAGCGGACTGGACCGGACCAGAACGGACCGGACCTGCCCGATTCGGACCGGCCCAGATTGAGCCACACCCATCTGGTCCAGACTAAGGAACTAGAACGGAATAAATTCAACTGGACTTTATCGAACGAAACGGAGCTGGACTAAACTGAACGGAGCATTCTGGACTGATCAAGAACTGAATCGGGCCAGACCGAATTCGGACCGAAACTGAACTGTACCAGGCCAGGACTAGACTGGACCCGGACTGAACTGGTCTGGACCGGGCCGGACAGGACTGAACTGGACCGGACAACACCTGACAGGACTGGACTAGAGCGGCCTGGACCGACTGAACGGGACAGACCCGAACGGACCGGAGTGGGCCAAACCCGGACCGGACCGGACCAGACCGGACCGTACCTTGCGGGCGGCTTCGATCGGCCGCCGCCCCACTCTGCAGACTCGCAGATTCCGGCCCAGATAGTCGTCGGCGCCGCCGGCGTCGGCGCTTTATGGGGTCTGCGGCGCCGGCCAGCCCGCCTGGCCGTGTCCGGGCCGTCGGCGTCCTCCGGAGATGGATGCTGGGTGGGGCGATGGGTAACAGGTCTTGGGTCAGACTGTCACAGCGGCGAGCAGTGCTGAGTGGGTGCTGAGGACTCTCGAGAATCTCGCAGTCCGCGAGTTTTTAATAGTCACAGGATGTTGCTTGACACTGGGCATGGCGATCAAATCGAGGCCGAGGGCGGGTACTTTCAGCATCGCTTCCTAACGCCGACCATAAGACGGTCAAAGGTGTGACAGGAGTGAGCCTTTGATGAGGACTTGGCCGACACAGATGAGATTTGCCTCAGGCTGGGTTAATTAGCCTGTGTTGGAAGGGTCAACGGCTCCGGTTAAACTATCGGGGCGAGCAAATTTCGTGATTTGCCGCTCGTCAGAAACCACTGGGAGAGGAAGAGCTTAAACTGCTAAAAAAAACACGATAAACCTAAATAATCTTTTTCTTTATTTAAAAATTCCTAATAAGCAGTATCGCAGATAAAGCCCAGATTCGAAAGACAACGTATTTTTCCACCACGTTGTCCGAAACGTGTGACACTGCTCCGCACCGGACCTGCTACCAGCGTTTCAAATTCCGGGAGATTTTCCCAGCGTAGTGTGTCCGCAGCAGTATCTTCTGAGAGTCCAACAGGGAAGGAGTGATCAGCGCGATAGCAGAGACGGTTTCAAATCGACTGTGTCCACTTCTGACTTAGCGGGGCCCCTGCAAAACACTCGCCGACAAAGAAACAGTCAATTCCGTCGGGAACGGAAGGCTTGAAGGGAAACTGTACACTGGAGATGCTAGCACTCGATTTGACGGCGTGCTACGTTCTTCGAACATGTGCATCCATTCTGATACGATTATCAGTCAGTCAGGGAGTCCCACCGACGTCTGTGATTAAAACAAGTGATATTTTCACGGCGAAATTTAGCTTCATCCATTGAAAAGGAAGAGAAAAGCAATGGTGGGAACAAATGCGACATAATTCTCTATACAATGGTTCAGTAAGTACTTTTTGTCCAGGGACCGAACCAAATGATAGCGAATGATTTCTTACGCGTTTTCAAGGCCACGACACGGCCACCCCATGGTCTAAATTTTAGTTTCTGTTTCGGCAGGTTCCTGCTGCATTTCGAACCCTGGTGCCAACCACAAAACAAGCTTTAGCCAAACCTGTTAATCAGAGCCAATGAGCATGACATTGTCATAGTTTTTACAACTGTCAGCCTCTTTTCGTCGTTGGTCCCATGAGAGTGCTGTAACCTCTAAAACGCTATCGTGAATAAACGGTGCACGGCGACTGAAGTAAGGCGCTTCTCCTACTTCCGCATCGTCTGACGCTCGCGAAAGCCCAGCACGAGATCTGAAGGATACGATCGCACTGCGGTCCGATGTCACGTCATGCATCTCCCTGTCCATTTTCGGGTTTGCCATCGCACCTTCCCTCCCACCTACGGCTCTGGGCCGAGCTCGCAACCGCGCAGCTCTGGCAACACACTCGGTCAAGCGCTCACCCTGCTGGAAGTAGTTGGCCTTGCGCACGTAGACGCAGACGAGCGCCATCAGCTGCAGCTGCGACATCCGCTGTCGGGTGGTGGCAGGCAGCGGCAGCAGGTCCCTCAGCACGGCCACCTCGGCGTTGATGAGGTCCCGTCGGATCTTGCTGGCTCCCTTCGTTGACTTGTACCTGCAAGCGTCCGGCCCGATAGCGATCAAACGTTTCGCCAGGGCGCTGGCAAAAATGTCGCGGGACGTAATAGTGTCATGGTTACCCTATCTTCTAATCGGTCAAACTGGAGGCCGAGAACTGTTCTCACGGCGTTCAGATAGCTTATTGCTGATAACGACTAGGACATCGACCTTGGGAGCCGTGAGACATAAAAAATTGAAGTACGTGTTTAATGCTGCGATACATTTAGCCGTTGTTCGTTGTGTTCTTACAACTTGTAAACATGCAAAGATCTGTACTGATGAGAAGCTGCCGTCTCCGGCAGTGCCTCGACTGGATAAACTTTCGTCAGGGCAGAGCAAATGTCATGCGGCTGACAGAACTGGTTGTGTGCGAATGTGATGGCTTTTTGCTTGGGTGCCTTATCAAATCGACGGTCCCACAAAACAGCGCGAGGTGGTGGGGAGGTGACCATCATTATCTTCGCCTGATTCACGCCATCGTCACTGTATATAATACACAACAGATAAATTTATTCCCATTTAACTGATTCACTAAGACTTACGACGCATAACAAGAGATACGTGGTCTTGCAGAGGTACGAATCCAGTGAACTGACTTGTGGACTAGTGTTCTGCGGAATGTTACCATGACATCTTGACTTGTCCGGCACATTACGAAATATGACACACTTAGTTGTCACTGGCACCGCTTCAGCGACATTACAGAAGACAAATGACATGGGATATCGCGCCACATGCAGCTTGTTTTATGACTAACCCTATGTTTTCCCCATGGTGACTTGCTGTTTCACACGGTGACCTGCTCCAGGTTTCGGGGTACGTCAGGTCAGTCCCCGGCACGATGCCGCCGCCTTCCACTGCAACAAAACGACAGCTCATTAGGGCGGACTGTTTCTGACTACTCCCACTATTTGCATTCATTTCATTTTGGATCAAAGAATGATGTTTCGAGGCGCCGACAGATGATTATTTGCTACATGCAAATACTAACTCACAAATACTTACTTAATGGAAATGAGCAATTAGCGTAATCACTAGCCATTGGTATACAATGTTTAGACCACGAATAGACAGTGCGTGGTCAGGCGTTTAGAAGTTAATACATAATGCGAAAACCACAAAATATCCATGGTCTTCATGGCGGACGTTTTTTTCATGAACGACACTTAGATCTACTGGGTTCCCTTTTTGGTTACTCGTTTACTCAGGCGATTGAGTTAACGGCTGCCAGCCGCTGCCACACAGGCTCTTGAAACACGAATGACCAGTAAGCCGACTTAGGCCCTGTAAATGCATTCCATAGACCAGAATTTAGCGTGTTTTACCTCTAAAAATATCTCTTTGAAGCTTGGAGAACCTATCGTGTAGGAAACCATATGCAGTCGGAAAGACAACTAAACGTGGCACGTGTCTACAAAAGACAGCCGCTTGTCCATTGCTACATTCTTTCACGGGAAAGAAATTGTGAGTATGTCTCTGCTCACACTTACGTGAACAGCAACGCCATAGCTTAAAAAAAACAGCCCTGAAGGCTGTTTACGTTTTTTACTTAGTTTTCAAATTAGAGAGAAGCATTAAAAGCAGAAAACCCCCGACTGTTTTTCGATGTTGAACACTGCGTCCAGTAGTCTGCGTCTAGTAGTCATCTCCAAGAAGTTCGTGTGGACATAACTGCCTTGAGCGTCGTATGTTATTCTTGTTTATAGTACAAGACAAGAATGCCATTTTCTTGTACCGATCTTTTACCAAAATACAGTTACATTTATATTTGTGCCCCTTACGCCAATCGTTCATAATATTTTTAATGTGCCCATTTTTGTTTTTGGTTGACGGTCCTTGCCAAAATCGCGAGAGTGATGTCGATTCGTCTTTTCAAGAACAGCAACGTCAAATCCACACCTATTTTATTACTTTAGAGGTTTAATACATGGCTAATACACCAACAGCTCTAATACCTAGTAACAGTTTTCGATCTAGACAAGCCCATCAAAACTGGACTGTCAATTATTTCTCACTCATGGTCATCCATATCCTCTCCAAATAGTCTCCCGTGATCACAACCGACGTTTACCGTGTCTGAGCCGTCCAGCTCAGACACGGTATTCACAGCTCGAATGTAGCGGACACCCCTGCCTGCTCAGTTTGCACTGAAACGTTGTTTTTGCAGCATATCATGCTGTGTGTTGTAAACGTAATTTCATCACTTGGTCAACCATGACCGACATCAAGTTATGGTGTGAGTTCACTTCCCGTCGCAAAGTTTTTTCCCAGACATTGCCCTACTGGGCATCGCTATATCCTTACGACGGTAGAAAAATCTTGCGAGACAGGCGCAATGCAACAAAGAACTGCAGCATTTCAGAACGGCTGTGTACATACATAAAACTATTCGGCCTTGAATTGGTCTCCTACGGCATGAAGCCCATTTGGCCTTCGACGGAACCATCACGTAAGTGGAAGCTCCTGAGAGATGAATGCGACCATTCAGTTTTGCCAGAGGAAATTTCTTGTAAAAGAATGTCGACAATTAAAGGAGGAAATGAGAGTACATTCAAAAATGTGCAGGTTGCGGATTTTCTTGTACAAACTAATGACTGAGACAGAACTTTGCTGACATGAGGATACATTCGAAAACGTGCGCACTGAGAATTTTCTTGTTGGAAATACGGACTAGGACAAAACTTCGTCTGAAGTTTTGAAGAAGTTCGTTGTTTTTTTTAGTTCGTTTTAGTTCAGTTCGTTGTCTTTAGGACAAAACTTTGTCTGAAGTTCTGAGGAAGTTCCCTATTTTTCTTAAACGAGTCGCCTATCAATATAAGTATTTGTCTTCTCGCGGTACTTCCTTTCAAAGTCAGGAAAAATGCATAACAACTTAACTCATAATAAATGTATTGGGCTGATTCTATCCAGTTTTTATTTGAAAAGGATTTATCTCATTGTCAGAGGCCATTCTATTCTACTTTCAAGTGCAGCAGCATTCTTAAAGCTCGTTTTCTTCCTAAGTCAGATTAAAAAATCTTGAGTCTAGAATGTTTTGTCACTAAGTTATTTTCGTCTGCAACGTACCTTTTATGTGGTAATCCATATTGACTGTCGTTTCGAAGCGTCGACTCGAGGTCGCCGGCCACACCTTAGATCGAATCCACTTCACGCCAGCCTCTCACTCTACGCACTCTCGCCAGTCCCTGCCGGCCAGTGGCTGCGGGCAACGTTCGCACCCACTCGCTAACACCGCTCCGCAGCCTGCGTCGGTAACGTCGGCTCGTCGGCAACGACACGGGGGCCGTCCGTTGCTGGCGGCGCGCCAATGGGCGTCTGCGCAGCAGCCTCGTGCCTGATCGTGCGTCCGCCGTGCTGCCGCGGCCCTCCCCGCCGCTTAGAAAGGTCCGAGTGACAGACGTGAAGAAATCCTGCGGCTGTCCCGCGCGGCAGCGCAGCCGCCCGGTCGCCTTTCATTGGTCGGCGAGCGCCGGCCCGAAACCTGATTGGTCGACGGTGAGCGGCGGCGGAAAAGAATGGAGCCGACGAGAGAGAGAGGCATGGGATATGAAAGACAGGTAACAATGGGAGTTACAGATGACGCAGTTTAAAAGATCGGCAAGTCAAGCAGTTGACTGACGTGGTGATGACGTTGGCATTTAGGTCAGTGCCTTCCTCGGAGTACCGTACGTGCGAGCACAGGTTACTTGTTTACCTCAAAGCGTGCCAGCTAACCTTTCGGAAACTTGCAACATGTCAAGTCATGAACTGAACATGCAACATTCATTGCTTGGAGGTGTGGTTGGTTGGAAAGCGTGCAAGGACTTTGCACGTTTTAGCATTTCTGAAAGGATTACGTCATGTGGATTTCGACAGAAATGACAACCGGTGCAGAAAATGTTGAATGTTGGCTATTCACTTTCATATCATATTCCTAAAATGTCAGCTTTTCATTTCATTAAAAAACGATATTACCTTTAAAATTAATGAAGTTTACGCTATTCCTAGTGATATGGTTTTTCGTTTCACCAAGGCAATATTACTGTGTAAATTGCTGTGAATTGGGTTATATATCCACATACCTATGCCGTTCATAAACATTTCAATGAAGGCACTCGAGATCTGGTCTGTTAAAGATCGTCTTTTAATGCCACAGAATGGTTTAAATGGACCCTCCGGATTTTAGTGTGACTGCACGACGCCAACCGCAAAGTCCATTATGCCAAGACAGGCTTGTTTTAGATATCGTGAATAGCGTAAAGGACTTCTAGAGATCGCCGAAATCCAACAAAATCCAGTGCAAAGTTGGCATTGCCTGTACCTAAACTAAGTCACAGTCTGTACAACGGGGGATGTTCTCTATTTGTTAACGTGTCACAGAATCACTTGTGATCTAACACGCGACATCTCAAACCGCTTTGCGCTTTTTATAGGACAGAAACTGGATGGTGGATTTATTTCAAAGACAGCAGTTGCTATAGGAAAGTGGGATAATAATAAAGCAAAATAATATAAATTTCAACAATCCGCATAATCCGGGAAAATTGACACAATGATGCGATGCGTGGAAAAACATTACCTAATTTTAACGCAACTCGGAAAGAATTTCATCGTAACCGATTCTGACTACTCCGACACAGATTAAAAGGCGTTGAAAATGGTACCAGTATGTAGCAGGGGAGGTGCTGGAGTCTAGGAGGGTTATGGAACTTAAGATTCATTGACAGTCAGTGTGTATGATTTGTGGTCTTGACGTTTAACAGAGAAGCGCTAAAAACCCTTGAAAACTGTCCGATGCCGGCTTAACTTAACCTCTTCAGCGATGCTGGAACACTGAAACGAAAAATCACTTGAGTGTCCAAATTCGTACCACCAATGGGCTGCACTGTTTACAGATGAACCATTATCATGACAAAATAACCAATCACTGGTGCTACCACCCGTCGGGACCACGACGAAGCAAACTGTGCAGCTCTTGTCTGCTCCTGCTGGAACAAAGACGAACGCTTTCAGGACCACAAGGTCTCGACCAATGGCGAGCATGCAAAGGTCGTTACAAAAAAACCTTCACGTCGGCAGCAAATGCTTCAAGCCTTACTGAAGTTCCCAAATCCCTATTTGTTATGCATGCCTCCATGACTTATGCCTCTTCGCAAATTGTCAAACAAAGCAGATCAATAGAACTTTTTAGCATCGCAAATGTAGGATGTTGTTACCGTAAAGATGAGCAGGAACATAGGACACGTCATTTCGTTGTCATGAAACCAGCAGCATCAGCAGCCGACTGAGACAATAACGTTTTTGACAGTTAAAAAGGGCGAATACGGGCTGGCGTCAACGCTGTTTGCAAGAGTTACTGTTTGAACTTCTTAGTGATGATTCATTTGATGAACTAGTCATGTCGGCGTTGCTTACTATGACACCCCTAAGGCACGCTACTGTCCTACATTAATCCAAACACGGATTGTGCCGCGTTAATCAAGATTATCAGCTACGCAATGCTGGTAAAGAAAACAAAACTTATGTGTAAATCTAGTACTTTTCAACAGCATGCTTTAAGAGATAACACAGTGTTAAATACTGGCCGCTAAAATATTTCTACTTGTTCGAAATTTGATCGATGTAGACCTGTTCAGTGCATTCATCTCCGTCAAACCAAAAGGCTAAATAATATTCCGTGTGTTTTTATGTGTTCACACCTTAACCTCGGATCTGAATCGTAAAATACTTCTTGACACAACAGAACGCTGTATTTACGGAAAAACGCTACCAATGTAAGGAGTTTCAGGCTTGAAGACAATCAAAGACTAGCCTTTGCATCCATGTAAATATCGCAGATATCGTGTTTTTCAGGCTCATCCGAGAAAGGCAAACGATTTCAACAATAAACGATCTGCATTTGAAATGGGCAAGTTCTAACTTTGGTCGAACAGCAATGCTAAGATTTCAACTTCTTTCATTTCTCTTCCGGGTGACTGATGGTTTACCATTTACCTCATCGCAAAATCCACGAGAAATATTTTTGATGTCTTCATCAAAAGGAATGTTGTTTGGTGCCAAAAGATGCGCATCAGATACAAATATCGAGACAGCCTGAAGCTTAATAAACGTTCATCACATACTGGCTATCCTCATACAGCTGGTTCGGAATGTGACCAACATTGCTCTCACTAGGTTACAGGGACTTCCTGGAAAAACGACGCCGTCTTGGGATATTTGTTAGGTTCTCCAGTTTCCCGACTATAGTCAATTGCGCCGTTTTCTTCTAGAAAATCCGTGCAAACTATGTCACAGAAACTGCTAATTTTAACTGCAACAGGCGCCAGACATCATCAATGTGAGCCCTAGTGGTCTCTGTGGAATTTGTCTGGGCTTTGCCATCAGGCATATGCAAACTGTTTGTCACATGACAGACAACGTAACTAGGGGAAGGTACGTGCTTTCTCAACGAGACAGAGTGCACATCATGGAAATAGACAGTCTACATGGTTTATTTTAAAATAATTTGTTTATATATAAAATACATAATGTAGATATCTAGTATTTTATATATGTATGCAGTTTGTTTAAAGCCTCTTTGAATCTAACCATCTATCCACGATTTTCCCGGAGTTGACATGTTCTATAACCAGGACTTAAATTGATTTCGACTCGAATCGACTTAAATAAATCGACGCAACCACGGTAAATACCTTGTCCCAAAAGAAACCGTGAAAATGGAAACTTTTTCCGTGTTGAATACAAGCAATATTTGCGGTGGTCAGCTGAACAACTGCCCAGGGAACCTTTCCAGCCTGCGACATGACCATAACAAACGTGACTAGGTGGTACCACGGGCTGCAGGCAAAAAAAAACATGCTGAATGCCGCACTACCCCCAAGAGCAATGTTCTTGCAGTGACAAAAAAATGTGACGTCAAGCAAAAGTAAGGCAAAACTCAGTCGAAACTTCACAAAGACTATCGGTGGCTCGACGAACCCGCTAAAACCACCTGCTTCCATAACTGAAATCATATCGGCCTTACCAGATTCCGCTGCTTGACATGCATAGCAATACGGTGTCAGGTAACCATTGCTAACGTGGACCATTCTGATATATTGCTTTTCAAAGCCTATCAGCAAATGGTAAAGTAGCTGTGCCAACACCCTGCCTCCCACATGCCTGTCATCAGTGAGATGAGTTCAGTGAACTAGGATCACTTTAACACTGCCATTAATCATTCTTAAACATGGAGAGCTTCCCAATCTGCCCAGCTGCCCAGTCCCACAAAAAAACTGCTCTCAGCATCCCAGAGACAATATTTCAGTCGAACATGTATTTGCTATGGTATTAAAAATGCAATGATTCGCGCCATCCAGGTGGGCTGAAATACCTGAGCCTTTTATTCATCATTTAGTTTAGTCAAAAGGTTACGTAATGATGCACCATTTTCTCCCAAGTAACATGCGAAATGGATGCAGATAGAAATATCTATCAAAGGCAACGAATTGCTTCATTATATACACATCTTTTGAAACGTCTTAGCATGTTAAAAGTACTGAAGACGGTCAGCCATGACTATTCATTGGGCTACCAGAACCAGCACACCCCTTCAGGTGCCACATCACGCAGAACGTTGCCAAATACTACGAGTGAACAAAAACAAGTATGGCAAAGTCACAATACCGCCGGCTAATGAAAATATAACTTAAAACTACTACTACTACTACTACTACTACTACATTAGGTGAACACCACTACTTGTTAATTCGGAGGTTTTCAAAACAAGAGCTGTTCTGCCGTAATGCACTGGGAACCCAGCAGTTGTGTCCGCATGATGATGACTCGTCTGATTCTACGTTGCCTAGTTGTCTGTTCAAAGTAGAGAAATAGCGAAAAAAGGTCATGCCTGTCTTGAAGGAAAGCGATGGCATTATTAGGGCTTCGTCAGCTCGCTGCGCTGCGTCATTCAGAAATTTGTATTTGTGGAATATGCCGAGGTGATTTTGAGAAGGACCGCATGTACTGTGGATTTAGAAACAGCGACAGTGGGTCACTTGCGATGTTGCCGCTTGCAGTCCAATGTCGGTAAGGCAGACTGCAGTCCACCGTCATGTAAAACAGCAACGTCCCAAAGCTGTATGGCGTCATTAACCTCCAAAGATCATCTTACTCGGAGACGTACATATTTCGCTTTCCATTTAAATTCAACAAAGGAGTCGTTTTAAAAAGGGCGGCTTTAAAATACTGCAGCCTCACAAGTTTCAGATATACGTGCGATTTCATATATCGAGCATAAAACAACCCTGGATTCCGACGCCTTGCATTTATTCTGACGTAATTCGAGGAACGTGCGAGTTATCTAAATGGCTCAAAACAGAGAACAGCCTACTTTCTACCGGCCATTTCTGCAAATATGGTTCAAATGAATAACTGAAAACACGCCTACACGAGTATCTAACAAACCGAGAGAAGCAAGCGAAATTTACGCAACAAATCTCAGTTTGAAAGTTCCTGAAAAGTTATGTGATCTCAAAACGCATAGCTTTTAATTCTTGCTTAGTTGTTATGGTTCGTTTTCGTTTTTGAAAAAAAGCCGTTTCCCTCCAGAGAATAAATTACGACTTCTCGTGCAAAACAGACTAGAATGTATGGGGGGGCAATTCACTTTCATGTTAAACATCAATTTATTTGAGACACAAAAAAATAGCTGTGTCATAGATCCCATCTGAATCCACGTGACAAAGTCATTTGGGAGATTTGGCCTTAAAAAAAACCGACCGTTGTAGGAAGAATAAGATTTTATGTCCGAACACCAAAATAAACAACTATGTTATCCTAAGGTCATCTTTGGTCAACTAAGATCAACTCAATATATCCACACGAAATATAATTGGGATTATCTGGTCAAATCTGGGAAGGTAAAACATAAATTTTGCATCTGCAATAATGTCTCAGTTGACCTGATCTGGCCTGCCTCCGTCTTGCAACATCTTCACTTTTACAGCAGTCTCCACCAAACTGCAAATCTGCAGAAAGCGCCAATCCGATAATTCAGTGGACCTAGATTCAAACCTAACTTAGATCATCTGCGCTTTGGGTCGTTACCCCGCAAAGTAATTCCCAACAATGGTTCGTTGATAATAGATATCATCTTTGATCCTATAAATGTGCCCTTAAATGCGTTATGGGAAAGTGCATTCACCTTGCAAACCAATGCCCCACAAAAGTTTATTGATAATAGATAAAATTCATTATGCATTAATCACGTCTAAGGAAAAAACATAATTCCTTACGTTGATCGTTCACACTGCATGACCTCGGTTGACCTGACCTCTAAATTACCTGGGTCTAAGATTGTTGTGTTTATTGCATAGGATAACTCCATGTTTTGTAGATGGCTCTCCGTCAGCGGCTGTTCCACTCGTCTGTAAACAGCACAGTGCCTGTCCCGCGGACCATCATGACTGCGGCCGTCCGCCGCCGCCGGTAGATCGGGTCTGCGGTCGGCCTCCCGACTGCGCCGGCTGTAGCGGAATACGCGAGAACCCTATTTAAAATGCTAATTTGCAGGCACTTCTGCATTCTCAACTCTTTATAGCAAAAGTTTGGACAAATGGACATGATAAGCTGACAGTTTTTGTCCTCCCCCACCAGTGCGCGTGTTAACCATTTTCCCGCATCCATAACGCTAAGGCGCATTCCCGTATGGGAGTGGGGGCGGGGCGCTTATTCAGTCCCCGAGATGCGGAATCTTCCCGTCCGATTTCATCGCAATAAATTACATTCGACAGGCCATGATGTAAACTACATGTTTATACAACGAAGCATTGAAAATGTTGAAATAGGTGGATACGGAGGACAAAAGACCAGAAAGGAGGTATCGGTTGACTTATTATAACTCCGCTCTTTACGAACCAATTTTGATGCGAATGGCATGAGTCAAGAGCTAATTCATGGGACTTTTCCCATTGATCCATATGTTTCCAACTAAAAAAATCATATATGTTCACCGGGCTTGGGAAATGGGAGGAGCAACTTCTTTTAATCGCATTAACATCAAAGTTGAGAATATTTTTCTTTACCTTTTTCTTTTCATGGAACACATGATAAGTACAAATCGATTGCATTGTATAGTACTGGCATAGGTGGCGCCAGGGACACGAAAAGGGGGAAATGTCTCGGTCGTATGTTTATTAGGTCATCGTACGAATCCCGTTTGTTCAGCTGGAAAGACCGGCGCGATGCACAGTCTTTATCACCTTAAGTCAAGGTGCGGGTACATGAGTTCGCCCGCGTCCAACCGCGACACGTTCGGACGCGACACGTGCCCGACCGCGAGTCCCGAGCACTAGCCAGTGACGTCCGGCGCCGGTCAGAGGGCCGACAACGATCACGTGACTCTAGTCGCCGGGAAGCGCGCATGAAGCCGGCCGGCCGGCGGAACATAACTCTCATAGACAGCTTGCGACATCTGACTTTAAATGACCTGAAATGACCTCGGAGCTACATAAAATGGCCTTGAGCTCATTTTGCAATGTTTTAAGAATGTTTTCGATAATTCGAATTTACTGTACTTCTGAAAATCCTGTTTATGGCCGCCGTGATATAGCGTATGGGTGTGGCATGTAAGGTCATAGCTTCGTGACCCGACCCCACCTACCTGAAACTGGAAACACAAGTTAAGGGCAGTTGGTAGAGTCACATATGTTCTAAATTTTGCATTCTGAAAAAATCATCAAGAAATATTAACATAAAACCAAATTTTGACTTTTGGCCTTAATCTGCCCATGTAACGTGAGCTCGGACCAATAAAATATTTTTAAAATGTTTACCCAGTTATTTGCCTGTACACTCCTATTGAGTTTTAAGTTTTGTCTCAAAAACTATATTTTTGGAGCAGCGATGTTTCTTTTAATTCATCAGTGCCAAAAATGGTTTGAGGTGCCTCCCAAAAAACTGGCATGGCTCCGTTCCTGTGGAAATAAAATAAAGAATTTCAGAAAAACGCGTATAGAGAATAGATAGGACAAGTCACCAAGGTTTGTGAAGCTAACCTTGCTACTAAGCTAAAAATGGCGAAAAAAAAAAAAACAGAAGGGGTGCTTCTGAACCCCTCTCCATGCTGGAATAGGGTTAAAGGATAACGCAAATTTTAGTCATGTTTGAAGCATTTTTTCCAATGAATGCCAATGGATAGGGGTTCCACCAATCACAGGTTGTTGTTGGACAACATGCGAACACGAGTCTGTCTTCTTCGAAGCAAAGTTGACCTCAGGTCTTACCGCGGGTAAAGAAAATACGAAAAGAACATTTCGAAATTCGCACATTTTACGATAACTAGACATATGACATGGAGTTCAACATGGCGTTCTTACTCACTGTTACGTCACTGGCATCCGGGGTCCGGGCAAATCCGTTACGACAGTGCGCCTTCACCACTCCCACACACGCCCAATAACGGCGACCGAGATCGGACATCTGCGCGCCGGCTCTACGCAGTGGAAGAGGGAGAGTGCGTGCAGCACCGCCCACTGCTCACCACCACGCCGGACTGAGCAGCCGGTGATGGGACGAGAGCACAGGCCGCACGTCGGGAAGGCCCAGAGTCGTCGGACGATTCTGGAATAACCCCAAGGTTAATGCACCCCGCCTACATGCCGTCCTGCATCCTGCTTTGCAACGTTCGACGCCCGGGAGCTACCTTGGATTCCTAGAGTGCCCCACCCAACCCAAGACAAAAGTTCCCGGAAGGAGGAAATACTGGCCCCTACATGCCATCACCACTGAGGAAAGCATGACGACCATCTAGGAAATTATACGAGTGACGCATTACCCAGTTACCTAAAAAATGCTGAGATAACGATACGATGCGATCGAATGCCGCTAGTATTGTCGACAGGCCAAGTTTAGCACGTCAGCTCCTGAGCAAATGCCCCCCGCAGTGCTATTTGTCACTGCAGCAACAGAGATTTGTTCCCGCAAATTTGTTCGCAGTCAAAATGTTGCAGATCGACCGTCACATTAAAACTGGGGCGGAAAAAACCCAAAGGCGATCACTTATATGACTGGAAAAACCTACTGCCTCAAAGTGAATGTTGCAAACCCTAGCATGCATGCAATCAAAGAATCACCATGCGATAAACAACAACGGCTGGCACAAAAGAGCAACACACAAATGGGTCTATTATCCGCTGAGCTGGATCAATGGACCACTCTCCTTCCCCCCACCACCACTGCCACCGCTTCAACATCTCCGTCACGAGGTCCGCAAGCAAACTAGCTGCTAGCATTGCAACGCAAAACAAAGTATGGTGCAAAGTCGCCGGACATTGGTGTAACAGTGTTACTCATTTGCGAATTAGGATTGAGATTCATTATCGCTGAAGCCACTTTTGCGTTCAGACCTAATAACATGTGAGCTCTCGTTTCATTTGGCAACAGCCGCTGCGCTTTCTTCATAAAAAAAAATCTTGCGATCATATCGTCGCTGTAAAGAGATGGGCAGCAAAATCAGGTCCTGGGAACACGAACGACCAGGATACATTCTTTGACACAAGCAAGTCTACTACCGAATACGACATTCAGCATGTGCAGCAAGAGGACAGGGCGTGAATCTCCAGCTGCGTGAATCGTGGTGACGTCGTTGTCAGAAGGTTCATTTGTAAATGATAAATAAAACAGTTTGAGTGAATATACCGTTTACATGGTCCATTCAGTCCGCCTTTTTTCACCTTGCCGATCAGTCGCTCAAATGATCAGCAAACTTGTAATGCTCCCCCGCCGAGGACATAATTACATTTCCGGCCATATCCGGCCATTTGGCACTTTAGTTCAAATTCCAGTGCGGTCCGGATCGGCCACTTCCGTCCACCCCGTAATGTTCGACCACTTGATTTTCTTGTCAGGGAGACATACTCTATTTTAAATAAAAATTGTTACCACACATAAGTGCACGAGCGGAGAGAGGGGTGGTCCACAACGTCCCTTTTGAGGGGAGTTTGACATTAGCACAATAGGGCATTTGGCATGGGAAAAACACCTCCTGCTCCCCCCCCCCTCCACCTACTTGGATGTTGCAGCGTTTTTGTTATCATACGCCTCCAATTTTTGCATGGGTTAACAATGTTCTGATCTTTTAGCAAAATCATCCGTATCTGTGCCTACAGTGACATCCGCTCTCTGCCATTTGAATGTCCCGCAGACAAACGGGGCCAAGGGTGGATTCCCCACACCTGCCCGCAACTTCGTGGAGACCCATCCAAACGGCCGTTGATCGTCCGCCCATCCTCCAGCCTTCATGTGTCTGTCCCGTGGTCGGCTAATAGGCAACTTCTGATAATGTGCAGTACAGGCGCAGCCACGGGGAGGGGCGGGGAGCCCGTCTTCCTCCCCCACCCTAAGGCTCGCATTTTTTGTGAAAATCATTGCACATCGTATTCCCGGCAGGCGGTTTTGGTATGATTTTAGTTCACACTGAGCTCCGAAACCCCCATTAAGAAAAGTCTGGTTCCGTCCATAATGTGCGGTGAGTTTTCCCCTGCATACTCAGGTGAATTTCAGGTAAAAAAAATCGGTTGTCACGGTAAGGAAATTTTGTAAGCCGAAAAAGAATAACCTGAAGCTTCTACCTAAATTCTATTTCGATTTCAGGTTTGTCATCATTTCCTCCGGTTAAGAGGCTCCTGGTTAGAGATGGCCAACAAGATTGCTGCTGAGACTAAATGACACAAATACTACAAAACCGGATCGCTGATGGTTTTACCATGCGCACTGGAAGGGGACGCGGCACTTTCGCGCCCCCTCCCCCCACCTGTTTTTCTTTAATACCTCGAGAACGAAACGGAGCTGGTTGCTGCTAGTTTGTGACATTTATGGCAATTGAATAACTCGTCGATTAGCGTGAAAAAATCGAAAATCGGCGGGAAATTTCGGTTGAATATAATATATAATAAAGTTTGAATACAATCAGCCGACGTCATTCGGGCATAAGTGATGGATGTACGAAGACCAAAGCCAGGTTCATTAAGGGTCCAGGCCATCAAAGGTCAAGGTCGACCAGTTTGTGACCTGATCCAGATTTGCTTCGCAGCATGTCGAATTGTATGAAATATGCATTCAAAGACCCTAGTAAAAACAAGTGTGCGCACATTGATACGCCCACACGTACCAAGGTCGGTGAAGGTCTTTGTCATCAAATGTCAAGGACAACTATCTTGTGATTTGGTCCAGATTTGCTTTGCAAATGTCAAAGACCCTCATAAAAACATGTGTGCGCACACTGATACGCTTATATATACCAAAGTCAGTGGAGGTCACAGTCATCAAAAGTCACGGTCAACTATTTTGTGACCTGGCCCAGACTTCTTTTGCAGCATGTCGATTTGTATGAAATATACATTCAAAGACCCTTATAACAACATGTCTGGCACGTTGATACGCATATATACACACACACACACATGTATATATATATATACGTTTTACGTTTTAGATCACTGGAATCGTGTAACTGGGTTCATTATAACGCAATAACTTTAGCGCAAACAGTTGACATAAAACTTACCTTGGACCAAAAGCTTCATCCAAGGCCAATGACCCCGTTTCACTTCTTTTGACCTTGCGGGGGTTAGTAAACGCCAGAAGTGATCAAATGTATCGATGTTGGCTATCTTCACCGAAAATACCCCAAAAGATGCGTTTAGCGCCCTTATTTACACTCAAGTTACACCGGTATCCCGTGTTGCTCCAAACCTGATCTGCAAAAACTGAAAAAAAGACGCCATAGGTCAATGACGTGGCATGGCCTTGACCCAAAACCCTCAGTAAAGACTGTCGTATTCCACGTTTTAACGCTCAAACACGCCCCCTTCTTCCCGTTTTGTTCGAAAAGCTGTACGGAATGGCCTGTACGGGCCGAGAAAGTGCCCAAAGTTGGCCTTTTCGACCCCATTTGACCTTGAATATATTGAGCCAGGGTCATGAAATTGTTCACTATGTAAATCGTTATAGTCCTGCCCTACCCTACCCATAAAATTTCATATTTCTTGCCCTTTCAGTTTCTGAGATCGGAAGAAGGCACTTTTGTGTCCACCTTCCAGTACGCGTTAGCGCGAAACTCCCTTCCACGGCGCGTTAAGAATGCACGATACGATACGATACGATATGTCTAAATGGACAATGAAAGCCGCCCAAATGCCAGTAAACGCCGAGCTTATTTCCGCCCAGTGGGTTTCAGGCATGCGCGTACCTTGTCACCAAGGAGCATTTAGCATATGTAGTGCGTAGTGGACAAGCGTTTTTTTTTTTCATTTTTCGGAGGTGGCGAAATACCCCGAAAAGTACCTAGTTAAGAGCCGAATCAAACCCGTGTGAGCTTTCGGATTTTTTTGTATTTTATTTAGCGCCACCGTATTTTCGTGTACGACACGCACTATGTGTCTGTAATCGTTACCTGTCCTGAAATTATCTGACATGGATTGTGATATTGCGTTAAAATCAGTTTGAGACATTTCATGCCAAATTTGTTTGTTTTTTATCTCAAAACACTCATGAGGTGCGGGAGACATAACAGCGACTTTCACCCGACACCGCCTGGGGGAGCTGTCAAATAGGGCACCCCTCTCGGTTTTTCCGTGAATAACTTCTGAAGTGCTAAAGTCAGCCAAAAGAAATTTGCACTTCCTGTTCAGCAACCAATTCTACATATTTTGACAGGAAAATCATTTTCATGCTAGGTCAGGTCATGGAAATATGACGTCATAAGTGAATCCTTGCATGCATGTTTTCGCCTCTTCGTGCGGTGTTGCAAACATGCCTCGTTAGTTTTATAACAGTGGCAGATACAGTGCGTGAATTATTTGGATTTACATAGGACACGGTCCCCAAAAGGATGTATAACTGTGACACATCAATATTAGAGGTCATGCTACGTCACATGCATGATGACAGTTGGACTGATTTGCATTCTGGGTAAAATAAGCTGTTGCCGTTGACCCTTCCCATCATTCAAGCCAGACAAGCAAATCTATATCTGCCTCTTAGCAAGGTTCTCCAAATACAATGAGGTCATGTCAGGTCACGTCATAGTTAGATGTCAAAAGGAAACGAAAGCAACATTGGCTGTAGAATATCGTTCAGTGGCAGCGGAGCAATTATTGTTCCTAGTCAGAAAATGGAAAATGACTTTCTGTGGTGACCTGGTTTGACCTTGACTCGACAAAGAACAGACGGAGCAGATTTAATTATCACGAGAAATCATTTCAGATCTGCACTTGACCCAGCTAAGAACCCTATGGAGTAATTACCGCTCTTTGTCAGGAAGAGTAACGCAACTTTATCTGACTCGACCTAGACTGACTTTGACTGGATGAAACGCAGATAATGCGGAACTGATCATAAGAAGGGTTTACTTCCATTCTTTTTGTTACGTAGATGAGAACGGCTCTAAGTATCGATCTTTCGCATGTAAAGTATGATCAGTAATTCACCTGACCTAGGTTAACTTTGACCTGACATTTTTTGCATTTTGGTATGCTTCTGATGCAGAAGATCATGACCTTTTGTTTGATACCCAATAAAAGGCTTTAAGATTGCTATTGCCTTTGATATGATGTACGAACAGGTTCGGTTTTTCCGACTTCGTGTTAGGCGTTTACGTGACTTGTGACGTCATCAGTCATGTGACCAGGGCTAACATAGTATTTTCTGAATCGCAAGATTAAGGGCTGGTGGTACGACTGGTAGTAGAGCGGTTCAGATCCGACGATTAGATCCTGAGATAGCAGGGCGATGCCCTTCTTGACACCCCCAGGCGGTCGCGATTACCAAAACCCGCCAGGCGGTGCCGGGTTAATGGCCTTTTATAATCTCGGATGACCCTAAAAGGCATTTTAAGGTATCTTTCACTGCCTTTGATATGACATCGGGAATATAAATGCAAAACCGACTGTCCAAAGTATCCGAATGACTCACATGTCTTGCCATTAGTATACATATCCGTTGCTTTCCCAAGGCCTGGCCTGACATTTATTCATGTCTCAAACATCGTTTATTTCATGTAAACATTTCTGGCCAAATTCCTTGTCATTGGTTCAGAATGTCACAGAATCTTGAATCCACATGCATTTACAAAGTAATTCGGGAGGTCCTGTCATACGACCTTTTGATCTCTTATCCGATCTCTTGACCCTCTTGCCAGCTGCGCTTTTAAAAGCTCCTTCAGTCATTCAGAAATGTTACGAGGCGGTCAAAGGCTGCGCGCTAATTTCCGCAGCTCCAACAGTTTCAGAGACTCTGTGTGTCTTCGGAGCCTTATGGAGCAAACAGGCTGACCCACACACTCAGCTGTGAGCGGCTTTTTTATCTAGATAAATTTGGTCAGAACGATTTGACAGGACGATGTTTCGGATCAGAGCCTAATGGAGATGTTGCGGGGGCTCTGAACCCCACACCCGATTATGTGGATTCCAGCAGCGGCTGCTTTTGAGATGAAAGTTAACGGAATTGTGTTCTTTTTTCATATTTTTTACATCTCCTTTCAGACTGTTAACACCATTCTCCGTAGGTGGCTGACCTCGATCGTGGCAGAGCAACATGCTGAAGGACTTTTGAAGAGGATCTCAAAATACATACATTTGCTCGGCAGTGAATTGATGTTAGGCCATTTTTCGGCGATTTTTTTCTCGGTTCTGTGAAACTTAACGTACTTTTACTTCAAACCGGTAACGGGGAATTTCATCCAATTATATAATGAGCGATAAACATATCGTAAGAATTAAGAAAAGTAAATAATAGATAAAAAATGGTGAAATTCGTTTAAGCAAATAAAGCTCGGTATCATGTCAATGGCCCGACCTATGATGGTGAAAAAACCTTTGTTTTTCCTATGGCCTATTTGCGTAAAATGTGCTTCAACATTCTGATGCTGATTGTCTGCGATTCGAACACTTCGTGTATCACATTTACCAACTTCATCAATACCAGAAAAAGACCTTTGGTATGTTGGTTCGACTAGACTTAACCTGACCTGATGTTTTGTAGAGTGTGTATCGCCTAAGCAAGAGTTTGCGAAAAAAAACGTACGTGTAGACTGTCCCAAAACCTTCTGGACTATTAGTGACCTGACGCCAACTGAGGCAGGACAGCTAAATGATGATACGCATAACCAAGTTGCTATGCATGGTACTCGGACAAATCTCAGTTTCGAGCCCTTCGCTTATCATCTTGTTATTTAACGGCTGAGGACAAATTAATGAGCACACATGATAATATATCCCTGGTGTCCGCCCGGGGCACGGACGCGCTGACGTCCTCCATAATGTTTCGCGCGTCCTCTTTGTTCTATAATCTGAAGCTCCTCCACGACCCGCGCGGTTCCACGACTTGCGTCCATGTCAGTCTCCCAGCACCCCTGAATGAGATGTTACTAATCGCGTCCAAAAAGTTATTAATATTAAAACTAAAAAGTTATTAATATCATTAACATTAAAAAGTTATTTATATTAGTCAGACCCCAGATGTCCTCAGCGCGCAGTAAGTGACGGCGTGCAGGTGGAGTTATCGCAGGGAATGAGCGCGATTCGAATGTTCTGGAACGACTTCTTCGTTTTGGTAGGGTTGTAGCATACAGCGAGGTCCGACTGAGACTCCTGATCACCCTCGTGGTAATGCCTATTGAAGGACGGCATGAGACATTTTTGCCAAGTTTTCCGCGGTAGGTATCCCCATTCACCGAAGCAGGATTCGGGAAACAAAGCTATTAAAAAACGTCTCGAGCCTCCTACTAGCCACGTCATTATCTTTTGAAGAAACTTGATTTGGGTGAAGCAGGCACAAATCTTCCTAAAGCGCGTTGATACTTTCATCGATGCAGCGCTCGATACTTCCGGATGATACGTTTCCAATGTAATCAAAATATGTTTCATTCTCTGCCAACGTACTGAGGGCATTCATGTCTTTCTCGAACCCTTGCACAGACTCTTGAATCCTGAGAGCATTCGTCTCCTCTTTTGGTTCCGCTCACAGTCACAGAGGATACTTAAGAACATGTTTTGCTTGGTGACAACCTTGTGCCGTAGTTCCTGGTAGCACGAGTACGGTAACTGTCTTGCTGCACTCCTAGCCGAAATCCTTTTCTGTTCAGCTTGCTGCCTTTTTGGCATTCCATTTTCTAGTGGTTCTCACTGACAGCGATACGTCGAGCTGCGTCTTTTCCTTAGAGACCAGGGTATCGCATATCTACTCGTAACACTGAGAACATGATAACCAGCATTTGCACGAAGCGACTTAACCTGAAACGCGGCATCGTGCGCAGTTTTCTACGATAGTGCTGGCACTAAAAATGGCACCGGTGCGGCGAATGGTGACATTTGCCGGTGACTTCATTTCAGGCTCTGAAGAAAAACGTGGAGCATGATAGAAATTTGATATGGATTTATGAGCAGCCATTGGACAACCTTTCGCCTGGTATAAAAACGAGAGTTACTGTTTAAACTAAATGATGCATAAGGACAAGAAATCTAGCCTAATTAATCCGTCCTCACACCGTTATCAGCGTTCAGTTTTGGGTCCCTGTTATGCATAACTTGTAAATGGTTTGTCTCTGTACTCTGCCGATGACGACGTCTACCAGTATGCCGATGACACCCAAGTTCTTGTCGATGTGAAAAAACTGAGCTCTCCCTTCTTTTTTTGCGAATGACGCTCGGTTAGTGTTATACGAGGCTGGTTTTGTTTCAACACTCCAGAACCCAGCTCATTGTTTTAGCGAGTGGAAAACGATCTGTGTTCATTGCCAAGTTCATCAACCCCCAAAATGCTACTTTTACACCTCGCGACGAAGTGCAAAATATCGAACAAGTTTTTGACGACAGGACGTTGTGCTGGAACTGTCATGGCATCTCACTACCAAACGCTAAGTGGGAATGCTGGCCGGCTTGTCAGATCTTCAGGATTACATATTTTGACACCTTAACACCTTGACGACTATCTTTATTCGCTTTCAGGCCACATGCTGTCGGTCCGTTTATAAGATTGGGTCAAAACAGAAGCGTTAGAAGACAAACATAAATCATTATGTTTGTCCTCAGAGTTATTTTCGGACGAAAAATACTGGCTCACAGCACGTTCTGCACCACACGAAAAAACAGGGACCCGAGTATTTGTCTATACGCATTGCAAAAAGCGGAAACAAAACAAAACAAAAACGCCGAGAAAAACAAACGACCTATACATTGTCCATAAGGCAGAAGAGACCGTTACGTGTTTCACAATGACATGCCAATGGCAGGAAAAGATGATTCTGCCACCGCGCATCCGGGGCTTTCAGCCTGCTTCCCACCGACATTACCAAGCCAATCCCAGGTCGTTTCCGCCCGCAACAATCATCCGCAGGTCAATCGTCCGCAACGACAAGTATAATGCAAGTGGGTGGACAATGAAGACCAGCCACCTGTTTTCATCACTACCAATTTTTTGTGCCTCAGACCAAGTCCTTGAAATTGCGCTCAATAGCTGCCCGATGTCGCGTTCAAGATGTGTATGAGCGTAGCAGTATTCCGAATGCGTCAGCCTTGCCACGAGACAAAAAGGGATAGAAGAGACAAAAACTGCGCGGTCAGAACTCAGAGCTCTAGCCTCACGCTCGATTGTGGGGCCAGACGTTCCCATCCAAGCGGTCACATTCTTTGGCTGGCATTTTTGCGACGTCGGTTAAAAATACTGTTCGGGGTTTCTGAAACGACAGTTGGGAGCCAGGAGCTACGCATTAGCGGTTCGTTAGACATCAGCGCTCTGGCGCGCTGTAGCAGTCGGCGTTTTGGACCATGGGACAGTGCTTTTTCCGCGATTGGCATCGATTCGAGTTCTTATTAGGTTGTGAAATAGATCGGCAATAGCCCAACGAAGATTATACCAGAAACACCAGTTCTCATACGCAAGAAACTGCACACCACCTAAAAAAGAAAAGTAGCAAAGAACCAGAGAGGAAGGCTATGAACTATTCTTTACTCCATTTCTCTCTATTAGCCTTCGTCGGGTCTTCAAACTGACGATGTCATTTTCCAGTAGCATCATTGAACGAAAAAAGGGTATGAAAGATATAAGGACCGAGAAAGACTTACACAAGGTGTTAATAGTTCAAGGCGCGAGAGGGTGGTGATCATGAACGCACGAACAGCACCAGGGTACATTCCACTTAAAATCATTTTAATGAACGCATGTGATGAAAATAAATGAATTACCGAGACACTTACCAACGAAGCACTTACAATTCACTTTCTCTATTTAGCAAATCTTATCTTTCCTTATGGTTTGGGTTTAAAAGAAGGTTGTGTCATGACTTTCATCAAACGTTCATATTATATTCATACCTCGCGAGGTTAACTGTCCATAACTTATTCCTTCCGTGCCCGGTGACTTTATGCCCATAAACGGGCGGGGTTTTGAAAAATCGTTCCCGGTGTCTCACGAGGCTGAAAAATAATTGTTTGTTAATTGCCTACATTACAGAAGCAAAATCACTCTACGCAACATGAACGCGCCAAAACTGGTATGGTTTCATGATATGTCCAGAAGCGTAAGACAGATTTAATTTATCGTTAAAATAAAAGACATTAGTTCATTTCACCGGCTTTACCTTGATGGGTGTCCAGGATACGACAAAATATATTCCACTAATTTTCGGCTACGCCTGCGCATAGTCGAAATATCTAAGTGGTTCCCGATAACCTCAAATAATGGTAAAACGCATAGGCGCACTCAAGAGAGGATTGCCAAATCCAAGGGAGGCCCAAGGGACACGAGCTCCAGCCGTCAGGGTTTTAGCATTCGTTTTTTATCTGGACGAAAAGGACGGGCCACAAAATAAAGTGGACGAAAATTCCGGTTTTTAGGGGTAAAAGTTTTTTTAAGGGGTGCAATTATCAGGTTGGTTTGAAGTTTTTTCATAAATTAACACGGATAAGCTGTTTCTGACGTGAAAATAACAATGTTTTCATGACAATATAATTAGTAGCATGTTACACACGATGCATAACTTTCACATTTTCACCAGAAGAACTGATATCATCTCAAAGAAAATGGCCGGATTCCGAGAAGTTTTTTAAGGAGGTTACATTTACCTTGAGCCAGATCCCTCCCTTACGAAAATACTGTGTGCGTCACTGGTAGTAGGTTATTCATTACCAGTTTAAAGTTCCTTCAGAACTGTTCGTTTCTAGCTAATTCTCCTGGAAAAACGAGATGGCACGCGAGCGTTGGCCTTCACCGAAAATGTGCCTAAGAACAGTGGTACGACTTTCTGAAAAAGTGGCGTTGCGTAAAGACCCTTTGTAAAAAGCTCAAGCTCTGGGGGGAAATCATTGTGGAGCGTAAAGAAAATTGATCGAAAATGCAAAAATACCGGCCCTATTCGAACTTGTATAAAAAACAGATGAAAATGCCTCATAGCAGTAGAAGACTAACGGGGCGTTCCACAATGGTGGCAAACCATCGGTCTGCATCATGAGTACCGCTCTTCCATTGGCCTGTGACGTTTTCAGCTGCAGCCCGATCAGAGCACGCGGACAGCGTCGCGGCGCCGGCCAGGCGTCCGCCGCGGCCGCGGCCGGTGCACGTCTCGTGCCGCAGAAAGCCCTGCAACATGGCCGGCGGCGGCGAGCCGTTGCCGCCGATTTCATGGCGCGGCGAAACGAAGCCGTCAATCGTGCGTGAAGCGGTCGGCCCTTCCGCCGTCCGGCCAGTTTCACCAACGGTACCGTGGCGTCGTCCGCCGCCGCCGCCGCCGCGACAAGCCAGGCCATGGCGACCGACAGCGCAGTCAGCCCCCACCGTCCACCCCACCGAGACGGGACCGGACTCGGGGGCCGTCAGGAAGTGCTGGTGCAGCGACGTGATGACATGACGTGGTGCGCTGGCCTGGTGTCACGGTTCACTGGTGTTATCACTAAATCATGTCACACCATGTCACGTTTCATATCACAGCGCTCACGTACAGATGAAACGGAGTGGCTTAAAATAGGCTTTTGGTATGACTATGCAGCTCTATCAAAAATATCTACCTTTGCATCACTGAGCACGGCCGCCACGGCATGAATCGTTGAACACAACACTAAACCTCTATCAAAAACATTAATCTTTGTATCGCCGAGTGATGACCGAAACTGCATAAATCGTTGAACAGATTTCGACAGTGTAGCCTTTAGTGCGACACAGGCTATGCCCATGCTTAATTCCATTTCCCGTCAGGAATAATTGTCAGGATTTCACGCAATCTCACTAGCTACCAGCAAAAATTGGAGCAATTTCAAACGTATGTGAAAGAGCAAGTCTAATACACTAGTTTTGCCTTTATATTTCCATTTCCATGTCTAATCAGGTGTTAGGTAAATCGTATTATTCATGGGGATCCGTGCCTCAAAATGTTGGCGTGTTTACGCCTTGTGCTTCTGTGTGATGATAGGCGAAGCATACATTACCATATAACACATATAAAATAAAATCCCAACAACAAAACCAACCAAATGAGTATATGAATACCATTCTGTAGAGAGAGCGTATCCTAATCGAGTCGAACCTGCACTAGTCAGGCCTTTCGCAAGAAACCATAAGAATATTTGATATCCAATGCGCACTTAGTGATCATTGCTTTGCATGCAACTAAACGTATATAAGGAGATGGGTGTCTACGATATGAAGATTTTTCGTGAAGAGCTTTACGTTAGAAGGTTTTACTATTGTATTTAGGTATTATACATTTTTCTTTCGGTGGCGCAACAACGAAACATTGCACGGAAAGTGGATCATATTTGAAGCGAAAATATTTAGAGGAATTTGAGTCCTTGCCATTAAGCTTCACGAACTGCAGCACACTGCAATAGCTCCGGTGCTGTTTTCGAAGACGTGCGATCAGTCACATAATCTCATCGGACTTATCGTGGGCCGTCGGCCGCCGGCCTTTGCCGTCATCATGACGGCTGGCAGCGGGACACTGTCGTCATTATGACAGCCTCCGGCGGGCTGCTGCTGTCACCATGACAGCCGACAGCAGGCCGCTGCTGTCACCGGCAGCGGCGGTTCCGTCCTGTCGGCGGCAGTGACCTTCTGCGGCCGAACTGGACCGCCGGGACGCTATCCGTCATTCCCGTGTCGACCGGCCGCCGCCGGCGTCCGGACCCGGATCCGGGCGGCGGCGCAGCTGCCCGGGGGCGGGTCCGGAGGTCGGGATCCGGATCCCCGGGGCAGGTCCGGGATCCAGAGATCCGCCAGACGTTGACCCTGACGCGCGGCCGACGTGCGTGGCAGGGCCCGCAGACCCGGCAGGAAGGGGGAGGGGGTTACACCCGAGAGCCGGCCCGGTGGCGGGTCAGACGCAGCAGGACGTGGGCCGTGTTAAAACCATCTGATGAAACGCACCAGGTTCTCCGGCGACCAGTGTACTTTGAATGACGCCGCTTTCTTTCCACATGCCAAAGCAACAGCAACGCAGCTCAGCGGTCGCGTTTTAGCAATGACAACAGACAACAGGGGAGCATTCCAACCGTGACAATGCAGAGCGCGCAAGAAATCGGTGCCGCTGTCCAAACAAAGTGCGTGCAAAAGCCCGGCGTCATCCTCGTTAATGGCACGCGGGCGGCTGATGGCGGTGGCGACCAGACAACGCGGCCCGCAGGTCCCCGATCATCACCAGAGCTGGCTGGGCTGAGACTGAGACACCCAAACGTCCAGCAGCAAGCGGGAGAAGTGGGGAACTTTGACACAGAATGTTCAAAAAACAGTTTAATGTGGCGATGCTTAGAGATATATGACAGAAGGAATAACTGTTTGAATACACGGCAAAAAAGTCGGGAATGACAACCGGCTCAGACAAACCCTATTCATCTTTGCGGTCTTGAATCACTAATGCAAATATTCTTGCTTAGAAATGGGCTGGCATTGTCGTCGTATGGTTTTATTTTTCATTTTTGTACCTTTTGCACAGAGTGTACCTACGTTTCCGATAACGTCTAAGACGTTTCCTTGGTGTCCAAAAACACATAAAACCGTCGAGCTGCTAACCGTTCACGAGGCCTGAGTATCTCCCGTCCTGTGCGAGATGGGCAGAAGCAGGAATATCACGTCTGCTGTAGCGGCACGGTGCAGACCTGACCTGGCTGGGTGTCGTCGGTCGTCTGACGGGGCCACGGGCGGCGACCTCCCGTCGGCCGGCGGCGCCCGGCGTTCCATTTACATGAGCGTGTCACCGTGCCCCCCGCGGACGACAAACAAGTTCATCATAGATCGGTTTCTTATGATAAGCCCAATGTTACGCATGCAAATGCTATGCGCAGTTGACCGGAGCGAGGCGGCGGCGTCTCTCTCTCTGCCTCTGAGCCTCCGCAGCAGAGCCCGCAGACCGCCGCAGCCGCCCTCCTGCTCGCCTTCTTTACGACGTCGGCCGACAGCAGTAACGCTCCATCAAAACACAGTCAAAGCGGCCGCCGGCCGGCGCTCGCCGCCGCGCCGCGCTCGCCGCCGTTCTCGTAAATTGCGGCGTGCAGCGGCGCGGCGGCAGACGCGGCGCGGGACGCCGCGGTCGGTCGCTGAGTTGCGGCGACAGCCACGGACAGCTCCGGGTGTCCCTGCGGCGCGGCGCCGCCGGGGAGCGCAGTTTCGCGGCCTCTTACTGTCCTGCTGAAGGACTCCCGCCGATGTTCAGTAGCCTCCGTGGCTGATCGGTGCGGCGCCATTTATAACATAACGTATGTGCGAACGAGAAGGACGCTAGTGGAGACGGCTGTTATGCAATGACTGTCCTTGTCTTAAACGTGCAGTCACATCGTCCTGTCAGTCTTCTTCCTTTTCCTTCTTCAGTCATACACTGCTTTCCCACGTCTAATTACGTAGCTTCCTTTCATTCCTAGAAATGTCTTCTCTTTCAACTATTGTAACCCTGATTCGAATTTCTGGGATTTGCGTGAAAAGCATTTTATGGTAGCCAAATCTCAATTCTGTAACTCAGCCCATGTTCTGCAATTTAAACGATATCCGTGGGATGATAAGCTGATATAAAATTACCCCATGCCTTCTGTTGTGTCAAATGTGCCTGCCGCTGAAATCGCGTGATAACGGATTTTTCATCGTCACCACGGACCAGATCTACAATCGGTAGTATCTAAGAGCATGTCAAACCAGTACCCGTAGGAATTTTCAAAAGAACGCAGTGGACTAGAGCGGGATTAACCCGGCACCGGCTGGATTACGTCGCCACCCGCAACAGCCGGGGGCGGCTAAAACCGATCCCTACCCACGTGCGTCACGAACAACAGTCCCACCTAAATGATTCCAGCGGCAGTCGATAGGACGTACTTTCTCATCTCAGCATGCTAGGCTGGACTTTTCATGTCGACTCGCTACGTCACAGGCCATGAACTTGTCAGAATTTATGACCGAAAAATGTTCTATGATTTTAATCAGATCTAGCCAGTGTATCAGCTGAGTAACAACTTTGTAACTGATATCAAGCGGTAGATCGCAGTCTCGCGTATCTGGTATGAAACGTTAGTACAATAAAAACCATCCCAGAGCAGCCTTCGAGAGTTTTGCTACTTCCGGTTGGGAAGTCAAAGCCAGATGTGAGGCTGTGATGCTCAGATACCAACAATGCTATCGTACTCCTAGCCACTCTTTCCTGCTAGGATCAGGCTCTTCCCATCTCCTCTTATGCTGTCCCAAGTCATGGTCGCATGCGCATCGTGCGACACGATCCTTACGTCTCACACTGATAAGACGAACAGCAGCAGCGCTCGGCCGGCGCCGCCCGCCAGCGCCTGGCGGCAGCTGAGCCAGCTGACTACGCTCGGCTGAATGAGCAGCTGACTACGCTCGGCAAGCAGGTCCGTGTCATTGAAACTACAGTTTCCGTCGCATTTCTACGACTTCGGTAGCTTTAGATGCAGATTGTACGACAATATGGCCATCGTAAGATGATCATGACGTATAACTTCGTTCGATCTCAGGTGCGAAATAACTTTTGAAATTCGTAACATGTTTATATCGTCGAGTTATTCACGTATTATTGCAAAATCTGACCATAGAAATCATAACTACCCAAGCCATTTGATTTCGATTACCGCGTCTCTGCGTACATTTTGGTTCGAATTTCGGCAGACGTCAACGGCCATAAATAAGTCTGTTACGTTGTCTCAAACTGATCAGTAGACAAGTACTTCAAGTTTATTGCTCTCGTCGCAAATGGCTCAGGCAGAATCGGCGAAAAACAGAGGGGGTCACTTTAAACCCGCGGCAGTCGCGGGTCAAAACGTGATCTTGTGCCAGAGTGCATTTCGGTAAATTATAATAGCATCGTGTTGAAATGCATCCCACCGTTAGTTACATCCAGTCAATGATGTGCTCATTACAATAATTTGTCAACAGACATTAAAAATTGTCATTGGAAATGTAACAAGAAATGGCGTGAATCTCAACCCTCACCGGACGAGGGTGGTTGCCATCCTCCATGAAGTTTTTCTCAGACTGCCGACCAACTGGCAGCCAGTTTTTCTCAGACTGCCGACCAACGGCAGGTGTCAGCAGTCTGAACTTTGCAGCTGCTGATCGCACATCCTTTCCGCATCTTTTCTTTAACAAATTAATGTCAGATCATGCCAGATCACTAAGTTGTCACGTCATTCGCGAGACCTTGCAAAACGATTTTCTGGACCTCAGTTGCGTTTCCCTTTCTTTCTTACGAAGTTGACGGGATCTGGCACTACTTTTCGATTAAAGACGGTTTCAGCGTAGGCTTCATAACATATCGGGTTTTGAAACGTCGGTGATCTTTTCGAAGTTAAGTGTGGTCTCCGACCTTACATGGACCCAATGAACTTAAAACTGTTGTACGGACATTTCTGGTTAGTTTTTCAGTAATGGCGATTTTTTCGATAATCAGAACTTTATGCTGTGGTAACAAAACATGGTTTTGGTACTAACCGCGTCTTTAAAGGGAATAATGATATTTGACCTCTCGCTGGCCTGATCTTGACCCTAGGAAACGAAAACAATCACAGAGTACAGGGGTTAATACATTTTAAGGCCAAGTCGCTACAAAAGCACGGCTTGCAGGCACTTTCTGGTGTAAAACTACCACGATGACGGCGGGGACGGCAAACGGCGCGATACTCTCTTCCCAAGGGATCTAAGAGGTTACCATGGTGACCCAAATAGATTAAATCAGGTATCATTAGAATCACAACGAAACGAGCTACACATTGGCTTACGTTTCGTCTCTCTATCTCAATCAGGGGAGATATGGGCAGGGGGATGCAACCCCCTTCCCCGCTGGGCACATATATGAAAATCTGTACGTCCAGCGAGGGTTAATGCCGGCAGGACTGCAAGGTTCAAAAACACCCGAAAAGGACGTCCCAATAGAGAAAATGTAATTTCCAACATACTTATGTGGAAAGAACTTCCAAGTCAACGCAATGCGCATGCGAATGCAAAAATTGTAGACAGCACTAGCTGGCAGTGAAAACTGTATGATTCGCAGTCCAGTAGTTGCAAAGTTAAGAGCCTGCAGAAAGCGTGACAAAAGGGCCGGGCCGGGCCGCTCAACCTGATTTTTTTCCTCATAAATTAAAAAAAAACTCACTCACTCACGTCGAAGACTATCCGGCCTGCGGCCTCGCTCATGACAATAAGGCGTCTTGTGGGGCATATGACGAGCGCGACCTACCGCGGTTCTCTTCAAATTCTTAAGTATTTTGAAAAATATTTTTGGCGCGCTTATTTTCCCCTTGACGTCTTTCGCAGTACCAAAGGATGTTTATCGATCTATATTAGTATTTTAGACCCGAGGATTGGCAAGTTCAAAGTCTAGGCGAATTCATGATACTGTTCGCTGCCTTTACAGAATAATGAAAAATCGTTCGTAAAACAATCAACAGCGAAAATATTATTACAGGAACAGTTACCAAGACAGAAATGAATGCTGGAAGCCAACGTAACTTGAAAACAAACGGCTAAAGCTAACTCCATCCCAGTCTGGTAAGGCTTATTAAGTTAGGCTTTCATTGTTGTATTTTATTTTGTTTGATTTTATTTATTTTATAATATAATAAGTATTATAAAATAATATTTACTACATTATTTTATATTAGTTATTAAGGTAGGCTTATTAACCCCTTTGAGTGTTCCCGCCTGTCATTTCTAAGCAGTTAGAGGTAAAACCATGAAACTTGACGATTTTTCATAGGATTCTTGTTATCATGCACTTCAAAATGAGTTTTTTGCTTCTTCAGGGGTCCAGGGAACGTTTTAGGGGGTGTCTTGGCCCGTTTTTTTGCGGCTTTGTAGACTGCGATCTTGATATACTCTGTTCTATGTGGTGACTCATATAACCATTGCTTTCGGCAATGGACCCGCTCATTTCATGTCAAGGCGCGTTTCTCCTTCTTATGTCGGCAGTGGCGGATTCAGGGAAATCAAATGTGACAATAAGGACATTGGTTTTGAAAAAGGATTTATCGCTCTATCACTTCAAGAACGTTTAAAGCGCCAGAAGTTACGCTTGGTTTCTCTTTCCGATTATCTCGACAAGCAAGGGTCAGAATTCTAAATCCTGTAAAATTGTACATTAGGTTCCTGGGACTCCTTTGAGCCATCTCGCAGCAAAAGAAAACGGTTGGTTTCCGATATATCTGGGATGGGGTCCGACTTCGCCGTCTCTCCACGAGATTTAGCTTGAAAAAAACCCAAGAATGAGGTTAAAGGACTGGGTTATCCCCTGGTGAACATTTTATGCCCTGATGAACCACAGGCTTCGCTCAGTCTGATTTTTCTTCTTGCTAAATGAATTAAGACTCACTTGGTGTACGGTCTCTGTCGTAACCTATACGTCGTTTGAACAAAGTGCATCTGTTTTAGAGGTTTACACGGCAGTAGTTTTCCTTGGCCACCCGCACCACAGTCTAGCCACAGCCAACTGCAGCCTTACCCATAGGTCCAACAACCAGCCGTTGACCAGCCGTGTCAATTTTTCCAAAAATTTTATTTAAATACACTTGTTTAGGGTAAATCGATGCCTGAATATGAATCACGTAGAAAAAACAACACAGCTGCAACACCAAAAAACTGTTAAATGACTGCATCACACCATTCTAGCTGGCTACATATCTTTCCAGTTTTAATCATGCTTTTTCGTATAGCATGCATGTGTTTATAAATGTACCTCAACCTACCTATCCTATACTTATTAAAGGCAATATTATGGTTGAGCTGTTTGAGTTTAAGAAGCCAGCCATAGGCACATGTATGGATTACCTACTTTATCCATAACTATAAACTAACCAAAAACTTGAAAAAAATAACGGCATAGTGGCTTAACATTAACATGACGCTACTGACCTGCCTTCCCTGACGATGGTTTGCTAAATTGATTGGGCAGGTAGGTAAGTAGGGAGGTAGGTTCACAGCCCCAGCTAAAAATGCATTCATCGTTACCCAACTGCCATCCTGAATGAGTCTGTAGGGATTGCATCAGGAGACTAGCCATAACTTACTAGTAGAAGGAGCCGCACAAAATCCGATACAAAACGTCTTCATGAGCATGCAGCTATCGTTACGTTTATAATAGAATAACATTTGCGAGCAACAAAAAACCTGCTGCAATAAGCAAGAGCAGCAAACACCACAAGGTTCCGACCAACAACAATCAACACATCTAAGGTAGACCAACAGTGGGAAATGATAAAACATGGCGTCACATCGATGTTTCGCAGGAAGTCATAGTACAGTTCATAGAGGAATGGCACAAAACTCACCGATATTCTTAAGCTCCTAATGCAAAATTTTGAATGTTTCCGTATATGCCGCAGATGCCGTTTAAATGTCTGTTAAAACGATAATAATATGATATATAATATGATAATAATATGATAAAATATGAAAGCTCTATGAAACGACTATACATGGCTTGCACTTTATCGCAGCGCATGTCTGAATCAAATGCCGGTATAATCATGGAAATAAATGCTAACTGGTATAATACAACAGGGTAAGTATTTTGTTCTAGTGTTTTGCACTCCATAAATATTAAGAATAAATTAGACCCAGCTATCCATCCAAACATTTCTCTACCATTTAGAAGAGATACTTTCAAAAGTTGGAAGCAAAGATTTAGATGAGGCGAATTTGTTCCAAACGTAACACAAAAAAAAACGGGCGGCGTCGCATTTTTAGACATAAAGTAAGTATTAGGCTGGGTGAAATCACGTGGTGTAGGAGGCACAAGTCAAGGTGGAGTAGCTAGATGTCTACCCAGGTAGTTGGGACACTTACCTACGTGTTTTATGGGATTGAGATCCTGACGTTTTGCCAAGCAAATAGCCGACACGCACAAGGCAAGTAGGACCAAGGCCATTCTGCCGCCTACGACTTGCTGCACTGCCATGCGAAGATACCTGTACAGATGAAGCCTGAAATTTGTTTAGCTTTGTTTAGGATTAACTACCTAGGTAGCTAGGTACCTACCCACACCTTCGCCACAAGACTCAAGTTTGAAGGTACTTTCTGCAGGATCTGGTGAGAAAGTACAACGTGTTTATAAGTAGAATGAAATAGCTAGTTTTTGCCTTTCCATTTTTATTCTGTTCGTGGTTGATTGCATACCTCCCTGCAGAAGCTGCGTTCTAGCTTTCCTGTACTCCAGATAAGTTATAGAAGTAATGAGTTGTGACATACATGGTGTGTATGTTTGCTATTTTATGCAATAAAATGTCACATAATAGGTACGGGAGAAAGTGTCAAGTAAAGTTTAGAGGATAAAAAAGCCTACTAAATTTCGTGTATTGTCCTCAGCCAGACAACAGCCGTGGCCGCAGCCGCAGCCATGCTTTGCCGGGTTTGTGCAGCCACGTTGGCCATAGGCTACAGCTGGTCGCACGGGTGGCCGCGCTATGTAAACCTCTGATCTGTTTATCTTTCTTTGTGTCGGGAAGTATGTGCCCCAGTCCAGGGCCCAAACGTGTTCACAGACCGGCACGTGTCGCGTGCCGTTCAGAAGGATTCGGGCTCTACCAGTGAAATGACTAACTTTTGTCACGCTGAAACCCGTCGTTTGCGGCGCGATGAGCGCTTCCTGGGGAATTTTTAATCCATAATTTGGTTCCGGCGAGTTTTCTTAGCTACCCCGGAACGGATCGGTTCAAGCGTCAACTTCAAACGACAATTGTCCAGGCAGTCGCATGGCAAACACAGATTTTCGGTGCACGCAGCACGCGCCATGCACAAGCGGTGGCAATGCGAAAAAAACGCTTCTGAACTTTTTCCAAAATTGAGTTTGATCCTGGCGATCCACAGATTGCAACGGCTCGGAAAAACCACCAAGGTGTACCTCCCTGTAACGTCTTTGGTTTGCATCAAAAGCCAGACGCCTACGGTTTACCGCTTGGGTACCTCGCCACCCGGAAGAGGATTATGCATTGATTCCCACGTTTCCATTTCTGATCGTATTTATCGATTCCATTTCAGTATCGTATAGAGGCCGTCGACGTTTTCCGATGAAAATTGCACCGACGTGCAGCCCATTCTTTTTTGCCACATATCAACCCAAAACATCATCGTATTCCACCTTGGGTCCGGTTACATTCCATCTTTTTGTAATGTAGTACACGACTTACACGGATTTTTTTCACGAAAAAAGCATCACTTGCCGGCTGCGGTCTCCTGCTAAATCCACCGTCCAGTAAGCTTTCTGGTGCATGCACGGCCTAATACCTGGGATCTTCTTGGTAATGGCCAATTTTGTTTTTAAAGCGCCATCGGTTCTAGCAACCTGCATCGGCAACCCAAGGTCAGGGAAACTCGAAATGGACATCGCCTCGAAGGAAATCGAACGCCCAGTCGTACAACATGCACGTGCAACAACAGACAGCACATATCACATTAAGGGTATCCATTTGGGCTTTTGTAAAGTGCTTTTTAACGTTCAGCATCAGACCAAAAGTCAGAGTTGGCTTGTCGTCGAAAAGGAAAATGACAAGGCAATGACATGTGGTGCAGTTTGTGCTTTGTACATGGACCTTCACGTGGAGGATTGCATAAGGGATAAGTGCGGCTTAATTTCTCAGAGTTTGCTGTCAGATGCAGAAATCAGAGTACTTCTTAGCGCAACTGTAAATTATGAAGTGACATGAAGAGGGATCAAGAATGAAGATATGAATGTGAGGGATAAAGAATGAAGATATGAATGTGAGGGATAAATAATAAGGATATGAATGCGAGGGATATGAGATATGATATGAATAAGATGTGAGGGATAAAGATATGAAGAGGGATAAAGAAACCTTGGTCCACGAAGCAAGCTATTCCTCGTACTGTTTAAGCAAAGTGTCTGTTTGTCTTTCTGTCTTTCCTTCTTTCTTTCTTTCCGTCTGTCGGAAATCTTCATTCCTGCCCTGTGCCCAAATGGATTGGCAGAACGGCACGCGCCGCGCACCGTTCGGAAGGTCTCGCGCGCTACCAGGGCATCCGCTGATTTTCATCACGTTGCGTCCCGTCGTTGGCTCGTGCAGCGCGCTTCAAGGGCGATTTTATTCGTCCGCGGGGAGAATACGTAAAACAGCGTGAATGCAATACGAAAAACAAAAGAAATGAAAATAGCGTTAAACATCGTCTTGGTTCCCGCGACCCGGTTGGATCGCCTCAAGACGCACCAACCTGAAACGAAAATTGAACGGGCAATCGTGTGGCATACCGCACGTTTCAATGCACGCGGCACGAGCCTCGAGCAAGCGATGACAGCATGAAAGGCTGCTTGGGGGCGTTTTCAAAGATTGGGCATGGTTTTAGCGATCCAGAGATCGTAGCGACTCAGAAAAACCATGACAGTATAGCTGAATGCAATTGTCTTTCATTCGTAACAAACGCCCAGCGGCTCCGGCCCACGGTTTGGGTGCCACGCCGCCTGGAAGCAGACGATACACTCATTCTCGAACCCGTTATAGATTTTCTTCAATATCGCATCGAGGCCCTTGACTTTTCAGTGATGAAAATTACAATGACGTGTAGTCGTGCTCAGGACGTCGGAACCGGGGGTGGAAGGGGGCGGGGGCAGCTGTCCCCCAACTTTGGGCAATATTTAACATTAATTCTATGACATTGCATTGAAAGAAACGAGGTAAAAATGGCGCTGCCCCCCTCCCCTGCGATCTCCACAGTGGTTCCATCGCTCCTGGTTGTCCCATATCAACCCAAGAAATGACCGTATTTTATTGTAGTTTGCCTGCAATAGGCCGTTTGGTAAGGTCCTGTGTGTCCTAACGCGCGTTTATCGCGAAAAAGAACAGCGTAATCGTGGTCTTCTTATTGACACCTTGACACATCACATGCAGCACTAATGCAGCTCGATATGGTACAGCGACTCCCGCTACATTGCGCCCGCGCCACCCGAACCCAGTTTCCGCCCTCCCTCCCCGCGACCCGGCGACCTGACCTTGACTCTAAATATCACGTGACCCGTGACGTCTCGACCAATCCGGGCCGCACATGTCCGGGTCGGCGCCACGCCTGTCAAGGTGCCCTACACTTGCCGGGCGCCGGCACGGACCGGCCCGGTGCCGGCCAGGACAGACGATGCCGCATTCGAAGGGGGATGGGCAGCATGTCTCTCGCGCAGCCCCCCTACAATAGCATTACGGCTGCAGTCGCGGGCTAAATTCACAGTCAAATAAAACGAATAGCGCACGCGGAGGTCAAAACCTAGGATCCGAGTAATAAAAAACTAGACATATTTCGTTGTCAGCGTAGTCATGGTTTCACAAAGTCGTCTTGGCCTCCCAGAGACAGTGACCCGAAATGCATATCCACTCAAAACAAACGGAGCGGCACATCGCATGGCGTCCTATGTGCGCTTGAAAAGAATGTAAGAGTGCCGTTCATGGGCAAAGATATAAACGGCTATTCGCTTTTGTGTCGAACATAAAGGCAGTGACAAAGATCAAATCATGAAAGCGGAATGCATAATAAAAACAAGTGTATTTGGAAACGGGGTCTACCATGTTCTAGAGTGGCCAAGAAGGAGCGCGTCATCGTCATTTATGACAATCTGAGGCCCAAAACCAACCAAATATCCCAAAGGCTAGATTGCTTCGAAATCAGTACCTTTGGGAACCAGGCAGCTCAGTGTTTATAAACCTTGCTTAACGAAGTAAACGGCAAGCCCTTGTCTGTACCATTTGAGTAAAGTGTTTCTGTGTCTCTGTCCGTTTACACGGAAATACATATTCCGGCCCGGAGCAAAAACGGGCTGACGGATATCCTGATGTGTCGCGTACCGTTCGAAAGGCTTCGCACTGTACCAAAGAATCGACTAATTTTCGTCGCGCTGCGGCCCATCGTTGGAGCGTGATACGAGCCTCAAGAGGATTTTTAGTCAGTGGGAATAACATGCAGACCGTGAGGCACGAACCGCGTCAAACATTGTTTCGGTGCCGGCGAGTTTTCTTGGCAACCACTGGTCGGATATGCTCGAAACGCGTCGACCTGGAACGAGAACTGGACGGGCAGTCGCGCAGCGTACAGCACGTTTCATGGCGCGCGGCACGTGCCACGCGCAAGCGTTGGCAATATGAAAAGGCCGATTCTGAACAATTTTCAATATTGCATGTGGTGCTTCTCCGGTCTCTGGCTTCCGGCCACGGTTTGGGCCTCCGGCCCACGGTTTGGGCACCACGCCACCTAGAGGTGGATAATGCACTCATTCTCGAACCGCTTGCGGATCACACTTCAGTACCGCATGGAGGCGGTCAACGTTTTGCAATGAAATGACATCAATATGTAGCCTACCCTTTTGTGTTCCATATCCACCAACAGTGTAGCCGTATTTTGCTGCGATTCAGTTGCAATATTTGTTTTTCGTAAAATTCTGCACGTCTTAACGCGGACGGCTCGTAAAAAAATTACTTACCGGCTGTAGTCTTTGGCTAATTTACAATCAAAAAGCTAACTGATGCACGCACGATCCATTGCCTGGGATACCGTTTGTTAAAAAAATGTCCACTTTTTGTTTTCAAAGAGGTCTTCGTTCTAGAGAGCAGTATCGGCAATCCAAGATCAGAGCGACTCGAAACGGACGTCGCCTCGCAGGGAAAATTGAACCATCAATCATACAGCATCATATACGAGCAACAACATACAGCACGTGTCACGTTCAGGCGGCTGGACCATAATCAAGTTTTGTAACGTTTTGTTGTTTACCCTTAGCATCAGACCTAAAGCCGAATTTGACCTATTGTCGAAAAGGAAACTGAAAAGGCATTGGTATGGGGTATCGATTGTGCAATGTACGTGACATTCGTCAAGCCCAGGAGCATTCAACGGAATATGTGTTGCCTTTATTTCTCAGAACTTGCGATTAAATCTAGAAACCAGAGCGATTCGCTACTGGTACCACCCCTAACTACGGCATGCCGAGGGACGCAGAAACCTCGCATAACGAAGTTAAGCGGCGAACTCTAGTTAATAGTAGTCAGGGTATGCATGACATAAAGCATATACGATGAGCACGTTGCCGTGGTCTAGTGATGCATGATTGTTCACTGAGCTCGACTCAGTGATCTGATGACTGAGGTGTGTTTGAAAATGTAAACTGTTTCACTGTTTCCGGAACTTTGCTCTCATCTACCGACAGTGGACCTCCAGGATGAAAAAACTGCTTTGGCGGAATGAGAGCACGCCATTGCTGCACAAGGTCAACCGATTGTGAAAATATCGCCTCATAACACGGAGTTAGACAGGTTGCATAGACCCCAGAGCAATGCTGATGTTCAAAAGAAAATATGCACAATGTTCAGTTTCATATAAAGCAGCTGCGTCGGGAATTTCGACCGTGATTTGCAGTATGGTCTTCCGAAGCGATTAAGATTTTGCCATCAGTGCACTTTCTGGCTGCTTTCTTTGAAAAATAACGTTATGGGTTTCAACGAATCCAAGCACTGAGACGCTTTGATACGGTTCCCTAAGTACCATGACTGGTGGTCAAGAAGGTGGAACTCATTAGAGATCTGCGAATTATATAAGAGCAAGCAAGTTCCTGTATTCGTCGATTGCGGAATTACATTTGTTGGCTTCGTTGGCTCACTGCATCTGAAATGTATTCAAACTACAAATGGATTATATAATCTGCAGAACCACCCGTTAGGCTGGCAGTAGCTTGCAGTACCTTTAACTAGTATCTAGTATATAGTATCTTGAACAAAATCTGATATATTGGCCCTACCAATTGCTGCACAACGTAAACACGACTTAACCCCATTCCCGGCAGGAAATAGGGTTGAATCGCCCCCCCCCCTTGGGTTTTTTGCTTGCCAATTCCAAGGTTTTTAATGCAGCTTCACGACACTTGGTGACTTTTCCAAACTATTCTTTCTACGTATTGCAACAAGATTTCGAAATTCTATTTTTCTCAGGAGCGGAGCCAGACAACGTTTTTGGGAGGCACCTCAGGACATTTTCTTGACCCAGTTGAGGGTACAAGGAAAATGTCTGCCAAAAATAACCTTTTTGAGATAGAACTTTAAACTTTATATGAATGTATCGGTAAATAGTTGGGCAACATCCCATATACAATTTTGTTTGTCTGAGTCCATTTTGCAAGGCCAAATCAAGGTCAAAAATCAAAAATTGGCTTCATAGTAATATTTTGGGGCTATTTTTTCAAATGCCAAACCCGGAATATACATGGCGTAGAAGAGTGCCCTCTACTTGTGTATTGAGTTTCAATTTGATTTCAGGTCGGGTCATAGAGCTATGACCTAAAATGTCAGTGAGCGAACCCTATATCACAACAGCCATAAAATGGAATTTTAGGAACAGTGAATTCAAATGATTGGAAACGTTTTCAAATAACATGAAATGCACACAAGATCATTCCAAGTGATCTCTAAGGTCAATGAAGGTCATTTAAAGTCAAAGGTCGTCAGCTAACCTGAAGAAAACATGTGACCATGACAGTTCACCTTTTTCATGTCCCTGGCACCGCCTATGTTAACATTATACAAACATTCTAATACGATTTGTACTTCTACAACATAGCATGACTAGTGAAAGTTAAAAGTGTTTCTAACTTTCTTAATTCAATTTTTGAAAAATTAACCCTCCTTTTTTAGAAACCTTTGTGAACGCCTATGAATTTTCTGAAAATTTTAAATTTATGGACCAAAGGTAAAAGT
Source organism: Capitulum mitella (assembly GCA_030062745.1). Lineage (NCBI taxonomy): Eukaryota > Metazoa > Arthropoda > Thecostraca > Pollicipedomorpha > Pollicipedidae > Capitulum > Capitulum mitella. The sequence continues at coordinate 11,584,289 of CP099842.1, forward strand.
CCTATCCATAATCTCTTGCATTCATGCCGATTTCACCAAAATCAGTCCATAAACAAGAGCTATAACAAGTCCAAAAATATCCTCCATTTTGACTTTTCGCTCCCCTGTAGCCACCCCTGTGAAAATTTTGAAAACCTTGGTTCTATAAAAATGTAATTTACGTTATGGTGAATCCGTTGCCGTTTGCTGCGATGAAATTAGATGTGTAGTTCTCGAGGTCTCGGAGGGGGCCGAATCCGCCTCCCTGTCGGGAATCGGCCATACCGTCTAACCCTTCCGGAATATGGTTAAAATGTCGTGGTTTTAAGGTAGTTTGTGTGTAACTAGATTGCAAGACATATACATATTCCAGGCTGATAGTCGGCCACGTATAATATGGGACTGCATTCGCCTTCCTCCGCCTGCTCTTGTTTTGACCTTTGGCGACGGCCTTTTACTTTCTTCGCCGCCACCGCCAGCGCCGGGAAAATCTCTTGGTCACGTCATCCGGGGCACCTCTGACGAGTCGCCTTTGGTTGCATCGCAGGTAACGAAAGAGGAAGCCCCGAGACGGCGCGGTGGCGCGATGACAGGAGCTGCGTCGGTGTGCGGCCTGCCGGCGGAGGAGTGTCGGCTGACGGAGGCGCGATGGCGGGAACCCGTGTAACGCCGCCGGTCGCGGGTCGGCCACCGTGCCGCCCTGGCTGCTGCGGTCGGACCGCCGTGCCAGCGGTCGGGGACGGCGATCATTGCGGCGGTCGTGACAGTCGGGCCCTCGGCGCTGCCCCTCAGCGCTTCGGCTCTCCGTCACCGCTGACGTCCCGCCGTGGCGACGGGTGCCGGTGCCGGGTCCCGGGCCTCTGCGCGCTGCGGGCCGTCCCCGGAGTCTGTCTGTCTGCCGCATCGACGAGCGTGGAGACCTGCCGTCCGGCCGTGCGGCTGGCGGCGGCGGGCGCGCGTCAACCTGGAACACCGCGACATCGCCGCTTCCACCGGCGCAGACCACAGCCCGACCGGCGGCGTCGATGATGGGCCTGTTGACCTCCGCTGCTGCTCGCGCTAGACTTGTCGAGTTATTTCCCGATCTGGCTCGATCTTTTGACACCCTGGCGGCGTCCGATCGCACCCACGTCCAGTTATTTTCTTCTGCCACTCTACCGTTCTTGACGACCTTAACACTCGAACACATCAATCCTGAATAACCCTAACTGCGTGAACTCCAGTATATTTCACTGATTTTTTAAATCGGTTACTTTTTCCCGACAGTGCTGCTAAAGCATGCATTTGCGTTTTTTCTGTATGACGTGTTCTTCTGTATAATGGCTAGAACAACAACGAAAATACTGGTTTGTTAATGTCCCATTTGGTGTGAAAAAGGTCGTTATTGCTTCTGTCCTTGCATATTGTTCATTATCAGGTTCATGTCAACGTCGCCTTTGTCGCCATGAGACAGCAATGATTTATACCGACTCCGTATCATAGCTATTTACTGAGGGTTGCGGAGGTCGTAATCATCTGATTACGACATCCTAGGTCCAGATAAGATCCCCAGATCGACATAGTAAATTATCTTGAAGCGTATCACTTTCCTCACGACAATAGGGATCTTTTGTTCGTGTCGTTCATGATGGGAGGCCTGAGCCACCTCCGAAATTCCTTCAGTCATTGCATAATAATGACTTCATATCGCACGATACGCCCACGAACTGATCAGTATCATCGCTGTATTTTTCACCAGATGGCTCCAGTACCCGCCTAGTACGCCTGCTTAATGAGCAATTTCAGCCAGTTCCGTTTTGGAGATGGGGTCACGTGAAGCACACACTCAATCGCGTCAGCCAAGCCCAGCACACAATTAGTCCAGAGCCGGCCTGGCGATTCCGACATGCCCATGGGAAATCCGAACTGGGCCGCTAATGTAACCCACGCGAACCGTGCTGTTTTATGCATATTTATGGGTAAACGGAACGGAACGTGATGTACCTAGTTTTTCAGTGCATGAAGGCTGTAATAGTTCTCTTCTCTGATGACCCTGCTATACACAGGATGAAATATGTGATAGTAGACAGGGGCCTTCTGCACCGGTATTACTTATCGGGTGTTTTAGTGGCACAAAAGGTCCTGCAGTTGCTAACGTTTGGACAATGGAGTGTTACACACCTGTACGCGTCATCAAAGTTGGGCAAAGACACCCAACTTAAGACTTAAGACCTTAAGACTTAAGACCAACTTAAGACCCAACTTCACAACTCTAGACACCCAAAGTAGCACTCAAATACCAAAAGATTCGAAGCACGTTTGTACAGACTGTCTCGAAGAATCCTCAGGACAGTTGACGGCATCGTGTTATAATGGCCGACGAGAGATATTTTCACCCACAACGAAAAGATTTGCCATCTCCCTGGGACTTCTGCTTCAGGCCAGGGGGAGGCGTCCCAGAGGGGGGACGATATCGCCGCACCGCCAAGTTTCCCTGGAAGCTGCTGACGTGGGTGTCTGTCTCGCTGAGAAGAGTGACGCGACCTGTCGCATAGTCTAGTCCGACCAGTGTGGACCGCGCCATCTATCGTAAAAGTGTCAGTGGCAGGTATTACAACGTGGCTGGCTGGTTACTGCGTGACTTAGCAACGATCATGACTGCCAGGGTTATCACGAGACGCAAGTTGTCACGACGGCTGTCGTGGGGACGGCAAAATTACAACTACACCACGCCGCCCCCAGCCCCGCCCAAGGCCCTCTATAGGAGGTATGGTCACCAAGCGATTTGTTTACACTCTGCGCAAGGCGCCGTGTGACGTCATTGGGAGTGGCTCCGTCGGCGTCCGCCATGGACATTGAATAAACAGCCCAGATCTTGGCCGTCGGACGCTTGTGCTTCATCTTCACCCCTGAAAGCAAAATAATAAACCGTAGGAAAGGTGCACGTATTATGTAACTGCAGTGTCGGTGGCTCAGTTGGTTAAGCGTCTATTGCCGCTGCCCACCAGGTGGGTTCGAATCGTCTCAGCCCTAACTTTTTCCCATGGAGCGCCTCCGAATAATGCAATTATGTTGGCACAGCGCGGTCCGGTGCATGACTGTCTGTACAAGCACTGCTCAGCACTGCTTAACCCTCCAGGCGACCCATAGAAGGAGATGCTGACTACCGCGCGATCGTGTGGGTCACACCCGTACGTTATACTTGCGTCTCCGAATTATGGAATTATTTTGGCACAGCCCGATCCGATGCATGACTGTCTGTACAAGCACTGCTCAGCACGGGCTCTGGCTTTGAAGCATCCCAGCGAACCATTCGCATCATTTTTTTCTTTTGATAATGACGGTAAATACACGTGAAGCAGGGGGACTTATTTTAACATTTCTCAGTACGGCCATGACGTGTCTCCCAGTGGAGCGGCAGGCCGGGACACTTTTCCGAGCACCGCGGCAGACCGGGACATCTCTCAAAGCTGGGCTCTGTCTCTCGAGACTGTATTCGGTCCCTCCCGACAAGCGCACATGTCAGGTGGGGTGGTACAACCACCGCCCAAGGCTAGATACGGTCAACAGGTCGGCCGCGAAGCCCCGCCGAGTCAGCGGGCCGCAGGCGCCGGCGTCCGAGTCCCGCGCAGTCATGGCCACACCCCCTGAGACATGGAGGAGACCAACCCACACTTTCGACCATACACACCACCGCAAACAGAACAAAGCAACAGCCAACAATGCAGTCACCCCCACGAAACCAATCATCACTGCTTGGCCTGGCTACTACTCTGCTGTCGTACCTTTCACACGTAAAGATACACTGGCTTGGACCAGTTAACCGAGAGTTTCTGCGGTCGCTGGCGTCCTCGCAGCCCGAGTCCAGTCCGCAGCCCGCCTCGCGAGCAGCACTGCTGGAGCTCTAGCGCCCATGCGGTCGCTGCCGCACGCAACGCCGTTGACGCGAAGGCCACCGCAGTTGTCATATCCAACGTCGTCAGGGCCGTCGTCGCGGCTGCCATTGCCTTTAATGCCGCCATCGCCGCCGTGGCGGCCACCGGAGTCGAGGCAGCTGCCGTCGCCGTTGTCTCAATCTCTGCCGCCACCTTGCAAGACCGTCACGGACGGCCGCGGGGGACGGAGATACCGGCTGTTGCGCCAGTATATACGCTCGCTGGGCATGCGTACCAGGTAATTTCGTCCCCAGCCAATGCCCATACGGTCCCCGACCGTTCCCACACACTCGCCTTGGGGTCCTGCATGAGGACGAGCTATCTGGTACGGAGAGGCCGGAGCGGGCGGGCGCACATGTAGTTACAGATGTAGTTACAAGCGTCTGAGAGGACATACATGTTGTTACATGTACAGAACTACACGTTATTCCTACGTGTTGCCGTGTTTACATATTTCAGTGGCATTTTTCGCGTGAAAATGGCATGCATCAATAAACTGCTCATAGCCTATGATACCTCTAACGCAGGCTGCAACCAGCTTCAAACTTTCTGCATTAGATCTGTGTGGCAGGTCAATGGCAGCTGTACAATCCAGACGTCATTACGCACAATCAACAGAGCAAAGTAACATGAAAACAAGACAGGTGGCATGGGAGGAGATAACCTCAGCAGTCACACCGCACTGGCACTTTCCTAGGGGACATTTCAGCCACAAAGCGAGCATGGTAACAAATGCACCACGCCGCCTTCAGGCACGCCTACCTTTCATAGCTCAACATTGCCCCGCTGGTGGCTATATCTTCTAGTGGGGCTTGGCTGCAGCGCACTATGTTCGAGAAATACTGTGCTTCGGAGGAAAACGTACCTTTTGTAAACCGAAAATAGAACTCACCCAATGTGCCCCTATTGCGTTCCATTCAATGTCTCTGGGGTGTTTTCAAGCACAAGATCTTTAAGGCCGGTTGGGTGACCACCTCTGGCCTGCACCTGAAACATCGTATCGGTATAGTGATATTACACACTGGTGAGGAGGCCCTGCAAAAAGTGACAGAGTGGATCGGGGAACGTGCACGAGCCGTAGAGCGTTTCGTTGTGAGCAGACGGCTCCACTGATAGCATGTGATGTATTTTGATGTGTGCTATTTGCTTGCCGAAACTTCTTACTTTATGACGTACATGTATGCAAAGATTTAGTTTGATATGAGCTGTATCAAGGATTTTAGTAACTAGGGTGAAACCTAACCAAGTGACGCCACTGCAGAAGAGACCAATTTATGAAGGTTTTGGTTTTGTCAACAAAATGGCCGCCCAACCGTTAGGACTTTTTAGCACGCAAGGTGATTTTTCGTTAGACCTACAAGGGCAGTATGAACTATTTCTTCACTTCTGATTGAGTACATGGGTAAAAACGCGCCGGCACTTGGGGGACTGCCTCTGTTACGTAAGGGCACTTGGGACGTGTCAAAAAAGAAGGCAACAGGCAAGAAGGTAACATCTGATCTTTTACTACGCCACTGATTGAGTACGTGGGTAAAAACGTCCTGCTCCTCTAGGGGACTGCCACTGTTACGTGAAGACACCTGAGACATGCTAAAGAAAGAAGGTAGCGGCCCCTTCTCAGTGTTAGCATGTAACGTTCTTGGAGACCGATTGCTGCAGATATGTCCGGGCAAATCAACTACTGATCATTTCCTTGCATCTCCCGGGTGAAAGCTCGCAGGCTGTAGCAGTAGCTGCTGCCCACGGAGTTCAACTGGTTTACGCAAGTGCGGCGAACAAACGGCACACCGTCAACCGTCCCTGCTGGAACTCGTTCACCGCACGAGCGCCAGGATCGGTGATGGCCTCTGTGAGCGGCGCCGAGCGGCGAGCCAGCGCGTCCGGCCGCACAACAAAGAGGGCCGTTAGCACGGGCGCCCTCTGGCCCGGGCGTCGTTACCGTCCCTGCCGGGCCGGCGCCGGCCGCCGGGAACTCACCAGTCACGCCGGCCGGCCGGAAGCCGGCGCCGGTGACGACGTCCGAGAACGGCCGCAGCGCCGTCACACGGCGCCGGCCGCGGCGTAACGGCCGGGTCACGCCGGCCACCGTAACTGGAGACCGGCGGCGTGGCCGGGCCGGGCACGCCGCGAGCGGCCGGCGCTGTCGGGCCGTGCACTACCGGGCCGTGGTCCGCTTTAGTGCGACAGTGAACCCCTGATTGTCGGACAACTACCCGGCCACGCTGCGTGGAGTGTCGGGTGTCCCGCGGGAAGGTGTACTACAAGAGCACTTAGTTACAGGTCGTGACGGACTAAAGGGTGCGTTGTAAGGGCCGGTACCTAACAGGCTGTGCGCGCTTGTAAGGGGTAGGCGAGTTCTGCAATAACGCCTACTAGGAGCTTTACGCAGGGTTACAGGATTTAAGAGGAGCTTTGTAATATGACTTTCATACATGGCCTCTGCTCTCCTTGGTCTTCTGGCTTCCAAAATGACTTCGTGATCTGTTGCTGTTTGCCATCGCGTCCGCTGTCCTCAGCCACAAAATGTTATTCGTGTCGCCGTTTTCATTCTTTTTTTTAGTTTAATTTCTTTAATAAATTTTAACATGACTTCACCCTAAGCTTCAAAACCAAAACGGCGTCTCTGCCTTTTCTGCAGAGCGTGCCGCAACTCCTCTGGTAATCCCAAATCAAATTAATCTGTATATGGCATTCCTTTACCAACCTCTAAAGCAGCCCATCGATGTTTAAATACCACTAGCATAGCTCACGTCAAAGTTATCAGTTTACCTAACATCTGCTCAAGAACGCCAGAAGTGGAACATGCGTGTCATTGCCCAAATCAAAGACGGCTATTGTGCGCCGAAAGCCCACATCATTAATTACCCTGAGAACTCGACAAACATATCAGTTCGGCCGCTTCCAATTCGTACCATAATGACCTTCGCTATGGTATTGCACACAACCTGCAAGTGCGAGCATCCTATCACTTCGATGACGTGCACAAAGGAGGTATGTCATGCACGCAGCGAACACCGCTGCACTATAACCCACCAAACGGTATGTAAGAACGTACAACATGGCCATATTGCTTACATGATTTACTGGTGCGCTGTCATCTACATCAAGGCTTTTGAACAGAGATACATACCTTGTCAGCATTGGTCTGACTTATAGTGTGGTATGTAATTTGTTTCTCCTGTAGGATGTTCTTAAAATCTCTAATCACGGGTTCCATATGAGTTACTTCACAAGTAATTTTCATTTGTGTCTAAGCGAACTCGTTATCTCGAACTCTAGATAACGGGTTTCAAAGGAATTCCTTTGCAGCAGTATTCCTCATTTGTGTCCAAAGTAGAGACCTAAACCAACGACGTGCAAGGGAGACGACAAAGCAGTGGATGGCGCCCATTTTCGGCGCAAAACCTACGCCTGCTTTTCTTTTTGCAATATCCTAAAGAGAGAGTACGTAACAAGGAACAGCAGATATCTACATGTTCCGGTGACGTTCCATATCCACTGTCTCCGTAGTTTAATTTCTGTGAAGAGCAATAAAAACTGGTTTTCGGTAGCGAAATAGACGCATGCCACTTCACGTCCGCACGATATAACTACTTTAATAGGTCCGCTGTTGGCCGTCTGAGAATTTGACGCACTGGTGTATGTGGGGGGGTCCCTCTCCATTCTCTGATCTCTTCAACCGACGACAATGAAATTTTGTGCGAATGTAGTCGGCATGGTGGTCTGTCAACCGTTAGAGTTCACATCACCGAGGTCCATTCAGTTGGAGCCCGATGGCGTCAAACGTAGAATATGTAGCGCCCTTTCGTTTTTTGCAGATCTACTGAACCGAACGCAACCAAATCTTGCGTAAGTTCATTCCGTTCGATAAGCTTACATATCGCAAAATGGAGTTGTCTGAGGTCAGGTCAGCTGAGATCAAAGCGCGTCGACATTTTCGGCAGTGGGCACCGAATGACCTTATAGTCGGTGCACCCCTAAGCCCCAATAACCAACCAACCATTTTCGGCGGCGATATTTTGGAGCCAGTTGAACGGCAGCAAACGCACGGTCCGACGTAGCGCGGTCCGACGCGCTGGCGGCCGTCCGTCGTCGACAATGGATCGGCTGCGCGCTGCCTTCTGACTGCCGAGCAGAAGAGGGAAAAGTTACGAGTCCGTTTTAAATTTTGGAGTAGCAAAATACGGACTAAGAGAACATCAGAACAGACAAAGTTTTAGCGCTCTTATTCTGTTATCATAAAAGTTTTGAACCCACAAGATACATGAAGGCACTTATTTTTGCCCCCTCCCTCACCACTACGCATGTTAAAACAAGACCTACAAGCAAGTGCTAAGTCTTCGCAAGGATCTAACAATATTCCAACGTACACCGAAAAGTGCATTTTAAAACAATGAGAGAGACCCGTGCACAGAAGAAAGCAGATTAAATGTCTACTCGATTCCATGATATCTGTGCAGACAGCTTTCCTGTAAACATGATGGTGGTTTACATGGTTATCTACATGGTGGTATGTAGTCTGTACCGCTTCAAGTCACCATGATATTTACTCGTGATTTTCTAATGCACCATTAAATGATTCAGTTTCATTTTTCCTTCCCTCGTGCAGTGCAAAAAACATAAAGTCACTGGAATTCAGTTCAAAATATGACATGAGATCGCTTCAACGTATAAAAACGGATTGCTGCTAATGTCATTATTTTAGGTTTAGATAACAAACACGGCCAACGTCCCTTGAGTAAGATGTATGCGCTGTAACAGTTCATCAACAATGCACATGCCAATTTTTTTTGACACACTGAGAGGGGGACAAACACCTCAGCCCTGTGGGTGTGCGATATTTTCTTAAACAACCTAACAAAGGACTTTTCATCTGCGGCGGGAAGAAATGAGTGAGGCGGGACTTACACGTGATACCAGCTTTACATTGTGCCGTGGGACGGGAAAGTGGGGGAACGAGTTTGTGCGAACGTGCACCTTGATCTATGGGTCTCCGGGTGATGTATGGTGCATGATCGTGCTGGTGGCACTAACGATCTGGTGGCTAAGCTGGTGGCATTAGAATCCATAACCCGGATAGAATCTTAGGCAAAAGAGCACTGAGACACAGTAACAGATATAGGGGATTTGAACAATAACTGGCATTGTTTCTGCGTGTGTATATGGAAAACGATGACACAAAAAAACGGAATTTTTCCACCCTTTTCCATCAAAAATATATCAGCTACTCTCAGGTCATTTTTTTCTCCCCGTGCGTTTATGACCTAAGTTACTTACAAGTCCGAAGCACGTCAAAAACGTCGGCATACATGAACTGGGACGGTAAGCAGAGGGAGGCGATCCTGCCGTCCGCACCTGCAGCAGCCTGCTCCCAGATCGCCCGCGTGGAGAGCAACGAACCCCGCCGCGCCGACGATGACTTTTACCGCAATCAATCCGCACTACGAAATCATAAAGCCCGCTCAGTCGTTGCCTATGTAAGGCCCGGGCCATAACAATTTGATCCGGGGTGTCATAAAGCGGAGAGACAGCGCGAGGAATGCGATCCTTCTCACCGTTTACGATCGAGAATCAGAGCAAAAACACCTTGAAATACGATTCCCCTGCCGGACGTCCATTACAGTCGCCCTGGCCGCCCGACGCCTCCGGCCACTAACGGTAAACAGTTACTGAAAACGGACCGACTGAGTGTCATTTCTGCGCGTCCACACGGGGACCGGCAGTGCACCACAACGCACCTCTTATGCCACGACAAATGAAGTCCACATTTATGCCACGCTTTGCACGTCCTGAAAGAAGTGCTCTCGCTGCTGGTTTGCAGATGAGTTGGCGCTCCGGCGGAGCAGTCGGATGCTCGCCAACAAAGGGCGTGCGGGTTCTACTGATAGTAATTTGTAGGTCGTAATAATTCGCTTCATTGACCATTGTATGCAAAACTCCGCGGGCACATGGCGGGCGGCCGCACTCTCAGGATCGAAAAGCAGCGCCCAGCTTGATGACTAGGTTCACTCCATGACCCCGGAGCAGGCGATAGTCCATACAGTTCAAACGCCCGTCGAACTAATGACAGTGAAATGCGAACGAATCGGACCAAGCGCTCAAGCAGGGGCAAAAATGTCTAGTCTTGTGTGTAACTAGTACGAATAATTTGACAGATGTCAGGTGGCCGTAGATCTGAACACGTTAAATTTACTGACGAACAGAACGAAGAGCATTTAACCATCTGTTTTCCTCAATGTCCCTGAACTCGTTTTTCTAATTGACGCTTCAAAAAACGCCACAGATGTTCTGAGGCATGATTCACACATCTGCCACCTTCAAAACGTGAATTGTAACTATCGCCTGACCAGAAACTGTTACCCCAATCATCACCTCAAAAAGAGATAGAAGGATTCGGTCCACTGCTGTAAGACGTTTCCAGTATCTATTCAGGGCCTTATCGGTTTATCTGTGTCTATCTCTTTTTAAGTACATTAAAGAGCTTAGTCAATATGATCTCTAATACGATCAGAACTGGCTGAAAAACGCCAGTTCACTGCATTCCAGCATAATGACGAAGACAGTTCTTCAAGACTGTGGAGTTGCCATGGAAACATAGTAGAAGGTGGCTCGTTACGCCACCAGTGTGATCAACAAAGTTTTAGTAAGAAACTTCGATAGGGCTGGATTTTTTGTGTTTTTTCCATTTCATTAAACACCTACGCAACTAGCCCCTTGCTGTTGGGAAAAGTCACATTACCGGTCAAGGACAAATGTGCTAAATGTTAGTTTATTACATCTTTACCTGGTGAAACATTAGGTTAGCATTTCAAATGCGAATGTGCATGTTTCTTTAATGCTGGCGACGTCGATCAAAAGCTAATGCAGACAATCACCCTGACAGTTATATCTGGTTAGGCAGTAATTCGCTTGCAGCACATGGGAAAGCTGTGCCGTACAAGAACATAATTTCAACGAGCCCTTTCTACCACGGAAAATCATAGTGTTCATTTGGCTATAATATACAGTGTTCACTTAGTTCTTGAGTGTTTCTTTTTCTTAGTCCTTAAGTTACGCATGTCGGAATAATTACCGTCCTAGTGATCTGATCCCTTCAGTCTAATTTTCACTCCTTTGATCTGATTGCTTGCGCCAAGCGTAATGTTTGCGAATGAGATGCCACAGTGATGTTGCTGCGTCAAATACATAAAACAACTTGTAATCGCTCAGCCTTGTTCCGTATAGCTGCCTTGTATGTGGTCCGCCAATAGCCAGCCCCAGTCTTTCCAAAGCAATAATTGATCATAACGAGTTTCATGAGCCGCTTTTTACCAGTGACTGGGCCAGGAGGAAACGCTTTCAATGAAGCAACCTCACCGTGTCAAATTTAATCCACAAATGCGTTCTGTCGAAGAATGAGTCGGCATATTTATGGGTTTGTTTGTGACACATTAATGATGTCGTAAATTGTCAAAGAACCTCTATGGAAACTGTCTCAGAAAATTATTAGGGCCATTCGACACGCATCTGTCAGTGGGAAAAACCATCGGTTATTCTATTCATGCCCGTATGCGCTAATGTGGGGCAGAGAGGTTTCCGAATCTTTCGTCATACAAAACAATCGCAAAGAAAATCGCAATGACATGCGCTTGAAAAGCACAACAGGTAAGTTTGCAACCAGCCTGTTGGAGGGATAAATGAGCATCATTCTTTGAAAACATCCCACATCGTATGGCATCCGTAAATAAGCGGGAAACTTGTCGACCTGCGAATGTTTCGACATTGCTCAGGTGTATTGGAAGAAAGATATCTGGGTTCGTTGCGAACGGCATGGGACAAATCGTTTATAATCTGACACATTTAGGTAACTGCACCCCACAAATCTCAGTAACTATTGTCATTTTACGTAATCTTTTCTCCAGTTCTGCTCACAAAAGTCAACGCGACCAGAGGAAACCGTGAAACCATCACTAATGATGGCATACTGTTCTGAATCAGCCAGAACTCCGCCGACCGTTCCTTTTCTCGGACGTCCGCAGCAAGCCGATTGTCAGATGGACTAAACCCGAAGACGTGGCACTATTCACACAACGGAAACAAATCGGTCCCATACAGTAATGACACCGCTCGGCAACAAGACAGCCCGGGGCGCTGTTCTAACTTGCTGTGCTGCTGTGATTTGCTGTGGAGGCTGATACGGACCTGAACTGACAGCCGTAACTGGCATGGCCGTGGGAATGGGAAGGGGGATGTGGGCCCCATTTTGCGGAAAATTTAACGTAAGCCATATGGGTAAAAACGTTTTTGCTCCCCACACCCCACATATTTTCTTTCGGATTTTTCTACCCTCCTGATAGCTAGTGTAACAGGTCTAAACGTAACAATGACATCTATAACCCGAAACCGGATATATATATATATATATATATATATATATATATATATATATAAAGGCTTTAGAAGTGAATAGGATGTAGCGGTAGACGGTACCGGACGTCAAATTAAAAAAAAATTGTGCAGGAGTTGTAAATGGGGCGCACTAACCAAAAATATAACATAAATACTAATAACATAAAATATAAGTCCGCAGTGCGCGACTCGCCCAGCCGAAGTGCCTTGCTGGTACCTGAACACTACGAACCGGGAAAAATTTAACTCCAGAAATGCATTAGCATGCACATCTAGAAAAACTGAAGCCCATCTACTGCTGCTAGTCTTTTAACTTAGCTGCTCTCGATGGCCTTCTTCTAATCGTGTCTGTTGTAGAAGAATATGCAAGTGATTTGCCCCAGCAATACATTGCCCTTTCCCAACACTCGCCGTGCATATGGCCCGAACGCACGTACTGTGTTACGTACCGTGCCTTTTGCATATATATATATATATATATATATATATATATATATATATCTGTATGAATATTAAATTTCGAGGTATGGGATTAAAAACCAACAATCAGTATCAAACTGAACGCATATACAGCACATCTCCTTTTACATCAATAGTATTTTAATTCTTTGGTATGCAGAGTCATGCGGTAGCTGGAGTTTTGCTCCAACGCCCCATTCCAAGGCTTCTAAGTCACATAAGAATTCATAACGTGGCGGAGAACACAATGATTATGGCACATCGGGACTCTCAGCCCCGAATCGGTAGTGCTATCGGCGCCAAACAAGCTACGTATATTGTCACTGGGTATTGACCGTATTGAAACAGACAAAGTTGATCACAGATAGCAGGTATTCTTGTTGGATTTAAACCAATCAGCAACGTGACCTTTCCCGATAAAATGAACTGTGCCAGAATTCATGTCTTACTACACTGCTTCCCGAAGGCTGGTTCCGAGAAAAGAATGCTTTGATTTCTGATTGGTATTTATACTAGTATACTTTGTGACGGTTTCTGACTTATTTTTGCCATCTCAGGTGGTGGAGAACAAATTCTGCAAATATCTCGCGGCCAAATATCCCCCAATATCTCTCGCCATCATTCGGCAAACCGAGATTTCCTCACCAAAACAAAACCCAGAAACATTTAACTCACAGCAACGTAACGAAACGACCTCCTAACCTCTGGGTACGACGTCACTTGCTCCTGGCCAATCGTCGCTGGGGGGGGGGGGTCCGCCACCGGACGACCCCTACCCCCAGCCACACCCTGCGCTCTTCTGCGCGGCCCGATCGGTCCCGACAGCGGCCGGCTCTCCGCCCGGCAAACGGTCGGCGACAGAGATGCCCTTCTGTCCATACATTAGGTGGCGAGGTCCGGGACGGAGGCACTGGCCATAATTCACATCTCGTGTCCGGACGGCGGCCGCTCCGTATCGGACTCGTATCGACGGCGCCGACATTTACGCGGCACGTGACCGCCCCGGGCACGCGGATGTAACCCGCCGCAAAAGGAATGCCGGCTGATGATGCCTGGAATTCAATAACAGTTGCCGAAACGCCTGCTCCGGAGACGATAAGGCGCCCTCAGCTGTCCAGTATGGAAAAGTCCTTATAATTTGCATGAACTTGGGGGATTGGCTCCTGTGAGAAACCTCACACGATGTGTGGCATGATTACCCGGTGCAAAACTACGTACCAATCTGGAAAACTATTTTCGCATAGTTTGATATATCCTAAACCACTTGAATTCAGATGTGTTCAATACACGGCGCACACACAATTTGTGGGCGTTGTTTGTATAAATATGGTTGAATAAGGTAATAGTTTTAACCCGGCACCGTCTGGCGTGATTTTGTACCCGCGACCGCCTGGAGGGTGTCAAAAAGGGTATCCCCTGTTATCTCAGGATCTAACTGTCGAATCTGAACTGGCACACAATCAATCAATAGCCCCGAGTCTTGCGATTCAGAAAATGCTGTAAGTCCAGGTCCCGTGACTGATAACGTTACATGTGACATCAAACGTATAACACAACGTCGGAAAATTGACATCGGTTTGTACACCATATCATCGGCAATACTGGTCTTAGAGCCTTCAGATGGATATGAAACGAAAGGTTACGAACTTCTGCATCAGAGGCATGCCAAAATGTTTAAAAATATTGGGCCAAGGTTAGTCTAGGTCAGGCAAAATATTGGTCTTACCATGCATGCCAAAGATTGGCACTTCCTCGCAGCCGTTTCGATCCACGTGACGAAAAGGATGGCAGTGAAACCTCCTGGTAATCACTTTTGCATTACCTGCTTTTGATCCAGTCAAAGTCAGTCTAGGTCAGGTCAGGCGTGGCTGCATTACTGTTCCTGATTCTACTCCTAGGATTCTTAACTGCGCCAAGTGCACAATTGAAATGATATCTCCTGACAATGAAATCTGCTCTGTCTGCTCATTTTCGGGTCAACGTCAAGTCAGGTCACGACACATAGTCATTTTTCATTATCTGACTAGAAACAATAACTGCCATCTGCTGCTACTGTACGATCTTCCACAGATAATGTATTTCATTTCGTTTCACATCTACCAATGACGTAACCATACATGATCTGACGTTGCATTTGGTGAGCCTTACGAAGAGGCGCATATAGATTTGCTTGTCTGGCTCGAATGACTGGGAAGGTCAGCGGCAGCCACTTTTATCACAATGCAAATCAGTCCAATTTTCATTACGCATGCGGCTTCTAATGTTTAATGTAATGTAATGTATGTTAATACAATGTAATGTTTAATGCCTCTATGCCTCTAATGTTGACGTATCACGGCTGTATGTCCTTTTGGGGACCTTGTCCTATGTAAATCCAAACAAATCATGCATTATATTCGCGAATGTTATAAAAAACAAAACATGTTTGCGCCACCGCCCGAAGAGGCGAAAGAATGCATACAAGGTTTCACTTATGACGTCATACCCTATGCCCTGACCTAGCATGGAAATGGTTTTGGTGTTAAAATATGTAAAACTGATTGATGAGCAGGTGCTGAAAATGTGGTCAGGCTGATTAGCAGTTCAGAAGTTACTGAAGAAAAACCGATGGGGTGTCGTATTTGATACACCCCAAGCGGTACCGGGTTACATCTGCTTTTTTATAGCATTGTGATTACGTTTACTACCTAGGCCAGAAACCTTGGGTTTTTAGACTAGAAATCTTGTATTTATCCTAGGTTCAGGAACTCTAAAATCGCATGGAATATTTTTACGTGCGAGAGGTAAATGGCGGAATAAAATTCGAAATCATCTAAACGACTGTTTCGAAGTTCAGTAAGTGATGACGTTCATGAAAATGCGTCAAGCATAAGGCACTCAATAACACAGATGGTCAAACATTTTGTTGATTGTTTCTTTAAGGGCGTTTAGTCCTCGCTGGACTTCACAGTTATTCGGTATAACAGGACGGTCGGCGGGATGACGCTGATGTCCCCAGCGCTTATTTAACTCCCAATCAGTTTAGAGTCACAACACGAACACGAGCATGGGACATTCTACTTTTTCATTTGAATGATCAAGAGGCCTGGTCTGGACTCTTCACACCAAACATTTACCAAAGGACGTGTCGTCAGGACACTCACCTGCGACTTACAGTATTTCTTGAACTTCTAACTACTTCAGCATACTACAGTAGTATTTACATGTACTAACTGCAGCGCTGTTATCATATGACATTGTTTACCCGTGATTACGTATGGTTGGTTTGTTCAATACACTCCAGATACCGAAAAATGGCCTCATATATCTTCAGGCTGGTAAGCAAGAGGCCCAAATGTAGCTCATAGACCTACAAGTTAGCAATTTAAACTTAGGCACCTGGGATCTTGTCAAACGTCTACCACCTCTAGGCCAGCAAGGATTAATCCAGTAGAGTAATTGTTTAACATTACACCTGGATCCAACATGAACAGGCACTCTGGTTACATTTCTTTGATTAAATTATGGCCGATGCGTTTTATGATTTACCTGGTCTGATGTCTTTTTCAGCCTTCATAGCCTCTAAATAAAACAGAATAAAAAAATACAAGCATGACCATTCCTGACAGAAATCTGTGGTAGTCAAATCCGTCCAGACTCCTGTGTTTGTTCGGAAGTTGACAGAAACATCACCTGCGTCAACGTGAAGTGATTGTCTTCACACATCGAATATTTTGCCGATATGTATTCGTTCTGTATATCCAGTGAACTGTGGCACCAGCGGCTCAAACCACAGTGACCATTTAAGTTCTATTTTCATAAAAAACTTGATTGGCGGTCTCTGACCATTTGAGCAGTGGCGGCGCTTGGATTTCGCAGCGAGTGCATTTTCATAGCTGTAATACCTCATCAAGGGGATAGGAATAATTGCTGAATAACCTGAAATAGTTTTCTATCCGAATTCCGGTCACCTTAGTTTGGACCGTAGGATTTTTGTTTTCGTTTGTTTCGTTTACGTCAGTCCATATTACGGCATCAAAAGACAAGAATCAAATGGCAGGATCCTTTTGGTCATAGCTTGCCTCAACATTCCAACACTATTTCAGAGACACAGATGATCTATGCCACATATTTCGTACATTTTTTCTGGACCGCTGCGCCTTTCTTGATATGAGTCATATGCATCATGCTGATGACGATATCCTTTATTGTTTATGAATGTTCCCATACCTTACGTATGTCCGACGCCGTCGAAATATATCAACGTACCGTGAATGTTGACTTTGTAGACCTTAACTTTAATGCAACTTTGGACGGGACTTTGGCCTTCACCGTATCATCGATGTTTATACATTTCTTACGCCCGTCGCCCGAAAGTCGCCAGTTAATTCCAGCATTACTGGGGCAAATATGCACATAGCCTGTAGCACAGAAACAGTACCCCTAAATGGAGCCTTAGAATGGGACTCTTATGTTATCCCCTTTCTCTGTGCTTCCTATGCATACGCTGGACGCCAGTCAGAAACAAAAGTGCTGTTTCCACGTCCAGTTTGGTGTGTACAGCAAGAACAGAGCATGATACGAACTCTTTGTAATTTTGGCTCTATGGTGTTGATTTTCCCACCTTTTCTACATTACTATGCCCATGGTCAAAACACCAAGGTCTAGTTCATCTCGGCATAATACTTCATTATCCACTGAGAGTCCAATGTCATGCGCAATTTGGGAGTAGACAACGATTTCACAAGAAAGAAGAAAGTGCAGGCGTTCCCACCCAGGAAATGTCCTCAGCCATAGCTAGCTTAATGATAATTCCTACCCCACCTCCGACTCTCAGGCCCGTGACGCATTATACGAACAGAATGAAAATAAGCACTACCTGTAACAAGTTCACCGTTCGGATCTTCTTGATACAGGCAAGTTGACACCGCATGGAGGACCTTGCGGTTTAGCACAGTTCACGCACGCACGCACGCGATATTGCTATGAATAGCCAGTTTTTCTGACGCACTAAAATCTGTATCAAATAGCGCGCTGACCATTTGATATGGTAACGTCAACCCGTCATCTGTTGGTCGCCATCTAGAGGTCTTGCCACCAGTCTTTAAAAATCCGAAGACTTTCGACAACAAATAATTGTAAGGGACGTCTAATTCAGAGTTTTCCCAATGGCCTTCAAATAAAAACTAATGCTGCTCGCCAAAGGAATATGCTTTAATTGTATCAAATAACAAAAAGATTGAACTGTAACTAGTATCTCACATTCTTGGAAATTTCGGTATACCAGTTTTAGAGAGAAAATTGGTTAGTGATAAAACACAAAAGTCCAGCACTTCAAGTGAGGCCGTGCCTTACGTGCCACAATGGAAGAACCGTCACCGTATCTGCGAGCATCTTAGCAAACGTCATGTCCGCTGCGAGGCAACGAATCAATCTCGTTGGCAACGCATTTTCTGAAACGCATAGAACACCGGTTAATCGATTATGCATGAGTTTCGTCCATTAAAATGTATCCCATGGGCTTAATTTGATGGGCTACAAAGAGCGATCTGGCCGTAACCTGGGGAGTCTCGCGCCGTGGCGTGCAGGCATGCAGTCCGCGTTGAAACGCAGGGCGTGGAGTGCCGACGTGCGACGGTGAGCGCATCCTTTGTTTATGTGTGAACGCCATTGTTCCGAGGTCCCGCACCTCGTTGCGAGGAACTTATTACCGAACGAGCGGGGCTGCGAACCATTCTGCAACGTAACCATCGGCGGCGCAGTAACTTAATTTTCCCGGCTGGGCACCGCTTTCTCTGGACGGCCAGCGGTCGGCATCGTCGGCTATGGTAATCAGATGCAAATGCAAGATTCCCGTATCGATAAGGACGGCAATTATCTTTCCGTGGCAGCAGCGTGGGAACAAGGCGGCGTCAGTCCCGGCCTGGTGAGATATGACAGGTGTCGACATCATGGGCAAAACTGACGGCAGGTAGGTCAATATGCCATTCGTTGGCCATGGGTGCGCGGTTTGACATCTACATACGATGAGCGAGGTGTTTAGATTCTGCGTGCGGAGGCGGTCCAGAGAGCTTTCTGGTAACTGACAAATCCGCCACGGGCCCCACCTTAGAGCTGAGGATTCGCAGCCATTTTGGGATTCGAATCCTAGGGTGAGTGGATTCGTATTTGGATCCGGATTCGAGATTCGAATAGATTCGAAGATTCGAATCTTTGCATCGAAATTTCGAAATCTTTAACGTCGTGTAGTTCCCACCTTTAAACCGATTTCATTGCTTTCTGACTGACTGTCCTGAACCACTTTTACCAGGGCACATTTCTAGCTAGGCCAAAAAAATTGAGCTAGGGAAGGCATTGGTACCATACTATACAGATGTCAAAGTCTTGGTTTTTGTTGAGGTATGGGGAGGTGGGAGTGGCACCGCGACCTTTCCCCCAAATGCCTGTTTCTGGCTGCAATAGACACCTAACTTATTAACAAGCTAATAATCGTGCCGAGAATCCTTGCAGAAGAATGATAATAAAAATACATGGATACATGTTTAATCCGACAGTGGCTGGCCCCCCTTCGTCTCGCCGGGGCTGGGTGTCAACACGTAAACACAAAGGCTGTCTTATTTTCGCTCTCACAGGAAACCTTTCAAAGCATGGTAGTGGCGGAGCGGAGGAGCGGAGAGACCAATAACCACGCGGGTCCGGCAGGAACTACTACAGTGTAATTAAACGCAGAACAGGATGACTCAGTCCGGTGCAGCACCAACATATACGCGCTACATGTAGTTTTTCTTTAGGAATATTAGAGCCTAGAGAATATTTCAATATATTTATTGGTATATTTAAATCATGGCTTTCAGGATTCGACGGTGGTTTCTAGAACTCGAATCCTGATTTTCAGGGTTCAGATCCTCGTTTTCAGGACTCGAGGATTCACAAAATTTGAACCTATTCGAATCTAATCGAACCCTGAAAATCCGAATACGCAGCTCTACTCCATCGCCGCAGGGTGGATGAGAAGCCGGTATCCGGCAGGCGCTGGGTTCGATTCCCAGAACGGGTTTTTGTGGGGATGGGAACAAAATTAAGCCGGCCACGGGGCGGTCGTCATGTTCAGTTGGACCAACAAGATCCTTTATCACCAGGATCTTAGCCGAATTTCATTCAAGGAGCGGATAAGGCTAATATAAAAAAGGTTGATACTACTCCCATTATTATTTTTTTGCAAACAGGAAAATCTGCCTCCAAGCAGTACACATGGCGGTTTTTCAAACGAAATTTTATGTACCTTTGCGTTTAACATTTTCTTTTATCACGCGCCCGGGAGGGGGAGTCGATCTGGCCCCCTCACCTGAGTTTTTTTCCGGAAAAGGTCCCAAACGGTGCTGCGCAGCCATACAAAATTTAGCACAGCTCCACAAAATTGAACAGTGGACCTTTTGGCTTAAAAAATGTCATGATGTTTCAGGATCACCAAGTTAGAACAGGTCAACATCAGGCCATGATGTTCAGAACTGGTCATTTTCTTGGGGAAAAACTTCAAATTGCTGCCACGAATACGGTTTAAAGCCGCGCCCGACCGGCAGCCGGCGCCGATCACGTTTGACAGACGGAGAGGGGTTGACCGCCCCCTCTAACTCGCGAACGGCTGGTCGCGCGATAAAAATAGCACACTGCTGGAAAGCTCGTGACAAGTAAAGCTCGAAACTGGTCTAACTTTAGTTTTGCGTAATATGTACGCCATTTACGCCACATCTATATTTTCTCACAGTCGACTGCTTGCAATCGAGAAGCGGCCTAGATCTTAAAGGTTGTGATTAATAAAGTCTAGGTAAAGGCGCCAATGAACAGGTAAAAGTCCGTAGATGTCGATACACGCCTAACGTCTCTGATTTGTTTAATACATACGCTGAAACGTTAAGTTAAAGACACGG
The DNA here is from genome assembly GCA_030062745.1 of Capitulum mitella. NCBI lineage: Eukaryota > Metazoa > Arthropoda > Thecostraca > Pollicipedomorpha > Pollicipedidae > Capitulum > Capitulum mitella. Next base: position 11,604,936 of record CP099842.1, read on the forward strand.
TGATTTCCGCGCCGACTTCCCGTGGGTGCCGTAGCCGAACGCGGTGTGAGGTTAACGAGAACTAATTTATGCGTATCTTTAATTTCGCAATATAGGCCTTTCCATGCAACATTTCTTAATCCTAGTGGTTCTTGTGATGGTTTCGCAAGCTAAAATGTTGGAAAAATTCGGTGGTTATTAATCTTCACAACTGGCGGAACTTTATTTGGGAGAGTCTGTTCATTTTCAAAACATGCACATTCTTTTCAAACTTTTTGAGCTTCTTGGTATGGCTCACAGCTGCATGAGCCAGTTCTGCCATTTTCTGCCCGTCCTGAGTAATTCATCGCCGATTTTGACGGCGGTGCATTTTGGCTCATAACAGTTATTCGTGACCTGACCTCAAGTCAAAGGCTGGAAGTCGTTAATGCTTTGTCCATCGATGGTAAAAGGATGTCTGCTTCACTCCACGCTGAAAATGTTGAAAAATTCCGCTGAGTTCCGAAAAAAAGACGGCATGTCTTGAAAATGGGTTGGTCTTTGGTGAATTACCCGGGAAATTCCGAAAAATCTGAGATAGCAGATTTGTTGCATTCACCAAGATCTCTGATTCCTGAAATTTTTATTGTGATACCATGTTTTCCGAAAAAAAGTTGGAAAGCGCTTAACTTTTTCTGGGAAAAAGTTCACTTAACCTGACCTAGGTCAGACATCTGACTTGACCTGAGGTCAAAACTTTGGCACAAGGTGTAAAAATGATTAAGCAACAAGTACATAAAGCTTTGTGGTGCTGCGTTCGTTCGTTCCCTCACAATCTTGGAAAAACCTCAGGGGGCCAACGGCCCTACCCCAGGGGTGGGTTAAAGACAGACCTTCAAACTTTTTAAGGGTGCACAGACAACCAACTGAAAAAAATGCAAAAACAGTTTGGTTGATCAGTCAGTCAGTCAGTCAGTCCACAATGTAAGATCAAGGTCAAAGGTTAAAATTATTTCCGGACGTAGAACTCCTATTCTTCTCTCAGCCAAAGAATCGAAAGATATGTAAAAAGCCAATTTATCTTCCATCGGTGTATCAAGTTTCAGGTCGATATTAGGCCAGGTCACGGAATACGACCAAAAATGTATTCGCGCGTACCCGTTTTCTGCACAAGCTTAACAATGAAACTTCACCAATTTGTTGTTCAACGCCAAATTCAAGGCCAAAATGGTACAAAACAATTTCAGGGATGACTTTACACACACTCGGATGGTTTTGATCACTTTCAGGTAATCTCAAGTCACTCACCTGAGATAAACTTTTTTAATCTTGGTATACCTGTTTCCCTAACAACTTGCTTTCTAGGATGTTTTTTTACACTAATTTCGAATTCAGCTCCCAAAATTACTTAGGTATGGTACACGCTGGTGTAAACAGGCGTCAAACAGAAATGAATGAGATGGGCTTTGCCTTTGGCCCAGCATTCCGTGCCCGCGTACCGTTCCGATGAAGCCGGAGGACGCGGTGGAGTTTTTGCTTGTTAGTGCTAAATACTTTGGTGGTAAAATTGTTTCGGATAACGGCAGTTCGCTCTGTGGAGCACATTTTCACTATTTCCATTTTTCAGGAAGGGTCGCTTTTGGTCAGTGACCTAGGTTGACCTTTAGATGACCTTTGGTGGTTTTGGTGGCAGAAATGTGAAACGTGAAGTACTTTTGGGTGCCAAACTGGAATTCAGCACCGAAATTTATCCCGAGATACCACAGAACAAGATATATGACATTTCGTGAAATTGTGGCCACATGCCTTAAGTTGTGTTGAAACATTAATGTAAGCATAAGTGCTTATCAAAACATTTCAAATTTTATACCATTGACTGTAATTCTGTGCGCCCTGCAAATATGGCTCGAACATCCTGGCGGTGTGAGAAACGACTTTCGCGGTAGAAACGAAAGTCTGGCGAGCTGCTCTAAATTTGGTCCTCTTTGACCTCGTTTTAGCTTGAAGGTCACATTCCACAAGTATCAAACTTCTACACAAGAGGGTTCCTTTAGGATTGCATCTTCGCCGCAAATTTGTTGGATCTATACTCGTTAGTTTTTGAGGTCTTAGAAGGGTCAAACTGACGCTCCACCCAAGCGCGTTATATCTGTTAGGCCACCCAGGCGAGTGTGAAGCAAATACTTGCAACAATATCCAGTCTTTGGAGGCCTCTGACCATGGGTGCAATTGATCCTTCTGAACCCCTGAAGCTACACTACTGTTGCAGCACCATCAGGTTTGTTGCATTAGGCAAAAGTTCTTTCTGTTTGGGAAACATTTGGCTGGCCAGGCCAAGATGTGTACAAAAACATTGGGCTCAACACGGACTTTGATCCCAACCGTTTTTTTTTTATTTCAAGAAGCTCGGGCCAAATTAAAAGTACCGTTTTGCTGGTTCCTGTTTGTGACGTTTTGACAAACTTTACCATTTTTACACAATTAATGCTCCAGGACTGATTTCATAATGTCATGTTGCTGCACATAATTCATAGCATTTTCTCAAACTTGCCTCATGTCCTGTCCATACTGGTGCTTTGTATCCCGATGTTCGTATTCTGAAAACGACAGGTGGTGCAATTGTAGTTCAGGACAGAAGTTAGGATGTCAGGAAGCAAACAGATGACAAGTCGCCAATTTCAGTTGTTATCTTTGTTTAGGTTCCTTAGGTTTTTGGCATTGCTATATACAGACCTGTTTCCCTTATGTGTCTGGGTCCCTATGGCATTTTCCGACGTATTTCCTATCTTTTGGTGTCACAGGGATGGAACCAGGGCATCCCTTGGGCACAATAGAGCTTAATGCTATCGCTGCATTTTGTGCGTTATACCTTTCTAATCATCTTTCTCTTTTATGCTTAGTATAGTATAGCATCTTTGCCATGGTGTGATCTTTGACAGGGCGAATTTCGAAGAACAAAAAACATTGTTTCAAATCTTTTTTTGTATTAACATAGATCATGCCGCTTGGGAGGGAAAATCTCTAACAGCATTCTATACAATTATCCTCAAACATAGTTAAGTTCATGTCATTTTAATCTCATCTATTCCCTTTATTTTCCTTAAGATTGAGACTACATTTCACGTTTGAGTATATATATATATTACATATATACGAAGTACATTGCCAAATTTTAACATTCGCATCCCAACGCAGCTCTTTTTCTGTTAACAGTTACATCCCATCGCGCCTTGTGGTGTGCAAGATAAACAAGGCCTTTTGCATTTCTCTTGCAGTTTGAAACCACATTTCTAAACTACCTTCTGCCACATTCATCTGTTTTTCTTGTTTTCCGAAATATAAAAGTATATTCATTGATGTACTTCACTCTTGCACCAGATTGCAAGTGAAAATTGTTTTTTGCGAGTAAACTGGTGGTGTCCGCTTGACGCTTCACATGACCAGTGTGAAAATAACAGTCCTTGTAATTCCATGCAGAATTCTGCGAAATTCTACATATATCAACTCTACTGACTTTCAGGGGCGTCCAGAGGTGTCAGTCGGACGTCGCCAGCGTGTTCACGGTACTCCCAGATTCAAACTGCTAAGTGTTTGTGACGCTGCGTGCACGTGGTAACGGGAGCCATGGCAAGACCCTGTTTACAAAGCTCCCTGGAAGCGCGCTCTTTATCATCGTGCCGAAAGGACCGGAAACAGGCGCAGCATGAACCGATAGCATGCACGTTATATCTGACCACCCGCGGTACTGGTGGTCATTTCATGACCTCGGGTCAGGTGACGCTCAGAATATGATGCCAAGTCATCGGAGACATATTGACACACAAAATGTCGTGTTGGGCTGCCTTTCATTGCGACTACGTGTTTGGAAAAAAAGCCTTTGAGTGTTGATCTGACCTGTGACGTCATCAGTGGGCCCGAAGCAAAAATGGAATATGTCCACGGTCCGGTGCGCTACCGATTACCACATTAGACCGTTCGAATCAGCCAAATCAGGCGACTGGTGCTCGAGATAGACAGGAGGTGATAAATGCCCCCCCCCCTTTACCCGCCAGTGGAAGGTGGCGAAATGCCCCAGTCACTGCCTGGGTAAGTTATTTGTGACGGCACGAAAAATCGCCATATATCAGAATGCATGCGTTGCACCAGGCACGAAATACTGTCATGGATGCTTACAACAACACCACGATTTCTTTAAGGTAAAATGAGTTCAATGAAAACCCACCAATTTACATAGCTAAAAGGTAAACAACTTTCCAAACCCTGCCGTGGCATTTTCGCTGAGGACATGTACACCTATATGTAGAACCCGTGAGCAAAATATTGGGATATTGTTTTCAGCAGTGCCATCATGGCAAACTTTACGGGTTTAATTGGGCCCAGGATTGCTGGCGGTTAACCACAGCGCAAGACCCCAAGACGAATTCTCAGAACTGTGACTAAGAGCTAGACAAAGGTGAATCTTTCATCACTTCATCTTGGCACCTGGTTCCCTGAACACTATCTCTCGATCGTGGTTCGTGTTGCTTCGTTTCAGACGGCACGTCCGGCGAACACCAGATCGTAAGTACCAGGCTGACATCGCCGAGATCTCGGAGGGTCGCGATAACGACGGCAGCTGCGTACGAGCCGGTCGCGGGAGGGCGTCTGCCCAGCTATCTCTGCCGGCTTTGCCCACCTGCCGTGTCCGCGCGGCGCCGTCGCCGCCACGTCTGCAGGGGGTCTGCCGCTCACGCGAACCGCCCCTACAGAGAAGTTTTGCCACATCGTTGTTCTGTGTTCTCGTGAGGAAGCCTGCGATATAGTCCCGTCAGCTTTGTGTGGATGGGAGATGGTGGATGGGAGGTGACAGGTGGAAACGAAAGGTGCTCTGATGTAGTAGTGGCAGGAGCACCACGTGAAAAGATCTATAGCTCTAATATCATACCATTTATGAAAGTCCCCGAGCGGAGCTACAATGCACGTTGGTTCTCTGGTGTTTATGCTAATGATATAGCATTCTACCCATCGTCTCACAGATATGGCTGCAGTTGAACCAGCGAGCAACAGCAGTCTTCCGCAGGACCAGCCAGGGACGGTATCGCTCCCACCCTCCGTGCCGTAAGTGCTGCCGGCCGGCCGTCCTGCCGAGCAGAGCGCCAACAGAGCGAGGCCGGGACAGCGGAGGCGCGGCGACCGGCCTTACCCGGCAGTCGTGAGCCTGCTCAGTGGAGCGGTCGCCGCCGCGGTGTGACCGTTGGCCAGTGAACCGGCCGCAGCCGCCGGCCGGGGTCGCCGCGTCATCGTCTCGCCGGCCGACAGGGGAAACCGCGCACGCGTCCCGGCGTGTCGCGCCGGCTGGCGACGCGGCCGATTCCCAGTGGTCGAGGCAGCGGGCCCGGCGCCGGCTACCCACAACGTCAGCGTGACGGGAGCCCGCCGTGATGGGTACCGCGGCCAGCAGCCGGCGGCCGGAGGCGTCGGGCTACGTCGGGAGGCTGGCGTCACTGGCGGCAACAGTGATGTGGTCCAATCTCGTGCGGTGTCACGTGGGACTGCCGAGAGGACGGTGGTGCCTGATGGCGCCGTTGATGTGACGGTGACTGCGTGATTCAAGGGCACGAGATGAGGCTGCGGAAACTGTGAATGAAACTTTGGACGATGTCACGTCAAAGGCAATGAAAGAAACCTGCCACGTGGAGTACAATCTATTATCGTCTTTGCTAGATTACATAATTTAGAATTAAGATATACAAACGCACGAGACAGTGTTAAAAAAATAATAATCATGAATGATGTAATATTATTTATTCTACGCAGGATGTAATCGTTTCATCCTCAGCATTTTAGCCGTGGAATTGCTACTTTTTGTGATTTCTTATAAAAACTTCTCACGGCACGTAAATGGCTGGCAACAAGTTACTGGAAGACTTGAAAAGTAAACGATTTTTAAACGATACATCAGCCGACAATTGTCGTTACAAAATCTGGTATACCTTCATTCGAGAAGCATGCTCGCTCGCTCTGACGTGGGAAAATCTCATTTTAATGCTGTTTGACGTGGAGATCTGTCATCTATCAGACATATTTCGCACGCAACGTTCCTGTATAACGTTAGTCTCCTCATTTACAGTAAAGAATGTATGTTTCGTCCATGAGTACGAGGCGTGGCAAAGCCAAGATAAAAACAGTTTGTGTGAAACTTGATTCTCACGCGTACCGGATTCCCATGGTTAGGGTTTGAGAGCTATAATTGTGGATAGCAAAGTCCGTTGATGTAGATAAGAAACAGTCGAGTCCTGATGCAACTCATGGGCGGAGACAAAAGACTCACAAACGCGTGTTCTGAGCGTTGGACAAAAAAAGTTCAACAGAAAATCAGTGCAGCCTTAGCGCGTGAATACCCTTTAGCGTGTTCCAGTCTAATGATTGCTTCGCGGAGCCGCAAATGTATTTCGCAAGTTAAAAGACAGTGATAAACTCAAGCCGAAATTAGGCCATCTGAGACAAGATCGCCCCATCGGTTGTTGTGCATAACAGACTGCTAGAAGGTGCTTCAATGGTCCCATCAATCTCACTTGCGATCGAAGGCTGTTACCATCTTTATGGCCCGCAATGGGCGTGTGCATATGAAAAAATAGCTAGGGTTGCCCGCTAATGGTGGCTAACAAATGGATGATTACCGCATAGAACGACCCTTGACCGAGCTTGTGGCGATTGCTCGAGACTGGCGTCTCCGTTTGATGGTGATAAACGATCGGTAAGTATAACGGCATAGTTCATCTCAGATGGAAATTCCTTGGGGTGTTGGTCTCGCGTCGCCAGACTTGACGATTGCCAGTTCCATTCAGTGGATTGTTTAACCGATTATTTGGTCGATTATTGTGGGGGCTATTTTATCAAAGCCTCGACTCCAAAAAAATCCAAAGCAGCATAAAGAGATGCGTATCCCGATACAACGATCTGTGAAAGAAATATTTTGTAGGTTAACAAGAGATTTTTCACCGCGAGTTTTTAGACACTGCTAACTGAAAGCCAAGTGATGACAGAACGTTGTGATTTCTTGCAGTATGTGGTATGTTCTAATCAATATACGGTGCGCTTAAGGCAGCTCAAATTGGTCGTATCTGTAATTCATCACTTCACAGTTATTCGGTAACATTCCCTTACAAGTCAAGACCCACTTAAAGGCGAAGCGCTGTCTTAACCTTCGCCCGTATAGGGCCTTTTGCATGACGCGAACGTATGGGGCGTGGGGTACGACCCCCCGTCCATTCCCGCACGTGCGTCCTAGAGCGTCGCGAAAAAAATAAGCCGTGTTGCACGTGACGAAACCTCGCGACTGGTATTTCTTTTTCAGTTCTGAGGTCAACGGATGACCTTCCAGGTCGGGTCAGAGGTCAAAAATTAGCAGAAAGTGGCACTTTTTCGAGTTTAAAAGCAAATGAACGCCAAAGAATAAACGATGATGAAACGACACGGATATCATAGTGTTAGTCAATCAACTATGAGTCTATCTGTACAACGCATGATTTTCCCATGGAGTCCCACATATTTTACCTGTGGAGTTCAATCCAGGTCATGCTAGGCCAATCCTTGTCATGCAGGGTTCGTCCGCTTTAATGCGTCCTGGGAGCTGCAGAAACATTTTTGTAGATAATAAGGGAAGTTGAAGTCAAATGTAACGTCTCAGTTAACAAGCACTATTGTCGAATAACATACAAACGTCATCTTTAGTCATCGAAGATTATCTGATGTCAGTGACCTAGAATGACTTCGGATTAGCTAAAAATCGTAACCTGGATGTCTTAAATGCATTTCCCGATGTCCCATCTACTCCGATATCCAACATAAAATCTAATCTTAGGCATGCCGTGGTACTGTACACTCATCACTCCGCGGCCGACGCCGCTCCGCCAGTCGGAGCAAAAGGCAGGCGTTCACTGCATGGCTCTCTCTTTTGATGACATAATAGATAAATTGGGCCAAATTTGCATCACTGAAGTCCTTAAACCTCAAGCAATCTGAATACACTGGTTGTTTTGGGAGATCTATGTCCTATCGTATCCCGAAAGATAAAAAGTGACGTGTTTCCCGTCGTAGCTCATGGCTTTAGTTTGTACCCACGATAAGCCCGGTAGCGAACATAAGCCTATTAAATCTATGTATGGTCTTACAGAACATAGACTATGGAGTCAACTGATATATTTTTTGCATCTTTGTACTCCAACCGTCTTACAGTGAGACCAAACTGAGACAGTTTTAAACGGGCCGCGTCGGCGGACGAAAACGCCTGACATGACTCCCGTTATGACGTCATAGCTTGTTACCATGGCAACCCAGAAATTTTTTCACCATAGGATGCGGAAAAGGTTTCCCCAGAAGGCACAACTGGATCAAACGAGCCATTCAGAAGTTGTCCTCGGAAAACCTTAGGGGGTTGCATCACCCCGTTTTACGATACTCAGTTTTACTAAATTTTATACATGAGTGTCAACCATGATGTTTGTGATCTTTGCACTGTAGTAATTACCTGGGTCAGGGTCATCTTAGGTCAAAATCATGAACTGAAGTCGCAAGCCGTTTTAACCATTTGTCGACCTCAGAAGGGATCACGATGTGGTCCAAGACGCCGGTTTGCATGCAAATACTACTTAAAACTCTTTTTGTCGCTAAACGTCGTTTGGGGCCCTTAAAAGCGCTCTATAGGTTACGTTACATTGGACCCAATGAAAACTAGAGTCCACTGACATGCTCTCCTTGTAAGCTTGTCCTTGTCGTTTGCAAGGTCACTGTGTGACCTAAGGGATCAAACGGGGTACCACCGTGTAGCTAAAGACCAAGCTACACGATCGCTTTTGATCTGATGCTCTAGCACGCTAGGTTTGGAAATGGCTAGGGGTCATACCAATCATTCCCCTCCTGTGGCTGTCGAAGGCGGTCAAACAGCAAATACTGGCAAGAGCAACCTCCCTCAAAGAGGACCAGCAACCGCCTATGTTAAAGGCTACAGAAGCCAGGGGAGAGAATGTTTGGCACGGAATGGATAAATATCCATTCCGTGGTATTTGTTCGTTCCATGCAAAAGCAAAACCATTAATCTGAAAACAGTATTTGTTTTTCCATTTGAATTTGTATACAGAACAGTATTTGTAAAACAGTAAATCTGAAAACCGGTTTACGTTTGGGATTTATACAAATCATGAATCGTGAAACGTATAAGATCTGACGCACCTAAAGATGCTGACGGGCAGGTAAATCGGTCGGAAAGACAAAAACGCTTGTAGGCAATGAAGACAATATAACTGAACATTTCAGCTCCAAAAACATGATCAAATTACACAGATAACAGGTGCTTATCTGACGTGTTTTCCGGGGCGAAACTTCCACTCTGAATCAAACAGGGAGGTATTTGCAAGTAATAAGACGTGAGTACAAAGGTCACTGTTCGTTTCTTTGAGCAAACCGCCCAACATGTCACGATTATTGATATACGTCCAGCCACCCCACGAACGGTAGGCGTTCTTCAGTCCAACGTACCGCTGGCGCGATCAACAGCCGCTGGTCCAGGTCTATCTATGGCCTGATCTGATCAAGACCAGTTCGGACTCTCGTGTTCACGTCAGGTCGGCCGACCACCTGCGACGGGGCGAAGGCTGCATGACGCATGACATTGTGTGCCACATCGTCATGTTTCATCCAAGATGACAGGTTCATCGGCGAATGGCCACCTGGGAGCGATGACCTCATATTGCGATGACTGGCTGACCTGAGGGTCTCAGCGGTGGCCTGCTGTCCCCAGGACTGGGCAAGGAGCTCAGAAGAAGCTCTGATGTTGTCAGGCCTGCCGTCGCATCTGGCGAACGGTTCCGAGTACAAGGTGGGACGGCATTTGAAGTGCTCCAACGCAGCTACACCTGACATTGTTGCCCTTTGAAGTTACAATCAGGAAAAATACTGATCTAGTGAAAAACACTGCATACGAGGTACATTACGTATTCATATATTTCTTCGTGGAATAAATCCTCAAGTTAGGTCTTTATCGCACCGTGACCAACTTCGCTGCATGTTACCTATACAAATGGTGTAGAAATAGAAACGGCACAACATGCCATGTTATAAAAATAGTACTGTTGGACCCATGTCGCTGATCCTCCCCAGATTTCTGTTCTGTGATGCGCACGAGTCGTATGATCATGCGCGGAACAGAACTTGGCTAGATCTACAGAGCTTGCGAACAGCCAACGCAGTCTGGACTGAGCAGACACCGTAAACAGCGTCATCTGGCACGACTGTGGCGCCACCTCCTCGATAGATGGCGCACAGGTACAAAATTTGGTCCGATCGCTCACAAGGCGAAGGTTGCCACTCACGGTGACCAGTCACTCAAACAATCGCTCACGATGACCAGCGCCATATACGACCCATGAAGTAACGTGCAACCAACGCAGTCTGTGCTTATTGGCCAGCGTGCACGAGAGGGTTCACTTCTCAGCAGTCACCTCTGGATAGACTGCGGGTGGTTATTGAGAATCAAGGAGGTACCACTGTCTGTACAATCCACAAGACAGCATGAGTTATCGTGATGCAATGCCGTGATGGACTAAGAAAACCTGTCCCATGGGCAAAGGCAATTTTTTTTTAAAAAATCCAACCCATAACTCTAAGAATTTCAAGTGATCTTTTACAATTCTAGAATGACATTTGCATGTGAATCATCATGACCTAGAACGTGCATGCGATCGCGTCACAGTCCGGTTGCCACGTTCGGCTGACCCTTGGTGCCAACACAGGCAATGATTCGCTGCTTGGTCCATGTGACAATTTTCTTCAGCAAGTACGATCCCGGAGCATAAACAATTGCACGAGATTTTGCCGAACATGACGTATCAGAGATAAGGTGAAAATCTAACGCTAAGGCTGTTATGACCCAAGACCTTATAAACATATTTTGACCGGGAACCAAGGTCCATCGCGTATTCATCTTCAAATTTAAGGAAGCCTAAGGTTAATATATTCTTAGTAATGAATAGGTCGATTTTCACGTGCACGAGCAGACAGCATGTGAAGTGTTCTGATCTAAAGAAAACGTCATTCCGTTCAAGTAAGTCCCTGGGTAACGTTAGGTGCGTATATACGGATGATTTTTGCGACTTGCGCGACCTTTAACAACGCTGGATTTCCAAGAAAAAAATTGGTGTGTGTCAGGAGTCTACAACAACATGTAGCAAAGTTTTAAAAATGGTGATGTAGGAAAAATTTGGACGTCATATATTTTTCTATTTCGCTTTGAAATTATCGGACGAATGCCGTACTGAAATAATGTCTTCCTACGCTTCGCCTCCTATAGCGTTACATCTATCCGAGGCATGAAATTGCCGTTGCCGAGAGCGGAACCTTTCCTGTTTGGAATATGAGCAAGTTACATTGAACGTTTTGAGATGAAACACAAAAATAGACCTGTTCCGACCTGTAACACATTCATTGTTGTTGAAGACTGACAAACATATTTCAGGTTTTGCCACTACGAGCCTTAACTGTTAACGCAGTATTTTCATGGGCACCTCCCCGAATGAGCAGTAGCCTTCCAAACGGACCATTAAACCCTGTCACGGGCCAAAAGCACATATGACTTGCCGCCGCGCCGGACGCTTCGCAGGACGTCGAGAACGTGACGTTCGGCCCGGCTGGCTGGGAGCCGCCGTAGCCGCGTTAGTCGCGTCAGTCGGAGTCGCCCTGATCTGGGGCGCAGCCTCGTGCCTGCTCAGGAGACGGCCCAACGTGTCGGAGCCTCGGCCTACCCCCTCTTCCGCCCTCCGAGTGGAGGGGTGAGTGGGAGGAATGGGTCTCCCCTCGGCAGTGTGCCGCGTCTCTGCGTCAACTACAGTACTGTGTTCAACGTTGCTACGAATATGAAAGTTAAAAAAATCCGTCTGCCGAGGAATCCGCGGCAAACGAGAAGAAGTCAAATTTCTTTCATATCTGAGCTTGTCTGGATATATGAATGACGTTGCCTTTTTCGACACGAGGGATACCCTTTCCGTTCGCCACAACAACAAAAAATTTTCGAGTAAAGTCAGGTAATGCGGTCTTTTCTATCAGCTGCTCGCTCTGTGTCGTTTTCTTTGCTATATTTTTTTTTTTTTATTTGCTATATATTGGATCGCATCAAACGGCAACACAGCAAAGCACGGGTCAGCCAACACAAGCCGGGCAACACAGCACGTTTAACTGGTGCCTCCTGGGCGCCGCTCCCGCAGCTACGACAGCGTCGCCGGCCTGCCGGAGCCCGGCCGCCTGGAGCACCGTCTGCGGTTCGTCACCGACTGGCTGGCGTCGCCGGCGGGCGGCTGCGCCCAGCTACGCTGGCTGGGCCGCTCCTGGAGGAGCCGCACCGGTGCCGAGCTGCCCGGCAGCTTCCCAGTCTGCCTGGCGCCGCAGCTGGCGCTCACGGCGGCGCTGTCCCAGCCCCCTGCCGGCGCCGCCGCCGCCGGTCGCAGCGACCCCGACGGTGACGGCGACGGCGACGGCGACGGCGACGGTAACGGCGAAGGCGACGGCTGTCTGGCGTACGTGCTCGGCGCCGGCCGGCAGTGGACGTTCGAGTCGCAGCTGGCGGCGCTCGGCTGCGCGGTGCACGTGTTCGAGCCGCGTCGTGCCGTGCCGCTCGGCATGCAGCTGGCCGGCGTCGTCTACCACCAGCTGGCAGTGGGCGCCGAAGTAGGCGAGGCCGCCGCGCAGGTGCACGACCCGCTACACGGGCTACGGCCAGGCCGCGTCCGACGGCTGACCCTGGACGCCGCGCTGGACCGGCTCGGCCATGCCGGCCACGCCGTGCACTACCTGCGCGCCACGGGCGACGCCGACCCGCTGCCGGTGCTGGAGCAGCAGCTGCTGCGCGCCGCCGGCCGGCTGGTGCTGCCGCAGCTGGAGCAGCTGTGTCTGGACCTGGCGCTGCCGGCCGCGCTCGACCGGCCCGGCCTGGCGCTCCTGGAGACGTTGGAGACGTTGTTGCTCTACCTCAGCGAGCTCGGCTTCGACGTGGCCGGCTCGTGGCCGCTGCCAGCCGCGTCCAACGGAACTCGTCTAGAGTACCCGGGCGCGGCTGGTCCCGTCTTCCGGGCCTACCGCGTCCTCCTCGTGAAAACCGGCAGGGATGTCTGGGATAGGAAGCGGCGGGGCAGGCTTTATTACGAGGACGACGACCACGAAACGTGACAAATGAGGCCGTTTTGGGACTGAAAACGGACTACGCTGGTGGGGCCGGCTGTCACTCACTTCATGTGCTTTGCGCTCGCCTGGAATGTCGCCGCAGTCGTTGCACATCCTTTGTCGATTTGTTATGGTTCATCTTCCGTGAAAACATGCGAATGCCGCGTTGGTGATGTATTTGTCATAACACCACAAAGCCATCTCGGACGGCGCTGTCCATCGACGAAGCCTAAATACAATGAAGACATCCACAATGTAGCACACGCACTTCGTGCCGTTCGAAAGATGCCCCTGCAACACCAAGGAGGCGCCTCTGCGTGGGGGCATTGGCACCGTGTGGTTCAAAAAGTGTCCTTGTGACACCTACAGGCCGCCCTTTTGATAAAGTATAGGCGCCCGTGATTTAAAGTACGCCCCTCAGGCACCAAGCAGACGCCTCTGGGACAGTGTATGGGAGCCTTGGCGTTCAAAATGTGCTCCTGTGACGCCGAAGAGACCCCATGCGATGGTGTGCAGGTGCCCTGTCGACCAAAACGCATCCTGTCGTTTCAAAGATCCATGTGATATCAACAGGGCGCCCCTGTGATGATTTATGGACAACCTGTCGATCAAGAGGCTCCCCTGTGACACAAAGGAGCCGCCCCTGTGACAGGGTATGGCTACGCAGTCATTCAAAAGGCGTCCATGACACCAAGGAGACGCCTCTGTGATGGGGCAAGGGCGGCCTGTCATATTCAAAAGGCATCTCTTGACACCCAGCCAGGCGCCCATGTGACGCGGAATATGGGTAGCCTGTCGTTCAAATGGTGCTACCGTGGTACGAAGAAGGTGACCCTGTGAGGGGTACGGGCGCCCCATCATTCAAAAGGAATCCCTGAGACACAAAGTCATCCCGGTGCAGGACCATGACCATGTCAGAATGCCTCCATTGTGGCACGGGGACACAAAGCCAGACCTTACTTCCTGACTGGCGTTTGATTTGTTTGATTTAATATGATTTGTCCAGACTGGTGTCTGATTCAGCTTTTTTCACGGACGAATTTTGTCCGTAGATAGGAAAGCAACCTGTCGTTTAAGAGCGCAGATGCGGCATCGTGCGCTTTTGTGACAGAACATAGGCGCCGTTCTGTGAAAAAGGCGCCCTTGGCCTTTGTAACATCGAGAAATTGGCCAGAAATACATAGATGATATACATATACAAAATAATATGCCCATATATATTATGGGTATTCAACTTTTAAGCGCATACGCGTCAAAACGTCTTTGTGAGTCGTTTTGACGCTGCCTGTGACATACAATTGATCGTTCCGCGTGGTTTAAGCGTTATTACGATTGAATCTGGCGCCCTTCCAGCAAGTTTCTTGTTCGTTTTTTTTTTTTTTAATAGTTGTGATGGTCGTGTTGTGATGTATCGGCGAAAGCACAATTAGATTACCAAGTGAGCTCATATATCTTGTATTTAACGTTTTGGAGATACCTTTTCCATCTTCGCAAACAGATAAATAATTGTTCCCTGTAAAGAACGGACAGACTTCTTTCACCTAAGGTGCTGACTTACTCTCAACCAGTAACACAGCGAATACAATTAAGACATTTTCTATGACATGACTTGCTAAACAGCCTCCATTCAGCGATGGAATAACCCGCATACAACTAACAAGTGAAACAACGCGCGTACATATCAATGAATGACAGGCGACCACACACGATCAGACACTTGTTGGCCTGTTATCTCCGATCACCCCACAGTCCTAGCGTGATGTTTGACTGCAACTGTTTGTTCAGAGCTGGAGAGAGGTCGTGAATAAATAAGGCCCCGGGAACCACTAGTCTCCCAGTGTCGTTGCATGTTCCCAAAATCGTAGAGTTTTCAGTCGGGTGTTCTCTTGTGATGGCAGCACGATTCTTTTGATGCACATGATCACGCGGGGCACCTTCCCTCAGATGCATCGTTAAACGTCCAGACAGTGTAGTGGTGGTGGTGCCAATGTAGTCTGTGGGGCGAGGTCTGCATTCCTCGTGTGGGCACTTGCATTTGAAGACTACATGGGTGTTTTTGAGGTCAGCTTTGTTGAAAAGTTTGTTCGTCATAACAAGGTCTCCCGCCGTTCTGTAGTCGATGATCAGTTTCAGTTGTTGGTTGCTATCAGCGCATTTGACGTGTTTGGATATGTTATCGCGTAGCGCTCTTTCAGCGACTTTATATGAGGTGCGTATCTGGTTTCTATAGAATAGGATTATGTCGTTAACCTTGGTGTCATGCTTGGTTTATTCGTTGAACTTCCCGTCCGGTTGCTGGTGAATTTCTTGTCCTACTTCGGCGTTTGAATAGCCATTATTGACTAAGATCAACTTGAGTCTGACAAATTCATTGTGCATGCCTTCCCAGGTGGGGCAGACGCTAGCCTTGTAGACGCTAGCTAACCTTGTAGGGCACTCGCTGGCAACGTTCATGCACGTTCTACGGTCAGTGGGTTTCGGGTTGGCGTCGGTCTCATGGTCATGGTCAAGAGCTCGGATCTGTACGTCTAGACAGGATATTTTTCTGTCTACACTCAGTTCATAAGTGAAGTTTAACAATGAACTGTTTTCCATGCTTGCCTTAGGCTTTTTTAGATGTTCTTCGTCACGTACATCTACATGATGTGACCTGACTTTTCAACAACGTAAAGGTGGCTACATCAACTGATCGACTTTTGAGCTCACTGACAGTCGAAAAAAAGTACTTATTCTTAAAGTGGAAATGAAAATAAGGTCAACGTCAGCTCTGATCTAATGGGCTGTCTTGTTGGCGAAAGCACTAAGTCCCTAAGAACATCTAAAAGCGGCCTTCTTAGCTAAGGGCTCCGTGAGGCTGCAAGACAGCCTAAGAATGAAGAAAGCATTGTCATTAGAAGAGTTGACTACGTTGCGACCTCGCTCAGCGCCAAGATCACGGTTGACCTCGGAGTCACAGTTTTAAAAAAATGTAATTTCCGCTACAAAATGGGTTCAGCTGATACCATATCTTCCCAGTTTCCACCAGTTTTGCCCTCTTAAAGTGACTCCAAAGCGGTCGGCAAATTATCTCAATTTTGGATCTCTGACCTGACCTTATTCAGGTATTACGGTTATGTCTGGAGAAAAAGGAAAGTTAGTTTCTTCTTAACCTTCTCCTCCCACTGGCCAATGGTGATCTGCTGTGACATGAACTTTGCATTAAGTCACCCGCATTCATCATGCTTGAACGCATTCACCATGAACTATCTGCCAGCTGAGCCTCAAATACGCACCGTCATTGTTTCACCTCGGCTGATCTCGACTGACATGATCTAGGGTACTGTGACCTGCAGCATGTAAAGACACCACACAGATTATTTCTTTACGATGTTTTGTGCCCGTATGTCCTCTGTTCATTTGTGTTGCTATATTTTGCTTCCTATGACTTTTTTGCCGTCTTCACTACACACGCAGCTAAATGTCAGTTTTGACAGCCATTCAGGCGTACGGTCTACGATCGACACCGGCGGGTGGGCTGCGAGACCGTTCTAGTTTTGTAGAACAGTAACGGAAAATACAGGGACCGTTTTGAAAACTGTAACCGTTGAAAGATGTGTTAAGAGTACGGCAGACGACAGCCAAAAACAGGTGGCGCTAACTTTGTTTTTCCAGAGGTATTTATAATCTCCCCCGACCAGTGCATGCCGAGGTGAATACAGGGCGACTCGGTTCTTTTTACCGAACTTATTTCTGATGCATTGCGTAATAGGCACATTACAACAAAACAAAGTGAAATCAAGCATACTATCTTAATTCATGAAATATAAGAATCGCGTTTTCAATTTCATGCAAACTTCCATAAATTCTTCAACTCACTCACGTGTGAAGAAATTAAGATATATGGGTCCAGGGACGTGGCCAAGGGGGATCACGGGGGCCATGGCCACCCTGAGCCAAGCAGTCTACACCAGATATATAGCGATTTTGCACAAATACGGAAAAGTGATCATATGTATGTTGCAAAAACAAGCATTATATGTATTCCTATGGGTTAAAAATGGGATCAGTTACCTAAAATTTCCACTTTTCCTATAAGATCCGCCATATGCCAGTGATGTATGGCAAAATTTGACATTTCCCCCCGAGGAAAATCCTGGCTACGTGCCTGCATGGGCCACAGGTATACCCCCAACTACGAACTCTACGCCCATACATTCAGGTACAATGTCAATATTGAAAAACAGTTGTAAACTACACTGTGACGCGGAAACATAACAAATGAATTGAGAATACTATCATAATTAAACGTCACATGTGACGTTAGAGTAATATCGACATGATCAAAGCTGCCGTCTATTGCCTAGCAACCTGTGAAGAGCCATTAAAAAAGTCGGCCGCTTGTAAGCGATGAAAAAACAGCTCTTCATACTCGGAGCTCTCACAAACGCTGCCTTCTTCACTGTTCCGACACGTGCATGAGGCGGATGTTATAAAGCAGGTTGTCGTGTTAATCCAGTGGAAACAATGACTTTGAAACAACTGAGTAGCGGAGCAGAGTCGATGCCGCCACTTAACACTTTTTTGGAAACAATCTGTGGTATGTTACTCGACAATTTGCCCAAGAATCAACTTTAACTTTGTCTAAAAGCTCTGCATACTATCTAGAATAACTAAAGTAGTCACGCTGTCCAGTGACGTGATCGAGGCATTAAGGAAATCTGCGTGGAACCTTTTCTACTCTGTTCAGGTTTGTCTCGGCGCCCCCCCCCCCCCCCAGATGACGCAACCCGATGCTGGAACAAGCTGAGGTCAACTGACCACTCTGCATCCTCGCAGAACGAGAACCTGTCTGAAAAGTTCGAATGAGAAGACCAAGGACATGTTTGCTTTAGGCACTATGAAACTGTCATGATCTCGGAAAGTGGGTTTTGAGTCATGAAGGAAGCCAAGGGTCTTAATGCAAGTGACTTGTTTCAGTGCTGTGCTGTCTTGTATATTCCTTTCGGATAAGATTTCGTTTGAGAGTGACGGTGAAGGATTCATTTCGACTAGCTGAGTCTGAATCGCCAGTTCGTGAACTGGCGATGAAGGTCGGCTTGAAGTAGCGGAATTGTGGGAATTGGCGACTTTTTGAAAACATTTGGCGTCTGCGAAACGCAGACATGTGGACTTTATTTCGGAAGGAAGATCTTCCACAAGAATGTAAAGAGCCGGAAAAAGCTGACTACCCTATGGAGTGCCAGAAAGCCCTTTTGCCCCACCAGAGGTTTGACCATTTACCACTTCTGTTTGCTTTCTCTTAGTGAGGAAAGAAGAAACTCGCTGTGTAACAGTGTCTGAAACGTTGTAATGTAAAGCGCCGTAGTTCGCGGAGAAGAAGTTTGCGCTTCACGCTCTGAAAGACGTTCGTGCAAATAGCATCAGTTTTGGGCTCCTTCTAAGATCACGTCCCAAGCTTCGGATACCAGGCCAAAACCGGTGTTACATGACGTAAAACAGGCCAGAAAATACAAAATGAAAAAAATCAACAACTTTTCCAAGAACAGGTAGGAGGGTAAATGACTGACAATTTTCTGGTTTAATCTCATGGTGAAACGAGAGCCTGGTTTGTAAAAAAAAACTAATGATAAGCAACAGATGATGATATCACCACCCAAATTTTCATCCCTCCAAGCCCCTTTTAACCGTCCTAGACAACCAGACCTAGTGTTGCCGATCGCTTGGAAGCCACATCCACAAAACTACAACACTGCTTCGTCCTTCGCTATCGTCAACTGCACCGGGATGAGAAGCCCCTCCTGTACAACTGGCTCATTCCCGTTGCCTTATATCATCTCGGCGACGCTGCGTTTATGGGATATGGGATATTTATGGATCAGACGTGAGCGTAATTCGTTCGCACGCTACCCCCGAGAAAAACAGCCCCTGGGCCTTGCGGTTTCAATGAAAACCATTTGTCCACAACAACCATGTTCGTTATGGAAAAGGCTGTTTATTCGTTGTGACGAAAAAGTTACCAAGAGAGTCGTGGACAGATTACCTTTGAACTTTAAGAGTTAAATAAGTCTTTGGGCTTTGTGACTGGTCTGGAACTGCCCTGGTTATTCTATGGGAAATCCTTCCCAGATGTAACACTACCCAGCATTCGTTACAGGACCGCACGGCGTGGATTCAGGGAGGGGGCGAGCCAGGAGAGCCCTGGATGCTCGTGACACTAGAGTGCACGAAGATTAAAGACATGGAGACAATGACGAAGCTTCCTGATGCACTTAAAATTGGTTTGTCACAGCCGATTTAGAATATCCATGGAATCGCGCACTACCAGCAAGCCCGTATTCAGGTCACAATGTACGCCATCGCTTGGATTCGCGCGTCTGAAACAGGCTAAAGGATAAGATCAAACGGTGACAAGACAGACAATAAACTCTCGCCGGACATAATGGTTTTCATTTGCGCCTCGGACGAGGCGATTGTCATCCCAAGCTCACTTCTTATGCCATCAAGATAGAGCAAGGGAACAGAAACGATTGTGTGACAATCTTTTGCATATTCGAATGATACCAGGTACGACCATTTCAAGCCACTTGATGATCTCTCAGGCGACAACGAAAGAAAATGCCACGTCGGTTACCGTCTCCGCTGTCATTGTACAGTTTTATAACCTTCCGGCAGACAAACCATCGCTTTAAAGCGACCTGGTTTGAAAAATGATCAACCGTTGCAGTTAGTCTTTCTGCTAGTCTCAGGGAAGACCAATGAAAACTGAGATATCACTGCCAGCACTTACTACTACGCTTGGGCCAGAAACGTTGTTGCATTATCACAGACAAGGGACTGATCATTCAGAAACATAACAATAATTGGCACCACTGAAATCAGCTGCAGATTACCTTATGATCAATTAACCATTGTGTGACAAAGCAGGTCTGAAACGATTTTTTTCAGACTGCCGGTGAGCAGCCGGTGTCAAGAGCATGAAATCTGCAATCGTTTATGTTACATCCCTTCCGCATCTTTTCAAAACTAAAAAGATCATGTCACTCTACCTAGTTACGACGGAATCCTGTGGTGCTTGCACACCGTTTTTCGAGATATGAGAAGCATTTTGGCATTGTCCCGAAACTAACATTGGCAACACCAATAATGTGGTCATGATTACACTCCTGCTCGCAGGGCCTTCTTTTACTGAACATTTCTGGCGGTAGTTACTTACCATACTTAACATAAAAGCTGTGTTGTTTTTGTTTATATTGTAAGATGTTCAACATAAAGGCCATATGCAATCCAGTTTTTGCTACACTTACTTCTATGTTGATATTGGTGATTCAAGCGTTTTTACTCGTGTTGCTTTTATGTTGAGCCACGACTTTGTCGACTCAGACATGAGCCTGAGTTCAGGCAACTAAACTTATCCGTCAGTCAGAGTTAAGTCGACTCATTTTGCAAAAAGTGTTTCCAGCCTGAATCGATTTCAGGTCGGAATGCTATGAGTAAGAGTTTATTCGAATAACAAAAAAACTGAAGTTGTGTACAAACCTGTTTGTCAAACGCAAAAAAAATGAAAAGGGCAAAAAGGTACCTCATGATTTCACCACGTAATCGCCTTAGCACGTACTCAGTTAAATAACCGTATTTAACCAAGAACAAGCAAAGTGTGGATCACATTTTCTGAAGTATTCCAGTAATATTAATGGACAAGCATTTACGATCGCACTGATACCGGTATTTCTTAGCCAAGCGACCACATTCTGACATTTGCAAAATGACAGGACAGTAACAATACTGGCTAGCTTCGAAAGCTGCCAAAATTGGGACCACATGCGCCAGCGAACGGTGCCAGTATAAAGGCCATTGGGGGGGGAGGGCAAAGGGAAGAGAGCGTTGAGGAGGACGTGTTGGTCGGGGTTGACGAGGAAGTGACGACAGTTAATGGCCAGCGGTGCTGAGTCAGCTGGCGTCGGGCAGGGTGTCGGCGGATCCCTCCCCCTCCTTCCGGGCGGTGAAGCGGTGGCAGGCGGCCAGAGAGGTCCAACGCCCTAGCCATAACAGCGGCCGCCGTTCTGCCGCCTCCACTCACCAAGCAGCCGCAGCTTCCTGGCAGCTTTTCAGGAACGCCAACGCGTCTGGGAGAGGCGTTCAGCTGAGTCGTTCACGGCGCGCCGGCTGGGCCCCTTCCCGACTTCCTCGCCACATATCTGGAACGTGTAGGAATTACCAGTCACCGGAACTGAACTTGTGGCTTTCAGATTGGGAGGAGTTCAAGACCAGAGCACGTCCCGCAATCAAAACTTCTCGGAATCTGTTCCGGTTAGGACGAATTTTCCCCATCTCTTCATACTCCCCTGAACACCCGGTGTTAATGGTTTGGGTGCTCTATCGAGGGGCGCCGCGATTCGAGAGTCTGCCAGCGTCGCAGAACCAATGAAGGTGAAACTGTTATAAAACGGTACGTCAGCGCATTAAACAGCGCTACTGCATTTGATCAGAGTGCACAGTGCGTGTCTGAGAAGGCGAAATGTATCGTATCTAAAACGTCCCCGTATCTGGAAAGGAATGGCCACGTTGCGGGATATGCATCGGCCTACCAAGAACGCGCTAAAAACCACCCAGAAAAAATTGCCACGGACCCGGTCGGGACCCAGGACGTTGTTTTAAAACTTCATCAATCGCAAGTATAGCCTCAGCGTCCCGTCAGTCACGCCTGATCCGACACTGAAGAAAAATCAGAACGTCCAGCCGGGTAAACTACTTGAGCAGTGATCTTCAGTATGCCGTCGTAGGGTCTAATGGTAGCTAGAATTCACTGGCGTGACCTCCTATCAAACTACCTGTGAGGGACGGCAACATGTCATTAAAACGGACGAGGCCGGACGCCAGTTAAACCAAATTCAACTGAAGCCACGCCAGACATTCGTTTTTTATGTCGTGTCCCTAGCGCCAGTGGCAGTGCCAGGCGGAACCTACGTGGCTCTAACAACACGGCAGCTTCCGAGACATCAGAAAGGGAGCCGTACCACCCGTCCTGTGCCTTCGAAGGTGGCGAAATGTCGAGTGCCGGCGAGGGTTAGTAGCCCTACAGCACGGGGATGTACATACATGCCACTAAACAATACGCTGTAAACGATGGAGATCCAAATCTTAAAGGTGCTTCCAAGTGGGAAGCGGATCGAAAACAAATCTTTTAGAAAACGCAATGTTTTGTCGTAACTTTATGCGCCTGACTTCATGTGACATGTTTACGTTTGGATAATACTGTTCATAGCGTTATATCGAGGCTTAATGGTCAATTCTGACCACTCTGAGGTTATCGAAATACGATACTACGCGTGCGTTTGTACAGTATTAATTTTTATGACATAAAGCATTTCAAAGTCGTTTAGAACAAACATTTTAATGCATTTCCCGGGTTTTAATTTTGTTCATTTCTTATTTCATTTCCCAGGACTCAATGGATTTGCAGGTTTCGCCCAAAATCACTGAGAAAACATTCATAGTGCAGTACCTTGTAGTCTGTTTGCCAGAATAGTCTTACCTCTTCGCTGCTCGGATGAGGATGATATTTGATTAATTCCGATACTCTCCTGGATCTTTTTGTTTCTTTCCGTGCAAAGATGAGGTAATGCCTTGGCTCTGTGTGAATTTTCGTCACGTGTTCCTCAGCTTCTGGCGAATGATCCTCTTAATCCCGTCCTTAAAAGAAAAAAATATATTAAACCGCCATTTTGTGAACGAAAAAAAGTACAAATATCCATTATCCTCAATCTAATGGCGTCAAAATACACGCCGAAAAAGTTTACGGGTCGAAAAACATTGCAATGCATTAGTTAGGTCTCAGACCTCCATTGGGTTCATCCTTAACACTCGCCGCCATCATGCATAACATTTCGCCACCTCAGAAGACACAGGGGGCGGGAGTAAAGATGCGCGTTACCAATGTTTAATTATCACTATCGCATTCCGTCCACATACGCACATACCGCATGGATTTTTGGCAAACCGAGCGAATGTGTTTACATGTGCCTGAGAGTGCTCGCTCAGAAGGTGAAGGAACAGGACGGGAGATCTGTCATCCGCGTTACTTTGAATGTCTAACACGAGCAACTACAGTCGTGTTCGTACAAAAGGCGTGGAACATGAAAGCAGATCACTGAGCATACATCAGGTGTTTCTTGCTGTAGGCGCTCGCGACCGACTGCTCCTCGGAAACGTCATCAGGGCCAGAATTCTTCGTCACCGGAACGCCGCCAGTTCCAGGATCAGCTAAGCTAAAGAAAGTAAAATACACACAATGCAAAATAAACAGTCATGCGACGTGACCACTGACTTGAATAAAGCTTCCGTGTATCTCTATCAGTTCTGTATCTTTAACTTCATCAGACACACAACTCAACAACAGAGGCAGAAAAATGTGAACGCATCAAGATGAAACACGCAGACCACGCTCAAGCAATAATACCAGTCATACCAGTCATTTAGTACTACCAGTCAAGTAGTATGCAGAATATTGTATAGCTCAATATGCCTGACATCGCTCCGGGGCACAGGCCGTTACGGGACAGGTCTGTGGACCATGTTTTATCCAGTTCCAAGATGCGTTTTGACTAGTCCTTTAGATCATTAATGTTCGTCGATGTCCAGTTTGACGTTCTCGTCACAGTCCTTTTTGCAGGTCTCGGTTTGAGAAGGATCACGATAAACCCCAATTCTGTCAAAGCTAGACACGATCCAACTTCATCCAGTGCCGAGGATGATGTCGCATAAAACGAGCCCTGAGGACGACCAGATGGATCTCCACCGGAATACCGATCTCCACCGCAGGTGTTCCCAATGACCCTTTGATTCATAGCTCGTCCGTGGGCAAACGCGGGGACTACGTAACAGAACGTGATTTTGGAGATAAGCCCACCGTCCAACATTTCCCAAACGTCTACAGCAAACCGGGCATGTCACGCAAAACCAGGGTACGGCAGAAGGACGCTTGATGTTGATCATAACGACTTGCGCACAGGCACGAGAGGGGCGTTCTGGTGACACACCCTCTGCATGTGCCTACGACTCATCTGCCGAGTTATTTGAACTCTACTTCCGCTATTTCCCAAAGCTGCAATGCAGTTCCGGGAATTACCACGAACATTTTTGCGACGTCAGCGGAAAACGGAATTCCGCATGTAACTGGAGTAGATTTATGTTGGGGGCAATTTTGTCCTTGCTACAAAAAAAGTTGTAAATTTTGCTGTTGATGCGTATGTCATAGAGTGGGGACGACATCCGCCCCCTCTCCACATGCTGCAACACAGATATCGTGCACAGATTGCTGGAGGATATCCAATCGTGTGCCTTTCCAGTAACGAAAGAGTACATCGGACGCAAGAAGTATTTTTGATACCATTTGAAAGGATTTGGAGTTTATAAGTTTGGGGAATGGAGGTTTGGATTTGTGGGAGATGTACGGCCCGAAAGTAAAGAAATGAGGCAGCACCAGCCAGTCGCAGTCTGACGGGAGCCGCAAGGATCATTATCGAACAACGGGCGGCGCAGCCGTTCTCGGAAACTCTAGCAATGAAAGCAGATACATCTGCTTTCTTTGGTCTACTTTCATTCATCGAATGTCTGACTGCATTTGCCAGGGACTTTCTGCGAGGCTTCATCCAGGTTTACCAACACCACCCGGACAGTGGTCTTTTGTGAAATCGGGATAAAAGCAACAAATTCGGCCGAACGCTTGCCAGAGCAAGCATTCAAGAAGTTCAGTCTGATCACGTTAGGTCAGTTCGGACAAGCATCGGCCGCGATTTCGAGAGGATCCAAAGCACCCAATACTGACCACAGAGGAGCGGAGGACCAATTCAGCCAGCACTCGGTGCCGTCAGTCGGTCGAATGGGGTTTCGAGCTTATCAAGCCGCTCAAAACGGCCCACTAAATAATGAAGCGCCCTAGCGGCAGGGGCAGCACCGGCTGGTGCCGCCAGATACGATCACGGACCGGCCGTTCGGCGACTGGGGAGGGCGTTGGCCTCCACAATCGCCGCAGGGGTCGTCGTCGGTCACTCGATGGGTGACGGGCGGCGCGTTCGTGCTGTGGCCGATCCAGCTGGATAAGGAGCCATAGTTCGCCAACGGACCGACGCCGTTCATAATGGCCAGACGGCGGTTTAGTTTCACGGCCGTCGGCTGTTGTTGATTGTGGAATGGCTCGTATTCTGGCCGTTAGGCGATAAGGTGGAAATTTCCAACACCACGGAACATGTCAGATATTTCATGCAAGTTGGGGATCGGTAATTTAAATGGGTGGAACACGAATATAAAATTCCACCTTTGAAGAGATTTCGGGGTAGTTAAGGAGTCCGTGGTTGATGAAAATAAACGCCCGGCAGGGCGTTTATTTTCAGGGCACTGTTTTGTAACTTGCTTAGACTCTACAAGCAAGCACACTTTCATCTCGTGGAAACATGAACGCATTTGTTTATTCTGAATGGAAGAACATGAAGTTTGAAAACCAGACTGAGATTTAACTTTCAGCAGCATGGTAAATGGGATAAAATGCCAATGAAGTCATTTTCTTGGTCAGAGGGCACCAATGAAATGAACTTCCGTCTTGACAAAGGTATAATTCTTTCTCACGTCAGCTCTGCGAGCATCAGGAGTGTTCGAAAGATAGGAGTGTGATTACTCCGTCAAGGAGAGCCCTCGTCGCAACAAAATGTCAACGTATTTCATTAACCAGAATGGGAACATGGGAGCAGGGAAAGTAATGGGCGTCCTCTGCCAATGAACCAAACTTTGGTTCCTATTCACAGGTCGAGTCCGTAATAGCAACTACACATCATGAGTCCGTAATGATTTTTCTTTTACTCAATTGGTCAGTAAAAGAAGTGCTGAAAAAAGTGATCACAGGCATTTTTCGGACAATCTAAACCGACGAAAGTGCAAAGTTCCCTTTGGCATATCTAGGTGAAACACAGTAGATGTGGTCCACGAGACTGGACCAACAAAAGCATTAATCTAAATATTATCTAAGCATCTGACTGAAAAGCTTTTGTCAGACGTTAAAAATGGAACATCGCGTGACCCGCGCGGTCAGCGTTTCCCAACTCCGATTCCACCAGAGCTCGATGGGGTTTGTGCTGAAATGTACCAGCGGCATTCTTCCAGCAGATACATCACGCTGAAGGGAGAGCCCCGGCGACGGAGGTGAGAAATACTGCGCACGCCAAGAAACTGAAAGATCCTTTTAAGAGAAAAAATCGAATTCGCTAGAGAGGGGCTGTCCGAAAAACAAGATTCACAGAGACTTCGTACAGAATATTTATACTTCCTGCACTTGGCTTAACAAGTGTTTCACAAGATTCGTCACCTTTCAATGTCATGTTAGCATATGCGAGGTTTTCGCTATAATGATTATGTGGTAGAAATATGTCATGTCGCGAGTGGCGATTCAGAGAGAGAGGGCATGCAAGAACCTTTGGCGATTCGGAGCTTTTCATGCAACACTGCAAAGTTACCAGTGGACTTTATAATATGCTACATATATGCACTACAAAGTGTTATCGGTTTCCGGGGCGTAGCCAGGATTTCCTTAAGGGGGGGGGGCTCGCAGCTCAGTGTGAACTGAAGTCATACGAAAACCGCCTACCAGGAAGACGGTATGCAATGGTTTTCACAAAAAATGCGGGCCTTAGGGGGGTAAGGAAGCCGCCTCGGCTGTGCCTGTGATCGATTTTCCTTTTTTTGTCGAGGGGCATGTGCCGACGTAGTGCTCCGCTACGTCGGCTAATAAAATATTTAAATATATAAATATATGCTATATAATATATATGCTATATGCTAATATAAAATATATAAATATATAAAATAATAAGTTAATATTTAATATTGAAATCCTGCCGTAGTGCTGCGCCAATCCCTCCCATTCGTATCCACTTCCGTCATTTCTGAGCTCATTTCATCATTGTTATTCGGTTATCATTTTCCTCGTTTCATTCCATTCATCACCATTTCTCATTAACCCATCTCCCAGTCCTTGATATTCCTCCGTAGAATAGGTACACTATGAGTTGCTCCCAAAGGCTTACCCACGCTCTCCCGGATGTGCGAATCGCCCTTCACTTAGCCGGGAGAGGTGGTTTCCAGACCCCCATGATCTCGAGAACTAAAAATGAGAGTAACACAAATACAAAGCTTGTCTAATTTTATGGGAAACGTACACATATTTGTTGACTATGAGTTAATTGTTTAGGGTCAAGAGATCAAAGACGGCCATGTCATGACGGCAAAAATCTGTGGGCATAAAATCAAATAGGACAGTCGAATACACTGGTCTTGAATACTGTGCAGTCCAAAAACGGCCAAAAACGTTTTTCATTATCAAAAAGTAGTTTGCTACTCGTCAGGTCATGTCAAATCAGGTCAAAAGTAATTGCAATATAACAATAATTTACCTCAAAACTGGCGCTTAAGTTAGCTTATTTCAAGCATGCGTTTTAGATTTACCATTACGACTGTTTGGCAAAACACGGCAGACTTCATCATAAAAATATTTATATAGGTCAACCAGGCCTATCAGGTCATATCAGGTCTAGTAAGGTCAGATCTTAAAGCTTTCGTGTCTCGTGATTGCGTAAAGGTACGGATGTCAAACAAACTCCATTTGACCGCTTACCGCTTCCTTATTACCGCTTATATCACGCTTATCTGTTCTTGAATGACATGAAGGCCAAAGACAGGTCACATCAGGGCATGTCAAGGACGATTACAAGCAAAATGTGACTCTCTTTCGAAAAAATCACGATGCCGCGGAACAAAACGAAGCATTGAGACACCTCTGAAATCATAAAAACAGCTGAAGTCATTAAAACAAGAACATCTAGTCATGCAATGTCAACCCAGATGAAATGAATAATGGTTTGCACCAGAAGTAAATAAAGGTAAACATTTCCAAACAACTCTACATTGCCTTAAAACATTTGATCAGTTTCTACAACGTCCCAAGTGGCAAATGACCTTTACAATGATATCATGCCATGTCAGGTCACATAAGGTCATGGCATTTCAAAGCCTTTACGAGCACAAGCTGAAATGTACACCTGTCATGCCTCACGCTAGGTGAATACTCAAGATTCAATCCAGTGACAATAAGGCCGACGACGCGTCTGCTTCAGATCGTCAAAATCCGCGAAATCCCAGATGTCCTATGTAATCAAACTATTTAAACTGGAAATCTGCTCTCTATTCCCAAATTGCCCATTTAGCCAGGATTTCAGCACGCCTATTTCCAGAATGTAACTTCAAAGTCCCAAGGGAAACCAGTAAGAATGACTAGCAAAGAGCAACCAAAAATAAGACCTGATTTGGGTTTCCGTGGAGACTGAGAACTGGTCACAGGTAACCACTAAATAAAGCGTTCTCAAACTATTTTCATCGTATATTATCGGCTGTGACACAGAATCACGAGCGGACAAAGGCCAATGGACATCAGCAGGAAACTCGAAAGCATTATCACCGGTGAAGGACGTCAGGATATAGTTTCTGACAGCTGACATTGCGTGATGTAATAAATGATGAAAACGCGATCAGCGGTATTTTCAGACCAGCCAGATCTATCTGCTTCTGGAAACCCAACCAAGTCGAAATATAACCCTTAAATTTACGTAAAACAATTTAAATTTAAAAACAATCGAACTTAATACATATAATAATATAATAATAATACAAAATAAGTAAAGCGAAATAATATAAAATAAAACAATAACAATAATAAAAACAATCAAATTTACATAAAACAAAACAAAACACCCATTTGCTGGATCGAAAAAAGCTACGAAATTTCGTTCAAAACATTCACCATGATCATCGAGATCATTTCCACCACACATACAACAAAGCAAATGCAAATTTAATTTGCACGAAACTTATTCATTTTCTGAAAGATCATCAGTCATTTCTGGAACATTAAAAGCGATGGGTGAATTCCCTACAGTATCACAGTTTCATTACAGGAGCAGATGCCCGTACCCCAGATACGGCAGCGACAATAACAATGTTAGATACTTGTAAGCTGGGGCGGCGGAGCAGGGGGGTGGCGAAACATACTTTTGCCACCTCCGCCAGCAGGCAGGGGTGGCAAAGGTTTCTGCCCCCCCCCCCTCTCGAAGATTTGGGAAGCCTTTTTTAACCAAACCGAAAATATTGTAGTCACACATGTTATCAAAATTCAGATCAAGGAAGTCCCTACAACTGAGGACAGGCCCCAAATATTCAAGATCCCCACGTGGTCCTTAATCGGGTTCAGGAGGCGCTTTTCGGCATCAAGATGCACTTTTTCTTGATCAGGGGTCTCCTTTACGGATTAAGTAGCCCTGTTCTGAATCACGAGGCCATGTTTTGTGGCCACGAGGCCCCTTTGCTGGCTCAGGGGGCCCCTTTTATGCTTAAGAAGTTCCCTGTTCTAGATAAAAAGGCACTATCTATATATCAGGAGGCCCCTGTTCTGGAACAGGAGACCCCTTTTACGTATCAGGAGGCCCCTGTTCCGGATCAGGAGGTCCTATGTGCGATAAGGAGGCCCTTTGGTGGATTGGGAAGCCCCCTTCGCAAATCAGGAGGCTCCTGTTCTGGATTAGGAGGCCCCCTCTATCTATCAGGAGGCCCCTGCTGTGGAACAGGAGGCCCTTTTGGGATAAGGCCATTTGCTGGACTGGGAATCCCGTTTGAATCAGGAGGTCCCTGCGCGGAGGCCCCATTTTGGCTTGGAGGCCCCCCCCCCCAGAAAATCCTGCCTCCCAACTCAAAGTCCGCGGCGCTGCCCCTGCTTGTTAAATACTCCCGATGATGCTGCCTGAAAACAAATTACCTCAAACTGGTTGTAGCCCTGCATTCTTCAGATACCTTCCTGGTTCCATGATCCACATCGCCACGACATACACGACGCGCGAGCTTGAGCGAATTTTACCATTTCAGTTCACCTCCTCTCCCCATACCTGTTGTTTGCGTCGACGTCGGGCGTCGTTCCAGTTCGCCTGCGAGACAGCGACGCGTGTTACTGTTACAACGCACTGTTATGGCCGGTCCTGACTGGCCTGCTCTCCGACCGAGACCGTCAGCGCCGCTCGGTCTGATTCGGCGGCGTGTGTTTGTCGTCGGGCGGTCACGTGACCGGCACGCCGACGGCCGCTGTCTGATTGCCCTGCAGGGCGTGAGCGGCCTGTGCGAGCGACGAGCGACGGTCGCCGCCGCCCGGCGGGCCTTATGATTCCTGGTGACGACAAACCGGCACGCCCAGAATCGCGAACGACCTCAATTGAGGGTGCCTGGTGAGAGCCGCAAGCGGCGTGGAGCCTTGACGCTCGGCTTTGACGCTGGTGACCGAGTGAGTGATGAACATGACTACCCCAACATTTCATCCCGTTATTTGATGAATAACCGAAAATAATTCACTGGCAACAACCTAAATGCTGTCTGCCGCGTTCGACGATGCAGTTTTTACTCCAGTGACAATACGAAATGAACGATCGTTGCCAAAATAGGGCTTGTCTATTAGTACCTGGTTTTGTTAACCCTATTCCTTTATTCCCACAGCGCTAGGGTGCAATCCTCTAAGGAGGGCGGGGCAGATCCCCTACCTGATATCTCGGGAACTATTCGTCTGATCTCACCACAACAAACGACAATGGATTCATGACATAAAGTATATTTCTCTGTAGCGAAAAAGGTTTAAAAATACTGAAAGGGGGGATACAGGGAGATAAACAAGTCAGAAGGGGGACTTTTTCTACTCGTTATTTTACTCGCTGTTACTGTAACGATTTCGATGCAGCTGGCATGCATCGACAGCTAATCAATGGGATTTTGGGATTTGGTTTGGGATTTTGAGAAAATCATAGGTGATCACACGGTTTGGAAGATGAGGGGAATATGTCCTTCTTTAATGAATAAACATGAACGTTAAAAACGTTTTCAGCTTTTACTAGTCATGTATATTTAAGTACAAATCATAATACAACGTTTGTATAATGTTGGCATGAGCGACGCCAAGGACATGAAAAAGATGGAACTGTCCTGGTCGCATGTCCATCAGGTCAGTTTACGATCTCTGACCTTAAATGACCGCAGATAGCCCCAGAGTCGCATGGAATGGCCTTGAACTCATTTCATAACGTTCAAAAACGTCTTAATCATTTACATTGACTACATTTCTAAAAATTATGTTAATGTTTGTCGTGATAAACGGTAAGAGCATTTTTACGGTATACGGTATACGTTAAGCACATTTTTGGTCACAGCTCAGTGACCCAACGTTATATAATCCTGAAACTTGAAACACAAGTAGAGAGCAATGTGCTGCGTCATTTTTTTTCCGGATCTCGCATTTTGAAATAAAACGCCAAAAATATTTACACAAAACTAGATTTTGAACTTATGCCTCGACTTGAAATTGTCAAGTGGCTTTAGATTAAAAATATGTGTGCGTTTTCCCGATTATTTACCTATACACTAACCTAAAACTTTAAGTTATATTTGAAAAGCTATATAAATGTATAACATATAGTAATATGTGAAATATCAAAAATACAAAAAATATGTATCTGTAAAACATTAGAGAAATATTTTCGGTAGCAATTTTTATTTTGCCTTCAGTAATGCCCCAAAAAGTCTGAGATGTCTTCCAAAACGTTGGCCTGGCTCTGCCCCCGAGAAAAATGGAGTTATGAAAATATGGCGCGATAATTTACAAAGATACATAATACATAAGGACGAACAGGTAGGAAAGTCACCATGTTTCGCAAAGCTACTTCAAAAACTCTGGAAACAGGAAGCGAAAATTCGGGAGGACTTCTGCAGAGCCCCCCCCCATTCGGGAATATGATGAAAGGGCTTTAAACAGTGCGCAATGTTTGCAAAAGTACTGTCTCGCTCCGCTTCTTACCGATCGGATCATCAGAAACATGATAAATGCCTTTTGTAATCTCTTCATATCGTTGGGCCACTTCTTGCACAAATTTGCCAAGAGTTGATGTATACAAGCCGCGATTAGGTTTAGGTTTAAGTTTACGCGTATAAGCGCGGCTAATACGAGGTCTGTTTGGCTGCAACGAGTCTACCAAGTTTTCCAAAACGCTGCGGATGCTAGCGATGGCGATTCATTCATGATACGGCCGGTAGTCCTGGTTTTAAAGCACGGAGTTCAACTGGTTCTCAATGTTCAAAATCTATGTAGATCTTCACTTGTCATTTTTGTCCTAAGTTGCATAAGACGTCCACAATAGTTGTTATTCACGCCAGCCAGTGCACGGCAGATGTTAGGTTTCTTAGTGACAACCATACGTATGGGAATTATTTTCCTTCTTATATACCGCGCACATGCATTTTCGTGAGCATATGTTGGTCATTTCTAACGAAAAGCCATGGTCACCATTTTGCGTTCTGATTACTTAAAAGTACGTCCTCCTGAGTTTCAAAATGAGAAGTATACCAATATAAAATAAATGGCAAATACAAACAACTATAAAGACATGCAACTGTAATAAACTGCCAAATTCGATTACAAATATTTCGTGTCAGGGGGCCATGACTAACAGTAAACTAATGTTAAGTTGGAAACAAAATTCGGAAAGGACGATAGGTGCACGGGTTCATCTTTGGGCTCAATAATCAGAATGAAATCTATTCACAAAGTTGGTGTGAATCGATCCCATGAATTGATTTACAACTTGTGTGGTCTGAGACTACCCTAATTCTCATTTCTCTTTCCAATTTTCTGTTCACATTCCATTCTATGCATCAGTAATTTTGACTTTAACTTATCAGAAGTAGATGTAAGACACTATTTGCGGGTGATGATGCACGTTATCATTGTTCCCTAACACTTTTCTAAAATATTTAGAGGCCTTGGGATAACGCAAGGCCCAAGATTTACTTAATGCGTTTATGACAAAAAAAATGCCAGCATGATTTTTATTTCGCATAAAACTGAATCGTGAATCCAATCGATTCCTTGTGATCTGAAGTGGTCTTTGAACTGGAATCGAAAAGATTTTCTGTTTTCCAGTGCAAATTAGAATCAGAATCAGAATTACCTTCTCCGTTTGAAAATCAGAATCAAATCGATTTCCAATTATGAAAATCGCTTACAAGTCTGGTCGTAGTTAAATTGCTTTTTTCTGCATCAGTTTCACATGTGTTTGAGGGAATGTGTTTTGAAACTTGAAAAAAGCATGTGCTGCGAAGCAGTTGTGAAATCCATTGGATGGAAATGAAAGAAATTGCTAAAATTATGCGCAGTTTTCTGTTTCATTCATTTAGATGGGCAATGTGTTCTCCCATTAGTTGGCCAAGTTTGGGAATAATTTTTTTAGGTCAAAGTAACTGCATGATACGGCAGTGATATTCCTAAGTTATAATTAACCCTGAAATGGACAGGCTTTGTTTTTGTTTCATTTCATACCTGAAGTTTCCTGATTTTTTTTTTTACTCTAATAACTTTACTCAGTCAATGTTTGACAGAACTTGTGCTGCCAGGGCAGACCGCATTATCTCCCGTTTCCACGTGTTATTAACATTTGTCAGTCAATTTTCATCTTGGCCCATCACATCAATTTTCAACTCAGTGTTGTTCATTACTGTCTTTCAAGCATCTCGAATGTCCGAGGCATGCAGTGATAGTCATGCTTTTAAAAAACATGTCCGTTTTTTGATGGCTTCAGTTTGCATGCACGAAATACTGTTGCCTTCCAGTTAATTTTTATTTATCTTTTCCGTTCGGTGTAATGCGATGACTTGCCATAGCAACATGTACAGCAGTTTTTTGGCTCGACTGGTAAAACGTCGGACAAGCGGTTCAGCTGTCTGGATGCCCCCGCCACGCACTTTGTAATAACTGTTTCCAGGGATGGGTGAAATGCGGTATGAAATCAGGGTGCAGAAGAGGATATACCGTGATCCGAATTCCGGCTACGGGGCGGCTCGGTTCGGTGAGGGACTTTTTCGTTACAATGTTCAGGCTGCCGTGCGCTGTGCTCGTCCTTTACCGAATGTGCTTTGTGTTTTACCTCTCTGCTTTGTGAGTTTAGTCGTGATACACATATATGTTTATTTCTACTGACCGTGGTTCAGCTCGATGGCGGTGGCGCCCCCTGGGGTAGCTGCCGCTTGACTAGCTACTAAACGGCTGTGATTATCGGAGTCGTTTCCGGTATTTTTTTATCTGCCCGTTTGATGTTTTTACTTTTATTTTTACATCATTTTGATGGCATGCATACTCTCTGTCATTATGTATCATTTGTATCGTTTGTGTAATACCTTTTAATTTAGCTGTTGTAACACGTACATGCACCTAGAAAGATATCCGGTTCAATATTCGTTTGATTCTTCAGTCACTGTCATAATTTCTAACATGGGTTCTCGCGTCCTGTTTATGATTTTGCTTTCAGATGCATTTATCTGCATTTATATCCCAGCTTTAGAACGTCTCATGTCTGCCCAACCAAAAACTTTTCTCGTGCAGCTCCAGTCAAAAGCCAAGGCATGGGATGCAGGCGATGGTTGAAATGTCTATCCCGTAGTCCTCCATCCGCCCGCTGCACCAGCAGGCACTTCTCGACCCCGTCAGGCGTGTGCCAGGAGCGCCCACCCAGATCAAGTCTGAGTTGACATTCACATAGAAACTCCATAAGCCTTCAGAGCAGGGAACACTAACAGCGCCCGACCTTAGATACACTAAAGCCAGTGAAACGGCCCTATGCAAGACGAATGTGGCGGGGAGGGGAACGGGGAGACGGCGTCTTTTGTTCACGGTAACATCAGGTGCCGGACGTTGCAGGTTGCCTGCGCATTGATGTGAATACTACACCGATTTTCCGGTGCGTAAATTTTCATTGTCTTGCTCATTGCGCTTTCATTCATCACGGTAACGATAAGACCGTTCACCTAAGGCGCTGACCTGGATGCGCACCTGCATGTCACTCTGACCGTCGACGAAGCTTGTGAAGTTTTTTAAACGCGTTCCACAACATTCCAGTGGTTACCGATCGACCGGCGAGGACTTCATTGTTTTCTTGATGTGCTTCACCTGATTTGTGTGCGTTTGAGTAAATGTGAGTGGGTTTTGGGGCCGTCTATGCCTAAACTGAATAAAAACTCAGACATCTATTGGTTATATACTAATGTATGAAATATTACATTTTGATAATGAAATAGTCAAAATGCTTTAGGATTCTTTTGTGATCTCATCTGGGAAAAATGGCTCGATCGCTCGCGCTGAAGACGTGAGGGTTGGTCCGTGAGCCACCACGTTAGGCACGCACACGCATAGGTCAAAATACCACTATGCAGAACATGGTCGGGGCCGTGATATGACAGCACAAGTATTGAATTTAAAATCCGATGTCTAAGTATGGAGTAACAGGTCAAGGTGGCCATCAAAATGCAGCAACGTCATCGGAATGAGATCAGACTCGGTCTGCTGTGATAATATGATCACGCAACTCTGGTAAAGTGATCACTTATGTGTGCTGGACCAAATCTGTGACGCCATCATTGGCCTAAAAGTAAAAATGTAAACGTCATAACATCACACGGCTCGGCGCTATCGATTACCGAATCAGCCGCATCGAGCGAATGGCTCTCGAGATAAACGCGTTAAACGACTCTCCCCCTCCCCCCAGTCACAGCAGGGTGGCGAAATACTCCAGCCAATGCTGGGTTAAGCCACGGCAGCCTTCCATTTGTTCTGCCTTATTCCCTCTTCCCTATTCCCGGAGGGCTAGACGGTACGGCCGATTGCGGGCAGAGAGGGGTTCGGCCCCCCCCCCCCCCGAGATCTCGAGAACTACACATGCGATTTCATCGTAACAAACGGCAATCGATTTGCCATTACGTAAACTGCACTTTTAAAAAAGAAGTTTTCAAAACTTTGGAAGGGGTTAATACAAGGGGCAAAAATATGAAAATGGGGATATTTGGTCTTCTTATAACTCCGTTGTTTACGGACCGATTTCGATGAAACTGGCATGAATCAAAAGATTCATGCCAATTTGGACTTTTGCCAATGGATGGAGCTTTTACCACTGGTACACACATTTGGAATCTTGAGAAAATTCATAGGCGTTCACAGCGTTTCAAGAATAGGAAAATTAGTTTTTCAACAACTGATTAGTTTTTCAACAACACAAAACTTAAAAGTGCTTTTTGGCCTCTGCTAGTCATGTGATGCTAAAGGAGTACAAACTGTATTACTAAGTTTGCATAATGTTAGCATAGGCGGTACCAGGGACATGAAAAAAGGGGGAACTGTCATGGTCGCATGTTCTTTAGGTCAGCTTGTAACCTTTAACCTAAAATGATCTGCGGTGACCTTGGAGTCACTTGAAATAGTCTCGTGTGCATCTAATATTATCGGGAAGCGTTTTCCATCATTTGAATTCACTCTGTTTCAAAAATTCCATTTTACTACTATTGTGATAGAGGTGTACGCGCACTGACATTTTACGTCATAGCTCCGTGACCCGACCTGATATCAAGCTGGAACTTGATACACAAGTAGAGGGCACCCTTCTACGTCATGTATATTCCGGATTGGCATTTGAAAAATGGCGCCGAAATTATTACTGTAAAACCAAATTTTTACTTCTGACCCTGGCCTGACCATGTCAAGTGACCTCAGATGAACAAAACTGTATTTGTACTATTTACCCAACTATTTACCTGTACATCCATTTTAAGTTTTAAGTTTTATCTTAAAACACAATTTTTTATTTTTTATTTAGTGTTTTATTATTTAGTTTATCATTATTATATAACTATTTATTTATTTAATTTCACAAACCCAACGGCAGTCATTTTCCATTTAACCTCAACACGGCCAAAAATGGCCTGAGGTGCCTCCCAAAAACGTTGCCTGGCTCCGCCCATGAGTAAAACGGAATTTTGAAACTTTGTCACGGTACGTAGAAAGAATAGCTAAGATAAGTCACCAAGTTTCGTGAAGCTGCGTCAAAAACCCTGAAATTGGCAAGCAAAAAACCCGAGGCAGGGCGGATTCAGCCTCCCCCCGCCGGAAATAGGGTTCTAATCCGGTTCACACCGCGCCCCTCCATTGTGGTCTCCGGATCCCGATCAGCTCCGCACCGCCCAAAGCAAGAACACCACACTGTTCCTGACTACCCCCAGTCAGCTGTTGTGTGAGATGTAACCGGATGAAAATCCCGGGTACGGTGAGCACAGGCGGCGAAACGGTGGGGGGACTCGAGGGCAATGCTCCCCCCCCCCCACCAAGTGGCGAAATTTAGCATTAACCCTATGACGTTGCATGGAAAGAAACGGCTCGAAAAGAAGCCGGTGCCCCCACACCTCGCCCTTGCCGGTACACGTTCTGCCCCTAATGCCGGTGAGGTCTGGCACCGACAACGTCACGTGACGGTGGCCTCGGGGTTCGAGGTCCATGTAGCTGTGCCGTAGGAAGGACGACTGAACGGCGAACGAGTTGCTTGCATGGAATATAAATTGACATTCCTGCCACAGCTGATGCATTTTCGTTCGGGAAAAGCTTCATGGTATCGATTCACATGGTCCCCATGGCGAACGGCGTCCGGGACCACCAGGGCGGACGGCAGCCAGCTGAATTCTGTAGTGTAGTGTAGTGGCAGTGAATGGCATATTTGCCTTCAAGCACAGCCGGACCAGTGTGACTGCGCCGGGCCGGTCATATTTCAAAAATATTTCGACGAGAATTTCCCTTTTTGGCGTGCCATTTCCCCAGATACCCTGTTTCGTTGGTTTCCATACCCAAACACTGTAATAATACTGGTCCCGTCCGAACACCTATATTTGCAACGTACAAAAAATGGTAAAACCATGCCAGGTACAATCAATAAATGATACAAATGAATGGCAGAACGGCGCGCAGTGCTCATCGCAGGCAGGACGTATGGCGGCCGCGGCCGCGAAGTGAGGGCTAGACGAGCGAGCCAGGGCGCCAGCTCATCCGGCCAGACCCCGACGTAGCCGTTACAAGAAGACCTGCTTTAAAACCTTATTTAATTAAAAGATATTTTGAAATTTGTTTATCTATTTTAACACATTTCACCTAGTACACTTTTGTGTAGGTATCTGGCCGCTAGGAGTGTTGCGTATTTGCACAGTGTCCATTAAAACGTCAATATAGCTGGTGCAATAAAGTTACAGTACACAAATAAAATACGCGGTGATTTGCTACCAGATGGTAACGTCTTTGCTCAGCAAGGAAAGAGAAACGAAGTTTTCACCAATTTTCGTCCGAAGGCAGCTTTGATTTGCAAAAATTAATTAACCTAAATAATCAGGTATCCACAGCCGATAAGTTTCTCCAGTTTTCGGCCTATATCCCAAGATCCCCAGATCCGAGCCCATTTCCCTAGAAAAGGGAAACTTGCAGTTTTGTGTTTCCTTAATCACCATGTGTTCACAATGATCCGAACAATGACGGCCACAGCAGTTGAATTAATGTCCAAAAGTGGTATAGCACACTGACATCTTGAGAGGGTCGGACGACTCAAGTGTTAGTTTGTAGGGCATGGGACACTTAAATTAATTCAAGGTTTCATCCGTCGATAGTGTATTTTTACCCATCACACTACCTCCGCGGCATTAAACCGTTAAGTTGTGCTCTGAGCCCTCTGATGACAGTCTCCAAATTTTCTGACATCATTTCATAATGCCTGCCAAATTTCATGCAATGCAAGCCAACGGCTAAAAATTCTGAGGTCTCTGGAACCGCCCATCGGCGGTGCGAAGGAGGCTCGGGCGTCCACCATTGGGAATGTTAACTCCGTGGAGCTGTTCACTCGACCTTCTTCGAGGCTTGTGAGATCTGTAGGATCCACCAGGGAGCAGAGGGCTTATCTTCAGGCAGATCTCTCTGGGACTGGAGCCGCCCGTTGGTTACTGTACGGAGGAAGTCTCCTGCTCAGGGAGACGAACAGGCAGTGCGTTCTGGTGGAGATATGATACATGTGATCTAGGCGCGAGGCAGCCACCACGCGAGGACAAATGTATCTGTGACTTTATTGATTTGCTTGTGAGCAACGCAAGCATACTTTCGCGCCATAAACAGCACCAACTGGCGTGCATGGTCTCGTCAAAGATGGCGCCAGAATAAACCTAACCCCGTCAAAACTGGAAACCCAGCCGATTTCGGCCAACTTATTTTGGGGTTTCAGAGCATTTTTTTTAATCTTCATGTCTGCATAAAGAGAAGTTAAATTTGCAATCCCAATGGGGCATGGCACCCTTGCTCCACCCCCCCCCCCTTGCTACGCCCTTCCTGGTATGTAATCGTGTCGTGACCTGACTCTGAATAATGAAATACACGTACGGCGCACCAGTCATGGGCTTTCTCACGCTATAAAACAGTGTCATGGCGTGAACGTCCTTGTGACAGCTGACGAGGGATATGGTTTGATCCGCGTGATAACCAGACGTGGATAGGGAGAGGCCATGTGTGTGTCTGGTTTTACGTAAATGTTGACAGCTAAATCACCACCAGAAGCATCGTGTCGTAAACATTGTTTTTTGTTGAGTATGAAACATAGCACTGCAATCGCACTTACACTTCGACCCAGTAGCGCGCGAAATAATTACATTAGGAGTACACACGGTGTCCATGACTGCGTGGACCATCGATTCTGTCCAGTTTATTACACATTCCGTGTTTACTGTCTAGCCGGGCTCTTGATCCTGGCACGCCGAAGTCAAAGTCAGCTCGTTCCGTCCAGGACTTACACGAAGTTGACACGGGTCTGAGAAACTTCTCAAAATAATCAGGACAAGTTTTCGTGATAGCGCCGGAAGTGCAAAACTCAGAATTGCAGCCGTCGAAGTTTGTTAGCTAATTACGCTCTAGGAGTCGTAGAAGAAGTCTTGCAGGGCAAAGAAGCGTTATGAAAATCGACCGCCATACCAGGAAACAACAACACCTCAGTTCTCTTCAGAATGTCACAAATATTACGTTCACAGTACGTTAATAAAACGCGAATTTTTCCACTCTCGGGTCGATCAGAGGGCGTGTAAATTAATGTGGTGGTATGCGCGAGTGACACTGCTGATTCAGTTCATGAACGAGCCAAAGGTGAAACTGAATCTTCAACCCTCGCCCAACCGCCCAGTCTGTTGTCTGACTGTGTTATCCTTCATTATCTTAATATGGGACGACAATAAATAAACATTTTCAGACGCTCCTGATTGGCAGGATCATACGTATCTCACCCATGAATGACACACTTTACAGGACAGAGAGCCGGTGGCTCCATCAGCTTAAGATAACCTTAGCACAGCCTCTATGGCGTTACCTAGGAAGAAACTGCCTTGAAATCAACTTTAAAAACGCGTCCACCAGACGTGTGCCGGCGTCCCGATGGAACGTGTCCCGGGCCGAGTCTCGCCGATTGGCGATAGCGGGCTGGTCGTGTCGCTGACGCATACATCTGGACTGAAGTGGGCCGGAAAGCTGTCACGCTTATCACACTGATTAGATTTAGCCGCCGCTACATGAGTGAAACGAGACTTGATGGTGCAGTTCGAGTTCGCGGAACTGGGACCGAGCGGCTGGCACGATCTGAGATCTCGCCAGGGGCTCAGATCTAGGCAGGGCAAGCTTCTAGAGTCGACTGGCAGCAAACCCCACGCTGAGGCGCTTAGAAGCAAACCTTGTTATTCAGCATGCAATCGAAGAGCTTCGATCGCAATCACAGCTCTGTGAAACGGCAACGTCCTGTATGTCTCACAGGTCCCCCTTGAACGGCTCCAAAATGTAATTAATCCCAGTGTTCCAAGGCTGGCCGCCTTCGACAGAGGCGGCGGGAAGGCGACTTGGTAATATAGCTTGGCCATTTTAATTCAAACGGTGATCCTGCAGGTGATTTCAGAGAAGGTTGTGTTAGTGGATTCCGGTTTCCGTTTCTATTGGATCCATCGGGCCTATAGGATCCCTTTAAGATGTTTCTGAGCGAACCCAGAACGCCTGCTGACGATGGCTAGGGACTGCATTACTGTTACCGTACAACTCGACGCTTTCGATTTCGTTCTGATCCTCTCCAGGATGAAAAAAGGCAAAAAGTTACTGACTCAATTCGTGGTCTCTGCTTCAAATGATGTTATCCCGAGCAGCGTCCAAAGCGCGGAGGTAATTGGCACCATGACGTTGAATTATATCAGCCAAGGCGTCTGATAAGACTGCCGCACAAAACCGGTTCGCTGGTACATCATGGCATTATAATCTGAAGGTAAACAGTTACATTACGCCCGCAAACAATGAGGTTATTTAAGCTGTTCTCATATAGGGGGAATGGGGTCAGAAGCCCCACACCGATTTTTCTATGCTTGTCATTTCCATGGTTTTGACGCAGCTACACGAAACTTCGTCACTTTCCCTACTAATTTTTCCCACCTATTATGCAAGTTTTTTATAATCTCGTATTGCCCACGGTTTGAGTCCAGTCATTTTTTGGGTGCCATCCTAAGCCATTTTGGCACTGCTCAATGGAAAATAAAAATACCTTAAGACTTGATATATAAGTATATAGATAAACGACTGATAAACAAACAAAAATATCTTTGTAGATCCGACGTTACTTCACAAGGTCAGAGCTCGATTCAGTTCATGAACAAGCCAAAAGTGTGTTCGTAAACTGAGTCCTTTACCCGGCACTGCCTGGCGCGTTATTGTACCCGCGACCGCCGGGGGTGTCAAAAATGACCCCCTGCTATCTCGGGACCTAACCGTCGGATCTGAACCGGTCTATCACCAATCGATAGAGCTGAGTCTTGTCATTCAGGAACTACTACGTAAGCCTTGGTCACGCCGCTGGTGACGTCACAGGTCACATAACACGACACACGCATAACACGACGTCCGGAAAACTGACACCGGTTCGTACATCACATCATCGGCAATATCATCGGCACAGGTCTTAGACCTTTCAGCTGGGTATAAAACGAAACGCCACCCTCTTCTGCATCAGAAGCGAGCCAAAATGTAAAAAAAAAATGTTGGATCAATGCCAACCTAGGTCAGGTGAAACACTGACCTTACTTAAAATGCCATAGATTGATACTTGCAGCCGTTTTGATTCACGTGATAGAAAGGACGAAAGTGAAACCTTCTGATGGTCACTTTTGAATTACCTCCTTTTATCCTGCCAAAATCAGTCTAAGTTAGGTCAGATAAGGTTGCATTACTCTTCCTGACACAGAGCAATAATTACCCGATGGGATTCTTAACTGCGCCCAGTACAGAACTGAAATGACATCTCGTGATAATTAACTCTATTCTATCTGCTCTGTATTGGGTCAGGGTCAAGCCAGGTTCGGACAGAAAGTATTTTTTTCTGATGACGAACAATAATTGCTCTCTGCTGCGACTGAACTATCTCCCACAGACGACGCTGTATTTCATTTCACTTTTACATCCACCTACGACGCGACCTGACATGACCTCGCGTTGCATTTGGTGAACCTTGCCAAGAGGCACATATAGGTTGGCTTGTCTGGCTCGAATGATTGGGAAGGCCAGCGGCAACCATTTCTATCATCCGCAATGCAAATCAGTCCAATGCTCATCATGCATGCAACCTAGCATGATCTCTAATGCCGACGTGTCACGGTTGTACATCCTTTTGGTAACCGTGTCCTATGTAAATCCAAATAATCCACCCATCATGTTCGCAAATATATTTAAAAAACCCAAGCATGTTCACGTCATCGCCCCAGAGGCGAAAACATGCATGCAAGGGTTCACTCATGACGTCATATTTCCGTGACCTGATCTAGCATGGGAATGGTTTTGATATCAAAATATGTAATACTGATTGGTGAAAGGTACTAAAAATTTGGTTCTGTTGGCTTTAACGGTTGACGTTATTTACGAAAAACCGAGGGGTGTCTAATCTGACACTCCCCCCAGGCGGTGCAGAGTTAACGTTCCCCCAACCACCCAATCCTTCGTGTACCTGATAGGTTCAGATCAAGGTCAAAGTCCAAACTTTGGTTCTATGAAAATATTTCCAGCGATAATTCCAGAAATGCAAAATACGGACAACATATGATTCAGCACAGTGTCCTCTACTTGTGCTTCAGGTTTACGCCGATACCAGATCAGGTCACGTAGACCTAAAATCCCCAAGTTTGTAACCCCTGTCACGTCGGCAATAAACAGGACTTTCAGAAATATAGTCACTGCCATTGACTGGAAATGTGTTCAAAGGAAATGGAATGAACTCCAGGCCATTTCATGTGACTCTAAGATCGTCTGTGGTTACTGATGCCGAATGTCTTTAGTTGATCTGACGAAGATGCGACTATTACAGTTTCTCTTTTTCATATCCATGGCGTCCCCTAGGCCAACATTATGCAAACAATTCATGCGATTTGTGTTTGTAAGTATATCATGACTAATAAAAGTCAAAACAAAATATTGCTGACTTCTTTATTAATTCATTTTCCTGAGAAAAAGCACATTCTTCTTATTTTTCAAGCACTTTACACGCCTATGAATTATCTCAGAATTCCAAATGCGTGGACCAATGGGAAAGTCCCAACGATTACCTTTCGACTCCCGCCAATTGCACAACACCGGTCCATAAACAGCGGTGTTATAAGAAATACAAAATGACCCGTTCTGACTTTCCCCTCCCCTTGCACCACCCCTTTCGAGATTTCCAAAACTTCTTTCCGTAACAATGTGGTTTACATCATGACGAATCGATTGCAGTTTGTTGCGATGTAATCGGATGGGCCGTTCTCGAGTTCTCGGGGGGAGGGGGCAAGCAAGCATCCAACATTTGGTTTCATAAGAATATTTTCGACGCTCATCCGCAAAATTCAACATCCCGAACATATGTAACTCAACACAGTGTGTTCTATCGGCGTTTCAGGTTGCAGGTCTCTGTCAGGTCCAGTCACGGAGCTATGGCCTAAATGTCCGCGTGTACCCTGTTTCATGACAGTCATAAATTCTAAAACTAAATTTTACGATTCTAAAAATACAATGCATTCAAATGCCCGGAAACATTTTCAAGCACTATGAGACGGACGCAAGGTCATTCGATGTTACTCTGAGATCATTTGGGGTAATTTTAAGTCAAACGTTGCAAGTTGGCCTGATGAACTTGCCACCACGACAATCCCCGTTTTTCATGTCCCTGACGCCGCAAATGATAACATTATACAAATGATGTAATACGGTTTGTACTTTTTAAGTGTAACGTTATTAATCACAGCTGGCAAAATCAACTCTTATGTTGATTCAGCTTTCAAAAAGTGTACTTCCAATTTTACAAGCCCTGTGAAAGCCCATGAATTTTCTCAAAACTATAAACGTATAGGTTACCGGAAAACCCCCATCCATTAGCTCTCGATTCATGCCATTTTCATCAACATCGGTTAACAAACGTCGGAGCTATAAACAGCCATAAAATCCCTGCTGACTTCCTCTCCGTACCCACTGCTTTCAAAATTTTCAAGATTTCTTTTTAGAAAAAAAAAATTGGTTAACACTATGGGGCTAAGACTATTTAGCTAACACTATCGGCTGTTATTTGTTGCGATGAAATCGGCGTGATAGTTCCCCAGATCTCAGGGGGAGGGGGCCGAATAAGCTCCTTCCCCGCCACACTGGAATTCGCCCTAGCGTACGGACACGGGAATAGAATTAAGGCCACAGAACTTCCTCACATGATACTGCTAAAATCTTTCGAGATTTTCGAAATTCCCACATGCGTGTATTTTACGAAATATATAAATAATAAGACGGGTTTAAACGGCGCCTTTGCAATGAACAGGTT
The DNA here is from genome assembly GCA_030062745.1 of Capitulum mitella. Classification (NCBI taxonomy): domain Eukaryota; kingdom Metazoa; phylum Arthropoda; class Thecostraca; order Pollicipedomorpha; family Pollicipedidae; genus Capitulum; species Capitulum mitella. Next base: position 11,649,869 of record CP099842.1, read on the forward strand.
TTGGACGTTTCTCCTTGTGCCATGATTGTTCATCCAGGAAAAGATATTCCAGAAACATCTGCGAATTACATTAAATCAAGCTAGAAAGCAAGGATTCGGAACTCTGGTTTTCATCGATAATATAGCTGCGTTTGCTCCCTCACTCCTGAACTAGCTAGGTCATGCGCGGCAGGAAGCAGACATCGCAAGCAAATTATCGATGGTTCCATGATGTATCAATGGTCACTCATCTCGTACCAGTAAATGTTACCACTGGAGAGTTCTGGAAGTAAATGCAAAACTACTAGTGTATATTTCATGATAAAACTGCGATATTTTTCCCGCAAATCTGCTTTCATCAACAGTCAGCCAGCCAAATCGCCTGAGCAGAGACTGCCGCGCACAGTCGGCCGGCCGTTTGCATCGGCCCATAACGCAGAGGTAGAAATGTTACAATAAGCCAGTGCAACGCGGCTGTTTAAACGAAAATAAGCACAATATCCAATTTCCTGTGAGCGAGTCGTCAGAAATGTTAATATGCGACTTGCGGTAAGGTCTTTTGAGATTATTAAAATGCCGTCATAAATTTCCGACACACGTTTCTAGTCATTTCAATATAATAGTGCCAGTTTAAACATAGCCATGCCGACATAAATTTCCGACACACGTTTCTAGTCATTTCAATATAATAGTGCCGGTTTAAACATAGCCAAGCCGACATAAATTTCCGACACACGTTTCTAGTCATTTCAATATAACAGTGCCGGTTTAAACATAGCCGACGCATTGAGTAGTTTCAGACATTCCGCCGAAGGCTGAAACTGTTGATCAAAAGTTCTTAATTAACGAGTGAATTGCATTCAAACAGGCCAGCAGCAAAAAGCAAGCGAAGCGAGCAAACAAAACTCTGGCTTTCATCGATAGCATGACTGCGTTCACTCGCTTATTCCGTCCCAACTTTATTATGACGCTTTCCATTGTATGCGACGTAATACGTTTATTCATTTCTTTTTCTGTTTTTGTTTCTGCTAACGTTGGCTGGTCTCGACCCGGGTGTGTCGTTATGCAGCATCTAACAATAAGACAATGATTGAGTCACGGGTGGGATTCATTGCAAATTAACTTCGTAATTCCAAAATACAGACTTCTGCACACTGTTAGTACCTTACAATTGATTTATAACACTACGTTAAAAAGTCAAGGTTGTTTGCCAAAAACGCGCCCACAAGGCACAGAAATGAACGGTGGCGAAACACGGCAGTCAGTCCTGGGTTAACCAGGCACCCCCTAACGTGTTTTTTTTTTATGCCCGCGACCGTCTGGGGGTGTCCAGAAGGACATCCACCGGTTATCCTAGGATCATAAGTCGACAGCCCTGAGTCCTGGTTCGGAAAATACTGTGTAAGTTCTGGTCACGTGGCTGATGATGTCACAGGTCACGCAAAACGCATAACACGACGTCGGAGAAACTGACACCGGTCCGTACATCATATCGACAGGTCTTAGAGTCTTCAGCTGGGTATCAAACGAAAGATGACGATCTCCAGCATCAGAGGCATGACCAATGTAATGAAAATGGGGGGTCGAGGTCAACCTACACCAGGTGAAATAATGATCTTACTTTATATGCCAAGATCGATACTAACTCGCAGCTGTTTTGATCCACGTGACAGAAAAGACGGGAATGAAACCTGATGATCATTCTGCATTACCTGCTTTTCATCCCGTCAAGGTCATTGTTGGTTAGGTCAGATACGGTAGCATTGCTCTTCTTGACAAAGGGTAACAGTTACTCCTTGAGATTTTTAGCTGCGTGAGCACAGAACTGAAGTGACATCATGTGGTAATTAAATCTCTGTCTGCTCCTTGTCGTTCCAAGATAAAACCAAGTCAGGAAAGGCCGTTATTTTTATTTTTCTAACTAGGAACAATAATTGCTCTCTGCTGCTAATAAATGATCTTCCACAGACAGTGTTGTGTTTCATTCGTTTTGCCACCATCCTCTGACGTGGCCGGACATGACCTCACGTTGCATTTGATGAGCCTTTGGTGAGCCTTGCCAAGAGGTGCAGATAAATTTGCTTGTCTGGCTTGAACGATGGGGAAGGTCAGCGGCAACCACTTCTATCACACACAATGCAAATCGGTGCAACTGTCATCATGCATGTGACCCAGCATGACCTCTGATGTTCACGTGTCACGGTTGTATATCCTGTCGGGGACTGTGCACTATGTAAATCCAAGTAATCCATGCAATATAATCTCGAACATAATTAAAAAAGCACGCATGTCCACGCAACCGCCCAAAGAGGCGAAAACAAGCATGCAAAGTTTCACTTATGACGTCGTATCTCCATGACCTGACCTGGCATGGACATGGTTTTGCAGTCAAAGTATACAGAATTGATTGATACACAGGTACTGAAAGTTTGGTTGGGCTAGCTTTAACGGTTGAGAAATTTTTTCACGGAAAAACTGAGAGGGGTGCCCTATTTGACAACCCCAGACCGCGCCGAGTTAAGATGAAGTGGCCTCTGCAACCTTCGGCCGAAAAAGGGGTCGTCACCATGGCCTATAATTTTAACATGACACGCATTGTTGCATTGTGGCATGCAAAGCAGACACATTATAGCCAACAAAGCGGATCACACCTGTTGCTTAATCTGATGGTGTAGTAAAAAAAAAGATCATGTTAAATGGAATGTCATGAGAAAGCCTGAAAAAACTATTGAAAATGGAAGATAGTTCAGTTATTCCGTGCCTGGTTTTCTCATGATACAAAATGACTTTCATTAAGAAAAACCCCGGCTCGGAACCAGGCTACCTAAATCAGCTCAGCGCGGGGGAAAGTGGAAGGCGATATAAGTATTCGAGGACATCAAAAAAACACAGGCAAAACACCCTCTGAAAACAGCCACATGTTTAGGATTTCCACCATATCATCCAGTGAGTCCACCACTGATTGGCCCTGCGCCGGAAACAGGAACTAAGCTTGTATGCCCTTTGTGCTGTTGAACGCGCCGCCGATAACCACGTCCATTGTACATGTTGCAAGCAAAACAAAACATTCAGATGACATAGTGTTGGCCGAGCTGGGGTTCGTCCAGATATGTTCAGACGGCGGAAAACGTCACCTGGGCTGAATCGCTGCTCGCCATCTCCAGGCGACAACTTTAAAAATATGATGTTGTAGTGCGAAACGGTCATGCTTGCGTGGGAAATATTGCCGCCCTTCCGATGTCCTCAAGTAGTGTTCGCAGTTAAACCTTGCAACATGGGCAATTCCAATGTTTGTGCCTACAGCTGAAATACCCCTGCTGCCGCCCTATCCTGTCCAATTCACTCAGTGCAAATTTATTCATTAAATTCCGTCCGGACCGTTTGCTAAATTAACCTCTAAAGATAGACTTCACCGCCTAGACGGAGACGAATCCAGCTGGCTCTTTGTACCGAGGCTCGGTTGAGTGGTCCCGCTCTCTGTTCGCAAGAACCGATCCTAAATCATTCACGGTGTTCAGAATACGTCTGGAAATTGGTGTTTGTACCTGTTAAATATATTGTGAATATCATTTTCCCTGCAAAATGAGCTCGCAAGCATTTGTCCCAGTGGGACGTAGTGTGTAACCAAAAATCCAACTACATCGCGCGATAGCCTATTCCTTTCTGATTCATTTCGTCACAGTAACATGCATACAGCTCATCACAGAAATTTCGTATCTATCATCAGTTTACTATATAGCAATGCATGGCTATTTTTGCGTTATGCGCGGTTAAAAAATCGCCAGTCTAGTTACATTCTTTGCTTGTTATCAATACTGCAATGAAACTGTACCTCATGTACAAAGTCTACCTGTGGTTTCGGAACGAGGGCAGATCATTCCCTCTAATACAAAAAAATATCACGTACTTTCGTAATATGATGATGATGATGATGATAATGAACTGATCTTGACATCTGCGCAGCAAGGAGGCCTTCATGTAACGAATGTTGCCATTTTATATTTGATGGAACTTTTTCTTAGTTTCAGTTTCAACATAATCCAGTTTCAACATAATCCTAAATGTGTGTTCATCAGTTTCAATGACGTTTTATGTGTTACGGATACGTGCTCGTCTGACGCACCTAGTTATCAGTACGCCAAAGAAATCCACTTGCTTTGTTGAGGTTTTCCGCGCGGAGGCATTCTTCTGCTTCTGCATGGAGAATCACCCCTTAAAATGTTCGCGGCAAGTTTTACGTTTTACGTGCCTTGCAGTACAGTCCTTTACACACCAAAAATCTTGATCTTCTCACGGCAGAGGTGAAGGGCTCGTTGGGCTGGGTTCAGGCGCAGAGCCACACGAGTTCAGGCGTCAGGTATGCGGTCCACGCCACACCCATAACTGAATGTCACAATTAAAAAAAATAATGATAAATCATAACATAAAACGTCATCGCATAGAACGCCAATGCACCTTTTCCTGAGAAAAATGGGCACACGGTTCAACCAAGGTCATGCAGTACCTACCATATCAATCACAGGTTAGTTTTAAGGATGCTTGATGTGATTCACAAAACTCAGTAAGCTCCATGGAAATCCATTAAATAATGCCTTTAAGTACTCGAGTCTGCAACAAAAGCAAATATACGAATGAGTTTCACTGACGGTCTTACGTCGTAATTTACACTGTGTTTTGAAAATCCCAGCTATCTAAATGAAGCCTTCGAGGACCTTGTGTGTGGTCATGGTCTACGTTACCTCTCGTTGCATTATTCAACATACGGTTCATTAGCGGCCATGTTGTGTCATCACTTCATCGATTAAGATAAAAAAAAAAAAACGAAAAACGACAAAATCGCAACATATCGTCTTTGCACTCTCCACTGAAAATGCGTAGTCCATGATACGAGTTTCAAAAAGTTCCAGAGTTGCATGTTGAAATTTAATTATAGTCATACTGCCACAGAACCTCAAAGCAGCAATTAAATATGAACAGCAGTTTCGATGCTGATCAGACACATCGAGCGGTCATCTATGTTGCCGTCATTTGCATCACTCCTGTCATAAACAGATTTTTCGGTTTGTCCCCCTACCAAACATTCGTGGCACCATTACTGACCCGAGTCACATTCACACATCTGAGATTAGCCCGGTGTAAGGACCGTTTCTGTGTAAAGCGAGTGGATTTTTCGTTCACACTAGGCCTGCAACTCAATACTTTCGGAGCTTCTCCGCCCCCACGGTTTTCCCCCGGAGTCTTCTTTGTTGTTTTCTTTTCTGCTGATTTTTGACAACATGAACTGGCCTATGCCAACGACCTTCAGCAGAAAAGGTCTGCGCACATTGCAAGGTAATGGCATATCAACAACTCTAAATAGTTACAATCGGCTGAAAAATAGCTGTGATTTGTGATGATTCCGTCGAAACGTTATCTTTCGATAAGTATAAGAAACTTTGGGAGTAATAATTTGTTGAAAGCTTTATATTCCACTGCAGAATTCAAGCGCACTTTGAGTCATCAACAAATTGGGTAAGTTTGCAAATATGTTCTGGTGCAGTTTGATGATGGCATTGTCAAAAAATCGCTTCCTCAGTATCCATGGCACCCATGTTCAATGCATTACAAAAAAGGCATTGAGGATTATTGAAAACAAGTCCTACTTATGTCCCTCAAATAATATGCTCATACAACATTTGTTGCTGAAATGCACAGACATTGTGAAGAAGTAAAACATTAACATTTTCGGATTTTTTTAACCATACGCTGCTTCCTTTTATGATGGGAAACTCTCGATTGCATGAAGAACCACCAGACATCAATGAACAAATCTACTTCCATTTTTCGTGTTTTCCCACATATTACAGGCTTTCCTCTACCGCTACTAGGCTCAAACACATGGAATGACATATTAGCAAAATATTTTCTAGAGTGTCTGGTAGCCAGAGAAATAAAAGATCTGCTAAAAGTGTTCTAAATAAATTCATTCTGAATAACTATAGAGTTCCGCTATAAAAGCAGCATTAGAGAGGGGAATCAAATTTAATGTTGTGAGTTAAGTCTCTCCGACAAAAGTGTTCTTTTTTGTTCATTTTCGACTTCAAATTCGTCTTGTTTTGAACTAACCCAACTTTAAATTCTTCTACGGTTTTCCTCGCGTTCCGGGCGGCGTTACCAGCTTCCTACCTAACGGATCGCGAGGCACATCAGACTGGCCAGCATGGGTGGCGGGGCAGGGACGTAGCCAAAGGGTGCCGTGTAGGCCATGCCCCCTTCCCCCTGAGCCAAGCGGTCTGCACTAGATATGTAGCGATTTCGCAGAAATACGGAAAAGTGATCATACGCATGCTGCAAAAGCACGTGTATGACGCTTTTGTATGTGTATGTGTATTTGCCTGCAAAAACAAATTTATATGTTTTCCTGTGCGCGAAATGTGAGGTAATGCTGTAATAATGTGAGGTAATGTGAGGTGCTATATCGTATAAATTTCGTCATATCCCAGTGGCATATCACAAAATTTGACATCGCCCCCCCCCCCCCCCACCTGAGGAAAATGCTTGCTACGTGCCTGCGGCGGGAGTATATAGAACGGGCGTCATATGACCACGTAGTCGGAACGCCCCAAAGCCCAATTACACACACGGGAGTAGATAGAAAACTGCGGGGAGTGGTGCGATCCCAAGTGCTTTCTTGAAGCAGTAAAGAAACCTTGGCACGTAACATAAATGGGTCACACGGGCATGGAAAGGCCCAACTACCCTGTGATTATCCCTCGTCCGGCGTTTTTTGGGACCGTCATTTTAGGACCCCTTGGGGTTTTTCTTAAATAACTTTTAGTGGCGAAAGATAGAGCGCTGATTTCTGTTGTAGCAGATTTTGGAACATTTGTGCACCTCGAGGCAGGTTTTCAATTTTTTTTTCATTCAATAGGTCGTGACCCGAAACTTTTTTAACCCGTCCCCGACTGGGGGGGGGCAGTTGACTGCCCCCCCTGAGGTTTTTCTGGGACTGCGAGAGAACCAACAAACACAGAGTTACGAAACTTTGTGTACCTTTTGCTCCATCAATTTTACGTCTCGTGTCAAAATTTTGACCTCAGGTCAGGCCAGGTGCCTAACCTAGGTCAGGTCAAACAGACCTATGTCAAAAAAAGTTTAGCGCCCTCTAACTTTTTCGCAAAACAGGATATCTCAATAATACTTTCAGGGATTAATGACCGTGATAGATGCAACAAATCTGCTATCTCAGATTTTTCGGAGTTTTCCGGGTCATTGACCTAAGGTCAAGCCCATTTTTAAGACATATCGCCGTTTTTTCGGAAATTGACGGAATATTCCATAACATTTTTGGTGTGGAGTGAAGCAGACATCTAATTACCGTCATTGGGCAAAATATCACTGACTTCCATTCATTGACCTGAGGTCAGGTCACGAATAACTGTAGTGGGCCAAAATGAACCGCCGTCAAAATCAGCGATGAATTACTCAGAATGGGTAGAAAATGGCAGAACTAGCTTGCACAGACGTAATTAATACGAGGAACCTCAAAAAGTTTGAAAAAGTAGCATATTTTGCAAATAAACAGGCTCTCGCGAATAAAGCTCCGCCAACTTTGTAGATTGGTACCTAATCAATTTTTCCAAAATTTAAGCATGAGAAACCATCACAAGAACCACAAAGATGAATAAAATTGACATAAATCGTCTTTTTTCGCGAAAATAAAGCAACGCTAAAATTAGTTCCCGTCAATTTGGTACCGCATACGGCCGCGGCGCACACTGACGGCTGACGGGAGAATTACGGTGTCTTTAACTCAACGTTTCGGCGTATATGTTGAACAAATCTGGGGAAATTAGACGTAGATCGGCATCCGCGGACATTTACTTGTGCGTTGGTGCCTTTACCGATGCGTTATTGGTCACAGCCCTTGAGATTCAGGCCATTTTTCGGTCTCATGCAGTCGGCTATGAGAAAACATATATCGGGCGTAAATTGGCTTACATATTATCTAAAACTAAAAATGAGACCAGTTTCGAGCTCTACTCGTCACAGGCTTTCCAACGGTATGCTTATTTTTATCGTGCGACCAACCGTTCGTGAGTTAGAGGGGGGGGCAGTCAACTGCCCCCCCCCAGTCGCCGATGTTCCGGACGGACCGACGGTCGTGCGCGGGTTAACAAAGCCATATCAGTCGTGTTTTTAAACAAATCGAACAGCGCATTTCATTTACTGGAAATCGTGCATCGCAATGTTGTGTTACATACTTCTTTTATAAATGCTGGCGTCAACGACCTGATTTTAGTGTATGAGAAGGGTCAGGTCACCAGAGGTTAAGATAGGTCAAACGTGCACATCAAACATTGGTCAAACGCCATTGTTGTTTTGTATGCGGGATAAGTGATGCCTGCATTTGCAAGAATACTTTATTACGTCCACCACGTCAGCAACATTTTGATGAACACTGATGTCATGTGAGGTCGGTTTGTAGGTCAAGGTCTCGCTGAGTCAGAAAAATCCGAAAACTCGAGAATTCGATTGCGCCCTTGGCGGTGACCTTGAGAAACTACTGCGGCCAACACGATATGCTAGGATAAAGCATATGCCCATCTAACTGCACACAAAATTTAGTAGCTCTAGCTCGAGTGGTTCTCGACAGGGAGCGATTTCCGCTAGACAGCGTAAACACCCCCGGAGATGACCCTGGAAACTAAGTTGGTCACGACCCCAAACAGGCAACCGCCTCCCAGCCCGAGAGAAACTGGCGCACCAACTCTGGCATACGTGTCGTCGCTCGTTTGACCTGCACAGAGAAAAACTGAGAAGGAAAAGCGTGTAAATCAAAAGTACCAAAGGGGTACTTTTAGTGCCAAAAAACACCGTTGTGCTGACTACAAGTACTCGTCTATTTAATGGTGTTCAGCTACCCCTTTCGGTGTTACGACACTCCCAAACAGCCCATCAGATGTTTCGGTTAACACAATTTTTCTTCTTCTTTCACACTAATGCTCTTCAACAACAGGCTCTTCCGGCTCAGCGTACACCAAATTCTAACTTATAATACAATGTAACTGGTACACTGTATTTCGAATTTCTTCAAAAAGGTACCAAAAGGAAGCTTTTTCGATGTGATAGAAATACATAATGCAATTCACTCGCAATAAATTTTCGCATCGTATGTGGGGCGAGATAACTCCCTCCACTGACCGAATTGACAAATCTGACTGACTGACTAACGCTGACTTGTTGACAAATCAGGCATGCATTGCATTCACCTGGTAAGACATAAACATAAAGAAAACGCTCATTCTGTATCATGTCGTTTTCCAGTTCTACCACACATTGGCCAGCTCGTGGCAAAGCTTTGCAACAGAAGCGGGAAGCTTCGACCCATTGTCAATCCACAACACTCCTTAACTGTATGAGCATGCGACTGGCTGTAACTTACGTGACAGCCTTAAAAAAAAACGTTGATTCTGTATCACGCCATTTTCCAGTCACATGAGACAATGGCCAGCCACTGGCACAGCTTAGTAACAGAAACGGGAAGCTTCGACACGTCCTGGATCCCCAACACTAACTTTTGGATGAACATGCCGATTGGACGCAACCTATGTGAGAACCTGCGACTGAAGACACAGCGCGCCAGAGTTAGCGCCAGCAGCTCCTCGTCCTTCGCGTCTGGGACAGTGTTCGTCCCACGACGACAGTCACAAATTTGCCATCTTCTGCAAGTCGGAATCCGACCCGCCCGGTGCCGTCGTCGAGCCCTTGTCGGCCGCACAGACTACTCTCCAGCCGATCCAATGCTTCGTCTTAAACGAACGTTTACCATTACCGAGGAACCATTACTAGCGCTTTTGTGGCCTGCTTCATACTTTTTCGGTTTAATCCATTACGCTCTATTAAACCTTCGCCGGCACCTGAGGGAAGGGGAGTGGGGTGAGGGGGGGGGGGCGGGATTGAATGCACTCTCGAGGTTGGAAAAAGGTGCCATTTTATACGCAAAAAGTTTGCTCTTGTGCCTCCATCAAGAAGCTGCGTTATAACCATGTTGACAAATTTCTATCCCTGTAAATAAAAGACTGTCTCCATTCAGTAACACGCACGTTTGAAATCATAACTGACTTACACCAAGAATGACAACTTAAACCATTATTACTATTTGCAAATAGTTGTGCTGTAAAACAAAACTTATATTCCGACACTAAGAACAAAAAACGAATTTCAAACCTTGAACTACTTCAGGAATTTTCTAGGACAGCAGCCAAATCATTATAGCAAACAGCCACATTTTGTACAGCTGTATTTTCACCTTTTTCACCTACCTAAGGCATAATTTTAGCACTAGTGATGTTCTTTCCACAACCCACGACATAAATGTGACCTTTCAAGGTCAACTGAGGTCGATGACCTCGTTGACCTCGGATGACCTTTTAGGCATTTTCCCTCCCCAGAGTAGCTTTTTTGAACCAGGCTCCAACAATCAATTCATGTATTAATCATTTCCGGCTCTATCAATCATTTTGCGGACGTTTCAATGCCATAGAGTCCATGAAAAACGTGACAAATTACTTGCAAATTAACATCGGCAACGGTTTCCTCCAAAATTGGTACGACTGGTGTTCACCTGGCCAGGGACGCGACTGGTTCACCTGGCATAGCAAAACTATTATGCATCGTTAGAACGCCCAAGTTACTCTGACTGATGGGGTAAGTTCCGTGGTTGTCCTATCCCAAGGTTTTGATCAAAGCGTAACAAAACCCGTCTGTAATCCAAGATGTTGAAATTTTGTTGCTTAGTCTGACCTGGAAGGCAAGATTTTGACTTAAGGTCAAACTAGACAGCGTTACAGTCAGAATGTCCCAAAAAATCCGCTATCTTTGTACCGAGACTCCATCTCAGTTAGGAAGGAAACTGCTCGGGGACCCCCCAGGTGCGTTTTAAGATGGAGAAATCGTAAAGTGCGGCCGAGGTTTAATGCGGGTATACAGTGATGATCGGTGATGCCTGAAGATTAGTATTTATCCCTTACTCAAAGCGATTGCCTTGCCATCTCGCGAATCCCACACAGCCCCAGCTTAAAAAACAGCAATGTAAATCGCTACATAAATGTGACTCATGCCATTCTGTATCATTTACTCCTCGGCTTCCGCATAGATCACGCTAATGAAATGCTACTAAGCCTTGGTAGTGGGTATACAGGAACCAATTATGCAGGCGAAGGCGTAGCTTTTGCTCAACAGATGAAAATCGGGCTAACGGTAAGTTTCTGCTCGACGAAATCGCAAACAATCCTTTGTATAATTGCCACCAATGTAAAGAATGCATCACCCTGTTTCTAACCATACTTTCCACTACGTGATTTTCTAAAAAATAACAACAAAATCGTAACGATAACGTACCACACAGTAACACCGTGCTGCAGTCGACTGGCGGAGAACAACATTGTTCCGCGGCGGAAAATGTAGTGCCGCCAAGGTTAAGGTTATTGACATCAAGCATGTGTACACCCTGCATGCATCTTCAAGCGATTAATGACGTCATATATACGAAAATTCTATTCTGTTGCCACAAACTGAACTTGGAGGAACTGCTGAATTATTACGCCGTTATATTATTGTCCTAGATAATTGTTGGGATATCTGATATCAGTATTATTACATTATGACATTTCATACTCGTTAGATTACATTAGATTGCTAGGTCGGGTTGTGCTGGGCTAGGTTAGATAAGGTTAGGTTAGGTTAGGTTAGGTTAGGTTAGGTTAGGTTAGGTTAGGTTAGGTTAGGCTAGGCTAGGCTAGGCTAGGCTAGGCTAGGTTAGGTTACGTTACGTTAGGTTACTATGTTAGGTTAGGGTAAATTTTTATTTGTTGTTTTATTTCACTTCCTAATATTTTCCAGTTTTGTTCCGTGATTTGTTTTTCAGATATTTTATTTCACAGCTTTTTATTTTTTTGTATTTTTCAAATTGCAACTTCACTTTTCCATCTTTGTAATATTTTTACTTTTTTATTATTATTGTTGTTTGTTATTATTATTATTACGATTTTATTTTTATTGTTATTATTATTATTATTATTATTATTACGAATAACTTTTTTTATTTTAAAGATAATTTATATCGCATTAGTTATTTCCCCAACCTTTTTTATTACTCTTGATTGGACCTTGAGTCCGACCGACGACCAATCAACGTCGAGATCTCACGTAAACAATTTAACGCAGAAACGTCAAAAATCCCTACGCAAGCGTCTGGCGGTTAGCACACCAGTGACGACGCGATCTGTTTCGGAGGAAATAATGTGTTTCAGGTTTTTCCGGCTGAAGTCGTAAGTAGTACTTATCAATATTGCATTTGAAGCGCCATGTAACCACTACTACGATTATTTTCCCCCGAAGTAAGCGCTCGATCAAAATCTTACTGTTGACCAAATATCGCGAATCCATCACAGTCCCAACTGAAAAAGGCACTGTTAATTACTAAATAAATGTGACTCATGCATTTCCATGTCATTTAATCCGCGGCTTCCGCACGGATCACGTTAATAAAATGCTACCATGCCTTGGTACTGGGGTTGCGCGAGCCAATTATACAGGCGAAGGCGTAGCTTTGCTCAACAGATGAACCTTCAGACAAACACTAACCAACATGCCCTCTTCGCATGCGCGCTACTTTTCGGCCCCAGGCCCCCAGACTCTCTTGGGACTTCTGCAGAATATTCTCGTCTTTAGCCATCCGCGCCACCTCCTCCCAGAATTGAGGGCAACGCATTGAGCATGAAATGTTGACATCAGGACTGCCCTCCGGACAACTGTGTCTAGAAACCCCACCTTGCAAGGCACCGCTGGTACACAGCAGCAGAAACAATCCAGTTGAACTGATATCCGATGTCTTCCCAAAGTAAACAAGTACCCAGGCGCGACACTATAATACGCATTGTAGACTCGCTCACCACATTAGCCATAACAAGTCATCTGATTCAGATGAACAGGAACAAAGGTAAAATAACAGGAGCAGCCCATGGATTTGCAATCAAAACTTAAGGAACAGGCTTACATCGGTGTTGTCATCAAAACTGCTGAATGCACAGAGCACTCTGGATATGGGATGAATTTCAACAATGCACTAGCAAGCAAACTATTTCATGTTTTCCCAAGCCGCTATAGATGATTCTACTGTATCGGGCGGCAGGCAATTAGGGTGAATTGACGCGTGCCTGATCATTGGGGTCACAAACACCATTCCCGGTGTTTGCAGTGCTCACTATATCAAGGCAGAATCCAGTATTTCAATGCGTTTTTTTTTTACGATACCCACTGGAATCATGTTTCATTCGTGCCTAGGTGTACTTAGCTGGCAAACGATTTCTTTTGTAATTGGCCCACTCCCTGCTTGAGGCACCTTAAGATACAAAAAATAAGTGGTTAGGCAGGCTCGTACCTATCTTGCACAGAAATCGGACTGCCAGTACAACTCGGCCAAAATAATTACGAATCATCTAACCTTGGTAAGTAAATACCAAACTGGTACCCCGTGGTGGCGCGAAGGACGAACAGTGCTTGTCCGTTATGGGCAGAGGACAAAAGCACTGAACTAACTTGAATCACTTAACACATGACATAATTCGCAACATGAACAGAAAAACACAGCATGCCATCTTACAGTTTTCATTCTGCTCCGCGCCCGTAATACCACATCGAAACACCAAAAACCCTCGTGCGCGCAGCACGCGTCTTCAGCGTGCTGCAATGAGCTCCACGCAAAATGGCTGTTTTCTAGGTACTTTTTCGACGCATCAATCGGTCTTGATCATAAGCGCCGTTGTTCTTTCGTTGACTGGAGTCGAGTGTTTTTCTTTGGCCGAAAGAGACTGGGATCCAAAAGTTAGACATTCATGGGCCCTTATGCATCGTTCGTCTTGTAAGGGTGAATGATGCGCCAGATAGTTGGAGGTCTTCAGAGCTGTCAGGGAGGCATGTCAAACACAGAACATTTTTATCTCATCTAACAGCTGCGTTGCTCTGAGAAATATACAAATGGCGTCTAAGACAGTGGCATCTTCATTGCCCAGCAGGTTAGGCATATCAAAATGTACATGGACAGCGACGCAGTGGTTCTTCAGATTTCTGCGTGTTTCTACCCACCGTTGGCATTCATTCACCATATCTAACACTGTTAAAGACAAGTTACAAGTAGAACAGAATAGTCGAGGATTCTGTTGTAACAAGAAGCTGTAAGTGAGCCTAGTGTGTCCAGTCCGTAACCTGGCTATTGCCATTTCTTCTCGCTTCGAGACTCGGTTAGATGTTTCCCATTCTCCTGTGACAGGTTCAACCCCTATTCCCGGCAGGGGTGGCTGAATCCCCCCCTCGTCGCCCCCCCTCGTTTTTTTATTGCCAGTTCCAGGGTTTTTGACGCAGCTTCACGAAACTTCGTCACTTTTTTTTAGCTATTCTATCCACGTGCTGTGACAAAATTTCGTAGTTCCATTTTGCTCAGGGGCGGGGCAGGCAACGTGTTTGGGAGGCACCTCAGGCCATTTTTGGCCCTTTTGAGGGTGAAAGGAAAATGACTGCCAAAAATGGCGTTTTTAAGATAGAACTTAAAACTTTACATGGATGTATAGGTAAATACTTGGGCAACATACAAATACAATTTTGTTGGTCTGAGGTTACTTGACAAGGCCAGGTCAAGGTCAAAAAATAAAACTTGGTTTTGTAGCAATAATTTTGACGTTGCTTTTTCAACGTCAAACCCAGAATACATATGACGTAGAAGGGTATTTTCCGTTTCCAAGTTCCAGCTTGATATGAGGTCGAGTCATGGAGCTATGACGTAAAATGTCACTGCGCGTACCCTATATCACAATAGCCGTAAAATGGAATTTCAGAAACAGAGTGAATTCAAATCAATGGAAACGTTTGCAGATAATATTAGATGCACACGAGATTATTCCAAGTGACTCTCAGGTCATTGGACGTCATTTAACCCTTCCCCGACTGGGGGGCAGTTAACTGACCCCCCCTGAGGTTTTTCTGGGATTGCGAGAGAACCAACAAACACAGAGTCACGAAACTTTGTGTACCTTTTGCTTCATCAATTTTGCACCTCATGTCAAAATTTTGATCTCAGGTCAGGTCAGGTGCCGGACCTAGGTCAGGTCAAACGGACCTATGTCAAAAAAGTTTAACGCCCTGTAACTTTTTCGCAAAACAAGATATCTCAATAATACTTTCGGGGATTAGTGATCGTGATAGATGCAACAAATCCGCTATCTCAGGTTTTTCGGAATTTTCCGGGTCATTGACCTAAGGTCAAGCCCATTTTTAAGACATATCGCCGTTTTTTCGGAAATTGACGGGATATTCCATAACATTTTTAGTGTGGAGTGAAGCAGACATCTACTTACCGTCATTGGGCAAAGTATCAGTGACTTCCAGCCGTTGACCTGAGGTCAGGTCACGAATAACTGCAGTGGGCCAAAATGTACCACTGTCAAAATCGACAATGAATCACTCAGAATGGGTAGAAAATGGCAGAACTAGCTTGCACAGACGTAATTAATACCAGGAACCTCAAAAAGTTTGAAAAAGTAGCATATTTTGGAAATAAACAGCCTCTCGCGAATAAAGCTCCGCCAACTTTTTAGAATGGTAACTAATCAATTTTTCCAAAATTAAAGCATGAGAAACCATCACAAAAACCACAAAGATCAATACAATTGACATAGATCGTCTTTTTCACGAAAATAAAGGAACGTTAAAACTAGTTCCTGTGAATTTGATACCGCATACGGCAGCGGCGCACAACCGAACAGCATTACGACGACAGAATTACGGTGTCTTTAACTCAACGTTTCGGCGTATATATTGAACAAATCTGGGAAATTAGCCGTGTATCGGCATCCGCGGACCTTTACTTGTGCGCTGGTGCCTTTACCTATGCGTTATTAGTCACAGCCCTTGAGATTCAGGCCATTTCTCGGTCTCATGCAGTCGGCTATGAGAAAACATATATAGGGCGTAAATTGGCTTGCATATTATCTAAAACTAAAAATGAGACTAGTTCGAGCTCTACTCGTCACAGGCTTTCCAACGGTGTGCTTATTTTTATCGTGCGACCAACCGTTCTTGAGTTAGAGTGGGGCAGTCAACTGCCCCCCCCCCCCAGTCGCCCATGTTCGAAACGGACCGACGGTCGTGCGCGGGTTAAGGTCAAAGGTCAGAAGATGATCTGAAGAACACGTGACCATGACAGTTCCCCTTTTTCATGTCCTTGGCACCGCCTGTGCTAGCATTATACAAACATTGTAATACGATTTGTACTTTTTCATCATAACATGACTAGCGGAAGCCAAAAAATTGCTTTTAACTTTTTGTTAATGCAGTTTTTGAAGAAAAAAAACTTTTTCTCCTGTTTTTGAAACCCTGTGAACGCTTATGGATTTTCTCAAAATTTCAAATGTATATACCAATGGTAAGAGTTCCATCCATAATCTCTCGATTGATTCCACATTTATCCAAATCGGTCCACAAACAACAGAGTTATAAGAAGTCCAAAAATATCCCCCATTTTGACTTTTTCTCCCCTCTGTATCCACCCCTTTTAAAATTTTGAGAACTTGTTTTGATAAAAATGTAGCTTACGTCATAGCGAATCGATTGCCGTTTGTTGCGATAAAATCGGATGTGCGGTTCTCAAGATCTCAGGGGGGCCGAATTTGCCCCCGCCGGGAATCGGCCGTACCGTCTAGCCCTCCGGGAATAAGGTGAAGGTTCATCGATGTATTGCCGGTTGTGGTGTTTCATTGAGATGCCGCATTATCTATATTATGGTTCAAGGCAAGATGTGCTTGTAAATGACGACGGATTTCGGGAAAGCTATTGGGTAAGCGTTTGTTTAACTTTGACTTCTAGACATACTAGTGGTTTAAATGCGATGAAATATACCACACAAGGATTTTTAAAATACCACTTGTACGCCAGTTCCATTGATTCCATTTTCGTCGACCAGTAGTATTTGTGGTTAAAACTCTACGAGAAGCCGGACATATCGGAGTGAATAATTCCCTGTCTATCGGGATATTCGATGGATCATGCGCCACTGCATCAGTACTAACGAAAGAGAATCTTCTGGACTTGATCAGTTGTAACATGCCTATTCAACAGCTGTGTGGTAAATGCATCGCTGTCATCAAAACGTCCGAGGTGCGTTGACTGGCTCCAGCCACCTCATACTCTGTATTCGACTTCCTTGCTTGACGTAGTGAGCCCGACTTGGCTGGAAAGTTCAGTGGACCGCTGTCTCTTGAGACGAGGTCGGGTCTTTCGCCACGAGCCGGAGCCAGTTGGTGCGGCCGGTGGACGGCGGGGGGGGGGGGTGTTGCCTACTGCGTACGTGGCGCTAGAAGGTGGACGCGATGGCGCTGTGCCAGGCACGCGTCGAGTTGAGTTGCGGCTCACAGTTTTTCATGCTGGTTCACATCGGGTGCGTCGTGCCCGTCGAGGATTCCGGTTGGCGTCACGCTTGTGGCATCCGCGTGTGCTGCGCCCACCACTTGGCGAAGACGTTGAACAGATGTTGTCCACGCTGATGGGGAGACAAGTTCGGCTGGCGTATTTTATGAGGCCGGTGAATGAGCCACAAACCTAGCGTCGATGCGCGGTGCATAGCACATACGGCGATAGGTTGGCGGCGCTTTAAACTGCAGTTCGTAATTAGATGGTCCTTGTCATTTCCAAAGTCGTGAAACGTTGGTAAAACCTGGCACAGCAGGTTTGTCACCAGCTAGATAAGTATTGGTAATAGTATGGTTTCGTTTGAAATGTAAGCAGACTTGCCACCACCCTCAGTACAGATTTTCTCGTGCATGTATGAGTGCAAGCAGATCCGCGTGCGTATGCCAATGTTTCCGGTCGGGGGGTGCGAATTCGAAGCTCAGTCAAAGAAGTGAACTCTGTCATGGTACAAAACCATCACAGAAGCTCAGGAATTAACAAGTGCATCATGCTTGATGGTTTTGAACTCAGTGACACAGCGCATTGTGGTCAAGGTATGATCAACGCACAGTTTAGCCAGTGTGGATTATCAAAACACAGAACAAAAGTAAATGTTTCTACGTTGAGGTACAGCTTTGTTTCTTCCCAGCACAGCAACCCATCATCCTTCACCAGTTCTTATATAAGTTTTCCCTGTATTATATGGTTGTTGGCATTTGCCATGCCAATGTCTCCTAAGAACCGTGATAACTATGATGAACTTCATTCTTTGCTCAGAACCAGTCGATATTTTTCATGGCTGTTGGCTTGCCGATATAGGCCTGAAGTTTTCGCCATTACGTCAAGTCATTATTCATAATGGACGATTGCTATTAGATAAATTTAGCGACTCAGTCCATATACTTACACCGGAATTCTTGGACAACAGGAACTCAGCAGGAAACTATCTTCGGCACGATCTATCTTCTTTACATTAGTCATCGTGATGACCCACTCGGGACTGGTGCGTGTGGTCCATCCGTAGCAGGCTGGAGATTTTCAGCCTCAATATGCCCCTATATATCTGATATCAGCGTTTAACAAGTCAGGTAAATTGAAACCCGACGTCGCGTCGTAAACTTCAGCGGCCGCTAGCGTGCTGGAACTTGAGAACTAAGTGCAATAACACTGTCACAGTTGACCTAGAAATAAACTAAAATTCCTCGACTAGCTTCGACACGCCGTTATCAGTTCGTCACTTTCTTCCGGTATGACGTGCGGTTATACATCACTTGCTCAGAAGGCCGACAGTTAGCTGAATATGCAATCAGCTCTAACACGCGCCCTAGAGGGAAAGGGGACGAAAATGCCCCCTTCTGTCCCTTTTAATGAGTTTTGCAAGAGTAATTGTCAGACCGCGGAAATTGCGATGATCGTCTGCTGTATTTCTAGCGCATCTTTTGCCGTTCTGGGCGAGATGAAAATTTCAGTGCTTCCAAAAAACCGGATCAGCGTTTTCCACACTCTCTGCCTTTAGGTAACAAGCATAATGGCATCGCTTCTGGAATTTGGTAGAGGCAAAAGCCGACTGGAAGTCGATTGCTACCATGAAGTGACGCAGGGCTAACGCTAGATTTATCCAAACAAGGTCCGCAGCCTCTCTCGGTGCCCCGTTCCATTGTGCGGCCATCACCGGATCAATGGCGCACCTCCCGCTCCGATATCGGGACGGGAGCGGAATAGGGGCCCCATCAGATCTGAGACCAGGGATAACTGAACTGCCTGGAAAGGCGTGGTCGTAATGTATTTGTATTACGCAGAAGATTTTCGAACGCAGTCATCCCTGTTGAGCTGAAAACCACAAGGGTCTGCATCCCTCCCTGTCTCCTCCCCTCCCCTAGACCAATAACAGCGCTGATTAGCAGCAGCAGTGAGGCTGAAACTACGTAAACCGAATCCAGAGCAACACGCAGTAAGGTGGCTGTAGCTACTCAGCCGGGTCCGAAGCTCCCACCCAATCACATGTTCTCTGAGCATCTACGCTGCAGGGATCAGCACGGCCACGGGACGCCGGTCGGTTCGTCGTTTCGTCGTTGTTCAGGCTGTGACCGTGCTGACCGTACCGGCCGTCACCGCAGGCGGGATATTTCTCCGATCGGCAAAAGCCACTCGAGAGCCATCCCACAGCCGGCCAGCCGGTGGAGTGGAATCTTTGTTTCATTCCGTCTGGCACGTACCAGCAGTCTTCGGTGGGACTCTGGCAGGAACGTCGGACGTCGTGCGTTGGCTGTTCATACCAGCAGCGCTGACAGCTTTGGCAGTTTTCGCTTCCCTCCTATCGCTTCGACGAGATCAGAAACCGCGTACTGGAGTCGAAAGTTGCTAGATTGCGGCTGGAGCTGTCACATCGGAAGATCCGGAAGACGAGGTGATTGCCTTGGTGCGCACTGTCTCCCTGCGCGGCGGCAGCCGCCTCCGCCGCGTCCCTCGCCCGACCCGGGGCGCCGCCGTCCACCGCGTGTGGACGAGACTCGCGCCCGGAGCCGGCTGTTTTCGTGGTGGCTGGTGTCTTTGGTAATCCGGGCAGCGACGCGGCGACGCCGGCTCAGAAGCCGCCCGTCGGCTGACGTTCCCGCCCGCCCCGGCAGACCGCGTCCCGGCTGCTGGCACTGCGACGGCGAATGGAGGGAGCGAGAACGCGTGGGGGTAAAAACCTCGCTCGAACTTACCAGTAGAACCCGACGGATGGCATTGACGTATTCCGCAGCATACTTCACTTGCGTTCTTTTCTTAGTACTGTGTTTTCCACCACACGTTTAACATGGCAGTTAAAACCGAACAGTTATCAGTTGACCTCGACAGACATGCCGTGGAGACGATCTGAGCGGTCTGTTATAACAGAACCCAGCGGCCTGGGCCGGTGAGGCTATGCGTCAACAAATTCGTGTCGACATTAGGAGCCGAGCTTAGTGCGAGGCTAATGGGGTCCCGGCTGAATGAGTAGTGCAACTTTTAATGCGCCCTGGACGAAATGAGCCCGGGCCAGAAGTTAATGCGCGGCGAACGAGGGCACCGTGTCGCGGTATGAGTTTCAAATCAGGCCACCGTTGTGCCGCTGCAGACCGCAGCTGGAGGACTGTCGAGCCCGGGGGAGCCGTGCTGGCACGGGAGACGGGTGTTTGCGGGTGGCCCGCTCCAGTCCGAGCTGTGACGGCGGCCACAGTGGTGGGCTGGCCGGTCCGGAGCGTCGAGTGGTCTCGTACCGCAGGCCGGGAGTGCGGCAAACGTGGGGGAATGGCCACGCCGCCAGGACGCTGGCCTGCGCCGGTGATCGAGATCAACAGACGCCCTGGTCCGTGCCAGACTGAGCCGTCGAAAACTGCGATGTGCAGAAACAGGGCCCGTGCCGCATATGGCCAGTAGCACAGCCAGGAAGGGGAGGGGCAGAAGGGTGAATTGGCCCCCTTGTCAGAGATTTAAAAAACTGACGGTAATGACCAATGTCTTGTTTAACAAGACAAAAGTGTTTCAAGAATAAAAATATTGTGCTTTTATTTTCAAAATATCGAAGTGTCTTATTTCGTAACGTCAATTTCGCCATGCTTGCAATGAAATGGCAAAAGTAGTATTAAGTCTTTTTTTATTTCGGCCTTGACCCCTCCTAACGAAAACCCTGGCTGCCGTGCTGCTTGTGAAGAAAATGAAACGCGACGAATACCACTCATGCAACGGCGGTATCGTGTACAAATAATGTATTTTCCGCGACCAAATTTTGCTATGAACTACCGTCAGATTTCAGATCAAAAACTTGATATACTTTGTTTAACCCTCACCCGTATGGAGAGGGGTTCGGTGCAATCCCCCTGAGGTTTTCCGAGAATAACTTCCGAACGGTTTGTTTGATTCAACTGAAACTTGGTCTACCTTCTGGGAAATCCTTTCCGCATCTTATGGTAACAAATGGTTAAAAACGTTTCTTCTACGTTGCCGTGGTGACGAGTTCTGACGTCATAATGGGAACCATGTCAGCCGTTTTCGCGCGCCGACGCGTCCAGTTTACAACGATTTCAGTTTTGTCTCACTGTTAGACGGTTGGAGTGCACAAATACAATATATATATATATATATATATATATATATATATATATATATGCATATATATCAATCGATTCCATGATATATGTCCTATAAGCCAATTTATAGATTTAATAGGCTTATGCTCACTGCCGGGATAATCGGGGAGTGTAAACTTAGGTCATGAACTACGGTGGCAAACACGTTACTTTTTATCTTTAGAAATATGACAGGAAATAGGTATCGCAAAACAATCTAAATACTCGGACTGTCTGAGATGTAACGAGTCGAATGATATAAATTTGGTGCAATTTATCTCTCATTTCATCCAAAGTGGGCGCAATGCAGCGAATGCCTGAATTTTGCTCCGACGGGTGGAGCGATGTTGGCCGCGAAGTGATGACTCGTCACGAACACAGCAGGCCTAAAATTAGATGTTTTGTTGGATACCAGTTCGAAGAACGCTTTAAAGGTACCTAAGTTGCGATTTTTAGCTAATCCGAGGTCATTCTAGGTCATTAACTTCAGATTGCCTTGGCTGACCTAAGATGACCTTGGATGACCTTCGATGGCCTTCATGTACTATTCGACAACAGTGTTTGTTGACTGAGATGCTACCTGTGGCCTCAACATCTATTTTTATCTACAAAAATGCTCCCGCAGCTCCGAGAACGCATTTAAGCCGATGACGACGCTTAACAAAGATTGACCTAGCATGACCTGGACCGGACTCCGTTGGTAAAATGAAATCATGTGGTGTACAGATAGACTTGCAATTGATTGACGAACACTATGATATCCCTTTTGTTTCACCATCATATATTTTTGACGTTCATTTGCACTTAAACTCGAAAAAAATACCACTTTCATCCAATTTTTGACGTTTGGCCCGACCTGGAAGATCATCCGTCGATTCAGGCCTTTAAACGAGATACCAGTCGCGAGATCCTGTCACGCGCAACACGCTAGTTCTTTCTGAGACGCTCTAGGACGCACGGTGTGGAAATGTCCGCGGGCCATACCCCCCATACCCCCCGTCTGCGTTATGCAGAATGCCCTATGCGGGCGAGGGTTAAAATCGCAGCCCTTTGGAAATTCATCAGATATTAACATAATTACTTGCTATTGGGTCGTAATTAGGAAATATATCACACGAGGGTTAGAACTTGATTATCATAACCGAAAATAACGCGTAAAACATTTGGTATTATCTCCTTGCTGCAGTGCGGCCATTCTGGAAGATTTGCTGTCTACTTTCTGTTTTACTCCAGTGCGCAATGGCGCTCAACGGCAGCATCTTTTCACCAACACATCTCAGGCCATGCACGGCCATAAATTCCCAGGAATATTTGTATAATTATGGACGGGCGTCAAACCTTGCCTGTTCGACCTTGTCGCAAACTTGGGTAATGTAATTTAACATGGAATCTAATTTGAAATTTCTTCGCCAGAGTGCCGTGAGGGGCGGAGCGGAAGCGGTGGGCGCAGAACAGCGGTCGGTGTCTTCCGGGTCGTGCGGGTGACGTTGTCTCGGCGCAGTGTCGCCATGGACAGTTAAACTGGAATGCTTCCCATGCGAGAGAACGGCAACTTGGGTAGGTGCCGTGACATTTCCGTGAGTTTCGAATCCAATAAAATAGCATATGTGTAACGACCTTTTTTAACCCATGCCGATATCTGCCATTTGGCAGTTTCCGACAGTACAGGAGGTCGCTGTGGAACTGTAATTAATACGATCTCCTTCCAGCCGTTTCCGAAAGTGACGTAACAGAGCGACGAAACAAATATTAGCCTTGGATTCGCAATTCGGCTATACGACGACACACAGTTTGATCCTTCCAAACACATGGTAAATTTACAGGTGACCTCAAAGATCATGCCAGTGTCCATATGATGTCAGTACGTCATTTATGCGTTTAGCAAGACAGTTTGGAGATGGGGATCAAATGGGTGATATGCCTTGAGAGGGCCATGTTTGGGGTGTTGTATTTTGTGCGCACGTCCAAATGGGAGCGTGAACCTATGCCTGGTGGAGTACACCAGTGAAGTGAACCAATTTGCGTATTCATAAGAAGTCTGCATACGCCGTCGCATGCATTGTATTGGTGTCGTGACAGCGACAACTTGTTGCGAAATGTTGTCCTGGTTTTCGAAGAGATCTGGTATAACCTTCACTATGTAAATTTGCATTTGCTAGGTGATTGAAAAGCCTGCATTTGATACTGAATGTCCTGTGCGGTTGGGAGAAATTATACTTTGTATAGTTTTGTTTTCGCTTTGTTTAACAGTTATTTTACGTGTCCTAAAACTCGCTACGTATCATTAGGCTTGGCTTCCCTGCATATTCGTTTCCGATGTCGACTTGCATATTTCTCATGCGACTTCAGTAAGTTATCTTCTGCTGGGCGAGGGAAACGCAAGACTGCACTGGCAAATGGAATAGTAAATATGTAAAACGCAAGTGGTGTGAATACAGATTTAAGCAACACCCGAGAAAGAATGCTCTTCTTGTACGTGAGGTAGCGTATAAAGGGCTTCCGCTGTCTCTGGTGTTACTTCATCTATGTTACTTTATCTATCATGAAGAAAACTGAGGCGTACCATCTTTGATAGACTGTTCCCTCCAACATCTCTATAGAAATCAAGGCATTCCCTCGCCGCCACAAAGGTGGCAGGCTCCTCACCAAGACAATCCAGGTTCCAGAGACAAACACCCTCTACGATATTAGCTGTAAGTGGCCGATGAATTGCCCGAGTCTCAGATCCTCCGTGGCGGCGGGACGCCCGAGGCACTCTGTTATTTCTGCGTCAGGAAAGAAAACAAAGATGCCCAGACGGCAATGGAATCGGTATTGATCAGCGGCCGATGGAACAAATCCCCGCGCGCGCCGCACGACACCCCGAGTCGACTGCGCCGGCGGCGACTCGGCCACGCCACCGCGCCGAGCGCGGCCAAACGACGCGCGTCGCTGCCGGCGACGTTGACACAAAGAGAGTCGGAGAGGGACGTGGTGAAAAACTGTCTCGGTCCGGCCCGGTGCGGCCTTCGGCGGCTGATGTGTGGCGGCGCGACCCGCACTGGGCTGATCAGACCCGAGGAAATAACCTGGTGTCTGGTGCAGTTGAAATCCGCCGACGATATCGAGCGTGTTGTAGCCGCAACCGGTATTCGGAGTGGAAGGTTGTTGGAGCCATTGCTGCGTTATTCGCTACACATAACCGTCTTTGTGGATACGTATGAGTTATAGGAAGACAAGCAGGTCTCCTGATCTGGAACCGGATATTATCGCGCAACTATCGTGTACACCGGTTGCAACCATGCAACCATGCATTTTCAGAAAGGATACATTCCCATCAATGGCGTCTCCGAAGATGCAACATTTCTACAGTCTGTCTCAATGACATTAGAATTTTCAAATCAAGTGGGCAATTACTACCATACCAATTTTAAATAACTTCCATCTTTAAAATGGAGTTCAAAAATAATTTGAATCTGATACAAAAGCCTGGCAAAATAACATCGTATTGTTACTCAATGAGAGAGACAAAAACATCCTTAATCTGAAAGAGCCACTCACACTGCGCACCATATCGCAAAGGCTCGTTTTCCTCGCGATGTTTACTTTCTTTCTGCCCCGGCTGCGAAACTTAAAAGACATCTGGACTGCAAGCAGCGTCATAAGACGGCTCGCCAAACGCCACCGCTGTCTTATCAGGTCCCGTGGGAGGCATCAGCTGGCGGAGGGACAATCATTGCCTTCGCCCAAAGACTTTCCACCAGCACCGAAGGCAATGGTGGCGCAGTCAGAGAAATCGAGGCTGCAAGCCGAGGGGGCGAGCGCGGGGGGGAGGGAGCGCGGGGGCGGGGGCAGGCGCTACTGTGGAGGCGCCGAGCCTCATCAGAGCCCAGCTAAACAGAAGTTCCCTCGTCCAATCAGCTTCGTTAGTCGGAACACCTGTCTAGTTGCGCGACCGCCCCGTGGCAATGGTGATTATCATCAGGCTGGCCTGAGTGGACACGCGTCCTGAATACAACACGCGCACAATGTATTTGCGTTTGCGAGAATCTTTTGTTAAACAATGAACATCATTTTCCGGTTTGATTTTTGCGTGAAGTGTATTATGCGCAGCAATGTGTGGATTTACTCTTGTGCCAATGACATCCAGATCTGAATATGAGAATCGAGTGTTTGTTTAGAATTGTATCAGTTGTATTATGCTATTTCATCGAAGCAGAAATTGTGGTGATGATGATGCTTGATTTTCCATGATGTCATCATAGTTTGCACTGTGACTTTTTAATTCCCCACTTCCTTTATACATCTCCCAGAAAACAGCTATTTCATATATACATTCCAATTTGTCTCTTCGCTCGTCCCGTTATTCAGTTGTCATTGGCAATAAGCGCGAAAGCCATTCCACCTGACATGAAGACCACCGGCGCAGATCGGGTGCCGCTGCCAGATTTTGGCGATCTAGCGGCGCTTCAGCTTGGCGGTGTCGAGTTGAGTTCCAGTCGAGGGAAGGAACGCACATACCGTCGTCGTGTGCACGCAGTTCTTGAGACGTAATGATGGTAACTTTTCATTTCGGCACACATCTTATTCCCGTATCTTCATTAGCATGATAAAAAGCACTGGGAATATACCAAATGTAAGGAAATGTGCTGTTGGTCTTGTGGTGCCACTTGATGAAGCACTCCATGTTAACCTATAGTTTTCTGTGTGACCCGCCATCCCGTTGTTTGACACACGGTAGAGTTGCGAGGTAGTCCTCCCGGCTGCGCGAGTTGAGAGGCTTCCGGCGACCCTCCAGCTACCCCGAACTCAAATAGCTGCGGGGAACTGCCCGAGTTTAATTGGGCTTGGAAGCCTGAGCAGCAGAAAGACCCGCGGTCGTCATACCACCACTGAGTTAGGGCGCAGACCAGCGGGAAGTGCGGGCTGGCTCGCCGCTTTAAGATAATTGCAATCTTTGAAGCCAGTCGCTCTCGAAACATGAGCAATGGGTTATCGTTGACGCATTGTGCTTCAAATAAACGGCGCCTGTATCCACATGCGATGGCTGCCTTTGCAAACTGCCGAAACTACCGCTTCATAACCATAGCATCTGAAGAGGTGAAGAAAAAGTGCGTTTAGACTGCGTAACGTTGCTTAGCGCAATTGGACTGAGTGAAAAAGTTGTGCTGAGGTATTTTCGCCTACCTCATGGTCTGCTTTCCTGTGTTTCACATGCTAGTGTAACCACTGCCAAAGACGGTTAAATCGGCATCTTATATGCCACGTGACACAGAAAAACAGAGGTAAAAAGCTAAGCTTGCTGTCTGAGGCATTTACTTTGTCGCATACACTTTTGGCTCGTACATAGGTCGGTATTGCTGCGCTTGAAATCATGTAGCCATTCACATGTTCCACAGAGGATCTAGTCACTAATGTTTCGCCAAACTCCACCATTTTTTTTACTTCTACTTTTTTGCAGAATTCCACACCGAGATCACGGTGCATGAAGTGAAAAAATATTTCGAAGGCATGCTCTCAGCATGACCGTCACTCTTATTTTGCTCAACGACGTGTCAATCAAAATAGCAGCTACCAGATTCGAATCGCACCCAGAAGCGCGAATCGGGCGTCTCCAGCTCGCCGCCCAGTCGCGACCGACGCCGTCGCGGGCGACGACCGGCTCCGTCGGCCTGGAGCGCCCGTCGGGGCCGACGAGCTCGCGCCGGCGTCGGCGCCGCGGCTGGCGTCGGGGCCGACGGGCGGCGACGGGCCCAGTGCGGACGGTCCGACCGGCGGGAGTGTGGTGGCTGGCGCGGACTCCGTGGTGCCCCCGTCTCGCTGTCGGCGAGGCGTCGTCAGGTGCGAGGCCCGCACGCCAGGGAAGCGGTGGACGCTTGGTGCGCGAAACGAAGCCGGGAGATTCTCCAGATATTGCAGCGTCACCGATCGTTCCGAAGTTGTTTCAAACCGGATTCACCTTTAACCTGTGTTTAAGCTGCATTCAGAAACTCATTTTGTTATTCGTGTTAGTGCAGCTGTGCTCACTGGACACTTCGGAAGCACTGAAAATTTGGCATACCGGCAGAGGTTTGTGATACTGTGTTCCCGCAAACTGAGAAAGGTTCTTAGACCCGTGGAGAGGAAACTTAAAAAGCACGGACCTACGCATGAAAAACACGGACATCATGACCAAGAGGATTTTTGCAGCCGGAATTTTTTACGCCCTTCTTTTGGCACCTGAATGCCTCAGAATCGGTAAGAAGTATTATGTGGTAATGTGGTACGAGTTCTTATGTCATGTGCCATCTGAGCGTGACGCAAGATATTGTCAAGTGCAACTCAGGTCATTCAGGCTCGGGTGCAAGCACACAACACGGATATTTGATAAATCTGTCATTACGTTGCATTTTTGTTTTGTTGTGCAAAAACCAACTTTCGGCCGGTGTATGGCATGCATCAAAGAATACAGTGCAGGTGTGCTTCGCTGCAGGTACTGTTTGCCGATCGCTGTCGCGCATGCCTTTGCGACTAACTGGCGCTCGCTCAAACGATAACAACTCCCTGCTTCTCACCCCTACTCTCTGTTTTGTTGTCAATCTTTTGTCGCATGCATCCATCTCCAGGCCACCGCAGAACTCGTCTGACAGCAATCTGTGCACAACTTTCCGTCACAGAGGTTTATTTACCTTGTTAAACTCTATGCCCTCACCATGGACGGCGGTCCACCGGGGCCCTATCTGTTCACTTCGGCTCTCTCCCGCCGGGCACGCTGGCACACTTCCAGGCCAGGAGCCGCTCCGAGGGCCACTCAGGTGGCTCTGTGGTCCACCTCGACTCCGGTCAGTCCCGCCGAGCGGGCGCTCTCAGCCGAGCCCGGCTGAACTGATGGCCCGTCAGTGCGGCCCTAGAGGCACTATTTCTGCCTTTTGTGTGTGTCCACACCGGGAAAGATTGATGATCCGGCATGGCGACGGCCGCCGGGGAGTGGTTTGTCACCAATGATGGCGATAAATGCCCTCCAGGAGCAGTGCCCCGCTTCGGTTATATATCACTTCGGTTCGACGCGAACATCGCACTGACGATTGCTGGTGATCACCTAGCCTGAATAATGATCAGCCCGTCATTAGTTGTCAATGTCCGCCGACCGCGCTCTATGTCCTTCCTTAATTTCCCTCTTTCCGCTTCACGCAGCAGAGTAAAACCAGCAAAATGTGGTTTGCACTGATTGGTCTCCCTCTGACAGTGCGGGTTTCGGTGCATTGTTACAGCATTGGAAAGATGCCGTGGGTATGGGCATCATATAAACATCGCGTTTGTGAATTTTTCTGAGATGCGAATTCCGTGATGCGTCGCTCTGGTACGTTACCCGATGGGGCCAGTTGGTGCTGGAGGATCTGTACCATGCCGACTGCCTTGCATCTCCACCGCGAGGCCGCCCTGTGACCCGCTAAACCTTTCGGTCTTGCGTCAAATACCGGTGCCTTTCTACGACTCGAATCTAGTGCCTGCCACGCATCGAGCTCTGTTATCCGGCTCCTTGTCTGCTGGGCCTCGGCGATGGCATTAGATTGCATTTAGTTATTGTTCCATTAAACCAGGGGTGTCGATTTGTATTCTTTCGAGGGGGCCCTAGCCCGCCCAATGTTGATCCGGGCCCCTCCGATGTTGGTTTGGGCCCCTCCAATATTTTCCGACAGTTTTAAAGGGCACTGGGCAAAAATAACGAAAGAAACGGTTGCAACAGCAAAAAGGTAGGCAGAAGGTACAGAATAAGGCATTAAGTGATGCATCTATCTATCTTTCTATGTCCCAAATGTATATATTATATATATATATATATATATATGTGTCTGTGTGTGTGTGTGTGTATGTATGTATTTATGTATGTATGTGTGTATGTATATGTATACATATGTACCTATATACATGGGATATACGCAATTTTTTACTTCAAAAAATGCAGTAGAAACTCGAAAATTTTCATTGATCAAAATAAAGTGGGCCAAATCCATTGAGAAACACACATTTGGGGGGAGGTAAGGTTATCGGGCCCACGGCTTGGCCCACCCAATCATTTACAGAAACTGACACTCCAGCGTTAAATTATTATTAATTTTGTATTGCAAGGAAAATTAAGTATCGGTATGATTCGTAACGGGATTCGAATTAAATGCGTGTCGGTGTCACGTGTTGTGTGTCACGGTGTCCTAGAACTTCTTGGACATCAATAAAACAGCAACAGCTCGACTTCACCTTGACGTGTTAGCTCATCATTGCCTCAAACTTCTAAACCTTGGGGAGTAATATGTGCCCTCAGTCAATGCCGTTACGCCAAATACACTGTCAGTCGGCTTAATAAGTAATTCTGACTGGGCGTTGAAACTCACCGTCTATGCTGAGATTCCTAACTTTAGTTATCCGATGACCCCAAACCATCGTGCATAGGCGTGTCTCGCTGCATCTCAGGAGTTACACAATGTAATGAAGTCATTTATGTCCTTACACTCTGTGTAAAATGCCAGTATGCGCTGTCGTGCACTGCCTTATGCAGGACCTGTTCTAAGGAAAAATGACTGGGGAAGAGCGCAGTTCCGCAAACGAGGAGCATAGCCCGAGACCACCGTCATTTGCGTTTTCTTTGTCGAATTCTACACACTTTATTTTGCACCCTTTTAAAAGATGTCCAGAATACGAGCATATGCAATCAATACTAAGGAGAAATTACGATGATTTTCCGAGAGTGCTTTCTTATGAACTGATACCTCTTTGGGAGGAAATTATGCGTATAAAATATGGCCTCGAAACAACAGTTTTAACTACTGTCACACGAGGGCTAAATGTGGTTGGCTCATACAGTGCAGGGAAACCATTTGCGAGATTTCAGTTTTATTTTGATGAAATTTGCGATGGATTTTGTGCATTCCCAGTCCTCTGAAGTCACAGGACATTATTCCATCTATCACCTGTAAGACCTCGTTTGCCGTGGACTTGTCATCCCTGGGAGATACAGTCATCGTGAGATGATCTAAAATGACTCCAAACACGTGTTTGTGTGTTGTGCTTCAGTTTCTCAACCTGCGTCCGACTGGCGGCGAGCGCCAGTCACATCCCACTGGGGAGGGAGCAGTTGACCGGCCCCCTCTAACTCACGCACGGTTGATCGCACAATAAAAATAAGCACGCCGTTGGAAAGCCCGTGACGCTTAGAACTCGAAACTGATCTCATTTTTATCTTTGGATATCATGTAATCCATTTACACTCATATCTATTTTCTCACAGCAGACTGCATGAAACGGAGAAGCGGTCTCGATCTCAAAGGCTATGATTATTTAAGTGTAAGTAAAGGCACCAATGAACAGGTGGAAGTCCGCAGATGCGGATACACGTCTATTTTCTCTGACTTTTTAATGGAAACTTATTTTAGCGTCTATTTTCACGATGTTAACCTTTCCATGTATCGTTGATTGATCCTGATGGTTCTTGTGATGGTTTCTCATGCTTAAATTTTGCCAAAATTCATTGTTTATTAATCTACACAACTGGCAAAACTTTATTCCCAAGAGCCCGTTTCTTTCCAAAATGTGCAATTTTTCAAACTTTTTGAACTTCCTGGTATTACTTGCAACTGTGAGAACCAATTCTGACATTTTCTACCCGTTCTGAGCAATTCATTGCTGTTTCTGACGGCGGCGCAATTTGGCTCATAACAGCTATTCGTAACCTGACTTCAGGCCAATGGCTGGAAGTCATTGATACTTTGCCTGTTGAGAGTAACCAGATTTCCGCATCACACCACATTAAAAATGTTATGAAAGCATTTCGTCAATTTCCGAAAAAAACGATAACGTATCTCAAAAATGGGTCTGACCTTAGGCCAGTGACCCGAAAAACTGCGAAAAATCTGAGCTAGCAGATTTTCGAACCTCTCAAGATTCCTGATCCCTGAAAGTTTTATTTTGATATCATGTTTTTCCGAAAAAGTTACAGGGCGCTAAACGTTTTTGGACATAGGTCCGCTTGACCTGGCTTAGGTCACACACGACTTGACCTGAGGTCAAAACTTTGACGCTAGTTGTAAAAATGATCAAGCAAAAGCTACACGGAGTTTCGTGGCGCTGCATTCTTTTGTTCTCTCACAATCTCGGAAAAACCTCAGGGGGTACGGTCAAACGCCCTCCCCCCAGTCGGGGTGGGTTAACCCGGCACCGCCTGGGACGGTGTCAACTTGGGCACCCCTTCGGTTTTTCGTGAAAGACTTGTGAACTGTTAGTCAGCCAACCAAATTTTCAGTGCTTGTTCGTCAATCAGTTTTACATATTTTGACATCAAAGCCATTCCCATGGAAAGTCAGGTCATGGAGATATTACGTCATAAGTGAACCTTTGCATGCCTGTTTTCGTCTCTTCGGACCGTGGCGCGAATATGTTTCGTTTTCCAGACAGTGTTTGCGAACATAATGTATGAGTTATTTGGATGGATTTACAACGATCCCCAAAAGGATACAGGAAATGATCCCAAAAGGATATACAACCGTGACGCGTCAACATTAGAGGTCATGCTAGGTCACGTGCACGATGGCAATTGGACTGACTTCCATTGTGGGTGATAGCAGTGGTTGCCGCTGGGTTTCCCCATCGTTCAAGCCAGACAAGCAAATCTATATGCACCTTTTAGCAAAGTTCACCAAATGCAATGCCAGGTCATGTCAGGTCACGTCATAGGTAGGTGTCAAAACGAAATAAAATGCAACGTTGTCTGTGGAAGATCGCTCAGTAACAGGAGACACCAATTATTGCTCTTAGTAAAAAATGTCTTTCTGTCTTGACCTGGCATGCCTTTGACCCGATAAAGAACAGACAGATCAGATTTAATTATCACGAGGTGTCATTTCATGTCAGTACTCGACGCAGTTAAGAATCCCAGTGAGTAATTATTGTTCTTCGGCAGAAAGAGTAATACAGCCTTGTCTGACCTGACCTAGACTTACGTTGACCGGATGAAAAGCAGATAATTCAAAAGTGATCATCAGAAGGTTTCATTTCCGTCCCTTTTGTCACCGTCATATGGCTGCGAGTAAGTATCGACCATACGCGTGTAATTAAAACCACTATTTTACCTGACCTACGTTGACCATGACCCGACATTGTGTAACATTTTGGGATGCTTCTGATGCAGAAGATAGTGATTTTTCTTTGATACGCAGTTGAAAGCTCTAAGACCAGTATTGCCGATGTCATGATGCACAAACTGATGCCATTTTTTCCGACGCCGTGTTATGCATTCTGTTTGGCCTGTGACATCATCAGTCGCGTGACCATTGCTAACATAGTATTTTCTGAATTGCAACACTTACGGCTATCGATTGATGGTAGACCAGCTCAGGTCCGTCCGTTAGCTCCTGAGATAGCAGGGGTGCCTTTTTACACCCCCAGGCGGTCGCGGGTACAAAAACCCCAGGCGGTGTCGGGTTAAACCATGCTCACGATACATACGAAACATACATTAAAGTACCCCACTGACACACTGGATCGAAAAACACTTCACATGGCCTGTTCCAAGCCATATGTCATTGGCTCTATCGGCAACAGTATGGCTTAGGTGGGAATGACACTGCAGCCCATTTTGTGGCCTCAGGAATAGTGCCGACGGTGCCATCCGTCGACTTGGAGCAGGTATTGCTTTTGCCTTTCATACTTCGTGAGTTCGCTATACGCTTAGATAACAGCCACGCCTCGCTTGGCGAAGTCGTTCGCCACCGCAATCCAGCGTGAGACTTCCTTGGCGTCTTTGAAGCCAGGTGCTGTCTCCCAATCAGCGGGATCAACGGCAAGGAGTCCGTGTTGATTCCGTAGGCCTTCAGGAAAAGTAACACCAGATTTCCTTCACAATGACTCTCCTATGCGAACTACGCAACCGCCTGACCGAGCTTCTATTGACCGTCAGTTTAGAAAAACCGTGGCCGAAGGCCGAGGCCGTCGCCGATAGGAAATGGACTGCAGAGTGATCACTAAGCTTGATCCGACCAAGTGCTGCTGCCAGACCAGGAGTGACGATGTTCTTAGCACTCTTGCAGGGCTGTTTCGAAGAAGAAGGCATGGCGAAGGGCTGCGGGTCATCCCCATTTGCCAGTTATGTGCTGTCAGTAAACGAGCATTCAAATTGGGCAGTTACCTCCTGCTTAGCCTGCTCTTCAGTCTAACGGTGGGCCCTTTCTGCGGCCTGCTTTTGTCGTTAAAAAAACTCGCTCCTCCTTCTTACAAAGAAACCTATCGACTTCAGCCATGAAACCTCGGCGGCCTGGCTTCCGTTGGGCCAGAAGGAAGTCTGTTCTCTTGGATTTTGATGATCTCAATGGCGCCGATGTGGGCAATTTCAAAGAGGTCTTTGAGGCTGCGCCTAAATTCCCCCTCCTTCTCCATTCGCGGGTTGGACTTCTCGCATTTACCTTTGAGGACAGCTCGATACTGGTCAAGCGTCCTGTTGCGTTTCTTTATCACGTTCCCTTCCGGTGCAGTGGGAATGCGAGCTTTGTTCCACACCCTCATCACTTCGCGAACGATCTGTGTTTCGACACCCCTCTGGGAAAGTTTATCCGCACCGTGGAGCTGAAAATATCGCTGCAGCACTCCTCCTCAGGTGGGCAGCTTGTTTCCTGGCTCTGATACGACCGGAACATCAATCATCCGAAGCTCGGCCTTTTTTCTCGTTGTGCACGCCATTGTAGCGCAGGCTTCCTCCATAAAAGGCCACTTCTGCATTGACGTGGGTCGCCGCGGGCTGTCCTTAAAGCTCCCGTCGTCTTGGAACGTCTAAGGCCCATACTATCTTAAATCGTAATTAATCCGTTTCATGTGCTGAAATAATTTTTGTGAACTAGTAAAAAAACT
Organism: Capitulum mitella; assembly: GCA_030062745.1. Taxonomy (NCBI): domain Eukaryota; kingdom Metazoa; phylum Arthropoda; class Thecostraca; order Pollicipedomorpha; family Pollicipedidae; genus Capitulum; species Capitulum mitella. The sequence continues at coordinate 11,684,269 of CP099842.1, forward strand.
CAAATACGCAAGCAGCACTCCTTTCAGTTTTGATCGGGCCGTATCTCCTTGACACTGGGCATCGAGTCATAGAGTTTTTTCTCGTTTTCCGCTCTCGCCAGCTGGTGCCGCTATTTCGGGTTGGCTCTGCCTGATTCTGTGGCCTCAGGCGTGGCGTGGCGCTGAATCTCTGATCAGCACCCGCCGGCTGCTCGGTGGAGCCGGCTGAAACATTGGCCAGGGCGGCGGCGCTTACCGCCAGCGGAAGGCGCGGCTGCCCCGACCTGACGGCGCCTCAGGGCCGCTTCAGCGCCACTCATCCGGGCCCGGCTCGACCGGCTTAGGACTCTCAGCGTGAGGCCCTCCCAGCCGGCCGGCCTGTCCCTGCTCCCGCCTCGCGCCGCTGCAGCCCTGGCCAAACTCTGAGCACCTGATCAGTCCAGTGTTCTGTGAACATGTCAGTTTGGGTGGAGAGTGACAACTTACGCGCCTTTATTTTACCTCGCGAAATATCCCGGTGATGGAGTTTTCATCTCAGGAGAAAGATAATGTTCAGAAGCGACATGCTACATTGTTAGCTGTTTTCGTGACATGTGTGAGATCCTATTGCCACGTTCCCGACTGGGGGAGAGGCGGTTGACCGTTCCTCCCCCGAGGTTTTGCCGAGACCGCGAGAAAACGAACTAACACAGCGCCACGAAACTTCGTATACCCATTGCTTCATCAATTTTACATCTAGTACCAAATTCTTTACCTCAGATCAAGTCAGGTGTTTGACATAGTTCAGATCAAATGGAGCTATGTCCAAAAACGTTTAGCGTCTGTAATGTTTTCGGGAAACATGATGTCACAATAAAACTTTCAGAGACTAGGGATTCTGATAAATGCAACAAATCTGCTTTCTCAGATTTTTGGAAATTACCGGGTCATTGGCCTGAGGCCCTTTCCAACAACTGTCCTTTTTCGGGAATTGACGGGATTTTTTAACAATCTGCTGTAGGCAGATGCAGACATCCTGTTTCCGTCACTAGTCAAAGTTTCGATGACCTCAAATTTCTGACCTGATGTCAGGTCACGAATAACTGGTATATCAAAATTGGTGACGAATGACCCAGGTCGGGTACAAAATGGCAGAACTGGTTCGCACAGCTGCGAAAAATACCAAGAAGTTCAAAATAGTTTCAAAAATTACATATTTTGAAAATAAACAGGCTCTTGCGAATAAAGTTTCATTAACTGTGTAAATTGATAATTACTGAATTTTTCAACATTTAGGCACGAGAAGCCATCACAACAACCATTAGAACCAAAAAACAACAATTGGCCAAAGGTTTATTTGCGAAAATAAAGGAACGCAAAAATTAGTTCTCGTTAATTTCATACCGCGTTCGGTTACGGCGCCCGCCGGCAGTCGGTGCAAAAATTACCGTGTCTTTAATTGAACGTTTCTGCGTTTATATTAAATAAATCATACTAATTAGACGTGTATCGGTATCTGCGGACTTTTGCCTGTCCGGTAGTGCCCTTACCTAGACTTTATTGGTCACAGCCCTTGAAATCCGGGCCGTTTCTCGGTCTCAAGCAGTCGACTATGAGGAAACATATAAGTGGCGTAAATCGATTACACGTCATTCAAAAATACAAATGAGGTCAGTTCCGAACTCCACTCGTCACGAGCTTTCCAACGGTGTGCTTATTTTTATCACGCGACCAACTGTTTGTGAGTTAGGGGGTGTTTTCAACGGGTTTTGGTTAACGGGTCAACTCCGCAATGACTGTCGTGTTATTTATTTATTTACTTCTTTATTTTTATACTAAGAAACTTACGAAAACCTCACAGTAAGCGTAGTCACCAAGGTGAATGATTCACACTGTTAATATATTATTTTTTTCAGTTTTCAGATCTCTTCTTTTTCAGTGTAATCTTTTTCATTGCATTTTTCCAGTTAATATAGTAAATAAAAATTGGTAAGCATAATATCTGTTATCCGGCCGGATATCCGTCATACCAACCCGGCATATCCGGTATCCGGCCGGACAGAAACCCCGATCCGGTGTATCTCAATTTATCACACAAGGACTTATCACCTCAGATGTTCCGCAGGTCGATTAAGACCTTAATACGAACAGATCGCCAAACTCGACTGGCGTGAGCAGAGCACTGAAGCCGCGGGCCGCCGCCGCCGCCGGCACCTGCAACATAAGCTGCTTGCGGCGCACAGAGGCGTGTTCAGCTCCAGGGGGATACGAGAGCGGCACACCCTCTGTCTGTTATTACTATGAAGTCATTCGTTCCTACTTATCCCACTGCTCCTACCCGCTACTTTGAGGGCCACCGGTCTCCCCGAGCCCCACTCCAACTCCCAGGCCGATCACCGCCGCCGCCGCTGGCGCTTGTAATACGAATAATACGGTACTCGCGGCATACAGAGACGCGTGCAGCCCTGGGGGCAGAGGGGCACACCTCACAAATAATGCCATGAGAGATGGCCAACGTTCCCGTTGTAGTAGCAATACCATGCTACCTCCTTAGGACTTTCTTGTTTTCGGCATTAGGTCAGGTACGTGTTGAACGTGATTTGAATACATGTCAGGTTCTAAGCGGGTGTAACTTCTAAACCATGTGCCCTACGAACTTTGGCAGTGCCTGAAACTGTTTCCTTCATCGAGGGGATTCAGAAAATGTGGCTACATGATCAGTTATCCCATTCATTTAGAAGTTGCTAACTCACGTAGTTAGACCAAAAACAAATTTTCATTGTCGATGCGCGATTCCTAAATATTGTCAGTGTTGTTAAATTTGTTCCGTGCGTCCAATGAACCCAATCATGGAAAAAGCTTTAGTCAGCTACGATTTTCAGGAAAAATAGAAAATTCGTCGCCCTACTGAGCATTGTCCCAAACTTATTAAAGAGGCACCCTAAAGGCTCTTGTGGAATGGGAAATTCTTGTCCCTATCAGTCATGGGGTTCTGCCGCTGTTAGTGGCGGCCTTAGAAGTCCACACCGAGAAAACGATTTGAGAACATCTTACAAACATTCTTATTTTAGGCTAGTTCTAAGTCTCACATTCTAGCTTTAGTTCTCTGTTAAAGCAGTTTCCCGCGCTGAATCGCAGGACTCTTCTTAAACCAGCGAACATTTCATAATTATCATTCATAAAGGCGGTAGACGACGAGAAGGGCTGCTGGTTCCCCGGTTGCGCGTCTGGTTTATCGTGAGACAGTCACTGGTCTCAATGGAACAAGTCGCGACGCGTTTTGCCGCGCATGCAGCAGCACGAGCTAGACCTTGAATCAACGGCATTGAACGAGCCGTTTACTGTCCCTGACGGTTTTGGTGAGGTGGTCGAGCGAATTGCTCGGTTTGAGGTAGTTGTGGGATGCGGTTTGACGTGTCAGAACTAGCTAGCTAGATAAAGGCTAAAGGTAAGTTCCCAGCCGACTAAACTCCAATACTTCTGTTCGCCTGAATATCTCAAAAATGACAATAAAATCGTAGCTATATCGTAGCAAGCAATACTACCGTGCTGCGGTCGGCCGACGGGGAACATTATTCCACGGCGCAAAATGTAGTGCCACCAAAGTTACGGGTATTAACACCATGGATGCCTGAAGACCCTGCTGATATCTTCACAGCTGCTGAATTTTTAGATCGCTGTATTACTGTATTGGACGACTGTTGGGATATCTCATATCAGTACTATTACGTTATGGAATTTTATGCTCCGCGGCGACTAGATCTGTCCAATACGAGGATGTTGGAAACAGGGGGTGTTGAGTGGGTGTTATTATATCATGTCATTGTTATGTTATATGTATGTTATTATGTCATTGCTATGATGTCTTATATGATGATTATTATGCTATACGATCATATTATTGCATTATGTCGTTGCAATACCTGATAGTTATTGCACGGGGTGCTCCCTGGTAAGGGGGTGTGTGGGGGGTTGTTTCGCCCTGGACGTACCTGGCAATAAAGGAAAGAAATGTTGCGCCGAAAGTACAAACCCGTGCCGCAGGTACGGTATAGGGTACTAGAGGCCGTAGGCCGATAAAGGGTGCGATCGGACTTGGCTCTTTAATGAAGAAGTCGCGCGAAGCGCGTTATTAAGTTGTATCTACTGAGGAGCCGTGTGCTGGTTAGGTGAGGTTAGGTTAGGTTGTGTTGGACTACGTTGGTATTTTAGGTTAAATGATTTTTTGTTTATTGTTCCATTTTGTTCGTTGTTTTTTCAGCTTTGTATCGAAATTTCTCTTCCAAATATTTTACTTTACTGTTTTTAATTATTCTGTCCACGAATCTCTTCGAAACCAGACTTTCATCTTTCAGTATTTTTTATATTAATTAAAAATATTGCGGTGTGGGATCTCACAACAGCCAGGAAAGTAGCTGGTAAGGTGCTTGACATGAAGATGATTTTCATAAAAATGCGTTTCTCATTTTGAAGTTTTGTCGTGGCTTACTATAGGCATTACAGGAAATACGGGAAATACGGGTGATTTGACAGTTCTGTTAATAGCATTGCGAAGTGATTTGATAGTTCTGTTCACATTGTCTCAACGGTAAAGAACCCCAGAGTGCACTGCACAAGCAGGCTGGACGGAAGGTGGCGCGCTACTTAGATCTGTGAACTGGGGGCGGATGGTTCTACGGTTCTGTTACTAGCGCGAAAACGCAGGGCGGCGATTTCTTATTTCTGGCTCCTGACATGATCCGGGCGATAATTCCTTATCTGTGTGTTCCTAACGTAACAATCCTGTTAACAGTTCTTCGTACGGCAGTAACGGTGTCATCGCTGGACGGCTGCCGATATCTCAACTTCGTTTGAGTTCAGCCTTGATTCGCGCGAATACATTGAAGTATTTTTTGTCTCATTTTCCCTTATATTATATACTTTTATTTTCGCATTATGTATTTTTATGTTATGTATTATACATTTGTATTATGTTAAGATTTTTTTGTTTCTTAGATCACGTTTTTAAAGCAGGGTACGGAAACCTGAAGGTGGATTATTTTGAGAATGGTATTGGACAATTTGACTAGTGACCATTCTCACTGAGGAAAAACTGAGGACCATACGCGGTCTCAGAGACCGGTAGGCGTTCTCATTTCCCGTATTCAAATCAGACCACGAGTTTTCATTACCCTGGGAGGACTCATTTGAGAACGTTTTCACTCGAGACTGGTGCTGGGTCTCATGCGAAACCATCTTTAAAAGGTTTCACGTGAGACCAGATGAAACCAGGTGGTTTCACATCAGACCAGTTACCAGTATGGAGTGAAGCCGTTTCCAAAAGAGTCCTTCCAGGATACTGAAAAAGTGTGATCTGATTTGAACAGGGAGAATGAGAATCCCCACCGGTCTCTGAGACCAGCTACAGGTCTCACTTTTTTCTCAGTGCATCTGACGTTGGACACTGAAAACGACCGTCTGCGTAGACTCAAAATTTTCAATACCTGATGACTTGGGACGTATTGGTGAGTAGGCTTGTCTTGTTGCATCGCAGGACTTGCATAATTGTAATGAATCTCTCCTTTGTGTCCTTAGATGGGCATCCGATGTCAAAGTGCGCTGTCGTGCATTGTTTTACAAAACAGAGATGACTTCCACTTGCTAGGGTGTGAGAACAAGAGAAGAGAGGACAAGATGGCTTGAAATCAAATGCTGCACCTCTAGTTGTGTGGCACTTTTTCCATCGCAATATCTACGTTAAGGTCATATTTCTGCCTCGAGCAAACTTCTTTTTAGACTTTAAATAATTACTTGCCTTGGGGTTCCAAAAACAGTGCGCTTGATTTTAATCAGCCGCAGTCCATTGGTATCTGCATTTTCATTGCATTCGTGATGGAGTTTACCTAGACTCACGCCTATCCTTTGTAAATCGTTATTTACCTTGACGTTCCAAAACAATACGGTTCAGTTTCATGAGCGGCAATTGGCAATTGTGTTTGCAGTGCAAGCATGATGCGGTGTACTTTCATCGTGTCATGACACCAATGACCAAATGTAATCTTTGGACAAAATAACTAGAACACATGCCATAGGTCTTAAACATTGTCCATTCATTCTTACTGAATTGCTTCCTTTCACTGAGCCACCTTGAAATTCCATCCATTGCAGCCCATGATGTGCATGAGCGACATTATGCGGGCGCACAGGATGCTTTTGCATGCATCTGACTCATTGATTTTCAAATTCCGTTGGTAATTGCTACATGTTTCACAAATAATGACGTAATATCTGACGTGATAGGTTGGACGGTAAACGACCTTCGTTGTAAATTGCTTCGTCAAATTAGCCCGATAATGCGCCCGGAAACTGGAAGCTCTATTGCTTGTGATAACCAGTTTATGGTCGCGCTCTTTTATGGGAAAACCTGTTCCAAAAGTTCGATCCGGTTCTTTGCGCCATGATCAGCACATGCAGTACCGATCGCTGGAGAATAATTTGACCATGTCTGCATCGCAAGGTTTTCGTTTCTTTTCTTACCATGAGCTTATTCCATGTTCATAAATGAAGCAGATACATATGGTTGCTGACTACCCTGAATAACGATTTTTCTGTTTTCCTATGACAGTGTCCATGAAGCACTGGTCGACGAACAGTCAAGACATTTTTGACGCTGCATGTCCATATGTTATCATACGATATCAAGTGTTTCTGTTGTATTGCCATAAACATGATTTGAACGAGCATTTGTTGAGCTTCAGAAATAAATTTCGTTAAAGAAAGGAACATGCCATTCTACGTGGTATTTGGCACGTCCCATCCTGCTCGGAGCTTCGCCTACAACGAAATATCACCTTCACATGTCTGGGACAAAAATAGACCTGACTCCAGAGCCATTTAGCTCGACGTGTCATGTTGGAATGGCGTGCGTGTTAGACTGTGGAGAAGTTCACCTGCTTTTATTGCCAGTGACGTAAGAGCCATCATGCCATGCGTCAGGACTGGCGGCCTTTGCCTTTAGACACCAGAGACATAGTTACGACGGGCAGTATGATAATTTTTGCTCAACATATACTCGCCGAAAAAAAATATTTTCTCCGTCATCAGAAATCATTGGTGACAATCTGCAGTGCTTGGCAAGATTGCACATTAGAAGCCGTGTTTGTCTGGTAGTCTCGTGATCGTGAACGCTGCCCGGCGAAGTGGCCGCGACTGTGGACCGGCGCGCGCGACTTCGGGCCAGCCGTCGCCGGGGCGGCCTCCGTCGGCCGGCGGCGACAGCGGGGACCGCGAGGCGTGCGACTCGCCGCCGGCGACCAATAACCCTGTCACCATCGATCCCCTCGAGCCGACATTCGAGGGCGGCCCTCGACATCCCAGGCCGGCCGCTCCCCGGGCGGGGAGCCCCAGCCGCTTCCCTCCCATCAGATGCGTCAGAATGGCGTTGGTCCGGCAGCGTTCTGTCGAATCCGCTCTAGCGGTTGACGTCGAATAACCACGCTGGGGTTAACGGGACCCAGCCGGATTACACACGGGCTGAATCTCCTCGAGTGGGACGCGGAGGCCCAGCTCAGAGCTCGGAAGGTGGCGACTTAGACTTGTCATTTCACTTCAAGTGGGCAACGGAGCGCACGAAAAATTGGTGAACGCGACTAATTCGTCCGCCATTCCTCCAGCGTACGTGTTATTTTATATGGATGGCCGCAGCTTGACGAAGTGGATGACGTTGATAACACGCCCGTGATGTAAATTTGGGGTTTGCAAGTTTTCATCGTGCTAGCGGAAACAAGCTAATGTAAAACTAGAACGAAGTATGGGACACAGTGAGGCGTCGAAATTCGATTCTCGAACCGGATGAGGACTTTCCACAAATTAACTATTAACGAAACTAATTTGAACACCAAGACTGCATGCTGAAACTTGTCCTATAATCAAGCGAAGATTTATGAAATGGAATACTGATAACACTGGAAGCAACACAATTGCATCATACAAAGGTCTTTTTTTCAAAAGGCGTCTCGGATAATATGAGCTTGGTTTGCACCTGTATCAACATGCGTCCATATTTCAAATGCTATTACAACGCCAAAATGCAAAAACAAACCAACAGAGACGCAAGGGTTCCCCGCCCCCCCTCCACCCCCCACCCCCTCCAAAAAAGGACGTGCGTGCAGTATTAATGATTGTCATGATTTTTCAGTCCTTTGTGTTGCCTTACGGAGGCAACCATTTTCGTCCGCCGTGTACATTGCACGAGGACAAATAATTAACTTCCTTGACAGCAATCAGGCCTCCGCGACGTCAAATATATGCAATTTGCCGGCATCACCCAGCCATAGCGGCAAACAGTCGGCTCGCACCTGATCCCGGGGGTGGCCGTCTGACATTCCGGAACCCCGACAGCGTCGCAGTAGTGTTTTGAAAGCAACGTTATTTCGGTGGAAAGTGACACTGCGCATTTTTTTCACTTCGCGACGCATCCCGATTGTGGGGTGTTTACTTCACGATAAAGGTAATTCCCGAAGCAATATTTTACACTGTGAGCTGCTTTGGCGACATATGCGTGACTTCACTGATATAATGAGAGCAAGTTGTATTGCAGAAAAGAACAAAAGTCGTATGAAGACAAATGACTATAGCATTAACAAATATGGTAGCAATATTTGCATACATGTTCGTTACTGTCACACTTTCCCAGTTGGCAGCCGTGGAAATCGGGAGGAGGTCAAAGTCATATTCGTGAAGATTTGTACTAAAATGCAGAGGTGTATTTCGGTGCTGAAGGTAGGGCCAATGCCTCTTAATTTTTATGTAAGTTTCGGTAAAAAGGTGCTCTGTTTTCATTTTTGGCATTGTCATGAGAAGTAAAGTGATATAATGGTTCACCACTTTCACTTTGGGACTTTTTCACCCCTCTTAACATTTTGTTATGACCTCTCGACATCCTGCGGAATCTCAGTTTCAGAGCACCGCTGAGCGGGGCGACAGCGCCGACACGGCGCGGGAACGGCCCACCGCAGCCCGTCCGGGCGGACAGTCAGCTGCCTGTATTGCGAACAACCTGCCACGAGTTTCGATCGCAACAGGGCAGGCAGCGGACAGTTCATGACTTGCACCCCAGCAGGGCCTCGAATTTACAAAGAATTGACAAAGGCGCTTTTTTAAAGCAGCCAACTAGCAATAGTTAGCAAGATGTTGTTACGAAGCGGTCGTGGCGAACGAGACATTTTATATACAAACGGTCTGACAAAAGCCTGTAAATCGTGAACGCGGGCCAGAGTCCTTGACGTTTTGGTAACTGCATTCACAACATCGATGTCAGTCGTCGCAGATTAGTACGGCCAAATGGAGCACACTACGCCGCTCACGCTGCTCTGCAATACGGCGCTTATGACATCGTACCGACAAATGTGACGTATTCATTAACACGTTTATGATGCAGATGGGTCATAAATATATCCTTCACGTTGAAAGAGGGCGTTTAGCCACATTCATCCCCAACCACAGCAATTACCATAATGGTATTCATAGTGTGGGCGCGGGAACGTAAACACCTCAGCCCTCAGCTCGCATCCATCTCCATCCGATTGCCGCAAGACCCGGCGCCGACTTTGATACGCCCGCATACCGAATGTGGAGTCTGCTGGACAGATCGGAGCCAGCAGGTCGATCCTCTGCCGGTCCGGAGCTGAGTCGGACGGCAGAAGGCTGCGGAGCGAGCAGGGCGCGCTCTGTCCCCCCTCCCCCTGACGCCCCGCCGCCGCCGACGCGACGCCACAGCGACTCGCCCTGTGTCGGCCGACGGCACGCCAGCCGGCAGAGCGGCGGAAGCGGGGGGGGGGTCAGTCAGACGGCGAAATCGTTAGAGCGCAGTCCTGTCAGGCGGTGGGTAAACGCCAGCGAAGCTATTTCATGACCTGTCGCTCCCCCTGAGACCAAATGACGTCACCATTGTTGCTGTTACTGAACAGATAACGGACCAGCACCGCTTCCGCTGTGGAGCGCTTGAGTGGTTGGCGCTTTGTTTTATTTTTTCGTTTCCATTTATGTTCTGTATTTTACCTGAGAACCGACTAATGGCTCGTATACAACATATTTATGTAATATTACGCGAATATATGCAGTATTTGGAGGGCATACGTAAAATGTATTTATCCGTAACGATACCAGTTGTGTCTACAGCATTTCAGTGACGGTACTATTATCGCGAGCCATGTATGTCCATTGAGGAGGAATTTTCTCATTTCCCCTACTATATATCTTTCTTCCATGATGGCACGTCTCAGCCGTAAACTGAAGCAAATTATCTGGACAATCTGAACACGAGCCAATGCCTCCTCTGCTCAGTTTTGTCATGTATCTTTACACTGCAATAAAGCATTCAGTGCTCTCAGAAATACTGGCAAGCGACCTGTTTCATCAATCATATCTTATCAGGCCTGCAGGGCTTTTGTCGGAAATGTTGAGATACTCCCTTGTCAGTCGAGCCAAAAATCCATAGTTTTATACCGCAGTGGTCTCGGAAGAGCTGGCGGTGACCAGTTTCGGCCATCAGATGGTATCCGGTCCGGAGAGCTATTTGTCGGAGATGGCAGCGCGCTCGTCTGTCAGCGGGAACTCGGGGCGGACAGACTGACGGAGCCGTGGACGGAGACAGTGGGCAGGCCCGTGGAGAGGGAGACAGGCTGGCGGTGCCGTGGACGCAGGCAGTGGGCGGGCCCGAGCAGACGAGGCGGCGGGCCGCGGGCGCCGGCTGAACCGCGCCGACCGACGCCGGCCGATGGTTCGGCGGCCTGGGCGGATTACTGGCCGCCGCGGCCGCGTCCGTCTGCCGTCTCCGAGCCGGTCGGGCGGACGGGGGGACGCTGGTCTGAGTGATCAGCCCGCCGAGGCCGGAGAAGGCGGGACCGGGTGAAGAAACGTTGGACGGCGCCGCTCGTGCGGTGACTGAACGGGAGGGAGAGAGGGAAATAACAGAAGAGAATAAAAGCGAGGAGACAGGAGCAAGCAAAACAACGGCAGATGGTGGATAAAAAAAGATGTTTTCCAAGCATGACAGTGATGGTTCCTGTTCACAGTGTCACTGTTCAATACATCGTATAAATGTTGCATCATGCGAAGCTGCATCCATCATTTCTAGTACTGAAGCCGTTTCCGGTCTTTCCGTCACAGTCGTAATCTTGAGGCTACTATTAGTTGCAGTCCTTACATCTTCAGTATTGTTCCCACGATTATGGTTGACAGGAATGGCGCCCACCGGAAGTCCACCGGAAGTCGGTGCGAAAATCGCCGTGTGTTTAACTCAGCGTTTCGGCGTATATATTAAAGAAATCAGAGAAATTAGGGGCGTGTCGGCATCTGCAGACTTTTACCTCTTCGTCTGGGCCTGTACCTGGACTTTATTACTCACAGCCTTTGAGATCCAGACCACTTCTAGGTTTCATACAGTCGGTTGTGAGAAAATTTATATAAGGCGTAAATGGCTTACATATGACCCAAAAGAACAAATGAGACCAGTTTCGAGCTCTGCTTGTCACGACCTTTCCAAAGGCGTGTTTATTTTTATCGTGCGACCAGCCGTTCGTGAGTTAGAGGGGGTCAACCTCCCAGTCGGGCGTGATCGGCGCCGACCGCCAGTTGCGCGGGTAAATATTGTCCTTATCTTCGTCTAGTTTCGCCTAGCCGTCGTCTAGTTTCGCCAAGAGCTTTCAAACGGAGTGTTTATTTTTTTCTGGGGGACTTAAAGTTCTCGAGATCTTGGTGATCTTACTGAAGATGAACCTGTCGGCCCGGCGAAGGCGGATCCTGAGGCTGGCCCGTTGAGAAACAAGCGCCCAAGAGTTTTGCTCATTAATGGATAAGTAACAAGGTTTAACGTTATCATTGCTATACCAGCCCAGCCTAGTTTTACATACATATATATAAAAATATACATTACATACATACATACAAACATAACCCTCGGTTGAAATTCTTAGACACTGAGTTCTATGAAAGGTGCTGTTACAGTTATGGCGAACGAAGACGCAAGACGAATGGCCTACTTCAACGAGAAGACAAAAATGGAATACGTGGCAGGCTCGCCCAGCCATTGCGTTATGACAGACTAATAACTTTGCAACAATAGACAATAAATCATGAAATTTTCGCCAGAAAAAAGTCAGCTTTTTACGACTTTTGCATTTACATTCACAACACATTAATGTGGAAGCTCTTTTCGTATATAACATCTGAAAATGGGGTTTTGCTTTCAGGCGTTTTTGTTGCTTGTTAGGAGTTATGGCGTTTTTAATCGTTCAGTAATGGCAGAGGACAGCATCATAAAAGCGCGAGACGTTCAAACTTGCAATGTTTCGGGTCCAAAATGCCGAAACATTTCGACATATACCTGTTTGTTTGTCCAAAGACATGAAATAGAAATAAATGTGGGAAACAACTTAAAACTTGTCTCCAAATTTTAGGAGAAATGCAGTTGGGCGCGCCCTTTATCCGTTCCGCAAGATGCCCTATTGAATTATTCCCCAATTTTAGCCTCTCGTTTTTCAGAACTTGGTACATGAAGTGAAGTAGTCCAGTAAAAAATAGTCCCTGTCGTCTCACAACTCGGGAAATTACCACGCAAAAAAAAAAACAGGAAACGGTTAGGTGGACGAACACAGCAAATTGTTGGCACATCTTAGTCTATTGTGGGTCAACGTCTTTTCCCGACATAGTCAGAGACCTTCAGAACTTTACATACGTATTCCGTCGTGTCCGGTCTAGTTTACTGTCTGACCTGAAGGACAAAACTAAGTTAATAAGTGCCGGAACTCCGGATGCGGCTTCGAATGATTGCACGATCAAGGTTTAGAGTGGCCTAAAATGCGAGTGAAAATAGAGTAAATGTTGACAAATATGTGAATACGGAGAGAAAGGCGACAGAAGGCGTGAGGCGCCCGGTTCTGGAAAGTGACTGCAGTGAACGATGTTCATCGACTGGAGAGAGCAGGTATTCGCTCACTGCGCGTCGTAAGTCACAAAAGAAAGACTTCAGACGTTAAAAAAACCGTCCTCACAACGGCGATGTTAGAAGAATGACCTGATAGAACCTAATAATTTTCAAAGCTTTAGGTGAAAAGAAAAAATCCCGAAATCAGCCATAGTAATGCAGTTCGTAACTGGTATTAAGTAATGTTGATTTTAGCCCGCGACTTCCTGGAGCTGCCTTTTTCTTTGCCGTATAATTCCGTAACCAAATGGTGCAGCATTGTCAATTTTTTAGCACCACTATGTCAAATCTGAAAATTTGAACGTTTTTGTGAAGTGGTTACCAAAATCGTCCATGGTCAATCGTCATGTACGAAACGTAAATGTACGAAGAAGGCGTCACGAAGGTAATAATGTTTCATGATTTTGTCAGTTTTTGAGTTCATTATATCTTCATGGAGTCACGGGTGCTGAGAATAAACCGATAGTGGGTAGCTTGTTTTTTTTTTACGTCATAAGACACAAACGCAACGACTTTACTGAAAGTCTCATCATGGGTCAGATCCATATCATTGCAAATTTTCAGTCATAGCATCAATGTACGCTATAAGACAAGTTGCCACAACCATTTAAAGGTTGTCGGTTGCAAATACACTATTTAGAGACGCTTTACTGGTTCTGTGTATTTTTTGTAGCGTCATGTGTCGTAACACTCTTAATTAAAAATGGCATACATTTGACCTCCTAGTTTCGCAATTCCTAGCTTGAACAGTCACTATTTTCTTCAGATAGTTGTCTTTGTATCTTATGCATACCTTTACACGTTTGTAACGCGAGCCCCCACAACTTAGTTTAAATTGATTTAGTTATAAGACTTTATTCCCGCTCCCACTGCCACTGATCAGTCAGCTTTGCGTGGCCAGGAACACGATATGATGTCAGACCGGTATGGGTAGCCTCCGTCCTGGACACGTCCCTACACTACCTGCATGTATGATCCCCGGAGGTCGCCGTTAACTTTGATTAAGTGTTTGTCCTGATGGCAACACGGGACCTGCAAAACCAGACAGCATGGCTCCACTAGAAGTCGCGTTTCAAACATGACAATAATTTGGAGAACCATCTCTCGAGCTGGCCTGTAAGGGCCTGTTGAATTGGGGCAACATGAATCATGCTGAGCAGACCGAGAACGCCGACTCCCTGGGACAAGTAATGCTCTGGCCGTATAGCAGTAGCATGGAGACACGTAACCAAGGTTAGAATTTTACTTTGGCGACCTGAGATTGATGGGAACTAACTGAAAAGTGAGAACAAAAGAGAAGAAAAAGGGCACATTTGTGTGATGCTAATGTGGCAAGTGTAGACAGACCAAGAATGAGAGCAATGCTTAGGTGATGCACATTCAGATCTATCTGCAGTCAAAACCCCAACTTGGGGAACATCGCATTGCGATCCGGAATGGACAGTAGACTGGTAATTCTGTTGTGTGATATGCGTTAAAATCATTTAGTAAAAATTATGATGGGGAAGTTGGATGAATGCGCGGAGCATGGTGTTTTTTTCCTGAATTGAGAACAACAGAGTTTATTTCACCCAGTTCAAAATTTTCAGAACGAAATATCCTAAGGCCTAAAAACTTTGGAAAGTATCCAAAATTCTGACCTTGCACGAAACAAAGAGTTGTTACTGCTAGTCATATTTTCGTAGCAATGGTTTATGACAAACGTATGAGTTTGCCAAATACAGGCATTTCTGCGCGAGTTTGTGCGTCTGTTTCCCACAGTGTTTAAATCATCGAGACGATGGTGAATACCTTGCAAAGCACTAAGCGCTTTGTCGTGTTCCAGGCCACAGTACCCGCCTGAGGGAGACGGTGGTGGCAAGGGCCGGCGACACGGCCACCATTCCGTGCCCCGGGCTCTCCGATAGCAGCGCCCCTGGCGGATACATCGTGAACAAGCTGATCTGGAGCTGCTCATCCCGACGGAAGTGTCCTGCCAGCGATGAACGGGTAACCACTCAGTTCCCTCCTCCCCCGCCCTTTCTCTCCAGGAACGGAAATCAAGCCCGGAACACACTCAATCAAATTACCCTGCATCCATTCTGCTTTTCTAAAGTTGAACTGGTCCATTGTGTCGACGTTTTTCTTTAAGATCGCGTGTTCTTCCACAACGATTGGAACGCCAATAAAACTGGTTATCAGTCAGGCCTGCCTCGCTCTCAGAATCGTCTCTGTTCTGTCGGTTTTTCGCCGGCCTTCCCATCGGTCCGTTTTCTCAAAGATGGGCGCGATCTGCGTGCCTGCGTCACCTAGTCGCCCGCCTTGCTGAGTGCCGTTCTCGCTCTCGCTGTCCCAGGGTGACCTGGCCGAGTTCGAGGCCCGTTCTGTGGCGGTCCGCGGGGACCGGGACCGGGTCCGGCTGGACCAGAACACCTGGTCCCTGGTGGTGTCTCCGGTCCGTGCTGACGACAGCGGCGTCTACAGCTGCTCCTTCAACAGCCAGGCCGCCGACCGTCGGCTTATACAGCTCATCGTGCTTGGTGAGAACCGGGCATATCGTGGCGAACTCTCGACCCCTACTGGATGACGTCACTGGTTGTTTCTGGCGAGACTCGCGCATGCACGGAGAGGGTGGCATCATCCCCACTTAGGAATGCGTAGCTTTCACGACAGCCAGTCTTCGGATGATGATGACGCCGTTTTCCGCGTCTGAGACAGGTTGAGAAAGATACGAAGGACTTCAGCACACGAATCTTTGTTTGACTCAGTTTTAATGCCGCGAGGTTCGCTTTAAACTCGTGCTGGTTAGATCCGCTCTCCGTACATTTACTAATTATTGTACTAATGTTGACGAACCTGATAATGATGCTGGTCTAAATACCTTTTCAGCTTGATTAGAAATGTAAAACGAACGTCCAGACATCCTTGGGGAAAGAGAAAATAAATTAAATCAAATGGTATCTAGCCATAAAATGCTCCTGTTGTATATTTGGACTGCCATTGATATTTTCAGTCCTTGATATAATTAAAAAGGTCTGCAGACTTCTTTTGCTCAGGATCAGGTGCGAATTCACGTCACTTTTACTCTTGGTAAATGTACGGGTATTTGTTGTTCGTCTCTTTCGCAGAGAATTCGTACCCGAGCTGGTTGTACTTGTTCCCTGAGTGATAGTAGTTAAAAAATATCATACTTAAACGTTATCAAGCTACCATGACCGGCAGCTCAGTTGGTAGAGCTCTGGTATCCTCGTCCTGGCCAGACGGATTCGGGTCACCTGGGGACTTGATGTCTGTCCCACGGGTCAGCTTGTACCTGGCCGACAGGAGGTCAGACCGCACTGTCGTGCCGCACTCTTCCTTGGCGACACAGACTTTAATCCCAGGATCATTCGGTACCTGGAATCGCGCGATCGGATGAAGGGATTGGAGTCTTGGCAACAAGCTATGCTTGGCACGGACTCGAGTCTTTAACATTACCTCAGCTACAGTCGGATCAAATAAAAAAACTAAAAATCAAAACATGGATGTAGGCAAGGTAAAAAAATGTTAGTGTTTGCGTTACTTCACTACTTCCTTAGTTTTATGTCCTATTAATTGTGCGTTATCATTTTTTGTTAGTTTTCTCGTATAAATCGTTTTTATTTTCATGTTTTATTAGTTTTATTAGTTGCTTATCAAGGCCACTAAAATAAACGACGTACGCGAGTAATTATTTTCACTACGGATTATATTCCAGTTCAAAAGCACATCATCTCGTATCTTCTAGCATCAAGGTGGTTTTCGTTAACTAGTGCTCAAACTGACAAAGATATGTAAGGAAACGTCCGTGTTTCTCCTTCAGGAAAGCGAATGGGAGATAGCAGCTCAATTGTTTGCTCTTCTCATGAAACGGATTCAGAGGAACTTGTTTCAGACAGACCTGGTTTGAGTCCAGAACAGTTGGCCTTATTCCGGGCCTGAGTCCGGATGCCTTGAGCCTGTATCTGAGTCAGAACTTCTCTGTCTGGTACTTCCGACTTCCGAATACTATTCTGAGTCAGGGGCGTCAATTTCTGTAAATAATTGGGTGGGCTGAGCCGTGGGCCCGACAACCTAACCTCCCCCAAATGTAGGGAGAGGTTAGGATTTGGATTTAGCCCACTTTATTTTGATCAATGGAAATACTCGAGTTTTTTTAGACTATTTTTCGAATGAAAAATGCGTATATCCCATGCATTTAAGTATATATGTATACTAAATATGTATATTCGGCTCAGTTTTACACGAACTGAATGATGAACTTAAACATATAGTTCGAGACGTCGAAAAAAAAACAAATAAAAAGCTAGTTAAAGCAAAGTATACCCTAGTCCTAGTTAAAACTTGTGTCAAAGAAAATATTCTGCCCAGATATATGAAAATAAAGGTATATATATATATATATATATATATATATATATTTATATATATATATATATAGAAGATAGAAAGATTGATACATACGTCACTTTGTGCCCTATTGTATACTTTCTGGCTATCTTTTATCTATTGCAGCCGTTTCTTTCGTTATTTTTGCCCAGTACCTTTTAAAACTGACAGAAAATATCGCAGGGGCCCAAGCCAACATTGGATGGGCCCAAATCAACATTGGGTGGGCCAGGGCCCCCTCGAAAGAATGCAAATCGACACCCCTGTTCTGAGTCATGTTTAAGATCAAAAGTCAATGCAGAGTCTGAGTCCGGGACCAGAAGTCCTGAGTATGAGTCCGAATCTGAGTGGTGCCTAAAAAAGTTTACTCTGAGTCCGAGTGCATGACGAAAAGGCCTGAGTCCGAGTCCGAGTTGGAGTCTTGCCTAAAAAGGCAAGTGGATAATGGGAGTTGCAATCAGTGAATGCTTTTTCATTACTGTAGAGTCCTATCTTGTGAGTTTTAATCTGAAGAAATATCATGTACATCCGGACGGATCAGTCAGCATGTCCAAAGGTGGGCGTGACAGATTTAGTAGCGAAGACTTACGAGAAACTGTTATCCTTTACAGATACCTACGATGATATTTGCACTAAGACAAATGTATACACAGTCCGCATACCTCTTGAGTAAAATGTGTCTGTTTTTCTTTCCTTCCTTCTGTCGGAAAATCTTCGCTCCGGCCATGTGCAGGGTGATTTGTGTGAGTAGGGATAACACGTAAAACGGGAAACGCGATCAGCGCCGAACATCGTTTAGATTTCGGCGCGTTTTCTCGACAACCACGGGTCGGATCGTCTCGAGACGCATCAAACTGAAACGAAAATTGAACAGTTAATCGCGTGACACACAGCACGTTTCAGTGCGCGCGGTACGAGCTATACACGAGTTATAACAACATGAAAAAGCTGTTTCTGGGTTTTTCAGGATTGGGTGTGGTGCTAGCGATCAAGAGATCGCAGCGACTGCGAAAAACTTCACGGTGTTCAATGTACTGTCTTTCTTTCGCACAGAAAGCCCAACGGCTCCGGCCCACAGTTCGGGCGCCATCCCTCCAGTAAGCAAACGATGCTCTCATTCTCGAACCTCTGATCGATTCCACCCAAATATCGCATAGAGGCTCATGACTTTTTGCAATGGTAATCACATTGACTTATAGGCCTTCTTCTGTGCTCGATATCAATCCAAAAACACTTCAAGCATTACGAATCTCAACGTGAAGGTCAGCGGAGAGACTCACTGACAGCGATTTAAAAGAAGATAGCGTAAAGAAACGCCCGGAAAACCTCGATGAGAGCAAATCCCTTGGGCCAGGTGCATTGTACCTCAGGGTCCTCAACGAGCTGCCTTCTACTTTGTGGGTGCCTCTGAGCGTAACTCATTAGAAATCACTAGAGTATGGATCAATGCAGAAGACTAGAGAGAAGGTGAGGTATCATCAGTCTACAAGGAGGGGTCGGGAGTGGCACCGGACTCTATCATCCAGTAAGCTAAACATTTGTCGGTCGCAAAGTTTTGAAATATTTCGTTCGAGACGCACTGCTGGAACACCTCATTGACAACGACCTGCTTTGGTATCATCAGTATAACTTTTTGCAGCGCCGATCTTGTGCTCTGCAGCTCCTGACAGTGATGGAGGAGTGGACCGAGATGCTAGATAAGCGAGGCAGTGTAAATGTCATCTGCCTAGATTTTTGAACAGCATTTGACAGCGTGCCGCACCAGAGACTGATGGTGAAGCGGCAAGCGTACGATGTTGAGGACAAACTTTTGCGTTGGATCCAAACATTTTTACGGTACAGAAGATGGAGGGTGGTGGTAGAAGAAAAATGTTCGCGTTGGGCAAAAGGAGTCCAGTGGCATTCCCCAAGGATCTGTGCTATGGTCTATGTTTTTTTATACTTATGAATGATTTCCCGGATACTGTCAAGTGTCATGTAAAGATGTTTGATGACGACACGAAAATGTATCGGAATGTATCCATCTGTGAGGACTGGACGCTTCTGCAAAGAGATATAATTGCTTTAGAAGAGTGAGCTGAACGATGGCAGCTGCTCTTCAACAGCGCAGAATGTAAGCTCATGCATCGTGGCAGAGCCAACCGAGGGAGCGACTGTTACGTGGCCGACACTGAGTCGGGACCTGTAAGACAGAAGGACTTGGGGGTGTGCATCGACCGCACGCTTAAGGTCCATGAGCAGATGGCCGCTGCAGTCGGAAAGGGGGAACATAATTCTTGGCCTGTGGTCCAGTGTTCATATGTTACCTTAGACCACCAAACACTACCACGTCTCCTCAAAACCTTGGTCAGGCCACCTTTGGAATATGCCAATGCTGTGTGGGGTCCCATATCAAGACTGGACCAAGACGTAATTGAGCGCGTCCAGAATCGAGTTACCAGGTTGGTTAGACACTTGCGGTATCATAGTTACAAAAGCAGACTGAAGAAATGAATTTAGCAACTACGTATTACAAAAAAAATCAGGAGAGATATGATTGCGGCAAACTACGTAACTAAGGGTGATCTGAAGGCAAAAGTCGAAGATCATTTCGAGTTGGATAATGCAGAGAGAACCCGAGGCCATCAATACAAGATAAAATAGCAAAGAGATAAAGGCCAGCTACGACATCACTCCTTCTTCATCGGAATGGCACCCTATTGGAATGGTCTGCCAAATGAAGTCACCGCCCCAAATGTTTAACGTATTAAAAATCGTTTACACAATCACTGGATGGCTCATTGCCATCAGGCAATACTTCGAGTGTGATGCGAGCTGCATGCAGTGAAGCCACGATATAATCAAGGATTGATGACGTGTCGGCTGAGAAGATTGTATTCTCAGAAGATGCGCTGATTGTGATTCATCAGATCCTTGCGGAGCTTTCCTTCCCATATTTACTGAATTGAAATTATTTGTGTGTGAACTGACCAGGTGACTGCAGCCGGCATGTTGTTCTTTTTTGCGAAAAAAAAAATCCGCGTTAGGAGAAACATGACTGTACCAAACGGCGTCTTCCAAACTACAGCAAATTGCGATTATTTTCAGGAAATGATATCGAGCACAAAGAAGGGCTACACGTCGATGTGATTTTCAATGAAAAAAATCAAGAGCCTCCATGCGATATTGATATTTACGCGGTCAAATGGTGAAAGTACAGTGACGATGGGGGAGTTTCAGAGGCGACGGCTTACACCAGAAGAGGTCCAGCACAGGGTTGGCAGATTTCAGTCAGCGTCTGGTTTAACCCGGTTTAAACCATGGCTTAAACCGGCTGGTCTAAATTAATTTAAGCCACCTGGTGGTTTAAACCAGACAACACAGTTTGATTTCAGCCATTTACGGCTCTTTATTGAGAAATCATAAAACTAGTCGTGCAGGTCAGGAGTCATACTGTTTTGGAACTGTCTGACAAAGACCAAAACTATCATTTTCAAAATTAAGGTCTATCGCTTCATCGGGCACACTTTCGAACTGAGCATCTATGACATCCAGTCACTGCCAAGCATAAATGGTGAGACAAAGAAATGTGAGCATGCGGTCTTTCTGCAGAGTATAACTCTATTAGTGGGAGGCAAGTGAGTCCGTTAATCAGATTTCTGATCTTGTTGAGTGCTGTGAAAGTGTACCTATGAGTAGATGGAAACCCAGTGCTTAGAATCTGAATGGAACAGAAAGGCTGTCATTATGAAATGACATTCATCTCTTGCGTTAAAAGAGCAAATAACAGAATGCTTTCGAGGAAAGAAAGCGCAAATGCGGTATGATAAAAATAGGAATGCTTATGTCGGTAGGTCATGAAAAGTTCAGGCCAAACAACCAAAAACAACGTTTGCTAGAGTAGCAGCTGTTCCATAGCACCGTGCTCCTACTCATACCTACTCACTAGTCCTTCCACATGCGTAGTTATGTGGTTATCTACTTGAGCGATGCAATGCTGCACCTATCACCACCTACCACATTTTTGTTTGCTTGTTTGTTTGTTGCGAGTTAGAATCCACAGCGTCTTGGGCTTAAGCGTCCGTGTCTTGAGTCAAGTTTTGTGTGTCGTCTGGCGTCAGTCAGTCGTCTGAGCACAACATGCAGTATTCGTTTCAGATTGTTTTACATGTCATGACGCTGTGTTCAGGTTAGGGATTAGTTATCTGATCCCTGCTGTGTTTGCCACGAAGGTGGAATATTTGTTTAGGTTTTAGTGCTGCCACATCGGGGTAAGGACTTCGAACAAAGAAAAAATCCCGGAATTGGATGTTTATGGGATCATTGGTAAAGTCTATACACCTACGGAAATTGCTTTATACCAGGTAGCTGCCTCCCCAGACCTCTCTTTGGGTTGTGAACAGCTAATTACCCAATGAATAGCTAGTCATAGATTTTCCTTGGGTAGTTTCCCCGAGTGGTAATTTAAGCCGGCTTTGATAGATTTAAGCCGGTTAAAACCGGCTTAAATTAATAAAAGCCACTGACTGGCATAAAATAAATTTAAGCGGCTTTTTCCCTACCCTGGTTCAGCAATTTTTCAACGAAACTAGTTAGGAGGAGGAAGAGGAGGTGAGGGAAAACGGGTCAGAAGACGATGCCTTGGAGAGACGGTGCTAGCAGAGGAAAGCGAGGAAGAGGATGAGGAGCCACTTTGTGAAGAGTTGCAGGATCCAGCGGCCCGGGCTCAGCGCGAAGCCACGAAGTCACAGCGGGTGCTGACCGAAGTCCAGTTTGTTCCTGTACAACAGGAAGAGTGAACATAAAACACAGCCATGCTCACGGTGGCCACAGTCGGGCGCAGAGTGAGCAGCGGTACTCAGGCGGGCGCGGCGCCGCCGAGTTCCGGCGAAGGTCTCGGCGGGGCGCCCTGCTGTGAGGGGACAAAAGGCCAAGGATATCGGGAACGAAGACGATGCCTTCCGCCTGTTCATCTCAGACGACATTGTGACCACCTCCGGCTAACACACACAAAAGAATGGACAAAGTTCGCGCCGACTTTGTTGCAGCCGCGTCCGAGATCGAGAGGCGAAGATGGCGAACTTGTTTGCGCACGTGTATGAAACAGAGCTACTTCATCGGCCTCCACGTGTTGGCTGAGAGGCACTCTGCTGAATGAGTCCGTCGACGAGCTCTTCAACGGTGCTTTCGGTCCGGCTCCATTTCGGCCACTATGTCGTCAAAACGTTACATCAAGCTCCTTCAAACGATCATTTCCGACGACTTGGAGACGCGAAAAGGCATCGCAAAACTGGCAAGTTTTGCCTCATGCGTGGCCTCTTCCGTGCGTTCAACAGAAACCTGCGGCCACGCTCCACGCCCAGCGAGTGCCTGACGCTGGATGAGATCCTCATCACGTTCGGCGGCAGATGCCCCTTCCAGGCGTGTATGTCTTTGAGGCCGAGCCGCTAGGGCGTTCTGATGCGCTCTGTGGGTGATGCGTATGAGCGCTACATCTGCAAGCCATGGCCCTGCACTTGTCGTCCGGAGCAGCCGCACCCGGCGAAGCCAGATATCGTGACGGCCTCCGTCCCAGACCTGGTCAAACGCTAGGGGAAAAACGTAAAATGCATTGGAAGAAACATCACAATGTACATTTAAGAAATGATGATATGCTGTTTTGTTCTACTCCCTCTTGAAAATAAACCCACATAGCTCGATTTTCTATAAATTATATTCCGAGCGTCGCTGAAAAGTGAATAAGCAAGGAAGAACACAGGCACGTATCCAGGATTTTCCCTAGGGGAGATGGGCAAATGTCAAATTTTGTCATATACCACTAGCATATGACATCACACAGTTAACCTCATATGCAGCGCACAGGGGAAACATATCATGTTAGCTTTTGTAACATATATATGATCATTATTCCGTATTCCTGAGAAATTGCTAGATATCCAATGTAAACTGCTTGGCTTTGGGGGGACATGATCCCCATGCCCCTCCCCTTTGCTACGTTCCTGGACAAACACATGTTTCGGAAGTATAAAATTCCACCAAAATTGGAATCATAACGTCGATTTCCTTTTTATCTCACGTCGACCTCAACTCAGTATTGTATTGAGCGAATCAGGTGCATCCACAAACATATATGGCTATTACGCACCTACGCCATTATGAAATGAAAACAATCGTGTCAAATGTGGAAGGTAGAATTACCGGCATGCCGCAAACAAATACACACGGTAAACAATGAACGCACCAGCGGGTCCAACAAGGAGCAGAAATGGCGAGAACACAGGCAGTGTACATATTAGAGGCCGGAATAATGCCCACACAAAATCCAATCCGTGCAACATCATTTCTCTGAGACGTTTTTTAAACTGATGCATGTC
The DNA here is from genome assembly GCA_030062745.1 of Capitulum mitella. Taxonomy (NCBI): domain Eukaryota; kingdom Metazoa; phylum Arthropoda; class Thecostraca; order Pollicipedomorpha; family Pollicipedidae; genus Capitulum; species Capitulum mitella. The sequence continues at coordinate 11,707,930 of CP099842.1, forward strand.
AAGGTGTGACAGATCAGATGGAAGTCTACTGAATTTGCTTGAAGAGTATGCTAGTTTTCTTTTCCCCGAATTCGATTTTGCACGGAGACAACGGAGCTGTCCAGTTTGTCTGGTGTTGTAATGGTTTGTAACCCGAAGGAACATACCTGATATATACGGCGGCTGTCCAGCGTCAAGTGCTGTTTTTATCATGCACAGATGATGGTCTGTCACCATCTGATCTGCTTGAAGCCACCAAAGATCTTCCAGCACGTCCGAAATATGATCAAACTTCCTACGTCCGCTAATCACTCTGGCACCAAAATTGAGCAGTTTCTGCACGCGATGCAACTTTGTTTTTCCGCAAGTACCATATTACTGGGACACAATAATGAACTGAGCTTATAATTAAGGTGCTCACAATCTCTATCATGGTGAAGGATGGCAGAACATCCCTGGAGTGTGACATTATAATGGGTGTGCCTGTGGTTTTGGCTACAAGCTGATTAACGTTGCCCTCAAAAGAAAGGCTACGATCCATGATGAGGCCGAGATTTTTCCGCAGTTCTACACTCCGAGAGGACTGAATTTCCAAATTTCATGTGTTTGGGTGCAAGGTCACGCAATGTGTGCGCAGTGCTAAGCACGATTAGTTGGGTTTTTAGGCATTTGCTTTCATGGGTCTGAGCAAAACTAGTTTGAAACGTTTTCAGGAGCCCTCTCCGTGGATGTAACTAGGTGATGAACTTGTTGCTTTTTGCTGCTTACTTACACTTGTGTGGCATCTGCATATGTAGAGTGGTGACGTGATTAGTATACAGTAAAAGATCGCCGAAAAAAACGGAAAATAAAATTGGTCCCAGGGCCATGCCCCATCGTGATTAGGAGCGAAGATGAACGCACGAGCTTTCCTGCACTGTCCCGCACGTGACCTTGTTGATCATGATCGGCAAGGTAGTCAGAAAACCACTGGGTGTCGATATAATGGGATCATTCCGACTTGTCACGGTCTCTGATGTCCTCAATATTTACCAAAGTTAAATACGTATTCATTCGACTCAACGTGACGAGTTCTCGTTGGTGGTATGCTATTTTTGTGAGAGGCACAGAACCTGAAATTCGGGGGATTTCCCCCCTCCCCGCCCCCGGCCGGACGTAGGGCATTTTGGGACGGGGCCGGGCGCGGGTTAATTTGCTTGAATTATAACTGTTTCGAATCTTATAATTGTAAAGGTCCATAGTAATTTCTAGGATTGAAATGAGTTAAGATGCCAACGTGGTCAAGATTTCAATTGCCTCCTTGGTCTTTTTTCTGAGCACTACAGTTCATTTTTATTCTTAAATCTGAAAACTATGGCAATCCTTGGATACACGTAAGTCTTTGGTGATGACGAGGATGCCATGTTGTTTCTTTTTTTTCTGCCATTCTCGGGAGTCTGCTTTGTCTCGGTTTCAGGAAGCGGAATTCGGGGTGAACTCATTTTAGCCAAGTCTGTCTGGTTCTGATTTGTCTTTCTCTGAGTCTCAGTCAGATTAAATCCTGTTTTAATTTGGTTCACAGTCCAAGTCCAGCGTTTTCTGATTTCGTGAGTCTCAGTTCGATTCCTACCGCAGTGCCATGTCATTCTGTAAGTCTAAATCCGAATGTAATCCTGTGCAGTTTTGAATCGCCGCACTTGAGTCCGAGGACCTGGGAGTCCGGACACGAGTCTGAGCGGACCTGGACCCAGGTGGTTTCGAGGTTCCTTATGTTATCAGACTAGGACTGATGTTTTGGCAAAAATGCAAGTGGTTTCAAATCAATACTGTATCAATGCTGAAACACAGGATTTCGTGACAAGGAAGCAAAACGAAGCGTAGTATGTTTCTTCAGTTTAGTGATAACTGGGCATTTTGTCATCAAACTCATTTTAGTGTGTTAGGCTCTTATGTTCAAAGACCAGTCAATCAAACCATAGGCGAGTCTTGAATGCGTCCCTAGTCAATCGCATAGATTGTTGCAAAAAATGGTTATATTTCAATTATATCATCGCTTGAAACGATAATTTTATGGACCAATGGCTTGAAATTTTCGTAAGTAATAAATTGACGGCGCATGTGTCGAAAGAGTCGTATGCTGTGCTGGAATGCCTCACAAACATCTTTCCCGTGGCGCCATTCCTGGATGTGGTAGAAAGTCCATCATCAAGAATTAACTGTAAAGGATTTATTTACAACTCAACCGCGAAACGTCAGTCCGGTAGCGCAGATGGTTTAGTCATGAAAGTAAGGAGATAAAGATGGAAATCAAAGATAACGAATTGCCGGTCGAACCGGTTCTGCACATAACAAAAGCAATGATGTAGCCCTTTTTGAAATCTCGGTGTAGCTGGACATTACTACTGGAACGGACGATAGATGGACCAGTGCCAAACACCCTCATCTCCCAGATTCTGATGAAAATTGGTTCCTTGAGTAATCTTGGGCGCCAAACACGGCTAACAAAATATCCCGCCTTTCAAATCAACGGCTTCGGAGTTATGGACTCGGGAACTTTGAAGCTTCTGTTGGTATTTGTATATCTGACAGTTAATACAACTAACTAAAGTACATGAGTGTATCAAAATACTCCGCGACGCCCAAAAATGCCCAAAGAATCTAAATATGATGTCATTTTTAGAATTTTACCATGTCTATTTGGTTCCCCTCGTGATGTGATGTTCGGTGGCGTGGCTTGACCTTAAGCCAGCAAAAACATTAAGTTTTGTAGCACAGAAATAAAAGCTCAATTATTTTTCTCCATACGGAAAAGTCAAAGGATGAATTTTTTTCTTTATTTAATTTATATTGTTTGTTTTCTTAAATGTTAACATGGTATACCGTTCAAATGATGGTGAAATGCAAGCAAAGATTCCTGTAAAACACTTTAAACTGGCTATTTTTAAATGTGGTTTAATGTCCTGAATCCAAATCTGGCCTTTGCTTTTGGAAATGTGAAATACGTTGTCCCGCAACTGTCGATGTGAACAAAATTAAAAGCAAATGTTTCATTTTCTGCGTCTTAACACAGGAAATCGTGGAAACTGAAACCCATAATGACATCTAGCATATGTTTTAGATATTTTCATGCCTAGTCGTCCCCTTTTTATCTTTTGGCTATTGATTCTTAGTTAAACATTCGTCAGTCAACGGTAACGGCCAGGTTACACATTGTCTCTGTAGATGGCGTTGGCAACGCCATAGCAGTTATCGCGAATTGTGGACATATATGTGGTTTATTTACGCATATCGTAGGTCGCTTTTGCTCTGTTGAAGACATTTCAACATTTACGGTTTGGTTTCTCATTGCGAACAGAGAAATGATGCCAAGAGCGCACCCAGTATTTTTCCCAGTGGGGAGGTGGAAGTAAAAATGCATGAATAGCTAGCAGGTAGGTTCCTCCTTCCGTCATTCCTTGTCTGTTACGCATCCGGGCAGACTGTTTGGAGCGGTGGCGTGCATGGTTGTCAGCATCAGCAGCGGCATGGTTTTAATGGGTCCATGGCGGATCTCCTCTTAGATATCTCGGTGAGTAATCTCTTCATGTCGCGTAGCGACGTTTGTCGGGTTAAATGTTTTTATCCTTGCCCTTCTCTTTTTAGTAGAATAGAAATATACATCTGACAATGCACAACTGTCATTTTCCATCTGTAATGCGTCCTGCCAGGCCCACAATTTAGGCATGACTATGTGTGATTTAATCTCAAGTCAAGTAATCCGCAAACACGATCTGCTGAATGCATGCGATACAAACTGTTGTTTTTAACATTGTTTGGAGCATATTGGTACTGTCTTTCATGCCGGCACCCGTTTTTCGTAAGCTGCAACGCAATAGCCGTAGGTCAGAGGCCTAATCCTAGAACAAGGTCGCAGGTAACAACCATTTGTTTATTTTAGGACAAAAGCCATATTTTCTTTAACTTTTGAATTACAAAAACAAATAATCATACTGAGATCATTTGTAAAAAATACTCACTTTTGCTTGGCTTAGGATCATAATAGGTCATGTGACCTAGGGTCACCAGGTAACGTACTTAAAATTGACAGTAAAACAAAAATAATGCCCAGAATGGATTCTCTCTTCATTTTTGAGGTCATCGATATCTTTTGTAATCATGAGTGGACTTACTTTGCCCGGTTTAACTACCATGAACGACAACCCTTATCATGCATTGACCCAAAATACCGGATGCAATAACTTCCCAAACCGTAATTCTGACGCATCTGAGCTTCGGACAGTCACATTCCGCGCCTAAGCAGGCCCGGGAACCACTTCTATCAAAATCTCAGAGATGACGGTGTAAAATTGCCCTCCTGACTGGTCGCTTTGTCCTGGAATGCCCTTGCTATCAAACTGGCCGGCTAGGACAGCGATATGCAACCTTGTTAAATTTTGGGTGATAAAAATATCAGCCATCACTACGCGCGTCCGTCTGCTGTTTTTGCAATGTCGTGAAAACGGGTCGTTTGGGTGGCCGTGCATTACCGTGGCCGGTTGTGGCTCGGTAAAATTTACGACGACATTACGTCGGAGTCCTCGCAATTACGTTCACACCACGAAACGGCCGGCGGAAACTCGCATTCGCCAGCAAAGACATCAACGTATCACTCAATGTAGTGCCTGTGCGCATACCACCGGCGCGAGACACACACCGTGTAATGCGGGAACGCCACGCACGGCGCTCGCCGGCAGAGCCGTATCGATTGGCTTCGTTTACGGCGTCCATCGCTGCAGTCTTGGAGTCGATTGAAACCGTGCGGCCCGGCTCGGCCAGGCCAACGTTCACGGCGCGACGTTCGCGGCACGTACAGCCGCGGCCCGGGCGTCCGCCTGGGCAACGACGCGCCGCTCGACCTGGCTGGGCGGCGCCGGCGTGTTGTTCGTCACGCGCCGCCTGCGAGACGGCCGGATGTCGGTTATTATAGGCGTTGTCGCGTGTCCTGTCGTTGCCGAGACATTCAAAACTGGTCCGATCGATCTCAAACACCTGCTGGGTAGACTGCAGGGAATGTAAGTCTTGCAGCTTAGGGCCCCTACGTGGCTAGGGGATGGACATGGACTAGGGCATGACTGAATGGGAGAGGGTATGGTGTCACGGAGGACGGGCACGCCATATGCCTGGAACAGATGAAATAGGGTGAAACTTACGAGAGGGAGGGAGCGGTGTTTGGACGAATGGAGGCAGGTGTGTCTTGAGATAGGGCAAGCCGGTGTGCGTGTGATGTCGTATCGATTTGTGTTGGGCATGTTTGGGATATATGTACATGTCTGTGTCACTTTTATGTAGAGTAACTGTAGGAACGACGCTGCCGGTGCACAAACGTAGTAAAAACATCCAGGAAACGGATTATTTAGTAAAAAAGTCTGAGATGCGGCAAATAAAGAATGTGCGATGCGACCCAATGGTAAAGAACAGGTTTTCATAACCCGAAATGTCACGATTCCTAGCAAAAGTCTTTCACTGCGTACTTTTTGCAACTGTATCAAACATTTTTCGTTTCTGGCCTCAAGGACTCAAACAGTTACTGCACTGTAAATGGTCATATCGTTGCTCCGCCTGCAACGGTCGTCCACAAATTGGCCTGGTTGCCAGGGCATCCGAGATATCTGCGCTGTCCTGGTGACAGCGAGTAATGGGCCCATGCATCTTACCGCGGAGCCCGTGGCTGTAAAACGACTCTTACAGGGTCCTTTATGTACATTGTAACGGAGAGAATGCGTTAATACCAGATTGTTAATCTACGTTAGTTTTTTTTTCTTAGTCCAACCCTAGTATCTCACCTCAAAGACGCTGGACTTAGAGCCTCGAGGTGTACTCGAACCCCAGCAGGGACAGGGAACCTGGAAAATGGCTCCACTGTGTGACTTGTGAAACATCGCCCAGATCATTAGCTTCGTCAGCAATTTGGCCTACACTGTAAAACTTCTGAAGCATCGAAACAGACGTCTTATCTGTCAAGCTTTAGAGTTTTACTTATCTCAAACTCCCGTTTGATTTTGGAGAGTACAATCGGTTTGGGCCACAACATTTTCGCCAATTTTTCTCTTTTTGCGTGGATGACTTCCGTCATTGTTAGCATGTGTCACTCAGCCCGGAATTTCGAAGAGAGCAGTGCTGGCATATAACTGATCAGGCTTCTCAGTGACACACACAGATGCTTGTTGGCCCTCATGCCGGATTTCGTGCTAGAGCGTATATGAAGGCGTCTGTTATTACCCAAAAAGTTTCTAACCCACGACCTAAATACCGCCGCTGCTTGGTCGCAGTAGCTGTTGGTGCCCTCGAAAAACGAACAACACCTAGCGGTAGCGAAATAACGCATGGCTGGCCTGCTGCGTGGCTGCAGCGGTGCCGGCGGACCGTCGCCCACGTGGCGGCGGCCCGGTCGGCGCCGCAGGACGCCTCCGCCGGCGTCCGCCCTGTTTGTGTCCCCACTGTCCGGGGGCGGGCCGGCCGGCGTATTGACCTCGATCGGTGGCCTTCCAGACGTGCCCAGCACGCCCGGTCGGCCGATGGTGATGAGGCACTCGTCACGCCAGGTGGAGCTCAGCTGGGCGCCCAGCTTCCAGACGAACAACAGCCCCATACAGCACTACGTCATCCAGACCAGGTACGTGACACGGCTGCTGAGGCGTCCAGACCAACGGCAGTCCCGTTCGGCATCACGTCATCCAGACCAGACCAGACAGAGGTCAAGGTGATTCGGACCGGCAAAGGTACGCTTCGAAGTTACGCCTCGCAGAAAATCGTACAGACCAGGGCACACTTATTGGCAAAGAGTGGATCTTGTTCTGTTTCAGGTTATGTAGTGCTACACGGTTCCAGTCAGGCTCGGACCAAATCATTATTGTCCTGCCCCTTGTAATGTTACATACCTCCAGGCAGATTTCGGGCCTCATCAGCCAAATATCAAAGCCCGTAAACATTTCGTAAAGAATTCGAAACCTCACGATGTGAGAAACTGCAAAAGAACTGACAATGGCCAGTGAGGTCTCAAGTAATATTAGTCTATTTACAGCAAAGTGGCTGTTTGCCCCGTCGCTTCAACTTCGCGCGCTTCAATTCAACGGCTCGACGACTCCATAATGCATGCACGGCAAACACGCTGAGTGGTTGGAAGTGCCTTCATTGTTCAACTTGCCTATAGCGATCGGTTTTTGTTGAACGCCGCAGCACGATCCTGGGAGTTATTTCCGAAACTTTAGCAAGCATGGCGGCCACCTTGGTTACGTCGTAGAGTGCTGGCGTCCTGACAGTGGACTCGACTTAATATTTGCAATTGTACAATACGTTTATTTTTTCACGCCCGTAATGAGGAACCTCGGAAGGATTTACGTTTTTTTACACGGTCGATGTGAGTGATGACTGGGCAGGAAAGACGTAAACAGGACGATAAAACGACGCAGCAGTAGCCCATCAGCTGGTCCCAAATGCATAACATTTTCTGCCAGTGACGGTCACTGCTATTTTTATGGGCTACCTTACCCGTTACGCACCTTGTTATGGGAAAACGACGATGAAACAACACTCACCCTCTGAGATTCTTCAGAAATGAGAATGTTCGAAATGTTAGCGCACACCAATAGGCATGGTTTGTTCAGACTGATTCCTTTTACTCAAGAGTTAATCTCTTTCTGTATGCCGCAGTATACCAAAAGCATAAGCACGTGTTGTTTGGCAAATGTCGGGTTTAAAGTTTTGTGCCGACGACTGGACAATGCAAAGTCAGTCTGGTGTAACGTTTTGGACCGTGGGCATTTCAACGTTGCTTGAATAGTTATACTGGGCTTGTCCTAAATGGCGGTACCCTCCTCAAACGTTTCACGACTTGAATAAATGAATTTCCTTGCCTGTTCGTCGGCAGTTTTCATCATTTCTTTTTCGTCAGTAATATCGAGCCCCAGCCATGATAAAAAAATGCCATGAATAAAAGATAGCTGATCGTTTATCCATTTTTTGGGACTACATCTGGTTGTTATACGGCATCAGAAACAAACTGAACTAAGGCAAAGACAATCAACACCAAAAAACAATGTATGTGTTTGGGGCATACGGTGAAAATCATACCACACCTGAGCCCAGGGCACTAGACACTTGAGCCGGCATAAATCTTCAGGACCTCGATCTTCCAATAATTTTGTCGGCCTTTGGCCTCCTGTCAAAACTGAAGGAAGACCTCGGTCCTGAAAATTTATTTCAGCGGCCCCATGTGGTTTTATTTATTCCCATATACACACACTTTTTTCAAACGACCAAACGTGCTTTCATTCCAGAGTTTTGAATGCACTCTTCCGCATTCAGCACATCCACTGGTTCTGGTAAACCCAAGCATGGCTTGCATTCAGCAAAGTTTGCAAATGTCCAACATTAACGGCAAAAAGATGCTTGTCTTGAAATTTCGTTTCCAGCGGCTTAAGGATGAATGTAGCTGAAATTTATATATATATATATATATATATATATATATATATATATATATATATATATATCTGACCGTACGTCTTCTTCAGATGTCTGAGGCCAGTTGCCTATACGTGATGTTACTATGAAGCATGAGCCTCAGCCAGCGTGGCTGTATCTGGTGAGCAAAAACATTTTGAGCGGAGCACTACTGTTTATTTTACAAACATGCCGCTGCATGAGTAAGGAGGCCCGTGGCTGGTGATCACCACCTCCTGCTGTCGGTAATACCAGTGGTCAGGTGAGAGGAGCTGGGTCCGGTTCGAAACATAAATGGTCCAGGGTGATTGCTGATTAACATATGCAAAGAAAATGTTAAAGTACTGAGTCTTGCCAAAGCCCTCCAAAATAAACCTGAGATTAGAGCATACCAAAGAAATTACCAAGTGTGCACGTCGGAATAATAAGAGCAACACGAATGTACCACATTTAGCAAACTGGAATGTGTCGCTACCGACTACCCGTACCTAAACTGGCAGCCCCATGAAAAGTAAAAATTCTCCCAGTGGGAGGCGCAGGTTGTTGCCTGTTGATCGGAGTTCTAATGGAACCCCGTGATATTGAGAGCTCGTGAACCTGCAAACGCCTGTGCCTAAAGGAAATGTTTTATTTTTTATGCATGTGTCAGAACTCCAAAACGTTGGCGCCGTAGTAATCTAGACCGTTGTGAAAACAAGTCTCAGTTCAAGTAATTTCACTTTCAAATATCGTGAAAATTGGACAAAATTTCCTGCCATGCTAGTCATGTCTCTTCCAACATGAGATCATTCCAAGCAGCGGTTGCCTTTAGTGGTTCATTCGGCGCCACAGAGGGACAGGTCCCACGTGTGGTCCCACCAGCATCCCTACCAGTGCGATGATCCCATCAGTGGTCCCATCCGCGGTCTCACCGGCATCCCCACCAGTGAGACATTCCCATCAGCGATGCCTCCGAACGGTCCCATTGACAGTTCCACCGACAGCCGCATCTGCATTGGTCGACGCCGGCGCTGCACTGTTCCTGGTCGGTCCTGCCGGTACCTGCTCCTCTGCACTGTCCCTGGCTGGTGCCTGCTCCTCTGCACGGTCCCTGGCTGGCGTCCGGTCCGCTGATCGGTCCCTGGTCGGTCCGGTCGGTACCGGCGCCGTTCAGCTTCAGATGGCCGTGACGTGCCGTCGGTCAATCTGATCCGGCCCTGCGGCGGGTTTGATCGCGACTGCCCCGCCCGCTGACGACAGTCCGCTCTCAGCCGGAACGGCGACCAGGTCGGCCCTCGGGGTGCGGTCGCCGGCTGCGGACCGGGCTGGCGGGGCGGAGGGCTCGGCTCTCCACGGAGCTGTGGCGCGGGCTGGTGCGGATATGCGGCGCATTGCGGGGCCGATGTCGGTGGGTGCCGGTCTAGGGGTTTCGGGAAGAGGGCCTTGTGTCGACCGGTCGGTGCAAACTGCTGCAAAAACTGGAAAGAAAAAGACAACGAAACGGTCTTCAGCCCTCACACGCCCGCCGACCCCCCCCCCCCTCCTACCACTTTTTGCAGGACCTCCTCGTCAAGGCATGGTACCACTTTTCCGATACAATGTTTGAGTTTAGGTCACAGATGGCCACCCTACCGGTTGTATAGATTTTCTCCCTGATAGTACCTCAGAAATTCTCAATGGGACGCAAGAGAGGTAAGTGCATTGAGTCAGCTACATTCCCGACATACAAAAGAAACGTTTAGCTCCTCCAGCAAGCGTAGCGTTTCCCGGGCGTGCTGAACCGCAGGTAAGTCCGATTAGAACGTCAAGCTCCCATCAGGATAGCGTGGAGCTGACACCTGCCACTGTCACTCGTTACCGTAGGCGGTGCGATCCTCACTGGCCTGATCAGGCCGTGCGGCGGGTCGCATTGCTCCTCTCGGCGAGATGGCCACCCACGTCATCAGTGTCCAGGGAGGTTTGCCGTTGGGGGGGTACTGCCCCTCCCCTGTGATGTCTTCCCCTGGCCAGAGACAGAAGCCGTGGTTGTCTGGGACATCATTTCCGTCCTGTGTGAAAAGTTGCTGATTATAATATCGATGTCCCCACTCACCCATGGAATTCCTTGAGCCGGTCGGCACAGGCGTGTTTTGGGTCTTCTTCTGTTTAAGTGTTACTTTTGATGTCTTAAGCTGGGTGTCCTTGTTGTTTCTTGTACTTAAATGATGCATTTTCCATAGTTACGGAATGCAGCTCCGCGTGATGCGAAATCGTAAAGTTAGACATTGGGGCGCATCAGCTTTGTTGGTGATAACCTGAACTATGGCCAGGGACGTAGTCAAGGAGATGGGGCGTGAGGATCATGCCCCCCCCCCCCAACCAAGCGATTATGATATCCACAGCTTATTACTGACGCTCTGTAAATAAGGTCTGACTCTGCCCATGAATAGAAAATGACCAACAACACATCGCTTCGGCAGCTTCGGATTTCCTTTTACGAATTTCACGGTCTTGAACACCCTTTTCTTGTACGGCAGCAATGTTGACTGACGTAATATACCGATGCATATTTTTGTGTACGCATCCACAACGTTTGCGTGTTCTGATGGTAAAAATATCGTACAAATGCTGCCTTTATAAGCGAAAATACCCGCATTGACCTTTTATCCAAAATTAAGCGCCACCCCGTAATAGCAATAATTATCTGGGGATAAAAACGCGTCGTTTACGAAATTCATCAGGACGGTTTACAACATGATATATGGTAGCCAAGGTGTAAGTTTCAGACGCCAAGACCACGGCGCGTAAAAACAACGTTGGAAGGAATGCTCATGCTCGCGGGCGGCACATAATTCAGCAGGAAGTGAGGCAGTGATCAATATAGTGGTTCCGGCTTTGGGCCTTACCGGGGTTGCGACTCTTTCTGCGCCTTTGAAACAACCTTGAACGGACTGACATCATTTCCTGAACATCGTGAAGTTGGATTAGTGAGAGCTTCCGGGTTATAATTACGTGATGACGAGTCTGCAAATTCGGTACTGATTTCACAGTCTGTAATTCTAACTTTCGTTCTGTTCAGTCATGAAGTTGCTCATGGTAATTATCACCATTTAATTTCATTGAAGCCACGAAGCAAACTTTAACCGAGGTTACCGTTTCGCCAATTAAAATGATGTCTTTTCTTGGAAAACTTATCGTAGTATTGGTTTGCAGCGAACCCCTCACGTAATGCTCAGCAAAACTAACCTGCTTGTGTGTGTCGTCGCGGTCGTGAGCATTATGCGTCCGGTATGTATTTTATTGGCGATTTTTATCTTAATTTTCTTGCGGCGTAAAGGCTGTTTTCATTCCGTTACCTGTTCTTCGCTGTGTTGAATCCTCACCTGTTCAACCTTTTTTCACCAAACATCGCCAACTTTTGCAGTACTACTTTTCCTAAGTAGTGACCACTTAACGTTTAGGTGGGAGCTGACTTGCTGCATGCACATCAGACACCCTCTTGTTAGGCTGTCCCGGAGACACCGGTGTAGAGCGGCACAGTCTACGTATCCAATCCAGTCGAAACTGACTTTCCTTACGGGATTCCTCTTGCTCCAAAACGACGCTCGACAGCGCCACCGTTTTGAACTACGAAGTAGTGGAATAAGTTGGGTCATTGAACTCTCGAACGGGGCTCAGGAGTTCGTCTGTAGAAGTCGTTGGCCCCGACTGCCGCCGTCTTGCTGCACCTGAGCCTCTGCTAGACATTCCGCTGCCAATGGATGTAGAATTGGGACAAATTTTGGCATGAAAAAAATTAATTCACCCGACCCTAAAATGTGACATTGATAAGGTATTTGCACAAATTAATTTTTTAAAAGAAGAAAATGCATCAATGAGTAAAAAGATTGGTCCTTACCAACAATTTCCTTTGGTATGCAAAGCTCCAAACCAAAAGTATACTTGCGCCCCTGCCCCTGCCACTGCGCCGAGACCTCGACTTTTGGGCGCCATCACGGCCGCCGTCGATATCGGATTGTGCCGGCTCTGGCTTTGTCCGCCCACATGCCCCGCGTCATGCCAGAGGGCGGGAACAATGTCTGGAGAAGCGGGGCCGCTGTCGGGCGGCGGTGCGTGGCCTGCCGAATGGACGCCGTCCGGCCGGCCGACGGCTGGCCAGAACAAATGGTCCTGCCGGCGCATGTTCGGGCGGCTAACGCGACAGGAGCATGCCAGCCGGCCGGCCGGCGACGGCGCACGTGACGCTGACGTCACGGCCGGCGGCCGGTCGCACCTGTCGGCGGCGTGCGGCCGCTAAACGACCTGTCCGTCCGGAGATGGACCCGGAAATAGATCCGCCGACAGACTAATGGCCTGTCACGGGCGCGGCGCGACCCCCCCCCCCCCTTTCTCCGTCCTCTCCCGGGAGGGGGCGCTCGCTGTCATCGCCGCCCGGCGCTCACAAACGATTAGTTACGTCGCTTTCATCGCGCCCGGGTCGGGGTAAAGGATGGAGAAGCGCCTAGACTCATTATGGGGACCGTGGGTGGGAACCGGGCGTCCTGTCCGGACCAAGGATTTGCAGGGGCGCGGGAATTCCTCCGCATTTGGGGGGGGGGGACTAAGAAGCATTGTAAGTCATTTCTTCCCAGTCAAATGTCAATGCCAAGTGCCAAATCAATGCCAAATTCTAAAAAAGTCGGGGGAGGGCGCTGCCCCTGCCCGGCACTCACAGGAAGTCACTTGTACTTTCCGCCTCCCCAATATCCGGATTTCACTGTGCCAGTAAGGCGGGTGAGGTCCTTGCTTGTCATGGCCATACGTAGCAGACGTAATAGGTTCTGCTAACCGCTTCGCGGCAGCCCTGAGAGTGCCGGGAGCCCCGTCGGGTGCTTCTGGGAAACGACTCGTCGGTCTCGGACGGCCGTTAACCGAAGCACGGCCAGTGGGCCGTGACTCATGACGCCCTGTCGGGGTAACGGCGCGCCGTTCCCGACTCTGCGGCCGGCCAGCGCCGCGCAGCTACGAGCAACGCCGCCCGGCGAGGACACCCAGCCACCCAGCCACATTGAGCGTCCATTGTCACAGCAACAGCCGGTAGTAGACGGCTTCTCTGGAGGGCTGCTGCCGCCCCGTGGTGACGTAGGCGATTCCCCGCCCGCGCGCTCGTGCAATTAAATTGGGCAGGAAACAAGGAAAAAAAAAAAAAACGAAGAAGCAAGAAAATCAAGGAATCTGGCACATGCAAACGGAGTGACAAAGTAAAAGCTTTCCTAATATTATTTGTGACATCATCGCGAACATGACCATGCTGTTAATACACTGGTTCTTTGAAGCCGATGTGTATATCTGGGTTTTGGCTGGTTTCTTTACTTCCGCTAGGACCTCCTAAGCAACGTCAAAGCCCAAACCATGTTTAAGCAAACTAAGATGGAAATTTCGCTTGGGGTACAGACATCCAACCGCGATTAATCTGACGCATGGGCGAAATATTCATTGATTATGCGTCAACAGAACACTTCTAAAGCATGTTATGTGGTTATGTTAGATATTCCATCTCATCTGCTTCATTTCTGTGGCGTAATCGTTACGCCAGGTAGTAGCCATGGACCGAAAGGCTTGTTAATAAAAGCATTTGCGAACTTGTGTCGTTTTTATGGCAAATTCTTTTTGTCGGCGGATTTGCTTCTTTTTATTTGCTTTCTCCTTGTTATCACGGACATGGCCTTTTGTCCGTAGAGAGTCAAGAAAAGCATTTTGTCTAGGCAATCATTAAGACGTGGCCAATTGGAATTTTGGAAATCGAGTGTGTTTGCAACTAATTACGCATATTACCCCCTTCAAAACATAGACGTCTGTCCTACCAGGCTGTGTTTTAATTTAGATGAACCACATTTGTTTGTCGGTAAATTTTTGGTTATCTGCTGACTAGAACATGGCTGGGGAACGTCCGTTTCCATTGAAGGACTCCAGAGTGCGAACGTTTCCTAACGTGGCGCTGGGCCGCTGGCTGGACTGAGTATGTCTTATTGTTCAGGCAGCGGCCCCGGCACTGTAGTCGCTCGATCTATGGGACAGTTAAAGCCCGTCTATGAGCCAAATAGTCCCGGGAGAGATCTTTATAGAGCCATGCAATTCCATGGCACGACCGCTGAGGGCAAACGATTCCCTCAATCTCTCCGGGAAGCTCAGTCTTTATTGCTTTGCTTCGAATTCATGGGTGTTTGTCACTTATCTCTGTTTTTGAACCCTGTAAAAATGAAACACTTCTGAAGCGACCTGACCGGATCGTCGGTCACGTCCCCTGGTCACGTTATCTGTTCCCACAGGAAGGGTGACCGCGGCCCGTGGCCGTCCGTGCTGACTGGCCACAGGACCGCCAGCAACGCCACCAACTCCACCGTGACCGGCCTGGTGCCGTTCAGCGTCTACACGTTCCGCGTGGTGGCCGCCAACGGCATCGGCTACAGCAACCCCAGCGAGCCGTCCTACCCCGTCAGCACGCTCAGGGAACGTGAGTGCACGGAGCGGTGTGGCGGTCGCGTTTTCCACGGCCGGGCCGTGTTTGATGCCGCCTTGACTTGTTGCATCTTCACCCTGCAGATCGCAATGCTAGTACGGTGAATCGTTTTGTCAGAACTCACCCAACGTGCAAGTGCAAAAGAGCCTTGGCTCTAGATGGAAAAATCATTGGCGGCACGGTGGCGCGTTACTATCATTCATTATGTCGGATGTTGTTTTTTAGGCGCTCACGGTAGCAGCATTGCCAAGGACTGGCTGACTGCAGCATCATCAGTGTCAGCTTACTTATTTGTATTGGGTTTTAAGGCGTGCCACGACGTAATGGCCATTATGCGCCGCCTGCACAGTCTGTGTGAATTACGTTACTGCGAAATGTGCGTGCTGAGTCTCGAGACCGGGCAAGTGTTCCATTTAACGTTACAGTGTGAAAGGGTAGTGAACACACGTGATTACTTGAATTTGAGTTTGCAGGTGTGCAGACTAAATTTAGAATCCGCGTGGAAGACTGTCAGGTGCGGAGGTCACTGTGAAGCGGAGGCTAGACGCTCAGAGGGAAGGTGAAGGGATCGTCCCCTCGATTACCACAAGTGTCGTTTGTTGAGCCCTCCTAAAAGTTACGTTAAGATTACTTTAGTTTGTAGCCGGCACGTAGCCTCCTCCTCACGCAAAACATCGAGGGGTCTCTGTCGTGCGGGCTAGGAGGAGATCGCCCTCACCGCCTCTCACGCCGGCTGAACGTTCACCCTACGACGGGTATTGCGAAAGAGGAGGATGGGTGGAGGAGAGGGAAAAAGTCGTAGTGCTGGTGCTGTGCTAGAGTTCTCCTGCTATGTGCGTGACACTCAGATGCACGAATAACCGTTCCAAAAGGTCTGGGTGCTGGTTCCCAAGCAGGTACGCCGAGTGAGCTGGATCCCCTCTTGTTAGCAGAACGTCCTGATGGGTCGTCTCTGGGTCAAATGTTAAGTGGTGTGTTGTAATTGCTGCATTGCGGTGTTTTATAACAGTCCTCAATGATTGGTCGTGTGGGATTTGTGCGACTCGTTCTAAGTCTGGTCAGGACGATTTCTTGACGACGGCCTTACTGATTTGATACGTCTCAGGCGCCAAGTACGGACTTGATTGCATGCAGGTTTCCGTGGCGGTTTTGTGTCCAAGCCCTTTGTTGCCCTCGGCGGATATAGTGCTGGAGGACTGTCTTGCAGTCGTTCCATGAGAATTTCATGTCGAAGCAAGAGCTCAGATCTAATGCTTGTTTTGCAGTCTGGTCAGTTCGCTCTGTTGCTCTGATGTCTGCGTGTCCCGTTATCCCAAGGCATGAAATGTTGTTTACGTAGGGGGACACTTGCTGTTGTATGTAGTCTGTGATGTATGTATGTATGTGTGATGATATGTATATGTATGATGGTATGACGTATTGTCACGTATCGGCCGTATCGCTCATGGCTAAAAGTTCTGGTTTCGGGTCACCAATAGCCGGTGATTTTCAGATGTGAATTGTAAAATGATCGCCAAGAGTTAAGCCCATTCTGAGCTCCATATGAGTATAGCGAGCAGCATCAGTCAGACCTGGTGCATTCGGCTTGGAACGAGCTCGAACGGCCAGTGCCCGGTCATGAGTGGGTCCGATTCATTTCGGCACTGCCTACCTGAGCGATAAATCTAAAACTCGGGACTGAAATGGCAGCGTCACCTGTCCGGGTTTAAGGCCAGAGCCGCCCATCGTGTTAATGGCGGTCGGCGCGAGCTTTTCGACCCAAGCCTTTAGGCGGCGAGCGGCGCGACCCATTTCCATATATCAATGAGCGCACCGTGATGCCGTTTCGCTCGGCGGCGGGCAATTCATCTGAATAATTGCGCACTTGCGCTCGACAACAGCATTATGGGATCCGGCGGCGAGCGACGGCATAAACAGTTCGAACAGGCCCGCCCTGAATTTCAAGCGCGCTCGTCGCCAAATCAGATACGCCGAACCGGGCCGAAGCGGGTCAGAGCTCGCCGCGTCGGGAGCGACGGCCGCGCGCGATCGACGCCGGCCGGCCGATGCGCTGACTGTCCGGTCACGGTCGGGCAGGTCCGGGCGCTGCGCCCCGGCTGGTCGTCGCCCGGAACGTGTCGTCGACGGCCGTGCGCGTGGAGTGGCGGCCGCCGCCGGCAGCCAGCCTGCACGGCGAGTTCACCGGCTACCGGCTGGGCTGGAGGCAGCTGGAGGCCGGCCGCCGGCCCGGCCCGCCCGCCGTCTTCCAGCTGCACGACCTGGCCGCCCGGGTGAGTCCACTCGGCGGTCCGAGGGGAGGCCGCCGGTGTGCGCCGAGCGAGTTCAGTGGGGTCGGAAGAGACAGATGTTGGCGTGCAGGACTGGGCATTGTGCGACTTGCCAGAAACCACTCGGTGTCAAGGACGGTGTTTGATCATTGGGAAATTACAGCATCAGTATGTGACGTGGGTTGCTGTCCGTCACTGGCGATTAATGACGAGTCATGTGTGTTGCCTTTTTACAATCTCGTTAACTGACAGAATCCGGGAAAAAACAATGTTTTTCTCAAAAGCAGCTTTCCATCATTCACCCCTTGCCCTTACGTCGGTCAGTGGCATACGCACACCTTTGAGTACACGTGTTCCACGACATCCTAGAACATGCCTTTCTGAAATGCATGAGGGATCGAACTGATGCATTTTCCAAAGGTTCCTCGGTTGAGTTTCGCTATTTTATCGATGGTTTTCGCTCGACGTCGACAATGGGTTCCCTGATAAACTCTAGATAAAGCAGGCGCGTAGTTTCCCATCCAAGTTTCAGGATACCGGGCCGACTCAGATTGGGAGACTTTTCCTCTCACCACCGCAAACGAAAAACAGGGACTGCGATTACAATATTCACACAAGCATCTTCAGGTTAAAGCTGAAGAACTACTTAGAACTTAAAAGCCAACGCCGATGCTTGAGAATGTAAAATTTCACCGACGATGACTTTGCTCACGGACGTCCTCCATGTGTGTCGACTTTTTATGTTAGCTCTAAGACATCTCGCCAAAACGCATTTGTGCAAGACCAGTGCATCCTCCAGTCCTATGTCAGGTTCATTTCCCCTCGAACAGTTAAGTGGGACCAAACGCAACACATTGATATCTTCGCTAAGCTTTGGCGACTCTGAAAGAGTGAACTGTTGACGTTCTTTATCAGCACCAGAGGCCGACTCATTTCAGACTCACCTGCTGGAGGGTCTGGAGCCTTACACGGAGTACGAGATAATCCTGCAGGTGGCCAACCCAGAGGGTCTGGGGCCGCCCGCCTCCGTGACTGTCTGCACTGGAGAGGGAGGTGAGCAGCGCAGACGCGGCGGCGTCTTCGCACTGTGCACCTCTTGGATAGTCAGGACGACGCAGGCGATGAAGCACGAATTTCGGTCACCGTTATGATGACAGACGCAAGGCCAGGTTTTTGGGGGCATTGTACTTTGTACCACAGATTGAAGACATTAGGACGAAGAGTGGAAGAATTCCGAAAACTAGGAAGGGAGAATTCATGTTCGGGGAAATTCTTGCAACGATTTACATCAAACTTAACGATATTTCGAAAGTTGTAGGGTTATTGTGTCTCTGTTCCCACTTTCTACGCTGGTAGTATAAAGTTACTAGATTCTGGTAGCCCGCACATGTGGATCAGCTAGAATTTTCCTGGACTTTTTTTTTCGCCAACGTTTATTTTTAAGTCCAACAAGTAATATTTAAATCCGCCTTGCTTAATGCATGACGAGGAGAAATTTGAGATAGTGGATTATTTGTTTCCTTTCATTGCGAAACATTTTGTTTCTTGATAAGCTTCAGTTCGTACGGAATATCTCTGCCCTTACTAGCAGACGTACCAATCTGGATGTTTTCGGTAGAGTATACACATTTTTTTCCTTGTGAGAGGTCTTTAATGTACACGGGCACAGAATGGCACTATTGCCTACCCATGAACGGGTAGTCGACATATTCTGATTTTTGCGCAGGGAATAGTTCTGTAGCACCTAGTTTACTGAGTCCAAGTAAACAAGACATTTCGTCACAGCCGGCAACAGGCGGCACGAGCTGTGGTACCAATCACACCCAAAAAAAGTCCCGCCGCGTCCCGAGATGTCATGTCAGAGAGCTGCGCCGCTCTCCCAACAGGTCAGCGGTCATAACACAGTGCTGGCTATTATCCATTTTCAACCTAGAAGGTCAGGGTGTAGATCAGCGGATAATATGGGATAAAAGTATCTTCTGCAGGGTTGATTTGGACGGGGTTTACATTATGTGTCCTTGCAAATGAAAATCCATGCCCTTTAAGACTATCCACCTTCATTTTTAAAGTCGGATCAAAACCATATCATACAGGGTGGAAAGAAAAATATGTCCGGATTTTATTTACCTTTGGCGTAGAAATGACAAGTCTCATTGATAGATTTATTGATACAAAAGATTCACCAAACAACCGGGATTTGTGTCATGTGTCGTTCACACTTCATCATCACTCAGGGAACTCTTTACAGCACGTGTTCCATTTTCGTGGGAGGCAGAGGTCTGGGTGCCTTGCCACCTCTCTGACAACCCTGGCGCACGTTTTAGGTGTGATCTTGCGCGCCATCTGGCCGATGGCCCTTTTCAGGTCTCCGAGGCTCTAAGCGCTCTTCATGTAGCCCTGGGAATCCAGGAAGCCCCATAGATAAAAATCTAGGAGTCCTATCCGAAGAGAGGGCCGGCCACGGGTGGTCCGTCTTTTGGTTGATGATACGTCCTCCGAAGTGGTCATCCGGCCAGGTCAGGGTCATCCTTGACGTGTGGGGGTCGCCCGTCCTGCTGGAACCAGATATATTTCCTTTCGCCCTCGGGGTCTTACTCCAGCTGCCTGCAGCAGTACTCCAGCACGCCGATGTGCCGCTTCTTGTTGACCGTGGCCGTGGTTCCGTCTGCACACTGAAGAAAGGGCCCAAGGACGCCGCTTGAACTCATGGCGCATTACGCTGTCACCTTTGGGCTGTGCAGCGGGTTCTCCGGCTCAGTGTCTGATAACTCCCAGGCCCAAATCCGGCAGTTTTGGGTGTTTACCGCCCCATCCAGGTGGAAGTGCGACCCGTCGCTGAACCAGATGCGGTTCAGAAATCTGGAATCGGTTTCAGTCTAAGTCTTCAGCCAGGTGGCACATACCATTCGCTGTTCTGTATGGGCTTCTGCCAGTTTCTGCTGGATGGCGACTTTGTAGGGAAATAGTTGGATGTCATTTTTTTTTTAAAATCTGTCGTACGATAGTGTGACTAGTGTCGACTTCTTGAGCAATCTTTTGGATGGATATTGCTGGGTCCTTAGTGATGACAGACTTGACTTTTGCGATGTCTTCTGCTCTTCTTTTTGACATCATTCCATTCTGTCCTTAAGTTTGGTTTAGTACAGACCCGCCCCTCAGAAAGTTATGCTGCAGGCGCAAAATTGTTTTTGCACAAGGGGTGTACCGGATTTTGAAGTGAAGTCTGAACTGCCTTACGCTGCGACGATGAATTTCGTTGACCAATACAAATTAACACCTTTTGCCTTCTGCTCCGGGCTGGGCAGCACCATGTTGTCAAGTGAGTCTGCGGCACAACAACTGAAACCCAAATGCACGTGCTAAAGAACACAATGATGAATTACGTGCTTGTCTGTTATTAGGTTCCGTCGTAAGCATGTATAATCAGGACATATTTTTCTTTCCACCCGGAACAAGTACAAGTGCACCCGGAAATACAAGTGCAGTCATCAAGCGCATGGCCTTCCGGCTCTAGTGTACCACGTGGTGGCATGCTTAAACTTAAGATCTTCGTATGCAGTAAGGCATATGTAAGAAAGACGAGTCGAGGCGTGAAAACACGCATACAGCAATACAGACGAAATACAGACAAGACGTAAAATACCACCGCACATCTAATGCGATAGTGCTACACATTGACAGATACCACCATCTGCCCATGTGGAACGGAACAAAAGTTCTAGAAAAGAAAGCTGGTAAACGGATCAGGAGGATTTTGGAAGCCGCGCATATAGCATAAGAATCACTTTTAATTCTAGAAGTGGTTTCGTGACTTGGGCATCACCGGCAGCGAAGCTAACCTTGAGAGATCCTTAACTTATAGCGTGCATGATTTTATCCAGGTTAGGTTAAATAATTAAAAACGGTATTCGATGTAGATTTTTCTTCCCACCTCTCCAATTGCTCTCCACTATGCAGTGATCAGCACACCGTACTGTCGAAACGTATGCAATATATCTGACGTAATTTGAATTTTCTACTGTACTTGCGTAATCAGTTTGACTGGAACATGTTACTGAAGAGTTTTTAAATATAAAAATCAAAAAGAAACTTGCCGTTTTCGTATCGGTGAATGGATTTGATAGAGCCCTACACAGAATTCGATATGACCCATGATATTTTAGAGCAACATGATACTTTAAAGAACTCTAGAACTTTGCGCGTCGTATCACTTTTTACGTGGGACACATTTTAACAATATCACCGCTTTGAAAATATCCATGGAAAATTCCAGGGATAACGTTGGATTACTTTTGGGGTAACATGCACAAATTCGCCGTCCTTAAAATAAGCGCCGAATCTCTCTCTCTCTCTCTCTCTCTCTCTCTCTCTCTCTCTCTCTCTCTCTCTCTCTCTCTCTCTCTCTCTCTCTCTCTCTCTCTCTCTCTTCCTCCTCCTCCCCCTCCTCCTCCTCCTCCTCCTCCTCCTCCTCCTCCTCCTCCTCCTCCTCCTCTTGTTTTTACTCACTTTTCTACATGGGGTGAGTCTTTCTCCACGACTTTTCATTCTTCCAGCTATAAAGCGATTTTTCAATCCATTAAAATGATGGACTTCATTCATTATCACATGCGGCTGTCTCGGCCATCCCCTTTGCCTGCCTGGAAGCGTAAAAAGCGGTGTTTTTGCAGACAGCGGTGACACATGCAAAACAATGCTGTAGTCGGAATTCCCGCCAGCTCTATATGCGGGCGAAGATTGTTGCCAAATTTGCCCGCCGGCCGCTCGTGTGGATCTGACTGAGAGACAAGTCCCCAATAATCATCCTGACCGGACACGTGTCTTTGTGGGAACTGGGCAAGGCCTTTCCATCCGTTTTCCTCTTACCTTTGTTCACTTTTCATCGGTATGGCTTTGTGGGCGTTCGAGTACAGTGGACATGGTCCTTATTGATTTCGTGCCATCAACTACGCTGCCTTAGTCGGGCAAACTGAAAGCCATTGTGGTGTCACCGAATCGATTCTCCCTTTGATAAGGCTCAAATTGCAGGCAGGAGTTACCGTTGCCATTACACAGCACGCCATGAGTCCGACAAACTTCGTAACCAATGACGGTATGGGAGGGATTGAGTCTGCAAAACTTTTCGCGTCCAGGCGCAACGAGCAAAGAGCTTGTAAAATGTGGAACGGGGAGCATTGCGACTTCAGGACAGCACGGTGTAAAAGTTTGTTCTGTGTCAAAGCAACACGACTATAAGCTAGGACTGAAATGCGGTCTCTAAGTGTTCCACGCCTTAGTTTGTCTCAAAATTCATCAATGAAATTGATGAGTTTCGACTGTCTCCGTACTTGCCATTGAGTTTGTGTTGAACTCCAATATTTGTCTTTTTCCTCTAGCATAAGTTTCGGCAGACCCAAATGACGGTTTTATCTTGTGATGTGTTACTGTTTGGTAAACCGCTCTGTCTTATAGTATGCCCTTCATATTCTAGAATATAAGCAGACATTCATTCATATAATTATATATAAAACGATGTAATCATTCATATAAGCAGACTGAATAAATACCTGTTGTTTATATTTGGCAAAATCATGAGCAGTGGTGTAACTCCATAAATATCGTGAGTTGTAATTGCAAACAGAGGGTCTCAAAGTGCGGCCCCATTGGCTCTAAGTTCAATCCATCACAGAAAATGTCGGACTGGTGTCTGGACCTACACATAGCGTTTTTATGACACTTTTACTGCTTACTGCTGGAGTTCATACCGCTCCGTTAACTGTGAGGGGCGCTCTAAATAGAGTGCTTGCGCTTTTGAGCCGATCGCCAGTGTTATTCTTATATATTACATCTTTAATAAAAATGATGATGATGAAGGCAGGTTTGAAAGAGATGCCCATGGAGCAGAGGCTTATCAAATGATGTATGCTAAAAAGCAGTCGTATTTTTTACGTACTGGAGAATTTAGTGAAAGCTATGCATCAGCAACAAAACATACACCCCCATTCGTGCGCTAAACAACTTAAAGGACTCCCACTTCAAAGGGACCGCACTCCGAAGCCGCGTCATCCAGCCGGCGAAACGTGGCGAAATTTGACGAGGTCTTTTTGGGGGTGGTCCTGTGTGCGTTCGTGTGTTTGTGAGCGTGCTTGGCACAGCTTTCTGGATTGTGATCTCGCTTTGTCAGTGTTCATGCATAGGTCCGCCATGGCCCTAGTCATGGTGGTCCGTGTTTATTCATTCAGTCCATTCATGTACATACAAAGCGTCAGCTTTCAGTTCGGATGCGTCGAGCTTGATTCCAGGCTCTCTCGCCGCTGCACAGTCTGTCAACACGTAAAGGCTGAAGGCTGAGGTTTTTTGGGTGCAAAATATGGTGGGCCAAATCCGAGAAGAAAAAAATAGGTTAAGTTATCAAGAGATCTCAAAGTGCAATCCCATTGAAAATTGAAGTTACAGCCCTGCTCGTGAGGCATTCTTGGTAATGACTTACAACTCGGCGTCTACCGTATATAATTTGGATATCATGAATGACTTGGATTTTGTTCCACATCGATGCAGTGTTGCCTTATATAATTGGGATACCTTAAATAACTTGCATTTTGCTCCACATCGATCCACAAAAATCTTTCATTGCGAAGGCAGATTTGGTAATATAATAATACCATATAATTAGGCTTGCTGTGTAAAAAATGTGTGTGCTATATGTGATTTCTTTTGAGCCCTATCCTATAGGACACGGTTTGTTTTTCCTCAGTTTAAGGGGCAGTAACTGACATTTCTAAATACCTCAAATGTAAGTGGTAAGCATTCTTGAGAAGTATTTATATATATATATATATATATATATATATATATATATATATATATATATACATGCAAGAGGTTACAAATTTCATAGCCTTCAGACATCTTTAACAACGTCCTTTTTCTTTTCTTTAGCACTTACCAACACTTATACCCGTCCAACATTTATACCCTGAAGTGGTCTGACGCCTTAAGACGATAGGCTGGAGCCGCCCTCACGGCGTGAAGTGTTTTCTTCGGTCTTTTTCAGATTGCGACCTTTTTTAACAAAATAAACACCTGTGAGACGGATTCATTCGCATTGTGTTGCAGCTTTCGCCTGAGACACATTCACCAACTGCTTTTTGTGTCTGTCTGCCCAATGAGGGCCCAAGACAACGGTTAGGTGCCTAGACCCCAAATTAAAGAAGCTGCCCGTTACTGGCTGCCATCACTACTTCTCATCACAGTTCCGTCGAGACCGGAAAATGTCACGGCAACAGCAGTGGGAGACCGCAGCCTGACCTTGAGCTGGCTGCCACCGCGCCGCGCCAACGGAGTGCTCCGGGACTACACGGTGTTCTGGGCCAACGAGAGAGACCCGGTGGCCAAACGACAGCTGCCGCTGGACGCCGGGAGATCGTTCACTCTGACCGGGCTGGGTGAGTAGGTGCCGGTAGCCCCATCGGGATTCAGAGCACGGACAACACGGTAGGCTTCCGGGCCGCTGATTAGGATCAAAAGCAGGCCCCAGGTGGTGTTTGCTCGCTTGTTTGTTTGAAGTTCAAGTGACAACTGTTTAGAGTGCTTTGGCCCTGAAGTGACGTTAGTTGCAGAGTTGATGAGGTCGTTGTCCAAAAGTTGGTCGCTCATTTTCACTTAGAGTCGTTCCGCATTTGCGTTGAGAGATACAACATCCTTATTTTGTTGAAATCCTTGCAGCATACATGCAAATAACTGAAGGCTACAGACCAGAATTTCAGGGGCATTTCGCAACTCTCCTCAGATTTTTCTTTGGATCCAGCCGCATAAAATCCCAGTGTCTTTTCCCTGCGTAACACAAAGCTGTTTTGTTTTCATATGACTCAGAGGGACATTCATTGACTTTTCTCGATGCAGCGAAAACCTTGCCAGTCTAACAAAATCTTACAGTTTTACTGCAGGAACAGTGAATCTAGCAAAGCTCATACCTTGTTGGCCTTCCTCAATATGATGGATACTTCGGGCCGTCTACGCCGATTTCACATATACCATGCTAACGGGCCACGTTTGAGGCAGGCTTGTTTGTCCTCCCCAGTTTTAGAGACAGTCAGTCAATCCCGACCTGATCAGAGCATTCCGGCCCACCGTAACCTGAAGCAGGCCGATGACCTAACCTGAGGTCACTCGTCCCCCAGAGCCAGACACGGCCTACACGCTCTGGCTGGCGGCGTCCACGGGCGCCGGGGAGGGTGCCCGCTCGGCGCCGGTGAACACGCGTACTGACGTCAGCGGGCCTGACGCGCCCGACATCACCAACATCACGTGCCCCTCGGACAGTGCGCTCGGTCTCCAGTGGCGCCGGCCGGAACGGGTGTTCGGGTGAGCGTCGCTGGGGGACGGCCAGTTTGGGCCGGGGCCTGATGTACAGGCCTGGCCAGGGGGCGGCTTGGGCCGGGTCTGATGTACAGGCCTGGCCAGAGGGCGGCTTGGGCCGGGTCTGATGTGCAGGCCTGGCCAGGGGGCGGTTTAGGCCGGGGCCTGATGTGCAGGCCTGGCCAGGGGGCGGTTAGGGCTGGGGCCTGATGTGCAGGCCTGGCCAGGGGGCGGCTAGGGCCGGGGCCTGATGTGCAGGCCTGGCCAGGGGGCGGTTTAGGCCGGGGCCTGATGTGCACGCCTGGCCAGGGGGCGCAGTGGGCGGCGACAGTCGGTCAGCATACGTGTCTTGTTTCGACGTGACCTGTGTCTCGCGTGTGAAGTAGCAACATTGATGGGGACACTTACAAAAGGCAGTAATATTTTGGGCATGACTAGCTTGTTAAGTGTTTTACGTGACTTCGTTTGACGTTCTAGTTTTGTTTCCGATGCGAAGAATAGCCGTGATTTCGAAGACATCAGTTGTTATTATTGGTCTTTACAATAATTGTGTTACTATGCAGCGCAATGCAGAGACAGTGACATAAGATGTCAAGGCCTTTAATTTAAAATGTTGTTCAGTTCTTTGTGACTTATTGGCCAACGACGAGAACTCTTAAAACCCTGATTTGAAAAATGAAATACTACGGCTTTTCAGTCCTGTGGATCTCTACTACGTGCTGTACCGCTTCGGAGAGAGGTGGGACTACGTCAAGCGAGTGGTTCCTGTCCGGAGTGACCAAACTGAGTATTCGGTAAGCAGCCGTAAAATGCGATGGGAATTCTTGATTTGACTGCTCCCACTTTGCTTCCGTATTCATTATTTGGCTATTTTTAATAAGCAGAAAAGTTTAGGCTATGGGATTTTACAGTTGCCGTCTCTCGAAATATTTCCGTGCCGCTTCGATGGTTTTTCAGTTTGGTTATAGATTTACACGACGTTTGATTATTTAATGAATATATTAAACGACGGTTATATCACTCACGTCAAAACCTCCTCAAAGTTGGCCATGCTCGGAAAGCTCGGAAAAATTTTGGTTCGCTTTTGTCATCTCATCTGACATCTACAAAGCATGCTGCCTTGCCGAGGTACAGCTCACTGCTGCCTGCTCCTAACAAAATATTCCTCTGTCGTGCAGTAGATGTACTCATCGCCAGGCTGCACTACATCTAAACCAGATTTGGTGGATGGGGCTCAGTAAAAGCACGCTCATCTCTCCACCGCTCTTGCTCATTTTGCAGGATGGGCTCGTGGCGTAGCTGATGCATCCCTGTTTTGCATTTTCTCACACGAGTTTGCCAAGTTTAAGTGGATATTACAGTCCCGAAATTAACGGAGCTTGCTAACCAGTAGCGCTTAAATACGCAGCATAAATTTTAATGCATTTCATTGTCGCTTCAGCTCAAAGTTTTGTGAGTTTCAGATGCCATTTAAGTCGTAGTCACTCCAAGGCGCCAAAGTTATCCTCTTTGTCTTGGTGGCCATAGAAACCAAGCAACAGCCACATTTGCCTCCGTTTTTCATAAAGTGCAAGTCCTTCCTAGAACCGTCTGACGGCTCGCAGAATTCTCCTGTCCACGTGGCTCTCGACACGGCGGCTTTATTTCTGACTCGCCGCTGAGCCGAAAATCCAGAGTTGTTTGTGCGCGAGCCGCCGCGCGAATTGTAACTGAGTTCCATCGCGAGCCGAGCCCGGCAGGATTTGTTTGCGAGTCGACTGCTCGTTCGTTCCACACGATAAAAGTCCTTGACGTGGCATCCTTGGGGACCGCGGGCAGATATATGTTGTTTGCGTGTTATGTTGTGAGCCAAACTATGGCGACTAATCAGCTTGGATGGTCTGCTCCTAATGTAAACGACAACGCCGTTCCTTCTCTGGACGGCTAACTGGTGCATCTTTCGCCTGAGTGGTTGAAGTGAAATATGCTTGTCTGTCTTTTACGCTCTGTAAATAGGTTGAGCATCGCATTGTCTTATGGTTACGTAATGCTTTTGACAGTAAACAACAGCCAGTGAATATTTTGTTGTTTGCCTCATGGGCGATATGTTTTGTTCCTCCCATCCTCATTTGCTTTGCTCCATCTTCGTTCATGTATACGCGTCATATCGGCCGACGATGCTGCCAGCTTAACCAGTTTCGTCACATCACGTCACATTGTATTACAACTACTTCGATAGAGTGTTTTAAGTAATACAAATAGCCTTAAGCTTATCATATCGGAAGAAAAAGGCCTGTAATCGAAACAGAGCAAAAACCGTATATATATACAAATATATGTTTATGTATATATATATATATACATATATATATATATATATATGTAGCAAAACATGCACTTAGTTTTCGTTTTTCTTACATTGTGAAGTTAAGACTATTTGTAGCTAACCTAACTGCAACAAGAATGTTCAGTTCAGCACTGCGTTATATTCAGGGTCAACTACCATTCGATGCAACAAAGCTTGACAGTTCTTACTCTCAACAAGTAGCTGAAAGACTTACGTTTGAACCACAAACTCGGCTGGTTGGCAGTTAAAAACATTGAATTCTTGGAGCACCGTTGAATATTAAAGGCAAGACTGAATGATTTTAAGAGCAATGTTGAAATGTCCGCACTTGACATGGGTCAAAAGGTAGCATCGTATTAGGTACAGCTGCTCGCATATGTTGATCTGTTATTGAATGCTACTCTCCACAGCGTTCTTCCAACAGGAGACTGCTCAGATTTATGCCATCAGCTGACACTCCGACTTATGGTGCTACGTCCACAGCGGTGTTTCATTACCTTTTCAGATACAACTACCGAATCTAACGGCCAACCAGATCTACGAGATTCGTATCCAAGGCGCGACGTTATCTAAATTAGTTCCTGACAAAGTCCACAAGGGTCGGCAATCTCTTCCAAGAAAGGTACGCAGAGCCGGACTCAGTATGAGTAACTTTCGACGTGCGTTATTCTTGTGAAATATGTGACGTTTACGTGTCGTGTACTCTTTCATACAACATAAAATTGGCCCCGTCAAAGACGAATGCCCTTGTGATTTCGGCTTCTTTACAATGATTTGCACAAAGATGGGCCTGATTTTGCTCGCAAAAACATTTCCCGTCTATAAACTATACTGGAGACTTAAAACGGCCCGTCAGTACAGCAAAAAATCGTGTTCGAACGTCTTAACTTATGCTTGATCGCATAATTAGGTGATGTCCAGTTTTTATTTGAATATAACAAACGATATCAGATTAATATGTGCAATACACATAAGCCTTGTAAATCCATTGGTTCGTCTTAAAACACAGTATTTCACTGTTGATCTCAACTTAGCTTTACAACACTACAGGAGCCTGGAGCTTGGTTCACAGATCTTTAGAAGTCACTGTGACATCAGAGAACTGACCTGCGCCTGTCGTGGTCGTATGTGTACTGTCAGTTCTTAGTCGTGTGTGCCGCAAGTCACTGTTCTTCTGGACGGTTTGTCGTAATGGGTATGTACTTCAACCATTTGTCACTCTTCCTCTTGAGAGTCGCTCCTCAGTGGTTTGTGCCGCTGATCACCGTTCCTCTGGAGAGTCGCTCGTCAGTGGTGTGCCCCACTAATCACAGTTCCTCTGGAGAGTCGCTCGTCAGTGGTGTGCCCCAGTAATCACAGTTCCCCTGGAGAGTCGCTCGTCAGTGGTGTGCCCCAGTAATCACAGTTCCTCTGGAGAGTCGCTCGTCAGTGGCGTGCCCCAGTGATCACAGTTCCTCTGGAGAGTCGCTCGTCAGTGGTGTGCCCCACTAATCACAGTTCCTCTGGAGAGTCGCTCGTCAGTGGTGTGCCCCAGTAATCACAGTTCCTCTGGAGAGTCGCTCGTCAGTGGTGTCCTATTATATTTTCTGGAGAGTCGCTCGTCAGTGGTGTGCCCCACTAATCACAGTTCCTCTGGAGAGTCGCTCGTCAGTGGTGTGCCCCAGTAATCACAGTTCCTCTGGAGAGTCGCTCGTCAGTGGTGTGCCCCAGTAATCACAGTTCCTCTGGAGAACTGTGCTTGCCGTCAATGGTGCGTGCCACTCGTCGCAGGTCCGTCTGGCTCGGGGCTGTGAGGAGATCCAGCCGTACAGTACGTGGAAGCACCGGCCACGGGCGGCGCTGGTCGGCCCGGAGGTGACTGCCATCTTTGTCAGCTGTCTGGTGCTGCTGTTCGTGGCCATCATGGCGGCTGTCTGGCGGTGAGTGATGCCCCGCAACAACGTGGCGTCGGGTCAGCGCCGCGTCGGCAGGGCTGATATTTCTGCCAGCACTGATTCTGAGAGCATCGGAAAACGAGAGACGTTGATTGGCTATTGCGAGCTACCTGCTTGTGAAATGAAAATAGGAATTGATTGGACGAAATTATTTTCGAATGACACTCCAAAGCTGTTTTATAAATAGGAAGATGATGGACGTATAATGTGTCCATCATGAATACCGACGAAAATAGCTATTAGCAGGTGATGACATCAACCAGGTATCGGAACACGGTCTGTTTTGTGGGACGCGAAATTTGGAGTTGAAATCGCTGCTAATAGGCATATTTTTGTACTGTTTTCTTTTCATGTAGTGGTCTTTTCATTTAAAGTAGGATATCACAAATTTCACTTCAGTCACGTATGGGCTCTTCATGTTCTTTGTCTTGGAACCAACCCCAAGAATTCAACTTCGGGGGGCCATTATTAAAAGTCGACATTCTATCAACGAATGTTTTCTAAGAAACGACAAGTTCCCGATGTTTTCCATCCTGCCCTCCTCGGCGCTCGTACCGCCATCGTATCAGCAGTCAGCCCCCATCCAGTACGTGCTCGCCGGCGGGAGCGAGCCGGGCGGGGCGGCGGCCGATATCGACTGAGCGGGTTCGGCCGCCGGGCGGGCCCGTTTTTTGCCTTCTGCCGTCCCGCTCTTCCCGGCGGCGGCAATGGATCCGCGCCGCGCCGCCAGACGCGCTCGCGGGCGGGCTCCCTGCGGGACTGGGGCCGCTTAGGGCGGCCGCCAGACCGCTGGGGGAGGGGCGATCGGCGGAGACGGAGGGACGCGTCGAGACGGGCGGCGGACGATCAGCCGCGGCGGCTGCTCCGAGCTTCGCGGCAGGGAGTGTGCGATGCCCGCAGTCACCACCCTTTACGACGTTTACGGCGGTTGTTTCAAGGCGCGTGATGTGTCATGAAGGCCGCCAAGTCTTCGCAGGCGAGACCGCCTTCCCACGTACAAGATATCGCGCATCGTGAGATTAAGTAGTGTTGAACTTGAGGTCGGCTTTATGCGTTCTTTGAAATATTCGACATTTTTCGTGCTCTTCTGGTATGTTAGTCAATAGGATCTCACTCACGTGGAAAGGACGCATTTTATTCTGTGCAATCTGTTAACAGTTTTCATGGGATTCCTACACACATACATCTGTGGTCGGCTAGATACAACTGGCCTGTGTTCCTCACAGCGTGCAGCTACCACCTGAGTGTGTTTTTCTCATTGTGCCGTTATGCCGTTATATTTCTCTGTCCTGTCCTTTTTTTTCTCTTCCCTTCCAAGGATAGCTAGGAGGAAACAGTGTCTGTAATAAGCGTTCTCCTGAGTGTCTACTAGTGATGCACAGCGAAAAACGAACAGTGGTCGTTCGGTTGTTCATGTTCTGCTAGAAAGGGTCTTCTCAGCCGTTTCATTGGGGTCGAAGGTCTCGTCATCGAGGCGTAGCTGTCTGAGCGTCATACTTGTTCTCGTTTCACAGCACATTTTAATTAATTTTCTCAGCGCAGCTAAGGTTATCACCAGAGACAGGTTGTCATACTTAACTGTGTCCAGTACTGTCTTAGCACTGCATACTGCGTATTTTGTGAAAATCACAACGATGCCGTTTGCCATAGGGTTGCCATAGTTTGCCATAGGGCTGCCAAAACATGTGCATAATTGCTTTCCGGTTGAATCTGGCTGGCCGTGACTTTCTTATTGAGTTGGATAGTTGATTTGACCTGCAAGTTTCCGGGGAGTTGCTTCCTGTCTGTTCACCTTTCCCCTAATCTCCCACCGGTGAAGATGAGGTCGATGATCCTCGGATGCAGCGCCAACGACACCCGCAGAATGGAAAGCAGATGATGGGAGATGTAATAGGATCACAGGGCGTGAGATGACAATCCCTTTGATGCGAAGAAAAACTCCAGGGATGGGGCTACAGGCAACGAGGATTTCTGCTCGATGGGAGGCGACGGGGTCGGTTTTCGCAGATGGGAACGCCACCGTCGCGCCGGAGGTACCAAACTGGGTTGTCGGGACCGGTGTGTGCGTGGTTCGGTCCGGTGCGTGCAGTGCGCGCCTCGACGTGCCAGCCTGCCGTGACGAGTAGAGTCCGTCATTCTCTCACCGTTCACGGAGCACCGTCGCGCCGTTACCGGAACCGAGCCGCGAGTCTCTGCGGCGACTCGACGCGGTCGACGGGCCGGTCGCAGTGGCCGTCGGCGGGGACGGCCGGACGCTCCCCGCCGCTCCTCTCCGCCGGAATAACAACCGAGCGGGGTCCGGGGCCGGACCCCAGTGCCCGCCGCATCTCACGCTGGGGTGAGCTGCCGGGCGGAGACGGCGCGAATGGGGCCCAGTTTATGGCCGGCCGTAAACCCGAGACTCGGCTCTTGTTGGTATTGATTGAAGCCCCAGGACAGTTTCTCCGCCACAGTGGCGTGATAATTCTATAGAGATTGTAGGAATGTCGACGTGCCCCGAAACGCGCAGGAAATTTTGCTCGATATCGTACCATCAGCCAATATTCAACAACTCGTTACGGAATCCGCGTCTGTGTTTCTGGCGCGGCGCTCTCACGGCGCCAGCGCAGTGATTTGTCGGCTGTTTTTCGCCGTTTGGGCCGGGCTAACAATGATTTACGTGATCCGGCCGCCGTCAAAGTTGCGGCGCGGCCGGGCGGGCCGCACGGCGCCGTTGCCGCGGCCGCCGCCGTCCCTAACGAGCGGAGCTCCTCCAGCAGCTCGCGCCATCCATTCCGACTGCCGGCCGGCCGCGTAACGCAATTACCGCCGCGCCCCGGCCGCCGAGCGGCGACCACGTGACCGTCACGGACGCCGCTCAAACGCGGGCCGCGCCGCCAAGACAAATGGACCAGTTAGCGGGTGTCCCAGATGCCGCCGGCCGCCGTGTTTCAGCGTCGTTTGCCGGCGCAAATCCTCCCGGCGCCGACCGCGACGGCACCACCGGCGTCTGCCGCACCCCAGAGACGGAGCAGGGAAGTCAGATGAGGCTTGGCAGTGTAATCTGCGCTGTTTGCAGGCGGGCGAGCTGGTCATAGGATAGGTCACAGGTCACAGGAGGATATTGTTAGCGTTATGTCCGCAGTGGGTTGTTGAAAAATGTGGATACGTATGTGGATGGTGTTGAAGGCATATTTAAAATAAGTTTTATCCGAATGGCTTGCCTGGGTGCTTTGCGGCCAGAGTCCTCGCTCGGCGGTGCTTGTTGCACGGACTCTTATCCCTTCCTGCGATCGCGCAATTCCAGGTTAACGGCGTAATTCGGAGGCGAAAATTTAACATGCCGACGTGACCGACGCGGTCGCGCGGTAGCCAGCGTCTCCCTTTAAACGTCGGTTGCCAAGCAACCTGAGGGAGAATCAGCGAGCGTCGAACCCACCTGTTTTACCAGCTGAGCTACCGACACCAAAATGGACCGCTGCTGCTGGCCATTGACACCGGATAAGCAATCAATATTTCAGGACATGTTGGACGTCCCGTATTGGCGTTTTGGCCCAAAATGATTGAAATAGTTCCGCCGCAGTCTGTAAATGTAGTCAGTCAGTCAGTCAGTAAATGTCGCCACTTCCGGAGGGAGTCCAAAAGCGCCCGAGAGCGCAGCTGCATCTGGCTCACGCCGGACACGTCAGAACAACTACGCCTTCAGAACAGCCTGACCAAGAGACAAACCTAGTCCGCGAAGGAGCGAACCGCGCCAGGCGTAGGAACTTGTGGGGGGACCTTACTCTCCCCCAACTTTGGAAATGTAGCATTAGCCCTGTTATACTCACGTTTCTGGTGCCGCGCAAACTATCTGACCCGCGTCCGTGACGCGCCGTCGTGCCCTCAGGCGACGCCGGCGGCGGTACTCGGCGACGCCGCTGGACAAACGCACGGCGGCCGGCGCCTGCCCCGGCTGGAGCGCGCCAGCGCACGACGCCGTGCCCTGTCACCTGTTCGTGCAGCACGTGCGCCAGCTGCACGCAGACGACGGCGACGCGCTGCGCCGCGAGTGGGAGACGCTGCAGCTGCGGGCGCCCCTGGCGGACGGCTCGCAAACCGGCGGCGCGCAGCAGGCCAGCAAGCAGACCGAGGCGGCGTCCGGCGGAGGCGTCACTGCGCAGGCCTGTAAGCCTAAGCCACCGCTGTCGTTTGTGGGTGTCCTGTTTGCCGTCGGCTTGCCGCGTCCTCCCCTCGGCCGCGGCGCTCGTCTGACGGCCTTCTCCTCCCCAGGCCAGACGGCGCGGGTGGCGGTGCGCTCCAAACGGTACCGCGGCCGCCCGGTACCGGCCGCGTACGCCGTGGACGGGTACCGCCAGCCGCGTGCGTACCTGGTGACTGAGCGTCCCGGCCCGACCGCCTACGACGCGCTCTGGCGGCTGGTTTGGGAGCAGGGCGTCCGCACGGTGGTTCTGATCGGCACGCTGACGGTATGTGTAGTATTCATCTTGTCTCGTTCTCAGCGGCATCTCACGTTTGGTATGGTGCTCTTACCTTAGCTCTTAGCTCTTAGTGGTATGCCAAGCATGGCTATTCCGTTTAAATTAGTAATAAGGGTGGTCATGGACCACTGAGATCACACGATAGGTGTGTTTTTAGGAGTACCGATGGCGTTTTATTTCCCAGGCAGAACTCATTTTCCCTCCATTGACTGGAAATAGATGCATCCCTTGCTCTCATGTTCGTTTGCAGCATTGAGACAAATGTCAAGGCAACTGGTTTTGAGCTCTGGGCTTCTGTTCGTTTTGGAAGTAATGAGCCATCCTTGAGCCCACGCGAATATTCTGCGGCGAGTTCACTGCATAATTTTCTCCTCTGTACGACTTCGACATTAGGCAGCTCCGCTCTGCGGGTCGTTGGCAGACCACGGCCCCAGAAATGTCCCTGAGTGGCCGAATAGTTGTGGCCCAGCAGTCTGTCTGCGCATGAGATGTTTTTAAAAGTTGGTTATGATTTGTCTTCCCTTTTAGGCAGTCGGAATTATAGATTGAGTTCCGTTTAACGTCAATTTCTCGTTGTATCTCTGATATCTCTTTGAAGGCAAACATTCTGGGTACCTTGTTGTTTTCCGGCTCGTTGGCCGCCATTTTAGATGCTTTCTGTGCTTTTCTCCCACGATTATTCAGTAACATTTAGAAAAGTACGGTGTGGTTTGCGTCGTGCGTTCGATGTGGACAGCAATGCAATTTGATGGGCATGCCAATAAAATGCAGTTTTTTGCGAATGTGATGGATGCTACTCACGTGACGTCCACATTTCGTGCTACTTGTTCGATTCCACGTTTCCGGCCATAAACGTAGAAACGAGAAGGGCGGTGGCGGGTCCTACGTCCCTTTTGCGTTCAGTTTTTAACGATATCCCGATAACGCCACATGGATAGAATTAGCGCAAAATCTGGTAGTATCCCCGTAGCGTTTCCTGATGTTTCTCTGTTCCGTAATCCACTTTGAGTCGCGCAGTCGTCAACTGCTCGGTATGCTCTTTCTGAGTACATAACGTCAGTTTTGTTGCAGACGTACGCAGACCGCTTTTGGCCCGAGCCAGGCTGCGTCCGACCTTCGGGCGACCTTCAGGTGGAGGGCCAATCAGAAGAGACCCTGGCCACCTGCGTCGTCCGGAGCCTCACCGTCTACAAACAAAAGGTAGAGGCTCGCCTCGCCGCGTCCGCCGCTGCCGGCTCCGGTCTGCGAGTGGTCTATAACCGTCATCCAGGCCTTGGGAGAGGCTGCCATAAGTTCGGGCATCGATTTCCTCTCAGTGCCGGCGGCTGAGCGCGGGGCTGAGGCGGCCTCGGCCGCTGGGGCTTGCCCGTCGACTGGAGGTGTGAGGAGGAAGCGCCGGCGGCGGATCGACATTGAGCCTTGAATGGCTCCGTATTCGTATTCACGCTGTCATCGACTCAAACACGCGCCACGGAAACTGGGCCGAACCGGGCCGTCTCAGCCTGAGATCCGCTACTCCGCTACAGCCTGACGTCGTCACCTGCCCTTGCGACCGTCAGCCCGAAAAGATTTGGCTGTGGTGAGCCAGAGAACAATGTGCGGGGAGGATCTTTCGAAAACTGACTAGCCAGCTTGCTTCGTGGCGTCATGCCCCCAAACGGCTCTTGGCTGTAAGGCCGCTTTCTCCGTTAACGGCTTGCAGTAAAACGGCCTTGCTGTCGAACGCCGGCCGGGAGCCAGAGATAACCGAGTAAATCAGTCGAGTCATTTTTCGAACTCGGGCCGGAGGGCACGCGCTTTTCGCTCGCCGGCGACGCCGCGAACCATCGCCCTGGGCGGGAGCTGATTTGGCGCGCCGCTGACGGCGCACGTGCCCGAAGGCGTCCCAGGGGTGGCCGGCGCCGCAGGCCGAGGCTGATGGACGATGTCGTGTGATGAGTGGCGCAACGCGGCAAACCCGAGCGCTACCGCCGACCGCCGCCGCGTCCACCCCGGAAATTTATCGGCAAAACACCACAGACGTCCCCGAAAGGGCCAAAATCTCTGGGATGCCAGTGGATGTTTGGAAGGGGGTGCAGTTTGGTACCAATGCGCAAAGTGGGTTCTGAATCGTTTTACATCTTGAATGTACGAACGTAAACATGCTGTCCATTCACAAGTCCAACACCCATGGGGGGATTCACATCGTTTGCTGCTAGTGGGCAGACATGCAGTCACTCAGTAATGCAATGTACCGTGCTATGTAACATCAGCCGTTCTTATACGACATGGCGGCTTGCGAGACAAAGGTTATCGAACCGGTTACATCACGGGTTGGTCGGTGGCTAAATGTCTATGAAGGATGTGAAGTGGAACTCGTGTTCGTTTAGCGGCGATTTCGAATTGGCGATGTTCGATCGCTTTATTCCTTTTTATTCCGGTCTGTATAGTTACGATGGTTTGATAAGTCGCGGGAATATCCCTGGTTCCACGGTGCGAACACCCTGGAAACGCACAAGTGCACGGGTCAGTTCAGCTTCATCTGAAACGGTGTTTTTGAGCGATGCCATCTCGAACGTCCCTTGCGTTCGGTATCGTTTTTGAAAAACTGAAATCTGTACCGTATGCTGAACCGGGAGCGTTTTTGCCGCCGAAAGATGGCGTGCTAAATGTGGTCCGTCTGTGGCTGTTGGCTGTATCCACTATATCGCGTAACTGAAGCCTAGGTATGTGCTTGTGTTTTTACACTCAGATGCTTGTATACCTTGCCTTTTTACGACGGGGCCTTCCCATTACCTTTATTCTGGATACATTTCAAAAGTTGCCTGAAACCAGTTGTTTCCTCCCTGCAATGCGGAGGTGGAGTACTGATTTTTTTCTGGTTTCACTGGTCAGTAATTCTTTTTAAAATCAAGGCCTATTCTAACATGCCCAAACTTAATACCCGGTGACGGGACCCGTCATGACATATGGATGAAATAATGAAAAATAGCTTGGCCGAATGAAAAAAAGAAAATTCCTGTACCTAATAGAAATGGCAATGATGTGACTGTTCCTAGCATGTCTCGGCGTTCTTGCCTCAGTGCAATATTATGCGAAACCTGCGCAAAAAATCCAATCCTACTGCTTGTAAGTGCTAAACATCTTGTAGTTTCATGAGATTTTAGGGTTTTAGTATGGTTTCCTTGCATTCGGTTTAGAACATAGTCACTTGAAAATGTCTCAGTGAAAGAAACAGAAGGCAAAATTGTTTCGGAAGGATAAGCAGAAATTTTGGACACCCACAAAAAAGCTGTTACGACAGACACTGATTGTAACGCTTTCTATTGTTCCTTCCCGAATATATGTGCACAACAACGCAGCGCACACAAAATCAGGTTGCTGGCAAAATCGTGAACATTCAACCATTGTTCGTAAATGCTTGTCTCATATGTGGCGTCCACATATGAGACGTATGTGACATATACATATAGACACATATGGTGTCCACATACGCCCCGGCAGACCGAGTTCAACCGCTGTCCTGTTCAGAGGCCGCGAGCCCCCGTACACGCCGTCAGACAAGAGTTCAGCCGCTGTCTCGTTCAGAGGCAGTCGCCTCGGACCCCGGCCTCTGTTGCAGAACTCGGCCGCGGATAATCTCAGCCTGTTGCAGGGCGCCATCTGGCCCGTAATCCGGCCGTAATCGAGCCGCTTGATTTCGCCCGGGCAGTGCGCGAGACGGCTCGGTCGGAGTTACCAGCCCGGAGGGCAGCGGACGACGCGTGGCTTTCCCTGACCGCCGGCGGTTTCTGTCATATCTGGCCGGCGGGCTTTGGCACTGATGGTTTTACCGCCCACTGGGTAGCAGACTTCCCAGATTCTGTGGTTCTGAAGAAATGAGGAAACATGGGTTTGGTAGCGTACTGACATTGGACAAGTACTTGCAGCGTATGCCCTCCTGTTGGTGGTGCGAAAATGTAACCGCGGTGTTATTTTGAAGCCTAGCGTCTAGAATGTCTCAATATTTTATTTTTTACATTTTGATTAGAATGCCGGTTTAATTGCAGTATCCTAGCGTATTCCTCATTCGCTGCAAAAACAGTTTTCACATGTTTGTAAAATCGGTAAAATTTGTAAAATCAAAGCCTTTTTGGCTGCTCCACTCCCTTATTTTGCGTCATGTCACGGTAATTTTGCAAGTTTACCGTCGATTTACCAAACAGTAACAACTGACACCCTTCCAACAGTTTTGGATGTTTTGATAATCAGCATGGACACGCTGCGAACATTGAACTTTTAGGTCCGGTTTGAACTTTTCTGTACACGTTAGTTGACGCCTCGAGCCTCTCGGTTCTTACGCTGTTAAATGCACGTCCTTTGTGTTCCCGAGACCGACGCAAACAGCAATGTGTTGATTTATTTCAAGCAACTTGCCTTGGTTAATACTGTCAGTTTAAGGCTGGCACATCATGTTATCGAAATGCACTTGATTCGTTGTTACTGAGAATGGAACATGGAGCAAGGGCAGCTTATTCATGCTAACCGATTTTGGCTTGGATTATCGAGTCATGAAGTATGAAAGTCTGCCATATAAATATGTAAACGCCATTGCCCTGAAATATGGCCAATCGCAGCCACATGGCCGCTGGTGGCCTGCCGATGTCGGCCGAAGCAGTAACGACCCAGTCGATCAGGCGAAAGTGCCGAAATGACTGAAATGAACAGAGGAGGAAAGAAAGAACGACACAATGACTTATCAGCCTGGTCACCCCTCCCTCCTTACTGGCTCCGATTTTATAGAGAGCTGTTTTGTTTCTAGCTAAGGTAAATTTTTCTGACATGTTGCAGAGCCGCTCCAGGAAGGTGAGAAAAGAGAGGCGGGTCAATTTCTTCCAGTACACGCTGTGGCCCGAGTATGGGCTGCCTGACAACCCGCTGCCGCTGCTCGACTTCGTGGAGAGGACCGTCCGACAAAAGGAATCGACCCACGGGCCCATCCTGGTCATTTCGGGGTAAGCGGACTCTGTTGGGCTGTTTCTGCGTCAGCGACAATGTGAAACTGGCTGTTCGTGATGTTGGCTGCAGAGTTGTTGCTTTTGTGTTACAAAACTTATTTTTGACGCAAATGTCCTGTACGAGTAAGTAAACCAGGTAAATGATGATCACACGGAGTTCTGGTCGGGACTGATTTCATTCTGCGCATAAGACGTGGAACGTTGAAAACCCTGGGGAGGGCGAGGTATAATGGTTAGTCGACCGCGCTCCGGGTTATCAGGTTTCGGTTTCGAGCCTGGCTAGTTGCGATATTTCGCCTTCCTGGTGAGGCCGAAATCGGCCGTCGCGGCACGAACTGATCCTGGGAGCCGGAGGCGACTGTCGGGAACCCCACCACACAGGTGAAAAGCCGCGAGCTGCCAGACTGTAGCCGCGTTTGGCTGTCGTTCCAGGTCGTCCCACTGCAGCCTGGGTCTTTACGTCGGCCTGGTCACCCTGCTGGCCCAGCTCCGGCGCGCCAGCGAACTGGCCGTCTTCTCCTACTGGCACCACGTCATAGGTGGGTGCCCCGAAGGCTCCCGGACGCCCCGAAGCAGCGTCGGGGTACGCCGAAAACGCCGGCGAAGGGCGTCTGCTGATACTGGGTGGGGCATGTTTTATCTTCAAGGCACACTCTTATCACCTCAGACAGGTCAGATCATTTGAACAGATTTCTCACCGAAGCATCATGCCTTCTGTTGTTCTGCAAGCTGTGTCACACTGGTCCCGTGTGAAGATCAGGCTCGAATTACGCAGACGTGTATATCAGATAGGTGACGACCTGTGCTGTAATCAGCTATGCTTAGGCGTAGGAACGGGGGTGGGGACCATGTTCTCACTTTTTTGGAAATTTTGCATTAACCCTATGAGGAAAACGTCGTTGCACCCTGGATGCTCTCACGCTCTTGCGATCATGGGTGAGGCGCAGCCATAATTCTGCCTGCTGAGTCCCGGTAGCTTGTGTCAGGCGGTGAGCTGTTACACATTATCCAGGGGACTTCTGTCAATAGCTGCACAGGCGTGGGAACAGGGGGAGGCGCTTTTTGGATACTCTTGGATGGCTATGAACAATTAAATGATTATTGAGCTACCGGAGTTGCCACATGGTATCGTAGGTATTCTGGTTATGTCCAGTATTTCTATGAATTTGAATACTTGTTACCATTCTTGTGCACGATTCCGCTTCGGTTCAACTTCGATTCTAAATCGATTCAGGGATTTTGTACTTTTTTCGTGAATCGGATTCCGAATAGACTCACTTGGAAACTTGCGAATCAGAACCAGAATCAAATAGCTGACTTGTCGTCCTTAAATCATGACTGACTCGCTCATTTTTTCTGAACAGTTGCTGTAAATCAGAGTAGAATCGATTCTAATCTCCATGACTCGGCGACGACACGGTTCACCTGGACATGAATCAGGCACAAGATTGCTTGTTTCCGATGGCGCACGTCTATTGGCTGTCTTATTCTGTATTAGAGCTGTATTATCTGTACTATCCCACAATACGAGTATTATCACTCGTATTACGAATATAACTGAGTGGTCATATTAATCGAGGCTGAGTTGGTCTTACCAGTATAAAATATTGCAATAGTTCGTGCCCGCGGTGTGGAGATGATAACGGAGATCCGGTTCGCCAGTGTTGTGCCCACGTGATCCTTTCCGGCACCTGGCGCTATTCAGGGTTGCCCTGCCGGACTTAGCTGCCATTGTTCTCCCACCCCAGGTCAGAGCCCCTACTTCCTGACGACCCTGGAGGAGTACTCGCTCCTGCACGACTGTCTGCTGGAGCGCGTAACTTCGGGCGATACCGTGGTGTCACGTGACCGAGTCACGCAGTACACAGACAGCCTACAGGGCGGCAGCCGCAACAGCTACCCGTACCCCGCCGCCGAGAGACAGTACATGGTGGGTACCTCGTCCCACCGAGAGACAGTACATGTTGGGTACCACGTCCCACCGAGAGACAGCATATTAGACCGTACACCGAGAGATAGTCGAGTCGGAACCAATAGTCCTTTTTCGGCTTTTCTCGGCAGGGCGGTGCAGATCTCAGCATCACCTTCCCGTTGTTCGGTGTTTGCCGGTGGGACTGTCGCGCCGTTCTCTCACGCGTCGCGCTATGGCCTGACAGAGCGTCGTGGCGCTTGAGGCGCACCAGTACACAGTGACGTCAGCGACGAAGCCGTACAACGAGAGCAAGAACAGCTGCCCGAGCTTCGTGCCGATGGAAGCGTCCAGAGTATGCCTGACGCCGAAACT
This sequence comes from Capitulum mitella, assembly GCA_030062745.1. Lineage (NCBI taxonomy): Eukaryota > Metazoa > Arthropoda > Thecostraca > Pollicipedomorpha > Pollicipedidae > Capitulum > Capitulum mitella. Next base: position 11,749,407 of record CP099842.1, read on the forward strand.
CAGTGTCGAAGGCAGCGACTACATCAACGCCTCTTGGATGCCCGGTAGGTCTATCCTACCTACCAGTTCGGCACATGCAGGTACAAATCGAGCGCAAACGGGTGCTGGTTTATTAAATGCAGCTGCATAGTTATCGGAAACATCGGAATCGAATTACGCATGTTTTTTTCTTGCAATTTATACTGAGCTAGAAGAGGAAAACATACCAGCCTTTGCTTTGGTGAGTGTATTATCTTGCATTCCGCAGAATCCTGTGAGCACTTATCACGCGCCTGAATTATGTGAAGCCGAAATGCCCATGCATACACGAGTGTACAGCAAGTAGGCAAGGACCCTACTTTTGACAGATTTTGAACGTTAAATCATAAGTATTTGTTTAAAACACGCGTGGACGAAAATGATATAGGTTGAGTAAAGTTGTTACACAACGTGGGGCAGAGCGGACGGTATTCGCAGCAGATATCGCAATACCGCAATGGAAATCGCAGGCTCGCATTACGATGAAAGTGCAACTCCTGTGCTGATGTTGCACACAACGGATACGGCTATTTTACTGTGCTGTATGTGTCATCATCCAACGCAAATACAGAGCAGACTATTAATTCTCCCCAGAATCCCCGCAACACAAATTCACAACGGCTGCCTTGCATTTCCTACGCACTAAAGCAATTTATAACGATAACTTCAGAGCGCATTGAAACAAAGGAGCATACAGCCTTGAACCATGACAGGACACAACAAAAAACTGCCGGATAAGAATTAAAGAAAAATTGTTGATTTTGGGACTCGCCATATCCTCCCAGACTCCTAAACTGTCACCATAGGACATATCACAGTCCAGTGACTGCGCTAGATTAAAAATGACACCCTTTTGATTTCATTGGTTGTTGGAGGCTTGAACTCATTTATATTCATGTGTAGTAAGGTGTAAGCCGTTATCTGAAATCCAAATGAAATGCCGCTTATCTAACGGGACTGACGGTGCGGCTTGGTTGCTGCAGTAAACGTTTCACGTCAAACTGGCGTATTTACTGTAGCATGCAGTTTTTGCAGGCTCCTGTACAGTAGCTGATGCAATGGTGAGTTCATTTCCCAAAGGGTTCGAATCTGTGCTCCCGTCCTGGCATGAAATAAGCTAGAAGCGACAAAGATAGGCCTCAGTGTAAAAACTATAGCGACCATATGCCTTACCTTTCAGGGTACATTCACACCTCTCCCAAATAGCTGAACGCGATCGTGGATTCAACTCCCGTTGAATGTGTTGGTTGATGACTGCAGTTCTAGTTGACGATGAACACAAACGGGGGAATCTGCCTACAATCACCGACTTATCCGACAATGACAGACCAAATGTTAAGTAGGGAAAACAGAAAAATGGCATCAGTTCAGATATCGTAGTATAATAATGAGTTCAGTCCGAAAATGCGTATTAGCATTCAACCCATGATGTGCTCACGGATCTGGTGGAATGTGCACGAAAATTACACACGAAGATTACTTGAGGATCCAACCACACAGAAGTGGTGGAAAGGCCTCGGGAAAGGCGCTGCAGGAATCGCTTGGGCCGATTCCTGTGGCGTCTCCAGATGTACGTCAGGCCGGAGCTACCCAGGAGGTGGCGCGGCGCGGAGTGTCGACTGCGCGGCCGGCCCCCTGCAGGCGGTGACCGGGGCGTCGCAGAGGAACGGCCTCGACTGAGAGCATGCGGTCAGCAGGGCGCCGTCGGAGCCGACGGCCACGCAAGCGCCGGCGCCCGGCGACGCCGAGACGTTCAGCGCCCAGTCGAGTGACACCTCCTTGCCGTCGACGTCGACCCAATGCGTCGGCATGCGGCGGGCGCCGAGCAGCAGCGGCTCGGCCGAGGGGGCGTGCGCGGCCAGGATGTGCCACGTGCCGGCGTCGCGTGGCGTGGTGAGTCGGGCGCCGAGCTGGCGGCACCACGTGGCCGCCGTCTCCCATCCGGCCAGCCCGACCAGCGGCGAGTAGCAGCGCGCGTCCAGGCCGAACCAGCCGGCCGGACAGGGCGGCCGCTGGCACTGCAGCGGCGCCGCGCACACGTACCCCTTCAGGCCGCCCGAGAACGAAGATATCGGCCGGCTTACGACCATGTTGAAGCGCACCGTGACGAAATCGCCGACCTCCTGCTTGAAGAGTTCCACCGATTCCGCCGGCACGGTGCCATCGATGTTGATGATGCCGGAACTGCTTACGTAGGCGCCCATGTACTCGGCGGCGACCGGCCGTGAGCGGTGCCGGACGAGGTAGACCATCTGCCGCTGGCCGGTCAGCGGCGCCAGGTCGGCGCCGTCGCCGAACGCCAGGCAGGCGGCGCGGGAGACGTTCCATTTGCGCTTCATGTTGTGATGGCCGCGCAGGTAGCACCGGCCGTCGTATAGGCGCCAGCCGGGGCGGCAGTGAGACAGGTGACGCACGAAGTCGACAGGCAGGCCGCCAGCTCCGGCGACACCTTCCGTCACATTCGTCGCCAGGTGGCAGTGGCGGCTGTCGTCGAGGCTGAAGCCGTCGCAGCGCAGTGGGGCGTCGCGCGCGCAAAGGGCGCCGCAAAGCGCGGCCGAGGACGCTGGCAGCGAACGGAACGTCGCGCCCGAGAACGGCTCGGAGACGGCGCGGAACTCGGATACGCGAGCCGACCGCGCGACCAAGATGGCGGCCGCCAGCAGCGGCAGCACGGCAGACATGTTGACTGTGTGGGACTGAGCCGGCGTTTGGCGGAGGACGCGCGGACCGGCGGTTTTATTCGCGGCGCGGCCGACGCGGCGCCGCCCAGGACGCCGATTGATACAGGCGGCGAAATCGGTGGGCGCCGGTCGTGCGTGGCCGATTTGTGATGCTGCGCTGAACGTGGCGACCTGAACTTCCCGTCGCCCGCCGCCGTTTCGCGCCGGGGTGTTGCTTCGCACATCAGTCCCTATTCCCCGAGCCATTCAGCATCAGCGTCGTCGTCATTAAGCAGAGTGCCCGGTCGTGGCAGCCATTAATCAGGGCGTGAAGTGCGGGCTGGGAGGAGATAACGACGTTTTCCGACTCGTAATGATGTCTACGTGCACCAATCTGCTCTTTTACTGAAACCCAAGGCGGGCTTACTTGTGTGACTGGAACCGATCCCGGCAGTAGCAAATTCTGCACGTGCCTCGTATAGAGGCTGCCGTGTTTGCATTCAAAGCCTCACGGCCGCGCACTTCTGCAAATTAGGAGCCATTGCCATCGCCACCGCCTCCACCGCTGTAAGGGACGTTGGCGCATCAACGAGCTAGGTGTATGGTGACTGATGAGAGTCACTTTAGGCGTGGCTTTTCCTTGCTTGCGAACGAGGCGGTGCGGCGAGGAGTGTGCGATGACGGCTGGCTGCCGGACGTCGCGGCCTGCTGCCTGAGGCTGGCAAGCTTCGGGTGCCGCAACAGTTTGAAACATTATGTGATAGGCAAGGCAATATTATCACTGTTAAGTGCAACTCATCGGCATCGATGTGGCCTGCGGGATGCGGGAGAACTGACTCGCAGTTGCAATATTGGTATTCGCCTGTTTTCTTAAGGCTTCGTGGGTCAGTTTCGCATGTACAAAGCGGCGCCGCCGTCTGGATATCAGCTGTTTCTCAGTCGGAGCTCGGTCGCAGGACCGGGCGCTCCCGGCTCCGGCGATGCCGGCTTTTCTGACCAGCTGTCGCGTGTCGCCGCAGGGTTCCGCCAGCTGCAGGAGTTCATCGTGACGCAGCACCCGCTGCCCGGCACAGTGCTGGACTTCTGGCAGATGATCTGGGACAATCGGGTCACCACGGCCGTCTGTCTGACGTCGGAGGTAGGCCCGCCGGAACACGACACGGTGTCCACCCCCGTCGGCGGTATTACGCAGAGGCACCGAGAGTGTCTGCGGTATCATTCAATTATGCCTGCAAGCGCGGTTTGAAATGAATCGCCGGCTGCTATGGCGCATATGGAAGTACTGTTCATAAGTGAGATCCAGTCGACATTGACCACGTGCGAAGGAATTTGGACGATGCGTAAGGAAATGATCAACAGCCAGTGCTCGGTTTAATATGGATACCCTATGGCTTGTATTTTTTGCATGTGTATAGTGCACGTCACAAGACTGCAAAGATGCGGGAGCGGGTGGGGTTGGGGGCAACTGCCTTCCCAACTTTTTTAAACTTAATATTGACCCCATGGGCGTTGACTGGAAAGAATTGACCCGAAATGCTCTTTTGCCCCCCCCCCCCCATTGTGGAGGAGTTCCCGCGCCTCTGCGGTACTGCCTTGCATCCGATAGACGGGTTTTCAGAATTTGGTTTCGCACCGTTTCGCAGGACTGCGGAGTGTTCTGGCCTCTGGAAGAAGAGGAGATTGACTGCGAACGTTTCCTGGTACGGTACATGTCTGAGACCGTCAGTGACAGCGTCAGGAACGCCGCTCCGTGCATAACACGGTCCTTCCTGATTGAGTCAACAGAGGTGAGTTTTGCATGCTTTGTGCCTCACCGAAACAAAAACACCCCTCAACATAGTCCGCACACCGACAGATCCGGGAGTGGGGGGGGGGGGGCCTTGGGGTCACGGCCTCCCCTTTCGTTGGAAAACCGGGAACCGGCACGTCCTTTGCCCCTCCCCCTTGGGACAGAAATTGCAAATGTTTATACGGATGCTTATATTCAGAAATGGCGAAACAAGGGGACCTGAATCTGAGGAGAAATAAACAATTTGGTGGCAGGTTAGGTCACATCGATGGATATTTGGCTCTTTCTCAGCACATGGTCTGGATCCACCTGGCAGTCTGGAGAAGACAATCCATCCGTTAGCAGGGACGTCGCCAAGGGGGGCCATGGGGCATGCCCCCGCCCTTCCCCCGAGCCAAGCGGTCTACACTAGATACATAGCGATTTTGCAGGAATACGTAGTAGTGATCATAGATATTCTGCAATAACAAACATGTGTTTTCCTGTGTGTTAAATATGGGGTAAAGTGCACAAGAATGCTGCTTCTTCCTACAAATTTGTCATATGCTAGTGGCATGTGACAAAATTTGACATTTGCCCCCCTCCCCGACGAAGATCCTGGCTACGTGCCTGTCCGTCAGATGCATCCCTCGTGGTCCTCTCCCACCTAAAGGGAGAGCTTTTTTTCTTGGGCACCTCGAAATTCCTGAGAACTCATTCTTATCCTTCCCTTACGCCATTAGTCTGCTTTTCCACGCTTTCGCTTCACCACTCAAAATCGTTTGAGTGCGTTGATGAGGAACCCTTGAAACCACGCTGCTGAGTGTGTTTTGGTTTTTCGTCGCGCTCGCGGCCTGTGCCACGGCCACAGGACCTCAGCCAGAGACAAAGGCGTCGCTCGTGTTTGCCAGGGAGAGGACGACGTGACAGTGCGGCTGGTGTATCTGCCGCACTGGCCCCGGGACCTGGCGCCGGCCGCTCTGCTGGACGGAGTGCAGCTGGTGGCCTCGATCCAGGGTGACAAACGCACGCCGCTGGTGACCGTGGACAGGTAGGCTTCAGAGGATAACATTCTCTTCGATCAGGAGTCGGCAGCGGTTTCCGGAAGTGTTTGCGTTCGTCATATAAATGGATGGGACATGTCCCCAGCCACAAGGATGAAAGACGTCCGTGCGTGCGTGTGTGTGCGTGTGCGTTTGCGTGCGTGTGTGTGTGTCAAAAAGCTATTGGAGCAGACTATTGGTCTGAGACTTTGTGCGTAGATGGATACAGGCATGTTTTCATGGTGATAGTGACAATAAGAAGCCCTTAAACTAGGGGAACAAAAGGCGAAACAGGAAGAGGGCACGTTGCATGGGAACGTTTTCTTGCGTCAGCAACAGATCATGTATGAAGTGACATTTCCATCTCGTCGTTCATCGTTAAACGTTGACAGAACAAATACTACTACGAAAGGTCATTGACCGTTCTCCTGTTTTTCTCGCTGTTGTTTTTTCTTGCTGGTTATTCCCGGTTTCCATCCGAACGTTCCGTTTTTTTCTGTCGGTGGACCACTGCCTTTAAGACGCGCGCAGGTGGCCCGCTGCGGATTACACGCATTGGTGGGTGGGAGGTATAGTTCCCCTCTCTGCCTCCTTTGTGTAGGAATCCAACAAAGCTTTGTGAAAAGGAAGCCTGCGTAATGATCATACAGCCCACAGAAACTGAATCACCGAGACCAAGTCTATCGAGAGCAGGCGAGATGACATTTTGAAAGAGTAACACTCCCTTTCCAAGGTCTAATGAACTGTTCGCAACTAAATTTTGTGGAACCTTGGTCCGTATGTTGAAGTTACGTATTGTTAAGTGGGATTGACCTGCGAAAGTCCAGTCGGGTTAGAAGCGTAGCCAAAGAGGGATCAGAGGGGTTATTTGACCTACTCTTGTCAAATGTTTTCAAAACTGGGCCAGTATTATACGTGATTTGTTTGGAAAACAAAAGTACTTTAAAATTAAAGGAATTCGTTTTTCAGAACCTTCTTGTGCATTAATTGGAAGGATCAGTTTCGCGATGTTTGAAATTAAATAGTAAGAGTAGTACTTATAAGGTCTTTTGTTTTAACCTTACCCCCCCCCCCGTCATGCGAATCCTGACTACGCTATGGATCGGGATCAACCCAGACCAATATTTCAAAGTGCTGCGTTTCGCCAAAATGGGGCAAAACGCAGTCTGGTTCGTTGTTAGTAGGAAGGATACCTTCAGTATCCTGTAAGTCACCTGGTTTACTTGGGTTATCTGAGGTCATCTGAGGTCAGCCGAAGTCAACAAAATCCATCCTCTGATTGTTTTTCTTACCTCGACTGACCTGGCCAAGAATACGCTTGCAGGGGCGTTAAAACGGGGGGGGGGGCAAGGCGGAGCTGCCCCGTCCACCAGCGTTGGGCAACATTTAACATTAACCCTATGGCGTTGCATGGAAAGAAACGAGGTAAAAATCACGTTTGCCCCCCCCCCCCATTTCCACAAAGGTTCCACCACTACGGTACGCGTGCTTCTGGATAAGTACATTCATCTTTTACCCTCACCATATGGTCTCGTTGAGGTCGGATAAAAAGATCTGCAGGTAACAATATTTCATGTTTATCATTTTATTTTGGTTCCCCTCGATTGAACTGACCTAGTCCATCTGGACTTTGAGGATTTAAATTTATCGCGCAGGCAGATTTCCCACAACCTGGTGTAGGTGGCTGTTAGTGGCTGTAGCGCCTATTCTGTACGCGACAAATGCCCGTCCTACGGCTCGACACGCCTGCGGCCGTCCCTCACTGACGATGGTCGGTTGCCAAACCGATCTGGCAACTTTGCCGGGCCGTGAGGGAGAAACTTCCACGGGCCGATTTGAGAAACTTCGATGCGTTAGAAATCCTCAGAAGATGGGCGAAATTGTAACGCTCTCTCCCCATTACTGTTAAATTTATGTGCGAAAACGAAGCATGGGGATGGGCAATTCCCTCCCTCTCCCACCATCACCACCACCACCAGTGCGCAAGTTAAAGTGCTTTGTAACGATATCCGCTTACTGCCCTATGAGGAAAAAATTGTTTGAAAAGCATCTGTTTTTAAGTCCCCCTCCCCCGTTTGATGTCCTTTTCCGCTCCTGCATAGTGCATCGAGCTGATCTGTCGGCCAGGTACGGAGGCACGGAGGCAGCGTCCTTCTGCTTGCTGAGCACCGTGCTGAGACAGCTGCGGAACGAGGGCCTCTTCGACATCTTCACCTACGCCAAGCTGTACCACCAGAGACGACCTGGCATCTGGAGAACAATGGTGAGATGGTGGCTGTGGCGCCTTATGTCGACCTTTACGGGTGCTGAGTGATATGGATAGAAGTTGGTCAGTTGGACGGATAGTGAAGAGGGTAAGGTGCAAAGAGTAGAAATATAAATTTGACTGGCAATTACGTATCGGTACAAGCTGCCAATCAAAAGCGTTGTCGCATTGTGTCTGTCTGATGCAAACGTTTTAAAACAACCAACTACCAAACGTAAAGTTAGGAAAGTGAAAGGCAGCTCTGCTTTGCTCTGCTTTCCTTCTCCCATACACAGACACGCACACACACTGAGAGCGCTGCCACTAAACAAACCGCAGTATCGGATTAGTGGCCAAAAACTATAGGCCTTCGTAATCTAGATTGTATGACTATTAGCCTCAACTGTCTTGTATGAAGTGTCTTACAATTATCAGGCCCCAGCGCACTGATACGAGGTTAGGGACAAACACAAGACATGTTGCCTACTGGATATTCTGGTGTCATTCAACCCTGCGATGGGTGTACAACAACTTAGAAGGTTAGAGCTCATTCAGTGCGCTGTTGGAAGTCGACCTTGTGTGTGCACAGGTGCACTGTGATTGTTTCCAGGCCGAGTTCCTGTACCTGTACCAGGTGGTGGAGGCGTGGCTTTCCTCATTGGAGGGTGGAGCCACGGTGCCGGCGGCACGCGTCGACGCTGGCTCGGACAAGACGTTCATAGAGGCCAGGCTGAGCGGCGTCGATGGCGTGATTGTCTGAACGGATCTGACTCGGACCTCTCGACGCGCGAACCTTGCCCGAGAGCGCGGTTCGGGTGATGGCGTCACGAGCAAGGCTGGAAGTTTTCGGAAACAGTGGGAGTGGACAGGGGGAGGGGCGAATGAGGTTTTGGAACCCATTCCTTCCAGTCAACACCCGAAGGACCCATGCCAAATCTCCGCAACCTGGGAGGGAGGGACACGTGCCCTTCCAAAGTATATTAAAGCTCCATCCTTGGTCACGTGGTCACAGGGAACCAGTTTGCGACATCTGGGTTCTCGCCGTGTTCTCGTGTGAGCATTCAGACGAGGCTGTCACGTTGCAGTTTCGGACAGTGACCCGTGCAGGCCCCGAGAGTCTCGTCACGTCAATTTCTGTGATGGTGCACGTTCTGGTTGCGTCGACATGGCGAGCGCTCAGCGACGTCTGGAAGGTTTAAGTTTCTGTCATTTGAGAAGGGTTTTGACTTCTGGAATGTGTCATTGATGGTTGGGTCCCCAAATGGTTATGCATCATGTTGTGCTCCATTTTTATAATGCATTGCCATTTAAATAAACACCAGTTCTGAAAAGTTGTGACATCGGCTGTCATTCGTGTTGTGTTTATAATATATGGCATGTTCAGTCAACGTGTTTCGTAGTGCGAACACGGCGCTCCTGGAAGACCACGCCAGTCGGTACTCACGTGATCCCATGTAGATTCATTCCATGACGGCTATGAAAGGGAACTTCGCCAACGTTTCCTTCTTACAACAGCGTGATCAGACGGTACCAGACGCTGGTGTCCTTGTGTAGCAGCCTATAGGGCAGGAAGGGCGACGACACTACCAACTTGACGTCGGCCCTGCGAACTTTGCACCATGTTAACATTAGCTGTATGATGTTCATAGGAAGAAATTACTTTGCAATGTTTCGGACCCGACAAAGTTTGAAAACGGTCGTGCGCTGATGCCGAAGCTCGACGTTTATTCGCCGGCCAGAGAGATGTAACGTGCTCTGGTTGGCCGCAGTTAATTAGTTTATTCTAGGTGAGGCTTTGGCATGTGCACGGTCAGTAAGCGGACGAAATCGACTTAACACGCGCACTGGGAGAGGGTCTTTTTGTGTCCCCCCACCTGTTTTTCTTGAAAATCTCGAGAACGGATCGCAGCTGGTTGCTGCTACTTTGTGGCATTTATGGCAATTGAGTAACTCGTCGATGACACAGAAATTTCGAAATCGGCCGCAAATTTTTGAAGTTTCACGCATTTGAAGTCGAGCAAAATAATGAAAATAAAGATTGTCGCTGATAAATGAGATCTTTGTAAAAGGACTAGCATTGTACCTAAGGATACCGTTTGAACGCAACCAGGCGACGTCGTTCGGGCATAAGTGATAGATGTACCAAGAACAAAGCCAGGGCCAATAAGGGTCGAACTCACCAAAGGTCAAGGTCAACTAACTTGTGGCCTGATCAAGATTTGCTTGGCAACATGTCGGTTTGTATGAAATATACATTTAGAGACCCTAATAAAAACACGTGTGCGCACACTGATACGCTTATATATACCATGGTCAGTGCAGGTCAAGGTCATCAAAGGTCAAGGGTAATTATTTCGTGACCTGGTCCAGATTTGTTTTGCAATGTATCGATTTGTATGAAATATGCACCCAAAGACGCTACCAAAAACACGTTTGGAACATTGATACTTATATGTACATATATATGTGTACATATACATACATACATAAATAACACTGGAAATGATCAAACGTACCGATGTTGCCTATCTTCACTGAAAATACGCCAAAAGATCGTGTAGCGCCCTCATTTTCACTCAAGCTATCTGTGCTGCTCGAAATATGATCCGCAAAAGATTAAAAAATGACGCCATAGGTCAATGACCTGACATGGCCTCGGTCCAAAATCCTTAGTCAATACGCCAAAAAATGAAAATTCTCGTATTACACGTTTTCACGTTCAAACGAACACCTTTTTCCCGTTTCGTTCAAAAAGTCGTACGGAATGGCCTGTACAGACCGAGAAGGTGTCGAAAGTTGACCTTTTCGACCCCATTTGACCTTGAAGATACTAACCTATGGTGATAAAAAATTTACACGATGTAAATCATTACAGCCCCACCCTGTCCACAAAATTTCATGTTTCTAGCTTCTTTCGTTTCCGAGATCGAAGGGGACACTTTTGTGCCCCCCTTCCAGTGCACATTAGCGTGAAACCCCCTTCTGCTGCTCGGGTTAAAATGAAAAACATCAACTTAGATATCGCCACCGCTTGCTAACGGACGACGCCGATGGTATATTTGCAACAACCCGTGATGGCAGTTACCTGCAGTCATAAGAAACTGATAATTTTGGATTTTTTTCCAGCAACGCTTATGTGCCATGGGAGACATAGCTGCAGGTTCTGGGTAGTAGAAGGTCGGGAGGGTCTACAGATACCCATACGGAGATTCAACATTAAGCCGATGACAATGAATGGAAAGAAATCGTCTGAAATTCTACTTAGGCCCCGAAAATTTGCAAAAATCCGCAACCATGATGGAAATAATTATTTAGATATTCCTCTAGACACCGATAACTTTTTGTTTTTTTAAGATTTTTAAATTTTTTAAGCTTTTAGACTATTTTTACACACACACACACACACACACACACACACATATATATATATATATATATATATATATATATATATATTTAAAAAATAACTTTTAACTTTTAAACATTGCCGCGTCCATGGCGCTGTCATGCCCTTCCACATAAAACTTTTTTGGACTTCCTGCAGCTTTGCGTTGAAAGGTAACAAACGTTAGAGGCAACAAAACTTATCCGTTACGCTTACACAGATAAACTGCCTTACACACCACGGCTGGTTCGTAGCAAATGCGGTATTTTGAAAACGCATTGAACCATACGATAAATTAGTTTGTTTGTTTGTTTGTTTGTGAGTTAGGACACACAGCCTCTTGGGCTCAGGTGTCCAAGGTCTTGGGTCGAGTCTTGTGTCTCGTCGGGCGTCAGTCAGTCGTCTCACGATAAATTAGCGAAGTATTACCTTTCTGTATTTGAAACCAGAGCGCAATAATTGTATTTTTACACGTAAACAAGCTGCATCGGCTACTACACTCAGCTACTTGATGTACGTGGGAACTACCTGCGCTTCTTTTCCAAGCACTCGCAGATAACGCAGGGGATATCCGACAACGTCATTTTGGTGAGAAGGTAATGTTGTTCACAGTTTTAAAGTTCATTGCGATTTTGTAACAGAAGACTCATGGATTATGAAAAAAATGTAATTTTGTTCGCCCTGCCCTACGACTTTGGTGTCGGTTTTTCATATTCTTACAGTAGTTCTTCAGCCCACCAGTCTGGCGACCTAAGCGACGGAAATAGCTATCCCTGGCAGCACCAAAAGTAAACGAAAATGAGCAAGAGGAGAAAGGACAAGACTGGTTATCTTTAACTTGATCAACTGGAGAGCTTGAACCCTACTCATATCTCATCCACTGGTCTGTCATGCTTTGCAGACTGCTAGGATAATGTGACTACTATTGGGATTTATCAGTCATATGATGATGCATTTATTCTGTCTAGAGATCTGCCAGAGATTGTGATTATCTCAACAGCTTAGAATTTTTAGATGTAGATTTTGTTTCTGCTGACAGTCTAGCCAAAAATTGTAACATTGCAAAAAAGCATCATAATGTAATTTTTAAACAGGAAATAGGATGCCTGAATAAAGGATGTAAAGAAGCTTCTGAAGTGCACTTTTTTATCTGCCACCAAGCAATGTTGTCATGGTGATTGCTTGGATTCTGATCCATGTCTGGACTGTCTGCATGTTCATGTATTGCTAAATATGCAGTCTTCAGTGCTGGAAATAAATCAAGAAAGAAAGTGCTTGGTAAAATGCCCCTTTATGTGAATTAACAGTGTTGCATAAACCTCTGGCAAAATGCGGCAACAGTGGTGCACCAAAATTAATTGTATGTTGTATTTTAGATGGAAACATGTACATGATGATTACGTAGACATATGATCAGATCAGTATAATAGGAAAATGTAAGCTTTGAAGGTGACCACATGATGATAACATGGACATATGATCAGATCAGTGTAATAATCAGGAAAATGTAAGCTTTGAAGGTGACTAAGTTTGCATTGTTCCAGTATACATATCAGTATTTTTGATATGTAATCCTTGTAATATTATGGCATCATGTACTCACCTAGGCCCAGTTGTTCTCTGCCACCCTGTCTGTTTGGGCAAAAGATTTTTGTCAATGCCATGCGATGTTTTGCATGTGAACTTGGTTGCCATATGGTGTTACATTTAGTTAGGAATCTAGTAGATATTCTGGTTGCTTGTACAGCTCAAAATTATTGCATGCTTCTTTTCAAGCATAAATGTCCAAAAAACTGACTTTAACATACTGAAAACAGGTTATCCATTTTTTTGTTGTTTAACCTTTTATCTGGATTTTTCCATAATGCAGAGATATAGAGGGGTATGAGTCCTCCAGCCAACTGATTTCTTGTTTTAAGGTCTCAGGTCATTGGGCAAGCTTCCAGGTCAGGTCAAAGGTAAAAAAGGCTGAAAGTGGTACTTTTCATGTTTAAGCATAACCAAATTGCAGTGAATGAATAATAACCAAGGAAACATATCATAGGATTCATGAAGCAATGAGGGATCCATCTGTACCCCATGTAACTGTATTTCATGCATGGATTCCACTCCAGATCATGCTAGGTCAATCATTGCCAAGCAGGGTCATCAGATGCACTACATTCTCAGAGTTGTAGAGGTATTTCTGTAGGTAACAATAGATGATGGAGTCAAATATAGCATCTGAATCAACCACCATTATTGTCACATTGCATCTTAAGGTCATCTTTAGCCATCTAAGGTTATCTTAAGTCAGTGACCTAGAATGGCCTTGGATTATGGATATATCATGACTTGGATACATTACACTTTTTTGAGTCAACATCCACTACAAAATTTAATTTCATCCATGTTGAAGCATTGTAGACTCAACACTTCATGGCTGATGCCACTCTGCCTGTGGGAGAAGGTCAGGCCTTTGCTCCATTCTGCCCTCTTTTCACGAAATAAAAGGTAAATGAGTAAAGTTTATGTCATTTGACTCCAGCTCAAGTACTCCAGATATTTATGTTGTTTTGTGATACCTGTCTCATCACATTTTCAGAGGTAAAAAGTAGCACATTCCTGCTGCAGCCCATGAGCTTAGTTTACACCCTCGATGATCCTGGCTTGAGTGTAAACCTTCAAAATATATGCATAGTCTTCAGAACATACAATGCTAAGTTGATTGATATTTATATTCATTGCATGTGCACTTCATCATTGTGTTGTAAGGCAAGAATGGGACCATTGTCCACTGGCTGCATTGGTGTGCAAAAATGATTAACATGGTTTTTGTTCTGACATCATAGCTTGTCTCAGTGGCATTGTACCAAACAGATATTTGCACCAGTGGATGTGGAAAGGTAAACCATGTTTTGCAGGGTCAGTCAAGGTAAACCAAGTGTTCCACAATCCCACAACCCCACAAGGTAAACCAAGTTTCAAGTGGATCAAACAAACCATTAAGAAGTTGTTCTCAGAAAATCCTGGGGCAGTCATCAACAAGGCATTTCCACATCACTCGCCATTTCACAGGCAGTTTTATGGTATTCCTGGTATGTGGAAAAGTTCCTTAGTCCTGGGTTGCAGTCTCAAAAAATTAAATCTCATGGTGAATTATTGTCTGACCCCATGCCATGTTCGGTAGCTCCTGATCCACCCACATTTGTATTATGGCCACTTTCAGCTACAGCCTGCAGTGTGCTTCATTACCTCGCTTTGCAGACCATGGGAGCAGAATTGAAGCATTATGAAAAGGCTGTTTTGAGGTTTTATTAATTTGCGGGATTTGTGTCATTTCGGAAGCCTTTCTGAAATGTCCAGTGTTAATTGGAAATGTGCGGACGATAATTGTCGCCTACGTGCATTGTAATAGCCTTCAGTCAGTATAAAACAAGCTTAAGCTGCATTGTTCTTTCCATTTTTGCAACCCTGACATACCAGTTCAGCATGCATAAGTGGATCGCGTGTTAGCTAGATGCTCTACTTGGAAAATTCTTTTGAAACAAAAAATTGTATACAAATTTAGAAAGTAGAGATGGTTTTAATGATAAATGGGAAACTGTAACAACAAAATGATAACATATCAAGGGAAATATGGACTCGTCAAAATGTTTCGAAAACCCTAACGCCGAATAGGCCATGCGGCCGTTGACGCCAAAGAAGGCAAAGAGTTTGTTGGTAGGTTCAGTGAAAATCCCTTTGGATTGGTAATTTGTGATAAACTTAAGTCTGTGTATATGCAGTTTTTGCTGTTATTTTTTTTACGTCGCATTTACTTTGTACTTTTCCGTCTTTGCAGCTGATCCGGAGGAGACAGTGTGCAAAAGGTAGCAGCTCATCGCCATAATGGCAGTGGATCCTGGAAAGGACATGAAAGTAGATCTTCTGGTAAGTAAGAAACGTATGTTTTTAAGATGCCGAGCACGCTCCCAGTGCTTACGCACCTTCATGACCTGCAGCCATCATGGGAAGGAAAACAAAGCGCACGCGTAATTGTTGCATTTTACGCACGTCTGGGAAGTTCCTACGGCTGGATGAATCCTGTGCACACCATTCGTGCGATTTGGTCCAAATTGCAGTGTACCTACTGCATTAACATTCAGGCGAACACTATTTCACTACTGTGAGCAATCGAACACAGATGGCTGGTTGATGTCGCAGAGTGCGAACATAATAGCATGTGCCGTTGTTCTATCGGACGTCTTCCTGGGTGAGCGTGCTCGCACGTGGAGTGTGGCAGTGGCGTAGTCCGGTCATCACAGGGGCCGGTTACATTTGGCCCGAAACAAAACAGGTCGTGCAGACTACGTGGCAGTGGCATCGTGGCCCTAGCGGTGCTCAAAATATCTCGGTGTCGTTTGATTTACTTGCTGGGGCAACGTCAGACGAGGTTTGCGTCCACTTTGGAGGGGTATCAGCGTCTGCGCCACCAGGTCATAGTCTGGTGAAATAGCTGCTTAGTGTGGACCCTGACCACGACACGGTTTATCTTCGAAATTCTCATCCATTGTTTAATGAGCAGGCTGGGGAATGAGCTTAGGGTTAAGAGTTCTGTTTGCTGTGTTTTAAGATCAAAATTAATTCGGATCGCTGCTTTTCAGTAGAAACTGCTCGCAAAGAAGTGCTAGAAGGCAACAATAGGAATAAAGATATAGTAGGCCGCGGCGCTCCAGGACAAAAACGAGGACAACAAGTTAACACGGCTAGGAAAACACGTCCAGCATGCGTGTTAGCTTTGGTGTCCAGACAAAAGGCTTGAACTGTAAACAAATGACAACAGAGTTTGTGACGTCCGTATATGACGACGATAGCTTACCAGCGCATCACCTTGGTTAAACCCATGCGTCCTCCACTGCGTGCGCCTACCCTGAGCCGCTTTTGACGGGCAGATGTATGAAGAGTCGGCCATCGACCCGTCGGACATCGGCGGCCAGATCAACGTGCCGGGCCAGCCGTCGCGGGCCGCCGACGGCTCGGTCGAGTACAACACGCTGGACGAGCCCATCCGACAGACCGTCGTACGTGGTCGCGGCGCCGCAGGGCCCAGCGCACCCTGCTGCGCGCCGAGCGGGAGTGAAGGCGGTGATGGGTGATCCAAACACGGGAATGATTCAGCTTATAATGCGTTAAAGATGTGTGTTTCGTGCCTCGTGAGCTCCTCCACGAAAATATTTTACAACCATACGCCGTCTGTGTATTGTCAGCGTATGGCTCAGTTCAGATGATTTCGTGAGAAGGGCAGCGAGGTTTTCACGGGCAAGTGACGGAATATAGTGGTACACACACACTTATATTGATGCTCTTTCTGGTTGCCTTGACAATCTTACCCATTTGAGACAAATGTAGGTACTTCTAAAATCAGCTTGCGTCATGGCCGTCACCACTGGGGTTGACGAGGTGTTCGTATATAAGAGAATGGTTACTGGTTCGTGTTATATGGTGTATATTTGTTTTCAGATGCGGGATCTCAAGGCTGTTGGATCCAAGTTTTGGCACGTCGTGTATCCACGAGAGAAGAAAGCACTTTTGAAAGAATGTAAGTTTTGTCCTGCCAGCCCAACAGTCTTGCAGTTGCTTGATCTCGCACCTGATGAATTTCGGACTCATCGATATTAGGTTTGTGAGAAATGCGTGAATGGCCATTTAGCAGTCTTCGTGAATCGAATTATCATTTGGGTTCTTGAGTTGACTGGGTTTTCCTTACTCGCCCGCTCTGTGTATGGTCCTCGCTGTCGTATAAGTATTTTCTAACGGGCTTGTATGTCTGTCTTGAGTCGGTTTTTTGTCTGCTGAAAGGTGTAGCCGCCATTGCCCTTTTGCAACCTCGCCTGTGGCGCCTCCCCATCTGGGTCCAGCAGTTGGGTGCGCTGTTCCTGTGTCCAGTTCTGGGCGCTGCCTGTTGCGGTCTCTGTTCCAGGGAACCTTTGGGGCGGTGTCTGTCTTCCGTTTGTCCGTCCTTGTTGAGCCCAGCTGACTACGTCCACAGGCCAGTGTTCCAGGGTACCTGTGGCGTCCACTGATCCTGTGCACGGTATAGCTGACATGACCTTCTGGTCTGTATTTCAGGGGACCTGTGGGGTCTGCCGATGCTGTGCACGGTATAGCTGACATGACCTTCTGATCTGTATTTCAGGAAACCTGTAGGATCTACTGATTTTATGCACGGTATAGCTGACATGACCTTCTGGGCTGTATTTCAGGGGACTTGTGGGGTCCGCTGATCCTGTGCACGGTGCTGGCCGTGATGCTGCAGGGGTCGTCCGAGGGTGGCGGTAACGACGGCGGTCCGGAGTTCGCCGAGGTGTTCGTCATCGTCTGGGTCGGGTCGGCTGTTGTCACGCTCAACACAAAGCTGCTCGGCGGCACCATGTGAGTCTTGGTAGTGGGCCGCAAGTGACCGACCTGGCCACAATGGACGGATGCATCTTGTGGTGTGCAGCACAGACGTTTCACTCCTTCAGACACCTGGGCTCTCTTCATCGACAGTCTTTAGACAGGTAGCGACATGAATTGCGTTTGGAATGCGTACGGATGTAACCATTACCTGTTTTTGGAGGTTCAGGATTGGAAGGGCCTGGACGAAATTTTTTGCATGTTTGCATGCTACGTGGTCTCTGCACACCAATGCTGAATTGCGTTGGAAACATAACTCGTTGATGAATTCCAAACACATTGACTGTTTACGCCCATATTAAGGTTCCTGTAAATCCGCGCCCAGAATTGTTCCGTTAATGTGACACTTCACATCTAATCGCAAAAAACGGTATTCTCACTGCCATGGTCCAATGATTGTATTCCAAAGCGTGATCCGTGCGAAAAAGAATCGCTTAATTTATTGTTAATGTTTTCTGCCCTTGCCCTGTTTGGGTACTGGTTCAGGTCAGCCAGTCGCTCTCCGGTGTTTCTTGCTGGTGGATGGTGGCGCGATTGACGCTGTGGTTCTGCGTCCTCCGTTTCCGGGGAGACGACACGGTGAACGCGACCCTGCCGGCGACCTCGCCCGCCTAACGGAGCTCCGGCTCGACAGCTCCTTCTTCCAGAGCGTATGCGTACTGGGCTACTGCCTGTTCCCCACGATCGTGGCGCTGCTGCTCTGCTGGCTGGTGCTGCTGTTCCCCCAGACGACGGCGCTGTTCGTCGTCCGACTGCTGTTCGCCTGCGTCGGCTTCGGCTGGGCCACGTACGGTGGGTGCCGCCATGCCGATTGGCCGGGCTGCCGGCCTGGTCCGTATTCTTATCTCGGTTCCGTAAATCGCTCGTGCGTTGTATGTTGTCAGCAGGTCTCGAGGCAGGCCATTATTTCTAAAGTGACAGGACACTTGGTGATTACGTCTCGTCGCTGTTTTGGTATGTTCCCCGTATAAATGGTGGTAAACTAAAGATTGGAGTGCTCAGAAACAATGTGTTTAGACTCATTCGTTGAACACCATAGAAAATGATATCACGACGTGACATTTGCATCGCACAGTCATGCGTCCTAATCTGATTTGGAAAATATACATCAGAACAACTGTAACATATCTTTTACATTTCACCAACATAGTATTTAATTGTCCTTCGGATAGTGGACCAGTAACATATTGCACACAGATCAGCACAAAATACACATTGTTCCAAACGCGTCAGTAAATGCAGTCTTAACGCGAGCACTGGACGGGGGATCTTTTTGTGCCCCACTCCCCACCTTTTTTCTTGAAAATCTCGAGGACGGATCGGAGCTGGTTATGCTACTTTGCGACATTTATGGCAATTGAATAATTCGTCAATTGGCGCAAAAAAATCGAAAATCGGCCGCCAATTTTTGAAGTTTCAAGCATTAGAAGTCAATGAAAATAACCGTTGTCACTGACAAATGGGAACTTTGTGAAAGGATTAACGTTCTACCTAAGATTACCGTTTGAACACAATCAAGCGACATCATTCAGGCATAAGTAATGGAGGTACCAAGACCAAAGCCACGGTCAGTAAGGATCAAGGTCATAAAGGTCAAAGTCGACGAGGTTGTGACCTGATCCAGATTTGCTTTCCAACATGTCGGTTTATATGACGTATGCATACAAGGATCCTAATAAAAACACGTGTGCGCACACTAATACATTTACATATACCAGAGTCAGTGAAGGTTAAGGTCATCAAAGGCCAGGGTCAAATATCTTGTGACCTAGTCCAAATTTGCCTTGCGACATGTCGACTTGTATGAAATATGTATTCAAAGACTTTAATAAAAACACGCGTGCACGCATTGATACGCTCATATATACCAGGGTCAGTGCAGGTCAAGGTCATCAAAGGTCAAGGGTAAGCATTTTGTGGCCTGGTCCAGATTTGCTTTGAATTGTGTCAATTTGTGTGAAATATGCATTCAGAGAGCCTATAAAAACATGTTTGGCACATTGATATATATATATATATATATATATATATATATATATATATATATATATATATAATTTCTACGTTTTACAGCGCTCAAATCGTGTAATTGAGTTCATGATAACGAAACGACTTCAACGCAGACAGTGGACATAAAACTTACTTTGGGTAAAAAACTTAGTTCACGGTCAGTGACCTCGCTTCACTTCCTTTGACCTTGCGGAGGTTAGTAAACGGTAGAAGTAATAAAATGTACCGATGTTGGCAACCTTCACTGAAAATACGCCAAAAGATGCGTGTAGCGCCCTTATTTACACTCAAGCTATCCCGTGTTGCTCGAAATATGATCTGCAAAGGATTAAAAAATGACGCCATAGGTGAATGACGTAACATGGCCTTGACCCGAAATCCCAAGTCAATACACCAAATGAATGGAAACTGTCATATTCCGCTTTTTAACGTTCAAAGAGATACCATTTTCCCGTTTCGTTCGAAAAGTCGTACGGAATAACCTGTACGGGCCGAGAAAGTGTCCGAAGTTGACCTTTTTGACCCCATTTGACCTTGAAGATATTGGCCTAGAGTCATGAAAATTTCAGACAGTGTACGTCGTTAAGGCCCCATCCTGTGCATAAAATTTGATGTCTAGCTCTTTCCGTTTTGGAGATCGGAGGGGGCACTTTTGTGCCCCCTTCCATTGTGCGTTAGCGCGAAACCCCTTTCTACTGTGCATGTTAAAACTCATGGTGGTATGGCCAGCCTTATCCCTAGTGATTGAAACAAGCATGGAAGACACTTTCACAACATGGTCACTACGTCCTAGCTGGGGATGGCTGGTGTTGGGAACTTCTGTGTTAACTATAAAGGTTAAGGTTTGAATGTAAACTCATTCGATTCTGTCTTTATGATATTGTGATATTTGACCAGCTGTATACCACTTCATGGTGCTACCCTGCCCTTTCCGGTCCCTATGCCCGACGTTTTCACTGACAGGTTGGGAGTAATGTATGCAAAGTATGTTGTCTGCAATAGGTCAGTTCATGTTTAATGTGGTGGTTTTGTATTAGAATGTTCCACGCATTTATTTTTTCACAGTATTTCATTAATTAGAAGTAAAAAGCAAAATAAAGGGTTAAAAAACAACAAAAACTAATACACAGGAAACATTTAGTGTGTGAAAATAATTTCTGCCATTTTATGCGGGTTTTAGCCAGTTTTAACCAGTTCTGATATATACATTAACGGCAAGGGGCAGAAACGCGAAATTTGTCCAGCTGCAAGGCCAACCTTGAATGTGGCGCTTGCAGCCCCAGCCTGCCCTCCCCCTCCCCAACCCTTCCCGGATATATCAGCAGGTGGTCCAACCCGAATATATCAGCAGTAGCTTTTCGAGGTTCCCTCGAGGCTTTTGTGTGCACATACGTGTTGGATTTTGAAATATCTCTGCAGTCAGCCCTCCGAGCCTTTTCGCCATCCGCTGGTGTGAAACCTTGGTAGCACCCCGAGCCCGGGCTCACAGACACTCTGTCGCCGATTTACATTTCGATCAACTGATTCGACGTCCGTTTGCAGCCTCCATCAAGTTTTTGGGAGACAGCCAGCCTGCGTCGCGCAAAGCTCTCGGAGTCTACCCAATCTTCCTCTTCTACTTCGTCATATCGTGGCTCATCATCTCCCACTCTGAAACGTAGGCCGGGGACCACTGAGGTGTCACTGCTGTGTTGTTTTGCACGCTTCGCGAGCGACTGATTATGTGCCAGCGCCCCGCGCGTCGGGAGGTATTTACACCGATGATTGCACTGGCAACAGTATGTGAAATTCCTCGCTGGTTTTATCGTCCTGATGAGAGCTGTACGCGGGTGTGGCGTTTCAAGCATTTTCAGCAAAGTTGTACCGGATTACAGTAATTGTGCTACAGCTGGAACGGGCATTGATATTTTGTTTCTTGTTTTCCGTCAGCAAGGCTGTTGTTACCTGAGTGAGATGTGAATAAAACGCCACGCTGTTCATCGGTGTATTTTACGTATACATCGTACTGATAGCGCAGCATCATACATAAACGACAATGATAGACTATACTTCAAGAAGCCAGTCCCAGTATGACTGAATCGATAACAGATACTACGTAGGTAAGTCCTGTCATATTTCTTAGTTGCATCCCGTCACGAGCCATCTGAACTATTCCAGTACACAGGATGCGCTTCTGCACACCCTTGAGAACTGGAATCGCATCTGGAGTTTAAGGCATTCCTGGCTATCGACGCCAGCGTGCTGAATGCGTAGGCCTACTGAAGCATGCGATTGGCACATTCATCTGGAGTGATGAAGAGTGAATACTTCTGAGATGTATGTGATGCAGTGGTTTAATCGCATATTTACAAGCCACCACCCCGCACGAGGAATGCTACTGTTGTCCCAGCTCGGTCGCAGCTGCAATTGCTGAGTCCATAGCAGCAATCATCTGGTCTAGCTGCTGCTTGCTTAGCTCCAACATTACATCTTCACCCCCTGTTGTCTTGAAATTGACAGAAGTCAAAGGCTCATACATCGTGCCAGCAGAACTGGATGCCACAACCACCTGGAATTGTAGAAATCCACCAGGAAGGACTTCTCGCTTCTGAACACTCAGTATGTTTCAACACTGCCCAAGAGTGGTGGACAATGTCTTGAGGCAAACCAGAGACACAAAAAAGCAACCCTTCTGCAATTAACAGTGCTGTACAAGCACCCACAGTGCCGAACAGGCAAACATGGCAGGTCATACTCTGGCTCGTGCATCTGCACTGCTGGTGATCATCATGATAGCCAGTAGGAGTAGTTATTTACATCCCAGCCTCTATCCATTCTGTGATTTGCCTCATAGGGTCTGTCACAAAGCTAGCCAAAGCATAAACACTGCTGGCAGAGTAATTACTTTGCTGTGTAAATGTAACTGGTTTTCAGCAGGTATAGTTACATTATGCTGCCTAGCTTGGTCTAGGAAAAACAGTATTAATGCTGCACAGCCAGGACAGGATTCCCAAGAGATTGCTGCAATGACAAGGCCTACAATGACTTGTTGAAGCAGCTAGGAATCTTTTTCTTTAGGTTCCTTATTTGCCTTCAGTTTCTTCAAATGACTCAAGCAGCCCTCTGTAAAGTTATGCCTGATGCAGTTTTTACTACTGCCACCTGCACAATCCTAAATGCCCCATCAAATGTATCATCTGGTAAGGTTAATCTATCCAAGGACATACCATTGTCAAATACTGGAAGCAGTTCTGCTTGACCCAATGTCATGAAACTCACATGCATTTTCATCCAAGTTTCCCCAGTTTTGGCACCAGACATGTTGTAATGTCTTTAGGGGTCACCTATGCAACAGTATGCATTTACCATTCTCAATAAAAGTATGCATTTACCATTCTCAATAAAAGTATGCATTTACCATTCTCAATAAAGACTAATTTCCAGCCAGAAAACAAGACTTCAATACAGTATCAGAAACTTGGTTTTTCTTCCCAGTGTTGGAGTACAAATTCTCTTTTGGGGTATAAAATGTCATGCATTTATGTGAGAAACATGGACTAACTAGGTGTTTTGCAAGCATATATGGCCAGCAGGGGTGGATCCAGCAGCTCTGTTTGGGGGGGGGGGGGCAAACCAGTTTCCTGGGTCTCTTGGTAGGTCAACAATCATTGACTGGGGGGAGGATGGAAGGTGGCTGACTGTGGGTTTGGAGTGTACTTCAGCCACCAAGTATGGATGGTAAACCATCAACCAGGGGAGGGGGATGCTGGGCAACTTCAAACTCTGATTGAGTAGGAATACTCATGTCTTGGGGGGAGCAAATGGCCATTTTGAAGTACAACATTTTCCTTGGAGTATAAATTTTTGGTGCTCCTTGACACCAGAAAATGAGTTTTTCCAACACTGCTTCAGTACAACCCACCACTCTCTCCATTATATATGTGAACACTGAAAAATGTCACTAATCTATCCAACTGCACAGCAACTTTATGCACATTACTGTGGATGGAGGAATTTGGAGGAGGGCAGGCAGCCATGGCCTCCACTTTTGGGAAATTTAGCACTAGCCTTATAGGAAAAATGTCTCTGCCCCATTTTCTAGATGCTCCTTTACCCCCACACATTACAGTAGTAAACATTACATGAATTATACACAGATAATATTCAGTTAACGTTTTTGAGGCATGTAGAAACATGTCAAGCATAGCTTTTTGTTTTTCACAACTACCTTTGTTTTCCAAATTCCATTTGGTTGTTTTCCAAGTTCCATTTGCTGGTGCCCTCTGCATGAAAACTGGGGCTTCATGTAAAATGACCCATGTTTCATGACCTCATCTATGTAATGTATTTACATTTAACAACGTCTCTGGTGATATTGTCGCCAACCCCAACAATTTTTGTCCTCAGCCAGCAAATGGTACGCTCAGACACCATTAACAAAGTAAGATACCTACCAAACCTGAATCTCCAATGGAACGAAAAACGCCCCCTCCTCGGCCCCTACCTTGACACTCCAATCGAAGTCAGACACTTCGTGTGTGGCAGTTGTCGATGGCAGTGCAGATTGGCGGCCATCTCCCGACATATTGGTGACAACAAAAAGCAAAGGCCCGTCAGCTATTCATGCGACGCAACAAGGCACACGGCGATCCCTTCGACGTATGTTTTTCGTTCAACAGTCGCCAATCCCACTGCAACGCGGACTTCCAGGGCCTTGCTGCGAACCCAACACGGCACCCGGCTGTATCCGCCCTCCCCCATCGGCTTGCTCTCATGGCCTTGATATCTTTTTATACCACAGGCGCCATAGTTGTAAACATTTAAGGTGAAGCTCAAGGCTATTAGCATGCTGAGTGGACTGCAACAGTAATGCCCCTAGCAAAAGATTCATTTTGTTCCATTTTTAAAATATGTATTCAGTCATAGAAGCCCTAAATGACTTGATATTTCCTTTTTCTGTCTTTTTTCAAAAGTGATTGCCATTTGGAACAGAACGTAAAGTAGTCGTAGCAATAAACAGTGGAGATGAGTGGAGACGTTCCCAGTATCGCCATTGGAAACTAGTAGCAGCAGTGTGGTAGTGCATGACAATGGTGTCAAGATGCGGAACTGCGAACGGTGAGGTGTATTGTGTTTCAGGACTTACGACTTATAAGTTGTCGGATTGGCACTGATGCTGGCTGTGAAAAATTGTGACCCCTTAAAGCGTCACGGCAAAACGAACATGAACGCAACTGTGCTTAGACATCTATTAGTTAGATAGGAAGGCACCTCCTGACTTGGTAGGTACCCAGCTCTGCTTAGGTTACTTCACATCATAGAACATGTGGGAACAGTAAACCCATGACCCAGATTTTGTCCTGAATTTCTATTGGTAGCTCTGCTATTGCATTCAAAGAAATGAATGAGGGTGTACCTCCCTTTGGCTTTTCATCTTTTTTTTTAGGGTCTGTGAATACTCTGGTGATGTACACTACAGCAGTCTTACTCCATGGGGACTGAGGTAGCTGCTGATGAAAGGCCATGGGTCCAGGCAAGCCATGTTGACTCCTGTATCCTGTATATATTTATTCCAAGCTTGTAGTCATGTGATGTATAAAATGTTGCTTTTCATTGAGCACCACTCAGTAGGTTGAACTTAGTGGGCAGCAATTAACAATTCAGTTAATTTAGTTCAGTGAATGAATTAGAAAGCTGTTGATCAACATTGTACATTATGCACAATTTTTATGGCCACCCATGGTCAGAAAACAGCACCCATGGCATGCTGAGATCCTGTAGATGACCTGTAGATATAAACTTCTGTAGATGTGCAAGCAGTCAAAGGCAAACTGATCTTAGTAAAATGCTTGATGCAGTTAAGTGTATTGGTAATTATTGTAGTTCTTGGGTTCACTGTCAGTTATGGGGAAGGATTTTGGGAAAATCTAATAATGTCTGCACTATAGCATAGTTGGTTAGAAGCAGTATACTATATTACATCACCATGTGTTGTGATATTTGTGCAGACAAGTTGCATAACCGGTTGCCTTGCGTTGAACAAATTTTTAAACAAGCTTTATTCCAAAGTGACACTAAAGTAGCATTCACCATTGCAGGTGCAGTTGTAAAGCATAACTCAGTTTCTTGCATTCATCAACCTATAGGAGAAGCATAACTTAGTGGGAAGCATAACTAAGCATGATGTGCTTTTTACCATACAAATGTCAGATATTTACTAAAGGTTTGGTAATGATTCATAATGCACTCATAAAATCCTGGAATAATTTAAGTAAGGAGGATGGTGATTTGGAAGCAGATATTCATGAGGTAGAAATAGCACAGTGCAAATATAAAATGGTATATCCCATAAAACACTTCTGCCCCATTTTGCTGTAGCATGCTAGAAGATGCCTTTGTTAGGGTATTAGTCATAGCCTGAGGAGATGAAATAACCAAGAATGTTAGTTGCAGTGATATGAAAACACAAGCATTTTTAGAGTTGTGTAGAACTGGCAGTGACATGCATGGTGTGGCTGCTTTTGGGTTGTGATCATAAACTCTGAAATCATTGGGAAAATTATGATCAGAAAGCCACGAAAAGAACATCAAAGGATATTCTCCAGCATATGTGGTGGCAAAAACAGTGGCTATAGTCCCACTCTGCCATCAGAAGGCAAACAAGATATGTTTTGTTTTTATTGGGAAAATAATTTTACAAGAGAGCCATTTTTGTGTTTGTATGAAAACACATCACTGAATAATCAGTTAGCATTTAATCCCTTTATTAATGATGTCAGAAAAATGTGGTAAGTCTTACTGTGCAAGTGTTTTGTCTCAGTTTGCTTACATTTAAGAAAAACCCATCTCATTTTTTGCTGTTGATATTGATGCACTCCATTCTGTGAAAACCAAAAGGGTGTGTTTTTGGAACTTGTTTTCAGGATGCTGTAACATATTTACCATGACAAAATGGGTATGTCCTGACATGCCCTGTTTTCTTCAGCTAGCATGTCCAGGTCATCAGCTTTATGCTTCAGGAAATGTAAAGCAAAATGTCCTCTAAAAACCTTTATTAAGAAGAAGGGGGCTCTGGTACAAGTTTTATTTACAGTCTGTTCAGGGTCATGGAACCTTACATGTCCTATGGGAGTATAATTGTCTCAAATGCAAACAAATTAGGACCTAAATGTTAACATTTCAAAGGCAAGTGTATGCATGGGAAAGACAATATCACATGCTTTTTTAAACATTCCTGCATCAGCAATGACCAGGACATTTTGGAACAGCCTGTCATGATGTTTTTGGTCATGGTGGGCCACCTGCAACTAATACACTCCTGATCAGCCTGTGTGGTGTGCCCAGTCAGTGGGGGCCACCTGCAGCTAATGCACTCCTGATTGGCCTGTTGGTAGCCTGAAGTTGTTATTGGCTGGGGTATCACTGATAAATGTGTCAGGTTGCAATCATAGTCTGATGAGACATTACCTTTGAGCCTTGTGTGATGGGGCAGCCCAAACACAGAATGATGGCAAAAATGGCATGTTCCATATCACCAGGGGTGACTGACAGTTATCATCAGGCATGTGTTCTGTCATATATTCCCTTGGCATTCTTACAAATACATAGCCAATTTGTCATGGAGATACCTGTTTTGGACATACCCCCTTTTTGCCTTTTACCATCTGAAATGTCCTGCCATTGTACCTTGTTTGCAATTATTTCTTGTTATTCTTGTTTTTGCCTTTTGGAAATGGGGTGAACCTCATAACATACCCCATTCTAAATGATATATTTTTTAACAACTAAATGGTTTGGACTATGATCATTTTTTTCATTTCCATCAAAAGATGTGGAAAGCCATTACCAATCCAACAATGCTAACTCATTTTAGCATTAAACTGCACAGAGCCCCATCCCTTGGACAAGTAGCACTTAGGTCTAGTGGCACTTGGAGGCAGCACTGGAACATTGCTATGAGTAGTGTGAGGAGCACCTAACTATGACAGAAACTGTGATGGGCTATAATTGGGCCTTACATGCTTGCCATGAGCACAGCATGCTGCCATCCATGACCATATATTTCCACATATGTCGAACATTAGCATTGGTGTAGCAACCTGTAACACAACCCTATGAAGTTTCAACAATGTTGAGATGAGCCCAGGGATGTGGGACTTGTGCAAATGATGCACTGGCTTGACATTACCCAAATGTTAAGAAACGTGCTGCATGCGACCAGGCCAGAAAATGCCAAGGATGCTGGTACATGTGGTTGTTGTGCAGTCATAGGACTTTGTTGCATGCCATTGTGAAATAATCACATAGCTTTGTTACATGCTGTTGTGATGTGGTCCAGTGATATGGATGTCTGTCTCTCTGTTGTGGGTCAGGTGGTGCTTGTTTTCATGAGGAGTTTATTGTAGCACCTGCCACATAGAAGGCATGACCCCAGCATGTTCTGGCACAGCCATGGAATCAGGTTGGCCTCCAGAGATATATTGGACGTTTGGGCCATTTGTCTGCATTCTAAAATCAACTTTTGGGCTGATGTCCGTTTTCTTGTAGCATGGCTGCAGTCCTGCTTTGCATTAATGGCATCTCTGCATGCAGTGTTACAGACTGTGGAAAAATGTGTATAGAGGCGTGTTTAAAGTTGGTGGGCCAGGAATCATTTAGAGAAACCTTCCTTTCATGCAGTGCCATAGAGCTAATGTAAAAAATCCTTAGGTTGGTGGGACATCTGTCTGACATGCCTATGAGTTTGTACACCAGTGAGAAAGCATGCACTGAAAATGTCAGCCAGAGCCTTAAAGGTGCCACTTTTATTTGTCCATTTATGACTTTATTTGGTGATACATTTTCTGATGAAGGGATGTAGGTGTAATTGGCATGTCTGCAGAAATATTTATGAATTGCTTCTTTTAGACCATTTTCCTGAGGAGTTTCTCATATTCTGTGACACCACCACAGGCAAACTGCCAGTGTATCATTGTTTTGCCCTTGTGTGTTGAGTTCATTACCATCTCTTTTCAGGAAAGCATAAAATGCAGCATCTGTTGAGCCCTCAATGAACTTGGCAAGTATATCTTGACCACTGTTGGGTGACATGGGATGCATGTCCAGTAAGGCGGACATCAATGACCGTCACCCAAACATCTTCCAAGTGGTCAATATTGATGACCATGGCCAGGAACTGCGACCAGCAAAACTGGAGATCACTGACCGTGACATCATACTGCACCAGCGAGGTATGTATGCTTTTGCCAATAGCTATATCTTTTTATGCAACAGTTGTGATACAGAGGAATAGAGTTAATCCATTGTGAACTGTGACAGACAGTGGTGTATCTGCTGGAAAGTGTTGGTTATCCTGCTGAAGTTTGTGATGTAGTTGAGTTGGACTCAAGATGGGTCTTGGGTAAGCTACTGTTTTAAAGGTTTTGGAATTTGGGGAGAATTATTAAGGATTGGATATTAGCGATTAACGGTTAGCAAATGTGCTGCGTGTTGTCTGGGGGATTAAAGAGTCGATAGAGCGATTCCAAGTGCAGTGTACCGGCGTTTCCTCTGAGCGGACACACGCTCTCCTGACACGCGCGGCCCTGTGTCGGCCGCCGCGCGCGCGCAGGCCGCTCGGGCGTGCGATGGCCGATCCGGTGTCTGAAGCGGTACGGCTACTCGGAGGGCGTGTTCAGCTTCGAGCTGGGCCGCCGCTGCCCGACCGGCGCCGGCGTCTACGCCTTCAAGTGTGAGCGCGCCGAGGCCCTGTTCCAGCTGCTGCAGGTCAGTGGCGGTCTGGAGGCTCGGTTGGCGGCAGCGGTCGGCCGGTGCTGCCGCCGCTGGCGCGACTCCGACTTGGTCGATTTAGCGTTTAAGTATCGAACTTTTCCTGAATGCTGTTTTCAGAATGCGCTCCAAGTTATGCGCTCGCCGATTGCGACGTGCGAATGGATGTCAGGCGCTGGCAGTTTTTAGTATTCTTCCGCCTTGTATTCTTTTCTTCCTTTAGCATCCACGAGAACCTCTCAGCAGACTTGTGTTCCTTGACTTGTGATGATTTGTGTAATTTAACTCCAACCATGATTCCGACACTGATAAGTGGAGTCGATTTCAGTTCGGACTTTGGCCGGAAAGGAATTGAACCCGGATTCGGTTCTGATTCCGACTGAATCGAGCTCAGGTCCATTTCCCATTGACCAGTCATTTAAGGCGGCAGCGGTTAGTTCTTTGTGACGGCACGCTATGTGGTCCTGTGTCAGCGCATTGTCCCGGACCACCCGTCTGACGGTGCCTGCCCCGCCAGACGTGCATCCAGAACCCGACCGAGGAGGGCCGGCAGACGCCGGCGCACGTGGAGGCGGTGCCCACCTCCAACGGTGACGTGGCCGCGCTGCAGGCCTGGCACGGCCCTGCCGGTGAGGCGCGCGCCGGCGCCGCGGTGGCGCGGCCAGCGGCGGCGGCCCGTGCTGGAGCGGTCGTGTTCTGTGCCGGTCGGACTTGGTCGTGTGTCGAAGCTGTGTTTTGTTTCGGTTAGACACGCCATGTTGTGGGTAGTGTCGTTGGTCGGCTGAGCTGAGTGTGTGGCAACAGTCCGGCTGGCTTAGAGTGTCGAGCTTCTTTTCAAGCACTGGTTGAGGTTTTTACGAAAGTCATTAACCATGCTTTTACTGCGACTGATATTTATAACTTATACCTTTTGAGTTCATCTATTACTAGGAAGGATAGGTGTCGCTAAATATGACATGTTAAAACGTTTAAATTGAACGTTTGGGAATGGTTGGTGAGCTCCTGTGGCGGTAAGGCAGTGTCGGTTGTCTGTGTACAGGCTGAGCTCGTTGTCGGCCATTCTGACGCGTTACCCCCCCCCCCCACAGACGGGTCGGACCATGCCGTCTACGTGAACGAGGAGGTGTGGTCGGAGGAGGCGACGGCTGCGCCGCTGGCCGCCGCCGCGCTGCCGGACACCGCCGAGCCGGCCCGGCAGCCGCCGGTGCCGGCGCAGCGGCGCTCCAAGCCGACGCACGCCTACCTGAACACGGTGCCGTACGACATCAACACCAACTACCAGTCGGCGGAGGAGGCGGAGCGGCGCCACCTGTACGTGAACGTGCTGCCGGAGCCGGACGCCGAGGACGCCGAGCGGTGCTACGTGAACATCGCGGCCGGCAGCGGCGCCGCCCGGGTCGTGAACTACGCCGTGCTGGACCTGCAGCAGGCGGGCGGGCGCGCCGAGCCGGCGGCCGCGCCGGCCGCCGCCCGGCCCGGCCAGGGCTACGCCACCATCGACTTTGACAAGACGGCCGCGCTCTCGATGGCCGTGAACCGCGTCGGCCCGGACGCCGAGGCCGAGAGTCGGCGCAAGACGCGGCACAACTCGACCATCGTCGAGCCGGGCCTGTCGCGCCACAACTCGGTCATCAGCACGTGACTGCGCGGCCGCAGCGAGGCCCGGCGCCGGCCCGCGGCCGGCCGCGTCTCGCGCGCTGCTCGGCCGCCGGCCGCGCGGCGCCGGCGCCGGCTCCGCGGGCGCGATGAAGCGTGGCCTCCGCGGCGCGGTGGGCACCCTCGCTTTGATCTCTTGCATGTCCGAGGCTCTGAGTATTTATTGACGAGGCTATTTAAGTAGAGGCGGAGCGCGGGACGGGCCCGCCGGCGCCGTCGCCGCGGGTCGCAGTGGCTAGTATCTTCGCTCAGCTTTTGGAAGTTTCGATATTCGGGCGACCAGTGCGTTCGAGCTGCTTTGCTGCCTTCGAGACAATCAGCCGAGCGGGACGGGCAGAAGGGGCCGCGACGCCCTCCGCCCTTCGCATTACCGACTTCAGCTTCCTAGTCATAGGTCTCTCAGCTGATGTTAGGCCTGCGGCGGCATCGGCACCAGCGACTGGTCTGATCTTTCTCACGGCTCGCACGCGCAGCGGCGTTTGTGTCGCCGAATCATCCCTGACAGAGATTCCGGTATCGTTTGCGTGTGGCGCTGGGGTCACAGTGAACGTAACTTTCGGACCGCTTTTACCCTGAATACCGCTTGGGACTTTGTGTGTAACGACGGTTATTTATTTGAACAAAACTGAATTTTAATGAAAGCCGTCGCTGCGGTTTAAGAGGTTTCAGTGGTTGATATTGATTCTATGGATACTGACGTTGTAGACGTGTCCCATTGTCAGCTTGTGGCCTGATTTGATTGCTCTTACCGGAAGTTTTGAGTCGTGGACGCAGGCCACCGAACGAAATCGGTGTTGTTTGCAGGTACGCTGATAACTTCGTCTACAATGTTTACTATGGTTTGTTTTCCGTAAAGCCTACTGGCCAGCGTCACATAATCTCTAGAAAACTGATTTGCGTCGTGTCTTTTTATTACGCTTTGTTCGTTTTTCAAGTTGCTGATGGATTTTGTGGGATTTTTAGAGTACGAAATGCATATTGCTGTCTCCGGCTTTGTATTGTGTATGCTGCATGCTGAACGCGCGTTGGCCATCGTTTCTACCCCTTTTTTTCATTAACTGGCGAAGTCCAAAATGTGACTACGGCAATGGACATGTCGCTTGTTCGGTTTTACTGCTTTACGGCGTTTCCCGTGTACTCAATAATGGTTTGCTAACGCTCAAGTAGTTCGGTGTGATCTGGTGTCGAAGGATCTGTTTGTTGCGGGCTTCCGTCGCTGACAGCGAAGCGATGCGCCGCGAATGTCAGTAAAACACGTTTTCACGGCGTTTGTCACGGTGATGTCACGATGATGTAGGATTTTTGCGCGCGCGGCGCGCAAAAATCAGTAACTCGAGCACGCGTTGTGAATATCGGTGTGGGCCGTGGGCCGCTGCGCGCGTTTCGGAGTGTCGTCCTGTCGTCTGCTGGCTCGTTCGTCTGTCTCGCACGCGGGTGACCGGCAGTAATCGGCGGAAACGCTGCTGACGTTCGGGCTCCGCCCGCGAGCGTGTGGCGGACGCTCGTGGATCAGGCTGCGGCAGCTTGACTCCCTGGAGTGGCCGTGTTCTGGTGCAGTCGTTCGGTATTCGGTGTTTTGACACGTGCGGTGCCACACAGTGGGTTCGGGTCCAGGCCCGGACGACATTCCTCATTCTAATACTTGCCAAAGGGGCGACCGGTGGTGTGCGCGCCGTCAGTCGTGAAATTTGCTGTCTTCCTTACATTCTCGCCGGCTATCTTTTTAACGAGCTTGGGAATGCGTCGTAAGCTCAAGCCACAGGACCCAGCTCGCCCGTTAGCGAGTGGTGTGTGCACGCTGCCTCATGTTTGTACCGTCGCACGCACTGTTCTTGTGTTGAATTCGGGTGCCGTTGGGCGTGTTAACGTGTTAAGTCCAGCCTGTCGTTCTGTGTTGCGCTGCTGTGCGACACCGGGACGTACACGCCGCACGAGATCTGTGGCAGCGCGAGACGAAAGCCAAAGAGTCCATTGAGGTCGTGTTGCTGGGCTGGCCCGTCAGCCATGCTCTGTTGTGCCGAATGCTGGTGTTGTTAAATGTGGTATGTGTCTTGCCGTTGTTTGGTGCTATCCTCGTGCGATGTTTTATTGCGACATATGAAATTTGGGAAGTACTTACAGGGTTTTGTCTGTGCGGTCCGTCGTTGGCGAAGATGACCGGATATCCCGCTTGACGCGACGCGTCAGCTTGACGCCGATCTTGTGAGGCGTGTTGTACCATAGTCAGACTCGGGCTTGGTGGAATCGACGCTATCTTTGTTTTGACTTAAGCATGACTGGAAGCAGAAGGGGGCCGGGAAGTCACGTGGACGCTGACACAGCGGCAGATTATTTTCTGACATGTTGGCTGCTTAGCATGACCTATTCAGGAGCGCTGCCCGAGTCGAAGAGCGGAACAACCGAGGGACTAGCTACACGGGATAACTGACTTAACCAGAATGGGATACTCGACCAGGTGTGATGGTACTTTGCGCTGTGTGCCATCCTCGTGCAGTGTTTTATTGCGACATATGAAATTTGGGAAGTACAGGGTTTTTTATCATCAATGGCGAGCCGCGCTAAGCCCATTCTGCGCCAGGCAGCACTTGCGGTGACTTATGCGACTGTGCAAAACAGTCCACGATTGGAATGCTATGCATGGTAGCTGGTAGGTGACTCGAAGGGCGCGTCTGTTTGTCAAACGCAACCACCAGCCGACCCTGGCAGCTGTTGGAAACGGCCAAAACGTTTGGGTGGTACGGGAGGGAGGGTGACGATTGGTGGAGCTGGATACCCTGTTAAATCCCATAAAATGTGCAAAATGCTGCATATGCTTTCTTCTTAATGTCTGTGCCAGGTGAGTTAATACCGCGACCATCGATAGCTGTGCTTTCAGTCGGCAAAAATACTTGTGAGTTTTGAGCCCTCTGTTTTGAGCCCTGTGGAATGGAACGTTTTAATGCGCCCTGTAGGTGCAAATTAAAAACTACCTGGAGTTCCTGCATCGCAATGTTCTTAAGAAGTTTATACATCCGACAAGGTGAATGAAGATATTTTTCGAATATTTCAGTTATTCGCCACATTCACTATCTGCAAACGAAGCAAGATACACAATGGGCACCGTCATGCCAGAGGTAACGATTTGCATCTCCATCGATTGAAGATTACATTCATAGACACTTGTGACGCTCTACTGACAGTTCTCTGCGCTCCCGTTTGCGCTTTTGTTGAGCTGTCATACTCAAGATCGGTGGGCCCTACATTACTCAGCGTAGGTGATTGTAAGTTCAGTGAATACGCAATCAGAACCAAGGTAAAGTACCAGGACTTCAAAAATCGCAACGTTGTGGGTTTATCTTTTGACGCTGCTGGGTTTCGGTGGCTTGTACATGTGATGTGGATTGAGCAGCGGACCTCGGAGCTAAGTGGCGTTGAAGTGAGCCATCTTCAGCCATCCCACGAATTTACTGGCAGTGCATCACATAACGACCTCTGTGCAGATCAGTTTGACGATGTATGGTGAAGAAAAAAGGGCCAAAGTCTCATTTTAAACCAGAAAAACAATCATATTTTAACTAGTGTTTGTAAAAAATTAACCATTTTGTAGTATAAGGAAACAAGACCCTGCAACTCACATTGTCATCATGCATATTCTTCAAGGATGTCTTGATTTACTGAAGAAAGACTGATGACATCATCAGATTGAGATATAATGTTGGGCTAAGGTGGGTGGGATGGGTGGACATGCATCACATTTCTATTAGGCTCTTATTTTGTGGCAGAAAAAAATTGTTATGAATTGTAAAGAAGACAAGGTGAATGCATACAAAACAGGGATGCCTAATATCATTCCAAGATGGAGAATGTGGGAAAAATTCAAAATCATATTGGGGCTTCATCTGCTGTCAACCACCATGCCACTGGTCTCTTGGGCCTCTGCATGGATTATCTGTGAACTAATTTGATAAGAGCATTTCCAGGATTGAGGTATTTTGCCCATCATGACATCAAAACCCTGTTTGTGAGCTTCCTTTGTGAGCTACCAAGATGTCAGCCTTATCTTATCTTCTTATCAGCCTTATCAGCCTTATCAGACTTCTTATCAGCCTTAGGGTAATATTAAAAGGTTAGCTTCCTAATGCCATTTGAGCCTTGTTTGTTTGTTTGTTTGTTTGTGAAGCTAGGATACACAGCCTCTTGGGCTGAAGTGTTCAGAGTCTTGGGTAAAAGTCTTGTGTCTTGTCTGGCATCATGTAGTCATCTGATTTGAACTTTGTGCACTACTGTGCTGTTGAGACAAAAAACAAATTGCAACCTGTGTT
Source organism: Capitulum mitella (assembly GCA_030062745.1). Classification (NCBI taxonomy): domain Eukaryota; kingdom Metazoa; phylum Arthropoda; class Thecostraca; order Pollicipedomorpha; family Pollicipedidae; genus Capitulum; species Capitulum mitella. Next base: position 11,784,657 of record CP099842.1, read on the forward strand.
GAAATTATGATGCATCTATGTTGGGCATTGTGGATGGTTTAGAATTTCATGCAGCCCACCATACTTCCCAGACTTACCTGGGCACTCCCCGAGGTAACTGCGAGGTAAGGTGGTGTGCCTGTTGAGGTAACTTGGGTGACATCCTAGGTTAGTGTATGAAATTCATTTGGCAGAATGTGCCAGTCAGAGTAATCTGATGCACCTCATAGGTCATTTTGTGAATGGGGCTCAATAGATGTTCTAATTTACAAGCAACCTAATCTAACCTAATGTCACATTAAGGTTTTATCAGTCCATTGTCATCAATTTTTTGCAGTACATCAAGGGGTCTAGAGAACAAACCAAGCATAAATGAGATGACATCTGGAGTTCTGGTCGCATTTGCATATGGTGCATTATAACCTGATTGTTTTCTCTGGAAGTGATGGTGAGAGTGTAACCATTTTCTTATTTAGTGTTGAATTTTGTCCATTTTTTATTTATATGTATATATATATATATATATATCCATACATATATATAATATACATAAGTGGTCTGCACAAAGGTAGTAATGTCATGTATAACCAATTGCATTTGATCAGAATGCAGTAATGGATCAAGCTAGGCTTGTAAGCTAGGAAACCCAGTGATTTCATAAGTAGCAAAATCCTTCAGTGCTGAAAGCTCTGTCAAATCATTTAATGGCACAGCAGTTGGCAACAGATAGATTGAGTGTGATTTGGTTGTTTTTTCACCTTCCACATCATGGCATGTTATTTTGCATTGATAAATGGTAGGTATTTATATGACATCACTGTTTTTTGTACTCTACAATTTTTTTGCAAGACAAAATAAGTATTGGTAGGGAATGTTCTATATATATATATATATATATATATATATATATATATATATATAGGGATGTATATACATACATATATATATATATATATATATATATATATATATATATATATATATATATATATAGGGATGTAAGTATATACATACATATATATAGAGAGAGAGACAGAAAATAAATTATATACAGCATGAATCTGTAGCCAAATAGTGCACAGTTGCTAATTTTGAGGACTGCTGATTTAATTAATGCTGTACATTTTAGTTGGCAGAAAACTAAGGTCTTCCAGTGGCTTGCCAAAATAGCTTTGTGAATGCAGGAATTTTGCATTTTGCATTTCTTGTACTTTTGCTGGATTTTTATTGTTATACTGGTGCTGTGGAATAGCTGGTGGTTTGTAGTAGATATTGTAATATCATCAGAGACCAATGCAAACCACTCTTGGCCTTTTACATGGCTGGCATAGGCAGTAACACTTAGAAGACCAATGCCACTGCATTGTGCAAAAGGCTAACATTTGTTTATCCTCTTAGTATCACATGACCTATCTTGACTATGTCTAGTGGCATGATCTGCATATTAATGTATATTTCTGTCTTGTGCTTACCTATAAACCTGTCAGCCTCGTGATGCCCTGTAATTTTTTGGATGCAAAAATAGTATGTGCCAAATCAGTCAGATTTTATCTTTGATATCACCTTTGACCTTAGATATAATCTTGAGATCCACAATTATGACATGCCCAGAGCCATGCCATTGATAGTAATCAATTTGCATTTGAATTGGCCAGATCTGCATTGGTTGAAGAGCTAACAAAGGGGATATCTGATCCAAAGCAAGTGGACATTGGTAACATACTGCAGGGACCTAGCCAGAAGGGGGGCATGGTTGGCATGCTCCCTCCCACCAAGCCAAAGTGCTTACACTAGATATTTAGGGATTTTGCAGGCATATGGGAAGGTGATCATACCAATGCTGTAAAAGAAAACATTATGTTTTCCTGTGTGTTGAACATGACATGAATTGTATAAAATTATTTTTTTATAAATTTCATCATATGCCAGTGGCATATGACAGAATTTGGCATTTGCCCCCCCCCCTTGAGGAAAACCTTGGCTGTGTGCCTGCATACCCCAGCTGTTGCTGAGAGATGAATTGGGCCCTGTATACCATTTATCTGCACAGCTTTGAAGTGATGGGGATCTTCTCCAGGAGTCTTTGGATAACTGAGCTCTGTTTCATTTTGCATGTTGTGAGATAAATTGCAAGAGATCAAAGCTAGTGCCCAGCCCCTTGTCAGAGGTGTTCCTTTAAGATGAAATGTCCTTGTAAATGTTCAAAGGTCAGATTAGGCCACTGATGTTATTTGACGTGTTGTGGGATTCTGAGCTTTCAGGCATCATGAAGACAAGCATGAAACTTCAGACATGCATGGTTTCTGATGGTCATGATAAGGTTACATCAGCTTGATACAAAAAAATGCATTTCTTTGATGATTTACTGCTAATCTATCAATCACTTATAGATCTGTTGTTACCCTGACCTGAGATGTCATTTGATCTGGCCTCCTGCTACCATGTTCATTTAAATAAGTGTGGGTGTGCTAAAGGCATGAAGTAAAGTGTTACACAATGTTCACATGTCATTGATATTGAAATGCAGCTCATTCATTTGAGAAATGAAGAATGACCATCATAGCCATTCTAAACTGGCTTGACTTAGAATACAGGGTCAGTGATTAGAGGTGCACCAAAAAGCCCTGCCTTAGCTGTACAAAAAAAAACAAGTTATGACATGGAATGTACCCAGATGCTTAGACTCTGATACTTTTCTAATACTCAGGGATTAAATCAGCCCCTTGTGGGTTGCATTAGTAAAATTGCTCTGGTGTGAGTGAAGAGTAACATATGCATCTTGGCCTTCGATCTGCCTCTGGATCCTCTCATACAGAGTTATTGGGTGTGCCTCTTTGTGCAGTCTAGTTTAAAATGTATTGTGGATGCAACTTAATTTGTTTTTCATTAAAGATGATATGATGTGTTTGCATCTTAAACTTTAAACTGTCTGTAGAACTGTCAAGAACTTCTTTAAACTGTCTCTAAAATGTAGAACTGTCAAGAACTTCTTTAAACCATCTCCAGAACATGCTTTTTGAACAACATCCATCTGCCCCACAGAAACTTTATTTTCATTTGTGCTCTTCCATGTACTTTTACTAACACTTTTATTATCAGTTTTATTATTATCAGTTTTCAAGCAGTGTGGTTTGCATCTTAGAACAGACCTATGTGATTCTAACCACATTTTGGAACAATGAAAGTGAATGTTGATCAGCCTGGATTAGAGCTAGGACCACTCATATTGTTCTAAAACCAAAATATTTTAACTACCGTACCTATATGAAAAGTAAATGCATGTTTATGCACTGGATATACTGTTGTTTGAAAGCATGCATTGTGCAGGCAGAAGACCAATTTTTCAACAGTTGTTATTTATTTTTATCTAAACATGAGAACTCATTTGTGGCATAAGTGAGAAGTTTATCTGTGTGCATTGGCTGTAAATTCGGATGGGTTTCATCATTGAGCATGCCACGTGATGCAGTCGATTTAAAACACTCTGAACAAATGAAAGTGTAATGTCAGAAACACAGAATCGGATCAATCAGTTCCTTTTTTTTATATGGAAACATCTGTTCATCATAAAGAGACATCATGTCTTGGGTAACAGTCCCATTTGCTTCAAGTAGAAAATACTCTACATATGTACAGCAAAACATTCATATAAGACAAGTGTGCACTTTTGTCTTTGTAAGCCCATGGCTGAAAACCTTGCATTATATTAAAGACGAAGTTATTTTTTTGTCCATTGTTGTGTTAAAAAAAAACAGCTGTCTTCCATCAGACCATGAAGTGCTCATTGCCATAGGTCATTTTTATACGTGCCAAAATACTCGAGTTTATGCGATTTTTACAGGGTCGAATATTCCGTTTTGCAGCGAGCATTTTCATCGCTGGGGGCTGGCTGCCTGGGGACTGCTGCTGTGCTGAGAGCAATGTCTCTGGCCGGAGGGGACATGGCCAACGGGCCGGCTGTCGCAGCCGCAGCGACGTCGTCTCTCACCGCCAAGGAGGCCGAGTACGACATTGTCAAGGCCACCCAGGTACGTCAGAAAGAAGCCCGCAGAAGCGGGGGCACCGGGATCACGCACGCCGTCAAGACCTCTCAGATATGCTTGCAGTTGACCTCAGGCATTCAGGAGTGATAATGTGACACCAAAACCAAACATGCTTGAACTGCAGAATCAGTCATTCTTTTGTGTTCTGCATGAGTGGGGCTATGAAGGAAATATATTTTTGTACGTGTGCGGCGCGGACTCGTGCCGCGGATGACGTTGACGTCTGCTACAGCTGACCATGGTGCCATCCCGTTCTCAGTACGGCGTGCTGGAACGGTGCCGTCAGCTGATAGAGGACGGCTATGACGTCAACCGGCGCGACGATATTAACGTCACGCTGCTGCACTGGGCCGCCATCAACAACCGCATATCGCTGGCCTCGTACTACATCGGACTGGGCGCCGAGGTGGACGCTCGTGGTGGCGACCTGAGCTCTACACCCCTGCACTGGGCCGTAAGGTGAGGGGAACAGCCTCGGCGGTCTAAGCTGTACACTCCTGCGCCGGACCGTCGGGTGAGGGTACACTTCCGGCGACCTGAACTCTGCGTCCCTACAATGGTCAGTCAGATGAGGGGCATATGGGCCGAAAAACACCGAAAGGACTCGAAATGTCTGTTAGAACAACAAAATCATTTTAAAGGTTTGAGGTCAGGTGAGCAGCTAATAGAAAACAACATCGATTCCTGCCGAAATTGTAACGGTGACAGAGACATACATGGAACAAATGGCTTTTCGTTTAATATCACTGGTGTTTCGTAAAATATAGCAAATTGATAGTATTCGTAGAATATAACAAATTGGTAGTATGAACAGCTATTTCGGGTCATTTAAGGTCGAATCAGGTCACCAAAGGCCAGATTTTACGTCTCAGATATCAGGCGTTGGACATGAGCTAAGCATGCCAGTTCAGCGCCATTTTTATACATGAAGTCATACTTGGTTAACCTGGGTCGAGTGAGTAATCCATGATATGCACAAACGGCTTAGGCATACCCAGTCATGCATCACAAGAAGTAAATGGTAGACAGCAGTATTTTCGTTTTCGCCGCTATTGAACCTTGAACGTGATTTCCTTGGCCTCAGGTCACTGACCTTTGGCGTAAAAGTCCGTTCTGTTTCTCAAAAAGTATAAAAGACCATTTCTATCTCTAGCGATAAAACGAAGTGATTTCTCTCTAACGTATTTTTTTGACAGAATGGAAAAACAGCACCATAGGAACATTAGTAGCGGTAGAGTAATAAGAGAAGTTTAGTGAATTGGCATATTTCAGGGAAGTTCCTCGAAAACCTTGAAATATAAATTTTTTGGACTAGTGACAAATTTTCGAGGCTTCTGTCAGTTGTGATTGCTTTGTCTTGGCTGGCCCAGGCTAAAACTTTTATATAACAAACAATATGTGGCCCAAGCTAAAACTTTTTGCGACATGCCTTATACGCCTTAAGTTCACACAGAGGAGACTTCCAGGTTTCTAGTTTCTTTGTTTTTTCCGAGATCCAAAGAGTATCAAGGAGGTCATCCAGACTCCACCTCCAAGGACTGAGGGTTAATTTAACGCACAGGATATCAACACATTCACTCTGCCTGCAAGTTGTGAGCGATGCGCCACTCCTTGTACCCCTGAGCGTGACCCTCCGCGGTGCGTCATCTCCAGACAGGGCCACCTGAGCATGGTGGTGCTGCTGATCCGACACCGGGCCGACCCGATGATCCGCGACGTCGAGGGGTTCGCCTGCATCCACGTGGCGGCCCAGTGCGGCTACACCAACATCGTGGCCTACCTGCTGGCCGTCGGCGGCGGCGAGGGCGTCAACGCGCCAGACGAGAACGGCATGACCGCGCTCATGTGGAGCGCCTACAAAACCACCGGGTGAGCTGGTACTGCTGAGGTTCGGGCGGCCCTGTGGGGGGGGGGGGGGTCCGTCGTTGGTGAGCGCCCTGGTGATGCCCGGGCCGGTGTGTCATTGGAGACGTGTGCTGGATCTGTGTGGTGGGATCGGAGCCTGCCCGACACAGGCTGCCGCCTGGTTGCAGGCCCTGGGTTTCGGATGTTCGTAGAAGTGAGAAGCTTCTCCTTCAGATGACAGACTGGAAACGAACTGAGTTGTTTGCATCTCACTGCGAGCGCTGAGGAATGTGATGGTGTGATGAAGCGCCTGGCCAAACGTCCATCCTGACCGAGGGACAGGGGATTTAGCTTCGATGGACGGAGTGGAACCCATGGCGCCGGCTACTCACCGCCGTCTCCATCTGTTTTTCGCCCTGCGTACAGTCATCTGATCGCTTGGACGGCTGAAACGTGTTGAACATCTTGTGTCGGACTAAACCCTTTCAATACTGACCTGGTATTGTTGTGTGAAGGTCGAAGTTTATGAGTTCCATCACACTAGCATTGAAGGGCACTCCTTCCTACCCATCAGCGCAAAGAAATGCTTCATTTCCGTCACCGGCCACGCTCCACGTCCGTTCTAGCGAGAGATGACGGCTCGGTGACGTCGGCAGTTTGTCTCGGACAGTCCGTACCGCCCGGGGGCCTCTGATGGGAATGCTTGCTTCTCCAGGATGGATCCGACCCGGCTACTGGTGACGTTCGGCGCCAGCACGTGTCTGCAGGACCAGGTGTACGGCAACACGGCCCTCCACTGGGCCGTCACGGCCAGAAACGTCAGCGCCGTCCAGACGCTGGTGCGAGCCGGCGCCGATACGACCGTCAAAAACAAACAGGTCAGTGACGCCGACACCGCCGTCAAAAGCAAACAGTTAAGGAGAATTATTTGGTGCTGTAGCGAAGCTTCGTTGCTCGTTGGACTCTACAAGGTTCCAAAGTTCGGACATGCTCTCAGTGAAGCTAGCCTCAGATAGTTGGCGCCGACGCAACAGCTACGAAGAAAATACTTGTTCTGCGGCTAGATTGGCCGTCACAAATGAATTGAATAGCACTTTTGTGTGTGGAAGAACTGTGGTGTTGCCACCAGACATGTTCTTTGGTCTTGACGGAATGCGGGTTATCCCATTGTGCGTCAAACTTTGACATGACTAAGTAATCCTTCGCCTGAGCACGGCTTCGTTGTGTCGGCTCATAACGGTTTCCAACATGATGCAATGACACGCACAGATCAGCAATTTGCTCGGTGCAAAATAGGGGTAACGTGCATTCCTTCTCGATCAAGACGCTTGTCATATTGACATCCCAAGAAGCATAGCTGCTGACCTATCTTTAAAATACAGTATGTGCAATCCGTGATGGGACGGAATGGAATGTGCGTGGAAGCGAATGTTGTCCCGAATCCCACTGTGTTCATGCAAGAACCACGCCAAGCAATTTAAAACTGTTTTGATCCATGGTCCGTGAACCCATAACGATTTGGTTATTGATAGCCTATAAAGACCGTGCTCACATTTAACTTTATTTCATTGATTTCCTTCCTCATTTTCTGTGAGTGGACATCTGAGTGGACTAAGTGTTTAGTCGCCGATGTGGCTCAGGCGGTGATCGGTGAGATCACGAGCCGAATGAAGGCCACACCCTGCCGCTACCCCGTCTCCTCGGCCAACACGGTCGGACGTCCTGCCGGCAGGGGGAGACGCCGCACGACATAGCGTCCCGACACCAGGTCCGCTGGATGGGCAAGGAGTGGCTCGACTCGCTCGACCACCCGGACCGAACGAAACGGAACGTCTGCCAGCGGTTGGCCGCCAGCCCGGTGGGTGCCGCCGCGTCTGGCCGCCGCCGTCAGCGCGCAGGCCGGCGCTGAGCGACGGCTGACGGCAGGACGGCGCTGTTTCGTATCAGCAGGACTTGGATGGCATACCCGAGAAATGTTGGAGGAACTGTGTGCGGTTCATGAATCAAACTGGCCTTTGACTGTTGCGTGGCTCCGGTGTGTAAAGGTGCGGGCGGTTTATTGGGCTGCAGGCAGTCCACTGGTGTCTCCTGTTCGCTGACGGTGCTTAACTGACGCGTTGTGCCGGTTCTCCTGCCCAGGGATTGCAGTACTCGTCAGAGATGTGTCTGTCGCGGGACGTGTTTCTGGATTTCTGTGACTTACTGTCTCCCTGGCCGTCTGTTGCAGAAGGTGCAATATTGGTCGGAGATGTGTCTGCCGCTGCTGGTTTACTTCGCAATCGGCCAAACGTTGGCGCTGGACGTGGACTACCTGGTGAAGCTAGGCTGCTTGGTCGGGACCTACATCATCTGCCACTTCGTCGGCCAGGCCCTGTTCCAGAAGGACTTCATGGAGACGCTTCCCATGGCCATTTACCTTGCTACCAAGGTTAGTTGGCTCCGTCAGCGAGGTAGGTTATTTGACTTGGCTGATGTTGTGGAATTGGCATTGTTGCCATTGTCGCGGTAGAGATAGATGTGGGGCTGTGTATCCATAGACAGGCTGTATACCTGGAGTCCTTTTTACTCGCGTCATTCGACGACCGTTTTTTTCACCGCATTGAAATATGGATCCCTTGTAGCTGGCGTCGTTGCTCCTTAAGTGTGCTTTTATGTGTATGGGAGACGTCAGGCCTGTACTTTGGAGCCGGGAGTGGGACTTCCTGAAATTTATAGGAATGCAGATACCATTTTGAAATATGTTCTTTCGATGCAAAGTCGTAGGCGTAATGCTAGTTTCTTCATTGCGGATGCACGTGCATCCCCTGTTCCAATGCTGTTCCACTCGTGGTGGAGCTCCATATCTGATTTGGTATGTAGTTGGTGTATCGGCTATAATATGAGCGTTGCCAAACATCACACTGATCTTTGACGTATTTCGTCTCTTTTGTCATGATCGTCGTCTGTAGCTGTGTTTTCTGCTCTGTCTGATCCGTATCAGTTAAGTTTTAAAAATACACGGACTGTTTTGCAGGTTGTAAGTCGGACCGATCCGTATACACAAGAACTGAAATCGATTCTTGTCGATCGCGACGGTGTATACTACACTATCCCACTACACCGTCTACTATACTACACAATCCTACTACACAGCAACAAGGGACTGGCCGGACTGAGTTCTCCCCGTCTCCGTTGGTGGCGCCACTGTCGTTCTGCGCGACGCCGTCTGACGGGCGGCTGACGCCCGCCGTGCCGGCAGTTCTGGTTCTACATCACCTGGCTGGCGTGGCTGCAGCCGTACGTCGGCGCCGGCACGACGGTGGCGTTCCTGGCCTGCTCGGCGCTGCTCTGGTGGGCGTTCATCCGCTGCTGGCGCGGAGACCCGGGCCTCATGGCCTCCACGCTCGACGAAAAGTGCAGGGTGCGTCGCTGTGTGTTCTGTGTGTGTGGGGGGGGGGGGGGGGGGGGGGTGGGGGCTCGGTACAGGTCGCCGGCGATGGGGAGTTTTTGGTTGTGGCTGAGTCGCCGAGAGGTGAAATGAACTCTTTCAAGATAATGTTCTCCGTTTTCCATTGGACTTACCATTGTCCATAGTCAGGTACGACTAGTCCACCTTGTCATTTATTAAACCGCATGTCTCTTCCCCTCATTGTGTCCGATGCACTGCTGAAGGCGACGGTAAACTGTTTGGGTTTCGAGCTTCCTAGTCCGGCGTATTCTGCGGAACCATCGGCCCGGCATTGTGGCGTCTGCTGGCGAAGTTGCTGCCGATTGTACCTTAATGGATCGGGCTACGCCTCAGTTCGCAGCACGTCTGTGTCCCTGTCCTGCAGCACCGCTCGACCTGTGCTTCTGTCTCTGACCTGTGCTCTACCGTCTCTGTCTCTGACCTGTGGTCTGCCGTCCCTGTCTCTGACCTGTGGTCTGTCGTTCCTGTCTCTGGCCTGTGCCGTCTGCCGCCTCTGTCTCTGACCTGTGGTCTGCCGTCCCTGTCTCTGACCTGTTGTCTGTCGGGCAGACCATCGTCTCTCTGGCGGAGACGGAGGGCTTCAACATGTCGCAGTTCTGCAGCACGTGCCTGATTCGGCGGCCGGTCCGCTCCAAGCACTGCTCGGTTTGTAACCGGTGCGTGGCCAAGTTCGACCACCACTGTCCCTGGGTCAACAATTGTGTCGGTGAGTGTCCGGGCCGGCCGCGTCGCACAGCTGTCGCCTGTTCGCCAGGTTTGCTGAACGGCGGCTGGGAACGTCGGTTAACGGCTGGGGACGGTTGGTGTTGGCGGCTGGGGACGGCCGTCAGTTAGCAGTTGGGGACGGTCGTCGGTTAACGGCTGGGGTTTGCCGTTGCTCCTGATTACATCTGAACCGTCGTTTCTTTGTTTTTTATTTCGCAGACTGTCTGTGCGTCGGCGTTAGCTAGGTAGGCTAGTAAAATGCACACCGTTAGCTGACTGCTAACGGTGTGTCTTTTACATTTGTCAATCTGATGTTTGTTCGTTATTTTTCTCGGTGCGTCGCGTTTTCATTGGTGCACTGGCTTTCACTTTCCCTCGCCGTTTTTTACATTGTACTATTCTGTGTCTTTGTAACGGGCATTGGTCGATGAAATCATGTTTTGAGTGTAGGGGCTTATCAGCCTCCATGAGCAATTTTTTTTATTCGGATCATTTGTTAACTATGATGCTGACTGGGCTATTTGCTCATTTTGCGGTAAGTGCAAATTTCCCACGTTTGTTGTTGGACGAAGTGGTACGTGCAAAACAGGGCGACATCACATCAAAGTGACTTTACCAGAATTTGTGGGTTTCCTTCGTTATTTTTAACCCGGTTGACACGAAGTTTATAGTTATGCGCCATTTACTTGTTAGTTTGTTTTGTACAAGGGCAGAAACTATTTTTTGGACAATCGTGACCATCAGGGAATCGTTTGTGTGTTACCAGTATGGACGTCAGTTGTATTTGTGTTTCAGGCGCTGGCAATCACCGCTATTTCGTGTACTACCTGCTGTTCCTGGCTGGGATGTGCGCCTTCCTCCTGTACGGCTGCAGCGTGTTCTACCATCGCGCGTGCAGTGTTTCCCTCACCGACCAGGGACTGTGGGACGGTCAGTATTGACTTACGACCGCGACTGACGATACGATTAGCACCGTGACTTAGATACGACGTTGACTGGATTGTCCGCCTTTAATTCAGGTGGGCTTGAGGAGTGTCCGCGATGACGGACCTGCGACATTGCACGGCTGAGGTGAGATCGTGCTGGTTCATTGTGAACATTCGGTGGGTCAATGATCTCGAAATGAACGGCTTCTGGGCATGTAATATATCGGAGGTCAGCTCCGCTGTATCGTCCGTATCGTTCAAAAACGGTCGCGATATCTGATTTGATCCGGTTTTTGTCATAAGACTTGTGACCTCGGCTGATACTGGCGACGTTGACCTCACAGTCGCTTCTGCCCGTCCCCAGCTCTGGGCACGATGGCCACCTGCGAGACGTGGGTGTTCTGGAACGCGCTGAACGCCACCGTGCATCTTGTCTGGGTGACGGCCCTGTTCTGCTGCCAGATGTACCAGGTCAGTCGCGGCCCGTCACGGCGCGCGGCTCAGAACGGGCGGGCCCTTTCTGGGCCGCGGTGGGATGAGATGGCGTCCAGGCTTGCTTTGTGGTCACTTTCGAGGACGTTTTGTGGTGTTGGTCTCGAGCTGTTCGTTCCGTGGTGTTGTTTTTCGACTTGGGTTGGTTCGGACGTGGTCGAATTAGAAGACGACTTAGTTGTTTCAGACGGCAGTCAGATTTTCCCATGTAGATGGCATTTCCTTAACAAGAATATTAACCTGTTAGTGAACGGTTTGTACCATGGCTGTGTCGTAAAGTTCGTGTTGCTGTACGCCCCCAAACTCTTGAAAATCTGTGAACGAACCCTCACTGATGCTCGAACGCACGGATATCCTCTGTCATTTCGTTAGACGTGCTTCCGTGGGCCATGTTTAGGAAAATTACATGGCCCCATCGCTTTTAAGTTTGCATTTTAGAAGGTACACGTAGATCGCTGTGAACACATTGCTTGCCTGTCGACATCCGATGGTGCCATGCCACTCCCAGATCAGAACGTTGAAAGTCCAGGCAGTTGAACACTGCCGTCGGTGTGTCTCATTTGCGTCATGTCTTTGCACATGTTTGTTGTGTCCAGTTTTTGTCAGCCATACAGTCGTCTGTCCTTGTCATTCCGTCGCGAATTTTATCGCGTGTGGTCCTTTGCGGTTCAGCTGAGCCAACGACTCTGGCAGCCAGCGCCCTCAGGACGGCTGTGGTTGATTGTGCTGTGCAGAGGAGGGGGATCAGCAGGACCTGTTTTGAAACACTCTGTAGAGCTCGGAGATTCAGCCCGTACACTGGTCTGTTTCGCCCTCTGACGGCTGGGTGGGGACGGCGTGGTGTAGTGGCCGGCACGGGCTCCTTCGTACCGAAATGGCTTCTGTTCGAGCCCGCCTGATACGGACGTTTTATGTTACCTGCCGCAGTCTGTATGAGAGCCTTGCGTGGCGTAACAAGAACTAGAGAGTCGAAATATCCATGTGGAGGGGTGGACGCCGCTGTTGGCCGTTGCAGAGACCGCACTTTGATTTAGTGCCTACGGAGTCTGTTGTCCCGACAGACGAGACTATGTCGTAAATATGGACGATTTCTGACGCTGTTAATTACCGTGTGCTCATTTTGCCGGAAGACGCGACTGTGAAGATGTGTCGCGGAATGGGTGCCGTCGACAATAAACTTGTCCCGCTCTATGCATTGTGTTGTTCGGGATGACGTTTTTGCCAGACAGGAGGTGCGGTTTTTTGAAAATCCATTGTTAACCTCAAACCTCGCAGTTTCTCGCAGACCTTGTCTTCTTCTTTCTGCGGCTGCTTCGATCCAACAACGTTTTTACTTTTCTTGTACTGTCCTTGTACGAGAGCCGTTGGTTAAAAAGGCACGAGTCCGTCTGCGACTCGCCATTATCATTAAAACTGACAGCTGGAAGTGTTGAATGTGCAGATGACCCTCAGCCTGGTCTGTGACGCCGTGAAAACGTTCTCCCACCTTCGTCCTGCGTGTCCCAAGTCCAGCGTTGTTTGTCCTGGTTACGTCGTCCCAGCTGCCGCTTTGTCCGAACTCCGTCATTACACGCTGCCCCCGAAGGCCTTGACGGCCACTGGATGTGTTTGGTTTCCACGTGATGCGCTGTTCTGTATATTTGGATGTCGGAATGTGCTGCGTTGGCATGGTCGCGCGTCACTATGTCGTCGGAGGATCGGAAGTTCATCGTGTGAGCCATCGGGCTCCTTTAGAACGTGATGACGAAGGCTCGGTGTTTTTGCCTTGTTTTACTCGGTTTCCACTGTGCCAGCTCGTTCTGTCGAACGCTCGCGTTGTGGCCATAACGTTACTATGTTGGTGAGATTGACATGGTCGTGAAGTTTCATCAAAGACGAGAGCACATGACGCTTTGCAACGTGTGTGGTGCATAGAGCGGAACAATGAACCAGGACAAACATGAGAAACTAGTACCACTGGGTGCATAGTGTTCTTATTCACTGTATGGTTTGATGGGACGTGTCAGTACTATACACTGACTATTTTTCCTTTGGAGTTGACTGTCTTGTCGAGCAATAGGGTAGAGCGGTTCTGTTCTTTTTTCCTATGATTTGAACGATTTGATCCAGAATAGTATATCGCGGGCTATTTTTCATGTGGTTTCTATGTTTTGATGGAACCGTAATATACAGCGGATTATTTTTCCTTCAGAGTTTGATGGAACACTGTTATAAATCGCGTGATGTTTCCTATGGGGTTGTCGGTGATCGAACAATGGTATAAGGTGGCTTGATTTTCGTACGGCGTTTGCGGTTTGTTCGAAAGATGCTGTGCGTTGGTTTACTTTTGTTACGGAGTTACGGCTTGATTGGGCAATAATATACAGTGCTTGATTTATCCTATGGCGTCGAAGGTTTGATAAAACAGTTGTATACAGCTATTTATTTTTCCTGTGGCGTCGTTTCATTAGCCTTTGCTATGGTTCCCCGGAGTCCTTGTGAACGGATGATGGAAACATGGAGCACAGCGTGTTCCGTCCCCTAATGAGGATTGAAACGAAACGCTACTTAAAGAGCAAAAAAAAACAATGACAGAACGTCGTTGCAACGAAATTACGTTGCCAGACTGCCGCAACGACTTTCTTAAGTTCGGCGCCTAACGGTCCAGCTGCCGAACTCCTGCCGGTGGCCCATCTGCGCCCCAGACCCCCACCCCCCCCCCTCCCACCGAGCCGGCCGCTGACGGCTGCTGACGCTGTCTGCCGCCGGCAGGTGGTGTGGCTGGCTATGACCACCAACGAGCGCATCAACGCCGGCCGGTACAAGCACTTTTCGGCGCCGGACGCGGCCGGCCAGCGGAGCTCGCCGTTCGACCGCGGCGCCCTGCAGAACCTGGCGGACTTCTTCGGCTGCCGGTGCCCGGGCGCCGCCAAGCCGGGCGGGCCCGACTGGCGCGCCGTGTACCGGCTGGAGGAGGCGACAGCCGGCCGCGCGGCTGCCGCCCCTCAGCAGGCCTGAGCTGCGCCGACGGCCGTGCCGAGCGGTTCTGGCGGGCGGCCGAGCTGTAGTCTCGCTATGCACGACTTCCCCGCCCGGCTGCAGCCGGAGGGGGAGGGGTCGGAGGGAGAGAGGTGAGCTGGGCTGGTTTGAAGCCGGAGGGATGGGCGGCTCCAGCGCTTCTATGCAGCTCTCAGTGATGCGGTCTTATTATTATTGCCAGACGGGAATCAGGCATAGCATTCCTTCTGTGGTCCGACAAGTCATCGTTGTGTGGTTGAGTGCGGTCCCAGTGTTTGGATGGTGCGGAAATCACTCGTGATAGTGTATGTAATAACTGTCGTCGTCATTCATAATTTAGCGGCAGCGTTCCATGCGGTTGCTTCTTACGTGTAATTACTGTGATCCGTGCCGACTTTTGCAGCATGTTTACTTCGTGTTTTGTTTTCACTTAAGCGCACAGACCGTTGATCCCCCGCTCCATCGTGCACCTGTCAGTACCTGACCAGGGATCTCGACAATACGAGCACATCGAGCTCAACCCGCGCGGTCACGGCTACTCCCGCATTCGCCGGTGTTGTGGTGCATTTTGATGTGTCGTGAATTCATCGAGCGGTGCCGCTGGTGCTCGTGCGCACGTGCGACTCGGGCCTTGACTGGCCGCCGGCACCAGTATTAGTGGACGGGCTGTCTCGCCGTGTCCGCCGGCCCTGCGAGCACCACTGGCGGGACGTGCGCTGGACGCCCGCCTGCTGATAACAGGCAGCAGAAGGGTCGGCAGGGGCGTTATCTCGTGGACTCGTGTCCGGGCCGTTGGCGCCCAGCTATCAGAAAGTGCCCCGGCGTGAGTGATGGTATCCGAGCGCCCCGGGCGCCAGCCTCTGCTTGTTCCGGCGGCGGTGGCGACCCCGTCTCCTGCCTCGCGCCATTTCTGTAGAGCAGCCGCCACGTGGCGGGAGCGCCGCGTCGACGGAGGTCGGCGCGGTGTCGGCCCGCCTCCCAGTCTAGTCTCGCGCAGTGTACTTTCCTGCCGTGTATGTCCGTGCGTTTGTGAGCATGTGTGCGCGTTATCACCGAGCCGTGAGCGGCGGTCAGTTTCCTGCGCCGGGCGGCCGCCCGGCTCCCCGCCTGCGCCGCCGAGGCAGGCGGTCTGGACGGCGCCCGTCGGCTGTAGCTTACTGCTGACCAACAGCCGCGCCCCGACACGGCCAGCGGCCACCACCGGCCCGGCCCGGCCCGACCCTGCCAGGACAGGACGTGACAGGACAGCCGTCAGCGGCCTCGCATTTCATTTCCGCAAATATACATGCCTGCCCACTTGTCTGGCACTGGCTGGATCCTCGCATGGAGGAGACGTATTTTTGTTGTCTGTGATGACGTTGGGGATTGTGGGGAGCAGGCTCAATGGGTGCGATCGCAAAGGCGCTCCATGAAGGTCGTCGTGATGCGTGCAGCTCAAGGTCCGCGTGGGTGGTGCACGACTCGAGAGGTTGGGCGTGGGGGTCATGCCAGACATGACTGGTATCGTGTCGGCTCAGCCAAACTGGTCTTTGTCTAAATATCGCCTTGTCATTTGTCGGAAAATTGAGATAATTCACAACTGGGCTAACGGTAAGTTTCTGCCCGACGAAATGGTAAACAATCCTTTATATAACTGCCACCAATGTAAAGAATGTATCATCCTGTTTCTAACCATACTTTCCACTACTTGATTTTCTAAAAAAGTAACAACAAAATCGTTACGATAACGTACCACACTAATACCGTGCTGCAGTCGACTGGCGGAGAACAACATTATTCCGCGGCGGAAAATGTAGTGCCGCCAAGGTTAAGGTTATTGACATCAAGGAATTGTAGACCCTGCATGCATCTTCTAGCGATTAATGACGTCATATATATGAGAATTCTATTCTGTTGTCACAAACTGAACTTGGAGAAACTGCTGAATTATTACGCCGTTGTATTATTGTATTAGATAATTGTTGGGTTATCTGATATCAGTATTATTACATTATGACATTTAATACTCGTTAGATTACATTAGGTTGCTAGGTTGGGTTGTGCTGGGCTAGGTTAGATAAGGTTAGGTTAGGTTAGGTTAGGTTAGGCTAGGCTAGGCTAGGCTAGGCTAGGCTAGGCTAGGCTAGGTTAGGTTAGGTTAGGTTACTATGTTAGGTTGGGGTGAATTTTTATTTATTGTTTTATTTGACTTTCGTAACATTTTCCAGTTTTGTTCCGCGATTTCTTTTTCAGATATTTCATTTCTCTGCTTCCTATTTTTATTCTGTATTTTTCAAATTGCAACTTCACTTTTCCATCTTTGTAATATTTTTAGTTTTCATTATTGTTTGTTATTATTATTACTACCATTTTATTATTATTATTATTGCTATTATTATTATTATTGTTATACAACGACTAACTTTTTTATTTTAAAGGTAATTTATATCGCATTAGTTATTTCTCCAACCTTTTTTATTATTCTTGATTGGACCTTGAGTCCGACCGACGACCAGTCAGCGTCGAGATCTCACGTAAACAACTATTTAGCGCAGAAACGTCAAAAATCCCTACGCGAGCGCCTGCCGGTTGGCATACCAGTAACGACGCAATCTGTTTCGGGGAAATAATGTGTTTCAGGTTTTTCCGGCTGAAATCGTAAGAAGTACTTATCAATATTGCATTTGCAGTGTCATGCAACCACTACTACGATTATTTTCCCTCGAAGTACGCGCTCGGTCAAAATCTTACTGTTGACCCACAACTGAGATAATTACAATTATGTCTCTCACAGCTCCTTTGCCGTATCTTCGAATAGAACCATACATTATTGGGCATTTACGAACTACCTCCATGAAGAAAGGCAGGAAAAACCGCACTAGAAAAAGCTGATTGCCGTGTGGGAACTCGCCTGCCGATTCGAGCCAACGTTGGAATAAGGTTGGCTGCTGGCTCCACTGTTAGTCGCTCGCCTTCCAGAGGTCTTCCACGACCGTGATTTCACCAAGGGAATGATTCGACCTGAGCAAAACTACTGCCGAGACGATAAAGCAGCTCATCATTAGCGCTGATTTCCACTTGACCAGGAAGCCCCTACGCCGACAATCCCATCCCTTGATTACCCGAGGCGGTATTTCTTCGTTACTGCGGCCGGCACCCGACAGACGGACGCCCTCCTGGCCCATGGCTGGCCCGCTCCCATTTATAATTCGGACCCGGCTGGGCACCGCTCACCCTGCGCGCTCCCCGCCGCGCCTGGCCGGTCACTGCCCCTCTGCCTGATAAAAACACCGACGTCTGGCCAGACAGGTGCGCGGCGGCGGCGGCGGCGGCGTCAGGCGGGGGGGAGGGGCGCTTGCCAAACCACGCGGCGCACATACGGCGGCCGGCGCGATACGTCATCCGCCCGGGCCGAGGCCCACACCAGGCCTGACCCTGGTGACCTTTCGACACCGAGGGGGGGTGATGTCCCTGTTAAAGGTGACTGCAGACCCCACGCTCCAGGGCGGAGGGGAGGTTCCGGTTGTGACAACCGTTGCCACGATACGCCGCCGTTAAGCGCCGTTGAGTTACTAACGAGCAGCCTTAGTCGTGGAACATCCAAGTCTCTGGAATGATAACATCGCATTTTTGTGCATTATTCTGAACGTACAATGATTCACGTTTTCGGTTTTCACAACTCTAACATATGCCGCGCAATTCTACCAAAGGCCGTCCCACACAACCCTACCAAAGACCGTCCGATGGAAGTAAATGATGGGTATCGTGACTGCCTGTCAACAAGTGGCGAAAGAACTCATCTCGCTTCCCGCCGACGGAACAACCCACCAAAGCTGTCCGAGTCACTATCGTTCATCGTCCATCGCCCAGCGTTCAAGAATGCTCACGCCACATTCGCAGATCACATCATTCGGTACATAATATATTTGCTCAAATTGACGTGTGCCGCGCTGCGGGTACTAATATCGACCACCCTTCGACTCGGCCCGTCCGACCGGCGGCGCCGCGCCGGCACGCGACACCGACCGCTGCCGAGCCGACTGACTCCGGTACGGGCGTGATGACGAACAGCCGGGTCCGGTGCCCGGCCGCCGACGGCCGCCGCCCAAACCAGCACGGTAAACAACACAAACGGAACGGTCACCGGGGGCGGGCTGGGCCAACACACGCGCAACGCACAAGCCAGGCACGGTAGCGAAGTGACGGTCGGCGGCGGCGGCGTTTCGCGGCGGCAGACTTCCCTCCCCGCGCATTTAAAACGTGCCGGCGCGGCGTCCGGCAGGCGCAAGCTTAAAACCTGCGGCCGGGCGCGGGCAACGCTCTGTGCACAGCCCTCACCAGAAACAGAAGGATGGCGGCGGGCGGCGGCGGCGCGCCTGCGTCCGCCGCGCCAGCCCCGTCCGCGCCGCCGCGCGCCACACCAATGCCGCATGCAGTCACAGCGTATTAGTGAAGACGCCGATACCGTTAAAAGCCCGTCAGACGGGCGCAGGCTGCGCGGCCGCCGCACGTCCGGTCGAGTCGATTTCGGAGGCGCGGCTGGCGGCGCGCGAGAGCTGCTCACAGCAGGTGGCGTTCAGTCGTCCTTCTTGTCGGCCGGCGGCGGTGCCTCTTCATGCTCGTCGTCCGTGTACTCTGTGGCCTTCTCTCCCGGTTTCAGCAGCTTGCCGATGTACAGGTAACGATCTGCGGGCGAGGCGGCGCTCTGAGTCGGTCGGGAGGTGACCTGTCGGGCCAACGTACGGCGAACCCCGCGCCCGTCTGTCTGCTGCCCATGCCGTACCGACCACCAATCGACAACGATCAACCGTTCCAGAATAACATCACCGCCAGGACAGGCCGTCGGCCAGAGCCCGGAGCACGGCGGACTCGCCTGCTGTACCGTGATCGTCTCCCGCCGACAGTTCGGGTACGTCAGCCAACAGCCGGCGGCGTCGGTGCGGGTCACAGAGCGGCGGTGTCGGCCCACAGCAGCGGCCCCTGCGCCGCCTGACGGCCGTCCGGCTGGCAACACGGCACCGCCGGACCCGGCGCACCCCTCCCCGTCCCAGAGAGCCGGGCACGTGCCGACCGGCCGGCCGCGCACCGCGCGAAGCGCCCGCTCAGCACGCGGCCGGCCGGCGAGCCTGCTCCGCCAGCTGGCTGCGCCGGCGGGTGAGGACGAGAGCCGGCCCGGAGATAAGTCATGTGTGTTTCGAGTCATACAGAGACCTGCACAGCGTCTTTCAATGACCAATAATCAACGGCGTGGCTCGCTAATGAGCACGTGACCACGGTCCAGCCAAAGGCCACGCGCCATGCGTCAAACGCTGTCCGGCAATCAAGCACCTTTGTCGAAGGTGCATAACTTCCTTACGTAAATCGAGGAAAGTGTCATTTGGCCCAAAGCCCAACAGCGCGCCACTGCTGCAGGACCAACTGCAGCAGGCCCGACCGCACGACGCGAGCTCGGCGGGCAGGCCAAGTTCCTCAAGGTCGAGCCTGGCCGACGGCGCCCCTGTCTAGATCGCCACTTGAGAAGACACCGATCACCGTCCCGTCCCCACGGCGGCAACAGCCTCTCCCGACAAAACCGGGACGATTTCAAACGGAAGGCTTCAAGAAGCCGCCGGTAGATAACCGCGAGGTAAAGGAGCGTGTGAACAGCTAAATCGCCCACCACCACGGTGGTAGGCGAGTGATTTTCACTCGGGTCATTATTTCGGGCAAACGAGCCGGTGCACCGGCACGTTTGCCTGTGAAAACGACGCTAGCAACGTCTTCGCAACTTCACGTGCCCGGAAATGGCACTACGCCAACGGCGTGCTTGCGAAAAGCTGCCCGGTGCACAATGCCGAAGCGACGAAAACAACGCGTGGCCCCCGAACCGGACGCGTCCCGGAAAACACGGCACTCGCCACCGATGCTGTTTGCGTGGCTTTTGGCGTCGGCGCACGGACGGCTAGTCTGCCGCTCTGCCGCGCGGCCGGCTGCCTCCCGGCTGCGGCGCCTCGTCCGCGCAGCTTCAATCGGAGCCGCTCAGCTGGAGGTGACGCGTTCAAGGTCGGGGGCCCCATACCGGGTATCGGGCGGGGGCCGCCGCCTTCGCCGTCGCCGCCGCCGGCCGGGCCGCCCCCGCCGCGGGCCTCTGGCCGCAGGCCAGACGGCCGGCCGGCCGACCGCCCCGGGCTTCACTCAGGGAGAGCGTGCATCGTCCAGGGAGTGGGACGAGTGAGATACAGACCGAATACGGCTCATCATCGGCCGTCTGGTGGTCAGACCGGGAGGCGGCCGTGCCAAGACGCAGTCTGTCGCGTCAGCAGGATATGCGGTCCTACTTCATGGCTCCCCAGACGAAAATAGCCGCGTGGATGCGTTAGTGAAATGCTTTTAGTACGGTACAAATCGGAGGAAGCAAGTGCCAGTTCGTCGAGAGAACAATGAATCCCATCTAGCATCCACCTCTGTATCACGGTAGAGGGTAAAATACGGAAATCCTTCAAGGTTGGGTACTCGTCACCAGCGCTGTTTGTGTTGGTTTACGACTTCACGGCCGGCGGGCCTGATGTTCGCGAACAGATTGCGAACTGTTCAGCTTTTCTAGTCATCGTTTTGGCCAGCTTAGCAACGGCTGGCGGCTTGGGCGTCCCTGGCACTGGCGAGCGCGCACACGTCACGCACAGCGCAACTTACGCCTTTATATCGGCAGAAACGAGTAAAATGAAAGGTCCATATGAGAACATGACACGATAACTTCATACAAGAACAGGTTCACGATAACAACATGACAATAATCACGTAACACCGCGACAGCCCACGGGTGCCAAAGAAAGAACATTTATCGTCAATTTAGTGCAAGGTTTCCTGTTCGCCAACTGTCCGCGAGCAGTTCGTGTTCGTTTATGTTCGTTCGTGGCTTCGGCCCCCGGCCGGCAAGCTGCTCACGAACACGCCCTCTTCACGAACAGTTCGTTTGTGTTCGCTTATTAAATGAAGTTGGTGAATACCCAGCCTCGTAATTCTTATCATACCTACGGATGTGATGGGGTACCCACAAAGAACTTCACATATAGACGCATCGCCATCCAGAGCATGCTTTTCTGTATAGGGACCGGAAATTTGTTATTTGCTCTTGGTGTCGAAACGGACATTTTATTTCGCAGCTCAAAATTTATAAAGAGTACAGCCAAACAGTACAGGTTTAAGTCCAAGTTCTTGGTGTAAGTCAGGTATGACATCACAACTGCTTCGTGCTAGGCTGAGACTGAGTCTTTTGCTTGAAAAGTTGGGAGACTCTTGAACATGGTTTTCGGACTGATGAAGCTACAGCAAAGAACTTTTGGAGTATGAAATGTTTTTGGCGCACAAGTACTTCGGCGTCCCTCCAGCACAAAAAAACCGCATCTTTCCAACCCTGCACCTACGACTCGCACATGTCGACCCCTTACCAGTTGGACCGTGATATCCTTACGTTACCTTGTAGGAAAACCAGGTAAAAAATATTTAAAACGCGTTTTCGTCGCCCTGATCGCGCAATTCATCTTCATGTCCAACTGGAAACCAATGGGTACTTCTAACGCCAACCACAGCATGTCCCTCTTTACAATGATTCGCCAGCAATGACGGTTTCGCCGTATCTGAATCCAATTATCATCTACCATGTACTAATGTACCATGCATCTTCAACACCTATTTTTCATCAACCCTGTTTTTCCTCTCTCGGGAAAAACAGGACTTGCAACCTGATATTCTGATTTCAGTTGTTCATAACACCTCGCCTGTCGGTGATTTATGGCTTTAAATACAAATCGGACCAAACCAAAATACAAACCAAACCCGACGACTTATAAACCAAACGAAAAACTGTTCCATTTCTGCTTCTCCCTCAAAAAAGCAAAACGAAACAAAAGATGGTTTATCAAGCGACTAACAATTGACAAACAAGGATCCTAAAATTAAAACTGCCTAACAAATGATGACAACGCAAGATAATCCTCCATCGCTGCCTTAAACGAAAGTTGCATGACAGTCGCTCAAGGTGGGCGCAACGACGCCTCGTTTTCTGGTCATATTCCGTTGCCGAGCTGTGTCAAACAACTGGTGCTAAAACCAAATGTCATCATGAATACTGAGTTCCCAACAATCAAATGACTCCCAACAATCCTCTGTCAACACCGACCATGAAAGAGACCTTGATGACTACTTGACCCCATGTACCTATCGTCGGCACACAGTCCCTCTGATAACGTGTGGCGGCGGCTGATGGGCAGAATGGGCGGTAAATACGAGCAGAGAACATCAGCCGGACTGACCGGTGCCCTGGACCCAGCAGCCAGACAAGGACGGCCAGGAAGGGCACCAACCAATCACTGGACCCCTTGGTGACGACAGGTTCTTGGAGTTTGTACGCGTCGCATACCGCACAAACCACTTGGCTCTCGCCCACAACCTTTTTATTACGCAAAGAACAGATTTTGCCCGTTCCCGACCCAGATCAAAACAACAGTGTTCGCGTCAACGTCACATAATACGGTTCCTTTCATCTCAAAAAAAAAACGCCAAGATCTTCTGATCCTGATCTTGCATTTGTCCTGCAATCCAGGATCAAAGCAAGTTTAGACAGCCGACCTAATGACTTCTTTTTTTTTGTTTACTGATGCTTTAGGGTGCGCCGATCGCAAGGGTCATTTTGCGCCCATAACGAGGTTTTTACTTAACTAGTTTACCTAACTACCCAACTAACTCGAAGTTCACATTTTTAAAAAGGGAAAAAAACTGTTTCGATAAAAAACTGCGCATTGTCTCCTAGCATATTGCAAAGCGCCAGAGAACAAACTGACCAAACTGGCGAAAACGTTCTTCCGCCAAGAGTGGACACGATAAAATCACGTGGTGGACAGTGAGAAGGGCATCAAGTAACGATTTGTCATTTCTGGGATAAATCGATTACACTTGACTGCTAATGTTGTGAGAACACTTTCAGTGTTTATGGGGTGTCGTACATCAATGAATCAACTATTTAGGAAAGCATGATGATCCGAAGTCTGGCTGAAGTGATAAGGCAGGCCAGCCTCGAAGCAGCATTCCAGTGGTCGGCGGTCTGATAGCATATCATCATGAAAACTCATTACAAAATCAAGTACCAGTAGGCATGTAATCAGGTGAATTTGTCCGGCTATTCTTCTTTACGGACATGGTGGCAATGTTTAGGCAAATAGTCTTCCCAGACATTTCCACCCAAGGGTATGCAACACTCCTCCGCCACACAAAAACTACGTCTTGAGCCCACCTATGAGAATTAAGGCTACACAAAACTCCTTAGCCGAAAACTCAGAGTTTCCGTGCGAATAAGACTGGGAAGGGCCCTGCCATACGTTTTCAATCACGTGGGAATGAAATCCTAAGCAGACAAGCCCGCTTCTTTACAATAACGGGGAGCACAAGCAAAGGTAACGAGGTACTTCAACTTCCACGAGCCCGTTTACTTTCATGGAACGCTCGGCGGTTGCCGCCAGGGTACGGTGATACCGGTTTCGGCCATTATTTCCACCAAGAAGCGTACTAACAATGACACACGGAACACCATTTCTTCGTCTGCCCCGTTTATCGAAACAGGTGATTTGCGCCAATTTTCCGCGCAGAAAGCGTCTTAGCGTGGTCTGTCACTATTGTCCTTCCGACAATAAAAAATAAATAAATAAATAAATAAATAAACAAATAAAATAATAAAACAAATAAAAAAATAAAAATAAAATTTGGGCGCAGAATGACCTTGTAGTCGGTGCGCCCCTAAGCCCCAATAACCAACCAACAATAAAAAAAGTGACGGGCCTCCGCCCGTCTCCGTCTACCATCAGCTGACCTTGACACCCGTCCTGGCGATGAGACGTCCCACTCACCATCACCGGCCGACCTCGACAGACCGCCCCGTCCGACCCGCGCCGGGCGTCCCCTCCGGCGGCCGCTCCAGGTCGACGGCAGACCTCCGGCCGCCCGGCAACAGCCCGTCTGCGCTCCTCCGGACCGGGACAGCACGGGCACGTCTCCGCGGTCCGCCCACGCTCGGGCCTCTCTCAGCAGGACGGCCCGCGGGAGCCGGCCGGCCTGGCGTGACTCGCCGCGGTCAGCGCGGCTCCCGGAATCCCCTCCGGCACTGGCCCCGTCCCCTCGCGGGCCCACTCAGCACCAGGAGCCGCGCCAGCACACGGGGAGGGGGACGAGCAGAGCGCTGCGATGCGCGCCATGAAATGAGTAGGTCGCCTTCCCGGAAATGGCCTGCGCACGTTCTGGCTGCAGAGCCATTACAGGTCCACTTCAACAGGATGACCAGAGTGGATCCCGACCACCCGGAAAACGCTTCTGCAAGATGTCTGGGTAAATTAAGACAAAAGACGGCACAAATCGTGTTATAAATGGCCGTATCTCTAAACACATCGCCCTCGTTATTGATCAACAGCTGGTGCGAAAATAAGACCAATCCTACCTGTCAAAATATTTGAAGAACACCGTTACAGCGCCACATTATGCCGCTTTGTTGTTTTGAGTGCCTTATCTGCGTTTATGAAGAAAACACAGTCAGCTTTGCTGTGCGGAAAGGTTACATCGCTCGGCGAGCTCACACCGTCCCGCTGACTGGCAGGCAGCATTTGCATACCGTTCCCTGAAATCGGCTTCACATGCCTGGTCTCCTCAGGGCAGCAACTGACCGGTGACTCAGAACTCAGTCATTACATCCCTTAGCTGCCGTACACCGCAGAAAAACTTAACGCACAGGAATGCTCCGCGGCCAGTTCCTAACAACTTCTACGTTGCGTAATGTTTTTTTCTGCCCTGATGACTTCGATGACCAAACACGACAAAAATTCTGCGTTTATAAGTTTTTAAAAACGAAAATTTGCCGAACATCACACGTTTCTAACAATCACACGTTTCTTTACAATGTTTTCCACAAACTTCCTGTACCAAAAACGCAACACACAGAAGTCCTCCCCCTCGCGGCATTGCGCATCATTAATCATTACTCAAATACGTAAAATAGGTTGGTGTCAGCCGGCTACAACATTTTACTTTACTTCATCGTTTACTACGTTATCCACCATCACACCACGCTACACCACCAGGAGCCGTTTTGGTCGACTTGTTCCCATCTTTCTTCTAAAACGAAGGAAGATGGGAACAAGCTGCCTGTTGCCTTATGTCAACAGGCAGCCGCACATGAAACTCGAGCCGACTCCGTATCACTCAACAATCGGTTTCCACCCCCGAGCCGGCTCAAATCGGAGCCATTCTCCGAGGTGGGTCAGCTGAGTGTGCACAGTCGGTGACCTGTTCTGCAGGCGACGCCACAGACCTGAGCCTCCGACTCCTCACAGAGAACTCCGGGTCGACTCACGGACTGCGGACCACGCCTCAGGCTGCCGGCACGACTCACAAAGGTCGTGTCCCCAGTGCTCCCATGCCTGGCAAAGTCGCGGATGGTTGTGCGCGCAGCCTGAGACCTTCCGTCGCGTATGCACCAGGACCGCAAGCACGCACTGCACCACCAACGAACCAAGAAACACCCCTGTGCCCTTCATATGCAGGCTTGTCAAGCATAAACTAACGCCGTCAGGTTCACGTGGTGTTTAGTAAACAGGACGGTGATCAGAACGCCCTCCAGGCGTCCCGCCGCCCACAGTAACTGACCTGTGAACTGAGCCTCCCACTCCCGCACCGACTCCATCTGCAGGGGCGTCAGGTCGCTGAGGTCGTCGTAGCGGTCGTCGACGCCCTCCACGGAGAAGGTGGCCAGGCCACGGGAGGCGTCCTTGCCCGCGAACGCCGCGTACGGCCCGCCTGCCGACGACGCCGGGGTCACACGAAGCTCCACAACGGCCACGTCACAGCGCCGACGTCAGCCGAGGCTCACGCCGCTGACGTGGGCGCGGGACGCCCGGCGGCGTCGGACGCAGCTGCCGGATACGGGGCGTCAGGCTGTCGGTGACAGACATCGCACGGCAGACACGAGGCAGAGGCAGGCAGAGGCAGACACGAGACAGGACGACGCAGTTCCGCACAATCACCGGCGAGGGGCTGCCAGGCACCGGTGGCCAGAGCGGGGCCGCAAGACAAATCGATGCACTCGCACTGGGAACGATGCTGACTAACAGTGCCTCATGTTTGGATCCCAGTGCTACCCAAAGTTCAAAAACTTTCAAACATGCCCAATAAACAACGCGACAGCACAGCAACATGAGGCGCGATGACAACACAATGTGAAGCGTCGAAATACCAGCCGAGGCCAAGTTGCTGGGTTGGCGCGGGCACGGGTTACCTAAATCACAACTTGCCAGATGCAAAACCCCAGCTATAATTACAAAAATGGCGAATTTCGCTATGCTAACAAGCAAAACCAAATGACGCTGAACGCAACCGTGCGCGCTACATGGTTCAGGGGCCGTGCCGTGTGAAAAACGGGGGCCCCACCCACACAAAACACCGCCGGCCGACAGCTGGCAGGGAGCCAAATTTGGCTCAAGGTCACGACCGGAGCCGGACGCTCGGGACCGGCACACGACAGCTGACACCCATGAACGCTCTTGGCCCAACCCCTTTCCAACGCAGCCCCCTCCGTCTCCGCCACAGGCGCCATCCTCATGAGAAATCACAGGGGCGCTGTCTTCTCGGATTTGCCATGAACGGCTGCCAAGCGCGACTACGAAGCCCAAGAGTATATTTCTGTTACGAGACGAGTTTCACGATTGACAGCTCCTCATGGCTGGTTTCCATTAGACCGATAATCGGAAGAATGTTTGGCATCGTTTTAGGAATTGCGTCCAAAAGAAGAGTTCTGCAGTTTTGCGCCACTTTTGCATAAAAACACAGAGTTATTAGTCTTGGACAAAAAACATAAGTAATGACAGGAATTCGGACCGAACTGCAAGTTCGGTCCGAATACATATAATACATATAGCGGTCATGACCGGAAGTCGGAAGGCTCACTTGCGATGTCTTCAATCGGTCGCCACTGGATACCCCGTAATTTACGGAACAGGCCACATCAAACATCCCATCCGTACCCAGCGTAAGTCCGAGCTTGGACAGGACCAGCTGACCCCGACAAACAGCGTCAAAGGCCGGGTCCTCCGCGATCCTGCACGGTAGGCAAATCCCCCCCGCACCCGCCGGCCCTGTCGAGATGAGTCAGATGGATGTTTACACGGGCTCGGTTCAGAGGACTCGACCGTTTGGCAGGGCCGAGCCGCTGTCTGGTCGAGCCCGGCCCAGGCCGCCTAAGCTTCACCTGTGTCCGCCTAGCGACAAGGTACCAATCTGCGCCAATTCAGGT
Organism: Capitulum mitella; assembly: GCA_030062745.1. Lineage (NCBI taxonomy): Eukaryota > Metazoa > Arthropoda > Thecostraca > Pollicipedomorpha > Pollicipedidae > Capitulum > Capitulum mitella. The sequence goes on from CP099842.1 coordinate 11,812,377, forward strand.
CTAGGGGCTTCTGTATGCCGCGTACCGGCCCAAAACGAGAAACCTGGGCGGTTTGGGCCGTTGGTTTGGAGATCAGCTGGCTAAACGTCGCGATCCGCACCTACCCACAGCCAGTAACGAATTTCCCCTTGCTACTGCTTGCCGACAGGAAGACTCAAATCACGTGAAAACCGCACAGCTCGCGGACTTCATTCCAAGACCACCGAGGGCCAGTCAACACTCACCAGGACCGTAGAACTTCTTCCCCTTAGTGACATCGAAGACCTTGTGGTTGACCGCCACCAGCACTCTGCCCTCACAGCTGGGGGAGCCGTCGTAGAATTTGAGCTGCTCGAGCGTGAAGTCCTGCTTCTTCAGCGGCGGCAGCTCGGGCTCCCGCGGCGGCGGCGGTGCATTCTCCTCCTTGTGCCTCACCCACATCTTGTACAGAATGTACAGGCACGCCGAAATCAGCAGGAGATTGACAGGACTTTTCAGCTCCTCCACCAGTGCATTCATAATTCCGCCGCCTTCTGATGACATTCTGACTTGTTCAGTAGACGCCGGTTCCGGATGCTGTTCGCAGTTCCTAGAGTGTCCAGAAACGATGACAGATGTAAACATTTATTGGAATGTGATCTTGGAAGCAAGAGAAATGAAGATACCAACCTTCTGTGCCTTCATGCAAGCAGGGGTAGCTGGTTACTCACAACTGGGGAATTTAAACCTGGGGTCTACCAATCCTCACTCAACTCTGACATCCAAATATGTACTTTATGTCAATGAAAGGGCAAACTTCAATATCTTGCACACTCCAACATGCAAAAAGCATGAGACCATGAAAAATTTTCCTTTTTATTTTACCTTAATTCATAAGCAAACTGGCTAATTATATTTGGCCATGTACAAAGTCAATGTCAAGCTAGGAATATCAAACACATCTGAAAAATATATCATGGCTGGTACAGTGAGAAACTGGAATGAAAGAACTACAGAAAATCACCTACATAATATATCATCACTGATGTTCAGGGACAGGGCAATCCTTGCTAGTTTCTAGCACAAGCCAAACAAAACTGAACTGACTGGAAATGAGACCTAGTAGCTACTTGCTGTGTCTGAGTTCTGGATATGCAACCAACCCAAGAAAACTGTGCTTCTGCAACTTGAGGTTGATGGGAACAAGAATGAAAAACTGATAACAATACTGAACTTAAGCATGCTTTGCACTTGTCTGGTGTGGCAAGTGCACATGGGCCAATACTGAGAGCAATGCTTCATGGTGCACATTACAGACTTATTTGTAGTTACAATCTGAACTGAAACACCACACTGCTGTTCTGGAGTGAGCAGCAGATTGAAAACCCTGGTATCCAATAAATCATGAAAATAATGAATAAGCATGTTCATGATGGACAGTTGGATGACTATGTGGGGCAGCACTCTTGGTTTACCTGAGAACAAAAAAAAAAAGCCTTCATCCAGGGCAGACCATTTGACAACAAAATGCTTTAATGTCAGACAACTAACAATTGTTGTGGCCATGACAAAATGTACACAAATCAGCAATGCAACAGTAAAGATGTAATAGGAAAATTTCAAGTAATTTATTCTCTGTGATATCTGACCATTAAAATAAAATGTCTAATATCTCAAGTTCCTATACAAATGCAACAGACAGGACATGCAGTTTCCCCTTACCACACCTAAGCTGGCATGAATGGTTCCAATAATACACCTGAAAGTTCACAGTAAAACATACTTACAGTCTTATCTCTACCAGCAGGAAATGTCTTAAGAACAAATTTATATTGTTAAGGCCTAGCTAGACAAGTAATATTTACCAATTTACTTTCTCCCATGATCTGGCAATTTAACACATCTGCACTTCTTCACAGACAGCTTTTGCAGTTTATATCATGCAAAGGAGCACAAGAACTTTCCTACAAAAGAAAGAAATGGTGACACTACCAGTATCATGGGAAATGGAGTTATATTCCAACTTCAACAAACATGGTTGATATTTACAATGCCTTTGCTCTGAGGTTGCCCTATGTACTGCAGAGCATTTGATGATGTCATTAGTATACAATATGACTCAGCTCTTTCCCACAGAGGTTAAGTTGCATGTCTTAGCAGGTTGGGTTAGGTCAGGTTAGGTCAGGTCAGGTCAGGTCAGGTCAGGTCAGGTTAGGTTAGGTTAGGTTAGGTTAATCAGGTCAGGTCGTGGGGTGGGTTGGTTAGTTAGTAGTTAGGTTAGGTTGCATTGGGTTAGTGGTCTTGTTTATTTTTCATTAAGTCTAATTATGCTGATGACACCATGAGGTCTAGAACACCTCAACCATAGAGATTCCCTTTGAATTTATTACTGGATAATCCAAGAAGAAACCAAACCAACTAAATGGCATAGCAGTCAGATGTGAACTGAGTGTGAACATTACTAAGTAATTCTTCACATCCCTTGTCCTGGAATGGTATTTGCTGAAATATTTGCCTTAAAGCCATCTTATGTGGTTTTTATGTCATTCATAATACTTTTGCCAGAATATAAGAGCTTGTTGGAAATGTGCTGCATGGCCTAAGCTCTTTATGTTCATTAAATATATTCCTTACAAGACCCTATTTATTACAACTGGTAAAAAACTATATGACACCATCCATGCATGTTTACTGCATATGTTGATGAATCAGAGGAAGAATTATAACATTTAAGGTCTTGTTCAGCAAAACCAGTATTACCACATACAAGTTGACATAACTGAATTTGCACCTAGATGCATTTGCCTTACACGACAAACGTACACAACAGCCGAAATTATTTTGCCCTGGAGCACGCCATAGCAACAAAAGGACACGGTTCATATCCAAAAACTATTCAAACTCACCTTACTATTTTGCTGAGGTATTCGCAAAGAAAGAATCTAGTGCACGTAAGGCACAAGCGCTGGCCGTAACGCCCTAGTTTTCCGCCGAGCCCCAACGCACTACAGCGCGCTAGCTGACGCGACCCGCACCCGACACCTCTTTGCACTTCGCACCCCTGGCACTACTGCCGCAAGATGCTAAAAAAAAGAAATGGACCAGAGAGAAGCAAGCCAATGGTAGACAGCAAATTCTTGAGTTCACAAAATTGTTGATGTATTATTCTATTTTTTTAAAAGATTACAATTTTACAAACTGAAGTTGTGTATGTTTTTGCGTACTCTGATTTTATTGAAGAAAAACCACTTTTATTGAGTTTAATCGCGAAAACGCATAACAAATTTGATTGTTATGGTATTATACGTCATGTATATTTCAACATGAACTTTGCGTTAGAGTCACCGCTCTCGCAGCAAGTGAAAATACTAGTAGTTTTAATTTTTGGTCGCTAGATGGGTGCTTGAGCCCATGTGCGATGGCGAGATGCAAGTCATGAGTTTTCCGTCGACGGACCATTCCAGGGGAGGGGAAGCGGGTAGAGCAGGGGTGTTGATTCGTATTCTGCTGTGAGAGCCTTGGCCCCTTCCCATTGTTACTTGCCACCCAATGTTGGTATTGGACCCCCCAATATTTTTTCTGCCGATGTTAAAGGGAAATGGGCAATACCTAATGACGAAAAGAACGTCCTCAATAGATGAGAGACAGAGAGAGTATGGGTAGATCATGAAGCAGTTGATCCATCTATCTTTTACATATATACGTTCATACATGGGGATATATGCAGTTTTTTACTGGATTAATAGTAAAAAAGCTTCTTACTTTCCGTTTATCAAAATAAAGTCGGCTAAATCCGTTGAGAAACCAACATATGAGGGAGGTTACGTTGCCGAGCTCTCGGCTCACCCCCCCCCCCATTATTTACTGAAAACGACAACCCTGGAGGGTTGAATGTTCCAAAACCCAGTGATCGTGCTGTGTTGTCGTCTTTTGCTCGTTGTTAGAACACTGGTCTTGCCGCCATGGCAATGGCAGCTCAAAGGAAACTATCGACAATCCGGCCAAAAAACAAACGCGGATGATCAGCGTAGGGCCCAAAACAAAAGGAAGTGAACATCTTCTGTGGTACAAACCTCCACGTGCGTATCGGACTTTTCATAAAGCTTTAAATCGTGTTCATTTATTTTCCCACACGGTCTAAAAAACAATACGCTCTGGTTTCTCGTAAGGCCAGTATCAGCCACATCAGATGGCCATCCCTAACTCAATTTAGTGATCTCATCTCATTACTCCAGTAGAGGCTTTTGTCACCGTTTGCACAAAAGTGGGCGATGGCTATGTCGGTTGTGATCCGTGCTTGAAGTGCTGCGTGATGGAACGCATGAGACCCATCATCCAGCAATAAACGGGTACGGTGCTGGTTTCAAGAATATGCCTCAAGAAAAGCGTGGTTAAGAAGACCTGGTTGGAGTACCGACGAGGCTGTGGCTGCAAGAGCCACATTCGTCTGTAATGGTGTTTGGTCACTGGTGATAATACTTTTTGAAGACTACCTATTTTGTAACCATTTTCTGTGGAACCAAGCCAAGGGATTGTTTTATTAAGCATATTTTGTCCCCTAAAATGAAGTCTGTTGTGTGATCTTGCTCTCAAAATATGGTCATGGAGCATATGTCTACAGATCACATGTGACAGCAGCATCCAAGTTAGAATTACTGTTTTATTGAGTCATTTTTGAGAACACTTTTTGCCCTTGTCTATTCAGAAATTTTGTATGGTAATGTATGTAGTATGAGAACAGATTGAAGGCAACTGCAAATTGCAAAACATGGCTTCCAAAATGTCTTCAAATTCACCAAGCAATGGTGGAGCAAGTGCCCATGGAGCAATTCCAAAAGACACACAATCATCTGTTACCAACAATGATTCTGGTCAAAGTTATGAGCCTCCAGATATTGATCCTGTTACTCTTAAGGTAAGGGTTTGGCTAGGGGTCTCGCTGTCTTTAATGATGTTCAGTTGAAAGTGTATGATAATTGGTATGATTTTGAAAGTTTTATTTATTATATGTATATATATATGTGTGTACATATATACACACAGATACATACATACATATATATATATATATATGCTTGTGTGTGTATGAAATATCAGTATCTTTTTATTTTTATGCTTATATATTAATAAGTGGTTTGTGGGCATTGGATGTTGAAAAATCCCTATTGTCATTTGTCTTTGTCTGCTGTCTTGAATGTTCTTGGCTTGTCTTCATGACTTAAGTGGTATTTTAATTATTCAAATGTCCCAAGACATTATAGCATGTGACAAAACAGCTTGAATATGCCTTGCTGTACACAGATACTTTGATTGGTACCTCATTGAATGAGCATCCTTTAAGAGCAAAAACACTGATCTTTTAATTCCAAAAGAAGGATGATTCATGATTCATTCTGTTGTGCTCTATTGTCCCTCAGAGAAATCCCAAGATGGAACTTAGCAAGACTGATTTGCTCAAGTTGCTTAGCTGTCTGGAAGGAGAATTGCAGGCTCGTGATATTGTTATTGCAACATTAAAGGTATGCGCTTTTAGGAGAAGTACATGTGTGTTTTGTTTTAGACCTTGAGAAGTGATGTATGGCTTACTGCAGACAGTCTGCTCATGATGGTCTTAACAGTTGTAGGAGTCCAATGAATATATCTTAAGTTCAGTGGGCTGTGTGATGGCTTTACAATATGCAGCAGCAATGCTGTAAGAACTGCTACTCTAGGCATTTACAACTTATTTTGATGGTGGGCCCTTGCATTGACTATGGTGTGATTGTATATGTGTACCTGGGCTGTTCCCTTTAGGTTTAGTGTGATGTTTGTAGTATGTGGCTGCTTTATTTTGTATTTACAGTGAGGTTATGTTGTATTTGCCTGGGTATGTAGAGAACCAGTTGCTTCTTGCTTTTGTTCATCTTTGGTTGAATATTATTGCAATGCTATCAAGGTGGCTGAGTGGAAAATCTGTCAGTACAAGTCTGAGTAATACAAGTGCCAAAGATTCCCATATAGAGCATCAGAAATCAGAGAGTTGTTTTGTTTTGTATCAAATGGAAGGTAGTTAGTATGGTTTACAGTTCTTTGGTTAGTAGCTCTATTTTGCTGCCAATATTACCACATTTGGTTATGTTTTGGAACTGCTTAGGCTCATCTGTTGCCTCTGTTGTCTTGGAGTGGAGCTATGGATATGTTGCACAAGTTCTTAGTTGTAGGTAAACATTTCATCATAAATGTGTCATTTCCTAAAAATTTCCCAGGTTTATCAGTGAGACTGCTTCAGCCAGATGTTTTTTTCATTTAATATTCATGCAAAAGAGACCCAGGAGACTGGAACCCCTCCCTTGGCATAGAGGAGGCTCCATCCAGCTAAAATCCAGGACCTCTTTGTGTGCAGTGCAGAGGGCCCCTGGTTTCAGGTTGAAAGGCATCCCTTTGCCTATGATGGGTAGGAACCTTTCTGGCTACTTGACTTTGGGGCCCCTCAGGCAAGGGGCATCATTATCAGGAGCCCTTTGTACTAGAGGGCTCCTTTCCAGCTAAGCCTATTGTGCTAGCTCAGGAGTCCTGCTGGCATGTGAAGGAGGCACTGTTTGGCCTGCAAAGGGCCCCTACTGGCTTGCAGAAGGCCCCTACTCTCCAGTGGAGGTTGACATGTTCACAGTCCTGGGCCAGCCTGTAAAAAGGTCCTCTGTCACAACTCCACTTCAGATGGTCCCCCACAGACCTGTAGAGGGGCCCTACAAAGAGGCCATATGCCAGTTCATAATTCCCTGCTGGCTTGTAGAGGGGCCCCTGCCAGCCTGTGAACACACTTGTGGATATGTAGGTGGGCCCCTGCCAGCAACAGAGTGGCTAGTAATTGGTGGTTTAAGGGCCCATGGCATTCTGGGAAATGTTCCCCCACCTGGCAATATGGGGCCCCTTTTCTTCCTAGAGTAACATCCTCTAGCTAAACTGCACAGGCTCCTTTTACAAGATATTATGTTAATCTTTGCAGCCAAGGGGCCCTTGATGATTTGTAAGCAAGGCTGTAAATAGCTTGAGCTCATGCTAGAGGCCATGATATCCAGAACCATTTCAATATATATATATATATATATATATGTATGTATATATATAGCAAATATATATAACCATATATATATATATATATATATATATATATATATATATATTCATACATATCTATATATATGAATAAATATAGATATGGTTATTGTTTTCTGGTTGCAAAACAAACACAGTGCATGCTGCCAAATGAGGAAACCCCCGGAGTAGGAGCCGAAGGTTTACCCCCCCCCCCTGAGGAAAATCTTGGGTGTTGTGGTGCTGATGCAGAATTGCCCTAGAGGCTACCTGGTTGCTTGTAAGCAGTGTAATTAATGACTAGGAATGTTTATTATATATACACATGACTAGGTGTTAACTAACTCATTTCATTCCAGAATGAGAGGGTCAAGCACATGCTGTGCCAGGCTCGTTATGGGAAGCTAAGCCTGACGGACCCAGTGATGGCCCTCCAGAGGGACAGTACCAGCGCCAAACACCAGATGGTGGGTCAGCTACCGGACACTTGGAGGCCCAGACTGACCATTGGGAAACTGGTGTCGAAGAAACTGGTGTCGAAGTGCCATGGCATTTTGAACCATCCCCATGTCTTTTGTTCATAAAGATTTTGTGATACGTGAGAATGAGCTGACTGCCACAGATTCGTTCCGTGCCCCTTTGCCGCTTCTGCAGTAGGCTGCAGGGGTGGGGCAGCCAGGGGACACCACCCAGCTGTTGCACGCTGCTGTTGTCCGACAGGTGGACGAGGCGCTGATCCGCTCGATGGCTGACAATCAGATGGCCTCGCTGGAGAACCTTATCCTGGCGCAGCGGACCGCCCAGGTGAAGATGGCCCAGTACCTGCGAGACGCCGAGGCGCGTCACGCCAAGGTGCGTCCTCTCGGCCATGCCATCCCCGGTCCGGGGATGCTGAGCCGGTCTCCCGGGCCCTCATCCCTCGTCCGGAGGCATCGCGCTGGTCTCCCAACCTTGCACCGCTGGGCCGGTGTCACTGCCGCTCTGTGGTCCTCAGAACTTGGCCGTCTAGGCCGGGTGAAGTTTTTTTGCGTTTGTTTTTTTTTTTTGCTTTTGATTCTGTTTTTTTTTCGCTTTTGATAAAACCTGTAAAATGTGTTTTCTTTTGCCCCACTATGTCATTGTTATAATGAGCTTTGAGTACGTACTTCGTGACGGGTGTTTTTTTGTTTGTGTTGGAGTTACTTCTCTAGCCGGGACATAGTATGCACACAAAGGTCTCCGTTGAAGGACGTCGTAACTGCTTTTGCTGATATGTGTTGTAAGCCAAACAGTATGTAGCAGAGTGGTGTTTTGAATGTCACTCGTGACAAACGGGAACCATTGTTTTTAGGCGGTACAGGAGTTGGAGGAAGAGAAGGCCAAGCACGCGCACGACACTGCCCAGGGAGATGACGTCACGTATGCCCTGGAGAAGGAGCGAACGAGACTCAAGCAGGAGCTGGAGACGGAGCGGCAGTCCAAAAAGAAGGTTCGGACCAATGTGGATGTGGTGTTTTGTATACCATCTCATATGCCGCCCTCTCCCACGGTTCATTGTCTTTGTGTACGTTTGTTAAATTGGAGCGTGCAGTCTTCGCTGTCATTGGTTTGGGCATCACAGTTCAGATACGAACATGAAATGTCCCCGCAGAAAGGCCCGGCATGCCGGGAATGCCTTGCTTAGATTTGTTTCGGGGTTCGTTCGAACAGTTCCGTGTCCGCTTTTCCTTTTTCGTCGCTCGCTACATCCACCCATTGACATTGACAAGATACTAAGTCATTTTGTTAGTTATTGGTTTTCGTTGTTGTCAGCGGTGAGGCAGACGGCGCCGCTGAGTCCATAATAACGTATTTACAGTTGGAGAAAGAGCTGAAGAAGATGAGCGAAACGCTGGAAGAGGAGCGAAACCGGCAAAAACACATGGTGCTGCTGCTGCTTGCGGAGAGGAAGAAGATCATTACTAAATACATCGAGGAGCGGAAGCGGTCAGAGGACCTTAACTCAGGTACTGGCGACGACTGTCGTTGCCCTCAGGCAGTGGCGTTCAAGAGATCCAACCATTCCCTGCCGCACCTCGCCGGAAACATTCCTTTCCGTGACCGTCGGTCGCCGCGGGGTCGGCTCCTTCGACAGCCCGGACCGGCGGCGCCGTCGGGGCCGGACCGGGTCGGCCGGCCTCGGCCACAGGTGCGAACGGCCGCCGTCGGTCGCCGCAGCTGTGGCCGCCGCCATCCGTTCGCGTGCCACTTGCCGGCGCGTCCGCGCCGCGCGTGAGGTCGCGCCGCGCCCGGCCGGCCGGCCGGCGCGCCGTTTTTCCGGAGCCGTCTGCGCGCGGCGCCCGGTCTGCCTGGGTCGGGCGGCGGGCTGAGCTGTGTTTGGGAGGGGACTGGCCGGCGGCCTGCCTCTGTCCGCGGGAGTAACGGTCTGTGGTGCCGCGAGGTGACACCAAGGCCCGGCCCGGCGGCAGCCGGTGGCGGGTTTGTTTGTTTTCTTTGTGCCTGCGGCAAGTTAGTAAATTGTCGAATGTAGTAAGGCCTGTCAAAGGCCGTCATTCAGAAGCGTGACGTTTCCAGTTCGGTAGACATCCGACCGTTGCGTTTTGGACAATGAAACAGGAATGCACGCCGGAATTGGCGTTCATTCCACTTTGCTTCGTCGTGGCAACGTCGAGCTGAACGTACCCGTCGTCCAGCGGTTTGTGGCGCGGTACTCTTTTGATGCAACGGTCAGTGGTTTGACGTAGGTCAGGGGTGACTAACGGTAAAAGGTCTGCACTATGTGAGCCAGCGCCATAGGCGCAGGTTCGCGTTATTCTGATGCGTCATCACATTAGACGACCATCGAACACAGCGAAAAGTGTTGGATTTTTTGCATACTGTCTGCGTTTTTTTTCGATTATTTAACTTGGTGCCGCAAAATGCGTCGGCTGCTCAACAGTTTGATACAAACGATTCTCCTTTAGGCGCATAATGCCTTTCGTTTCCGTTTTTCTTGGTGCCCCCAAATATACACGTAAGCGATGCCGATTAACTATAGACGATGCCAATAAACCAGGGAGAAACGCCAGGCACGAGCCTGGATATTTTTATCGTTAAGTCTTTCGATCTTGTGCCGGGCGTATCGCTCCTGAGCCAGACATAAGCCGCGCCCGGCTCGGGTCTCCAGATTAGCCGGGCGAGTTTCCACCGCTGCTGGTCGACTTGTCTCACTGCCGCCTGCAACGGAAAACCGGTTTCCCGGTACACTTCCTCCGACATGCCTGAAAATGGGAATTTTCCTGGCGGCGCGACGGGGGCGGCGAGAGCGGTCGCCGGGAATGTGTGCGGCCTCGTGACGTCCGAGCGGGACGGCGCGGGAACGGAGGCCGGCCGGCGGCGCGCCGCCGTGAGAGGCGGCGAAAGCGTCGCACGCCCTCGCCCTGTGATTTGCTGGGCTGACGGCGGATTGCGCGGTCGAGACGGCGTCGGCTCCAGTCGGCCGCGGTCGAGGCCGTACGCAGCCGCGCCAGACGGGAGGCGCGGGGCGTGGGAGCGCAGCGTGAAGTCGACAACGTTGCTCGTCACTGATGTTCTGAGTGGCGACCTTGTCGTCCGAGTGAAACCGGGACTGTTCTCACCATCATGGTGTTGGCGGTTGCCCTCAGTTGGTTGCAACAGGAAACGACGTGCGAAGCCGGAGTTAGACTTGACTTCTGAGTGGGAGGCGTTTGGCGAAATCTTTGTCCAGGAAGAGATTGTTGCCTTTCCCTCCATCCGATAAACGGTTCTCCAGCGCCAGTTCCCGGGACTGAGATGTCGTACGTGTGCCCGTGAGAGGTAGTAGATCGTTCGCCCGTTGTGTCGTGGGTGACGTGAACGCCCTTGTTTTGCGTATCCCCTCGTCAGGCGTTCTGGTGTCGCTCGCGTGTCCCCATGTTGTGTGAAGGTGGCTGTCATTAACATGTCGTCCACATTACGTAGAATCCTCCCCTACTTTAGGTGGAGGTTATCGCCCTACACCTTATGCGGAGTTGCCTGTCCGTGACTTGTTGCCCGCGTTTTGCGGAGTTGCCTGTATGTGACGCGTTCCTGGCCGAGTTTCCCCCTAATTGCGTAGAGAGTATTCCTCCACTTGAGGTAGATGTTATCGCCTCTGCACGTTGTGCGGAGTTGCCTGTCTCTGACGCGTTCCGGGCGTTGTGCGGAGTTGCCTGTGTGTGGCGTGTCCCTGGCCGAGTGGCGGCGGCCGTCGGTGCGCCGGCCGGCCGCACCGGTAAACAGACGCCGGCCGGGCGGCGCCAACACAAACAGAGCGGCCGCGGCCGGCCGGGATCGGTCGGAGCGGCCGCCACCGGCCGGCCGGCCTCAGCACCGGACCGTGCAGTCCAGGCCGCTTGTATGTTGACGTTGGGGCTGTGAGGTGACGTACTGTGAGTTCCGGGTGCGTGGCGGGAACTTGGCCGGCTTGGCAGGCTGGAAAGGATGGTTCTGCCGCGAATTTCGTGAGCGTTCCATGGCTAGGTGTGTTGGACTGGGCGGTGTCCGATCTTATGAGAGCCGGATAGGTGCAGTATTGTATCTTTATTTGATGGCGACCACAATGACATGGATTTTAGGTCCGGGCCATCCCAGCACGTACAGAGCAGAAACTAATCGTTCCACGTCACAACAGTCTTAGGGAGGCGTACGACATTGCACGTCCTCAGTAGTGTATAAAAATGACGTGCTGGCAGACTCCACGCCACTCAGATGATATTTCAGTCAGTACGTAAATCTGCTTATTGGGTGCGTTATTTCATGTTGAGAAATCAGTTTGTTGCGGGCGGGCGCACTGGAGCGAAAGCGTCGCTTTTGAGCTTCTTTCGTCTTTGCTATTTTTAGGTTGAAACCGCTTGCAATCGATTCTGCCTTGGTGGTTAACGGGACAGGAGTTGAAGGGCGTGGATTCATTCGGCGTTCCAGCGTGTTCGCCGTGTTAAGCTGCCTGCTGTTTTCGCAATATTCGAGCGGGACTGGCCTGTTCGGTGCTGTTCGTGTGACGACTGCTCCGTACCGTTCAGATCCTGTCGGAGGAGAAGGGTCGGGCGGAGAACATGGCCGAGGGCCTGGAGGAGGAGTCCAAGAAGTCGCTGCAGATGGAGGCCGAACTGGAGCGGCACATGTCCGACTTCACCAACGAGCGGCAGCAGCTGAAGAACGCGCTGGCCAAGGAGGAGCGACGGTACGGCGCCGCGCCGGCCGCTGTCCGGCCGGGCCGTCGGCCGCAGCGGCCCTTGTCTCCGATGAACGGAGCCGCTCCCAATAGGTCCGCCTCTCAGCGGGCCGGCGGCCGAATACAGCGGACGGGCGGTGTTTGTCGCCCGCGGCCGGCCGTCTCCGCGGGCAGGCGCGAGTTTTTCCGCGGTCTCTGCTTTGTCAGTTTGCCATTTTTAGACCCGGTCGTGTGTTTTATGGCGACTGTTGGGGCTGTTTTGGTCGTTGCCAGGCGCCGTCGCGCGGTGTAATGCACTTGCTGACGCGACGCGTCCTTACTGGTGCGTCTTATCCGTGGGCCGGTTTTGATCGTGACTGAGCGAACGGCCTACAGGTACCAAGAGCTGGTGTCGGAACACGAGAAGCTGCAGCGGGAGTGTGACCGGCTCAAGAACCAGCTGTCAGAGGCGCACCAGGTGGCCATGTTCCAGGTGCGCGTTCAGCGGCGGCGGCGGCCGGCCGCCGGCGCCGCCAGTGCGGGCCGAAATCGAGGGCCATGCCGGGATTAGGCTGGACGGTGGTCGGCAGGACCGGTCGGAGTGTAGTTCGGCCGTGCGGCGTGGCGCTATTTGTGGTCTGGATGTGGTTTCTGCTCTTTTGGTATTGTGGGTGGAACTTTAAGTGATATGAGTCTTGTGGGTTTTCTGAGAACGTAATGCTGTGATAAGATGGATAGCGATGATTAGGAGTTGCCTCTTTCTCTCCAAGAAAAAATTGTGGACCACGTATCAAGGGACATCGAAGCAACAGCGTGTGCGTGCCATTCTTCCACCAGCTCGTGCATGATAGGTTTTATGTAGACCGGTGATTCGATTTGTCTCGGAAGCTGCCAGTCCCGGGTGTGACGTCATCTGACGTGGCCGTGTGTTGCCAGGCGAACTCGATGGCGGGCGGCGCGTCCGCGCGGTACGCCGCCGCGGGCGGTAGCGGGCCCACCTCACCCCGGCCGGGCGGACCGGCCACACTGCCGCCCCAGCTGCCCAGCAAGCCGGCCACCGGCGCCGGCGTCCGGCCCGTCACCGGCGCAGGTCAGCCCGCCGACCGGCCGGCCGGCACAGCAGGGAAGAGGCAGGGTGTGGACCGCAGGGACGGGCGGCAGGGTCAGCGCGGCCACGACAGCAGGGCAGGGGCTGGACCGCAGGGAGGGGCGGCAGGCAGGGGCTGGACCGCAGGGACGGGCGGCAGGGTCTGCAACGCAGGGAGGGGCGTTAGGGTCAGCACGGCTGGGCTGGCACAGGAGCGCAGGTTTACACGGGGCTAGAACAGGAAAACAGAGTCCAGTCCTCCGGTCAGGACTCTGAAGAGTAACGTAGCAAAGACGTCTAGTGAGGTGTCATGGATGTGGGAGAAGTTAATGGAACGGGACGTTTACGGGCCAGAAATGCCCAGTTGCACGATTTGTCACGTTCTGGACATCTCGCGGGATGAATTTGGCCGCGTTGGTCGGGACCATCGGATGCAGGCAGAAGGTCCCGAACACTTAACATAGCGGGCGCGATGAGCCCCGGTAACGGTTGACTGCGGGACCTGTGTGATTTGGTGCTGGTCAGGCGCGTATTTCGTGACAAGCCAGCAGAACGTGGAGCGGTCAGAGTATTGCCTTAGTTGGATGGGACTGCTGTGGGACAGGCCGTGCTCGTTTGATATCGTGGGATCGTTCTGGAATCAACAGGTTCTTTAGTTATGGTTTTTGTTCTATGTACGGATACATTTGGCCATTTCTGCGTGTTAAAGAGTTGCACCGTTCACTGGTTGGAGCCGCGTCAGACAGTTCGTTGAGACCGTGTGTTTGTCGTCTGCTGCCGGTCGTCGGTGTGCCGTGGTGTGTGTCGGCGCCCATGACGGCCGTGAGGCGGTCTCTCGGCTGACTCGGTGTGCCGGTGCGCGGCAGCCGCCACCCTGACGCCGCCCAAGGTGGGCATCCGGCGAGCCGTGTCCCCAGCGGGCGGCCCGCCCGGCGACGACCTGACCGCCATGACGGCCAACATCACCAAGGCCGTCCAGCCGACGGCCACCGTCTCCAGCATACCGGTGTCGGCGCCCAGTGAGTGTGGCCCCGGGCCGTGACTGTGACAGGTCCCACTCGCGGCCGTAGGGTGTGGCTTACCGATGTCCGCCCTCACCGGGTAGATAGACTTGAACTGTCGTGGTTAGCAGTCGTGTGGTCATTGCACTCTCGTATTCGTCGTTTTTGTAATCCACGTTTTGGGCACGTGTCTTTCGTTTATATGTGATTGTCGTCTTAGTCAGCGGAACCGGCTGTACCTTTACCCTGCACTGTACAAGGTGGTTTTCCGTTTTTACAGTAATTCCGTTCAATTGTGGTAATGTGTATCACTTTGAGTACTTGTGCTGGTGGCGGGTCCGTCTTTGTCCCGTTCTGACCCTGTCGCTGCCCCGCCGCAGTGACGGGCATGGCGTACGGCGTACAGCCTGGCGCCGCCCTCCGCAACGTCCAGTACGGCGTGGCCGCGCCGCCGCCGCCGCCGCCGCCGGTCGCCAGGTAAGCGCCCGCCCGACCCGGAGCCGCCAGTGGTCCCGCGGCCGGGCAGCGTGATGGGGTGTGTCCTCTACGGTACGCGGGTCGTGGCGCGGCCGCCGTGTGTGTTGGGGTGCGGGTGGACGTGCCGGCTGGTCAGTGAGTGGTGCGTGTGTCGGCTGTGGTTGCTGTGTTGGGTCGCTGCTCGTCAGCTGTGTTCGGACTCGTCCGTGACCGTGCGCCGCCGCCCGCAGCGCGGCTTCGCCGCCGGTGGCCGAGGCGGCGGCGGCGGCGCGCGCCGGCCAGCCGCAGGTGGTGCGCGTCACGCCGCGCGTCTCCGTCACGGCCTCGCCCGGCACCAAGGTGCTGAGCAGCAGCCAGCCGGGCAAGGTGCTGTTCCACGTGACGACGCCGGCCGGGCCGCCGGCCAACGGCGCGCCGCCGCCGGCCGTGGCCAAGAAGCCACCGTTGGGCCGCGGCGTGCCGCCGCCCGTGCCGCCCAACAAGCCGGCCGTGCCGCCCAACAAGCCGCTGGCGGCCGGCGCCAAGCCGGGCGGCCTGTCGCGCGCCGAGCCGGCCGCCCAGGTGGGTGGGGGCCCGGCCCCGGCCGCGGCGCCCAGCATGGCCGAGCCGCTCGGACCCGAGCTGGCCAATTTCCAGCAGATGCTCGTCAGCATGGCAGGTATGCACCCGAGAACGCCGCCGCCCTCTGCTCGTGGCCCAGCCGCCCCGCCCGCCCCGGTCCCCGCCTTTACTTCGGGCGTGTCAGCGTCCTCGGTGCTTTCGTCAGTCTTCCGCTGCCACGCCCTGCCTGAGCACCTTCCACCGCTACCAGGGGACACATTACAACTGAGCACTTGGAAAGACACCATATAGCCGAGCGGCTGGGGCGTCCTTTTAATCCAGTAATGAACTGTAATGCCGGCCATTTACCTTGCTTCTGGTCCGCGTACCCGGGGAATCTTAATCGTTTAGTTTGACTCGGATTTTCGGAAGGAACAAATTTGTCCCATAACATGCTACCAGCTGCATAATGGAATATCCCATTTCCACCATTGCGCTTTCTGTGTATGCAATCTTGTTTGTGCCTGAAGGCCGTGTTCCACCTTAAACACTGATGTTGAGCTGAGATGGCCAAGTTATAGCCTGTAGTCTGAAGTGTAGAGTGAAGCTGATTTCTTATATACATTATATGCCATAATTCCACATACAAAGTTTCAGAGATGTCACACGGGTTTCTGCTGTGTGCTATTCAGTGTCCGACTTTCGGCAGTTGTGTGATGCCACGAGCGAGTGCAGGCCAGTGAACATGTGGGGAAGGCCCGTATCGCGTGAAATCGGCGGGTCGCTACAGAGATGGTTTTTAATTCGTGACACTTGTTGATGCTTTTAGACGTTTTTCAGAAAAGCGAGTTCTGAGAACGTAATCAGCGATACTTGCAGACCAACGAAGTCCGTTTATGAAGTGTATGAAAGTGGAACATTCTTTAAGAAATCGCGCAAAATTCGACAATTTAATTTTTACGTCGACGTCTACGCAAAGCCAACCTGCTAACCATGTTATTGTTATTATTTACGGTTCCCGCTGACCTGTGTGCACTACTTTTTTAAAGAAACGTTTTACCGTTCTCTCATAATGATCCCTTCGCGTAGTCTGGCAATAGAACATTCGAAATGTTTTGGTTCCACATTCGTGGGAAACGTCTTTTCTGGTGCACCTAAAGAAGTCGTCTGTCTAAAATGTTCTCCCCTGTTGGTCACCCTTTGTTCGACTCCTCGGGGCGGCTGACTGTTCTCTCCGGTTGTGAGCGAGGTCTGGAGCTGAACACTGCGTTGCCGTTGTGTCACTGTAGTGGCGCACGTGTGTTGGGCGGGGCGCCGCGCCGGACCGTCTCTGTGGCCGCATGGTGGTGGGTCGCTCCTGCCGGTCCCGTCGGACCGTCTCTGTACGGGCCCGGTGGTGGGTGGCTGCTGCTGCTGCTGCTGGGCTGCGCGCGGTGACGGAGCACGCCGCACCTGTTTTAGAGCTGACCGGCCGACGGCGCTGCGACCAGTAGCGGCCCTTCTGCCGGCGCACGCGCAAGTAGGGTCCGCTTTGTGGTGCACACGCGTGCGCGCGCTCCTTGCATGCTGCATGTTGCACGCTGTGTGCGATAGCCGGTCGCGGCGCGCGTGCGTTCGGCTGCGCCGATGCTGCACAGGCGGTGCGCGGGCCGGGCGGTTTCGGTCTTGTGCGGTCTTCCGGCCGTCAGGCTGGCTATGGGGGCTCTGAGATGGCGTGCAGAGTCCGCGGCGTCGGAGACTCTTCTATGGAACCCGTCCGGTCACTGTCGCCCGCGACTGGTCCCGTCCTCTTCCCGTGCGTTGCCCGGCTTCTGGGCTCTCCCGTCCTATCCGGTCGTCCCGTCCTCCTCTGCTCTCCTGTCCTCACCGGTCGTGTCGTTCTCTCCACCCGTCGTCTCGTGCTCTTCTGCCATCCCGTTCTTCTCTGCTGCCGTTCCGTCCTCTTCCGTCGTCGTATTCTCTCCCGACGTCCTCACCGCACCAGACGCCTGTCGCAGCATTCGTTTGGGCGAATTAACACCGTCGTTCCAAGAGACGAACATCGTCCTTCCCGGTCTCCCCCTCCCCTTTCTCCCAGTGATCCTTTTGGACGCCATGTGACCTCGTAGTCGGTTCGCCCGTAAGCCCCAATAATCAAGCAATCAACCCAGCTATGACCTCCCCGGCTCCGGCACCTCACTGTAGGCCCCTGAGCTGGACTCGGCTGTCCAGCCGATCGTAAGTTTTCCGATTCTTGTGGTAGAAGGCGTCTTGGTGCGAAATTTGCTCCGTTCTCAGTTTCAACCAGAGGTGTAAATACGGTTTTTGCGGCTCGCTAACAGCTATGTTAATCGGCGTCATTCCTTAGTTGTTTGAACGAGTTTCGTTTGTGACTAGTGGATTGTGCGCTCATTTGTAGCCCTAACCGGACTGGCATTAGCCAGTTGTAGGCTAACCTGGCCTTGTCATCTAACATGGTTTGCAGTTGCCACTAACTCCGTCTGCGGTATCACTAACGCCTCACTGTCGGTCTGTGCTCTGTGCCCTGATGATTGCTGAGACCTTGGTGCCCGTGGTGGTCACTGTGAGCGTGCAACCGTGTGGCTTTGGGGCGTGTGAGGCGTGATATGTGACCTTGTGGCGGTGTGACGTGTGACCGTGTGACGTTGTGCCGTGTGTGCCGGCTGTGCCGCAGCCGCCGCTGACCACCGTTCCTGCGCCGCCAGGTACCGCAGAGCTAGAGCCTCCGCCCCCTCCGCTGCCCACGTGTCCGCCCCCCGCCCGCACCCCGTCACCGCCGCCCGCGTCCCCGCCTCTGTACCCCGCCCACCCGCCGCCGCCACCGCCGCCCCCGCCCCCGCCCCCGCCCCCACCAGAGGCCGGCCGTCAGTCGCCTGTGGCCTCGGACGACGCACCGGCGCCATCTAGTCAGTAAGTGTACGTATGTTCCACTCCGCACCCTTGGCCGCGCTGTCTCACGCTGAGCCCGCACGATCTCTCCGCTCTCTTCTCGATCTCTCTCTCTCTCCGGATTTCTTGAAGGTCGCTCGTCTGGTCTTCTGCCTTGAAGCCTGGCTAACAGTGGACGTGGGGTTTGATGGCGGACGCTGGATTTGCTGTTGTGGTGTGGGTCTTTGGTCTCGTTACATGAGCTTATTTTCTTCATGTTGCGGCTACGGTCAGTTCATCGGTTACCGACTTTTTTTTTAGCGTTACCCGGTCTGTACGTCGTGTGGTCTTCGGCTGATGTGCTAATTGGGTTTCCATCGCTCCATTCCGCGCATTTCGACGTCTTGCGTAGTTCAGGGCGACCGGCAGGATGTGCTGTTCAGCAGCCTCGTCTTGACGTTTACCAGACGACAACAACATTCATTTTTTACTTTTCATGCTTGTCCAAGTGCGCTTCTTAGTGTTCACAGTACGAGCTGGGTGATCTTGGATGTGAGATTGCTTTGGTTTTGGTGGTCTGTTACACTCCACGTCACGTAAAATTTACAGAAGCCTGTCGTCCGGGTACCAGCTGCGGAATCTTAAATTCTGTACTCAGCGTGCCTGCTAGAGGGAAGGTTTCTTGTAAGGGATGTGCTGTAAGTGAGAAGCCTCGGCAGTACAACCCACACATACACGTGTATCACAAGACCGTGATATACGTGTTTTGGGCGAAGTGTCTTTCCCATCGATACTGGACGTACTATGTCTCCGGTCGATTGTAATGGCTTTCGGCAGTGGTTGAAGGATGTAGAAGCAGTTTCCGTGCTTGTCAGATAGCTTATTTGATTAATAGGTGTGGTATGACAAACTTTGGGCGGATGTCCGCCGAACTTACTCCATCGCTTGGGGAAGCCTCTCCACTGAGCGTACCAGACAGTTTGATATAAGTTTGATATAAGGGCGTCTTGCGTTAATGAGATTATAGCCAGCTGAATATGGCCAACAATACCTGAAACTGCACCTCGGTATCTCGATGCATGACCTGTTCGTTGTCAAATGATCTCCTGCGTGTGTTTTGTGAGGGCCGTACAAATATTTAGGCGCTTGAGACCGGAACTACTCTCCATCTTTTGCTATTTTTCCCGAGGCTTCATTGATGCTATAGGAAGTTTCTATCGCTTGCACGCTGCTGATGCACCGCTTGCTGCATTAATGTGATTTTGCGTGTGTAAGTGCACGAATTACGGGCGTCTTCCCGAGCCCTGACGGTAACTGTGTGCGATGAGAAGGCGGGTCATACGTCACCACTGACTCGTCCAGCACGGGTCGGCCGCCGCCCGGCCCGGCCCGGCCCGGCCCTGGGGTCAGACGGCGCCGCGCCGATGACTCGGCGGCTCAGCCGTCTGTCGTGCCGTCTGTCCGCGCTGCCGCCCCACTGGAGCGGCGCCGGCCGGCGGCCGTGTGGCGGGACGCCGACTGCTGGTCCGACGGCCCCGGGCCCGGGCTCGGCCCGGCCGGCAGCTTCCCATCGGCATTCCGCCCGCCTCCATCGGGGCGGGTCCGGTCCACTGCCGACACCGCTCGATGGCAGAAGGGGGTGACGGATAGCCCGGGGGAGCGCTGTGCCAGGGCATGCGAGGGCGTCATGAGGGCTCGAGTACCGCGCCAGGATGGAGCTGGCAGGCGCCGTACTAAGCAGACGGTGGGACTGACGGTCGTGGGACTGACCGGGTGATGGAACTTATGGGGCGGTTGGACTGGGGGACTGCGGGTTTTGGGATTTTGGGATTGCGTACGGTGGGACCGACGGCTCGGTGCCCGATGGGACTGGCCGGGTGGTGGGACTGAGGTCGGTGAGACTGACGGCTCGGCGTCCGATGGGACTGGCCGGGTGGTGGGACTGAGGTCGGTGAGACTGACGGCTCGTTGGGACTGACGGGTCGACGTCCGAAGTGACTGGCCGGGTGGTTGGACTGCGGTCGGTGAGACTGACGGCTCGGCGCCCGATGGGACTGGCCGGGTGGTTGGACTGCGGTCGGTGAGACTGACGGCTCGGTGCCCGATGGGACTGGCCGGGTGGTGGGACTGCGGCCGGTGGGACTGACGGGTCGACGCCCGGTGCGGCAGGGCGTCCGCCGGCCGGCCGTCCCCGGACTGTGATAGGGCGGCCGGCGCCGCCGCCGTCCGGCCAGACGTCTCGCCGCTGATGGTCGCCATCATCCGCACCGACGAGGAGGAGGTGCGCCGCCTGCTGGAGAGCTCGCCCGACCTCACCGAGAGGACACAGGTCAGTCGGCCGACCGCGCAGCCGGCCCGGTCGCCGAGTCGTGGCCGGGGGTCGTCTGAAGCGAGGGTCGGACAGCGAGGGGCGAGAGATGTTGGACGGTCGCTACCGTTACGACGTGGCCAGCTTTTCAAATGCTTGCCAACCGAGGGGCTCCACGGAATAGAACCTGTGGGATGTCGGGAGTAGAGCGGTGTGGCGGACGCACGTACTTACCTCCGCCAGCGCGATATGCACAGTGGCGGATTCCGTTGTTAGGGGATGGACGAGACCGGGGAATGCTCCGTGCTGAGCGGGGGCGCGTCACGCGGTCCGTGTCTGCGACCCTGCGGCCTGTGCCTGAGGCCGGGCGTCCGTGACCGGGTGTGTTCCGCCCCGCAGGACGGCAACAGCCTGTTCCACCTGGCGGCGTCCGTCGGCTCGGCCGGCTGCCTGCGTCTGCTGCTGCAGAAGTGGCAGATGGTCTACATGACCACCGACATGATTCCGGTCCTCACCGAAGGTGGGTGGCGCCGCCGGGGCCGGCGCGAGCGATGACTGGCGCTGGCTGGCTCCGCCCTCATCGGGGCGTCAGCTGCTGGGCGGAGACTGTGTGGTACGAGTGGCAGCCCATTAGTTCTCTGCGGTGTTGAGAAGGACTGGGACAAACTTTTTTGGGAGGTGCCCTGCGAAGATATGCGGGTGATCCGAAAGTTTGTGACCCTCCATCACACAGTCAGCCGCACAGATATTTGTATAGCTACTCCACACTGTTGAACCTGTAAGGACTGTTGGTGGTTATTACTGCAGGAACAAAGTATTGCTCTCATACATCAGTCAGTGAAATCAGGGACGCAGTTCCTAAAACAAGAGCGGTCGGTTCTTGTGCAAGATGATGCTCGAGCTCACATGGTGAAGGACACATTGTAGGTCTTGACGGACAGCAAGGTGAAGGTGTGGATTGACTGGCCCGGTGGTCTGCCAGATTTGAATGCTGTAGAGCATGTGCGTGCGTAGTCGAAGGACGCAGTATATAAGCAGCCCGGCCATCAAAACAGGGAACAACTGATCTCCCGTGTCGGGGACCAGTGGGACAGTTTGACCTGGGAGTACATCGAGGGCCACCCCGTAGTAACCCAGAAACCATGGCTTATCGCGGCCCAAAAGGACGTAACCCTTAGTGTAGTTCATTCAACACCGGATTAAGGGGAAGCTTCGGTACTGCAGAGTTTGAACCTGCACACTTAAATGTTTTTTTATTGTGTGATGAGGTCGCGAAAGGCATGGTGTCAAAAGCTAACCAAGCGGCAGTATTGTCTTCCTTTGATAAGGCAAAAGACCACTGTTCCTTGAATGCGTCTCCCACATTGGTCGGATCGGAGACGCGCACAAGTTTACCGGCCAGTTGTCACCTGTTTTTCGTCGCAGTCTGTTTAGTCATCACTGTTTGTCGGCGAAGCTGAGGGTCCCTGACCCCGGCCGGCTGTTTAATGTCGGCTGATTGTTCTGCGCTCGATCGGCTCCGCCCGGATTTTTTCTGTTATTCTGTACACTTGCGCCGACCTCTGGCCGTCCGGGCGGCGGTCGGCTGCGCGCGCCGCCTATGTCCGGCCCGGCGGCCAGTGTCTGCGGCCCGGCCAGTGTCCGCCCGGCGTCCCGCCATGCCGCCGCGTCTGCTGCTGCCGCTGCTGCTGCTGCTGCTGGGCCGGGCGGCCGGCCTGGCCGCCGACGCCGAGTCGGAGCGGCCGCGCGTCCGGCTGGCGCAGGGCGAGCTGCTGGGCCGGACAGAGACGAGCGCCGCCGGCCGGCCGTACCTGGCCTTCCTGGGCGTGCCGTACGCCCGGCCGCCGGTCGGCTCGCTGCGGTTCCGGCGACCCGAGCCGGCCGCGCCCTGGAACGGCACGCTGGACGCCGGCCGGCCGGCGCCGCCCTGCGCCCAGCTGTACGTGGGCAAGCTGCGCGGAGCCGAGGACTGCCTGTACGCCAACGTATACACGCCGGCGCTGCCGGGCTGGTTCACGTGGGCGCGGGACGTGGTGGTGGTCGTGCCGGGCGGCGCGTTCAACTTCGGCTCGGCCGGCCCGGACCAGCTGGGCGCCGGCCTCCTGGTCGACGAGGACCTGGTGGTGATCACCTTCAACTACCGCGTCGGCCCGCTCGGCTTCCTCAGCACCGAGGACGAGCAGGCGTCCGGCAACTACGGCCTCTACGACCAGCTGGCGGCGCTGCGCTGGGTGCGCGACAACGTGGCGGCGTTCGGCGGCGCGCCGGACCGCGTGACGCTGATGGGCGAGAGTGCCGGCGGCGCGTCCGTGCACCTGCACATGCTGTCGCCGCTGTCGCGCGGCCTGTTTCGGCACGCCATCTCGCAGTCGGCGGCGGCGCTCTCGTTCTGGGCGGTGGACGGCGGCCATCGGCGGCAGGCAGAGCGGCACGCGGCCGCGCTCGGCTGCCCGACGGCCGACTCGCGCCGCCTGGTCGAGTGCCTGCGCGCGGCGCCCGTGCGCCGCCTGATCGACACCCTGGAGCCGATGTTCCGGCAGTGGTCCGTGTACCCGCTCATGTTCGCGTACCGGCCGCGCGTGGAGCGCGACGTGCCGGAGGCGTTCCTGCCGGACCGGCCGCGCGCCCTGCTGCAGGCCGGCCGCGCCGCCGACGTGCCCTGGCTGGTCGGCGTCAACAGCGACGAGGGCGGCACGTTCGGCTGCTTCAGCCTGGCCAACGCGTCGGCGCTGGAGACGCTGCGGCGGCAGCCGGACACGACCGGCCCCGTCTGGCTGGGCTTGGAGCGGGCCGCCGACCCGGCCGAGGTGTACCGCCGCGTGCGCCGCTTCTATTTCGGCCGCCAGCGGCCCGGCCTCACCACGGCGGCCGCCTTCGTGCGCGCCGAGGGCGACCGCTACTTCGTGACGGGCGTGGACGCGTCGGTGCGGCTGCAGGCGCGCCGCTCCGCCGCGCCCGTCTTCAAGTACGTGCTGGAGCAGGTGCCGACCGTGGCTTTTCCGGCCGTGCTTGCCGAGCGGTTCAACAACAGCGAGCTGCCGTACTTCCCGTGGGGTCTGTCGCATAAGGACGAGCTGCGATTCCTGTTCACCGGCACGGTGTTCCCGGAGAGCGAGCGGGACCGCCGCTTCGCGCGCGTGCTCACGAACATCTGGGCGACGTTCGTCAAGACGGGTCAGCCGTACACGACCCTGATGGAGATGCCCGCCTGGGAACCGTACTCGGAGGAGGACGACAACCACCTGCGGCTGTCGGAGCGGCCGGCGGTCGGCAGCGGCGCCTTCCGCGAGCGGCTCCGGTTCTGGCAGAGTCTGCCCATCGACGAGGGCTGGCGGCTGGAACGCCGCGGCGATGACGGCGACGACGACGGCCGGGAGGAGCTGTAGAGGCGTCGCGACGGACCCGCCGTCTGGCTGGTCCGACGCGGGTGCTTTCTCCCGTTCGGCGTCATCGGCTGGCCCGTGGCGGGCTGCGCTCTTCCGTTCAGGGTAGATGCCAGACGGAGAAGGGATCTGTAGGGCGCGCCAGTTCTGCCGGCCGTTTCGAGTCCTGGCAGACTGGCGTCCAGGGAGGCTGATGAAGATTGAGTGAGGTAGAAGATTGAATGTTTCAGCTGTCATAAGCAGTCTACGAGATGGCCGAAATATTAATGACGCGAGGAGTGTGGCGTCGGGAATCAATTATTGAGCCGAGGGGGCTATTTGATCGCTACTGAAAGCGCGCATTGTGTACGGCAAACGATGCATTCCTGTCATACGGATGACAGGGTGACATAGTTGTTACGATACACTGGTTTTCGACCTTCGCCTTGTGAGCCTTTTTCATCGCGTCTGTTTGCGGTAAATGCATTAGGTTAGGATTGAATGTGCCAGTGAGCGTTGTCTTTAATCACGTGAGCCGTGCCATAAACGTGGTATACGCTGCGTTCATGTGGACCTGAGTGCTGTTTTGGAGACAATACAAAACCATGCTGCATTCTTTGTGGTGCCTTTCATTATTGCATCGCATTATAATCCATGAGCCTCAGGCCTTAAAAACTGAAACGTATGGTGTGTTTTCTGAGGCATGTCTTGAACAGGCTCCCGGATTATGTGTCGGTATCCTAATGAACCCCTCTGACGTGGCCCCCGGTCTCCACTGTGGACCCCTCTGACCTGTTTGCGAGTCTGTTCAGTGAACCCTCTGACCCATATGCCGGTATCCCCCTCCCCAATGAACCCCTCTGACCTGTCCTTCGGTCTCCCCAGTGAACCCGTCTGACCTCTGTCGGCGTCACGTGTGAACCTCGCTGACCTGTCTGTCGTTTTCTTCAGTGAACCCCTCTGACGTGTCTGCCGATCTCCCCAGTGAACCACTCGGGCAGCACGGTGCTGCACCTGGCCGCGCTGCGCGTCTCGGACCAGCACCTGCGCACCCTGGTCGACTACTGCCCCCAGCTGAAGATGGCGCTGCGCAATCAGCTGGCTACCAACCTGCGCCAGCTGGCCAGCCCCGAGTGTCTGCTCTACCTGGACAGCCTCGGTACGTACCAGCCGCCTTCTCCGGGGCGGCGGTCGAGATGGTGCCTGTCTCAAACACTCACTGTGTGGAACTCAGACCTTTCCTCCGAATCCATGTTGCGTCCACTTTGCACTGAGCCTGAGATGGATTTTTACAGGAACCATGTGGATGGAGTCCAAAGCAGCGGGAAATGCATTTTTTTTCATTGTCGAAAGTTGTATGTTTACTAAAAGCTCTGTAGAATATTTCGCATTAACAGCACGATGATTGCCACCTCGTGCTTGTGACAGGTGACAGTCAGGAGCGCGTGTGCACCGTCTACATCGCGTGCCAGCTGACGTCGACGCGTCACGTGATCGGCCAGGTCAAGGTCGGCGCCTCGGCCAACTGGCAGTGGCTGACGCAGTCGCTCTTCAACCTGTTCATCCGACACCTGCAGGCTCTGCATAGGTGGGCGACCGGGCGGCGCGGCTGGCGGGGCACTGCGTCGCCTCCCGCCTGCTGTGGTTTTGCCGACTCTGCTCTCTTGAGTGGTCTTGTGGTCTTTGAGAGGCTGGATGGCGATGGGCGGTTTGTGCGTAATCGTGCTTGAGAAGGTCATGTGCTTTATTTTGTTCAGTCCCAGAATATACGGTGTACAGCTCGTGTGATGCGGCGCGTGAGTTGATGGGAATAATTTGGCAAATAGCCCATTTTGCAATGTGAAGTATTTGTTTTATGTAACCAAAAGCGAACTGCATTGTTTTGTAAAGGGTTGTGGCAGCTCGGATGGTCTTTCGTTTGGTCACCGTAATGCTGATGCTACTCATATATCCGACCCGTTCCAACATCATATCGGGATATTTCTCTCGGGGATACGGGAGGCCAGCTGCCGGATATCGCCTCCATCCCGTGACTCAGCGACAGCCGTTTAACGCTTCTTCCGAATGCGTCCATGGAGCTCTTAATGGCGTACACGGCTAGCCGCGCCGCCGGGCCGCCGGCGGCCGCCGCTGACGCTCGCTCTCGGCCGGCGCGCAGGGCGTTTAGCGACGAGCGGGTGGTGGCGCTGACGCGGAAGGAGCGCAGCCGCTCGGACCCGTTCCCGGACCGGGGCCACTCGTCGGCGCTGGGCCTGACGCCGGACGCGGTCGACCTGTTCAGCGCCGGCGCGCACCGCTGGCGGCGGCCAGACCCGGGCACCGGCGGCCGTACGCCTCACCAGACCCTCTGCGAACAGCAAGCCGACCAGCTGCTGGTCTCGCTGCGGCCGGCCGAGGACGCGGCGTACGCCGCCCTCCTGCCGCTCGGCGTCATCAACAACTACGTCAGGCTGGTGGGTGCCGCGGCCGGGCGCGGGCTGGCCGACGGATGGCGACCCCCCGCCGGGTCTTCTCTGTTCACGGTTTGTCATGGGGTCATCAGACTTGCATTTTCCTGTTTCTGGTTTTGAATGCGACAGATGTAAGTCGTGGTTGATTGTCAATGTATCCGCGCTTTACCAATGTTCTTTTCACCTGGTCTCGTACACTTTCGCATCGTCACCTTCAGCGGTTCCCACCATTAGCCGTGAAATGCAGCCTGTCCGTGTCGCCGCCAGCTGGAGGGTCACCATGCGTTGGTGCTGGACGCGCCGGACGGCTGGGACCGCGAGCTGCTGGGTCGCGCCGTGCTGACGGCGCTGGCCGCCCAGCAGCCGGACCTGGCGCTGGTGCGGCTGGCGACCGGCGCCGAGCCACCGCCAGCCGACGGGCCGCCGGTGATCGCCCACCTGGAGCCGGCGTCCAGCTGCGCCGAGGCGGCGCGGCTGGCCGCCCTGCTGCCGGCCGGCTCGTTCCTGCTGGCGGCCGGCGCCGGCCTGGGGTCGGACGGCGGCCCGCTGCCGCTGCTGCAGCTGCGGCCGGACGCCGCGCCGCTGGCCGCCCTGCCCGGCCGCCAGCTGATGCGCCGCCTGCTGGCGGCCACCGGCGGCACACCGCCGCCGCCCGAGGATGCCGTGTTCCGCACGTGCCGCTGGGCGGCCGGCCTCAGCGGCCGCCTGCTCGCCGCCGCCGGCCGCCACCGGCTGACGCTGGCCGCGCCCGGCTCGCAGCAGTGGGCAGCGGCGCGGGTGGAGGCCGGCGAGCCGTGGCGGCTGATTCGCTGGGTGCAGCGGCTCTGGGAGACGGACGTGGTGCCGGCCGTGGCGCGCGCCGTGACCGAGCCGGCGCTGCTCGAGGAGACGCTCGTGCTGCTGCGGGAGGCAGCCGTCGCCGAGGATTGTCCGCTCAGCGGCGCAGGTCAGTCTTGGCAGGAAGGGAGAACAGGAAAGATTCTCTGCAGCTAGTGATAAGAGGGTCAGATTGCACGCTGCGAGGGTCGTGGCGTTTGTTGAATCATTCCACTGCAGTAAGCTGCGGTTTTTATTCGTCACGGTGTCATGCGTTGATACAGATTGCTGTTGCCGTTTCAGTTCCAAGTTTGTTTTGGTTAGGTCCTCCTGTGATGAACACACATACCTCTCGCTGATACGGTCTGGGCTGGGGTCGGACCGACCTTCACCGAAGCCTGCTTTCAGATCGGGACTACCTGTTGTCGTCGTTCGAGTGTCGACCGACGGAGGCGGCGGCGGAGGCGGCCCAGTCCGACCCGACCGGCTCGCCGGGCAAGCGGCCGCGCACGCCGCGCCACGCGCTACGCGGCCTCGGGCCCCTGCTCAAGAAGCTGCCGGCCTCGCCGCGCCACGCCAAGGACAGCTGATTGCCGGCGGCGTGCGCAGGCCGGCCGACAGCGGTGGAGTTTGAGGAACACTGGACGGTGCGCGGCGCGGGTTTTATTTATCGACGTGGTGAGCTCGCGGGATGGGACTCATTCGCCGGCCGGAGGCTCTCGCCGTCGTTGTGTAGTGTCTCCCTGTAGCTACGGTGGCGGTGTCTAGCGGTCGGGCGGCGGCCTGTAGTTTCGCGGGACGGCCACCAGGGCCGGAGCCGGCCCACGCCGCGGGGGCTGCGCGCGCGGCTAGTGCGGGCGCACGCGCGCGCTAAGTGACTGACTTACGTGGGTGTGCTACTCTTTCGGTGTGTGGTGTACAGGGTACCGCGACAGTGCGGGCCCGCTGTACCCTGAGAACGGACGAGGGCAGGCACGGAGCGGGTAACGGGCGGATCGACTGTGTATGCTATATTTTTTAACTGTAACGCGTACCTGACAGCGGCGACGAGGGCGGGGTACACGGTTTCCAGGCCGGGTTTGGTTCACGTATGGTCTGTTGAAGCGATCTGTTGTTTTGGAGGACGTGAATCGTCAGATTCGTTTATTTTTATTTTCTTTGCTAGTGCGAAGATTATGTTTGTGTAATTTATGACTCATTTCCACTTTTGATTGTATATGCTTTTCTAACATCAAAGTATTTTCTAGTCATTTGAGATATTAGCGTGTTTGGCGGCTGGCGTGGTGAAGAAGAGCTTGGCTCCGCCTGTCCTGTTCATGTGTAGATAAGCTGCATGCTCTCTTCGTCTCTCAGTCTTTGTATATACAGCCATACAATAAATGGAATAGTATTTTATTCATCATTTTGTGAAATACTCTTTGTCGCGCAGAATTGGGTAGGCAACGAATCATGCGACTGAACAAGGGACGTGGTCCCATCAGAACTGCTACCGTTGCGAAGGTGGAGAACGTCTGCTAGTCTGTACCCTGGTCCCGATCATTACAGGTTCATCTCGTGAGACAAGCAGTCGACGCCTGGTGGAAACTAACACCAGCGGTATGGATGGAATTGTAATAAAACAGGGTAACAGGTAAAAAAGGTGACAGGTGCATATGCACACGCATCCAGGCACATAGCCAAGGGGGCGATGGAGCCATGTCCCTTCCCCCTGAGCCAAACGGTCTGCACAAGATATTTAGCGATTTCGCGCGAATACGGAATAATGGTCATATATATAATGCAAAACTAAACATACATTTTTCCTCAACGTTAAATGAGGGCAATGACATGAAACTGCTCCTTTTCCTATAACTTTCGTAATATGCCAGTGGCAAATAGCAAAATGTGACATTTGCCCCCCCCCCCCCCCCCAAAGGAAAATCCTGACTACGTGCCTGCCCTATCGTAACAAGGAAATTCACTTGACGTCTTTGGCGTAGCATGGCAATGAGTAATTTCATAATGGCATCTGCATCTCCATGAACTGGGGAAGTTCCGCCGTTGTTATAGGGCTTTGGTTCAGCCCCTGACGGACCGATGGCTTTCTCCTGACCTGACTGACGGCTTTCTTCGTGTTTAACAGTGAGTAATTTGCCGGCTCAAGCGTTTCGCATGCATTCATTTCGAGTGTTTCCTTGATTCTGCTCCGTTATCGCGGGTATTGGTACACTTTATGCAACCTCAGTTACGCAGTGACTGTCCGTTATCGCTCAATTATACATCTTCCATTGTTCCACGATTTTTTTGGTCCGCTCGTTAGGCTAGTGCACGTTCCTCAAACGACCCCGAACAGCTGCTGCAGGCTGACTGCAGGCTAGCCAGCGAATTCCGCCTCGGACGCGTCGAAAGTGACTCACTTCCTGGCCTCCGGCCGCCGGTTTGTGCCAGTGGTTAGTGAAGACCAGTGAAGACAACTAAGGGGTGATTACGAGAGAGTACCTTAGGGACGCTGGATCAGTGCTACAACCAAGCAGGTTTTTGTCGGGCTCGTGGGTAATCATCCGCGGTTTCTGGTAAGCGTTTCAGCTGATGGATTGAAGGTGGGGTTATGAATTAACGGTAACTGATTAACGGTTTCTATCACGGCCTTGGTTCTTTTGTTCGAGAGAAAGACAGTACTCGAAAATGTCCCTTGTCGGTGAAAGTAAACCGAATTGATGACCGGAATTTGGGTGGTATTTGTCCTTTTGAAGCTAATGATCCATATGCTTTTTATATCTGTGTAGGTATGCATGCTGTCATTGTGCATTGACTCCTGTTCACAAGGAAAGCAATATCATTGTCTTCCAGACTTTTTGCATCACAAATATATTGTGCATTTTTGTCAATCTGTTTTGTCATTTTTAACCTGGCAGCCATTCTTGCCATGCATCTGATAATACACAGCATATTGGGAATCATATGACACCTGTATTTAGTTTCTTAGATGTCATATGAATGTATTGTTTTGCCTGTTTTATGGTGTAAATATATGCCCAGTTTCCATTGCAGAATTGGATTAAAAGTCAAATTTGCTTGGGAGGGATATTGGGCTTTCAAGAGAGGTTTCCATGATCATACACAGCAAATCTGGGTTAAGTTTAAGATTTCCCAGTCTGGATTACTTTGAAAAATCTGTTGCTGCAAGTGATGGTGTGTGTGACACTTCCCTTTGTGATGCAAAAAACACATGTCATGGTATATTATCATTTGGATTGAGTTGCTGTGCAGGGGTGGTGTTATTTGCTAGTTTTGAGAATATCGTAGTGCCAGTTCATCATATTTTTACCAACAAGCAGTCAGTGGACAATAAATTGAGTTTGGCATGAGATTCACCCTTGCAGGACACTAGAACAAACCTGGTATGCAATAGTAGCATATGTTTCCAATTCATGGGAATTCCAGATTTCCTCAGGCAGTGTTCTTCTTCATTCTGGATTCCAGAATCCCATTCAGTTTGCTAAAAGAGGTGTTTCCATGACCTTAAAAAATATGGTTGGGGGAAATCCGAATTTTCTAGTGCTGTGGAAATGTGGCTATCATGTTCTGTTTTGATTATAAGTATCAGTTATGTCTTTTTAGCATCATCATTAAATGCCTTTGCATCAACAGAGCAGTATCAGCCAGATACTGGCTGCTGGAGTTATGTAGTATTGCCTGTTTAAATTGTTTGTTGGATATTGAGCAGCATTTGTGTCCATATTTTGCAGATGCATGCATGTGATGTAAAAAGTTTGGGTTTATGAGGCTCTTCTATGCTTTTCTTTTCACGATTGTTTGTTTGCAATAACTTCCTTGCCAGTGAGTAAAATGTGTTAGTAAAAGATGCTTCCAATTTGAGTAGTTGATGACATAGGCTGAATGCCTTCCTTTAACTTGAAGAAAAAATTGATTTGAAAGTCTGGCCCTTAGACCTTCTGGAGGCTAGTAATAACAACCTCTGGGCACGGAATCATAAAGTTCTTACCAAAAGGTAGCTAAATTCTTTCATTGTTATGTCTTTGCATTTATGCCTGTTTAGCTTGTGAGCTGTC
Organism: Capitulum mitella; assembly: GCA_030062745.1. Classification (NCBI taxonomy): domain Eukaryota; kingdom Metazoa; phylum Arthropoda; class Thecostraca; order Pollicipedomorpha; family Pollicipedidae; genus Capitulum; species Capitulum mitella. The sequence goes on from CP099842.1 coordinate 11,843,519, forward strand.
CCATCAGCACAACTTTTTGTAGGAGCAAAATTTTTGCTTTTATACCTAATTTCCTGTATGTGTGTTTAATCACAGTAATGAAAGCAAACATCATTGGTGCGCATGCTTTTTAAATTTGCAATCCCTGGCATGCAAAATGCTGGAAATGTTGATAAATGTTTGTGTGTGTTGTGAAGTGCATAACAGGAAAAACAATTTGCAAAACGATAAGAAATATACTTCCCAGTTGAGAGAAATGTGTGCCACACTTGTCATGCGTGCCACATAGAGTTTTCTTTATTAGTATTGTGGTAGATTTTTCATGTTTCTTACACATGTACTGATTTTTCTTTGTGCTGTTTCAGATCAACATGGTATTAGACATTGATCTGTTTCGTGCAGAAAAGGGTGGAGATCCGGAGAAGATCCGCAAATCTCAGAGGGACAGGTTTAAGGATGCAACTCTAGTAGACAGAGTTGTAGAGCATGACAACAGCTGGAGGAAATGTAAGCCAAGTTGTTTCCATGGTATTTATGAGGCATGTGTCCAGTATTTCTTTGTGATCTGGAGTTTTGTGTTGTGCAATTATTTAGATCAGTGCTTTGGACAGGAAGGGATCCATAGAGGAAATGAACAGATCATTATTTCCCAATGTATATCAAACCTAGTCGAGCCATTTAGTGATGGAACATCCTAGGAAATTGAAATATGAATGTTCATGTGTACAAAGAATGTTGTCTAGAAGTTCTTATGAGCTTAAAATGTTTATATGTATGTAAAATCCAATGTTAATGTATGTTTGTTGTAGCACTGTGATTGGTAGTTCAGATGATATAATGCTGGTCTTCCCATCCTGGCAAGCATGGTTTGAGCCACCCTAGCATTTGATATTTGACCCACAGGTTGACTGGTAACTGACCAAAAGAATCAAGTGACTACAATGTTTGTGTTGCATCCATGGTTGCACAATTAACTTTGGCCGCAAAATCAGCTGCTACCTGAAATTACTCTGTCAGGTGTACATAGTCTGTGCAACAAGCTATCTCAGCTTAGCAGAGGCTCCAATTTCTTACCTCGCCCCAGCAACCATTCAGATCAGATTTATAAAGAAACAAAAAATGTAAAACCATAAATGCATTTGCTCTTTCACAAACTGGCTGGCTGGTTCTACTACTAGCTTTAAACATTTTGTATTGAGCTAATACTGTTTTTTAGTCAGGTTTGATGCAGACAATTGGAACAAGCTGAAAAATGTCTGCAGCAAAACCATTGGAGAGAAAATGAAGGTGAGTTCTGCATGTCTCATGTTTCCACCAGTTTATTTCTACATAATTGGCTTATTTTGTTGCAGATACTAAGCCATGTGCGATATCTTTCTCACTAACATATAATATAATATAATGTTTTTCTCACTATCTTTCCTGCATTGTTTTATGGAATTTCAGCAGGCCATTTGTCATCACAACCTTAATCCGTGCCCGACTGGCGGTCGACGCCGATCACGCTCGATTGAGGGGCGCTTGCCCCCCCCCCCTCTAACTCACGAACGTCTGGTCGCACGATAAAAATAAGCGCACCGTCGGAAAAATCGTGACAAATAGGGCACGGAACTGGCTTCACTTTTTAGTTTTGCATGATATGTAAGCCATTTACGTCCCATACATGATTTCTCACAGCCGACTGCATGAAACTGAGAAGCGGCCTGGATCTCAAGGGCGGTGATTAATAAAGTCTAGGTAAAGGTACCAATGAACAGGTAAAAGTCTGCAGATGCCGATACACGGGTACTTTTTCTGACTTCTTTACTGTATACGCCGAAACGTTGAGTTAAGACAGAGATTTTCTCGCCGACTGACGGCGGGCGCCGTAGCCGAACCCAGTATGAAATTTATGGGAACTAATTTTAGCGTTTCTTATTCTCGCGACACAGGCGTTTCCATGTAATATTTATTTATCCTTATGGTTCTTGTGATGGTTTCTCATTCCTAAATTTGTGAAGAATTTAGTAGTTATCAGTGTACACAATTGAGGGAACTTTATTCGTAAGAGTTTTTTATTTCCAAAATGTGCAGTTTTTTTAACTTTTTGAACTTCTTGGTATTACTAGCAACTGTGGGAGCCAGGTCTGCCGTTTTCAAACCGTTTTTAGCAGTTAATCGCGGATTTTGAAGGCGGTGCGTTTCGGCTCATAACAGTTTGTGACCTGACCTCACGGCAATGGCTGAAAGTCATTGATAATTTGTCCATTGACGGTAAATGGATGTCTGCATCATGCCACACTAACACTGTTATTAAATACCGTCAGGTTCCGAAAAATCGACATGTCCTAGAAATGGGATTGGTCTCAGGCCAATGACCCGGGAAGTCCGAAAAATCTGATATAGCAGATTTGTTGCATCCATCAGGATTTCTAGTCCCTGAAAGTTCTGTTATGGGATCATGTTTCCCAAAAAAGTTAAAGGGCGCTAAACTTTTTTGGACATAGGTCCATTTGGCTTCACCTAGGGCAGACTCCTGACTTGGCCCGGGGTCAGAAATTTGACGCAAGGTATCAAAATGATCAAGCAAAAGATACACAAAGTTTCTTGGCGCTGCGTTCGTTCATTCTGTCGCAGTCTTGGAAGACCTCAGGGGATGACCAATTCCCCCCCCCGTCGGAGGCGAGTTAAGGGAGTTATTCACCAGATATAGAAAAACATCAATATACATCTCAGAAAGTTAAAAACTGGTGTGGTGTGATAAAGAAGCACGGCATGGCATGATCTTGCCTGGTGCTGCTATGCGTTGGTGCATGCAACCTACTGCACAGCTCAGAAAATACGAATTATTTGCTATTGAGGCCTTATAACTGAGTTCTCATTTGATTATTCTCTTGAATTGAAAGCTCCCATTATGATTAAATTACGATTAAATTGTTCACGTGAATCGGAAGTTCCTATTACAGTTAAGTTACGATTAAATTTAAAGTTCATAAATTACTTGTATGTGTCATTCTGCTGCCAGTGACGTAATCAAATGAAACCAGATGGTCTATTAGGTCCACTTACTTAGTGGGTTTTTGGGCCCCTTGTCAGTTAAAAAAGAAAACAGGAGGACAGTCACGGTTGCATTTAGGCACATACCACAACTATGCTATTTTCACTTTTTGATCCATTACAAAGACCATGGTAGAGCTGGAATGTTATATCTCATGTATTATGAATACTGCAGCCATAAGCCACCACCGTAACCTGAATCAGATAAGATTATGTAGGCAAAAAAGAAGAGGAGTGGTGAACTGAAGCTGTGTGACGTTTTTGGAACATCTAACATAAAACATTGAATGCTATTTACATGATAGTGTTTATGCAGTAGCCTCACCAACAAAGAACATCTAATATGAAGTATTGAAACTGATATTTGTTAATTGTTTCAACCAAATACGAGTACTTTTGCATCCGTAGGTCTGAACTGGAGGAACAGCATGATCATATCTTGCACGCTCAATCATCGTTTCATTGCATGTCTGATTACACTAACTTAGATGATTGAAAGAAGAATATGTCGTATGTTGGCTGATTTTCGGCTCGCAGCGCATTTGAAGGCTGGCGGGCGGCGCCGCATGACTGTAGTTGGTACGCAGGAGTCACGGCGTGGAGGCGAGTTAACTCGAACTCTGTTCAAAGATTGTTCTGATCATCTGTTCAATCAGAATCAAAAATCTGTTCAAGGTGATGATCGTTTGCGAGTTTGGACGGACAGCGTCTTGGACTTCGGTGTCTAGTCTTGAGTCTCGTCAGTCATCAGTGAGCTGCTTACGTGCAGACATGTGCCAGGATCCCGGTGGAATGCAGGTTATCCTCGTGTTGCGTTGGATTCTGAGCTGACCACGGTGAGTGTTGCGTCACCTGGGCACCGCTTTGCTCCGGAGGGACACGAGTTTTCCGAGATGACGCAGTGATCCGCCCAAGTCAGCGAAGAGTTGCATACAAGACAAGAATAAACCGCATTCCATCGGGATCTAGGCACATGTTTGCTTGCATGTTCAGGGTTTTCAGGTTTGCAGACTTGTCGGTTCGGTAATAAACCGTTATTATGTGTGTCAAAAGTCGGTGTCATTCTGCTGAGGTTATCGAAAGCTGGAGGGGATCTAGGTCATCGATGTGAAGTTTGCTGTTTGTTGATTGTAAGGACGGTAATGTAATGTCCAGTTCTTTGTAAGTACAGACGTTTTACGTAGTTTTCTATTATGTGAATATGGTGGCTTAGTTAGGTTTATGGCATTGGTCCCAGTCTTGGAGAGTGAACATTTAAATGTCTGTATGGCTTATGGATTGGTTTTCAGAATAAGGAGACACCTGGTGATGATGACACCCTGCCTGAGCTGGTGATGCTTCAGCTTGCCCAGCTGACTGTGGACCATCTGCGGCCACTCACCGTTACTCAGATCAAGGTTGGACAGAGCCTGAGATAAATATATATCACCAGCACATACCTATCCAAGCCGCGTCCTAAGAAGATTGGGGAAGTTTTTCCGCGGCGTATGCTTTATTTGACCGATTGTGTTTTGTTCAGTTGTCAGGTCTACTGCGTTTTGTCATGTTTTTTAAGCAGAGGCACAGTTTGTGTTTTTCTGCGTCGTGCAGCAGTTGCCCGGTGGTTGCGCGGGTGGTTCGGTTCACCTCACACTCCGAGGCGGCCATGGTACTGTAGTCATGCCAGTCGTTGCGGTTCCCCTCCTCGTCTGGTGGCGGTATGATAGTTTGTTTCTCAGTGTCCGAGATCGAGTGTTTCGCACCTGAACAGAGGGTGCGTCAGCTGCTGGATGAGGAGATGGCGAAGACCAACCAAGCGATGGAGCGCGCCATCTTGGAGAGAGACGCCGCCTTGGTCAACATCGGCAACCTGCTGCACGCATCCTGCATAATCAGCAATGACGAGGTACCACACCCATCATTGTGGGGCTCGTGCATCGCCGTGGCGTAGTTTATTGTTGCAGTGCACCAAACCATTTGTCGTGCTGTAGTTTGCACGTCATTGAATGGGCGGCGGCGAACCACGTTGTGAAAGTGGTGCGTGGTGCATGGCCGCATCGCACCAGCTCTGCGGTTATCGGCCGCCTGAAATAGTAAAGCCGGGGGAATTCCGCGCCGGGCGCCGGCGCGCCCCGTCACAGGACGCCCGGGACCTCCTGCTCCGCGGCGCCGTCTCCGCCAGCTCTGCCCTCCGTCCCCTCAGGAGAACAACGGCGTGGAGCGCACCTGGGGCGACTGCGCCGTGCGGCGGCGCTACTCGCACGTGGACCTGATCCACATGGTGGACGGCATGGACGGCGAGCGGGGCGCGGCCGTCTCCGGCGCCCGCGGCTACTACCTGACCGGGCCGGCCGTCTTCCTGGAGCAGGCCATCGTCCAGCTGGCGCTGCGCATGCTGCACGACAAGGACTTCAAGCCACTCTACACGCCCTTCTTCATGCGAAAGGAGATCATGCAGGAGGTGGCGCAGCTCAGCCAGTTTGATGATGAGCTGTACAAGGTGGGACGGGTGGCTGGAAGCGAGTTCAGGTGGTGAAGGTTTTGCCCTTTGTCCGGGTCGATGTCAAAATGAAATACCGCCTTGTCACGTTGATCTTGGAATTGCATTGTTCGCGTTTTGCGTGCGAAATATTTCCCAGCTGCGTGTTCAAAGACGTCTGGCATGTGATCAGTCTGGTTTGCAAAGTTTTTGTCTGTATTCTTCCAGTTACCAAACGTAGATGTCTGTGACACATGTAGGTTTGGTCGTCGTCGCAGTCTTCTTTTTTCATGCAAAGCTCGTGGTACGTTTCCTTACGAGTCGGACAAGAGATAGAGCAACTTATTTTTCGTGTGCCTTAAATTCATTTTGTAATTTATTATTAGGAGAGTTCGAAACTTGGTGGTAAAAATTGCTTAGGCAAGAAAATACATAGCCAACTCATGATGCATGTGTGGAGTTGATAGAACTGTATTTTGCAGGCTGTTTTGTATACTTTGTTCCCCATTTTTATTCCTTCCGAATTTTCCCGCCGGTACCCTGGTCGTACCTTGCATGTTGTCAGCGAGCGTGGGCGCGTGAGAACTCCCGTGAATCTCACAACAGGAGCCCCTGGTCACGTGTCGTCGACCCCCCCCCCCCGGCAGGTAATCGGCAAGGGCAGCGAGCGCGGCGATGACTCCTCCGTGGACGAGAAGTACCTGATCGCCACCTCTGAGCAGCCGATCGCCGCGTTCCACCGGGACGAGTGGATCCCGGAGGCGGCGCTGCCGATCCGGTACGCCGGCCTCAGCACCTGCTTCCGGCAGGAGGTCGGCTCGCACGGCCGCGACACGCGCGGCATCTTCCGTGTGCACCAGTTCGAGAAGGTCGGTCCGGGCGGTGAGGCAGCGTTAGGACGATTACGACGGTGCGCGGAATCCGTAAGGTTACGTGGGCAGGTCAACGTTCTGGATGTAGTCGTGTGCTGATAGATGTAAGGGCTGCAGTGAAGCTTGGCTCAGATCTGGGGTGATGTCTTCCCTGACTTGTAGAGTGGTAGGATGTAGTTTTCGTAGTCGTTTGGCATTGCTTCATGTGTGTTTGTTAACTGTGCTTAGAGAATTTGGGGATCTTTGGCCTAATTTGGGATTTTATTCTAATGCACTCGGCATTAAGACGGGTTGTGGTAGTGTGGTACGACATAAATGCTTTTTTCCTCACTTTTTGCCATCTCATCTGGGTCTCTGTCGTGGTAATGAAAAAGTTCCTTAGAGGCAACTGCAGTATTGCGGGCCCCAGTTTCGTAGGCTGTAGTGGTCTCTCTCTCTCTCTCTCTCTCTCTCTCTCTCTCTCTCTCTCTCTCTCTCTCTCTCTCTCTCTCTCTCTCTCTCTCTCTCTCTCTCTCTCTCTCTCTCTCTCTCTCTCTCTCTCTCCTCTCCTCTCCTCTCCTCTCCTCTCCTCTCCTCTCCTCTCCTCCCTCCCTCCTCCCTCCCCTCCCTCCCTCCTCCCCCCTCCCTCCCCTCCCCTCCCCTCCCTTCCCTCCCTCCCTTCCCTTCCCTTCCCTTCCCTTCCCTTCCCTGCCCTTCCTGCCTTTCCCTCTCCCCATCTCTGTCTCTGAGGGTATTTATTTATCTGGGTTCCTAGGTGTGTATCATCGTCTCTCTCCGTATCTCTGTATATTTATTTATGTTGAGATGTATCTGCCTGTCCGTGGCTCTATAGTTGCGGTTACAGAGCACGGAGTGCTGACTGGCGTCTGTGCTGTTCTCAGGTGGAGCAATTTGTGCTGACTTCGCCGCACGACAGCGCCAGCTGGCAGATGATGGACGAAATGATCGACAACGCAGAGCGGTTCTGTCAGGCGCTGGACATCCCTTACCGCGTGGTCAACATCGTCAGCGGCGAGCTCAACAACGCGGCCAGCAAGAAGCTGGACCTGGAGGCGTGGTTCCCGGGCAGCGGCGCCTTCCGCGAGCTGGTCTCCTGCAGTAACTGCACCGACTACCAGGCGCGCCGACTGCGGGTCCGCTACGGACAGACCAAGAAAATGGGCGACAAGGTGAGCCGCCGACGGCCGCGGCCGCTGGGAGTGACTGATCGGAACCGGGGCTCGCATTGGCTTCTGCCACGTACCCGCGGACCGTTTGTTGCCGGATGTTCTCGGAGGTACGCAAGCTCGACGTGCGTACCATTCCGTCTGTCGTCAGTCGGTGCTTGTTGCAGGACGGCAGGCTGCCGGTCTCGGGCCTCCGTCCTACCGATAATCACGCCAGGCTTTATTCGAATAGCCGCCCGCCTCGTAATGTTGAGCCATCACAGGTAGATGCTATAATCATTACGTCGTATTGTTTTATGAATCACATCAACAGCAGCAAGGGCTGTGCCTGCGCATGGCTGTATCTGCCCCCGGTACACTGCCCAGTACAGGTGTAGCATGCGATATTTGTGACTGTGCAGACTGCGTTTTGTGCGGTCCCGTCGCGGCCCGTGGTGTGCATTACCGGCCCCTGTTGCGCCCAGCGCGGTACTGCCCAGACCCGGCGTCTGGTGCCGGCGGTTTAAGCCGCTGGTTGCCGATGTGACGGCTTAAACCCAGCTGTGGTTGACGCTCGCTGCCAAACAGGTGGACTACGTGCACATGCTGAACGCCACCATGTGCGCCACGACGCGCGTGATCTGTGCCTTGCTGGAGCTCGGCCAGACGGAGACGGGCGTCACCGTGCCGGAGGTGCTGCGGCCGTTCATGCCCGAGAGTGAGTGCTGTGGCGACCGGCCGGAGGGTGGCCAGGTGGGGGCCGAGTGATTGAGGTGGGGGGGGTTCCTGACCGAGAATGAATTCCACGGGAACTGACTGAAAATCGCGAGTTTAGTACCCCTCGCCTTCCCGCGTGTGGGTTGGCTTCGCCTTCTCTGCCATATGTTTTCACGTGCACGTGAAGTGTGCACTGGGAGACGAAGCAGGCAGTGCGTCGCCGAGGTAGACAGTGCCGGACGCGCTCGTACGGCAGGGGATGGACGATTTATTGACCCAGTCGGCGCAGCAGCTCTCCGAGTGGCGTGTCCCAGCCGGCCCGACGGGCGCGGAGGTAGCGGCCAGGCTCAGATGTGCCCCCGTTCTCGCGGTGTCCGCGCAGCGCCCACGTCAGACTGCGTCCTGATGGACTGGTGCCGACTGGTGAGAGTGCAACCGGCCCCGCTGCGGAGTCTGCTCTGGCACTCATTCTCACGGCTATTCACTCACTTCCCGCATCCCACACGGCATCCCGCCGCTACCAAAACCGGGGTGGAGTATTCCTTGGGTATTGTGAATTGATAAACAGTGTACCTACGCACGTTTCTATTCACCCTTTCGTGGTGCTACTACATTTTTCGGGTTCATTGCTTAACTATTATGCCATTCAGCTAGCTGTGATGAAGTTTCGATTCCATGTTTTTAATGCAGTCACGTATGTGTCGTACTTTATGGTTTGCATTGCTGAAATTCATCTTGGTTTTGTTTTGTTTTTTTTTTTTTTTTTTACTTCAGAAAGATGGATTGCTCGTAGTATTTGGACCAACGAATCATTTCAGGTTGATTTCGTAATATAACTGTTTTAGTGACAAAAGTGGTTGATCCGTCGGCACGGTTTGGTCTTCCTTGAACATACTCCCAGTAACCCAGCCTCATTTATTTTCAGCCTTTGAGTTTGGATTGGCAAGTAGCATTGACATCATGGGGAAATTAAAACTAGCAGTTTTCCACACTTTTCTGTATGATTTTTTTTTTTATCTCTGTGTTCTGCATCTGAAACTTGGACATCCAGTCGCACATTCTTGTCGGTACTTGTTCTTTCACCCTTGTTTCTACATTCCGCTCTGTCATTGGGCACACATCCATGTTGTCTCGCGATTGTGTGTTTTGCGCTCAGCCATCCATCTACCACCGGTCTGTCAGAATAATGGGAGATTCTGCTTGTTGCAGAATATCGCGAGGAAATTCCGTTCGTCAAGCCGGCACCAATCGACCAAGAGGAATCAAAGAAGGCGAAAAAGCAGAAGGAGGGGATGAAGAAGGGCAAAGCGGAACCGTGATGGCCGACCCGTCACAGGCCACGTCTGAATTTCGCCGTCGCGTCGCTAAGGGACCAGCTTTACTCGATCTCCCTGTCATCTGGCGTTCCAAAGACCGTTACCGGTGTGGGCCGCGTTTTATATGTAGTTTTTATTGTTAAATCCATGCGACCAGAGCCATGAGTGTCTTTGACCCTCCGGACAGAGTGACTAGGTCCAGCACAGCTTTTTGTAGCAGTGGTGAGCGGGAAACGAAGAAGACTTGAGGCCGGCCGTCATGCGACCCAAGCAGGGTGAAGGCTGAAGGATTGCCCTTCCCTGCAGATATTTGTTCCAATAAGTCGCTCGGAGTGGGCACGATCTGATGACGTTAGATTTTCCCTCAAGCAGATGCCCATCGAGGAAACGCCATGTCGGGATCCCAATGCCTTGGCTGCTTAGCTAGAAGGAAGGTTCTTTTCAAAGTGCCTTACGGTATAGGGTGATATGCGTTGAACTGAAGTCGCGTTTTGAATTGTCTCTATAATGCTTAGTTTTAAAAAGTGGTTGCAAGAGGTTTTTTGCGTGGTCATGGCTTCTCCGTCATACACTCGAGCACGAAGTCCACTGCCTTATTCGCCGAGAAATAGGTATGGCGGCGTGTGCGGTCCGACATGCCGTTGTTTTGGCCGGTGAGAGAAGTTCATATAAAACCCAATGAAGCTGCTTTTGTGGTGTGTCATTAGCGTTTGAACTTTCGTCTGTTCACATCTGCGTACCAGCTGCAAACTTTTTTCTTTTCTACATTTTGGGGTTTCGTAAGCCTTTGGTGTGGTTGGTGTGGTTAGTCCTATTCCGTGATCCAGGAGTTCATTCACTCCGTATTTTATTAACATCGTGGTCATTAAGAGTGTCAGCTTTTTTGACAATCGCGGAATGAAGTCATGGGAGTGCTGGAGGGATAAGCATTTCTACTTTCCGGCCATCCGACCTTTTCGTTTTTATATAATCTACGCTTCTTGTGTTGAGTTCTAGAAAGCTTTATCGCCGTTTGTGACAAGTCTGATGTCGTCCAACTGAAACGGTAGGATGGAACGTAATGGCTGGTCAACGAGAAATGATCCTATGCAGCGCAGTTATGGTACATGTTGGGACGACCACGAAATGGTTCGTGGAGATCACGTGTATATTTGGCGATGGCGTGTCACTGGCGTTCTTGTCGATCCCCACCACCAGGGGTTGCTGGGTGCATCATGGAGGCGTCCTGGTTTCGTGTTTACGATTGGTCTCGCGTACTAAAGATAAACGCGTGTGATGAGTACGTCCGGCGCGTCTCGTGGTTGCGTTAACGTTAGCAGGCCATTGACCTTTTCTCGTTCCAATGACGGGAAATGGGCGGTAATGGCGTTCAGTGGGGGTCTGCTCAGTTAAGCGTGCTGGCCGACAGCGCAGGGCGGACGGAGGCCGTGGGATGCTGCCTTATCCGCATTATCCGCAAGGGAATGTTAGTCACCTGCGGGCGCCGGTTACTGCTCCATACATCGCAAGTGATGTAACGTTTGTTCAATCAAGGGAACATCACAGACACCCAGGCCACAAAGATGGATACGTAACCCTTTAGAATGACCTTTAGAATGCAGATGCCAACGACCGTGGTGGAATTTCCCAAATTTCCGGTAACGACCTCTCATGGTTTGCAGTTTATCACCGAGATCGCACGCAGATCGTCAGCTTCACGGACAGCTCTGGTCTGGTTAAGATGTCATCGGTACTGGTAAACAACATGGACGTCTTCCAAGGTTTCGCTCTCAGCCCGTTTCTCCACTGCGTCTTCGTGAACGAGTTGTCTGTTCGCCGATGATTCAGAAGTCAACCAATACGCAGACGACACTCAGATTCTGGACAGCGAGAAAAAAATCTTACTTTTCAGACCTTTTCACTCGTTTAAATATCGTTCATGCTTCCCACGACGTCTGGTTTCGAGCTAACGGCCCAGAAGTTCAGCTCATGTTGCTTGGCAGTCGTCATAACCTGAAAAAAGCAAAATTTGCGCGCAGTTCCTCTCCTAGTTGTCAAATTCTGTGATCATTGCCTTTCACCTATTTCGGAGGCGTAACCAGTCTTTGACCGCCTCCCCCCTGATAATTTTCTGGGATAACGAGAGAACGAACAAACACAGAGTCACGAAACTTCGTGTACCTTTTGCTTGATCGTTTTTACACCTTGCATCAACGTTTTGGCCTCAGATCAGGTCAGGTGCCTGACCTAGGTCAGGTCAAACGGACCTATGTCCAAAAAAGTGTAGCGCCCTGTAGCTTTTTCGGAAAACAAGATATCACAATAATACTTTCAGGGATTAGTGATCTTGATACATGCAAAAAATCAGCGATCTCAGATTTTTCAGAATTTTCTGGGTCATTGACCTAAGGTCAAGCCCATTTTTAGGACATGTCGTCTTTTCGGAAATTGACGGGATATTTCATAACATTTTTAGTGTGGAGTGAAGCAGACATCTAGTAACCGTCACTGGGCAAAGTATCAATGACTTCCAGCCATTGACCTGAGGTCAGGTCACGAATAACTGTAGTGAGCCAAAATGAACCACCGCCAAAATCAGCGATGAATTACTCAGAAAGGGTAGGGAATGCAGAACTGGCTTGCGCAGACGTAAGTAATAACAGGAACCTCAAAAAGCTTTTAAACATTCCACATTTTGGAAATAAACAGGCCCTCGCGAGTAAAGCCCCGCCAATTGTGTAATTGGTAACTAATAAATTTTTCCAAGATTTAAGCATGAAAATCGTCACAAGTACCACTAAAATCAATAAAATTCACATAGATAGGCTTTTTTCGCGAAATTAAAGGTACACTAAAATAAGTTCCCGTTAATTTCTTACTGCGGTTGCGGCGCACGTCGACAGCCGGCCCGAAAATTGCCGTGTCTTTAACTCAACGTTTCGGCGTATATGTTGAACAAATCCGAGCAATTAGGTGTGCATCGTCATTTGCGGACCTTTACTTGTGCGCTGGTGCCTTTACGTATGCGTCATTAGTCACGGCCTTTGAGATTCAGGCCATTTCTCGGTCTCATGCAGTCGGCTATGAGAAAACATATAGGACGTAAATTGCTTACATATTTTCTAAAACTAACAAATGAGACCAGTTTCGAGCTCTACTCGTCACAAGCTTCCGAACGGTGTGCTTAGTTTTATCGTGCGACCAACCGTTCGTGAGTTAGAGGGGGCGGCCAACTGCCCCCCTAACTAACTAACCCCTAACCTAGTCGGGCATGATCGTAACCGACCGACGGTCATGCGCGGGTTAAATTTCGGCTGCATTTTGTATCCCACTCTTAGCTGTACTTTCCATGTCACTGCCTTAACGCAGCACTGTTTTGGTGTTCAGGTCTGTCTCACATCTGTCGGAGCGCCTGCCGACGGCCGCCATCCGGTGCTGGTCAACGTCTCGGTCCTTACAAAAATTAGACGCTGCATTTCAGTCTCTGGCAACTGCACAGAAGCAAACCTTCCGCATCACAAAAAAATCATCGCTTTCGCCGCTAAGGTGATTTTTGGCCGGGAAAAATGGCCACATCTCGGAAATCGTGAGGATGTTGGACAGGCTCAGCGCCGAGAGCAGGACGTCGTTTCATAGTTTGGCGCTGACTCACAAGCTGCGCCTCCAAAGCGAACCGGAGGCGCTGGCCGAACAGCTCATGACGTCCGAGGTGTTCGGGTGCTCCACCCGGCGAGGCGTCGAGTTCAGGGTGCCGCACTGGCGTATAGGGGTGGGACAGCGCCGGTTTTCCTGCTGCGCCCAGAACCTTAATTCCGTCCCTCGCGAGGTGACCCCGGCGCCGCTACCCGCGTTCTTCCACCGCCCCCGGCCAATGTTGCCACCCCCAAGCACGGCTTGGCGTCAGTGGTGTGGATGTTGTGAATGAATGCGTGCCAGTTTATTTGATTGAGCTATTCATTAGAACCATCGAACTGTTTTACACGTCGACGATGGACCATAATAGCCGCCGTATGGTGGAGGTCTCAATAACAGTCATATTGGTCTAAAATCCCCCTCCTGGTCCCCCTCAAATGCGCATGCTTGGGGTTGACCGGCCCGCCTGGTGTCCGGAGAGCGTTATTTTGTTACCGGATGTCCGGTAACACGCAGATGATCAGCTGCCGCGGATGCCCATCACCCCGCGATGGCGATTTGAACGCCGTCTTTCATAGATGGGCAATGTCTCGAAAAAGGGTGGGGCTATTATTTCCATGCAACGTCATTGGCGGCGAAATATTCAGAGTGTGTGAGGGAGGGCAACAAACTATTTTTAAGTACTTTCTTTATAGTCAGCACAGTAGGCATAATGTTAAACTGTGTTGTTCAACAGAGGGGGGGGGGACGCAGCGCCTCAATGGTTCCGCTGCCCCTGAACAATATCTCACCTAGGACCATGGAATTTAGAAGACTGATGGCTTTGTACCACGGGTCCCTCTCGTTCCTACGCCTGCGTTATCTTGGATGAATGATCTTTCCCTGGCATCCAATATCTTTTATTTTTATGAATTTGTTGCACATGGTATACTTGAGTGATTTCAGATCAGAGGCCGCGTTAAGCAGTGTTTGTCGCATGGATTGATCCCTACACTCGATCGCGCAATTCCAGGTTAACGACATTTCGGGGACGAAAGTTGAACGTGCCAACATGAACACAATGACAATGATGCCGATAATGACACCACACTCCGAGTCCGAGGGTAAGGTGACTTGCTCTGGTAGCAAGGACTTCCCCGCTGCTTTTTGTGGTCGTTTGGAAATGGTGACTGGTGTCATGTTCTTATAAGATTGTTTGGTTGGATTTCATTCGCTTTCCAACTGTTCACGTGACACAACTGTCAGATAGCATTTCTATGGTGATTACTAGTGATCCACGGGAACTGGATTTTGCGTTTCCAGAGGTAAAAACTGTTGGAGTATTACGACATAGTTCGGCCTTGCTTAAATCTTTTCGTTCAGGTTATTTGTTCTTATGGGTCACCCATAAATTATGTAACACGGGGGGGGAGCAATGCGTGATAAAGCATTGGAAAGGGAAGGGGGGAGGTTTGGCACAGCGTTACGTAACGCTATCACATCAAAGAAGAAAACAGGATTATGTTTGTGAAATTGTAAAGAGAAAAATCGGCGAAGATCTCTGCAACATCTGAGTGAGATCAACCAAGAGTTGGAAACCCAGCAGAGACCGGTGGGATCGGAGCGCCCGGCGCCGGGCCGCCGGCTGGCCATACAGCGGCGCACGCACAACTACGGCGGACAACTACGGCGCGCCGCCGCCGCGTCCTCGGTCTCGTTTCGGTCGGCCCGCCAGCTCGGAGTGGGTCCCATTTAGCGCTGCGCTGGCCAGGCGGCCGGGAACGGATCCCGTGCCCGTCGTCAGTTGCCTATCGCCGTTATCCGCGGGTGCGGCCGTCGGAGCGGTGACAGAGTGGCGGCAGAGCGGCGGCAGAGTGGCAGCAGGTCGTGTCTGTCGGGCGGACAGTGTGCGTCGCATCCGCTCCGATCTCCGCGGGCAGACCAGCACGGCTCCGATCTCCACAGACAGACCAGCGCACCTCCCGTCTCCGCAGACAAGCCAGCACCGCTGCAGTCTTCACAGACAGGCCAGCGCAGTTTCAGTCTCTGAAGACAGACCGGCTCGGCTCCGATGCCTGCAGCTAAAACTCCGTGACCTTTCAGCGGTAACCGGCCACGTCGAGCACCGCCTGCCGCTGCCGGCCCCGGCCCCGTTGTTTAACTCTGCCGTGCCGCCTGCCCGGCCCAACCCTTTGTCGAGCCCGGCGACCTTCAGCGGCCAGGGCGGGACGCGCGCCGTCGACGGAGCGCGGCGGGGGCGACAGGATGTCGTGTCTGAGGTTCGGTGGTTCGCCGGCCGGCCGGCCGACCGCCAAACTGCCGGCCGACGACGCCGACGCTGACGCCGAGGCGGACCCGGTGCTGGACTCGTGGTACAGCTGGGTGGTGGTGCTGGCCGCCGTCGTTGTGTTCACCTTCCTCAGCGGCCTGCACAAGGCGATGGGCCTCATCTTCCAGACGCTAGCTGAACAGCACGGCCGGCCGACGGCCGACGTGATGGAGGTGGGTGCTGTGTTCCTCGCCGTGTCGTTCATCGTCTCGCCGCTGGGCGGCGCCCTGTGCGCGCGCTTCGGCCCGCGCCCGGTGGCGACGGGCGGCGCGACGCTCTGCGCCCTCGGTTACCTGCTGAGCAGCCTAACGACGGCGCCGCGCCTGCTCTGGCTGACACACGGCCTGCTGGCCGGCGCCGGCGTCGGCCTCACCAACACGCCGTCGCTGCTGGCCGTGGCCGGCTACTTCCGGCGGCGGCGCGGCCTGGCCAACGGCGTGGTGATGATGGGCGCCGCGGCGGGCGGCGCCGGCATGCCGCCGCTGGTCGAGCTGATGCTGGCCGAGTACGGTCTGGCCTGGACGTACCGGCTGCTGGCCGCCGCCCAGCTCAACATGATCGCCGCCGCCGCGCTGTACCGGCCCCTAGCGCTGCAGCGGAGGCTGGTGCGCCGTGCCACACGCCGAGCGGTGCCGTCGCCGCCGCCGCCACCGCCACCGCCGCCGCCGCCACCCGGCGGCAGCGGTCCGCCCGGCCCGGGGAGCCGAGGCGGCTGCCCTGCTGAGCCCCGCGGCGGCCGCGCCGGCGGCGCTCGGCCCGGCCGTCAGCCACTCCAGCCTGATGTTGAGCCAGCTAAGTCTGGCGCTGCCAGAGGAGGCGGTGCCCTCGGCCGCCGCCGGCCGCTGGCGGGGCTGCCCGCTGCGCTACCTGGACCTTCGGCTGCTGACCGAGCCGCGCTTCCTCTGGATCGCCGCGTGCGTGCTGCTCTTCAACGTGCAGCTGCCGCAGGCCACGCTGCTGGTGCCGACGTTCGCCGGCGGGCGCGGCGTGTCGCGCGCCGAGTCGGCCGCCATGACGTCGCTGGTCGCCCCGCTGGACTGCGCCAGCCGGCTGGCCAGCGGACTGCTGCTGGACCGGCCGCGCTGGCCGCGCCCGCTCAGCCTGGCGCTGGTGAGCGGAGCCGCCGCGCTGGCCGCCGCCGCGCTGCCGCTGGCGCGCGGCTGGGCTGGCCTGTTCGCCGTCACGGCGCTCCTGTACGGCGCGCTCGGCTCCTACTTCGTGGCGCTGCCGGTGGTCTGCGCCGACACGCTCGGCGTCGAGCGGCTGGCCTCGACGCTGACGCTGGCGAACCTGGTGGCCGGCCTGAGCAACCTCGCGGCGCAGCCGGCCGCCGCCGCCCTGCGCCGCCGCGCCGGCTCGCTGGAGCCCGTGCTGTACGTGATGGCGGCCTGCTCGGCGGCCAGCTGCCTCGTGGCGCTGGTGGCGCCACCTGTGCTCGACTGCCGCCGGCCGGCGCCCCCTGCTGTCTGTGTCGGCGGAGAGGCGGAGAAGGCGAAGGCGGAGACCTGACTGGTCCCGGGCTGCAACGTCCTGCCAAATGGTTCAATGATGGGACGTCGACATGGCAATTTACACGAACAGAACCTTAATTAGGTGGCGTTCAGATGTGGGAAAAGGATGGGGTGCGCATCTGTTTCATGCAACGGCGCCGTAAAGAGCGATGTGTGTAGGTCACGTTCTGACTCAATAGGATGGGCGATGGAACCGGGAAGGGGGGGCAGGGGAAGCTGTCTCGACTTCTGTCAAGTATTTAATATTAACCCCAAAGCGTTGCATGGGAAAAAAGAGGTAAAAACGCGTTGCCCCCCCCCCCCCCTCCGCCCTCCACCTCCACAGAGGTTTCACCGCTCCCACATGATGGTTCCGATATTGGTACCAATGTCTCATTGCATATGACGCTGGAATGTTGTTGGCCTGTTCTGACGGCTGAAATATAAAGCATGCAGGTTTTAGGACGTTGGCTAGTCTGGATATTTCGTTTAGGTATGCTAGATGAACGGTTGGAATGATTTTGTGTTATCCCCAAACGCTTTTTTTGTAAATTTAAGTTTTTTTTCCGCTCCGCTTATGGTTGAAAGAGAAAGGGTGATCGCACTTCGGGTAAAAAAGTAAGGAAGATCGCATTTCGAGTGAATTGCCAAATGATTTCAGGAGATTGGAGAACCGAAGATTTCCCACTCACTGAGTGCTCTTGGAAATAGCCAGTCACTGTGAATGAAAGGTTAACTGAAAGCAGGCACGTAGCCAAGGGGGGCCATGCCCCCCCCGAGCCAAGCGATCTACACTAGATATATAGAGATTTCGCAGGAATACGTAATAGTGATCATCTACACAATAGCGTCTTCCATCATCTGCTCTTGTGCCAGTGACATATGACAAAAATTGACATTTAGCCCTCCCCCTGAGGAAAATCCTGGCCACGTGTCTGACTGAGAGCGAGAATGACATCTGTCGTGCACGCGTTGTTCGTGATATTGCATTCGATCGTCGATTCTGTTATGTCTTCTGGTTCTAACAAACCACAGCCGTGACAATATGTCATTATATTCTAAATGATAAGTACTGGTCACGTTCCAAACGAAGCTACGATGAGCTCGGTGCTAGGGAATTCCTAAAACGCTCTTCATTCTGTACAATATGATACACCACAAAAACAAAGTACGAAGTCTGTATAAAGAACAGGTCACATCGTTCATGATACAGACAAAAACGGATGAGTTACAATATGTCATAAGTGGAATCCAGTTACACGGAAGGCTTCAGGGACAAGGATCGAACAGGGGCAAAACTTTCCCACTGTGTTCTGATTATTCCGATGGGTCGCAAGGACAGAGCCAACGAAACCCAGCGTCGTCCCACGCAGTCAAAAACAAATAAATAGTGCTCAGAAATGTTCTTCAAGAGGTGCAATATCTGAGATTCTTCGAAGCAAGTCTGTCCTGATTCGTCGAACAGGGGTGTTCAAAACGAGGACGCATATGAGATGCCGGTGCTGAGACGGCAGCCTTCTCCCTTCGGTCAACCTGCCCCCGGGCAGACAGTTCGCTGGCCCGCCGCCAGGGGCGCCGCCATTGCCGGCGCCGCTCAGTTCGTGATGAAGAACAGCGCCACGGCCAGGATGACGCCCAGCACGACGACCGCCAGCGAGATGGCCAGCACCTTCTTGAAGCCGCCGCAGCCGACCGACTGCTTCTGGGCGGCCGGCGGCGGCACCAGCGACGGCTTGCGCGGGTCGCGCACGGGCAGCTCGCGCGGCGCTCCGTCCTCGGCGCGCACGATCGGCCGCGGCCGCATCAGCGGCGGCAGCAGGCCGGGCGGAAGCGGCGGCCGACCCATCGCCGAGCCCGGCGCCGCCGCCAGCAGCGCCCCCTTCCGGTCGACGGTCATCACGCCCGGCGGGAGCCCGTCAGGCGGCGGGCCGTACACCGAGTGGGGCGTGGCCACGCGCAGGTCGTACAGGCTGGCGGCGCGCGGCGGCACCAGGCCGGGGTGCGGCTGCGGCGGCGGCAGCGAGAGCGGCCCGCCCACCGGCATGGCGGCCATCGGCGGGTGGTGGTGCACCGGGCACGGCTCGCCGTCCCAGGTCATCGGCGGTCCGGCCAGGCCCGGCAGCAGCATCGGCACCGACTGCGCCGACCGGATGGTGGGCGGACCGCCGCCCGACACCGGCACCAGGTGCATGGCCGGCGCTCTGAAACGGCGCCAGATGGGTCCCACGGACGTCCGGAGACTGACTGATTGGGAAGGACATAGGAGAAAACGCAAACAAGTGGGCTTAAACTCTCGACGACGAAATGAGAATCAAGCCGAATGCCTCACGACCTTTCGTCAGAAGACATCGTGCATGGATTTGTTCACGTCGCCGCTTCATTCTGGACACAGATTCCCCCAAGTTAAGTCAGTGGGGAAAATACTGGTTAAATACGAGCCATAACTCTAGAAGTGCTAGAACGTTGCAGTACGCAGCAAGGGCTATGATGTCACGCAGAACATGGTTCTGCCACCCGCATTGTTTGTTCATCTGTCTGTACACCACAGCACCTGACGATCGGTCCAGGTCCCGCTGCTCGCAGCCGCGTCTCTCTCACTCACCCATGGCCGCCGTGAGTAGGCACCTTGGTGTCCCGCGAGCTCTCGGAGGTGGTGGACGACGCCTCGGAGTCGGCCGGCGTGCGGCCGCGGTACGGTGCC
Source organism: Capitulum mitella (assembly GCA_030062745.1). NCBI lineage: Eukaryota > Metazoa > Arthropoda > Thecostraca > Pollicipedomorpha > Pollicipedidae > Capitulum > Capitulum mitella. The sequence goes on from CP099842.1 coordinate 11,863,153, forward strand.
GCCTGAGCTTCGCGTGGCGACCGCTTGGCGCGCGACGATCGCTCCGTGTTGGACGTCTGGTCGGAGACGGACGCCGGGCCGCGGCGGACGTGGTCTGCTAGCGGGGAGGACGGTCACTGCCGGGCACCGCCGGCGCCCACGCTTCGGCCGACACCGCCGCAGGACGTGGACGCAGCTAGGCATGGAGCTCATAGCCCGTCTTGGCCATGTGTTTTTTACTAGAATGTTGTCACTTTTGCGCGCGTCAGGTCAGAGCTCTATGAGGTACAGGCATAACAGCACAAAATTAGCTACGATCATTGAAAGAAAAATACACGTAAATGAGTACTAAAAATATCAAGCATGAAAATGGCGTAGGTAGTATGTAAATTGTTTTCGAGCAAGACCCATGGAGCAGTGATAATTCAGATTGGCTTGGCATGATTTGCTGAAAGGGTGCAAAAGATAGTTCTCAGCTATAGATACAGACAAAAATAAGGACAGTTTCCTCTGAATTTCGAAATGAAGTGTATGCAGTCCAAGGACAGTTGCATTGGTGGGGATGTGAAACATGAATGGGTCGGAACCGTAGTGCTTTGACCCAGCTGGAAAAAAGGAAATACTACGCTATGCGTCAGTAAAGGGAGGGCGTTGCGGTGCAGACTACGGAAATGGCGCTTTTTCTTATCGAGCCGCAGAGATAAATGTCTATTAATTTCGTCCAGGCGGATGCTCGCACTAGCCAGAAGAACGCTGTCACGCTCTTGAACTTTTCCGTTAATACTTCCGCCAGCTCTTGCCGTTCCATCCTCTCCATTAACCGTTTCCTTCCTTCATGACTTACCACCCCTCCCCCTCCTTGCTGTTTCTCTTCCGCTCTCTCTATATTTCTTTCATTCACTTTCCCTTTTCCCACGTTCAGGTTTATTGCCCGTGGGAGGCTCGCTCACTCCCCGTAGCTGAATTTGCCTCGCCTCTTGTGGAGACCAGTCATAAATTCATTTCCTCGAAAAGGCTCTCGAACGTAGGAGCAAGATTAAGTTTTTCGTGGTGGGAACGCCACTTGATTCACTCGGACACACGGAGAGCATTGCCCGTAGATATTTCACAGCATCACCAAATAAAGCCGAGTCCAGCCTGCTGTCCACACGGGAGTCATATCCAGCCCTCATCAGCCAGCGTGGGCAGACACTTAGGCTGCAATTTATCAAACACTGGCGCGGGTTTTCTAAAACGCCATTTAGGTACTAAGATGCCAAAAATAATTTCTTGTTAGAAATGACCTTTGAAATCTCAGTTTTTAACATAATCTCACCAATATGAAAAACAATCGTGCACACATAACCTGTTTAGTAACTGTTTCAATAAAACTGTCCTGCTCCACGCTAAAGCATCTCCGTTATCTACTACTCCGACCCGTCGTAAAGTGTCTGCAATCGTTCTGCATCTCCATGTCTCTTGAAATCACCTAAATGACGGCTTCCGTCACCCGTGACCACAATAGCCTGATTTTCGCGTAAATTCAATGAGGGCTCAAACACGTGCGTGAAGGAATAAAGGAAATCGCACACAAGAATCCTGCTCATCGTGCTGTCCAAAACCGCACCGTGATCAGATAATCTTGTCACTGACCGGCCGCAGCCAGCCATATCCATCTCTGCAGTCCCAGTTGCCCCAGAGTGGTCCATTCGGCGCCGTCAGACAATCAAATCAGAGCCAACAATCGACGGCGAACAGCACGGCGTCGGACAGCAGTCTCGCTTGGCTGCGTCGGCCGTGACGACCGATCCATTTCGCGGCCAACGTGGAATTGCCCCACGTTGGTCGGGCCAGGCACTGTTTTGTCGGCGGCTCACGAGGCTTGCACGCGTCCACAGTCCCCGCACGAAGCGCACAGGTCAACCGCACGGACACGACGCTGGACTCGGACCGGCCGCACGGACACGACACTGGACTCGGACCGGCCGCGCGGACACGGCAATGGACTCGTGGACTCATGCTAAGCCTCGCTGAAATGGTGCTGGACACCAGCTCCTCATGTGCACATGAGGCTGGACTTCAGCCGCGTGTGGAAGGAGCCGGCCGCAGACCAGCTGCGCGGACGGGGCGTCCGGCCGATGCTGGCGGCGCGGACGTGGCGCCGTGCCTGCCGCGGCTCAGTCGGGCGGACGTGACGGTCGGGCGGCGCACGGCGGGCCCGCGCGGCTCGGCCCCACGCCGGCGCCGAATCAGGCCGCCGGTTCCTGAGACCGTCCGCCGTGAAATTGTCCGCGGCACTGGCGTACCCGGCCGACCGCGGCGGCGGCCGACGGCGCGGCGGCGGCGAACGAGCTCCCGGCCGGAATGTGGGCTTCCGTGCAGATGAATAGTGAGCGGTACGTGTCCAGGAGAACGGCAGTTTCAGCGGGTATATTTAACGGACCAGCACTTCGGGTTCGGCGGTTATGCAAAGAGAACAGGAACGCTGGCAAGCATGGCAAACTGCCACTCGCCGCAGACGGAGATGTGGGCGTTTGTGGATGAATATTTATCGCCGCTTGTGAGGGATTGTCTCGCTGCCCGGAGCACAGGATTCATCACACTAGCAAACAAGTCAGCGCCGACAATATGGTGTCAGTAACGGTAACACGCATCGTTAAACGCAGCCGAGACAGAAAATAACTGTGCGCCATGCGCAGGACTTTTCATTCAACAAGATCTGCCCGCAAACGAGAAGAATGCGCCACTCTTTTCGGTGTTTCTTTTTCTGGCTGCTCTCTTATCACCACGGTCTTCAGAGAAAAGCTTCAACATTGCAGGCGACATATTGCATATTCAGAATTACTTCGTACTTTCCAGTAACCCAAAGACCTTTTGCGATATGTTAGAGTTTCACACTCCTGGAAACGACCACCTCGTCCCAGCGCCTGCAAATGATGTGACTCCTTTCCCAGAACTCTGTCTATAAATGGCATGACGACAAATCGACCTGTGCAGACTGTGCTGCAGTAGAAACTACATAAATCTCGCAGACAGGTGAATACCACAAAGTATACGAACTCGGTTTACCAATCTGTCGTCAAAAGATATTTCGGAAATTCCTTTTGTGCCAAGAAAGATCAATTTTCTTTCGGAAGTGTTCGCTTGTGCACTTGCTATCTATTATGTACATACAGAATTAATCCAAATGTTAAGCTTCGATGATTTCCAGGATTAAACCCAGTGCTGACTAGGGGTTAATGCACAGACTCATTACCACATCCGGTCGCGCAGTTCCAGGTAACGGTTGATTTTGCGACAGACACGCCACTGTCGCCGATTAAAACACGACACGATCGTCTAGGGAATCGGAACGGCCCTCCCACGGTCAGTTGCCAGTTGTACCATGTGCCAAATATCGAGCGCCGCAGAGATTCGCACAAGCTTTTTAATGACTGGGAAACCATCGCTCTATCCCCCTGAGCTGTCGATCAAGGTAGCCGGATGGCGTGATCCATGGCTGATATGATCTGTTTTTAACCTGTTTCATATCGAGTCCATCGTGGACAATGGCATCGCCAGCTCGCAAGCTGACGATTGTGAGCTTACGTCAAACGAGGATAAAATGTACTCAACAAGATAAGCAGCAGCACCCGATTTTCAAGCGCCACTCACCATTTTCTACGACAGCATACGGGCTGGACGATGCGTTTGGTGCTTGCAATGGTGTTTAAAACTATTTGGTGACTTTCATCTAAGCACAAGGGATCGACGCCAGGCCTTCATACGTCGGAACGGCGTGTTTCTGCCACGTGGTATAACGGATCACGCTGCGGGAATACCACAGGACCAGGCAAGTGACCCGCGTTTCACGTGGGCGCACGAGTGGACAAGCAGAGAGCTAACATGGTGAGTCATACGCTCAGGAGGTAAAAACAAATGGCAGCACGGGAGACCCTAGGGGTCAGGCACGTAGCCAGGAATCGACCGAAGCAGGGGACGGATCCTCCGAAAGGGGAGCTCCTATAGCTTCAAAGGGGCCATCAAAAGGTCTCCTAAGGGCCTTCTTAAAGCAGCATCAAGCTTTAACAACATCAAGGGCCCGCTATGGGCTCAGGGTCATATTCCAGAACCCTGTAAGGTCTCGAAGGGCTCAAATGAGCCCTGGAGGAGAAAATCTCCGTAGGTTTCCATTTTTCTTAGGGGAGTCCGACTACCCCTCGCCCCCCCCCCCCCAAACTAGGTCCATGCCGAAGACAAAGCTCTTGGATCCTCCAGATGACAATTCAGCGCACCCCAATTTCTAAATGTTGCAAGCTCTGTCCATTGCCGAATAGTTATTCTTTGTTGGAAACCTACCGAACTGCAACCGGCCTGCTCCCCCCCCCCCCTCCCACCGTCAGTTCACCGGGTTTGCGTGGTAGGCGGTCCGGCCATTCCACCATGCCGGGCATTCCAGTGCTGCTCGCCGAACAGCTCATGGGGGGGGGGGGGCATCTGGCCGGTCAGAGCATGAGGGGGACGGCCACTGACCTGTACGGTGCCGGTCACTGTAGCCCTGCTGGTGGTAGATGCGGTGGGAAGTTCTGCGACTGACCTGTACGGTACCGGTCACTGTAGCCCTGCTGGTGGTAGTTGATGTCGCGGTGCTGCCAGGCGATTGGTGTTCTAGCGTCCTCCGAGGTGGCCTGCGAGCGCCGGCCGCCGCGATAGTTGGACATACTGGTGTCCCTGAGACAGAGAGGGGGAGAGAGACACCGAACACGTTAGTTCTGTGTGGGATAAAAAAAAACGCATGTAGTGTTCTCATGTATGCCATCCAGTACTGATGACCTGATACAGACGATGGCCAGCGTCTCGACAATTACATGCAACTTGAAAAACCACGACTCCTGTGTTCGTGAGTGACATGGATCATTCTGGCATTTTTCCTTGGTGTTTCTCTCAAGTCGAACTTGTTAAACAAAGCGAATATTTTTGGCAAAATACTGAGGCATCGGGAATGGGTTCTATAAATTCCTTACATTAACTTATACTAATCATGTGATAACACCAAACGGCTCCTTCCTTTCTGAACAAAAAACAGCCTGATGATACATTTGTTTGGAGCCACAAAAATGCGTCAATCTTCTGACGACTTCCTGATTCTGGATAGATTTAGATATTTATCCGTTTTCATGTTGTTTGGGTCAGCCATTTTCCCAGCCCTTTGGAGCCCATTGTGTAACATTTATCACTGACATCTGATTGTATCTTTGGCCTGGTCCCGGTACCTGCATCGCCATGTGCGGAAAAAGCATATCCACAGTGCATCATTTGTCACTGCCAGCCCACCATCCGGAGCCAGGGAATTAGGTGTATGCAAATATCTGGTTCAAGCAGGGCAGCATAACTCCATGAGGCATTAATGAAGGAAGTTCAAGGCCAGAACAGACGGAGTAGTACATGCCGTTTTTTCGTGTGTGTTTTCAGGTATGGATGGAAATTTTTTGTCCGTTAAAACCGGTATCGAATGAGGTTTCCCTGCCAGTTTCGAGATTGTCATCCTACCTTTAACAATGACGTAAACGGTCTTTTATCGCAAGATAGCAAACAATGGAAGTTTTCTTCAATCCAAAACGCGCCGGCAGCGTATCTATTGAAACTATGTCCTGCGAGCCAGCTTACGGTAAAACAGTCGGAATAGCAGCCGGTGTACACGGTCGAGTTACTTTCGACATGACATGCGACGTTGCAGCAAACTGCAGCGTGCAGAAAGCAGATTTCTTTAAAGCCTATTGCAAGGCTCAACACCACAACCTCCGGAATTACTTCAGAAAAGAATGAAAGTACCTGAGCTTAACTCTTCGCAAATATTGTTTTGAAATTAAACGTATTTGCGTTCTTTTTTCATTCGATGGGATCGTGCCGAGGTCATTTTTTCGCATCTGGCCTAAACTGCGCGACAGAAATTGGCTTCACAGACACTTGTAACCATTTACTCAGAATCTAAGGAACTGAAAACGTGTTTTGCATGCTTTGAGCGGATGACATGTGATACATGGCGGCCGCTCGGAAAAGTTCGGATCGAGGTCAGGCAGCGTGTCCAAGTTTAGGGACGTCTAGCGCCCAAACGTGTCAGCAGACCGTGACACAAGTGGCACCACCGGGTGTGTCGACTCGGCGAACAGATTTTGGCATAGGCTTGCGAGCGATGGCGCGAGCCGGACCTCTGAAAAATTAAATCAATCACGATTGTAGGCCAAACGGCGGGTGCTGTTGACTCAAGACTTGGTGACGACACGGGTCCTTCTTGTGAATGATCGCTTTTGTGGTCGGCACCCACGTGCGACCCACGTGGCAAACCAAAGGCACGTGTTTCCATCAAGTGCACAAAGACGAAGAAACGCAGGCAGGGACAAGGAACACTGTTTTGTTGCCTTATAAACCAATATTGTCAAAAAGCCTAGAAATATGCCAGCACATGAAGCCAGCTTATGGAACATTACGAGGCTTGACAAAGGGGAGCCACAGCACTATAGCTCAGTGAATACAACAAGAAGCAGCGGTCTGTCAATCATGTTGTAAAAATCGCTGATAATCATGACGCTCCAGCCTAAACGACATCATTTTAGGATGTCAGGAGAAGTTTCACAACGGCCGATAATCCTGCGACAGCACAACCCTGTCCCAATGTCACGCTCCAGAGACCTCTGCGCACCACACGACAGCAACGGAAACTGCTACGCCGCAGAGGCCACAATCCTGCGGCCTCGACGGCCGGCCGTGGACCCGTCAGGCTAGACCTGGACTCTTCCGAACCTGATCCACTCCTCCCCCGCCCACCCGGCAGACCGCGTCGGACAGCGCGAGCCGGTCTGGCGGCCATCTCGGTCACACGGTGGCCCTGAGAGTTACGGGAGATTTGTGCCCTGAATTCCACCGGTGTCTGTCCCTGAGATCACGAACCGAGAAAACTCGCCCCCACTGCTTCAAACGAGGTCTTATCACCTCAGAACAGTAATGAGTTTCCAGTAAGCGTATGGGTCTGAGCTTCCAATCATGAATACAATCTCTAACAATGTTTTTTTAACTTAAGTCTTAGATATCAACATGATTCTTATAGCGGACGTTCAAACCCTCTGAGTCAATTAAACATATTGATTCCAGTAAAACGGAGATGGGTGTTTGCACATTCAGATCACACCGCATTCATTTCAACAACAGAGAGCTAAAATGCGTGAAATGAGTCCAGCCGCCAGCCGTAACGGTAAAGTCAATGCCCGCGGCATTAGTTCCGCGTGATTTGTGCGGGACAGGAGGGGGCTGTTCCGCATGGTCGAGTAGGGCTGCCAGAGTCTGCTCGACGCCGCCCAATCAATTAATCTCCTCACACACACACACACACACACACAGCTCGAGCTGACAGGTCGGCCGCCAGGTGCCGCTGAGGCCGGACACCGGCTACCGACGGCCGGCCGATGTGACGGCCGCCGACAGTAGCACGTCCAGACAGCGGCACGTCCGGACAGAAGTACGTCCGGCTCTCCTCCGAGCCAGCGGGAGGATGGGAACAACGAGCTACCGACACAGCCCGCCGCACTATTTAGCGTACTACTTACGCTCGCGTGCAGACGGTTCACGATCCATCCATTTCGTGCTACTGGCTATCGTTGTTTCTGCTGTCGTGTCAGGAGTCTTTTTCCCTAACGCCCGAATTTCTCTAAATGATAACTCGGGATCAGTCTCGACGCTACGGTGGTGTTGCCTGAACCCTGACGACACCCAGTGGTATGGTCAAGTTTCACTCGTACCTGGGGACCGAACCGGATGGCACTGGATGATTTTGTTGAACTCCACGGCATGAGCGTCCTGTGGCCGCCTGATCCTTCCGGTCTCGGGCCAAATCCAGAATCTTTTCCTGGTTTTACCTCGCCCAGCGGCTGTGACTCGAATCCGGTGGCTACCGGACTGTCTGGTCCCGCTCCATATCCGCTCGGCTGCAGGTCCAGATGTCTCCGTTCCACTCCTAACGCTTCATCGCTATCTAGCCATCGGCTCTACAGCCCCGTCGTTTCAGGCCCCCATCAGCCGTCGCGGCGCCGCTGCCGTGGCCTCTGCCCGGTGGCCGCCGTCGCCAGCCCCCGGCTGCCCGAGCAGGCCGGGGCGACAGGCGGCGGCCGGCAGCCGTGCCTGGCCGCCTGACGGCGCCGGTCCGGTGCCGGTCTCGCGCGAACGGAGCCCACCGATTCTCGGGGGTCGAGGCACTCGGCACTGGATCGCCGCGGTCCGTTCCGCCACGAGGAGCGGTCCGTGAGCTGGACACGCCGCGCGCTGAGGTCCTCACGATAGGCGCCTCGAGGTTTCCATCGGTTGGCAGCTGGACTGTTTTAAGAAGAATTCACCGCGAAAAGGAAAATGTGTAGTCATGTCAGAGACTGCGCGAAAAAAATACTTTTCAGTCTCGTGTTGAAGTTTCCGTTGGCGGTGAAACGAAATACAAGGCTTCGAAGCGAGCGCAGCACAAATCGCATATTTATAATATCTTCCAGCCCAGTCCGAAACAGAGTCGTCCCGGCAGTGCGAGTGCGTGAGGGGACCAAAATATGGCACCTGTAACAGGGGAATCGAAAAGCAAGGGGCGCCAGAATCTGGCTAGCAGTGCCAGACACATACGGGGTCCCGCCGACGGGGACCCCATCACACGAACACTGCGATGAGTAAAAGGGCCCAACGCAGGAGGCTACCATCGTTCCAGTCTCTCTCCACTGATAGGTAGCCGTGGTACTTAAGGTCCCCGTGGCGTGCGAAAGCGTAATGTTCATTAGCGTAGCCAAGGGGTCAGAGGGATTAACTGACTGACCTTATGCGCGCCCTTATAATTGAAGGTTTCGGAAAATACGCTATGTTAACCAATGATTTTCTTAAAAGACAAAAAACCTCATAAATAAAAATGCGCTTTATTTTCACAATGCCCATGCTTGCTACACCATAAAGTAAATTTCACCATGTTTGCAATAAAATGGTAAGAGCGAGCATTTTCTAATATTGACAGGAACAATGCTAAAAATGGCCTTACGAAAATCCTGGCTACGCTACTGGTCATGTTCCCCCTGTAAAGGGTTTTCTGAATCTCGCTAGGATCGTTTTGTTCCACGAAGTCTCTGAGCACTCCATAAGCACATCTCTTGTCTTCAAGTTCATGGCCTCTAGAATGTACACTGAATGTGGTTGGAAGACCAAAACAGTGTCTGGCCTTTAATTGCCTGCTGTGGAAAAGCATGTGTTTCCAACTTTGCCTCTTCCGGAGTGGTAGTTGTTCTCCATTCCTGGATGCCGTGACAGATTACAGTCATTCATCTTCGGTCATTAAAACTCGAGCCGAATAAAGATGACCTCAGATGTTAATCAATCATCCCACTGGTCCTGTGGTTCGGCGAGGGGCTCAGAGGAAGGTATCCTGCAGACATTCTCCACAGATGGCGTAAAACTGACCCAGCCAAGTTAATGGCTACCATCAAAATGTTCGTCGCACTTCTAACCAAGCTTCAAGGCTCGGAGCCTGCCCAACCACTTGAGTCACGCAGTTTACAAGGAAATGCTAAAACTGATGTGCCATATTTGGGCACAACAGCATGTGCCCTTGTACCTCAAGTTATGTTAAAAAAATGCGTATGCACCTGAAGTTAAACTACATGTGTAAAACACCGTCTGCGTGCATTTTACAAAGCTGGGCTTCTCATCGCAGAAGACTCTTAACCACGCATTATTGCAAAAAGTACCAAGAACTCAGGAAGTTCCTTTCATTAGTCATTCTACACTAAACACTACATCCTTACAAACACCGTGTATTCAGACACTACGTCCGTTGGAATACACGGCTGGTTGTACATCAAAAGGGGCTTTTCTTTGGTATTCTATGAATGTTAAGTCGAATCTCTCAAATCCTCCTCTCATTTGGTGGCCGCAGTCGCACACCCCCGGCTGCCCGACCTTCATAAGGCCCACGCAGCCGCCACGCACATCCTGTCAGACCCGGTAACGGTACTGGCCGGCAGCCCAGCCTTCCAGCCCTGCCGTGCCGTCCGCACCGCTGCCAGAACCCGGCTCCTCCGGGCGGATTCCACAGGGTCCTGCTCACCCAGGGTGTGCCGCCGACACGCATTATTATTCCGAAAACGGTCCGGGCCCGAGTTTAATGACCCGGCCCGCCCTGAAATCGGCCCGCGCGTCGAACGCACGCCGAGCGCGTCCCGACACTTCGCCCTGGCCAATGTCCTCTCCGCCCGCACTCATCAATGGGGCGGCTGAATCACCGTCCGGAGAAAAAAAAACGACCAAGGCGACCTAATGGGAGGGTTGTCTTACCTAGGTGTGGTACGGTAGCGGTTCCAGTCGGACGCCGGCTGCCGGCGCGGCACGGCTTTGAGGCCGCCTGGTCCTCCGACAGGCGGCGGCGGTCGGCCACCAGCGTCCCTGCTCACACCTCACTCGGCCCGGCCGCCGTAAATCGCCGCTCGTCGCCCGCCGCGCTCCCTGCCACGTCCTCCCCACAGCCGAATGAGCGGTTCGGCCGGCTGCCCGGCTGGCTGCCGCGGCGGCGGCCGGCCGGGGCTTCTCGGCGCCGTCTGACGGCTGCAGTCGGACGCGTCTGACGCCTGCCGCCGCCACCGCGCAGCGCCGGCCGGGCTCAGCTGGCGCCGGACGCTCCGCAGACCGACATAGCGCGCGCAGGGAGGCTCGCCGCGTCATCGGCGCCCGCTGAGAAGCAGCGGAGGATTCCAGACAATCGCCCCGGAGCTGGCGATCCCGTGCAGACCGGCGCCCGGTACAGGTGGAGGGGCGTCGGGGGAGGGTGGGAAGTGGCGGCCGGTCTCCAGGTAAGGCCGCCGGCAGGGGACAGACAAATACCGGCTTTGGCGGCGCCAGCGAATGGACAAAAACATGGGAAGCCGGCCAGCCGGACGCGACGAAGAGTGCGGCTGCCAAGTTAACGATACCACACGAGAAGGGCGCTACAGTACGACGTAATCGTAATAACTCGGAGATTCTGGGCGGAAACGAGACCACATAAGAGCGACACCACGCTGAAGGATGTCCAGTCGGGCCCCGTTCCGTTCACGGCCTGACCACGGACGGGCGATGAAGCCTCCCCGGCAGCCGCGCGTGGCGCATTGTGCGGCGATAAGTGACGCAGGCGGCCGGCGTGACTCACGGGCGGCGTCGACCGGCCCAGCTGGTCACTTGGCTTCGCTCACGTGACCGCACCGCTGAACAGATGGACGGAAACACGCCATTACGGGCGTCGCGGCGGCGCGACCGGCGGCCCGCCCTGCGTCAGGCACGACACCGGCCCGGCCCGGCCTCACACCGGGAAGAGGCACGCACGGCGTCGCCGCCGCCGGTCGCCATTTTACGCCTGAATCGGCGCCGAGGCGACCGCACGGCCTGAGAAGGCGGCGGCGCCCGGCCGTCAGCATCGGGGGCAGCGGTGATGCGGCGCGAGCTGAGGCGGCGCGCGCTGTTTACCGGCCGCGTCTGGCGCGAAATCGCGGCTTTTGCGGTGCGCCGCGCCGCCGCGACCCACATCGGCTCGGCGGCGGCTGGTCGTCCAGCTCTCTCACGGCCGGGTCCCACAGAATTCGCGGCGTGCCGTCCGATTTGCGGTCTGTATTGGCGACTCTCACAGCACGAATCAGCGAACACACGGCGACGGCGTTTAGCATGGCTGTCGCACACATCGCAGGCACAGACAGCGTCAGCGAAAGCGTTGTGTACCACAACAATCAGCGAACGTTAGCTACTATGCAGTCGGTCAGGTATGAGCCATGATCGTTGACAAAACGGTGAAATATTGGTACAACATAACACTGGATACGCACACTCGATGTACGGACAACTTCGTGTTTTTCCTTTTTTGTTTCAGTTTGATCAAACGCCTCACAAAGTATAAACTGTCCTTGGACTGCTCATAAAAGTGGATTTTCACTTGAAAACACACATCTTCTTTTCTAGCGGAATGCTGTTAAGAAATTTCGCGAGCGCTGGTTCATTCACGTGTGTAGGCGAACTGCTAGGGACGTCACATTTATTGTAATCAATGGCAACAGAACACTACACGACTGAAAGACAACAACGACTAGCGCACAGTCTAAGGCATGATGACAGCCACCACATGGTGCGGAACACATCAAAGGTCGTCCATTCTCTCAGCTCATACTCGTGTACTACATAACCACAGCACATCCCATCGTCTCGGATGTTAGATCCAAGAGAGATGAAAATCTCTCTTCCCACGGCCCTAGATCACAGTCACGACTACCTCTCAGCATAAAACACATCACTATGCCAAATCACTCCGTGGCCATGCACTGTACGTCCCGCACAGACATACCGACGCTCAGGAGGCGGCCGGCACGTTCACTCGTCGACCTTTGCCAGCGGCTGTCCCATTTTGGCGGCTTGCATCGACGGCCGACCGGCGACTACGGAGGCGCGAGAGCCGCGTACGCTCGGCGCATGCACGTTGCAGCTGGCCGACGAGACCACCCGGTTGGCGATGGCCTCGGCGTCGTAGCCGATCATCTCCCAGATGTCCGCCTGGGGCATCTCGCTGCTGGGGATGGCCAGCAGCTTGGGGGTCACCTGGGCCGACTTGGGCGCCGTCTGGTCGGTCATGAAGCCCAGCTGGTGCACCGTACGCGGCACGTAGGTGGGCGCTGTGAACACCTGCCCAAGAACGTCGCAGACTACAGCATGAGCCCCGCGCAGACGGCAGGCAAGTGCGAGCATCCACCAAGGACCAAACCACATAATAAAGTAAGCGTATGGCACGAAGAAGAGGGAACATTCATGGATGAAGGCAGGGTCATGTGCACGCTCAGGGTCATGCGCCACCACCACATGGTCGTGCCACCTACCACAGCTCAGTGGAGACAGAGAGAGAGAGAGAGAAGGGTTGGGGGGGGGCACATGACACAAAAACAACGAGGCATTGTGAGCAACTGTCACCTGCGAGTGTCGGTTCACTGCAGAGTACCAACAGCTGTCGTACAGGGTTACAAAATGGTTTGAAAGGACAAAACAGACTGTGTCGGAGTGCCATGAATACTCGTCGAAGCGCCTGCGCGATGCTACGAGAGCGAACGAATGATCGGCAAACACCATCTCACAGAATGGCAGAACTACACAGGAGGCTGACGACGAGAATGAGTGGTGATAGCAACTGGTAGCGCGCCAACTAAGCAGCCCAGAATAGAAGTTGGCCACTACTCCGAACGACACAACAGCTCGCGTGCGCGAGCTGAGCAAACTTACCTCGCGAGTGTGGGGGTTGATTCGCGCGGCCTTGGATGATGATGACATCATCCAACAGGTCACCAGCAGTAAACATCTTTTTGCCATCCAGCTTCGGAAGAATGCATCTCTCGACGTATATCTTGACTTTCTGCTGCGTCCACGACTGTGACATTTCAAATTTTATCGATTTTTAGCAGGAAAGGAAAATGCATTTAGAAGCACTAAGGCTTTTACAGACGGAGCACCAGGTCCGTTTTGGCTCTTACAAAACAAAACTGTTTCACCATAGCCCACGTCTTTGCGTTTTCAGTGATATGTGCTTCCTGTTAAATACTGCATGCAGTGCCTCGCCATTCGCGACTTGGTAAAGGTTCCGATACCCAAATAGCGAAGAAACTCTGACCATATGGCAAGAGGCGCAACTTACCATGAACTGGAGTTTAGACCTTCTATGAAAAATGCAAGATGTGCTCAACCATCCTCACTTGGCACACTCACTAGTGCGGGGCAGGCAACAATGTAGACAAGGTCCGTCCAAAATGGAACGTCACAATGTCCAGATATTGGCAGATATATCACCGCGCAATACCCCCAAGCCTCAGTGAATAGTCGCCCCTTCCCCTTCCGCGTGTTACCATTGGCATTTCCCTGTCGCACCATCCGTTATGCCGGTGACACAACTGTCAAAGAGCTGCTAAAAATCGTCAATCTCACGCCGAACGCGCACCATTGTCGTCTCAGCGTCACGACATTCCCCCTCAGCCCCACAGACAGCGACAAAATCGTGCTCTCCCGACAGCCTCGCCACGGAGCAATGATCGCGAAAGCCGCGCCGGCGGCGTGAGCGGGCGCCAGACCGCACTCCCCTGCGGTTGGTCACGAGTCCACCGAGTCCGCCGAGCGTGGCGCAAAAGCTATCGGCAGCTCTTCCGAGAGTGCGCTGTCGGCGACCGCCAGAGTGAACAGACGCCAGAGGCACAGACAGCTTCCCGTCCCCAGAGATACAGTTAGCTCAGCAGAGACACAGTCAGCTCAGTCATAACTGACACGCACAGACGTGCCGAGGTTAGCGGCTAGGAATCAGATTGTCAGGTACGAGGAAAGGAATGAAAGGCATGTGAAATGTCGCTTTAAGACAGAGTAATAAACAAACCTCTGGATCCTTTAATAAGTAACATTTTGAAAGACGAAGGAGCTCGGTGTTACGGCCCATGCGTAAGACGCCATTGGATAAAGGTAAAATATTCCTGAGAAAAGCCATTCAAATCCTGCGAACCACATTCTTTCTTTCCATATTCAAAGCCCACTGAAACGCTACCGAAGCCCAATCTAGAGGTGGCCATAGGCATAGCTGGTCACCAACCTCATCAATCTCGCATTTAACGCTCCTCGTCCACGTGCACCTGTATCGGAGCTAGCTGGATGCTTACCTGGTACTGAGGTTGGTCCATTAGGACGTTGATGGCTATTCGCATTGCAATACTACGCCACATCATGTATTCCAGGTTCTCTGGGCCATCACCGAATTTCTGCATCATCTCAGACATCACCTAGAATCATGCCAGGTGACCGTGAAGCCAGTCTGCTTTCTCACGGTGTCCTTCGCAAACTTATGACGAGGCGGCTTACAAAATAATCATGTAGAGATTCCTCGAATCATTCAGAGAATGAGACAGACATGCACAAAGCACTTTCGGTGAAAGCAGTTCACGAACATTCTCTGGTAACATGAATATGCAACAACCGCATTAGGCGGGAAACATGTACACAGGGAACTAACAACAGAAAAAATGCATGTACATCAGGCGGGAATCCAAGGGGGTGGGGGCGATGAGGGCGATCGCCCCCTCCCCGAGCCCTGAGAAGGGATCCCACGAGAGGCGCCCCTCTCGGGCCGGCCCCAAAGAGGCCCCTCTGATTCAAAAGAGACCCCGAAAGGCCCCCGTGTAAACTTTAAGGGGTCTCAGTGAAAACGTGACAGGTCTTGATGCAGTCAGGGGGTCTCTGGGAAGCTTAGATGACCCCTGAGCTGCGTATAATCTTTGGCCCATGAAGCTCCCAAATGCCCCCTGAGACCACAACAGGGCTCCAACACGGCAGGTTGCCCCTAAGACCGCCAGAAGGGTCACAGGGCCAATGAGATGGCCAAGATGAGGAATGAGTCCCTAGAATGTCACCGGGGTCCCTGAAATGGCACAGGGGCCCCGAATGGGTCTCACGGATCTATGTGAAAACCTTAAGGGTCCGGATGCAATCAGAGGACCCCCGGTAGGGTTAATGAGACCCTGAGATGGCAAGATGGCCCCTAAGACATGGGTGTGGTTTTTGGAAAATGATTATGGATGCTCGAAAGGCATATGGGGACATCTATGAACTGCATATCGCGGGCGCGGGGAGGAGGTCATGACAGGTGTTTATGCCTGAAGTTCAGAGGAACGCATTTAAAAAGGTATTAAGGAAGACAAAATACAGAAGGATGTGTTTCATAAATCATGGAGGGCTTTATGGCGGCGACATCCTCAAAGGAAACATATCTTTTTCCGGTATCTGAAAAACGCATTCCGGGGAATTTTTAAGATTGGTCATGAATTTCCATGTGAGTGAAAAGTACATTTTGGTAATCTTAGACCAATATTTCACGCACTTTAGTTCTTGTGTTTATCGACAGTGCTACCGGTGTACGAAATACAGACACGGTACTAGAGAAAAGAGCCAATCAGCGAGCAGAAAATACGTAGGTCAACCTAGGACGAACCCGATGCTTACGCAACGTTCTGCCATGCTGTACCAGTCGCAGATGTCAATGGTGCGACGATTATTTTCACAAACGACACCAACGTGTTTTGACCTATTCACGTAATGCATACCTGCAGGGGAAACTCTCTGAAGTGCAACGGAACTTGCTTGGATCCATGATGGCCGCCTTCATAATTTCGGCGTTCATCAACTGCTGTCAGCTTCGACAATACGCTAACACGTTTTATCGGTGGTTTTAGTGGTGAAAAGAAAGTGGGGTAAATAGATTAAACTTGGGCTGGCAACCAGCGTACTTGCCCCAATAAAATCTTAGCTAACGAGAGCGAGTTGGCAAGAATGAATGGTACCTACTCTTCGATTCATACAAATGTTTTCTTCAGTCGCACGTGTACGGTTAAAAATCGCGATCTGAGTAGATACACTCCCTTTAAAGGAGGACTTTGCTCCAGAAACCAGCTTCACACAATTTTACTTGGAGGGTGGTGGAGAAAAACAACTGGTGGACGACAACGGAGTAAATAAGTTCCTATTGTTGCTGATTAAGCCCATTTTAGAAGCCTAAAGTCATGGCCTGAGAATATAATTATGTTAGAATATTTAAAATACTTAAAGTTGTGGGTGCCCAAGTCGTATTGTGGGTGCCCGTTTCCACTTCGCGGGTGCCGAGGCACCCACAATGAGATAGGAAACCACACCCCTGCCCTAAGATAGATAGAAGGGCCCCTGAAGCTCTCCCAATGTCCCCGGGGCCGCAAGAGGGGACCCTAACATGGCAAAACTCGGTAGACCCAAGCCCACAGAAGGACCCTTAATTGCCTGCAGGGGACCCCTGTCAGCCTGTGCGGGCTCCCTGCCAGCCTGTAGAAGGCCCCTATCGGCCTGTAGGCCTCTGCCAACCTTCGGAACCCCTGCTGGCCTGTGGAGGGACCCCTGCGAATCTATGAGGCCCCGCCGGCCTGCATAGGCTCCCTGCCCGTCTTAAAGGGCCCCCTGCTTGCTTGAGGCTGGTCCCCTGTCGGCATAAAGGGACCCCTTCTGACATGCATGGGCTCTTACCGCCACCTGTAGGGCCCCCTGCTGGCCTGTGGAGGGGCTCACTTACGGCCCGTGGAGAGGCACTTTGTTGTGTGGAGGAGCCCCTGATGGCCTGCAGAAGGCCTCCTGTTATCTGTGGAGGTTCCCAGTGGAAAAAACTATTTTTGGCGTGATCATCGACAATCAGATAAGAGCTAGATGGTTGCAGCTAATAAAGTTTAGCAACGGCAATCGTCCATTGTGAAATTTTCACTGGCTGTTTCATTCAGGGGGCCCACTCACAGGATACCATTCACCACTGGTCACGTAACCCCCACCCCCGAAATTTTGGGCCGGCCATATCCCTCTGCGAGCCTCTTGTGAAATATTAAGTTAATATTTTCGTCCAGGAGGCCCACATGAAGTGAGTGAGCCCACCGTCTGGTCGAAGACCTCCCTCCCTCGAAATTCTTGGCTGGCTGCGTCCCTGCCCCTGAGTATGTTAGGCGAGCTTCTGACAGAGATAAGGTCCCCCTAAGACTGCCATCGAGGCCCTTGGCGCGCTAACAAAGACCCCTGATACGGCTAGAGGGGCCCTAAGACTGCCAATTGTACCCCATGTAACAGAGGAAGACGCCTGATACTGCCAAGGAGACTACCGGAGACGTCCATAGGGCCCATGACACTGCGCGGGGAACCTGAAATTGCCAAAAATATATTTAGTAAATTCCAGAGGGCTCTCGAGGCGGCAAACATGTTCCCCAGAGAAGACAAGAAGGGCACCTAAAACAACAGGGGGTCCAATGAGTAGACTCGATGGGCCCCGAAACTACTAAGTTTCGAGACGTCCAGACAGCTCCTGAAACTGCCAAAGGACCTAGAGCATTGCCAGAGCTGCCTCTGTCGCGGCGGAGACATACAGAAGGCCCTTGTTACAGCCTGAGAGGTTTATTAGATGGCGAAAATTCCCCAGGGACGACAGGAGGGAACCCGAAATGGCTTAAGTGTTCCTGAAGCTGCCAGATGGGTCCATGACATTGCCCGAGGCGTCCCGGATGCCTCAAGCCAAAGGAACGCTTGAGACGTCCCGAGGGACACGTGAAACTGTAAAAGGAACCTGAGACCACTTTAGGGCCATGACACCGCAGCCGGCCCGAGACCACCGAAAAAAAAACTATCAAAAGTCCCCTGAAGCTACAAGGAGGCTGAGGGGCTTCTGGTTTAGATACAAACGCGACAGTTAACGTAGACGGAGGGACGTAGCCGCCTAAAATTCCGCCGTTGTTGCCGTATTTTGGCCTCTTTGTAGGCAAAACATGGCAAACGCAAAATTTCCTGAAATGGGGTGACGCGATTTAGTTTTTGGGTTCCTTTAAATGGCAAAAAACGCAACATTTCACCAGATATTCCAGTCTGGACCCGAGCAAATCAACAACGGGGGGCCCCGGCCGGAAGGGGGGCTCGCGCTGACCATTCGCCTGTTCCCCCCATTGGCGAGACTCTGGATCCGCCCTTGGTGTACATGCAATTTTGCCAAACAGTCTCAGGCATTTCCCCACATGTTACCTTGCCAATCAGATGACTGAAACATGAATATGGACAAACCGCAACTAATCATACTTGTATTTCCATTTCGACTGCATACATTTGTGAATCGTTACAAAGGGGCGAATGGTCAGGCTCTGTGAAGCAGTTTTCCATGAAACTGGCATTTTGTGAGAATTCTGTTTAGCTGATTCGATGCCAAATTGATTACTGAGTAAAGCGTCCAATACATGTAACTGATTAAAGTCAGGACTTGGATACATTTAAACCAACCCATCCATAAAAATCCTAAAAACGGTGGAGAATTTCTCATCTTGCCTTGCGAAAGATGCGGTTCTTTTCACTACCTCTAAATCTGCTACTGAGAACGCTATACCATGGGTGTGACAGGAATATACCTCAACGCCATCATGCTTTCTCGAAAATACATCGAAAAATATTATTGCAATCGCCCCCTCACACACACACACACACACACACACACACACACACACACACACACACACATATATATATATATATATATATATATATATAATATGTATATGTATACTTTGCAGACTCCACCCTACCATTTTCGAAGTCGTCCACGAGCCTTGGCACCACGACTGCATGTCCTCAATTCCCTCCCGAGAGATCAGGACTCACCTCTCTGGAGATGTAGTAGGCCTGTACGGCCGTCTCGCAGACGACGCTGGTGTCTCGCGGCCTGCCAGTCAACACGCCCACCTCGCCCACCACGTTACCGGCGCCGACGTAATCGCGCAGAACGGTGACGTCACGCGCCGGAGCCAGGATCTCCGAATTCGGCACCAGACCCGTCTTCTGGATCTCCTGATGGACAAACGACGACGCGCCGTTATGGAAAAGCCTTTGCTGTTCCATGCAAAAACGATTTTCTAATTTCCTCGGGCACCTCCACCACAGGTACGCAGTTCATTGTTATTGGTTTCATCTTCCACATTTTGACGAACGCGCCGCATGTGACATACTGAAAAAGCCGCGTCCATCGAAAAAGCTGCCTGTCCACGAAAGCAATGAGTAATAATGCGCACGACTGTCAAAATGAGAGACGAACTCGTTCTGAGCTGAGAAGGGCGTTGTTAACGGGCTAATATACCTACATCTTGATCTGTAGGTCACCTGAACTTACGCTGCAGCATCGATTTGGATTTGGCGCCCACGCGTAAGACATCACACTGAAGTAGGCGTGCTGGTGTGTGGGCTCGTCTGCTCTTGTCCGTATGCGCAAGAGTACAGTGTGTACGTGTAGATGGCTGCATGTTTTATTCCTTCACCTGAGCCTCGGGCTTTAATAGTCACTTAAACAGTGGATAACTCCAGGACGTCAGTACGTTCTTACACGTTTGTATACATACAAGCATGCATGCATGCAGCTGCTGACCACTGCACGACATGACAGCCGACCTGCCAGATACTGAAATAGCACGAAAACAGTCGATTCATTCCCATTTTATGCAACGCAGTCGAGAAGATGTCAAAAGTCACGAAACGTGAATGTCGTTTAGGATTAAAATGATATCATTTCACATGTATATATATTATATATATATATATATATATATAAGAATAAATTCTTATATTCTTATAAGAATATAAGAATGTACATATATATATATATATATATATATATATATATATATATATATGTATATATATATATATATATATATGTACATTCTTCTCGACCATTCCTTTCGTTATCAGTATTAGGTTATTTTTATTTCTATTTTCAGTTGTCGATGATATGATGTACAGACCAATGTCAGTTTTCGAATGTCGTATTATGCCTTTTACGGGGCCTGTGACGTCATCAGTCACGTGACCAGGGAAAACAGTATTTTCTGAATCTCAAGACCCAGGACTATCGATTTGTGGCGACCGGTTCATATCTGACGGTTAGATCCTGAGAGAACAGGGGGTACCCTTTTTGACACCCAGGGGGTCGCGGATACAAAACCACGCCAGGCGGTGCCGGGTGAAGATGAGAGCGGACGCCAAACAGCAATGTCTTGCAGCCGTTTAATCCACATTCTATTCCAAGCTCGGAAAAGCGTTGAAAGAGAGGGTCCCATCTTTGCATGCATTTTGGGCTGAGATAGCCAGTTAGCTGCTTGCATTGTCACAAACCCTTGCCTACGGTACACTGTGTATCGCATTTACGAGTTTCGAAAGGACTCCCAACGAATTTTCCTGTGCTCTATTCATCTGTGTGTTATTACCTGGTGTGTTTGTGCTAGAGAGTGCACATAAACGAACGTTAGCAGGAGACCCGTACTGAATCGTCATCAGTGGATGACATCAGAATATTGTGTCGGATTAATTACATTTCTGATGTTCCATCAGAGATTTCACATGCTTCCAGCACTCACTTTTTCTCTCTCAGAAAATGTGAGTGCTGAAAAAGTGGTCCAGGTGCTTTTTTCTACTAACTGTACTTATACCAAAAAAGTCAACTAAAGTGGGGAATTCTTTTTAACAGTCCAATCAAATTAGACATTATGCAAAAAACTGCAAATGCGTGTTTGTTCCAGAAACAATACATATATCAACTGAGCTTTCTATTCATTCTTTTTTTGCCAATTCCGAATTTTGTTTAATGAGCTCTATTGCGCTGCCTGGCAAGAAAAAGTACGTTATTTTTAATAAATAACGTAGTTAAAAGACACAGACTGATCAGTGAGATATGTTAACACATTTTATCGGAGACAGCCTGACCATGTACCGCACATCAGCTGGGTGTGATCAAGGTCAAGTACTTGCTAATGTACCCGTGCCATTAGTCCGAAGAGCTTATCTGAGATAGTCACACTATCTCGAATCAGCACCTCGGCATGCACTTTAGACGCCATGCTGAGCGCGTTCACATCTGTGACAACTACAAGAGGCCGAGAGAACATCCAGAAACATTTGTGCAACGGACAACGATCGCGCGTGTCAAGAATTCCGTCCTGCGACATTTAGTCGTCAGTGACTACGTGATTTGTAGACCCCGCCATCAGTTTCCTGGAGCTATCGTCATTACCAAGATCACCACTGAAGCAGCACCATGGCGACTGCGGTGTTGCGTGTGGTGCCAGTGCGCTATATCGTGACCATCATGATCTTTCTCGGCATGCTCTTCAACTACATGCTGCGCGTCAACATCAACCTGGCGATCGTCGCTATGGTGAACCACACATCGCTGCCGCACACCAACATCACGCGCTCGCAAGAGTGTGGCGGCAACGGCACGACGTCCTCTTTGCCCGAGCCCCAGGAGGACGGGCCGTTCGTCTGGGACGAGAACATCACCGGCGTCATCCTGGCCGCCTTCTACTACGGCTACGTCTGCACGCAGCTGATCGGCGGCCGGCTGGCCGAGCTGGTCAACGCCAAGCATGTGTTCGGCGTGGCGATGTTGGTGACGGCCGGTCTGACGCTGCTGGTGCCGGTGGCGGCCAACTACGACTGGCGGCTGCTGGTGGCGCTGCGGGCCGCCATGGGCCTGGTGCTCGGCGTCACCTTCCCCGCCTCGTACGTACTGCTCAGCGCCTGGGTGCCGCTGGGTCAGATGAACTTCCTGGTGATGCTTGCCCAGGGCGGCGGCGATCTCGGCACCACGTTCACGTTGCCCATGACGTCCGCGATCATCAAGGGGCTCAGCTGGGAGGCCGTCTTTTACATCCAGGCCTGCTTCACTATTGGCTGGTTCGTTGTGTGGATGATAATCGTCAGCCAGTCGCCCGAGGACCACTGGTTTATCAGCGAGGTGGAGAGGAGCATGATCATCACCAGCAACGGCCCGCGTGTCTCCACCACTCAGCCGCCGCTGCCGTGGCGCCAGATGCTCACCAGCTTCCCTGTGTGGGCCTACTTCATCGGCTACTTCGGCTCCTGCTGGTGCTACTACAGCCTGCTCACCGACCTGCCGCAGTACTTCAGCAACATCCTAGGCGAGGACATTTCATCCAACGCGCTCTTCAACTCGCTGCCATACCTGGGCCTGTGGCTGTTCACGCTGCTGTACGGCTTCCTCAGCGACGTCCTGGTGGAACGGCAGGCCGTGCGGCTCATCACGGTCCGGCGTGCGGCCGCGATCGTCTCCGTTCTGTGCCCAGCGCTCCTGCTGACGGCCATCGCCTTCCTGGGCTGCCAGACGGCCACGGTCGAGGCGCTGCTGGTGGTCACGATCGTGCTGCAGGGCGCCGGCTACAGCCTGGGCGTGCTGCCGCTGGACATGGCGCCCAACTACGCCGGCACTATCTCCGGCCTGGCGAACACGTTGGGCGCCATGCCGGGCTTCCTCGGCCCGCTGGTGGTGGCCAGCCTCACTGAGGGCCACGAGACGCTGGCACGCTGGCGCGCCTGCTTCCTGATTGCCGCCGGCATCGGCCTGTTCTGCGCGGGCGTCCTCCTGGCCGGCTGCAGCGTGCAGGAGCAGGACTGGAGCCGGCCGGCCGGCGGCGGCGGCAAGCGGTCCAGCCCGGCCCCGCGGCTCGCAGCGCCGGACACTGGGGGCGCTGACTGCGGGGACGGTCTTCAACAGGAGACCAAAATCTGACGGCGAGGTATGTCGCAACATATTGTGCTCTCTCGCCGGGATGGCGGTTTCGGATAATCAAAGTCCTTGACATTTGCAGAAACAGATCACGGCTTCCTGACATCCAGTGAAAAAAAAGACGAAGCGATGCATTACGCAGGGCATTGGCGTAATGGATCCATCACGCGCACTAACGATCATGGATAATTGAGCACGGCGGAGCCTCGCTTCCACTTTTCGGATATGTCACCAAAACTCGCGACAACCGATGCATTGCAGCAAAATCGGACGGCCCACTTGCGTTGTTGCATGCAGCACGGATAAAATGGAGTGTGGGAAATGTTGTGGAACAGGACATGTCCTTTTCATCGCTCATGGCAGGCTGAGACATTCTTTTAAACCAACGAACAATGGTTGGAGGATTATATTTTTCAACCCTATTTGTAACAAAAATGAACATCGATTAAAAGTATAAAAAACTGCAACAAATGGTGGCTGTCTCTGCATTGCAATGGAAATGCGCCAATGTGCTGCCCTTTGCAGAAACACATTGATTTGAAGATTTCCCGAGAAGAGGCAGCACTCCTGCTCACGATCCCTAGCAACGAAAGTGCCCACAACAAAATCCACGAAAAAAACGGAATAAAACAAAACGAGCCAGCTCCGATGGAAGGTGTAAACTGATCTCATACATGACCAAGGGCTGGGGCGGCGCCCCATCGCATTCAATGTAGCTCTCAGTTACCACGAGACGTTTATCATTGTTCCAGTGCCCGTGCCGCACACTGGACACAAAACCTGTAGTTATGCGAGGCTTCACTCACTGAAGGTATTTCTAGAATGATCCACAGATGATTCTCGTTTTCGTTGCCAGCGATTTACCTCCACTCAGTGTTTCACGCCGTCCAGAATGCGAGGAATGGATAAGAGCTCATGATCTAGTATAAAAGCAACGGGGATATGAATCACGGGGACAGCTAAATATGTTTAGATGACTAAGACCGTATTTCCGACTACTTAGACCTTATTGATCCATCTTCGCGTCGGTCGCTTACTGCCAACCTCACTCACAATAACAGTCTGCGGAAACACAAAAGTTAATTTCTGCCTCTTGGTTACGAAGAGCATGGCCCACTTTTTAGTGTCACGAGGGAATCAAAAGGTATGATTTTATGCAGCAAAGTGGAGGATTTTTCAGGAATTTTTGAGTACGCTGAATTCAGATATTCCCAGGAATTGTGATATTTTTGCAACGACTGAAGCTGCCTCCTACAAGCATATTACGTGAAACATTAATTAATTTTAGTTAGGAGAGGAGCGGATCCGTTTGTGACTGAAGGTTTATTCCTTACATCCACCCCTCATGATCTTCTATGGTCTGACAAAACGGTCGGAAGTACTCCATCTGTTCTGAAAATCATACTATACAATGTCTATATGGCGTCAGAGGGTCAGACAAATCTAGTCAATGCCTAAATCCAACTGGCTGGTTACAGAAGATGTTGCTGTGTATTGTTAAAACGATGAGCTATGCTCGAGAGTTTCTTTGTTCTTTCTGATCATTTGAACCAAAAAGTCGTGTCTGATGACACCTGAACGATTCGATTAAGCGACGGTGGTGGGGTCGTCTAGATGCAGAAGGCGAAGATAGTGCCATCTAGACCATCTGTCTTCCAAGACGGTGATTTAAACAGTCCGCAGTTGGTCATAAAATCGTAAAACAAACGAGTTCCTGACGGTGTGAGCGGTTGGAAAAGCGACGTTCTGGTTACATGTTACAGATGTTCCAAATGATCACACCGTTACAAGACATTCAAGGACAACATTCCGAAACTGAACGCATAAACTGTAACAGAGCATTCATCCAACAACTCTAAAAAATGACTGACGATGGTACGGACAAAATGGCAGTGGCAGAACTAATGTCCATGGAAAGCGATAGGAAGAGAAACAGACACGCGTACAAGTGTGAGACGTATCAGTCGCGCAAACAAACACGCATACGAAGAAACAAAGGCTGAAAGCGGCCCAAAGAACAGTAAGCCAGACGAATAAAGAAGTAACAGAGCGAAAAGTACGCAAACTTGCTAACAAGTACGCCAGCAGACGAAAGGACGTACGGATGAACCGAGAAGGATAACAGAAAAAGAGATGAAGCAGGTATAGTAAGTGAGCAAGCTAGCAAGCGAAGTGGTTAGTTTGCTTGCTAGTTTGCTTGCTAGCTTGCAAAGCAGCCAGATTGCCAGAGCGATGGGACGCGGACCGACAAACGTAAAGTACGTCAGACAGATGGTGTCAGGCTCACCTCTAGAAGCTGGCTGGCATCACGACATTCAACTTTCAACATGCCGGACACCACCACGTAGATGCCGTCCGGCTTGTCTCCAATCTGCATCACCTCATTGCCGAAGTCCAGATTCACCAGCTGAGAGTGACTCTAAAAGATGACAAACAGCTCAATGGGCATTGTTTTTATTCTTTTCGTACCCCCATATTTTGAGATTTTAAGTTGGGATACATCAGCTTGGACTGCAAATTTATGTCGAAAAACCCTCTTGGGTTTTACAAATAGTTATCACAATGTCATGAGCGTGAAAACCTCCCAACATTGACATGAAATATATGCGAGGCAAATAAAAGCAAACTGGATACCATACTATCCCAAGCTGACTGGGTACCAAATCAAATTTGCCACGTCTGATGCAAGAGGTTTTCGTAACTGGGGAGAACGTAGGACTCCTAAGAACCCTAACCACCGGAAGGGTTTTCTGTCACGGAACATGTCACCTAAAATAAAGAACACAACAAAGTTATCGGCAATGCTACTCATGTGACCGCCCGGTGTAACTTTGTCAAAATATGTTCCGATCGTTGACGGGCATTTTGTATCAGAAGACATGCCTCCAGGTGTTCGATGAGTTCGCTGTTCTTGCCGACCCAGTGGACATTCTTCAGGAGTTCGGCAGGAGGAAGAGGAGACAGGTATGATGGGGCCACCATCAGCAACTTAACGCGGTCGTCTATGATGTGTTCCAGTCTTCCGTACTCGGTTTCGTCCAGCAGGCCTGCACATGATAAATACCAACCTTCAGAAACTGCAACATATGTAAAGTCGCACTTCTCGCCACTCCAGTCGTCGATAGCCGTACAAAGGCCTATAAAACACCGCAGCAACGTAAAGCCTGAGGTGGTTATAACCGTCCAACGGTTCAAGCAGCATGCTATGTTCATATATTTAGATGTGTGGTCCTCTGCATTTATGACCATATATCAACATATATGGTCATGAGCAAAGCAAACTTGTCTAAACATATCGGGTATGTTAGCCGAACTAAAAAACATGCGTAAATAAACTCTCGGGTTGGTATGACGAGGCAAAATCGTTTTTTATGAAAATTTCAGGTGAGATTTAATGTTTTACTGTTCTCTTGGATTCATCATACGTTTCCATACGGATCATACGTGCGAAATAAGATACTTAGACCGAATGGCTTAAAATATTATTAAACGATTGACTCGCTTTACAGGGAACGTACAACATTTATCGGTTTGTGCCTAATTTGGCTCATTCTATGACCTGTGGCCATGACATGGACGGCACTTCAACGCTGTTGTTGCATTACCCAGCAACGACTGACGTAATCAACTATTCGCGTACGCTCACCATTTTTTTAAACATGATGAAATGGTGACCCCGTACAACGCAGCCCACCAGAACTACGTCACCGTGAAAACACCCCCGATCCCAACATGCAACCACTCTCGCCACCCGCGGCGGCCACCAACGCCACCTAGAGCAGGGACGAGCCTGAGCCTCGAGCCTGCGCGGCCGCAGCCGTGTCAGCACCGACCTCCCTCCTTGAGCTCGGCGATCGTTTGTCGCACGTTGTTGAGCACGGTGCGCACGGCCTGGCGCGTCTTGACGGCGATTGCTATGCCCGGGTGTTCCCGCTGCAGCATGCCCAGGTCCCGAATCACCATCAGCCTGAGGCGAGCCGAGAGCGAGGCCACGGGTCAAGCACTCGCCAACGGAGTACATAATCTGTCCGACATGGAGCGGCAAAAAAAAACAAAACAGATCCAGAAAACTGGCATTTGTTTTGATCCCCATTCCCCCGGTTAAATACTGGTGCGATGTATATATATATATATATATATATATATATATATATATATATATATATATATTAACTGGTCTTCAGAAAAAATGAAAACGAACAGACATCAAATAACGTTATCAATTCAAAGCGTCATGAATTACAATGAATATTTAGTGTGGCACCAAACAGCCATGATGTTGATGCCTTACGCCAGCTTGAACTATTTTCCGTCAATATCTGCAGACTTACCTGCTCTCGTCAGAGAGTCGCTTAAGACTTTCAAGGATTTGTTTGTGGTCCACCATATGGTTAAGGTACTTGCCAACCTCCTCCTCACCCACCACATAGCCTTTGCCGATGTCGTAGCCTAGCGACAGTCGCTGGTTGATTTGACGGTTCAAGAAGTTCAAAATCCGCGGTACGGCCGGCTGTGGAAAGCCAGCGTTAGGTGCTCACACGACTGAAACTGCACCCAGCTCACCTCCCGAGAACAGAGAATCTGCATTACATAATCCCGCAATGTTGTACTTCGTCGGATGTCTTTTGAAGCAAGTGCAAAGGAAAGGATACCTCCTCCGACTATCTCAGCATACGAAAAAATTGTACTGGCCAGGTCAGGCCAGACAGCGTGAGTACAGAGGCCGGTAGCTGGGTGCCCACAATCACCTTAATGAGTCGCAGCACTCTCGTGAGACGGAACAGCCGCAAGAAGCGAATATTGCGCAGAATGGCCGGGCTGAAAATCTTGTACTTTTCGTCCACGCCCTCCCGAGCGACCATGTCGGATATCTCGAACAAGATGTCAGCCACGGACAGCAGCACCACGGCGATGTCTAGCTTGTTCCAATGCGACCGCCAGTAGTTGCAGAATCCCAGTCCAAGGATCTGGCCAAAACAGCGGCTCTCAGTAAGGAGCCAAGTACGGAAGTTCACTGAGCCGTGCATGTCGAAGAAACCTACTTAAAGTTATAGAACCGTTAGAACCGTACTTCGACAGGGTACAAAATCCAGTGATCAACAGTGAATAACAATGAGTAATACACAACAATGATTGACATTTCCTGACCTGCAGCATAAGTAACTGGCATTGCTTTCTTATTGCCTGCTTAAATTTTTCACTCTTCTCTGTAAGCTATGAGCCCATTAAAACCCTCGCCAGCACAGGGGACACCCTCGTTGTAACCCTCTGAGTTGGTCTGATGAACCTTCTGAGGGTTTTCGTAAGTTGTCCCAGAACAACTGCTTCGATCGCGCTGAAATTTCGCAGAGCTGAGTTTCAGTCCTTTGTATATATTATCTGAAATTTGAAGTCAGTATCTTAAGAGGTCACTAACCAAGACCTCTTTCTCGAGGTACGTCATGGAGAAACAACACTACGGTGACGGTCCTCATCAGCTATCAGCTAACGTCTTAGGCTCTTTACGGTAGTCAGTCTTATTAAACCCTATACACGGGTATCAACCATGTTTGTGTGCCATGTGTTCAGTGACCTCTGCACTCAAGCCCTTACTTGGGTTAAGGTCGTCTTAGGGAAAATAATGCACTGATGTCAGTGACCTTCAGTGACCTTTCATCGACCTCAGAGGGTTCATGGTAGGGATGCACCGGATCGGGATTTTTGTAATCCGGCCGGATACCGGATATGCCGGATCGGGTGCTAGATATCCGGCCGGATATCCGGCCGGATACCGGATATTATGGATAACTATTTTTATTTGATATTTGTTGGTAGAAAATGAGACGAAAAATGACTGCGCTGGAAAGAAAGATCTGAAAAAATGTAAAAAAAATTCGCAATAACTGTATCCTTCAGAGTTATTGCGAGGTTTCCGCATGTTTCATTCTAAAAAAGAACAACTAAAGAGCACAAAGATCATGGCGTGGATCACCAATCACCATCTCTGTCTGAAGGCAAAGGGCAAAGGCTCCAAACGCGCAGAATGCCATTACGGCGCCTTGGTAGACCTCAAATATCTGGCTTGATGAGCATTCTCTACAAATACTAAGGTGTGTCCACTGACGTATATTGTCCTTTAACCAGGGACGCAGCCAGGGATTTTTTGAGGAGGGGGCCCGGAGCCCAGTGTGAACTGAAATCATACGAAAACCGCCTGCTGGGAAGACGATGTGTAATGTTTTTCACAAAAAAATGTAGGCTAAAGAGGAGGCCCGGGCCCCGGGCCAGCCTTTGGCTGCGCCAATGCCCTTAACACTTGCCGGTATGGTGCCTTCTGCATAAGGCGGACGTATAGCGGAGAGGGAGGTTGGCACGATCCCCCCAGCCATTTCCATTGCGTCCTAGAGCGTCGCGGAAAAAAACAGCGTGTTGCACGTGACGAGATCTCACGACTGGCATCCCTTCTTAAGGCCTCAGGCTAATGAATGATTTTCCACATCGGGTCAAATGTGAAAAATTGGCAGAAAGTGGTACTTTGTGAGTTAAGTGCAAATGAACGTCAAAGAATGAATGATGATGAAACGGAACGGATACCAAAATGTTCGTCAATCAATTATGAGTCTCTCTGTACACCATATGATTGTATTTAACCCCTGGAGTCCGGTCTAGGCCATGCTAGGCCAATCCTTGTCAAGTGAGGTCGTCAGCTTCAATGCGTTCTCGGAGCTGCAGAAGCATTTTTTTGTATACAGTTGTAGATGCTGAAGTCAAATATAGTATCTCAATTAACAAACACTATTGTCAAATAGCATATAAGGGTCATCTTAGGTTACCCAAGATCATCTGAATCCAATGACCTAGGGTGACCTCGATTTAACTGAAAATCGTAACATAGATACTTTAAAAGCGTTTTTCGAGTTGAGATCCAAAGCAAAGTCAAATTTTAGGCATGTCCTCGTACTGCAGACTCATCATTCCGCGGCCGACCCCGGACTTTTGCCCGTCATAGCAAAAGTCAGGCGTCCGTTGCATTTAGCCCTCTTTAGATGAAATTAAGGACAAACTGCACCAAATTTATACCATTCGATTCCTTTCAACTTCAGGAATCCCAATATATAGGCTGTTTTGCAATACCTATTTCCTATCGCATTCCCAAAGATAAAAAATAACATGTTTGTCGTCGTACCTCATGACCACACGACATGAGCTCATGACACCCGGAAAACCTCAGCGGGGTTGCACCATTCCCCCCCCCCTCACCACCAAACCCCTAAGAGGGTTCTTGAATTTGTACAAAAGTATCTGAGACAAATAAAAATGTTTGGAAAATAGGAGGAGGATGCGCCACGAGATGGTCGGCTGAGCATATGCTGGCTGTTATTACACATTGAGCTTCAGTCCAGTCCTTGCAAATAATGCCTCAAGCTTTTTGAACTAAGATGAAAAAGTAGTGCCCCAGACAGACCCTGGAACTGTCAGGCACATCGACCGTCTAATATAGCAAGGCACTGTGTTCCTGAAACGGTTTTATAGACAGACATAAGAACGTCTCGGTTGTACACCGCAAGGCCAAATATCCGGCAATATCCGGCCGGATCATGGAAATATCCGGCCGGATACCGGGTACCGGATAATCTCCAAATATCCGGCCGGATATCCGGCCGGACCGGATATCCGGTGCATCCCTAGTTCATGGTATAATCGGAAACCTCGATTTACATAGAAACAAAGTTTGAGCTTTTTGTCCTTAGAAGTCCGCTTGGCCCCCTCACAAGCGCACTATGGTCATGTTCCATAGGACTCAACGAAAGCCGGAAACCGCCGACATGACCCCCTCTGAGGTCGCTTGTAACGTCCACAATGCTCACCTTCAGCACCGCCTCAGCGACATAGAACACGAAGAAGAAGATGTTGATGGAGAACCGCAGGATCTCCAGCTCCCTAAGGGTGAGCTCGTGGGAGGACTCGGCATCGTCGCCGCCGGCCGCCCGGCCGGACGTCTGCGTCGTGTTCGTCGCGGGAGCTGCCGTCGTCGAATGCGGCGCAGCAGTGCTGCCGGCGGTGGTCGGCGCCGCCTGGTCGTGTTGCTTGCTACTGGCGCCGTACCAGGTAGTGTACTCGAGGATCATCAGCACCATGTTCAGCAGAATCACGCTGTACACCAGCACCTCGAACCAAGTGGTGTTCACCAGCTTGTGGTAGATGGCCTGGTGGCAGAGGTTGAAAGAGAATGCCGACACTTACATGCTCACTTACAGGACTCCTACGTTTTCCCCAGTTACGGAAACCTCCTGCATTAGACGAGACAATTTCTTTTACTACTCAGTCAACCTGAGATAGTATAGCATGCAGTTTGCCTTTTAATGCTTCACATGTATTCCATTACGTACTCACGACGGAGATTTCAACATTTTTCTTTTTAGCTTTAAAACGAATCTGGTTGGCAATTTCCACCGCTACCAAGTACCTTTGGGGATCTTTCATGAGCTGCCTATCGTTTGTTTGCACACCTTCCTCTGTGCAGTCTGTTTACCCTTGGTCTTTTTTAGAAGTATCGGCGTAGCATCAATCATGACCCTCCCCTCGTTCGCTAAGTATTTTTTTGGAAGGTACATTATCAACACGAAGAAAGACTTTTCGTCGGTCACCTAGCAACGAATTTATCTGATGAAACATGACAAGCCATCACGCTTCAGTCGGCAGCCAAAGGAAACGGGAAGATGGCATGACTCTACTGTCGCCCGAAGATGGTATCGTTCAGCGATACCAAGCTTTGATTTATAGGGAAGCGCTTCCATGAGATGATGCGTAACCTGTCGAAACTTGGCCTGCGGCAAGTCTTGCTCATCTTCATCCAGTTCGGTCGATTTCGCTACCGATTCAAGCCGCTGCCGCATCCACGCAAAAACGCCTCGGACCTACAAACCAGGGGCAGCAAGGTTACTGCAGCACGGTCTGACACAACGCGCGGTGATAACAACACAGCGAAACGTTAGCACACCGCAACCATTTCAGCCACCTCAAAGGAGTTAAATGATCAATCATCAAGTGATGTTTTCAATAGCCAGATGCACCCAAAAGCTATAAATTTCCATCAAGGAATCGGGAACCAGAATCACACGATCTATTTTTACTCCGCGACAATGAGGAACGACCATGCTGTTGCGCGGCCTCTGAGTAGCGCCGATCCGTGCAGTGTGCACCTCTGTACCTCCCAGTATTTCCGTAGCTCATCAATGGAGAGGAAGGCGCCCTCCATGTCGGCTGCCACCTCAGTGGACCCCACCAGAGTGCGCACGGCGTCGGCGCTGATCATGCCGTGCTCAAACTGCCTCCAGTACGAGATCTGCAACAGATCGGCCAGCCACGGTCACCGGACGGAGACGGGGACCGCCTCGGTGTCACGGCTGTGACATTGGGCACGTTCGACTCTCCCAGCGACGAGTCTCTGTACTCTGGGAGTCTGTGTACTCTGGGAGACATCCAGACGGGCGGCCGGCCGCCGTCCGCTGTCCGCCGCCTCACCCGCTCCACTTGCAGGTAGCGCCGGCGCGCGTCGTCCAGCTCCTCGTAGGTGGGTCCGTCGTCGCCGGCCGAGTCGTTGTCCTCGTCTTGCTGGGCCGACCAGTCGGCGCTGCTGGACGCCGGGCCGGCGCCGGCCGGCTCCTCGGCCACCTGCAGCGGCTGCGAGGCGGCCGGCGCCGGCCCGGCCGACACGGGCACCACCGGCACCAGCTCGCCCGTCTCCGAGTCCAGCTGGCCCGACTGCGGACGGACGCCCCGAGTTACCGGTCTGCGCGCGGCGCGGCGCCCGCCGGCACCGTCAGGATGCTCCGCAGCGGCCCGGCCGGTCCGCGCGCCGGCGTCGGCGCGTCGCGTTACGTTACGTTACGTGGCGTTACCGGCCGAGCACCACCGCGCGGTGACCGGTAACTCGGGGCGGCGGAGACATCCTGACGGACCGCGGCGCCGCTACGGACACAGGCAGCGAGCTGGTACGACATCCACGGACACAGATGTTCAACTGGCGCAGACATCCGCGGACATAGACATTGAGGCGTTGCAGTCATCCAAGGAGGCAAGAATCGAGGCGATAAAAGCATCCACAATGTTACAGCCATTCTACTACCTGATCAAAAACTGTTGCCATAGTCATTTTCTCAAATAACTTTTGAACGAATCAGCCGGCTGAAGTGAAATTTTGGCCAGTGTATATTTAGAGCCCTGGCCTAATTAATGCGTAAATCTAATTTGGAACAAAATATAAAATCAAGTGAGCTTACTGTTGATATTAACGACAACATTTCCAGCACACTGGTAAACAGGCTACGATTTAGACTATCTTTAACTGCCAACGCTGCCAGCCCAGCTGCTAACATGGTTTCAGGAAAGAAACTTAGAAAACTACGTGGTCTGCCACGTTTTCCCCCGTTTTTTTCAGTACTTCATTGAGAAGCCTCTACGCAAGACTACATATTCTTGCAAGATGCCAGGACAACGGAATGATCTAGATCGAGGTCAATGACACAATTTCTGGCACGAGCGTAGCGAGCTGCCAGAAACTGTGTCGATAACCGAGATCTAGAACACGGAGTTTACCTGGCAAAGTGCTAGAATTCGTTTCCTAGATGTCTGGATAAAGTAACCGAGTAGATATTTCATGGGTTCTGCTGTCAGACCCAATACCACCATCAGACTCTCAGGTTCTGGTACCTTTTCAGGCCATTAAATTTCAATTATACTGTCGAGTATTAGGTATGCATGTAATCGAGCTCTGTCCTTCATTTTGCGTGATGTCATTTGGTTTAACGAATACAAATACGTTTTTAAGTCTGCAAGAAAATTGTAAAGCATGCCCTTAACAGTAAATGCAGTAAGTCCCAAATTGCTATACAAGATTAAGTTTTTTGTTACGCACTGTGTTTTTCGTATAGGACCCCGAGTAAATGCAAGTCGTTCAAGAAAATCATGTAGGGAACTTCAACAAGCATATGGGAAGTTTCTTACTGCTCAGAAAAACTGCATTACCACTGAATGCTAAACATAATTCCACTTCTATTTGTGCTTAAATATCGAGGAAAATTTGGTCAGGATTTGAAATGCGGATGTGCAAAAACAAAAAAGGACTGGTCAAGTCGATCAAAAGTTACTGCCAAAAAGACCATGGCAACAGTTTCTGGTGAGGTGGTAGTTAAAGCTCTGACGTAAAACCATGTCGCCTTACCTTTTCTGTTTTGAGGTAGCGAACTCTGGCATCATTGGCCATCTCAAACTGCTCATGCGGTGTCGGATCGTTGAACACCTTGCTGTGGCATTCAGGACAGGTGGAGTATCGCATGCTCGGATACAGGAATTCGTCAATGAGCAGAAGTTTATCGTCCTTTTCCTTGGTGTGGTAGGGATTGACAATATAGGTGTACTTCTCAACCATGTCCCAGTTGGCATCAGCCAAAAAGCGATCCATCTTCAGCATAGATATGGCTCTGTAAACAAAAGATGTGGGGTAAATACATACGAAACTATATTTAAGGGTTACCACTGGCAGCCATGCCATCCAAAGGGTTCTGCGTCTTCCCTGAAACCAGAAAAGTACCCAAATCGATATGTCAAGTGCCAGGCCAAGTCACTATGAAACCTTGGTCATGAAAACATCCTCCACAATTCTACCACAGTCGAATGTGAGGGACCATTTTTACAACTTAGTTCTGCCCTTTTCCCAAGCCCCCTCGTCGAAGAAGATCGACCCTCTGGCGCAAACACCTGACTTATGCACGGGGCCGAGATCGCCTGTCGTCATTGCGTGACGCCTGCAGCGCAGTCGCGCCGTACCCGGAGAGACCATTCAGTCTACAGCTCGAGGTATCGATAATCGAAGAAGGTTTTGCCCAGGGCACAGCATTAATAGTGAGCGGCGCAAAGGCAGACCTGCTGAGACAGAGAACTGCCCACAACCCGATGGTCATGGCACAGGGTTAATGGAGTCCCAATCGATGCCGATTTCATGTACTGGATAATGACGTTTGAAGACGAGCGGCATTTCGCTCGCCTCATTAACTCATTGGCAGATAATGAGTCTGTACTGACGTGTCGGCGATTGATCAGTCCATTAAGCGGTCAGCAGTCTAGCTCTCTGTCGAGGGAGTCAGATTTCGGTTTGCCGAACGTTCGTCATTGCCGAAGACTTACAAAATCATGCTCCTGTTCGCCCCGATTTTGGGCCATACCAGCTTCCGTCATCGATTACACTCCTAGTGATCGTGCAATAACAAAATGCACGGGTAGATGTGGCAATGGAGGGCGCGATGGGGGATTTTTCGCTTCAGGCAGCATCATCACAGTGCTCTTACTTGTTCCGTGTTTCTCGCAGCTGCGATATGGCGTGGGCCATGTTCATCTTAGCCGCTGAGCTAATGTCCGACATGCCCAGGATTTTGAGGAGCGGTGCCGTGGTGGTGCCGTTTATGAACAGCGTGAAGAACACCAGAGACGCAGTGTGGATCAGAAACTGGCAAAAGCATCCTCTGAGTCACAAAACTCCTCCCGACAAAGAACTTGACATTTCCAGTGGGCGTTGGCGCTGTTTTATCTCTTGTAATCGAGCAACTCTCGCCGTTCTTTGCCATTCTAAAGCCCCGGCCTCACAAAAACACTTATCGTCGTCATATACGCCACAAGCAACATTCCGGCAGAGACATTTCTACCAAAAACATTTATCAACGCAATAAGATTTCAGTCCGCCATACGGAAATGTAGGCAAACCGTACCACCGCACCAGTGTGAGTCCCTGACCTTTTCGCCGATGACCTTGTGAACGACGACCTCCTTGCCGTCGACGCCAGTGATGGTGACGGTCCGGTTGGCGTTAGCGCCCAGGTACGGGTCCTGGTAGATGATGAGTGCCAGCGACAACCCAACGGCGCCACGCAGACCGCCCCAGATGATAACCAGTGAGCTCTGCCACGACAGGCCGTAGCCGATCCTCGTCAGCAGCGGGAAGAACATCATCACCATGACGCCCCTGCCAGAGAGACCAGGCCGCGTGGCAGTGAGGCGGTGTTAGCGGCAGCGACCAGAAGTTGTTTTTGGTGACAGTGGCTGTGGACACACGGAATGTGTACGTGTTGGATGCTGCAGTATCCCTGTGTGGGAAGGGAGGTGCATCGCCAACCGGTTACCGGCTAGTACATTGTCATATGGCGATATGCTAACGAGCTCTAAAAGTCAACGAATGATGTTATCCATCGCCAGGCCGAGGTGTCAAGAGAACTTAACTCTTCCGGATTATTGACGGTAGCCCTCCCCCCAAGAAAAAGGGAAAAGCGCGAAAACAGGAAACTTAGGGTACCTGTGACGCACCTTTTTAGATTTTTTGAAAATACTTGAATTCGGGATCACCCCAATTCACTGACTTGCGAGAGAAGGGGACAATGTTCCAAAAAAGTAAAGTGACATAGCATTTTATGAAGCCCAGCGATTGGAACTAAACTTCCCACGTTTACATATCATGACAGATGTAGCAGTTCCACTGTCTGGACTTTTCGGTAATTTCAAAGCCAATGACCTTGGATCGGATAAAATTTCTGCCTGTTTACATTCGTCCTTGAAATTGTGGTTCGCGTTCGGCGGTTTTCAAGTCTCAATATGCACAATGATGCTGCTTATATCCTGTGACTAGGTGACCGTAACTGGCGACTTGTTACTTGGGGTGAGGTCAGGCTTTGCACGGAATCTTCCAACTGCAACGGAACACCCTTGGTTTAGAGTCCAAGAATAGCTGCATTAAATGCTTATCTATTAATTAATTCTCGCCGGACAACAGGACTGGCTGCCCTTCCCATCCCCCATGAAGCTTTTCTTAGTCTGCCAGTGAACGACTAGCGTCAAGAACACGAAATTTCCAATGGTTGATATTACATTTTTTCATGTATATATATATGAAATCTGGATCACTATATATTATATATATATATATATATATATATACGAGCGACGACCCAGATATATATACACATATATATATATATATATATATATATATATATATATATAAATATCTGGGTCGTCGCTCTGTCTTTAGGATGCCAATGGGATGGTGCCTTTCGTCCAGAGTGTAGGTCAAAACCCGTACGTCCGGCGTGGGTCAATAACATTTTTAAAATAAATTTAGCCCGGATGTGTTGAAGTGGGTGGCGTTGGGATCGGCATTCATGCTAAGCCGAGACTAATGTCGGACTCTGCCCCCGCCACTCAGGTGTTCCCAAATAAGGAGTTTTGTTCCAAGCGCCAAACCAGATGGCGCTGGGGGATCTTTACTGTGCCGTCCAATTCCCATGACACCGCCGCCCCGTGGCCGGCTGACCCTTTTGGTATCGTTAAATAAATATAAGTAAATAAGGGTGCCTGTCCTGGGATTTTAACCCAGCACTTCCCATACACCAGCCTCTGTCATCCGGGTCTTTAACGACCAGGACACAGCGGTGTCCTACTGAATCCTGTGTATAATATTTGTAATTTGCTACCAAAAACAATCGCTAAAACCCTCAGCTGTCTAGGGCTACCTAATGCCATTTACCCCACGTTCAACCGATTTTCCTCTTGAAATACGCCGCTTTCCATACGAGCCCACCTTGCGTGAGCACAGCTGATAATGGCTACACTCATGCCTTCATTCTGTGCATTTTTTATATCACCAAATAAAAGAACGTGAAAACTGCATGACTAGAAAATACTAAGATAACTTAAGAATTCTCCTCCAATCAGCAAATTAAGTTTCCTCACATACTTATTACAAGCATCAGCTCCCTTTTGATTGCGATGCAGGGAAAAAACGATGGGTATTTCTTTTTCATTGTCATCGGAAACAGCTCAAACCCAGGTCTTGGGCAGCTAAGCAAGTGACAAATATATATTCACACAATGCCGGCATTGGTACGTCATTTCCTGGGAACATCCTTGCTAATCCATTCTGTGCCATCCTTTTCATCCCATCCACGTCCAGCCGAATTTTGTCAACTCCTACACAGATATTGCCGTGGAATTTCCCACGAAATTTTGTAAGCTGAAGACTGCTGCCATCCAGAACAACTGAGGCGCTGAAGCTTTTATTTTTGGCGGTATTTATCAAGTTTAAACGGGGAAAACATGATATCGTGCTACCCCCTGGTACGGCCAAACTTCCATTGACACCAAGGACTTACATCCTAGCACCTAAAAGGAAAAACGATTGATCTAGTTTTTCATTTTGCGAATTGGCGATGTACACGGTACGACTCATTCCCAAAAAGTGAAGTAAGGGGTGATAATGCGCGTTTTTCCAATCAATGATGCATTACGTATAAACCAGTGCATATCGCAAGGCCAAAATCTGGCCGTTACACTTCTGACAAAGTATGAACACACACCGCGACAGTCAATTGCTTTACCACTCTGAAGACCACTCACATGTTAAACCGAAGCTCCTTCTGAGGACTTTGGCTTTGCATTAACAGGACGTGAGAGAGGGAAGGTAACTTTTTGAAACGAACTGGGAGTGTTCGTGCACTGTCTTGGGAAACCATCATTGTTGGTGCCCTCTCGATATGTTCTACGTCAAATGCGCAAATCTTTGAGGATGTCCAACCGATGTTGGGGGTTGCCGAAACACCCACAAAACATTAGCAAACTATGCCTAGCGTGAGGATATTAACGTATCTGGGGACATTCCATATTCCATTCAGGAAACAAACCTGATGAAGTTGGCGCCGATGTACAAAACGAAGATATCCAGAAGATCTTTCTTGGTGAAAACGACAGCTGCCTGTTCAGTGATGACGATGCCTACCAGGATAAAGATGACCGTGTTTGCCAGGTATGCCAGCATCTCCCAGAACCTAGGCGGTAGGTAATGTCGCATTTGTGCAGGCCATAGCACTGGTTTGGCTACGGATCTAACGAGACCCGTTTTCGATGTCATATATCCGCGAAGGAGATGTTTCGAGACTTGAATAAAAGAAACCGGACGACCCAGTTATGCATATTTGACTGAAAGAACAATTTGGTCAGATATGGCACCTTCAACGGCTTATTCCTTAAATCGGTGAAAAGCTTGATAAACTCACAAATGCGTTTTGTCAGGTTCAACTGATATAATTAGTTCAACGTACATGTGCAGTGAAGGTTCCACTTCGGGGGAAATGGATGTTTTCTTCGAGTTGATAACAACGCCTAAACACACAACCGCCATGACGCCCGACACCTCTGAAAAAGCGTAACGTTTGAAGGACAATCAATTCGTGCCGATGTCGAGCATAAACATTATGTGTATTAGAAAATACACCAGAGTAACGAGTGTAGAGACATTGCAGAGGTGCCCAAGTTCACGGAAAATGACGGAAACTCTCCGTAGGTGGTGTTTCATAAGTATGACAACAGAATGTGTAGCGAAACGGATGCAGCACATCCACTTCCAAACATCTGTAGACATCACAAAGGATATACTTTTAAACGAACTGACCTAAAATGACTTCGCCGACGTAAAACGTGAAGTAGGCGGCAACGATGGTGAGCGTTATCTCAGACACAGCGTCGTTGAAGATCCGAGAGAGCCAGAAGACGAAAAAATGTCCGCATGCCCAGCCGAATATCGGTCCACCAATGGCGATTCGGCAAAACTGACCCAAAATGGGGCCGACTGAAACCCAAAGAACGATTTCGGTGTGTCATGGCCCTTCTATGCAAACTCATAAAACACAGTCGCATCTAGAATTTTGTATCGGACTGTAAACTGAGCTTAAGCTATATCAGTACGGGAGAGAGAGGGGGGGGTGGGCGGGCAATCGCCCTGCAGTTTTTGGCAAATTTTAATGCGAGTGTTATGATTGCTATGAAATCTCGCATAATCTAATTTAAACTGTCTGCGCACACTCTAGGAATCTGAAGTCAAGACTCTGATATGTCACCGAGCAATGATTTGTTTCTCGATGGCATTCGACATTTCATAGATATCTAGATAAAACTACCGCTTGTCATCGCACATCCAACGTTACGAACGTTTCACGGGACTTTGTCTTATTCCGTCTTATGTATGGGCGTTACCCATGGTCTCAGTGACCTATCTTGGGTCCTCATTTGAGTCCAGTTAGGGGCGTATCCAAGAGCAGGGATGGAGAGGGAACTAGGGCCGTCCGTTGCGGTTAAAAATGCAACGCTTCTTGGGGCAACAAAAATGAAAATACATCGATATTTCCAGAACTAGGCAATAAGGTGGTCCAAATCCGAGGGATTTTTAGTTTTGAGGAAGTTAGCTTTGTCCTGGCCCCCTCCTTGATGAAATCGTGGCTACGTCCTTGGATCACTGGTCTTTTTCAAAATCACGAATTGAGGTCAATGACCTTTCTATCTTTGATTCACCTTGAGGTGGTCATGAGGTAGTCGGCAACCTTGATTTGCGTAGTAACAACACTCCAATCCCTATAAATCGTCGAAAGAGTTCCTGGGCCCTTCAAAAGCGTCTTATAAGTTTCGTTCATATGATTCACTGGAAATCGGAATTGGCTAGAAATCAAAATGATTTCGGCCTCTTGAGATCTCGTTTGGGATCACCGTTTGACTTGAAAGAGTCAAGGGGCCGTATAGCCAAAAGACACAGACACGCACTCGTTTTTGTTTTATCGCTGTGTCAGGTCAGGTCCAGAAAGTTACGAGGGGACCGAGGGAGCGAGACGTGCGCCCGTGTACTGTTGAACGTTGTCAAATGACGAACACTGGCAACGGCTAAGCTTTCAGACACGTACGAATTCTTTCCGAGACATGAAATCAAAAGTTCATTCATTTAAAGCCCACGCACGACGAACACAAACTCTTCTCAGTTTCGTGACAGCATGTCGATCACAGGCAGAGATAAAAAACAAACATATTTCGCTTGCCTGCTACTTCGGCTATTCCTTTGCAGATATCCAGCATGATGATAAAAAGCACGATCGCAGATCCATCATTCATCAGGGATTCGCCTTCAATCAGCATGCTCAGTGGCTTGGAGGCACCTGTTAAAAGTCGACGTGACCAATATTTTTCTAGTTAGTTCGTATCACGAAGCACCTTAACTCAGGTACTAGATTTGGGTTTTCTTAAAGCTCAGCTGATTGCATTTATTCTCATTCGTTCCGCAATTAAAATTCCCTCCAACGTAGAACTGGGTTTGAATCCGACGTCAAATGCATTACTGTAACATAAAAGTTCAAGAATTCCTGAGCAATGAAATGCGAACAAGTATTTTCATACCGTTGTTTTAGGTGTTTGCAAGCATATTACAGGTATCTATATAACACATATAATAGCATATATAACATACATATATAACATATATGAACCTATGCAACTCTTGTGGGAATGCAAGGACAAATGCCGTTGTCATGTTGCCGTTATTGTTATCGTTATCGTGCATAAGAAACGTCACAGC
The DNA here is from genome assembly GCA_030062745.1 of Capitulum mitella. Lineage (NCBI taxonomy): Eukaryota > Metazoa > Arthropoda > Thecostraca > Pollicipedomorpha > Pollicipedidae > Capitulum > Capitulum mitella. The sequence continues at coordinate 11,904,660 of CP099842.1, forward strand.
AAATGTCCTCCTAAATTAAAACAATGCTGAGCGCTGCAACTTACCAACTTCTCTCAAGAGGGAGACCACGGCAACAGGATCTGTAGCTGCAGTAACGGCTCCGAAAAGCAAACCTTCTTTAAAATCCCAATAATAATCGAAGAGAAAGGTTGCCAGGACTGCTGTCAATATTGCCGCGATGCACATGCCCGGGATAGCGAGCAAAAGGATCTGAAAGTAATCAGATCATTCAACGGACAACGAATCAACAGCGATTCTCATGAACTGCAAGTTGACGCCGTTGGCATGGAAGCTTAATAAACAAACGCCATCATAATACATTTTGTGGATTTCTGGTGATGAAGATCTCTCGACTTCGTGCTCACTAGCACTAATACAGTCCTCAATGGAACGTCGTCAAGCTGTCAGTTACAACCGTTACTGCCTTTAAGTAACAATAGCCTCTCGCGGATTAAATACTGCTTCGATTACTTACCGACAAACTGCTCCTTAGGAATGTATGCGTCTCCATCGCAAATGCTGATTCGAAGATAAGAACGGGAAGGAAAGTGTGAAGAATGATGTGAGGGTTTTCTCTGCCAAGAGCCGTGTACACTTGAAGCTCTTTCACACGTGCGGTCACTAGCCCGAACAGTGCTCCCAGGATCAGCAACACAACCGTGTACGGAAGTTTAAACCATGTCAGCTTCTTGATCATGCCACGAACCAACACGCCAGTCGCAAAAGACACCATAAGGAACAAAATGACGTAGGGATGGTGCTCCTGTTCTTCACCTTCTCCATGGGGCTCACTGTTATGTACAGAACCATTTCCTGCATGTGTGTCGTTGCCAGCCGGCGCGGGAGACGTAGATTTCTCAATGGGAACCACAGTCAGGCTAGTGCTGGGAAGAGACAGATTCCCAGACAGATCTGAAGTGTCTGAAAAAAAGACCATGCCTGAAAAACATATGCAATTTAGGGCGGCTTCGTCATTCATGAGCGCTGCTTTACGCTCTTTTAATTCACCCTACGCTTGTGTTGGCAAATGATCGCATCCCTAGAGCATAAATGTGTAGAAGCGTGCAGTGACCGGGTGGTTAAGCTGTGGTTCACATACGCCTATGTTAATTAAAGAGCGCATGCGCGTGAGACCCACGAATGAGGTGTTTCTCCCCAGCAAAGGCTTATCCAAAGGGGTCACAGGCCTGGCTCATTGGAGGACAAAAAAGACAGCGAGGAGAAAAAACGTGGGAGGAGTCAGTTTTCTGAGCATTTCAAACATATTTAATCTCCATCTCCTCTGAAAAATCTAGGATGTGCCCTTGGTGCCAAGTCTGGAAAATATTTAATTTGCATCTTCCTATGTTATCGGTTAAACGATGACACACACTATGATCACACATCCCCTGATGGGGATGACGTATTCTGAATTCCTGTGCATTTTACACCCATTGTACTTTGCGTAACAAGAAACGACGTAAGATCATGTTCTGTTTCCTTTCTTTCACTTCAACTTTCCAAACGGCTGCTGGCGACGGAACCCTGGTGCCCGCCGAAGTCCACGCCCATGCAATGAAACCATTTGCCACTAACACAGAAACAACACCTAAACATATGACTATATTTTAATCGACAAGTACGGCATCATTTCAAAGAAACATTAGAAGTCTTGTTGCCTAGAAATGAAGCTGCGTTCCAAAATGCTTATCAGCTTGTCGACGACCAAGACACTCGAAATAAGTCTTTGCGTCCTTACCTGCAAAAGCATACAGAGGTTCGTATTCCTTTAATGCAGGAATAAAAGTGTTTGCCAGAAGGTCGCCAAGCAGGGACGCGTTGGTGAATGACATGATTAGACTTCAATGAAAGCTCAATTGCAGCTTGTCATGGAGAGGAATAGAGCGCTTTGCGGCTCCTTAATCTTCCGTGCAGCATGCCGATACAAGCGGCGCAACGTCTTCCATAGCATCAGGGTCACAGCCGCCGCGCACACTGAGCCAAGTTGTAATCAGGACTTGTCCACATAGTTAAGGCAAAAAAAACTTGGAAAAATCCCCGCAGACAGTCGCCGGTGGAAGTTTTTTTCTCGGAAAGTTGTCGTCGCGAGCGGTTCCACGTGAATGTCACGTATAGCGATCTTCGGAGCGGAGGGCTCCACCACGCCGAATCAATGACTGCGCGCGCGACCTGCATAGTTCGACTTAACGCTCTACAGTTTTCAGGAAAAGACAGACCATGGATGGATCATTGCTTTAAAAGCTGGTGTGGCAAATAACAGCCCGGTCAGTCCCATATATTCAGTCTTGGCCCTCACCTCCATTAGTTTCTCACCGGACTACAACCATTTCTGTTTTCGATTTTGATGAAAATGATTTAGAAAAACATTTGTTTTTCCCAGTTAAAGGTTTGCATGAAAACAGTGTAAGCCAGCATTGAAGAGTGCAGTGAACTAAACGGTACACACTGCACGACCTTCACGTACTGTGCAGCATGCAGGCGTGGGGACCGCTGCTCTAAACTCCAGTTATTGGAAAGCCCACATTTTGGCAACCTTTCCTCCGATGCAAACACGTTCAGTGAGGCTGGTACGCATATGATGTATGTTGTACGCCAACTCCTATGTTTGAAATATTTTGTCAGAAGTAAGACTGATTTTTTTTTTCTATATACTGAAACGTTATTTAGTACGTAGGTACTGTTTTAAATGAAATTTCGCTGGGAGTTGACTGTGTTTGATTGTTTTTAGCTCTATTGTACAATTACACCATTGTTTCAGCTGAGAGATGGTGCGTAGGTATGTACCTCTAGTCAAAGTTAGCTTGAGAGATGCTTAGCTGTTTCGGGGTCTTACTGGGCTTTTGGGACAGAAACAACCTGAAAGTCACTGGACTGGAATGTTCTATGATGACAGTGTTCCATAATCTGAATGTTTTGCGGTGCAATTTCTTCATAATATTTTCCAAAAAGGTTAAATGTAAGCTGTGAATAATTCCAAGCTACTCCCAGTTTTGGCAACACTGTTATCAGTTGTTCTGACACGCCACACCAAGTTTTAAAGTTAATGTGGCAGAGATCATAACCGCCCACCGCATTCTCCACCCATTAAACGGACGAATCATTGTTGGTTTTTCAAGGTTTTTTATTTTCAATTTTTAATGTTCGCCAATTTCGGTTAATAAACGAACATAAACGATCTGTTCGCGAACGGGGTGTGTGCACAAACAGCTGGCCGATCGGCGACCAAATCCGCGAACGAACACAAAGGAACGCGAACTATTGACGGACGGTCGGCGAACAGGGAACCTTACAGTAAACTGGCGATTAATGTTTCTTTGGCATCCGGACTGTTGCGGTGTCGCGTGATTGCTGCCATATTCTTATCGTCTGAACCTTGTATTTCACTCGTTTCTGCCGATATAAGGGCGCTGGTCTCGCCCTGCGTATCACGTGCGTATCGTCAATGCCTAGGACGCCCGAATAGCCAGCCAAGCTGCTGAATTGCTTGCAAAAGCTGACTGAGACATGATTAAGATTTGGCCTTCTCACCATTCTTCCTCTGAGACCTTCGTATTCGTATTCTCCCTAGGGAGGAACTCCCTTGGTTTGGAAGGCCTATTCTAGCCTCCCACGCAAGAAGGCAAAATTTTGGTTATTTTGCCAGCAGTTGGAATAAATGATCATTTTTTTCTTTATTCTGAACCCCAAAAACTAAACCAGCACAATAAAAAATTCAGCATCCCATCAGCTCATCTGATGGTGTAACTGGTTCAGTCGCTATTCGATTGAACAATGTGTTTGCAAACATTTGGCCTGCCGGTGGCAAAGTCGCAAACGAACACAAACGAGCACAAACGAACTACGGGCCGTGAACTGTTCACGATCTGTTGAAGAACACCCAACCTTGATAAACACGACTCCAGTCGCGAAAAAAATTCTGATGGAGCGAATAACAAACCGGGAAAAATTAAGCACAGGTATGATGTGATCAAGCATGTGGAATAGTTAAAAAAAATTTGCAGCTTTGGAAGAGTTTGTGATTTTTGCGTTGCTGATGTAACCATAATTGCAATCCTGTTATTTAGTATCACAAGACAAATGGTGTCGACCTCGCGTGAAATCATGGCTTGCACTGGTTTACCAGAAGCGTCATAGTACAAAAAGTGAACTGAATTATGATTATTTTATTGCAGCATCAGATCGACAAAATAAAATCACAGCTTTGCTTCAGTATTAGCTGTTTTCCTGTCCAAATCTCGCACGCGGTCGCAATCGCAGTGTAAACACAAACAACTCGAAAGCCGAAAATGCCTCCTTTGCGAGCGCGTGCGACGGCTACCCCATTCGGCGGCCCACGTCCGCCCCTACAATAATTTGCAGTTGGTGCATTATGACATCAGGCCATTGAGTTCCCAAGCCGTCGCCATTACCGGTTTAATTTATCCGTACCCTATTTTGCACACCTTGAAAAACGGTGTTTTTCTATGTTCCCATGGTCAGCACGTGCTGGTGCCTATGCGCCACTTTTCATATGGTGCGATTCTCCAACTGATTCTCCGTCGACAGCAACCAGTGTGGTCTCGGTGCGACCCGTGGTTTGTCAGATCAGGTGCCCGGAGGGAGACCGTGCCGGCAGTCGGCAGGCGTCTCGAGCTCCTCCGGAAAATAGTCGAAATCATGACCTGCACCGGCTCACGTGGTGCCTCGTAACCAGGACACCTGTGACGCTGTGTTATTGTGACACTGTGACACTGCGTCATTAGTTTTTGGGCCTATCGGAATGACAGAAGAATGGGCTTGCCTGCACACTGGTATGGAGCACGCCGATACCCTTACATATACTAGGGTCGGTGAAGGTCAAGGCCATCAAAGGCCAAGGTCAAATATCTTGTGACCTAGTCCAGATTCGCTTGGCGACATGCCGTTTTGTATGAAATATGCATTCAAAGACCCTAATAAAAACACGTTTGCGCACATGGATACGCTTATATATACCAGGGTCAGTGCAGGTTAAGGCCATCAAAGGTCAAGGGTAACTATTTTCTGACCTGGACCAGGTTTGCTTTGCAGTATGTCGATTTGTGTGAAACATGCGTTCAAAGACCCTACTAAAAACACGTTTGGCACACTGAAACTCATATATATGTTCATATATACATATTCATACATAAATAAATATAAACGGTGGAAGTGATCAAATGTACTGATGTGGGCTATCTTCACTGAAAATACGCCACAAGATGCGTGTAGCGCCCTCATTTACACGCAAGCTATCCCGTGTTGCTCGAAACCTGATCTGCAAAAGATGAAAAAATGACGGCATAGGTCAATAACCTGACGTGACCTCGGCCCGAAATTCTTAGTCAAGGCGTCAAATGAATGAAAGTTGTCGTACTCCACGTTTTAACGATCAAACAAACATCCTTTTCCCGTTTCGTTCGAAAAATTATACGGTATGGCCTGTACGGGCAAAAAAAGTGTCCAAAGTTGACCTTTTCGACCCCATTTGGCCTTAAAAATATGGACCTGGGGTCATAAAATTTCACACAATGCAAACCCGTATCACCCTACCCTGTCCACAAAATTTCATGTATCTAGCTTTTTCCGTTTCTGAGATCGGAGGGGGTTCCTTTTGGGCCCTTCTTCCAGTGCGCGTTAACGGGAAACCCCCTTCCAAGTCGCAGGTCAACACCCCTGGTTGTTAACAAGAAAAACGGACGCTTGTAAATATGAGAAGTTTCAAACATTCGGAAAATGCATCGCACATATGACTACACGAATTATGGCTAGGTATCTGAAGCTGACAACGAAGCGTTGACTGCAGAAGCAAAACTTCATCCCAGTTAGGATTCTTAGATCGGACTTTTTACTCCTGCAGCTTGATGGGGGGGGGAGAAGTCAGACGTGCACCATCTCTGCCGGATAACTCCACAGCCAATCGGCGCGGCGCCGTGAGATTTGTGGCACCTGTCGATATCTCAGTTCTGCACATCTAAATGATTTTTTGTCGAAGTTATCTAGGATCACGCCAAAATGACGTCATGGAGACGACGGTATTTTCGCGGATATCTTAACATTTTACCCTTTTTGAGTCTCCTTCCTCTATGGCCTTGCAAGATGGCTGGCATTGAACACTGTGGATTACAATGTCATAAGAGGTCACCACCCATGACTCCATCCAAGGTCATCATAGGTCATATTTCCACCAGACTTTTTACGATTTTTCAATTTTGATAAAGTTCGTTTTGTTTTGATATCTATTAAGACGTTTCGTGCCATGGCGGAGGCCATGACGAACGACACCTACTTCTTTTCTATCTGCATTTGGAAGCATTTGTTTATAAAATGTCTGGTACCTTACTCTCCTTCCTTGCATTTTACGGTACAAATGGACAGATATTCTTCTATTCCGGTGACGGCTTATTGTCTATTCCAGTATTTGTTATCCGAGAATATGAAATGAAACGTCACAGGCTGTCATATTGTTAATTACTGAGCGGTACAAAAACACACGTAGACAAATAAGTGTAGGACTTAAGGGTGAATACCAGAGGCGCAGCAAAGGGGGTCCGGGGGACCCGCTCCCTCCCTTAGGCCCGCAGTTTCTTGCGAAGACCATTGCACATCGTCTTCTCGGCAGGCGGTTTTCGTATGATTTCATTTCATCCTGAGCTCCGCCCGTCCCCTCCCCCTCTAAGAAAATCCTGGCAGCGCCCCTGATGAACACATTACGCTCCGAAAAGTTCTGCGAACGAAAGAACTTGCAAGATACGGCACTGATACTGAATACAACTACAATTTAACAATTTAAAGAAATGAACCACAGAGTTCATTTTATAGAACCCTTCATGGTTTGCTGCCAAATGATTGGGAAATTGTTAGCTACTAGAGCGAGTAATGGCTGGGCCGAGCCGGCCGCTCACATTCATTTTCTTCTGTTAGTGGAAGTAAGATTCACTTGGCGTAATTCTTGTTCGTAAATTATTGTAATTCTCTCTAGCTCAATGTCACTTTACGCTGCTAAACCAGCTATGATAGCCACCTGGCGATTTCGTTTTACATAAACACAGTATTTATAGGCATTTAATCAGGGACGCAGCCAGATTTTCCTTAACGGGGGGAGGGGGGGGGCAGAGCTCGGGCTGGACTGAAATCATACGAAAACCGCCTGCCGGGAAGACGATGTACAATGGTTTTCGCAAAAATGCGGACCTGGGGGGGGGGGAGAGGCCCTCGGACCCCCTTGGCTGCGCTTCTGCATTTAATGTATCTCTGCAGTAGTTACGGACTTCCATTTGTCGGAGACCACAGGCTTTAAACATAACCAGCCAAGATAACCATCTGAATATTTTCTGGTGTTATCACGGGTATTTAGAGCCATGTGATGGAATGGAACGTGAATACCGACATTTATCTGCCGTGTTAGACATACTTAAAACTACCACGAAATTTACCAAATATCGCCTGAGCTTGGTTGGCCTGTGCCGAAACTTCCATCCGATAAACGTTTATTGGCGTCCTTTGCATATCTTTCCACGTCTTCCACCCTAGGATGTCTGCAGTTTCCAATATGTAAGCAAAAAAAAACGGAAAGTCCCAAATCATTTAACCCGCACCCAAACGGCACCCTGACTTGGGCGGCTGGAGCGGGGGGGGATGGGGGCGTTTTGATGCCTCCCCCGCTATTTCGCGAACTGAACGTCGTAGGAAAATAAAAATTATTTTATCGTAAAGCTCGTCATGAGTGCATTTCAAAGCATTCAAAAGTTCTAGAAATTCTTGAGAAATAATGCAACTTTTTGGCATATAAATTCAACAAAGGGAACCTCAAAAACAGATTTAGCCTAATAACACTACAGGAATTCTGAGCATATCAATGGATAACCAATAGAATGTACTTTATGACGGCATATAACTTAGAACATACATTGTAATCATATATCACATCAGGTGACATGATACAATGCCATATTTCATTTCGCTATATTCGTGAGGTTTTTGAACGTCGCTGGTACACTGCTGTCCATGTATGCTTCTAAAACGGTAGAGATGATTTGTACGAAGATTTCCTGAATATAGGCAAACTACAATGCTAATGGCCCGAAGTGACCTGGCCTGACCTTGTGGCCAGACCGTACATTTAGCCGTTTGCTTTATTTTGTGTTCTGTTGAGGATGAATAACAGTACAAACAAAAGGGCAAGAAATGCCGTTTGGATTGAAACTCTTTGAGTTCCACGACAATACGGTGATCATAAGGTCGATCATATGACCAGACCTAACTTGAGGACCATAATTTGATTTTAAGCACGCTTGGATTTAATCTTTTTGTGCCTAGATCTGCAATTGACTCATAAAACAAACCAGAGAGATAAAGCTGGAAATCTGGACTTGAATTCAGCCTTTTACTACGGTGACTTCACATGACCTCAGGTGGCCTTAGGCCATTTCATAACATGGAAGTGTCTTGCTGCACTTTCCGACTGCAAAATCGACTTCCAGTGCCTATTTTTACCAAACGGATCATCAAAACGGGATTTTAGACTCCTTTTTACTGGTTTACCCCAAATGTGCACTGACCTGACCCATGACCCTTCAAGTTCGCCAATACTATTTGTCGTGTTCCGTGACTTTGTGGGCCCAGGAATGCGTTTCAGGCACCAGAAATGCATTTTAGCTTCTGCCACAACAATCTCGTTTGTCCTCAGGTGACGTAAGGTCATTTCACACCCTAGAAGAGTCTTGATACAATTTTAGACTGCAAAATCGATTTCAGTGCCTATTTTTACCCGAACGATTATCAAACCAGGATTTCAATCTCCTTTTTACCAGTTCACACCAAATATGACCTGACCTGACCGCTCACGCGGGTCGGCACCATTTGTCGTGTTTAGTGACTTTTTTGGCCCAGGAATTCATTCGGGTACCAACAAGCCAAAGAAACGGTTCAAAACTGTCAGAAACAGGGAAACAGACCGGAAACTGAGCTAACGCCAGACCACTGACCTTGGTAATGACAACAAATTCGAGATGGCACAGTTTTTAGGAACATTCTCGATTACCATCCCTGAAAATTTTAGGCCGATCGATCGCAGCGCGTGGTTTGTAGGAGACTTAAAAAAAATCCCAGGTGAGGCCTCTTTGACATGACCTAGGTCAGTGACCTGACACGACAGGAAGTTGAAAACTCCACAGGACATGCGAAAAGGAAGTGAGAAAATGCACTGAAAATTTCAGCGAGCTGCTCGCGCCGGTTTTTGCTATCACCAAAAGCCCTTAGATGGGAGGGTGTCGAAACGCCCTCCCCTCGTTGGGCGAGGGTTAAATAGTTAATTTAAATGTGGCCTATGACCTGCGTTGTAATTTAAATATAAAAAAATGTGACATACCCGGGGTCCCGTCATAAAGAAAAATCGACTGCCATTTTAATCAGCCCTAGTCGTTTCATTGCTCACAGAGTTATCGGTAGAGGTCGTCGGACGCCCCTGCCCTAGCAGGTGTAAGGTCGCGAAATACCCCAGCATCTGCCGAACATAATCCTGAGGAATGCCTACGTTGTGTTACAAACTAACAATTTCGGTCTTCAGCTCTTCAGGTTCCTGTGTCAGGTCGCCGCCGTGACCTGATGGATAAGAAGCTGGACAACAGCCAGAAGGGTCACCTTTGTTTGGCCCCAGACCGACAAGGTGAACCGGTCACGGGACGGCCGTGTTGTGGCATTGCACGGCACGATGAAGATCCTTCAGCGCCGTCTGGTTTCGTGCCTGGAGCAGATGACCCATAATTGGGAAAAGCAGGGTGGGGGGTGGGGGGTCAGGGTGCAGCAACAAGCTCACATTAACTTGGAATCCGGTTCCAAGCCACCCACTTAAAGACGTTCTGCTAAACCAAAAAGGGTAGGGAATCATGCTACATTGTTACCTGTTAGATCGCTCCCCTTGCTGCAAAAGCCGTCACTGATGTGTAGGAGAAGGCAGAAAAAGGGCTGGAAATGGCTAGATTCGTTTTACAGTTACATAATGATCCCCAAAGTGTTCTGCAATGAGACTAACACGGCCGCGTATGACCCCGCTGTGTTCATAAGATAATTGTGCAACATTAGAGGGGCAAATAGGCAAGCTTGTCTGGGAACGGTGGGTTTCCAGATGCTGGCTTCCCTCACCAACCCTAACGGCCCGCCGTCATAGAAGCGATAGTGGGGTTGGTCGACTTCGTTTCGTTGGGTCGATGTTTTCGGCTGCAGTTCCGTGCCGCGTGCAGTACGAATCAACTCGGCGCAGGAACGGGGGGGGGAGGAGGTGGGTCATTGCTCCCCGCTTTTCGGGAAGTTTAACATTAGCACTATGGGAGAAAATCTGTCTCCCCTCTGGCACAAACTTTTCTGGATGTTCCTACGCTCCTTTGAATCAATAACTACCGATGATTACAACTTGTGTGATAATCGCTCTCGAAATACGTTCTGGAGCTGAGCAAGTGACACACTGTAAGAAACGCTACTCGCTGTGTCGTCTTTGCCATTCTAAGAATCCAGTTCTGGTTATAGTAAAGGAAGTCGCATGTCCCAGAAACTCGTACATTTGTCTGATGTACAGTGCTACATCAAACGTAGTTTTGCAGGCTGGAGCCGTTCCAAATTAAAACTATACTTCTAGAACAAATCGGCAGTTTCCGTGACAGAAAGGACACACACACAAACATATGTGTATATATATGTATACATGCATATATATGCACACATATATTTAGCATGCTCATTGATACTGGTGCATTCTGCTCTCAGTTTCAAAGAATAGCAAGAATTCAAAGTATAGTACGTACTTGAACCTCTCGTACAGCAGATCAGTTCTCACGACTACCTGCCCATTTTGAGCCAGGGGCGTAGTAAAGGGGATCTGGCCCCCTTGGGGCTAACAGTTTAACATTCCTTTGCGCATAAACAGGAAAATAATAAAAAAGCAGAGAGAAGAATAAACTGGCCGGAACCAAGCGTTTTAGTTTTGAGGGGGTTAGCCTTGCTCCTGGCTCACTTCGTCGCAAAATCCTGGCTACGTCTCTGCTTTGAGCGATGAATATATCCGGTGTAGTGACTAATCAAAAATATCTTTTGAATTTATTGGGTAATCAAGTGGTATACAGTTCCCACGGCTCACAGACAGCAAAAATGTGCGGAAAGGTGTGGAATATGTGGCGAAGGTGTTTATTCACGTCACGAACTATATGGGACACGGCATATTCCTAAAAAAATACGCCAGAGATACAATACAAAGAAACGTGAAACAAACTCGGACGATTTCATTCATGCTTGACGTGCGTTACTCGGGCACTGAGCACAAAAATGTTCTTGAGACAGACAAATGCGTTTCTTGATCACGTAGCAACAGTAACGAGACCTTTTGCCAATCGTTTCCCATTGAATGATCGACCTTTAGGCTTTAGCCGCAAGTCTATTGATACGAGAAGGATAGGCCGTTTCAAGGACAAAAAGACTGCAATGGCAAGAGTTTCGTAAAACAATCACAAATAAGACGCACACAACACTTCAGGTACTCCATGTTCTGTTTTCCACCACAGCATTTACACCAGTCAGCAATCACAGGTCACGTAATCACTTTTCAGAGTCTAAGCCACCGGTAGGTTTCGCACGGCCTTCTCCACCATGGACTTGCACTTCTTGTCATCTGAAAACCAGTTTGAATGAATGAAGATGTACGAATGTTCCTTTCCGTGTAGATCTCAGATATTGTCGGAAAACTTGTGCACCACCAAACAAACAGAGGAACAGCATCTGCTGGGAAGTGACACAGCTGAAGACTGGGTTTCTTTAAGGCAATAATCCACTTTGGTAAGTTATTAATAAACTGCTTGGCTTTATTGGTTTACTTTAACTCTGAACGTTACTGAAGTCTTACGGCAGTAAATGGACGCTGGCCTGCAGTGCCAATTACTGTCCGCAAAGGTCGAAAATTTTGCTAGCGAGTACTCGACTGGTCGTTCATCTTTCGGAACAGACTAACATCGTGCACCGGAACTGTGCACGATGTTATGTACTATGTTATGTTATGTGATGAATGTACTAGTTGCCAGCTAGTACATTCATACTGTACGACTGACTATTTCAAGTAGTATGACGGGACGCGGCTAGAAAACCAGCAGTAAAAAGCCAACCGCGTTACAGCATGCGAGGTGCTGAACACAACGGTGTAATTTCACCCTAGCCACCTAATTCACCTTTGCCAAACAATATCCATCACACTTTTCGACTAATCCGCCGCTGCGGAAACGATCAGTACTGCAGTGCAAGCACTTGAGTGTTCATGGATGCAAAAGTAGGGTAAATATTAAACGTGAGCACTCAAAAACTACGTACATCAACAAAGTGCACTTGCACATCAACGTACGTAAAACGTCCGTTAGAGTAAAGTAAGTAGAGGAAAAAGAACGCAGTCGCCCGCATGTTTTGACAACTAATTTCACTACGTACGAGAATTGTTCCATCGCACTGAAACAAGCTTATTGCAGAAATCCTTCGTCTTCAAGTCACATGGAACTCGAAAGCGGCCAGACATCATTCAGAGTGTCCCATCTTCGGCAATGGCGATCGTCCCGGTCCCAGATGAATTCGATACAGCACTAGCGCTAGCAATGACCAGACGTCCAGGAAGTCATGGGTCAGCGCCAGAGCTGAACCCTTCTTAACCTGCGACTTCCCGGGGGAAGCGTTGGATGCCCCTGCTTTTTCTCCCTATAAATCGGGGATAACCAAACGAGGTTGGCGTAGTCAAATTTTCAGCACTTCTCGGCCCAAATTAAACATTAAAAAGAAACCAAAACAATAAATTACTACATGTTTACGACAGCACTTATATCAAGAGTATAATCGACTTCTTTTCCAACAAATATATTTCTTTATATATGATCTACACCCTTGGCAATCTCTTTTAAAACATAAATTAAAAATGGAGCACTTCCTTGACAGACAAATACGTGGATGCAAAAGACTAGCAATCTTCAAAATTACATTATTTTCTTTCGAGCAAATGTACTTCTTTTAAGTATCATCTATTGCTTGGTTATTCTAAAACATAACTAAAAGGAGAAAACTTCCTTGACAAACAAATGTGAGGATGTGAAACAATAAAATCTGCATATTTACGTCAAAACTGCGACAAATATGCGGCATACAACACTCGGTTTTGTATCTCACGCGGGGCTGTTCTGCACATAAGCGGGGTTGAAGAAGTAGCCCACCTATACTGGAGTGTTTCTCCAGGTAGTCGTGCGCCAGTCTCCTGGCCAGCGCCTTGAACTGGTCCCTGGAGGCGATGCGCCCGGCCTTGAAATGCGGCATCAGCTGCTGCACGCACAGGTCGGCGGCGCGTCGCTTGTCCTCCGACGAATGCTGGTGGCCGGACGGCCGGCGCACGGTCCGCTTCGGCTCCGGCGGCCCCGCCAGCAGGGCCCGCTTCGGCTCACGCGGCGACGGCTCGTCATCGCCGAACAGCTCGGCCAGCTTGTGTTTCCGCCGCTCGCGCGGCGGCAGGGCGTGTTCGGCGGCGGCGGGCCGGACTGCGCCGCCAGAGCAGAGCGACTCCGCGCCGCCGCCGGGGGCCGGCCGGGGCCGATCACACTGGCTGCGTGACGACGAACTGACGACCGCCCCTGTACGGGTGACGGCATCCCGAGCAGCAGCCGGGGACGGAACCGCAGCCGGGAGCCGAAGCCGGAGCCGGAGCCGGAGTCGGAGCGGGAGTCGGAGCCGGAGCCGGAGTCGGAGCCGGAGCCGGAGCCGGAGTCGGAATCGGAGCCGGAGCTGTGGATGGGTCTGCAGTCTTAGCCTCAGCCGACGCCAGACTCTTACAACTAGCCCCCACAGACGCCGAGACGGCAGGCGGCACCATCGGCTTCGTCGTCGTCCGAGTCGGCAATGAGCAGCGGCTCGTCCTCGTCTGACAGCTCGGTGACGATGTGCTCGTCCTCGTCCGACTCGGGCACCACGCCGCCCGAAGAGCCACCGTCAGGGGTCGGCCCAGCTACGGACGAAGCGGCCGAGAAGAAGCTGGTGATGCTCGTCTGCGTGTCGGAGCCTCTCTTCAGACGAAACCCGCCCGCAGCGCCGCCGGCCCGGGCCGCCCTGCCTCGTCCGTCCGCGGCGCGGGACGAGTCTGAAGGCCGGCTCAACGTGCTCACCGTGCCGCCAGGTACAGTCGGAGCTGGCGCCTTTCCGGGCTTCCTGAAGCTGCCGTCACAACCAACGCGGACTTTCCCCACTACCGACTTGGCGCTTTGAAAGGACACACCATCGACCGAGGAATCAGGTTTTACTTCCTCGACTTCAGACCTGGAAGACTCATTACCCTTGGGCATTAGATTGTTCTGACACTCCGTTGCTTCCACCTTCACACCAGAGTTGATTCCTGCCAGTCCGACCTTCCCTTCCTGTGCAGGCGGCACCTCCTCGCAGTCTGAGACGGCCTCCTCGGCCTCCGGCAGGCCCGCCGGTCGGGACGCGGCTGCGGCCGGCTCGGCCGCCGCCCCACTCCGCGGCTCCGCTCCGGCGGCGCTGCAGTCAGAGCCGCCCGACCCTCCGGCGCCGGAGGCCGCCAGCACCTGGGCGGCCGTCTGGAACGGGTTGGCTGGCCGGGACGGCGCCGGCGGCGGGGACGGCGGCCGCCGGCGGGTCGGCCAGAGCGGGGTGCAGGTCACACAGGCTCGTATGTTTCTTCACGGCGTTCGTCTAACGGGACCGAACAACGCACAACGCATTACAAATGGAGCCGAGTCACTAATGAGTTTCAATAAATTGTAGTGATTTTGCGGACAAAATCACGCTTTTTAGGCAAGTGTAAATTCACCTAAAACTACTACAAATTAAACCTGCACTCTTCTACATGGCAACACGTCTACTTCTGTTCGGATTACAAGGTTTCCAATCCGACAAAATCGACGTGAAAAATCAACATCGTCCGCGCAAGCGCCCTGTTCAAGCAGGGTCAGACATCACCACCGGGTGCCGGCCACTTACCAAAAGAGCCATGCCGCGCCGGTACATCGTCACCACGCGGTTGGAGGTGAAGAGCGAGTACTCGAGCTGAACTGCCGCCTCGGTGACCTGGTGCGGGGTGAGCGTCGGCAACACCATGCACGTGCTCAGGTTACGGGACAGCGCCTCCTCCAACAGGTGAAGGTAGTCTTCGCGCGTCTGAAACGCCAAAATGTCCGGACTGGAACTGACTTTTCTGCCATTCACACTAACAAAAGGGAACCGCTGAAATCAGGTACCATGTCGGACAGCTGGAAGACCGGCACTTTCACAACTACCGCACCACACAACCAACCTGACAATACAGGCACTGAGCTAACACCACGCAAATTGTCAGTATTATTGCCTTCATAGCAGAAACACATCGGAGACGATAAAATCGTGCCGAACCAAACCGCACTACTTAACAGATCACGCAGTGGCCGCAGCCGCCGCCGCCCGGTCTCGGCCTACCTTCAGCGTCAGGCCTGCGATCTTTTTCTCCGTGCAGTCGGCGGCGCGCAGCCGGGACGCCTTGAGTGCCTCCTCATGCTGCTTCTTTTCGGCCCGCTTCTGTTTGTCGGTGAGCGGCGGGGGCGCGGCGCCGCGGCGCAGCTTCAGCTGTCGCTTCACGACGCCCTCCAGACCGGAGCGCTCCGACGGGTTCCGTTCACCGAGCTCATCGTACATGTCGAGCTCCCTGCCGGGGACACAGCTGTCAGCACGCCCCTCACAATGCAGCTCCCTGCCGGGGACACAGCCGTCAGCACGCCCCTCATAGTACAGCTCCAGCTCCCTGCCGGGGACACAGCAGTCAGCACGCCCCTCATAGTACAGCTCCAGCTCCCTGCCGGGGACACAGCAGTCAGCACGCCCCTCACAGTGCAGCTCCCTGCCGGGGACACAGCCGTCAGCACGCCCCTCATAGTACAGCTCCAGCTCCCTGTCGGGGACACAGCAGTCAGCACGCCCCTCATAGTACAGCTCCAGCTCCCTGCCGGGGACACAGCAGTCAGCACGCCCCTCACAGTGCAGCTCCCTGCCGGGGACACAGCAGTCAGCACGCCCCCATAGTACAGCTCCAGCTCCCTGCCGGGGACAGCACGCCCCTCAAGGCACGCTCCCTGCCGGGGACACAGCAGTCAGCACGCCCCTCACCCTGCCGGGGAGCAGCAGCACGCCCCTTACAGTCAGCACGCCCCTCATAGTCACGCCTCACAGCTCCCTGCCGGGGACACAGCAGTCAGCACGCCCCTCATAGTACAGCTCCAGCTCCCTGCCGGGGACACAGCAGTCAGCACGCCCCTCACAGTGCAGCTCCAGCTTACTGGCGGAGACACAGCCGTCAGCACGCCCCTCACAGTGCAGCTCCCTGCCGGGGACACAGCAGTCAGCACGCCCCTCACAGTACAGCTCCAGCTCCCTGCCGGGGACACAGCAGTCAGCACGCCCCTCACAGTGCAGCTCCCTGCTGGGGACACAGCAGTCAGCACGCCCCTCACAGTACAGCTGAGCTCCCTGCCGGGGACACAACAGTCAGCACGTCCCTCACAGTACAGCTCCAGCTCACTGGCGGAGACACAGCCATCAGCACGTGCTTCCTAGTACAGCTCCAGCTCACTGGCGGAGACAAAACCGTCAGCACAGACATGCGTGTCCTCAGGTCATACACAGTACGTCCTCATAATCAAGATCATTCATAGGACCATACCACGTCATCGTCATCGTCATCGCATCCACCAACCGTCATCGCATTTCAACCCCTGATGTGGACCCAACTGCAGATCACGTGTCATCCCCAGGTTACACGAGCCGAAACAAGCCAGAAGCATTTCTGAGCATGACTCTGAATTGAACGCGGCCAGCAGCAGTTATAATGATGTCGAATTAGCTGGATCATAAGTAAGGCGCACGTATCACCCACCTTTTCCTCCCTAGCCGTCCACCTTCGTACTGGTCCTCGTCGTAGCCCGTGATCGTCATCGGCTTGGTCCTGTAGTCCTGTTTCCGAGCTATGTCCTGTCCGGGACAGGAGCGACAATGTTACCAGGCTCGCCTGTCGAAAGACTGGCGGGTTCCGAGGCTCAAATGACATCGAATTCCGTCGCAGCAAACCCCCCAAAACAGATTCAGAAAAGACACACTGGCCTCTGAGAAACAACCAGAAGGATGGTAAATTGTGTCAACAAAACAATACCTGATCAGCTGTAAAAATAAGGACTTCCATTTTTTTCCATAAAAAAAAACAACGATGGCCTATCACCAGAGCCATCAGACACGTCATAAGCTCAAGTAACTGCACGTACCCTGAAGAAGCCTCCGATCATGTTTTCCACCCGCTTGGGGTTACGGCAGACATCACACTGCCTGCCACAGTCGGGCGGATCGTCCCCGAAGTGGCGCGTGAACACCGCGTGACGACACCTAGGCAGACGTTACAGCACGCAGTCAGAGCAACAGCGCACTGGGCAGAGATAACGCCAGGCACAAATCACTCTCTTCTGAGACAGAAATAAGACCGCATGAAGCAACGTCCCGCAAAACGAAGAAGACCTAAGGTAACAGCCTATCTTGTGTTATTTTTCCAGTGATAAATACTACATCATCTTGCAATTTATACCTGGCTTCTTCGCAGTACCGAACCATGACTTCAAAACTTTTCATGTCCTCCTGTGTCAAGTCTTTTTTGTTCTTCTTCTTATTGTGAGACGTGCCTCTTTTCAGCAGGAAGGCCACTGTATCCCTCTCCTGTAAATTGGGTAAACTGGCGAACGGGCTCCGCGTCTCATCATTGACAAGGTCCCCAATGAGCATTAACGATTTGATAAAATATTACGCCTCATTTTCGAACCTCCGCATCGGACCCCCCGCAAACAAACTATCCGCGGATATCACGAACTACAAATGTCCAAATCACGAGGATTTTTCGTACGATGGAGACAGAGAACACACCACACCCACGCGGGGAGGCGGTGCGCGAGGCGTTACCCGTTTGGAGTAGTAGATGCGGCAGAAGGCGGGCAGGCCGTCGCGGCCGGCGCGGCCCGACTCCTGGTAGTATCCGGCCACCGACTGAGGCATGCTCCAGTGACCCACGAACCTGGCGACGCGCCGCCCACGTCATACAGTCGCACAGCCGTCCGGTGGGCGGGTAGGCTGTACGTAAATGGCAATGTTCAAGCCTAAACAGCCCGAACAGTATGTATGTATGTATGTACTGAAGGCATCCACGCCGTGGCTATTCTGCCCTCTCGTCAAAATTACAAAAACGATGATACACAATCACTTGTCAGGCGAAGTAAAACGCACTCATTTGAACACGAACGGCAGTCACGGTGTCAGATGTTTCAAATGTTTTAAAAACGATGCGCGTGAGGCGGCATTCGAGGCTGCCGGAGGCAGGCGGTTCCAAGCCACTGCGGCTCGGTAGGAGAAGAGCCGCTGGGTCGCCGCCAGCCGCACGCGAGGCAGATGTATGGCACCTGAGCCAATTGCCAATAGCAACTGCGCGGGTGCGGCGGCAGGAGACCTGGGCACGCGTGGGGAACAGAGCACGTATGGCGGACGGGCACATGGGGGAGCGCAAAGCGTTGTAGACCTTCAGGAGGTCACGCGTTCTGACCAGGTCCTCCAACCGACTCCACCCAAAGGCTTCCAGAGACGGGGTAACGTGGTCCCCGCGTCCCCGGTCACCAACCTCGTAGCAAAGTTAATCACCTTTTGCACTTTGCTCAGTTGGCAACCGGCGGCTCCTCCCCACGTAGTGACACAGTAAAGGATGTGAGGGAAAACGTGGGAGTGGACGAGGAGCTTCATGACGTCTGGAGTGAAGTAGAAACGAATTTTGAATACTGAGACAATGATGCTATTACAACGCCGAACAATGGTGGATATGTGCTCTTCCCAAGTAAGATGTCGGTTGATGATTACACCAAGTACCTTCATAGACTTTTTTTTGGAATCATGACGGAACCCGAAATGTCGATGTGAAGTTTTTTCGTCTTTTTTTATGGAGGCTCTGGTGCCAATGATCATGAAGTCCGTTTTCCTGGGTTCATTTTTAGACTGTGGGACCGAGACCAGTTTTGAAGGCTGGAATCCTGGATTCGGGTCTTGAGACATGATAGATTGTGGATGTCGGGTGCGGCGTGGTCGAGAAGCTGGGTGTCAGCGGCATAGGAAACGAGTCAGCCATAAGGAAGTAAACTGGATAGGTCGTTGATGAAGATTAGAAATAGGATTGGCCAACGATGGAACCCTGGGCCACTCCATGGGACAAGGGTAAGGTAGCCGAGCCACCAGCGACCACCTGTCTCCGGCCACTCAGGTACCTGGCGAACCAGTCCGACTCAACACCATACCACTCGAGCTTGTTCAGAAGGGCGCCGTGGTCAACACTGTCGAAGGTCTTGCTCAAGTCAACTGTCGTAAGAGATACGACATGACCGGCATCAATGCTCTTTGCTGACCACTCGACCGCGCCAAGCACGGCGTCCTCCGTAGAGTGACTGGGTCGGTAGGCATACTGAGACGGCGACAGTACATGGTTGCTAAGTACGCCGACAGTTCGGTGCACACGACTTTTTCAGTAATTTTTGACATGGCTGATAGGATACAGATGGGTCGAAAGTTGTTGAGATCGGATCTACCGCCTTACTTGTACACTGGTATGACACGGGCAATTTTCCAGGCGTCAGGAAAAGTTCGAGTTCTGATTGAGCCATCAACTATGGTCAGAATGTGAGGCTCGATAACAGAAAAAACACTTCTTCAAGGCAAACAGAGGAATGTCGTCAGTGCCAACAGCCTTGGTCTGACTCAGGCGCGCCACAGCCGCGGATAGCTCCGGCAGCGTCACCGGACGCAGGGTGAGCGCTGCCGCACAAACACGGTGGGGTCGAGGCCCGGCAGGTGGCGCCGCCGTTCCGGCAGGCAATGCCGCTACCTCGGCCGCGATCCGGGGGCCCACAGCAGTGAAGTGCGCGTTCAGGTCGTCTGCTCTGTCGGCTACGTCAACATCGGTTAGCTTCTGGGCAGGCTGTGGGCCGAACCCTTTGAGGCCTCCCAAAATCCTCGCCCGTCATTCAGAAGGCCGTCGCACAGGAACCAGCGTCGCGCGGCCGCGAGCAGGCTTCTGAGGCAGGATGAGGATGAGGACAGTCTGATGAAGCGACTTGCACTTAACATTCATCCGCTTGCACCACCTGACTTGTGGTCATCCAGATACATCTTGGAGACGTTAACGACAGGATTTGGAATGAAACAAATAAGACAAATACATACCGTTAAATCATCCCGAGTATGACCACAGACTAAAAAATATCGATCAACATCAACATACAAAAACCCATCCGTGCATCAAAAAAGAACGTCACAGTCATCGACCGCCCATGTTCAGCAGGACAATGCGGCAGTCATTGGAAGCCTCACCTGACGGTGGCCTTGTCGACGCCCATGCCGAAGCTGACGGTGGCCGTGATGACGGGCACCTCGCCGTCCATCCAGCGCTCCTGCACCAGAGCCCTGTCCCGGTCTTTCAGACCTGTAGCGGACCGAGAGGATCACGGTGTCAGAGCCGGTGGGGGACCCGACAGCGGAGCAGTCGGATCCGTCAACAGGGGGGGGGGGCGACGGCAGCCGCGTGGGGCTGGTGAGAAGGCATATGGCGTACTGTCTCATGGCTGGAGATTCATGGGGGGGAATAGGAGGGTCTTAACCTCCATTTTGAGGATTTTGTCAATAGGCTTATAACAATGGCTGGAAAATCGGTCTGCAGTCCCAGTTAGACCCCCAATAATTTTCGCAAACCAGCAGCTCCGTACTGTCTAACGACTCGCGACCAGCATTTCTACTAAATTTGTCTCAGAAGTGCCAAGTAGGCAATGCTGGGACCACGATTCGCATCAAGCAGAACATCACGTGAAATCTCAGATCCCAACACCCACACGATGTAAATCTGGCAAAAAGCTGTGTCAGGCATCCAGCCAGATGGCGCTGGAAAGTCTTTAAGACGCCGTTACGGCTCGAACCGCAGTCTCGAAGCATGGGCCACGATGTCTGATCCTAGTCCAATGGCGCTGATTCCATGTGATCATCGCACCACTTCGCCAGGGCGAGAACAATAAATAATCGCCGCAAAACAACACAAAACACGAGGCGCAAAACGCGTATCCAGACTCTCCAAACCAAACCAAACCAAACTCTCCAAACTTGGTGGCGGAAATTCAGAATGCCAATTCAGGATTACGCGAGCCGTAAATAACACATGTGACACAATGAAATCAGTCAGGTTCCCCCCCCCCCCACCTTTCTCGGATAGCATGGTTCACCAAAAGTGACACGTGAGAACAAAACAGGAACAAAACGCGTCGGCGGCTCGTGGGCCGCCGACGCGCCCACGAGCTTTCAACACGCCCTGCGCGCGACTTACCGGCGTGATAAGCCCGTGACGGTACGCCCCTCTTGGTCAGCTGACATGCGAGCTCCTCTGTGCCTTCCCGCGTGCGGCAGTAGATGATACCGCAAGGACCGTTTTTCTGGGGACAGTCGTAGCAGTGATCAGTCGTAGACCGGGAGCAGCCAACCACAGACGTCGAGCTATGCATCGTCCCCGAACAACAAATCCCAAACAATGAAGCCTCCCAGTTCCATTCAATGCAAATCTTTTAAGGCTGAGGTCGAATGGGAGTTTACTGTTGTGAACCTCATCCCAACACATGTAATATACATGCAATGATGTCATAATAGATGCAAGTGAAATGAACGCACGATTTCCAATATCTCAGCCGTAAATCTGCAACAGTTGCGCCACAGATGGAAACTGGTGCAACGGACGAATTCCTACTGAGCCAGGCAACACACTAAGTCTTCTTCAACTATGCGATCACGAGCCAGTGCAACACCAGCACTGCTTAAAACACTGCCCACCCTGTCGCTGGACTCCCAGCCAGCATTTGTCCACAGCCGACAGTTCTGCTTTACGTTTCGACTCACCCTTTTCTCCTCCCAGCCCGTTCCCAGGCACTCGACCACCCAGTCCTTAAGATCCTCGTACTCGTCCTCCAGACACTCCTTGAAGCGAACGTCGTAAAACAAGTTGGAGCGGAAGCAGGAAAGTCGAAACTTGAGCGGATCCTTCAGAGACAGCTGCTTGAAGATATCCTCCATGACCTGAAACAGAAAAAACTAGTTGACGTTTGCCCTCTGCATCAGACCACGTAAATCGAAACAGCCCACCTGTCAGACCAAACATTCAGCCATTGACGGGTCGTCACACTCTTGATCACCGGGTTAGTCCGGTCGCGGCGTGACACAACCAATTATGTCTGCAAAAACAACACGACCGCGGCGGCACTGACCGCGAGCTGTAACAGCCTCGCGTAGGACACTGGTCGTAAAGCAATTCTGCTGCAGAAGTCGTCGCGCCAGAGCCACGCCTGACCCGACAAACAATCAGCAGTCAGGCCTGCGCAGCAGACAGCACAGCCGAAACAGAGCACGGCACGATGGCGCAGGCGCGCGGTCGGCCGGCGCGCCGGCCGGGGCGGACCTTGGTGGAGGCGGTGGCCGTGAGCGCCACCCAGGGCGTTTGCCGGTAGGTGGCGTGCAGGGCGCCCAGACGCAGGTACGTCGGTCGGAAGTCGTGTCCCCACTGGCTGACGCAGTGCGCCTCGTCCACCACGAAGTAGGCCACTTTGTTGTGACGGTACAGGCGCTCCAGCAGGGACTGCGGGCGCCCGTCAACAGCGATATTCAAAAAAGAAGCGGAACGGGTCCGCAGTCCCAACATTCAAACGCCATGACGATGGTCCTTTGCCACAATGATATTGGTGTTGAAATGCTTCCAACGCAAATGGGACTAATGAGTTATGCAATCTGACAAGAATTCACAAGTCGAAATAACGCGCAACGAAAACCAACAACTTTCCAGACTACAAATAAACCGCAGAAAAAAAACACCGCCATCTCGCTCCTACAACATTCTCGGCCATCTGCGGTACTCGCTCGCGCCTCTCGACACCGAGAGGTACGCAGACCACCACGGCTGCGCCGGAGCACAGCTGCGGCGGTCTGCCGCCAGCTGGACCAGGGCGCGCTGCGTTACCTGGAAGCCGGCCGTGTCCGCCTGTTCGGGCGTGATGTACAGCAGCCGGGTGCTCGGCGCCACGGCCTGCAGGTCGGCCCAGACCCGCTGCCGCTCGGACGCCGCCATCTTGGAGTTGATGGACTCGGCGCGCACCCTGAGCTTCTCCAAGTGTTCGATCTGGTCCTGACGGCAGCGGCGACGGCGCGCTGTGAACGTCGCCGTCCGCGGACAGCTCGCCTAGTGGCCGGGCAGTCTCTGACTCTGTCTCGACTGGATGTATGGACGAAGTTGGGGGCCAATGGGGCCGTGGTCCAGTTAAGGCTTGAGAAATATTTTTTTGGAAACAAAAAATGAAAGCAAACAAAACTTTCTGGCAGCTCAACATCAAGTGGCACAAATCCACTGAGTTTTCAGTTTTGAGGGAGCTTGGTTTTGCCCTGGCCCCACCTTGGCAAAATCCAGGATAAGCATATGGCTGGATGTACATTGTATACATCCTTCACAAGGGGTCTATCACAATTCTGGGACTGGATGTACAATGTATCAATACTTAATGGAGTTCTGTAACAACTTCGCGACGATTATGGTCACAGCAACAAGCACGTGGTCAAGCAACCAAGCAACAGCTTTGACAGGTGCCTCCATCCTGGTAAGCTTAGTCAAAAAATAAAATATGTACTAAGCAGAACTATTTCAAAAAAGGCACATTTAACAATGGAGGTATATGTGAAAATGGATTCAAGTTTACCTAGAATGCAATTGGCATACTTACCTTAATCAAAGCAATGAGAGGTGACACAACAATTGTGATCTTGCCCTGAGCCATCACAGCTGGAAGCTGGTAGCAAAGAGACTTTCCTGATCCAGTTGGCATGGACACATACACATCTTTTCCTCCTGTTGGCAAGTAGCATACAGGTGTGATACAGTGGATCCTCACATGGAAAAAGCAATTACTACAAAACCAGAAAACCATTTGACATTGGACAAAATGATGGAATGATCTGCATCAATGATACATGTATGAAATCATAAATAACTATCCAATCAATCTTGAAATGACAATCACAAAAGTTACAGCACATAGTCATATTTCATGACATGAAATGGATAACATGGAAAAGATAGATACCTTTCAACACAGCCATAATTGCATCCCTCTGTAGAGCACTCTTGAAGTCAGAATGTTTGAAAGTTGCCTGCAGGCAGGCAAGAGCCTGCTCCATTTTGTCTGCAGCACTGCTTTGCCTGAACCTCTCCACCACCAGAAACTGAAAAGGCAGCACTCTAGCATCAAACATTCAAAACATTCTCATATTTCATGGGAGTCAATTTATCCCAACCATTTCAATAGCAACTGATTGGAATGAGCATCTCCTGCAAATTGGGATGGAGGTAAAAAAAAATTACAGATTCCAGTCTCATGAATCTGAATGCACATCAGTACAAATGTAGCATATTTACAACAAAACAAACTGATATGTAGCAGACCCTTCACCAGATGCACATTTCATGTATTCATAAGTGTGAAAAAGCCTGCAGAAAGATGAAACTGAAACCAGCATGTGACAATGCATGACATTACATTATCTGTGAAAAGATATGTATGTTTAAATGACCTCAAGAACAACAGTCTCCATTAAGTTATGTTTCTGGACTGTGCATGCACCATTCATGTACATGTAAATCTGCTCCCAATGCAAGGAAATTCAAATGAGGATAAAAGATAGTAACACATTGGTAAATTTGCAAGATAAGCACACAACTGGAAATGAATATAAATCTGAAATTTACAAGGTAGAAATAACTAGGTCATTTTTATTTCAATAGCACAACAAATATAACAAAGATGACAGTTTTTTATAACAAACTGGCTGGAACAACCTGATTTGCTTTCTCTTGTTTGAAAATGAATGTATTAACCACATGTCTGTGCTCACTTACATGCTACCAATTAATAACCACACAATGATATCCATAAGGAATGTTTTGCATCTACATTAAAATTAGATGCTTATAGAGCACATTTCATGTTTAACAAGTTTCACAATGAAACATCCCCTAAGTAGCCCGCAGTATAAAAAACCTATTTTTTATGCAATCCATCTGTGGCAATCAATTTCTGAGCTTAAAAGCAGCTTCACAAATATTTCTTCTTTGGCCTATTCAACTCTGTCCTATGATCAGCTGTTACATGATAAAAGGAGCAGGTGCAAGTAAATGAATGTTACAGGAAGTCTATACAGTTTCATTATAAAGGACAACAACAGTTGTTGATAAACTGCATCTCCAGACATTTCCAAGCATTTCCAAGGAGAATGAGTGAGAAGAGAGTGAGCACAGAGAAAGACTTGAAAGCATGATCTGTGGCATTTTTTTAGACCAACTAGATGTACATTTTTGCAGATTTCTTGACATTTTTCAGAAAAACAAGTGCTGAAAACATGCTAAGAAATATCTAACAGACGAACCAATTCTTTCTTTAAATGCTGACTAAGGCAGTACTTGAGGCCATGTCCAGGCACATTGCCAAGATTGTCCTCAGGGGGGGGGGGGGCAAATGACAATTTTTTTCATATACCACTGGCATATGCCAAAATTAATAGGAAAAACCGGCCATGCTACCTATGTGATGCCATATTTAATGCAGAGGAAAATGAGTAGTTTTGGCTTTTACTGTATGTATACAACCACTATTCTGCATTCCTGCAACATCACCTAATATCTAGTGCAGACCACTTGCCTCAGAGGGGGAGGGCCATGGCCACCATGGTCACCATGGCCCCTCCCATCGGTATGTTCCTGCATCTTTGCAATAATGGTTTATCTAAGCCCCATTTCTCTTCTACACCAAGGAAATGGGAATAAAAATTCTCCAGCCCAGGAAGAAATCTACATTTATCACAATATTTTGAATTGTAAGGCAGTGGTGGATTGGTGGCAGCCTCCACCTCAACCCCATATGAAGTCAGGCTACATATATGCCAGCCTCCACATACCTTTACCCAAAGTGTAGTTGACCATACAACTATGAGACGCGAATCAGCATGCACCGATGAGAGCCGGGGGCTCAAAAGCGTAGCAGGGATAATATCAAAATTCAGTCAACAAGAAATGTAACAAACGCGCCGTTACTGTCTGCAAGTAGCTGGTATTTTTACATGACGTATGGTAATTTTTGGCGCTAAGCTTTTGTTCTTCCTTTCCATGCAAGCTAGTCTGTAAAGTAGTGAACACACGCTTCGCTTGTGCACGGGCCGTAGAGCAAAACACCATAGATAAAGTGCATACATTGGACTCAACCCCGTGGGTAGCATCCCATGCGCGCCGCCATATCAAAGCAACCAATTCCCGAACTTGTCGAGCCCGATTACATTTACGATCGGAGTGTAAAAGCGACTCAGGGGATGCACTGCAGAAGAAATTTGGTTATCCTAGCTCAATGAAACGACGATCTCGTCGAATCCTTCACTGATCCCATCGGCTCTCACTAGGGCTGAAAGAGCGCGATGAAAAGTGTGAGGGGACCATTCGTCCAGGGGCTCCAACTTCCATGGAATAACCGGCCTCCAGCAGTAACGCCATCTGAAAGAATAATGATATATATAATGAAAAGGTACTTACATATTTACGGATTCAAGCGCACATACATCAATGCATTTTTCATTTAGATACATGTTCCGTGTCCCGAACTGGCGCCAGGTTTGATTGATTGATTGATTGATATTGGGTTTTGAGGCGTGCCTCGACCTTTTGGTCATTATGCGCCGCCTGTCAAGTCTGTGTGAGTTACGTTACGTTAGAGTGTATGTGGCGATTTTAAAGATAGCGCAAGTGTTTCGTTTAACGTTACAGGTTGAAAGAGCAATGGACACAAGTGCTTTTTACGTTAAGTTGTGTGTGTGACAAAAAATTTTGGATGCCGCTGAGATCGGCATGGTGGGGGGCCTCCGTGAAGCGGGGGCAAGACGCGCAGGGGGAAGAGGAAGGGAGTCGCCGCCTCTGTTACTGTCAGCTACGTTGCTTTGAGCCCTCCTCAAAAACTAGGAATTTAGGATTTAGATTTGATTTTGCCAAGGTGCCGGCACGTGGCCTACTCCTCGCGAAAAGCACCGAGGGGTCTTTATCGTGCAGGCTAGGAGGAGATTGCCCACTTCCTCTCACGCTGGCTAAGCGTTCACCCTCTCACGCCGGGTGTTGCGGAAGAAAGGAAGGAGTGAGAAGGATGTGCGGTGTTGTGTGGCGTTAGAGTTTTTCTGCTAGGTGTGTGTCATTTAAGTATGTGAATAGCAGCTGTAGAAGGTCTGGGTGCTGGTTACCCATTAGGGTACCTAGGGTGAGCTGAATGTTCTTTTGTTGGCAGAAGGCCTTAATGGGTCGTCTTTGTGTTCCGAAATCCCTACATTCCAGCAGGAGGTGATTTACGTTAAGTGGTGTGTTGCATGTGTGGCATTGTGGTGCTTGGTAAGAGCCGTCCTCTAAGAGTGGTTGTGTGCATTGTGTGCGACCCGTTCTAAGTCTGGTGAGGACGACTTCTTGGCGCCTGTATTTTTGATTTGATGTGTCCCAGGCGCCAAGTGTGGGTTTGATATCGTACAGGTGTGCGTGTTGATTTTGTGTCCAGGTTTTCTGTTGGTGTTTACGGATGTGTTGTTGCAGGGCGGCCTTGCAGTCGTCGAGTGAAAATTTGATGTCAAAGCATGTGTTAAATGCTAGTGACTGTTTCGCAATCTGGTCTGCTCGCTCATTACCTTTGACGTTAGCGTGTCCCGGTATCCAAAGGAAGGAAATGTCGTTTACGTTAGGGGACACTTGCTGTTGTATGCAATCAATGATGTAGTGTGATGGGTCGGCCGTATTGCTGATGGCTTGTAGGACCGATTTTGAGTCAGAGCCGACAACTACGTTAACCATGTTGTGTCTGATTGTCATGCGAATGGCTATCAGTATGGCCATGGCCTCTGCAGTGAAGATTGATGTTTGGTCTGGGAGGCGGTTGCCGAGCTCAAAGCCAGGCGATGTGAGTCCAAATCCGACTTTGTCGTCGATTTTGGACCCGTCTGTGTATATGAATGATTTGTGGTTGTTAACAGTGGTGTATTCGCGGAATTTTGCGAGTATCTCTGTTTGAGTTATGTCTGTTTTACGTTCTGTGAGAAGATATTCGATAGTGGGTGGTTTGTGAATCCAGAATGGCCTGAGGGGCGGTCTGGGTGCAGTGGGCGGTACGGCAAACTGAAGGTCTGCCAGAGCCGTGCTTATTTGAATGTGAAAAGGTGGGCGTTTGCGTGCTGCACGGCTCTTGTCTAGTTTGTCGTGTTTGAAGCAAGACTGTGCCGGATGGTTTTCTGTAGCCTGAACTGTCATGTAGTACCGACACAGTTGTTGTGTTCGTCTGATCTGTAGGGATGGTATGTCCGCGTCGGCCAGAAGGCTGACAGTCGGGGCACTGTGCAATGCTCCAGTGGCTGCTCGAATGCCGTGATTTTGTATGGCTTCCAGTTTTTGTGCTAGGGACGGAGAGATGCTGTTGAAAATAAAGCTGTTGTATTCCAGAATGGATCGAATGATGGCCTTGTAAAGTCTGAGTAGTGTTTGTCTGTCTCCGCCCCAGTCTTTTCCTAAGAGGCAGCGGAGGATGTTGGTGCGTTTTGCGCATCGTTTCGTAGTGTATTTGATGTGCTGTTGGAATGTCAGTTTTTCGTCGAGGTGGATTCCGAGAAATTTGAAACTTTTAACCTGCTCTATGGCTTCGCCATGGATGTTCAGGTTGAGGGTGAGTGGTCCGGTGGCGCGAGCGAATGCGACTACTGCTGATTTTTCTGCGGACAGGGTGAAGCCCCATTTGTTACACCACTTTGCAATGTGGTCCAGTCCGGTTTGAACGGTGTTTTCGGCTTTGAAGAAGCAGTGGTCAGTGGCCCAAATGGCCACGTCGTCCGCAAAAAGTGAATAGTGTAGTGTTCTGCAGTGTAAGTCGTCAAACATGTCGTTGATCATGATGAGGAAGAGTGTTGGTGAAATGACACTTCCTTGTGGAAGGCCCTGGTCTTGTGCTCCATAGCTGGAGGTGGTGTTGCCGCATCTGACCTGTACCGTTCTGTCCCGGAGGAAGTTCAGTAGAAAGTGTGCTAGGTGTCCGCGTAGACCTAGCTTGTAGAGTTTGTGTGCAAGTGCGGACTTGTGGACTCGGTCGAATGCGGCCGTGATGTCTAACGCCAGGTTTGTTGACGGGGCACCAAATATATGATTGTGCCTGATCTGTAAAGGGGTGCGCCTGGCCTGTAAGGGGCTCCTGCCAAGCGCGGATCCAGGGGGGTGATGGGGGCGATCGCTCCCCTGAGGCCTGGGAAGGGGTCCCTCTGAGACTCAAAAGAGGCCCCGAGGGGACCCGCATGAGCTTCACGGGGTCTCAGTGAAAAAGCGACGGGTTCTTGATGCAGTCACGGAGTCTCTGGGAGGGTTAGATTACTCTTGAAATGTGTAGAAGGGCCCCCGAAGCTCCCAAATGCCCCTGAGACCACAACAGGGCCCCAACAGAGCCCAACGTACATAGAGCCCCAACCACGGCAGAATGCCCCTGAGACCGCCGGAAGGGTCACAGGGCCATTGAGACGGCCAAGATAAGGACTGAGTCCTTAGGACGGCATGGGAGCCCTGGAATGGCATAGCGGCCCCAAATGGGTCTCATGGACCCGTGTGAAAAGCTGAAGGTTCCTGATGCAGTCAGAGGACCTCCGGTAGGGCTAATGAGACCTTGAGATGGCAAGATGGTCCCTAAGATGGATAGAAGGGCCCCTGAAACCCTTCAAGGGTCTCAGAATCGCAATAGCAGCCCCCATATGGCAAAACTTAAAGAGATCCAAACCCACAGAGGGAACCCTAATGGCCTATAGGGGACCCCCTGCTGGTCTGTAGTGCCCCCCACCAGCCTGTAGGGGACCCCCTGCCGCTCCTGTTCGGGCCCCTGCCGGCCTGTAGGGCTCCCTGCTAGTGTGTAGGGTTCCTGCTGGCCCACAGGGGACCCTTTGCCGGCCTGCATGGGCCTCTGCCGGCCTGCACGAGCCCCCTGCCGGTCTGTAGGGAGCCTCCTGCCGGTGTTTCGGACCCCTTTCAGCCTGTAGGGACCACCTGTTGGTCTGTAGCGCTCCATGTTGGCCTGTGGGCCTCTGCCAACCTTCGGGGACCCTGATAGCCTGTGGAGGGACCTCCTTTCCTTCCATGGGGCCCTGCCGACCTGCAAGGGCCCCTGCCAGTCGGAAGGGGCCCATTGCTTGGCTGTAGCTGGCGCCCTGTCGGCAGGAAGAGGCCCCTTCCAACATGCCTAGGCCCTTGCCGCCGCCTGCAGGGGCCCCTGCTGACGTGTTGGGGGAGCCTTATTGTTCTATGGGGCCCTGCCGGCCTATAAGGGCCCCTTGCCGGTCGGAAGGGGCACCCTGCCTGTCTGTGACTGGTCCCCTGTTGGCATAAAGGGGCCCCTGATGACATGAGGAGTCCTTGCCGCCGCCTGTAGGGCCCGCGCTGGCCTGTGAAGGGGCTCGCTTACGGCCTGTGGAGAGGCCCACTGGTGTGTAGAGGAGCTCCTTGACCTGCAAAGAGGTCACCAGTTAAACACTGTTTTTCATGCGATCATCGACAGTCAGATAAGAGCTAACTGGTTGCAGCTAATAAAGTTTAGCAACGGCAATCGTCCGTTGTAAAACTTTCACTGGCTGTTTTTATTCAGGGGGCTCACCCATAGGATACGGCTCACCATTGGTCACGCTCCCCCACCCCCGAAACTTTGGGCCGGCTGTATAAATGCCCCTCTGCGAACCTCTTGTGGAATGTAATATTATTATTTTTGTCCAGGGAGCCCACATGAAGTGAGGGGGCCCACCGCTGGGTGAGGGCCCTCTCCCACGAAATTCTTGGCTGGCTGCGCCCGTGCCCCCGAATGTGTTAGGCGAACTTATGGCACAGAAAAGGTCTCCCTGAGACTGCCAGCGAGGCCTCTGAAGCGCTAACACAGGCCCCTGATACAGCTAGAGGGGCCTTAAGACTGCCAGATATACCCCGTGTAACAGAGGAAGACCCCTGGTACAACCATGGAGACTACCGGAGACGTTCATAGGGCTCATGACCCTGCTCAGGGGCCCTGAAATCACCAGAAGGTCTTTTGTAATTTCCAGAGCGCTCTTGGGACGGCAAAAATGTTCCCTAGAGACGACAAGAAGGGCATCGAAGACCACACGGGGTCCACTGAGAAGACCAGATGGGCCCCTGCACTACTAAACTTTGAGACGTCCAGACATCTCCTGAAACGGCTAAATGACCCAGAGCATTGCCAGAGGCGCCTCTGTCACGGCAGAGTGAGACTTGTAAAGGGCCCTTGTTACTACATGAGGGGTTTCTTAGACGGCGAAGATTTCCCAGGGACGACAAGAAGGCACCCGAGATGACTTAAGTGTCCCTTAAGCTGCCAGATGGGTCCATGACACTGCCCGAGGTGTTCTATGAAACTGCCAAAGGAGCTCTTGAAAAGTCCCGAGGGACCCGTGAAACTGTGAAAGGAACCTGAGACCTCTACAGGGCCCTGACACAGCAGACGGCCCGAGACCATCAAAAAGCTAGCAAAAAAGTCTCCAGAAACTGCAAGGAGGCAGAGGAGCTTGTGGACCAGATACAGACACGACACTTGAAGTAGACGGAGGGACGCAGCCGTTGTTGTATTTTGGACTCTTTGTAAGGGAACAAAACGCAAAATTTTCTCAAAGGAGGTGACGCGGTTGAATTTTTTTCGTTTACTTGATATGGCGAAAAAACGCAAAATTCTGTCAACTATTTAAGCCCAGCCCCGAGCAAATCAACGTTTTTCTATATCTGAAGAGCAAAAAAAATGGGGACATCGGCCTGGAGGGGCCCCACGCTGACCATTTACCCCTCTTGGCGAAATCCTGGATCCGCCGCTGCCTGGCGGCAGCATCATAGAGATGTCTAGTCCGTCAGGTAGTGGCGTAGCCAAGGGGGAGGCAAAGGGGCCATGGCCCCCTTGGAAGTTAAGTGGAGTCCCCTGGCGGCCGAGCGGTCCCCTGGGGCCGAAGGCCCCAGTTCTTTGGAAAGTGTGAGTCTCCCGCAGGGCTCCTAACACTGTCCGAAACAGACCAAGCAAAATATGTTAAACGTTAAACAAGGCTTACATACAAAAAAACGCACTCCGAATGTACAGGAAGGCTTTGTGTAATATGAAGAGAGGCCTGAATGAACATGTAGGGGCTCCTGCTAGCTTGTGGGGGAGTCCTCGGTCTGGGGAGAGCCCCATGTCGGCCCATGGAGGGCTTCTGCCAGCCTCTGGAGGGACCTCTTTTCGGTTTGGAAGAAGGTCCCTGCCTCTGCCCCCAGAGGCCAACAGGCGCCCTTTATAGGCGGAAAGGGGATCCTCTACAAACAGGCAATGCCCCTTCCCCATAGGCTAACATGGGCTCTAAACGTTCATTCAGGAGCCCCTGCTTGCCCGTAAAGATGCCCCTGCCGACCTATAAGGGGCACCCGCCAGGTCGGCAGGATCATCTTTTTTGTCAAGCAGGGGCCCCCCACATTCCAGTGGGGCTCTTTCACAAGACGACAGTAATTTTAACCACATGAGACCCCACTAATTACGAGGGCCAGGCGCGGATCCAAGGGGGAGTGGTGGGACGATCGTCCCCCCCCCCCCGAGGCCTGAGAAGGCGCCCCTGTCAGACCTAGGGCCCCAAGACCACAACAGGGTCCCAACACGGCAGAGTGTCTCTCAGATCGCCAGACGGGTCATTGGGCTCCTGGGACGGCCAGGATAAGGACGGAATCCCTAAGGGGCCCCCGGGAATGTCATAGGGGCCCCGAATGAGTTTCACGGGCCTGTGTGAAAAGCTGAAAATTCTTGATATAGTCAGAAGGCCTCCGGAAGGGTTAATGAGACCCTGAGATGGTGAGATGGCCCCTAACCCAGCTACATTTTTACGTTGTTACAATGTTATCCCAAAGTTGCACTTTGGCTCTCAAAAAGTTGTACAAGTTGTCCCCATAACGTAATTTCGTAGACGACCAGAAACATCGTCACAACGTCCCACCACGACATCTGCAGAACGATTCCACAACGCTGCTGAAACGTTTCTTTGACGTTCACGCAACGTTCCCCAAAACGTCAATGAAACATTCCCTTGACATTCAAACGATGTGCCCTCATTACCTGCACAACGTTCCCACAACGCTGCTGAGACGTTTTGTTGCCGTTTATATATGGTGTCTTCAGAACTGTCCTAATATTTCACCGAAGTTTGTGCAACGTTTCCTTGACTCTGAATGCAA
This sequence comes from Capitulum mitella, assembly GCA_030062745.1. NCBI lineage: Eukaryota > Metazoa > Arthropoda > Thecostraca > Pollicipedomorpha > Pollicipedidae > Capitulum > Capitulum mitella. The sequence goes on from CP099842.1 coordinate 11,938,069, forward strand.
CTTCCAGTTACGATGTAACGATAAAACGGCGCTGTACTGGCGTTCTCACTACGAGGTCACCCAGGCATCTAGGACACACTTCAACATTACCGTGGCCCTCCACAGAACCACTGCATGTCATCTACACGTTCCAGTTTCATAAAGTGCGTCTGGTAGAGTAACACAACAGCTTATGAAAAGACTGGTGTTGATTTTAGTACTTGTATTCAGAAACAGCCGAGACGGGCGCAGGTGGCGGCGAGAAGGCGCCGGCCGACGTCGGCGGCCGGCGGCACCACCGCCTGAGATGGAGGTGGCGCACGCCATCGAGGCCTGACTGGCGCTAAGTCTGCCGCGTGAGCTTGAGCGCGCTTTGGCCGGGATCGGCAGCGGGCGGCCGAGCTGGAGCAACACCTGGCAACAGCATGGGATGACAGACAACACAGTCGGCTCCCGAGAGTGGACCCAGCGCCGTAGTTGTCAGTGACCCAGCGCCAACCCGCTACCGGAACACGTGGCACTATCAGGCCGCCGAGAGGACGCTGAGACACAGCGAGTGGATCAGGACCGGAAGACTGCGCTGCAGGTTGGCCAGAACCAGACCGAGGCACAGAGCCAGTTGGGGCATTCCACGACAAATCAACAAAGAATGATACCCTCATGTCTCAGATGAGAACCAAAATTGGTGCATAGTTTTTTTTTATCGTGTGCCCTGATTCCATCTGTGCAAATTATAGTTTGATGAGGTCCTCGGTTAAGGATTTATAGCCTCCGCCATTTCGGCGAGAACACGCTACAAGGATTTGTTTGGTGGGCGATAACTATGTGAAATATTGTTCGAAATCTAAATGTCCGGGCATTTTTGAACTTGCAAAGGTCCAAGGAAACCGTTACTGTCCGACTTTTTGCATATGATAAATAATAAAAAAGTTACGGCATGACCTCAGGTCACGTGATCTTCGGTGACCCTGATGCCCGTTAAAATGTTACATTTTGTTTAGCCAGAATGGAAAGCCCATATTTTGGTTTCATGTATCGCAAATAAAAGAAATGGCGTTTTTGTTACAAAAGCCCATTTGCAGAGCGCAAATTTTACCATATTTGTGGGTTTTCGGGAACCTGGACCAGGATCTCGAGAACTAAGAGAGCTACGGGGATCAGAGTGACACAAGTCGAAATGCCATGAGATTTCGTGACAAAATGAATGCATACTTACTGACTCCGAGTTAATTTTGTGGGGCCAGAAAGTCAAACAAGGCCATGTCATGCCGTCTTAAATCTATGGGCAATTAAATTAAATATGACTCTCTAAATTCATCTTGAGTACTGAACAGTCCAAAAATGACTAGAAATGTTTTTCCCCCAACAAGATATTTGCTGTTCCTCAGGTCATGCCAAATCGGCTTGACAGCTACTAAAATACGGCATTGATTGGTGTCGAAACTGGCACTCAAGTCAGTCGGCTTCAAGCATACGTTTGGAAATCACCATTGTGTATGTTTGGTCACAAATGGAAAAGTCGGAAAAAGATCAGTGCAGGTTATCTTAGAGCATACCAGGTCAACCAAGGCCAAATATGACAACATAACAGACGTCATTTGATCGCTAGAATCATGCTAATATATTCCTGAGTGACATTGAAGTCTGAGGAAGGTCAAATCAAGCCATGTCAAGAACGATAACATGCAAAATGTGTCTGCCTCGGTAAAAAAAAAAAAAAAAAAGCGGTGCCACGATCTTTAATTTCGAACCAGACAGACAAATTTTGCCTGCTATCGCCCTTGATCTGACCTGATCTGACCTACCCTTGACGACTTCCATGCCATTCAAAAACATGTCAGTATGATATCAGGGATCAAATGGCGTTTGTATGACATTCGCACCTTTACCCAGTCTCGAGGCACATCTGTTGTAATACCCAACTTTAGTTGACCTAATATGGCCTTAGATAATACATCTTTCTCCTGAAAGTTTTTTTTTTCATCCGTGGCCAAACCTTTGCAATGGTAATTCGAAAATGCATGCTTGAAGTAACTTGACTTGAATGCCAGTTTTGACACAAATCAGAGTCGTTTTCCAATGGCTGTTGGCCTGACCCGACATGACCTGAGAAGTAGACAGTATCTTTTTGACAGCAGAAAATCATTTCTGGCCCGTTTTGGACTGCTCGGTACTCAAGCTGAGTTCATAGGACCGTGATATTTGCTTTAACCCTATTCCCGGCAGGGGGGGGGGCGGAATCCGCCCCCCCCTCGGGTTTTTTGCTTGTCAATTCTAGGCTTTTTAACGCAGCTTCACGAAACTTGGTCACTTTTCCTAGCTATTCTTTTTACGTGCTGTGACAAAATTTTAAAATTTTAAGTTTTTGGGGGGATCTATTTTTGGCCATGTTGAGGGTAAAGAAGTCAGGTTTTGCTAAACTAAACTTTATATGGATGTATAGTAAATAGTTGGGAAGAGGCATCCTCAGTTTTTTGGGTCATTTAAGGTCAGGTAAGGTCAAAAGTAATTTTTTTTTAAAATTTTTTTTTTAAATAAAAAAAAAAAAAAAAAAACTGGTTGAATCTGTGGATATCAGGTACGCTATGACCTAATGACCTAGTTCCTCTAATTGAAACGTTTAAAAATAATTTTCATGTCCCTGGCACCGCCTATGCTAGCATTATACAAACATTGTAATGCGATTTGTACTTCTTTAGTATAACATGACTAGAAGAAGCCAAAAAAGTGTTTTTCCCCTTTTTGTTCATTCATTTGTTAGAAAACTAATCCTCCTATTTTTGAAACCCTGTGAACGCCCATGAATTTTCTCAAAATTTCAAATTTGTGGACCCATGATAAAAGCCCTATCCATAATCTCTCGATTCATGCCAGTTTCATTGAAATCGGTCGATAAACAACGGAGTTATAAGAAGTCCAAAAGTACCCCCCATTTTGACATTTTTGCCCCCCTGCATCCACAAATTTCGAAACTTTGACTTTTTTATAAAAACATAGTTCACGTTACGGCAAATCGATTGCCGTTTGTTGCGATGAAATCGGACGAGTAGTTCTCGAGATCTCAGGGGGGGCCGAATCCGCCCCCCCCTGCCGGGAATCGACCATACCGTCTAGCCCTCTGGGAATAGGGTTAATTACCCACAGATTTTGAACGTCATGATATGACCTTGTTTGGGCTCCTCATCCCACAATATTGGCTCAAGGTCAATAAATATGATTTCATTTTTCATGAAATTAGACGACCTTTTTTACTGCAATTCTCATCTCTTTAACCCTATTCCCGTCAGGGGGGGGGGCGGAATCCGCCCCCCTCGGGTTTTTTGCTTGCCAATTCTAGGCTTTTTAACGCAGCTTCACGAAACTTGGTCACTTTTACTAGCTATTCTTTCTACGTGCCGTGACAAAATTTCAAAATTCTATTTTGCTCAGGGGCGGAGCCAGGCAACGTTTTTGGGAGGCACCTCATGCCATTTTTGGCCATGTTAAGGGTAAAAGGAAAATGTCTGCCAAAAACAGAGTTTTTAAGATAGAACTTAAAACTTTATATGAATGTATAGATAAATAGTTGGGCAATGTGCAGATATAGTTTTGTTCTCCTGAGGTCATTTGACAAGGTCAGGTCAAGGTCAAAAGTCAAAATTTGTTTTTTTCGCTATAATTTCGGGGCCGTTTTTTCAAATGTCAAACCCGGAATACATATGACGTAGAAGGGTGCCTTCTACTTGTGTATGAAGTTTTAGCTTGATATCAGGTCAGGTCACGGAGCTATGACCTAAAATGTCAGTGCGCGTACCCTATATCGCAATAGCCATAAAACGAAATTTTTGAAATAGAGTGAATTCATATGATTGAAAACGTTTAAAGATAATATTAAATGCACAGGAGATCATTCCAAGTGACCCCAAGGTCATTGGAGGTCATTTAAAGTCAAAGGTCACAAGTTGATCTGGGAAACGTGTGACCATGACAGTTCCCCCTTTTTCATGCCCCTGGCACCGCCTATGCTAACATTATACAAACATTGTAATGCGATTTGTACTTCTTTAGTATAACATGACTAGCAGAAGCCAAAAAAGGGTGTTTGCCTCTCTTGTTCATTCATTTGTTAGAAAACTAATCCTCCTATTTTTGAAACCCTGTGAACGCCCACGAATTTTCTGAAAATTTCAAATTTGGGGACCCATGGTAAAAGCCCTATCCATAATCTCTCGATTCATGCCAGTTTCATTGAAATCGGTCCATAAACAATGGAGTTATAAGAAGTCCAAAAGTACCCCCATTTTGATATTTTTGCCCCCCTGTATCCACAAATTTCAAAATTTTGAAATTTTCTTTTGATAAAAATGTAGTTCACGCGACGGCAAATCGATTGCCGTTTGTTACGATGAAATCGGACGAGTAGTTCTCGAGATCTCAGGGGGGGGGCCGAATCGGCCCCCCCCCCTGCCGGGAATCGGCCATACCGTCTAGCCCTCCGGGAATAGGGTTAACTCTTTTAGTTCTCGAGATTCGTAAGCAGGTCTTGAAATATGGTGAAAGGTACGCTCTCGAAATCAGCATTTATAACAAAACGCCATTTCTTTATTTGCAGTATATGAGGCCAACATATGGGCCTTCCATTCTGGCTAAACATAACTCAGCATTACTACGGGCATCAAAGCCATTGGAAGCTACGTGAGGGGTCATATCGTAACTTTTTACTATTAATGATGTTTAAAAGTCTGGCCAGTAATCGTTTTCTTTAATCCTTTCACACAGTCATCGGTCACCGAGCAAACCCTTGCAGTGTGACCTCACCGAAGTGCCGGAGGCCATAACTCCTGAGCCGTTGACCAGATGGAACTAAATTCGCGCTGGTGGCTTCAGGGCCTACGAACACCCTGTACATTAAGTTTGTTGAAAATCTGAGACATGAGGGTGGACAAACATCCATTTGCCGTGTCGATTTGTCGTGGAATGCCCAGCTACCGCCGCTGCAGCCCACACCAGCTACTCCGGTATTAGCGGGCCAACCGCGACGACGCTCTGCGTCACCCGCGACCAACGTAGGATCTCCAACAGCGTGCCTGGCAGGCCTATGGCGGTTTAAGGCAGTAACACAACCCCTAGCCTCCTCCCTCCTTGGTCTTTTCATGTGGGAAAGTTCAATGCACAGCGAAGAAAATAACGCGTTTAAAGGTAAACGATTCTCCATCCTACGTCAAACGAGGTTCTCATACAACACTGGTCCTCAGGGCAATGGGCAGCTTACTACACTTGTCCACTGTTTGCACCTACCCAGAGAAGTTGACTGGCTGTCTCTCGAAAAGCTGCCATCTCGCAGCTGGTTTTCGAAAAGAAAAACAGATTAGTAGACAAGGAAATTGAGATTTAAACGAAATTCATTACCTATGGTACACAAACTCTACACCCTTTATCTGCAATGCACAAAATTACCTCAGCACCACAATGCCACAAAATGGTGGCAAATATGGGAAACTCGTTATGTAGAGTTATCGGTCTTTCAGTTTCCCTGTCAACTTTTGTGTCTGTTTCAAGTGTGATTGGCCTCCTAAATATCACTATGAACTGGACGACAGAAACTTCAAAAGCTTCTCCGGGCGCATTTCTAGTTCCTTGAATTGAATGTAACTAAAAGTCACTGGAATAAGGGCCAAACTGCAATATATGTGCATTTATGACATGTGCTTAGTCATAACTTAAACTTTTGACAAAAAAACTATGACTAGCAGGTTCCAAGCTAATTCCACACCGGCTCCATTATTTGTAGTGAACTAGTGACATGAGAAAAAAAGTGTCGCCTACACCTTGGACTTCAGACATCCAGGATGGTGGGGAGCATGCTTGAGGGTCTCTCCAATGGTTTCTTCCACCTTATGTACTGTGGCCAACTTGTGGACAAGAAGGTATGCTCTGGGTAAAAACACTGGCATCAATGAAAGGCAATTTCGCTTAAAAGAACTATGGCATCAAAAATGGCATGAAAGGACAGATGCATGAATAACATTGGAGGCATGAGGCAACAGCATGTTTCAGCGACAGAGGCATTGGCGAAACCTGTGATTTTGCCTTTGAAGAGGACAGGATGACAAGTTTACCAGGAAGTTTTGTCACAAGGCGACACCCTCAAAGAAAGGAGAAAAGACCCATCAACTGGGAGGTGATCTGACTTGTATTGAGAGTGGCTTTTGGTGTGACTGCATTCGGAAACGTAAATCACCAATTCAACTGAGAAACAGAGTGAAGTTCAATCACTGCATGATATTCAACTGTAACAAGTAAAATTTATTTACTTATTACAGCCGCGCAAAGCGGCAGGTGCCCAAAGGCCCCCTGTACCTCCCAGCTGTGGAGAATATAAGCTGACCAGAGTCCGCTGGTGCCAGCTTTTTTCAGTATTCTGTGTACTGTGTTCCCAAGGACAGCACCACCCAACCTGCTCAGAACAGCAACCAGGGGCAAAAGTTGATGTAACAAAAGTTTTGCTTTAATTCAATTCTGCGACATGTGAAATACAACCGCATTTTAAGTTTCCTAGAAAACTAAGTCAACTCACTAAACAGATGCAACACACCTCATGACCAGCAAATCTCAACCTTACTCCACCAGCATGTCTTAGACACGGAATCACCGATTTCCATTACTACCCTTAAACAGAGTTTACCATCTTCTTCCAAAGCTCTCTGCTTCCCAACTTGCTGCACACTTGTAACTGCTAACGTCATGAGAGCTGCCACACCCTGGAACATAGGTGGAAACGGGGCCTATGAAAGTTCCCTGTGAAGGGAGTCAAACCCGGTTTCTCGATTCAGCGTCCCTCGCCTTAATCACTCCGTCCCATACACCCCACTGGATTGCAAGTGCACACTGCACAATGCAGTCACCCTGCAAGCCTTTTGGCATATGACACAAGTTTGGCATGCAGTGTCATTCCGAATCGGCATTTTAATCCACGCTCAGTTAACACCTTATCCTGGCAAAATACAAGTCAGCAGTATATAGCCTTTGTGTATATAGACCCTTTGTGAGCAAAACCATCAGTAACTTTTATTCGCCTTAGATCAATTCATGTCTTTTGAAGGCAAAACAACCAGAGTATACCTAGTATAACAAATATCCATGATATTCAGGGATTTGATAATGGATGCACTTAGCTATGGACTCTATTATTCACTCAGATACAGGATAAAGTCAATGTCAGCTATTCTGGATTTGGTGAGCCATCTGTGAAGCACCTACGTGCTTCACAGACAGTTCCAGTGTGCTTAGTGGCAGGTAAGGGATATTTAGGCTGGTGTATAACTTGTTGGTTCCCGCTCACTTTGGGACTCAGCTATTTTGTAAAGAAGCCTCAACATATCGGTTTTGGGAACAGAATACAGTGTTTCTAGTTGTTCTCAAACTACTGATAACGAAAAGCCTGTAAGGTTTTGTTACCGCATTTAGTTTTAATAATTAATACACTAGTACTCTTGTTTACGACAGCAAAACATGTGTGGCAATCGACTTCTGTCGTTCTGCGTCGGATACGACAGAGGGGGAAATTAAATGTCGCGGTTTTTTGCGCTTACTAGCGTTATACTTGTATATGTTCTTGTCAGATTTCTGGCTTCAATTTTCCCTCCAAAATTTCCAATTTTAAATTCAATCTTGGGATTTTTTTTTTACATTTCTCTGATCCCTTGTTTCGTTTATGCTAGCATTATTCTTCATTATATTACTATGACGTCCAAGCACACATCCCCTTCACGGTGTAGAGTGAACGTTGTCACCAGGGCTGTAGTTTCCTATCTCTTGGCGAGTGCCGGGGCACCCACATAGAAGAAATGGGCACCCATAATACGACTTGGTCACCCAGAACTTAAATTATGTTCAAGTATTGGAACATACTTATATTCTCAGTCCCATGACTTTAGCCACCTAAAATCAGCTTTGCACATAATAACTGGAATTCATTGACTCCATTGTCGCCTACCAGTTGCTTTTCCCCACCACGGTCCAAGTAACATTGTGTCAAGCTGGGTTCTGGAGAAAGGTCCTCCATTAAAGGAAGTCTGTCTACTGAAATCGTGATTTTTTAAACTGTGCACGCGCGAATGAAGAGGACATTTTTTTTATGAATCAAAGCGTAGGTACCATTCATTCTTCCCAACTCGTTCTCGTTTGCTCGTATTTTACTGGGGTAGGTGAGTACGTTGGCTGCCAGCCCAAGTTTAATCTATTTATCCTGTTTTCTTTTCAACATTAAAAACGCCGATGAATCGGAATAGTGTATCGTTAGCCTCAGCGATGTCGAGGCTTGCTTCAGTCGACGAATACCAAAATTATGAAGGCGGCCATCATGGACTGAGGTAAGTACCGCTGCTGTTCCTCGAATCTCCTTAGCAGTTACGTACTACGTGAATAGGTCGAAATACGTCAGCGTTGTTTATCAAAAGAATCGTCGCTGCCGTTTGTAACTGCATCTGGTACAGCAAGGCAGAGCGTTGGGTAAATATTGGGTGCGTCTAAGGTTTACCTACGTATTTTCTGCTCGTCGACTGACTCCTTTCTCTAGTATTTTGTATTGTATTTTGCCTACCGATATCACTGTCGGTGATATCAGTAACTATGACAATACAGTAACTATGACCAAAATGCACCTTTCATTTATATGATAATCCATACTCAATCTTGAATATTCCCCAAAGTGCGTTTCTGGGATACCGAAAAAATCAGATGTATTCTCTTTAAGGATGCCACCGCCATAAAGCCATCTATAATTTACGAAAGTCATCCTTCCGTAATTTACCTCCCGTAATACCTTTTTAAATTCATTTCTGTGAACTTTAAGCATAAACGCCTGCCACGACCTCCTCCTCCCTCCGATACGCAATGTCTGGGTATCCCCATATGCGTTTTGGGTACCCACAGTCATTTTCCGAAAACCATACCCATGGTTGTCAGTGTATGATGGCAACGTCAGTACAGCGTTATATAACAATGAGAGGATAAATTCGTGAGGACGTCTTTACTGATTTGGCGAACATATGAATCATATTGGTGTGAAATGAACGTGATCATTTTGTGAGCGAATACCGAAGGCTTTGTGCCAAAAATCGGGTTGGGCACAGGGGCCATGAGAATAACTTTCCCATGACGTACCTCCGCAACGTAATAGGACGTTTAATCACATCAGGACAACTTTGTAACCTATAAACGTTCACACGTTGTCACGACGTTGTGGCAACGCAAAATTTTCGGTTACCAAAATACAACCTTGTCGCAGCGTTATGACGACGTCATGTGTTAGCTAGGTAAAATGGATAGAAGGGCACCTGAGACTCTCCAGGGGCCCGTGGGACCGCAAGAGGGGCCCAACATGGCAAAGAATTCACGAGACCGCTAAAAGTACCAGAGAGGCCCTTGATACGGAAGGAACTTAAGAGGGTGCCTAGCACGGCATAAGAGGATCCTGGTCAGCTAGGTGGGCCTTTGACGGGGATTCATCGGGGACTTTCTCAACCTCGAGAGGGGCCGCAGATGGGCTGCAATGGCGTTTTTGAAAACCTGAGGGGTTCTTGATGCCGTAAGGAGGCCCCGGGAAGGTCAGGTGGTTCCTGAGACGGCAAATGGGTCCGCACACCGCAGATGGCTCCTGAGACCGCCAAAAAGGTCGCAGGGCCCCTGGGAGGCAAAAGCGATGAGAGGGCCCCTGAGACGGTATTTGGGTTTTATGGGGCGTTCGACGGCGAATGGGTCCCCGAGTGTAATAAGCGGGCTCCTGGCAGGGTCCATCTGAGACTGCCAGTGAGGCTCCTGAAGCGCCAACAAAGGCTCCTGTTACGACTAGAGGGACCCTAAAACAGTCAGGTATACCCCCTGTAAAAGAGGAAGACCCCTGATACTTCCATGGGGACCACAGAAAACTCTTGACAGGTAAGAGGGCCATGACAATGTAGAGGGTCCTGAAATTAACAGAAGGTCTTTTGTAACTGCCAAAGGGCCCCTAAGTGGCACAAATGTTCCCCAGAGGCGATACGACGGGCACCTAAAACCACAGGGAGCCCACTGAGACTGCTAGAAAGGGACCTTCGAGACTGCTAACTAGAAGTCTCTAGCAACAAGGGTCCATGAGACGACCAGAGGGGCCCTTGAAACTACTAAACCTTCAGACGTCCATACAGCTCCTGAAACGGCCAAAGAACCTAGAGCATTGTCAGAGGCGCCTTTGTCACAGGGAGAGACTTATAGAGGTGCTTTGTTAGTGCATGAGGGGCTCCTTAGACGGTAAAAATGTCTCAAGGACGACAGGAGGCAATCCGAAATGGCTTAAGCGTCACTGAAACTGCCGGATGGGTCCCTGTAACTGCCCGAAGTGCCCCTGAAACTGCCAAAGGAGCGCCTGAGACGTCCCGAGCGGCACATGACACTGAAAAAGGAACCCGAGACCACAAGAGAGTCTTGGCACGGCAGGCAGTCCGAGACCACCAGAAGTGCCCCTGTCACTGCAAGAGGGAATGGAACCTAAGCTGACCATGAGGCCCCCAGAAACTACGGGGGGGGAGACGGGCTCCTGGACCAGATACAGATACGATATTTCAAATGGAGGGAGGAGCGGAACCGCCTAAAATCTCGCCGTTTTTGTTATATTTCGGCCACTTTGTAGGCGAACAAAACGCAGAATTTTCTGAAATAAATTGACGCGCCTGATTTTTTCGTTTTTTTTTTACATGCTAAGGAAAACGCAAAATCACGTGAAATATTTCCCCTGGAACCGCACAGATAACGTTTTTTCATATCTGAAGAGCAAAAAATGGGAGCGGGGGCGCGCTAACCATTCGCCTCCATCCCCCCCCCCACCGACCCGCCTTGGTGAAATCCTGGATCCGTTGTCGGCGAAGGCACCCATTAGTTATGAGGGCCCCTTGATCTGATTTGCCCCGCCCCCCCCCCCTCGGGAGGAATCCTGACTACGCCCCTTCTGCAAGATGTCCCTTACGGGCGCCTTCTCTTTAGGGGAATGCCAAATATATGAGAGTTGCTCTATATGTACAAGGCGCCTCGTTCGCCAATGGCGCCGAGCCCCTGAGGGGCGCCTGAGCTGTACGGGGGGCGCCAGGCCTATATAAGGGTCGACTGTATCGCAGACGTGTCTGGTCTTTGAGATATTCCGTATAGGTGCCTGGTCCTTAGAAGAGACGCCAAATATATGTAGGGTGCCTGATGTGTACGGGGCACCTCGCTCGCCAAGAGCGCCGAGTCCCCGAGGGGCGCCTGATGTGCATGGGGTGCCTCGCTTGCCAAGCGCACTGAGCCCCCGAGGAGCGCCTAATCTCTAAGGGGGCGACTGGTCTGTAAGGGGCGCCGGCATCGTAGACGTGTCTGATCTGTCAGGGAGCCAAATTATTTAGATGCGTCTTATCTGTACAAGAAGACGGGGCACCTGGCCTGCGTGGGGTGCCGGGCATTTCATAGTTACCTTGTCTGTCCGAGGGCGCTTACATGTAAGGGGCGTTAGTCAACCCCTCCTCTGGAGGCTGATGGCTGCTAAATATTAAATAAATAGTCCGTCCCTCAGCAAAACAAAATGAGGACTACCCGGTTTTGATATTTGTTGGGGATCGGGTTTGAGATATGTTTTTTCCTTCGAAGCCCTTTTTTGCTGTGGCGTGAAGAGGGCGCCCGCACCATGGACCAAAAAATGGGAGGGGGGAGAGAGATGACTGTCATCCTCCGGTTACTGTAGCCATGACTCTCATCCTGAAACTATCGACCTCCTTTGACAAGCGATCTGACCACATCAGGAGCTCAGGAACATCTGTGGAGATGGGGGGGGGGGGCAAACGTGATTTCTACCTCGTTTCTTCCCATGTAACGCGATAGGGCTAATGCTAAATGTTGCCCAAAGTTGGGGCCCCCGCCTCCCCCAGCCGTTCCAACGTCCGTGGACCACACCGACAATCACCATGACCTAACGACCTGACCTAACCCTAACCCCACCGGCTTTCATTTTGATCTAAGCGACATTCACCCTTGCTACACTGACCGTGACCCTGACCCGCGGACATTCACAATGACCACACCGGCCCTAACCGGAACTCCATCAACCCACGCCCTCACTCCACTGACTCACGCCTTTATTCCGCCCAACATCACCATGATACCTCGGACCCTCCCTTCGAGTCCCACTGAGACCATCGCCCTGGTCCCAGCAATCATCATCCTGATTCACCAGCTTTCATTCTGATCCCGCCGGCCCTGATCCCACCAACCCTCCCCTGACTCCGCCGTCCTTCGCCCTGACCTCGCCGGTTATGACCCTGATTCCATCTATCCTAGCTCGGTCCCACCGGCCCCACCCTCATCCCACCGACCGTCACACTGATCTCAATGAACCTCGGACTAATGACAGTAACTCTTCCCTTGACCCTGCTGACCCACGCTGTGATTTCACCAGCCATCAGTCCGACTCCTTTGAACTTCGTCTCGATTTTACCTGTCATCACTCCTACGATCGGCCACCACCCTGACCCCACCGACCCTCTCATGACCATACTGAAGCTTACCCTGATCCTAATATCCTCACCATAATCCCACCGACACATGACTCGATTCCACCGACCCTCACCCTTACCGTTTTCCGTTTGCTCGCGACTTATCACGGTTTTTATGGCATTTGCTTCTGAAGATATGCCATTTTACAGTACATCTTTATTACTTGTCTTCGTCAGTAGGACTGCGATATTGTTGATTACATAGGAACCACAAGGAAAATAACAATTCGTCCTAACCGTCTTGTGCTATCCTCCAGGGGCGCGGGAACTCCTCAGGTGGGGTGGGGGGGAGGAAGAAGCGTTCTGGGATCAATTCGTTCCAGTCACCGCCCATGAGGCCAATGTTAAATTTCAAAAAAAGTTGGGGGGATAGCTGACCCCCCCCCCACCGCTTTCTGCCCCTTGCTATCCGCTTACCGAAATGCTGAAATATGTGGTACAATTGCGCACATGTAACGTCATCGATGTGTTTCAAACATCTGCAGGTCCTTATGGGGCGTCGTATTTAGGTCTCTACGACGCTATAAGACACGTCCATATCACGCTGTAGGGACGTCCCAACCACGAAATGAGAACGTCCATACAGTTTGATAAAGACGTCTCCACATCAGCACGAGGTCCGTGGTACTTCGTAGCAATGTCCACACTACGTCCGCGCAACGTCCGTACCAGCTCTTATTATCATCGGGTTTACTTTCAACCGTTTCAGAATCGCTGAATTCTGACTAACGTCGACCAGCATCAGGTTTCAAAATTGCCCCATGTAAATTTGTCCCCAAGAGATGCCTTTGGCACTGCGAATAACAGGCGCGAACTAGTGACAATGATAATAATAGTAACACTCTTGATAGCTGATACAGCGTCTTCCCATGTGACGCTGGGGCTGGGAAGGAGTTGGTTCATGCGTGAAAAAGCATTATAACGTAGAGGTTGAGGGTTTGGCATAGCGTTTCGCAACGTTGTCGCATAAAAGGAGAAAATATGCATATAGCATAAAAAAATCCTCTCTAGCAGATCTTGTAACTGTAGCTTCTTTTATCAATACCAGTAAACTAAAAGAAGTGATGCGCCATTCAAAGTCCCAGGACAGACAAGCAGTGTGAGGGGAGAGGATGGGAACGTTGCCTTAATGTTAAGAATTTTTCTTGGTGGCAGTTCGTGTGATCGTTACGAAGCGTTGCCAGGGGATGGGGAAATAGAAAAAAAGGAAAATGCGCTATTCAATTTATGGACGGTCCCTAAGCCATTCAAGCCAAAGCTTTTATGTGGATTCGAAACTGCGAGACATGTTCCATCAATGAGCCTACCAGCTTCGCAGCCTCGAATCTTCTCCCTTTCATCCCTCATCTGATACGGACAGGACAATGCGGTCTGCATTGGGCGCGATTAGCAAATACGCCTCCCCTCCAGACACACACTATTGCATTTTACAGCATACCTAGGTAAAATATGCATTTTTTCAAAATTGCGCGAGATGGCTAAATCGACTGTGTCAGCATAAAGTTAAAGATCGGTAAACATGGAACAATGACCCGTCATTACCGTAGTAACGTATGTACATCAGCGGAGGTACGGGAAGATTATGCCGCTGAATGGTATGTCAGGTCACGTTTGTTCAAGCCGGCGCAGGACAAGAATTTCCCCTAAGAAGCTAATTGCATGTAAGTTTTTAAGTACGCCTAACATAGCGCAAAGAAGTCCACAAACGCCATGCAGCTCCATCAGATGACTGAATGCTCACGTTCGCTTCAGAAAGCGTTTAAATTACTGTTACAGTTGGCTTTCTGACGTAAACTGGCACTGCCTTTAGCAAATCGCAATTTTACCGTTTTGACCTGCGAAGACCTTGGATGAATTAGCGAAAAATGACATCTTATTACATATTACATATATTATTACGTACTTCATATTACATCTTATACATATTAGATCAGAGCATATCGCATACTATCGTTCATCCCGCAGGACCAGTATATTAATTGGATTAAACAAAGTTAAAAGTACATAACCAGAAAAGATCATTTTCATGGCCTTACTTTCTACATGACCGTGGATGACCTCGATACAAATCTCACCAAAACGTGCAGAATTGATTTACTGGGACGTTGAAAAAAATTAATAGGGAAATTTGATCCATTCAGGTTTGGAGTTATGCGGCAGATGAAAAGGTGTCTGACGCTCTCGTCCAACGGGCCGGGGGTTACGCTGCATTAAACATACAAGAAAATTAACATCGTTCCCGCAGAATTGCATGGAGGTCACTGTATCAAAATTCCAAACTACAATTTATGCTTCTCGACTCCCAAAACATCAGGGACGTAACCAAGGCGTTTCACGGCGGATCCGGAACCTGCATCAGTTCTGGATCCGCATAACGATTTTTGTAGCAATGTAAGTTATGAACCAGGCATAAAAAGCGCAACCAAAGATGACAGAAAGTTTTGTGGTAGCTTACCAGATAATTGTCTTTAAGCGCGAAACCATTCTTAAATATATTTGTGTGTGTGTGTATATATATATATATATATATATATATATATATATATATATATATATATATATATATATGGGCGTCACGGTGTCGCTGCTAAAAAGCGATGGATTCTTCATGCAGTCGGAGGGGGGGGGCTCTGGGAAGGCTATTTGACCCCTGAGAAGCAAAGCGGCTCCTAAAGCGTCCAAAGCGCTCATGAGACTACAGCAGGACCCCAGGACGGTACATTGCCACTGAGACCACCAGAAGGATCACAGGACACTTGAGACGGCCAAGATGAGGACTGGGTCCCTAAGACGGCATAGGAGCTCCTGGAATGTCATTGGGGCCCCGAATGGGTCTCCCGGACCGTGTGAAAGGCTAACGGCTCCTGATTCAGTCAGAGGGCCACCGGGAGGGTTAATGAGAGTCCAAGACGGAAACATGGCTCTTAAGATGGATAGCAAGGACCCTAAAACTCTCCAAGGGTCCAAGGCCCCTGGGCCGCAAGAGGGTCCACAACACAACAAAGGGTTTATGAGACCGCCTTAAGTGCCAGAGAGGTCCCGGAGACGGCAAGAACTTAAGAGGGTGCCTAGCTCGGCATAAGGAGACCTTGACCAGCCAGAGGGGTCCCCTGAGCGGGGATTCATCAGCGACCTTCTCAATCTCGTGAGGGGCCCCAAATGGGCTACATTGGTCTTCTTGGAAACCTGAGGATCTCTTGACACAGAAGGGGGGAGGGACGGGAAGGTCCAATGGCCCTTAAGACGGCAAGGTGGACACCTATACCGCACATGGCCCCTGAGACCACCGAAAACGTCGCAGGGCCCCTGCGAGGTAAAGACGGTAAAGAGGCCTCTGAAATGCCGTGGGGGCCCTGGAAGATCAGAGGGCCCCGAAGTGAGTTAGCCGGACTCGTGGGACAGAAAAAGTCCGCCTGAGATTGCCAGTGGAGTCCCTAAAGTGCAAACAGAGGTCCCTGGTACAACTAGACTACCGGAGACGTTCAGAGGGCCCGTGACACTGCACAGGGGTTATGAAGTTGCCAAAAAAGGTCTTTTGTACCTGCCAGAGGGCCCATGAGACGGCAACAATTTCTCCCGGAGACAACTAGAGGGGCACCTAGGACAACAGGGGGTCCACTGAGACTGCTAGAGAGGGACCTTTGAGATTGCTAATTACCAGTCTCTAACAGCAGGAGCCGCTGGGACGACCAGAGGGACCCCTGCAACTACTAAACTTTGAGACGTCCAAACAGCTCCTGAAACGGCCATAGACCTAAAGGATTGCCAGAGGCGCGTCTGTCACAGCAGAGGGAGACTTAAAGAGGGCCTTTGTTACTGCCTGAGGGGCCACCAAGATAAAAACAAAAAATGCTCAAATTCCCCAAGGACAACAAGAGGGAAACCGACATTTGTCCTTGGTTGGGTTTTTCTTTCAGGGCTTGAGTGTTCCTGAAACTGCCAGATGGGTCCATTACACTGCTTCGAGGTGTCCCTGAAACTGCCAAAGGAGCGCCTGTGACGTTCCGAGGGGAACACGAAACTGTAAAAGAAGCCCAAGACCACCAGAGGCCCTGACACGGCTCACGGTCCGAGACCACCAAAAAGCTAGCAAAAAAGTCTCCAGAAGCTGCGAGGGGCAGAGGGGTTTCTGGACCCTATACAGACACGACATTTCAGATAAGACGGACGCGGCAGCCTAAAATCCCCCTGTTGTCATATTTTGGCCACTTGGTAGGGGAAATAAAACGCAAGATTTTCTGAAATGAGGTGAAGCGCTTGATTTTTGTTTTGTTTTGATTACTTTGTGTGGCAAAAAAACGCAAAACTGCATCAGATATTTCGGCCCGGACCCGAGCAGTTCAGCATTTTGTCACATATGAAGAGCAAAAAATGGGGGGCCGGCCTGGGGGAGGGTCCGTGTTGACCATTTGCCCCCTCCCCTTGGCGAAATCCTAGATCCGGCCCTGACCAGTGCCTCACCCTATCACCCGGCCCCGACTAAAGCGTCACCCCATCACCCGACCCGAACAGGGCTTCACCCCATCATCCAATACCCGACCAGGGATCACCCCATGACCCGATACCCGACCGGGATCACCTCATCACCCGACCCCGGATATTCCGATCCCGATGCAGCCGCGGCGTCAGATCACGGCGACCCACTGCCTGCGTGCTCCCAGTGCCTAGCTGCGTGTAAACACGAGGAACATCCGCCAACCGCCCACCGACCGCCGCCGGCCGACGTCGCCGGCCGGTGGGGCGGGGGAGTGGGGGGAGGAACGACCGGCGGTCGGCGCCGCTGCACCACGTGCGGGCGCCGGTCGGGCCGGGCCAGCTGACGCGGCGCCGGCCGGCAGCCGGCAGTGGTTGGCCGGACGCCGGCACGTGAGGGTCGGTATTGTGGCGCTTGAGCTGCGTTCGGACACGCTTCGGCGTGAAGCTCATCCTGCCGCCATGGACGTGCTGGACCTGGACAGGAACGTGCTGGAGTTCGGCAGTGGCGACATGGGCGACATCTGGGGCCTGTCGGCCGGGCTCGATACGGTGGGTTCCGCAGTGCGCCGGGCCATATGGCGTGCGCCCCGTGCAATGTTGCAGCCGTGCAATGTTGCAGCCGGCATGAGAGGGTGCTGCAGCCCGGTGGCTGATGCTGGACTCATACGGCAGCAGGACATCTTGGCTTTCTCGTCTCTGTCATTGGATAGTGAAAGCGTTATCGCAATATTTCCGTGACGGTGACATAAGAACAGATGTGGAGGTCATTTATCCCTCATCTTCGTTGATTTTTAGTGCTAAACATTGCGACGTTACAAAGAAAGAATGTTAAAACCTGCTCTTACCTTCCACATTTCTTTTCGGACTTTTACGTTGAAATTATATGTCTCAATGTTTTATACTGTTATTGGTGTTAATGTTGTACTATTATAATGTTTTTATTATATGTCTCAGTGTTTTATAAATTGTATACTCAGCTGCGTTCTTCCTGGATAAAAGGATGAACAAACATCTTGCATGCAATTCGTCGAAAGGCCATTCGACTAAATTTCGGATCAAGCGCATGTAAATTCCAATGTGGCAGCTTATCAGATGACTTTCCAGCGTGTTTGTGCGCGTTCAATATCAACGATGCTGGTCCTCCTAACCTTAAAACCAGTACAACGCATTGCAGTATAGGACAGTGGTCGTGTTTTTTTGCCGATGTGGTTCCAGGACCTCAGAAAAGGAAAGCAGTGGAGGTCACGGCAATAATCGCGCAGCGGGATGTTGGCTGTGTTATAATCCGTAAAGGATGGGGAGGTACCTGCACTATGGCACCCTGTCACACACGAGAGCAGCGTAAACCACTCGGGTTGTGTTATCGCATGGTACCAAGTCCACTTGCGTTACCTTTGGTTCCTGCCCGAATGGTCATTAGCCGGTCCAGAGTCCCGGCCGCGCAACCTTCCAACTCAAGACCTTGTCCACGCCCCCGAGGAGGAGCCCGGCGTGGTGTCCTTTGAACACCTCTTCACGAGGAGAGCTTTAGACACCACGTCTCTTAAGCCGCTGTCACTGGCCAACGGTGCAACAAATCTTACCGTCTATGAAGACTTGTACATGCAGTCGATCTGGCAACGGATCCTGCTGGCGGCGCCTGTGCAGAAACGCAGCTGGCAGCATGGACTAGCAGATGTTTCAGCGGCGCTGCTGTTTCGCTCCTGACGTCCGTCACGCCCGTGGCTTCCGTAGTGTTTGGCGGCTCTTTTGCACCCCTCGAGTCCATCACGTCTTCACCTTCGGTTGCGTCAGGCGCGCTGCAAACTTTCGTCAGTCCGTCAGTCCGTCTCACGTGCCTCAGGTCCGTTACCTCTGCCATGTCTGTCGGTCCGTCGGGTCCTCGTACGTCCATCCAGACCGTAGCGTTGGCCACGTGACGTCCGTCACGTCTGTCACATCCGTCATGCCTGTCACCAGCATAATTTACGTGCCTTCCGTCACGTTTTTCGTGTTTGTCACGTTGATCATGGTCGTCACGTGCGTCGTGTTTGTCACGTCCGTCATGTCCTTCACGTCCGTATTTTGCGTCACGTCCACCACGTCCGTCACGGGCGAGCGCGGCCGGGATGCCATGTGGTGGGCGGACGTGCCGCTCCCACGCCGAGCCGCCGCCGCCGCCGCCGCCGCTCCTGCGGCAGCTTTGGTGCCGTCGGCTGACCCCGTTCTTTCAGCCGCCCGCCCCCGCCCCCGCCCCCGCCGCCGGCCCGCCGCCGTCTCCGCGGGGGCCGTGGTGCTGAGCGCCGGAACCACGCCGTTCGGTTCAGCGACGGGGGAGGATCACCAGGGACGGCGTGGAGGGACCGGGCCGCGTGGGACTGCTGCAGGAGCTGATGGAAATCGCAGGGTCCGCGTGGGAGACTGCACGGCCGGCGGAGTCTGTGCCTCGGACTCGAACGGTGCAGGCGCGCTGCGGACTCGGTCCGTCTGTACGGCAGCCGGGGCGCTGCGGCGGCGGCGGCGAGTGCGGCGGCAGTCCGTGTCTCAGACCTGGCGAGTGCCAGCCGCCGTGGCGCAGCTGCGCCGGCTTCGCACCGGAGCCCCCCCCCCCAACGGTCCCGGCTCCGTCAGGTTCAACTGGTCGAGCCAGCCCATCCTGCACCTGCCGGACCCGTCCCGATACCCCCGCCCGCGAGCAGAAGGGATGACCCGTCTCCTACTTTGAACTCTGTCTGAGGCCTTCTCGTGCGATTGCCGCGACCGACAGCTGGCGGCCGGCGTTTGTACGCGGCTGCCAGCGGCCCACGAGCTGCCGTAACCGTTAGCCGCCGCACTCGACCGGCGCGTGACGATAGTGGCGCACGAGTGGCGTCGAGACGATAACGGCGCACCTCGTGACCTGGCTCTTGCAGACAGGCTGATGCTCAGGGTAACTGTGTTAGTAATTGTCCTTTTTCTTCAGTAACGTGGGACGCATGTCGTGATCAGACTCAGGGTTGCATTTGCAGGCTGGGACGGGTATGCTTGCCGGGAACGTTTGTGGCGGACTTGGCTTGTTCGGGCATTGGACATGTCTCATAAATCTTTCCCACTGCACTTCGTCTCTTGTGAAAAGTATATTGAGGAGTCATCAGGATAAAGTTATAATACAATCCCAAAAGCTGCTCTTCTCACTCATTGTCTGATAAACGAATAACTGTCGGGTCTTAATACACAGTAGTGGACGAAACTCCCTTGTTCAACGCCAGCTCTACCGGCCGATTATCGAGTGATTTCAGGCAGTCCATCTCTGGCGTGTCCCCAGAAGGTGAAGGGTGAGTGGGAGGGGAGGCCCGCGTTCGAGGCAGGTGCCGACAGGGGCATGAGAACTCCTCTTCATTTGGGGGGCCGAGAAGCATTTCGGGTTGTCTTCCCAGTCAACGCCCATAGGGTCAGTGTTGAATTTAAAAAAAAAGTTGGGAGCTGAAGCCCCCTGGCCCCATGGCTCCTCCGCCCATGGGTGCCGGGCAGGTGAATTCCCAGTTCTGACCTTGAGAAGTGCTTCAGGAGGCTATCGCCTCAGATTCAGCCATATACTGCAGTTGCTAAGAAGGATGGTTTTGTCGTCTTTTCTTTGTTTCCCCGGGCGTGTTTTGAGATTTGATACCAGTCTGGAAATATTAACACTTCCTTAATACTTTTCAGCCTTTCTTTTGTCATTAAGCGGTGCAGGTGCATGGCTGTGCTGCTACGTTGCAGGTGGTTTAGTTATGACATAATTTGGTCCATTCGTGCAATCGTGCTGGATTTCCGCAATAAAATATTCACGTTGCAGCTGGTTGGCGAACAGTCCCGAGAACGCCGAGTGCTGCGAATTTGCGCTCAGGTTCCGTGGCAGTTCTGCTCTGTCCTTGCCCGTGCCGCTCGCGTGTTCTCGCCGCCGACCAGGATCCCGTCAAAGACGTCTCGGCCGACCGGCCCAGTGTCGCCCTGGCGCGCGGGTGACACCGCTGGACCTTGCGTGGAAACCAGAGATGCGTTCGTCTCTGTCCGGCGTCAGTGCAAGAGAGGGCGGGGGGCCGCGGCCTGGTTGTGATGATGTCCGGTTCAGAGCCGAGCCGGGTCCATCGTGGACGGCACGGCAGTGGTCCTCAGCAGGTCGGGCGGGCCCAGGCGCTGACTGCTCCACGCTCCCTGAGCAGCGCCTGTCGGTTTGTCAGGCTCTGCGGACGTGGAGGCGGAAAACAGGCCAGCTTTGCCGTAAATGCCGCGTGCTCCGACCCCTGGCCGAAGCCGCCGCCGCCACCCGCACGGCCGCCGGCCGGACGGACCGGCGCCGGCGGCCCGTCCACGAGCCGAAGACGCCCCGGCGCGACGCGTCCGAGGCGGCTGACGCCTGGTACGCCGTCCGGGCCGGCCTCAGACCGGGAACTCCCGGCCGCGGCTGCCCTCCGCGGAGCGTACCAGGTCCGGTCAGGACGGGAAAAGCGGATTATTCAGGCGTCGGCCCTACCCCGTCGCAGGGCAGACGCCTGGCAGGGGAGTTACACCCTCACTGCTGCAGCCGCTGCAGAGACTGGCGGAGCTGGAACGAGCTGACACGGCCCGTGAAGTGGCCGCTATCCAGCTGCCGGTCGGGATGATGTTTTGAAACGCTGAAATAGACGTCCAGGAGTGCCGGACTTTCCATGGAAGTAATAAAAGTCATCTCGTCGAACAGATTAAATAACCAGTTAGTGTCGCTATTCGGGCCATCAGTGGCGTGTTCTGGTCTGTTGGTGTCACTGCTTGAAGTTCTGGAGCTGGACTCGGGCACCACAACTCTAGGTCATTTCGCAGTCTGGCCACAGTCGCAGGGACCTGCGTCCGGTCAGCGCCAATGCCCGGCAGGCACCAGACGCCGGCCGGGGTCCCGGGCCCGTCCGGAACCCGCCCGCGGTTGCAGGACCCGTCTGCAGTCTAACGCTCCGGCCGGGTCGGTCGAGTCAACGGGAACGGGTGCCGAGAATAAGGCCGGGACCACGCCCGCTGTGGCCCACATCTCTGTCCACCCGCCCCGCCCGGCCGGCCCGGCCCGGCCCGGCCGACCGCAGCTGCAGAGCAGACACGCCGCGGCGGCTGGGGACGGCCTGCCATCTCAGATCACGGCTGGGGACGACCAGGAGTGGCCTGGCCCGCCGGCTGACGTCATGTCCGGCGAAGGGCAGACGCCCGGTGATGTCAGGTGACGTTCCAGAGCTGCATGATGCATCCCGTCAGTGCAAAAATATTGTGCCCCTTCGGCGCTTCGGCCCTGTTAGATGCTGACACCGACAGGCCGGCTGAGAGGTTCACAGGACGTTCCGTTACCGGACACCCATGGTGCCGTATCATGAGGCGGGTATCGAAAATTCAAACAAGAACTGCGGGGCGTCTGACGATGTTGAATTGGATGTCAGCAATGGGACGATTGCAGTTGATATGAGGAATCGGCACTGCATTTGAAGATTGTGAATCAGTGTCGGCAATGGGACGGTCGTTTTGATATGAAGACCAGAAATTGCAGTTGGTCGCTTGGCACTGTTGTAAGGTTCTGTAACTTCTTGTTACACTCTGTAGACAATAAACACGCATCCGATTTTGAAAGTGCGGTGTTCAGTGACGCCGCCTTTTTCATCTTTCAGCAGAGCTTCGTCGCGGATAGGCGGTATTAAATGTTCATCAAACGACGAGTTCAGTTAACTTGCTAAACTGTGTTGGACTATGACATTCTGCCCGCGTGTTTGCGATGGGCCAGTGCGTTTGAAGCAAGAGTGCATTGCATTCAGTATCATTTTTGTCGACTGAGCTGTTTTCCCCGAGTGGCGACGTGGTTAAAGGTCACGTGGAGCAGAGGTCGCTCAGTGCAGACCTCACGAACCTCTCTCTGCAGGCTGTTTGAACTCGATAGTGAGTTTACATTTGCTTGCATTTTAGAAAGCTTTGAAGATCCGTGCCGTTCTGAGTATTTTGCCATTTTAGGCGTTTGGGCAGTTAAGTGTGAGCCGAACACATTTTGTCTGCGTGAGAACTCAGTCGTTATGATTGGACTCAAGACTCTGACGTCTGTCGGCCACGGTTTCGAAGGGGAAGGAGCAGATCTGAGACACTTCCGCCGAAACCGCTCCGACATTCCGGCCTGCGATGTGCGAGACAAGCAGCCTTCTGGGAATGACAGGACTTCAGAGCAGCTCTCAAACGGGACGTCGTCCAGCATTTTTCTTTTACAATACTTTTACAATCTCTCTTCATCGGCCCACGCTGAAACCACACGGAAACGCTCTGCGAGCCCTGGCTGACAGGAACACATCGTGCCGTGCGGATGCAGACGGGACGTTTCGTGACGTGTGGATTCAGACAGGACCACCTCTCGCCGTGCGAGACCAGACCTGTCCGGGCTGGTGATCAGTTCAGTCTGGTGCGTTCCGGGGACTTACTGAGTCTGGGATGTCCCGGGACAGACTGGCTCTGTGGTGTGCCGGGGACAGACTGGCTCTGTGGTGTCCCGGGGACAGACTGACTCTGTGGTGTGCCGGGGACAGACTGGCTATGTATCGTCCCGGGGACAGACTGAGTCTGTGGTGTCACGGAGACAGACTGAGTCTGGCCCTGCCGTCCCAACCCTGCGATCGATCTGAGGCCATGTGTGAGCTCCGGAGAAGCCCTGCAGGTGCACCCCGCTCGCCCCGGCCGGTCTGGGGTCGGGGGGGGGGACGGGATGTTGCGGGGTATCGTCGATGATGGGCCAGCACGTCCTCTGCCGTGCACCTGGCATTGTTCGCTGAGGTGTCGGCGGCGCGTGCAAAGATAACAGCCAGCACTGGTGAAAATTATCAGAAACTCGGTGACGTAGCATTTAAAGAAACCATTTCAAAATGGCTTTCGCTCTCACAGACTCCGTAAGCGTCCCGCCGCCACGGTTGTTCAGGAAGCAGAGCAGCAGTCAAAGTAAAACTCTGAACTGAAAAAACGAAGCTGAAACCTGTGTATAGCAACAGATTAGGGCTGTGACATTTGTATTGTTATCGGTGTTACCCAGTATCTAAGGAACGCTGGAACTTGAACTCACTGTTCTCCCTCTCTTTCTGTTTCTGAAGCTGGCCTCAGGCAGAGGGAACCTTGCAGATACAACCATGTAACTGGGGACTGTTGACGTGATGACGTAGATGGGGATGTCCAGGAACGAGTGATATACAAATCCTACGCGCGCATTACGCTGTTTGTAGGTTCTCGGAAAAGCGAACTTTTGTCATCAGTTAAATCCGCTAACAACCGAGGAGGTTTCAGGGACAGGGCCTAAAGAGTCACGACCCTCTGCATCAATGTCCAGATCTAGGAATCATCGTTTTTCTTAACTTGTGAGGGGGAATGGACCCGACTTTATTATTAAACCCAAAGTGCTTCTGTTTTCGCTCCAGTAACAAACCTTGGTACTGAAACGTATGCCATAAATAAAACACAATCACGTGGCCAATTCCAACGTCCCTCTCAAAATTGACGGCTGCATCTGCCGTATGGAGGGATGGATGGATCAGTGAACAACCCCCCACCTACAACAAGACGACCACCCCGCGCTTCCTGTCCTGCTTCTGCAGATACAGACATCAATCCCGTCAGCGTCGCGATTGCCGGCGGCGGGGTGGCAGGCCGGGGCACCGGACGGCCCGGCCGCCCGGCGGCCGTCGGCGCCGGCGTGCCTCTGACCGGATCCGGCCGGGCCGTGACGTCAGCAGATGTGTCGCACGCTGATTGGTCGGCCTGGCCGGCCCGAAGGTCGCCGCTGCTCGCGGAAACGCCGGCCGTCCGCCGCGGCGGCGACCCAGTACAGCGCCGAACGAGCGGTACCGTTGTAGAATGAATGACATCGCAAAATTTAGCCGTTCGACGAGACGTGACAGTCGCGGTCTTGGCTGGCGATTCGGTGCAGTTTTTTCCGCGTGTGTGCACCGTGGGGGCTGAGACAAACAGGACATTAATGCTTTTGTCAGGGAATTTAAAAATCACCTGAACTTGGATCGCCTCTGCCAAGAATGATCAAAATCAGTGCTTAATTGCGCCTCGCTGGGGTCCTGCGACTTCTGTGACGAGGAATCCCCGTAAGTTATCATTCTGTCTTAGGCGTCCCGCCTCCGTTGTGGGGGCTGGCGGGACCAGGTTCTTCGCTCTGGCTGTGGTGGGGGAGGTGAACGCAGCGGAGCGTGCTGGACTTTTCAGCGGTGGCCAGGACCGGAACCGGTCTGCACGGACTGCAGGACCGCACTGGCCGGCTGGGCCATAGGTCGGCCGGCGAGACGCGTGGAGCGGCGAGACAACTACGGCGGTGAAGACCGGACCAGCTGGGTGACGCGCTGGGCGGAGAGGTGTGGTGCGGAGAGAGACCACTCCGGCCGGTGAAGACCGTACCGGTCAGCTGGGTCACGCGCTGGGCGGAGAGGTGTGGTGCGGAGAGAGACCACTCCGGCCGGTGAAGACCGTACCGGTCAGCTGGGTCACGCGCTGGGCGGAGAGGTGTGGTGCGGAGAGAGACCACTCCGGCCGGTGAAGACCGTACCGGTCAGCTGGGTCACGCGCTGGGCGGAGAGGTGTGGTGCGGAGAGAGACCATTCCGGCCGGTGAAGACCAGGCAGGCCAGATGGGTCACGCGCTGCCGGAGAGGTGTGGTGCGGAGAGAGACCGTTCCGGCCGGTGAAGACCAGGCAGGCCAGATGGGTCACGCGCTGGGCAGAGAGGTGTGGGAGGCGTCGAAGGCCCGTTAGCAACAGACAGTAGAGGAAAGTGAATGGTACTAGTTTCCTGCTAGAAAACAGGACGTTGCATTCCTCGACAGGTCCGTACAGTCTCATGAAAATCACCACCGGAATATCCATTATTTGTGGAAGGTGGCAGATGCTGAAGCGGTCAGTGAGGATCTCGGGGATTTGTAATCGGGAGGTAGACATTGTGCCGGGAGTCAGCCAGCCGTCTCATTTGACATCGCGGTCTGTTGGAAGCGGGTGGAGGGGGGGGGGGGGCAAGAGGGCGGGTGCAGAGTGCAGCGCTCCAGTATCTGCTGCCCTGACCGCTTTCCGTCACGATCTTTACGGCGTGCGGTGACGCAATGGGTCATGCTATCCGCCCATGACGTGTGCTGATAACGGGGACAATTTGGCCACACCGCTGGCCTTAGCGGGCCCACTTGAACAGCCGGAGACAGTACTAACCGTCACAGGCGTCCGTCAGCGGGGCGTTGGGACGCTCCTTGCTTTACTCGTAACGAGCGTCGAAAGTGTCCGAAAGCGAGTGCGCTGAACAGGGAGGACTCGGCGGAGCCTGCTCTCGTTGCCATTGGCCCAGCGTCCGATGGAAGCGGGCGGTTTCTGAACTCACGATGGTCGTATCACGCAGTAGCAGTAGCTCGGAGGACCAGTTAGGCACGCGGAGAACTGGTGTCATCGCAGCTACTAACAGCTACTCCCGAACGGTGCCAACGACCTCGCGAACGGCGTCATCGCCTCCGCGGACTGGTGTCGCGACCCAGCGCGGAGAGCCGCGGCGGAACAGGTTACCCAGGAATCCGCTGACAGGACGCGGCGGCGAGATTTTGAACCTGGAGCGCCCTGAGCGGACCGTCTGGTGTCAGTGAACCGTCGCGGGAGACCAGTCCCTTTTGCCCGGGGCGCGAGTGTCGGCAAACGATGTGATGCGGCCGAACCCTGCGCGCCGGGCGCCAGCGACCGGCGCATTCCTCAGATGTGTTTGACTGCCGAGGGCGGAACGAATGCCAGTCGCTTCCGTGAAAGCGGGGTCATTAGGCGTCGCGTGTTCGTCGTAAGTCGGGGTTCAGGCGCACATCCGTGTTCATGGCGCGCCCTTGATCCGCGCGGAAAACCATTGCGGCGAGGCGGACGGTAACACGGCCGCCGGCACCGCGTATCCCTCCTCCCCAGCGGAAGGCAGAGGGCGGGAGGTAGAACGAATCCGCCGTCCCATATTTATCGGTCGTGGCTGAGAGGCTCTAGAAGATCCGGTACCGGTAGCAAACACTGAAGCTTGTTTGATTTACGAATGGCGGATTTGCTCGTGGGTCGCTGAATTCAGGCATGTTTTGAGGACGCTGGATTCGCTTCCAGGTACTGTGATAAAAGTATCGTGTAAATTGCAAGGGTTTCGGAATTTTCTTCGGACTGGTGAGGCTGCGGAAGATAGCTTGCCTTTATGGCCGTTTTTTAGGGGTTTCCTGGTTGATATTTTGCGTGGGTAGCACGGTGTAGGGCATCAGAGCCTCGCGCGCGTGCTCTTGCTACACGTTAACGCCAGCGCTTTGGTGCCCTCTTCACGACACCAAGGCCTTAACGTTCGCTCAAGCTGTCCCTATTCCCACTGCTACGCCTGTCGAGGTGGCCCCAATGGTGCCACATGGCAGGGCCCCGGCGGCCGCCAGAGATATCGGTGTGGTTGCCGGGTCGTTGTGCAGCAGTGACACCGGCAGAGGCGGCTTCCGGCCGGGCCTCTGCCCTGTCACGTCCTGCACCGGAAGTCACGTGACGCATTCGACGAGTCGGCTGGGAACGGCAGACCCAGCAATCCAGGCGGTTCATTGCTTCCTGGCGCTGACGACTGTTTGTTGAATGGTGGCAACCCTGGCGTGGGGCAGTGTTTTGCATGACCCAGCAGTCATTACATAATTGATTCGCCGAGGCTTAGTTGGCGTGTAAAGTCCGCTTTATGTAATGACTTGAAGGGCATTTGTCTTCTTGTTTCGCGCTAAAACGGCTATTGGAATTGCGGTATTTTTTGTATCGATTGACTGATTGATTGATTGATTTACTTATTTATTTATTTTTACAAGGTCATGCATATTCACGGACCAGTTTAGGTGGCAGTACTGAACTCATGCTCGTCATGCCTGTGGCCATTGACTCACTGAGTGTAGTAAAATTGACGCGCCTCTGCCATGGCAGCGTGATGGGCTGGCGTTGTTCCATCACGCCCGTGACTTCGCCTGTAGCGGGCCGTTTCTTACCTTTGTGGCAGGTTTCTACCTGTATTCGTTAAGCCTGTGTATACAACAGTAGAACAGGTGTTATCGGCGATGCCAGCTGCCAGTTGCTTGGAACTGCCGAGTCAGCTTGCGTAGTGTGTTTTTTCGCCGAGACTGTGTTGGGCAGTCAAAAAGACTGCCCAACACAGTCAAAGAGCGTCCTTTGTGTTTCCAGGGGAGACATGGCGAGCTAAAATCATAGGATCGCAGGAACGCATGCTGGACCTTGTGATGTCGTTTCCTTATTGCCAGTTCTACGTTTTCTCTTGCGCCGTTTCTTCGGTCGTGGATCAACACTTTGTGGATACATCTGTTGATTCATGCCAGCTTGATTTCGTGTTGAAGACTACGCTACACTGGCACAGCAAAGTTATCTGCTGTCGAGACATTGTACCGCACATACAGATCTGGTACATGCGAACTATTTTTCCGGTGATGATGCGGTTTACTCTAGATCTGAGTTCATCATACGCATTGCATAGATTCCCTATGCCCTTATCCCCGAAATGTTAATGAAAATGACACTGTGGCCGTTCCACATAATAGGCTACTAACTTCACGTTGCAAATGCCCTTAACGATCAAGACCGTAGAAATTGACTACTGCAGAAAATAAAGACTAGTTTTTGAGTAAAGAAATGTACCATGGAAATGTAACTTGGTTGTTTTAATATTGCCTTTCACATCATCTCTGTAAGTGTGAACTCCTGAGTTTGTTTAGTTTATGCGCGATACGTGAGTGGAGCCTGAGGCTTTATGCGGATCCCAACGCACACATGCGTGTATGCCAGGCGCATGCTGGTACGCTGCGTTAGCTGTTTGTAGGCTTGCCGTTAGTTTGTTCTGCGGATATCGGTGTTTCTCAGACCTCATCGGTCTCCTGAACACGGTTATCTGGAGCCACCCTCCGCTGGCTCATCGTTGGTTAATCTCGACATCCGTTGGCTGTCGGGATTCACCAAACTAGTCACCGCTCCGTGCCCCATCTGCGGTCTCCTCTGTCTCTGATGGACCGTCTGGCACCGCCCGTCCCCGGCCTCCGGTCTCCTCTGTCTCTGATGGACCGTCTGACACCGCCCCGTCCCGCTCTGCGGTCTCTTCTGTCTGGGCTGGACTGTCTAATAACGCTTCGTGTCCGCCCTCTGCCTGGGTTGGGCTGTCTAACCAAGTGAGACCCGCACGGCGTCCGGCTGCACGTTCCGCTGCGTCGGCGGCGGCCCTGACGACCCTGTATCGGTCTCCAGACCACCTGCGCTGCTGCCGCCTGGCCTGACCCGGCGCCGTGCCCTTGCCACGCGCCGTCCGGCGGACGCGTGTGGCGGAGACGGAGCGAATAGGGGCTGCAGTGGGGAACTGGAGGGGCGCCGGGCTTAGGTCGCCGCGAGGATGTCTTTGGTCAATGCCGGTCGATGGTTCACAGTTGCCTCGGGGCGGATGTCAATACGCGGCGGCGTCGCCCGGCCGGATTCGCCACCCGCCGGCCGCCCTGGAACACTCCGCGGAGGGTCACGAAGGCGGCGGGTATTGGGTCAGGCGGAACGGTGAACGGTCAGGATTTATTGATCATCGGCGTACACCGAGGGACTTCCGCTTCGTGAAAACGACCCTGTTGGGTCGTCGTGGCATCGTCACTCCAGTTCCATCGTGGAACGTGTGGCAGCTTGTCATTGTTGTATTGAACTCCAGCACTTGGTCGATCTTCATTTGACGGACTGAAATAAGCGACTACTCCTGTAAACAGGTCGAGCCACCGTATGCAAGTGGCTTACAGAAAATGTAGTTCCGTTAACAGTATGTCATGACTAAGCCCCATGAACCTTTGGTCTGGTTCATATTGCATAGGTTATAAAGAACATCATCTGCACTCTCCAAGAACAGTTTCCACATGGTCCTGTTCTTGTCGCCAGTTGCTTTCGACTACGACCATGACGAAAATGGTTATGTTTACAGTCTGTAACGCCGGTTCTTCTTAATGTTCACGGAATGTTCGTATCGGGGTTTTTCATGTTTTCTCACGTCGTCGCCGTTGTAACGGCTATGCTACTTCACTGGACGTCAAGCAAACGGTTGCGTGCTGCATTTTTCCCAAATGTGAGTGCTAATTATCAAACTCTGCTCGGAAACAAAGAGGAAAAATGCAAGGCCAGCGAAACTTGATGTCTGAGGACTGCATACAGTACGTTTGATAATGTTTTCTATATGCGGTTCGAACGCTACTGGAGATCTGAACATGTCTGTGCTCTTCACCGGTACGTTACGGGAAATCTGAGAACGGATCTGTCTTTCTGATTGCATCCTGGCATCCGCGTTCTTAGACGCTTGTCAAAACACCACGTAGCCGATGCGGCTTCCAGAAGGGTAGCTGCAAAAGTGCTCTGTGCCTGAAGAGGAGGGGGGGGGAGGAGATGGCGTGTGCCGGTGGAGAGGGGCAAGGGGTAGAGACGTTGCGAGACTGGGAAGGGATGACATGACGAGTGATATTAGATTTTCTGTGCCAGAGCGGATCCTTCCATTACTCGGGGCCTAATGAGCGCTACAACGAATTTCGTGAGCGGCTTTGTTTTGTGTAAGTTGTTGGACATGTACTAGATGCTGCCCATGGCTACTGAAGACACTGACGATGATGTCATAGGTAAAGCCGACCTCAGTAGACTTCGATTTTACCTTTGGGAATCTTCGGCCTTTGGCCAATTTGGAACCATTCTTGGTTCGAGTATCATTCCTAAACATTTTCATTCGTGATATCTTGGCCAACGATACGGACATACTAGTGACTCCCAATCCGTTGCCTGAAAATTTGCGTGTCTTTTATCATGTGACGTGGAGAGACGGTTTGACCATCGTGCAGCCATGATGGAGATAAAAGCCGGTGACGAATCCAGCTGGTCTCTTAGTGGGGGCCAAAGTGGTCGGAAGGGTACACAGAGGGGTGAGTACCATGGACTCCTCAAGTAAACCTTGAAATCTAGTCAATATTGTCATGCCGTGGGTCTGCGTAGCTTGCCAGATGTGCGACAAAAAGAAGATTTATATTCATATCTTTAACTGAAGAGATTGATATGTTCATTAACTTCAGACGTCTCAGGCTCCACGTTCTCCTCGTTTCCCCTCCCCCGGATCAAACTGAGCGTTTACGTCTTAGGTTGAGCCATACCAGGATATCAACCTTTTCTGTAATCCCAGAATGACTGATATAGTTCCTTAACCTTCGTGCAAAATTATGCACTTTTCTTGTCTTCGTGCATAGTTCTGGGAACTGTTAGTCATGATTATCAATGCGGGAGTGCTTGGCTCCTTGCGCTTCACGTAAACGCATGACATCTTGTCGAGGCGCAGTTCACTCAGGTGACTGCCAGACATACTTCGTTTTTAGCCTCCTGCTCGTACGACAGTCCATTGTACGGCAAACGGAATCGCCTGTCCTTTGTCTGAAGCAAGGAATGTTTTTCATCTCAAAGAAGCTGCTATAGCGCTGCGTCGTGTAACGTTCCTACGAGTGCTTCAGGCATCTCTGTCATCCATTCTTTGATGGATGTGTCACCGCGAACTTCTTACGCGGTGTGTCATACCGCGCTAGTTTTTGTCCAAAGGCTTTCCCGCACGGTGAAATATGCGAATTATTGTCGAAAGGCACGCCTCTAGGACGCAGTTGGGAGTGATGGTGTTTCCGTACAACTTACCAAAGTTGAAAGGCGGAAGGACCTCTAGCAGTTGAAAGCACTGAAAGCACTTAAGGATAGCACTGCAGAAGTTACTGCTGCAAACGAATAATTGCATACAACTTCTGCAGTTTATTGATCGTTTGAGAAACTTCCATCATGTGTAAAAACTCTCTGCTTGTGCCAGACTGGTTGTCTAGGGATATTTATACGTACTACATAGAAGAATCGTCCGGCTTGTAGTTTGAATACATCTTGTCTTTAGCGTGCTGCCATGCCGGATATTTTTGTGACCGATATATTAAGTACTTTCTGGTCCACCCGAGGCAGTCTGTTTATATGAGAAGCATTACATTTAAGAGGGAAAGCCGTTAGGTTATGCGATGTCAGGCAGAGACTCGCAGCGTAGTTAATACATGCTTTTTATCTGGCCACTCACTGGAAAGCTCGGAAACTTATGTGAAGACTTTCAGCTTGTACTTTCGCCTTTCAGTTAGACAATGATTGTCCGGTCTGGACGTGTCCGTGCGGTGGGTGGCCGCCGCCTGGTGCGGGCCTCTGTCGGCGCAGGTCGTTTGTGTCTGTCGGCAGGTCGGCCGTGTGTGGCGCGGCTGCGGCGTCGATCGTGTCCTGGCTGACGGTGCGTGCTGTCCCCGACAGGGCGCGCCGGACGGCGACGGCCAGTGGTACCCGGACCTGGACTGTTCGGCGTCGGTCGTCCTCCGGGACCGGATGATCACCGAGGCCAGCCTGCCGATCAAGGCGGCACACTCGTACTGCAACGACCCCGAGCAGATGGCGGTCGTCGTCAAGGAGGAGGTGGACGGTGAGAGACCGCGAGGGAGGGAGGAACGGGGGGGGGGGGAATGAGGGAAACTGGGAACGAAGGGAGAGGATAACATTAGAAAGGGATAAAGAACAGAGTAAAAGTCGGCGAAAGGATATACAAGGATGGAAAGAGACAAGAAAAGTAAGGGCATGGAGAGAGAGAGAAGAGAGAGAGCCATATACGACGTTCTAGCGGGCTCTGCCGTCGACCATCGTCAACTGGAGGGTGGGTGCGCGTTTCCCCAGCGCTTTGTCGACCTCTGAATGGAAAAATCAGCGGCAAATGACTGGCGATTTCGGAGTTGTGGGTCGGCGTCCTAGTCGGCATGTTTGCCTTCAGATATCGGGGGGGGGGGGGGACGGGTCGAGAGCTTCAGCACTTGCTCTCGCCACCATTCATTGGCTGGGCTGCGGTGATCACAGCGGAGCGGGCGCATTTCCTCAGCTGCACGTCTGCGGACGGCCGTGGCTGACGTGCACGGGCCGTGCAGAGGCCGTGCACAAACTCCGTGCCAGCCGACAGCCTGCAGCCGCGTCCCCCTCCCCCCACCCACGGCGGCCCAAACGCTCCGTTTTTGCCACGGCACGCTGCCGGCCCGCACTTTGTTTATCGACTGGGCATAGGGAGGAGGGAGGCGGCTCGGTTTTTTGCTCTGCAGCAGATGGCGTTTGCACCGACGCGTACTCCGGCACCAGCCTGGGGCCGTCCGTGGCTGAGGCGTTGCGTGGTCGGAGGTGATGACTACAGGCGTTCGCGCCTGTCGGTGTCGTGTCCGATTCTGCGAGGGAAAAACTAGGAAACGCGATAACCTTTGGTGTTTATGGGCCTGTTCCCGCACTCATATCCAACCCCCTCCAAGCTCATTAAACTCGTCTGATCGTTCCTGTGCTTCCTCTTACCTCCTCCAAAGTTCTTCAGATAAGCTCATCCCAAATCGCCGCGAACCCCCTCCAACCTCCTACAAAATGGAACCTGGATTTTGGGAGGAGTCTGTAGGAGGACCAGCAGGTTGCAATAGTGGCGCACAATTCATTCATTTTGCCCCATTTCTTGTCAATTTTCACGCCGATTCTGCACACGGAGCTTGTTTCTCTGAATCTGAACTCCATACGGCAAGTCACAACAGAGCAAACAGCTGACGCCTCATCCCAACTCAACCGAGCGCTGCCGTGCGCGCGGACCCGGCCCCTCATTCGACTTCCCCTAATCACCTCTCATCGTTTATCGCATGTGATCGGAGGAACAGATGCTGTTTTTCCGCGAATCTGGGACCGGGAACCCCGCGATCGCCCTGTCTGCAAGTCCCGAGGCGTCCCCGGCGCCGACAGACAGCCGGCGGACGAGGGATTTCCAGGGGCAGTCGGCTGTTTGCGCGGCTTTGCGGCGACTGCCGTGCCGTCCAGGTATCGGCGGCCTTCCCCGCGAATACCTGGCCGCGGAGATAGCGCATCGCCGGCCGAGTGGCGGCCCGGCCGGAGCTGTTGCGGTCGGCGGCAGCGCGGCCCCCTTAATGGATTCGCCGTACATCGTCGCCCTCACGTGGAGGCTGAGCAGCTAATGGCCGGATGGGGCGACGGCTTTGAACGGGCGCATTAGCGCTGCCGGTCGGACTCGCCCACATTGGCTGTGTTCCAGGACCCTTTTGACGCAATGCGTTTGATCAGAAATGTGTACTTTTAGCCTCATCCCGAGGCTGACGCCTACAATGTTTTTGTCGTAAGGTCAGAGAATAGCAAAGGGTTTTACGGTCAGATCAGGGCCATCGTTATCCCACCGACTGTCAACAACCTCGTTCTTTGAACCACACCAGTCACCCTGCCACCACAGATCATCAGCAGCCTCACTCCCATCGGATTACATTAGTCACCGTGCCGCCACACACCGCCGATGCCGACTGCCGGCAGTGTATCTCCCCAGGCCACACCTGTCGCGGCCTCCTGGTCCACCGTACTTGATCGATCTGTGCCGTCAAATACGTTATGACGACCGGTGCGGCCGGGCGCAGACAGGCGGTAAATTCAGCACATCGCACGCGTGGAGGAACGGTACACCGATCTGTGCCGCCGAGCGCTGCCTCGGGCGGTTCTGTTGCGGCGGCGCTCAATTATGGCCCGTCGTTTTCGCCGAGACCCGTCCTGTCCGTCCGAGCGAGCGGGACGTGGTCGGGCGACAGGAAATAATGGTGAGCGCACAAGTTTTGTTGATGCAAAGACCATGCCGTGTACGCTAGTACATTGTTGTATGCGGAGCACGGGCTTGGATCGATGTGGCGTTGTGTCAACAGTGTGTCGTCGTGGTCCAGCTCAGGAAAACATTTCCATTGGTGGTGACTGATTGCTATTGAGATATGCAGGGCGCTTTTCGCCTGTTTCTTGCGTTCAGGCTTTTCCCCACCAGTCAAGTGGTTTCTCTGGTTTTCCACTTGTTCTGATGGGTCGGAACGCAGAGGTGGAAAAGCTGTTCTGTAAGGATTATCCTCTTCGATTTCTTGTCTGGTCGGTGCTGGTGATAAATTTCCACCGTCTGACCCTGAACAGACATAGCTGTGGCTCAAAACCTGATCAACAGGAATCAGTCTTGGGACACTCTGCAGAAAACTGTGCAGAATATCAGGCTTTCCGTTTCGCCGAATCTGTGTCCGTTTTGGTATGGTACAGTTCCAGTGCCTTCTGCTTCCTGCGAACTCCGACGTGAGCTGTGTGAGCTAGTTTTCGTGTCTTGTCTGCAGCAGATTTTCCGCTGCTCGCTGCGATTGAGACGCGTTCGTGCGCCATCTGTCCCTAATTTTCCGTCTCAGCCGCCATTTATATGGCTCGCAGCTTTTGCCCGGTCCGCCCGCCCTGCTGTTTTTCTGGCCGGCTCTGTCTGGCGGCGTCTGCGTCGGCCCGCAGTCGCGTGTAGCCAGTACCGCAGTCTGTGGCGGCGCGCGCCGGCTGCGCCGGACCGCCGGCTGACTCGAGCGGCCGGCGGCATGTGGCGTCCGCCGGCTATTTACACGACTCGCGCGGCCGTGACGGGCTGGCCGCCACCGTTAGTCGAGGCTGCCGGCGGACTGCCGCGGCGAGTCAGGGCTGGCAGAGTCTGCCGGCGGTGTGCCGCGGCGAGTTCGAGCTGGCCGAGTCTGCCGGCAGTCTGCCGCTGCGAGTCAGGCGGCAGAGTCTTCCGGCGGTCTGCCGCTGTGAGTCAAGTCCAGGTGGCAGAGCCCGAGACAGGGACTGTACCGCTGGCCTGGTGGAGCGACTTATGAATTTCGACGTGGGGCTCGCTAGAGAGAGAGTGGGACATGCCTTGCTCAGCTTTGAACAAACATTACGGTGCGCCTATCGAACAACAAAAATAAGAGAAAAAACGCAGAAACAGAATACTCAAACACACAGACACATGGTAATAAAGACACGTGCTCTCGAACCACGTCGAAACCCCTGATCGTTGCGGTCTGAGCGTCAGTGTTCAAGAAGTCAGTGGTTGCATGTTGCTGACCAGAGAGGTGAAGCCACCAGGACTCTCCCGGGCCTTGCCGTTTGGGGTTGAGGGAGGTTACTCGGCGTTCGTTTGTTTTCTAGTGTTCAGCCGAAGCGTTAAGTCGGTCGCCGTCTGCCGCCGTCGCGTCAGCCGACCGGCACGCGTCGTCGTAGCGGGACCGGAAGTGGTCGCGAAACTCGCCGCCCGGCCCGATAACGATGGGTTCCGCGCCGGCTGGGAAACCGTCCAGCTGTGTCCGCCGGCCCGGGCCCGATTCCGCGTGCCGTTTGAATCGGCGCGATGCCGTGCGCCGAGACGCTCCTCGCACCGTCGGCGGTGTTCCGTCGCTCCCGCCGCCATCGAGCAACGAGTTGGCGGGCGCGCCGCCCAGCTTTCGCCGCGCGTCGACCGGCGAGGCTTTCACGGAGTTCTCACGAGCGGCCGCCGGGTTCGTCGACCGGCGCGGACCCCCGGCGCCGGCTGCGCTGCCGGCTGGAGCGGGCTCGGCCGTCACAGGGGCGGAGCGTCGCCGCCCTGCGTCACGCCGCCGCCGCTCGGCCGCCCGGCCGGACGTCACGAGAGGCCGGCCGGCGTCGTGACGGCGTGACGCCGGCGCTGGGATCGTGACCGGGCCGTCACGACGTGGCGCGGCGGCGTCTCGGACCGGATTGGCCGCGGCTCGGGCCGTGTTCGGCCGGTGTAGGTCAACCGCGGCCAGTCCAGAGACTGGACCTTGTTCGGAGCCTCCCGCTGTCGTGGAACGGACGGGTCGTAGTTTGCGGCCCGACGCGCAGTTGTTATTCCCCATGGCAGTTGACAATGATGTTGGTATCCAGTGCTGCGAAGTATAGTGATTGCGTTGAGACCCTGCCTCCCAAATTGTTATATTCCCCTTATTATGCCTCCTCACATCATTCGGATGTCTACAGTTGTCCATCCTCGTTCAAATGTTTCCCATTTTTTTTTTTTTTTATGCAGGCCAGTTTTTTTCTGAGTCCAGTGAGTTCTTCCTATTACTCACTTTCAGAAAAGTCTCCTTGAAACGTGGTATTTATTGTCTCACAAAATGGCCTCCATCTCTTGCGTCATAAACGTACGAAGTCCACTTACACCTTCAGTTTTTGTGCTATCTTGATGGGTCTCCGAAATGATTATGGGTCTACTTTCGCGCAAAAGTAAGAGCGCCTATCGAATGGCGCGTAATTTGGTCGTCAGACCGGTTAAAAGAACTACCTGTTTTTTTGTGTAAAAAGGGAAATGCACCCAGGGACGGTGGAACCTTTGTTAAGATGGGGAGGAGGTTGAAACGCGAATTTTACCTCGTTTCTTTCCATGCAACGCCATAGGGTTAATGTTCCTATGTTGTCCAGAGTTGGGAGGGGGCAGCTGCGCCCGCTCTTCCCCGGTACCAACGCCCCTGAATGTATCGCGAACTGTGAGCGTCGGCTTGATTATCACCAGACATGCGCATTAGCCTCAGCCTTAGACCGTACCAAGGTCTGAGGGTAGCGTATTCTTCACAAATTCACAGAACTTTTCACTCTCGATCCTCAGCCGCCAGTCTGCAGTCACCTGCCGGAGACCTCGCATCCTCGGTCGTCAGTTCAGCTTCTCGAATCACACCGCGTCTCCGCCTCTGGGACCTGAGTGGTCCTCAGACTGCAGTTCTGTGTGTGGGGCCTGTGCTGTCCTCAGACTGCAGCTCCGTGTGTAGGGCCTGCGCTGTCCTCAGGCTGCAGCTCCGTATGTAGAGCCTGCGCTTTCCTCAGACTGCAGCTCCGTGTGTAGAGCCTGCGCTGTCCTCAGACTGCAGCTCCGTGTGTAGAGCCTGCGCTGTCCTCAGACTGCAGCTCCGTGTGTAGAGCCTGCGCTGTCCTCAGACTGCAGCTCCGTGTGTAGGGCCTGCGCTGTCCTCAGACTGCAGCTCCGTGTGTAGGGCCTGCGCTGCCTCAGACTGCAGCTCCGTGTGTAGGGCCTGCGCTGTCCTGAAGCTGCCTGTCGGGTGTTCGGCAGTGGCTGGCCGGATGGTCAGCCATCACGGTCGCTGTCCCCGTCCCGGGCCTCCACACTCGGCTCGCCGTCGTCCGATCCATCCCGCACCTGTCCGGCTGCTGACGCGGCGCCGCGGACACGTAGCTGCGGACGCGGGGTCACGGACACGGCGCCACGGACACGGGGTCACGGACACGGCGCCAAGGGCACGGAATCACGGACACGGGATCACGGACACGGCGCCCAGGGCACGGGATCACGGACACGGTGCCGCGGACACGGGATCACGGACACGGCGCCAAGGGCACGAAATCACGGACACGGCGCCGCGGACACGGGATCATGGACACGGCGCCAAGGGCACGGGGCCGCGGACACGGCGCGGCGCGGGCCGGCCTCCCGGCGGTCCGCTAATCCCGGCGGACCGCGGGGCCACGGTGCCGGGTACCGGCTGCCGTCACCGAACGGGCTCAGAGCCGTGGATCCGGCCGCGCGCCAGCCGCTGTACGCGGTCCGGTGTCGGTCCCGGGGGACCGGCGGCGGGCTGCGCGCCGCCGTCCAGCGGCCCGGCGTGGACGCCGCGTGATCCTGTCACCGGCCGTCTGACCGCGCTGCGGCGCCACTGCTAAAAAGGTCACTGACCCCGGCCGACCGCGTGCCGTTCGAGGTCAAGGGCGGCCGTTGGCTGCGGCGCCGGACCGGCCGTCCGGGCGGCGGCTGCCGGCTGAGGCCATGGAGACGCCTGGCTGGGTTCGGTCAACGATGGAGCGCCGTCTCTGCAGTTTCGCCGTGACTGTATGTATCATTGTAGCGGTATAACAGCTGGGGCTTTTGACGTTACGTCAAATAAGGGGAGGGAGCATCGTATGGGTAGAAGTGGAGTTGTTGAGGTAACTTATTGGGCAGGGACGTAGCCAAGGGTGGGGACCATGGGACTATGCCCTTTCCCCCTTAGCCAAGCATTCTACACTAGATACGTAACGATTTCGCAGGAATACGGAATAGTGATCATCTATGTACTTCAAAAGCATTCATATGTCTTTCCTGTGCGTTAAATATGAGATCAGTTGTGTAAAATTGTTGCTTTTTCTTACAACTTTAGTCAGTGGCATATGACCAAATTTGACCTATGACCCCCAAGGCTATGCCTGTTATTTCGGCAGTGGAACTCATCAGTTTCGCCGTCAGGTGGAGACGGTAAAATAGGCTGTTTTGGAGAGCCGAGAATGCCACATAAATTAACACTAATTACCCTGTGGCGGAATCGAATCGCAAAGGAAAACGGCACCGAGGCTGTTCACGTCGTTGCACTTATGATTATCCAAATTATGGTGCCTCTCGCAGACAACTGACAGACAGGCTGCGTGCAGTGGACGGCATACACTTTCCGTCACGCCTTCGAGCGCTCTGACGATTTTATTTACGACGTATTCCGATCGCTGCGTGTAATTTGTTCCGGCACGGCGTCACGGCGGCCCGACCGGCACGTGTGCTGCAGCCCCACCGGCGCCGTGTTGTCTTCCTGATGTGGGCAGCGGCGTTGAACTCGCCGGCGGTCGGCTGCAGCGATCCCTGACAGATGACGCCGATAGAGGGCGCCCACCCGGCGCCCGGCGGCGGCCCGGTCCCGGCGCGACAGCGGCCGTGTGGGCCGCCGGCCGGAGCGGGGCTAACGTGCGGCCCGAGCCACGATGTTGCCTTGGCTGCTCCTGTCTTTGACGGCGGAGAAAGCTGTCCCAATTGTGTGATATTTCCTGTCACGCCTGACAATGGGAACAAAGTGAGAGCAATAGCGACATACGAAACTTTATCCCTTCATCAATGCATCAAGGCCAGGGAAAATTGTGCATTTCAGAGAATAAGGCGGCCTTGGGCTGTTGACTGGAAGTAAAGGTTTTCGAACATTCTCAGTATTGTGCTGTGGCGAAACACCGCATTGCATGCAAAACTTCTCCACTAACCTCACATCACGTTTCCAGTGGTTGGTATTTTTTTCACCAAGGCTTCATGGCTAGATGTAGAGGCATGACACCTTTTTTCGTTTGGCCTTGCCAAAGAAGGCAAAACTAAATTGCTGAACAATGCATGAAAGTGACGACCACTCTCGGAAGAAGCGGAACAACAGAACTACATGAACTTTGTGTTCTCCACGAAGGGCTCATAACTATGGAACTGGTGACAAGAAAGGGTCGGCAGAGCAACAGAAAGCCATAGGTCATGATTATGTTTTGATTAAGGTAACAAAACTGTGCCAGTGCGGTGCCATGCTCGCATTTTTATTAATGTAGAAACGCAGTCTGGCATAAAACGAAGAAAAAAGACCGCCAAAAAAGCGTTTAAGTTCGAAAGGCTTCGTCGTTTGAACATGGAGGTCTGCTGGTCCGGAAATAATAGTTTGAGGTATTTAGAACGGGCGAATTTTTCTAGTCCCGAGAAAGAAAAGATCATTACTACAATCTATCGCTTTGAAGAAAGGAGGTGTATTGTGGAAAAATGAAAACATTCTGTTTTTCTCGGTGCGATATGACGTGAAGCATTACCCGAATACAGCTGCCATCGACATGTTTGGTATGGCAATGAAATATATGTTTTCGTTTCGTACTAACCGAACGCCTTTCACTATGACTATAGAGTGCCCTAAATTATATGTTTTGGTCTTTCTCAGAGGTCTCAAATCAAGTGATGGATTGTCGGCCGTGTTCTTTGGCCGCCTCAGTAGAGCGCCGCCTCAGAGACGGCGTGTGTCTGCCGCAGAAATGGAGAGCGAGTGTTTCCCGGCCATCTCCATGTCGACGGCGACTGGGGCCGACGGCGACCACCAGGTGACGCTGCTGAAGCGGCGGCCGGAGGCGGCCAGCCCGGCCCGGGGCAACGAGGGACGGCCGACGCCAGCCGCCGGACCAGCCGGATCGGCCGCCCAGCCGGCGCCACCGCCGCCACCACCGCCGCCGCCGCCCCGCCGCCTGCTGCTCGCCCAGCAGGGGGACGGCGTCCAGCTGCTGCGGACCGCCCAGGGGCCCACACAGGCCGTCAAGGTACCGCCCTCTGCCCGGCCCGCCTTGGAGCTCCCAGGGGCCCACACAGACCATCAAGGTACCGCCCTCTGCCGGCCCCACCGCGGAGCTCTCATTTGTCCACACAGACCATCAAGGGACCGCCCTCTGCCCGGCCCGCCTTGGAGCTCCCAGGGGCCCACACAGACCATCAAGGGACCGCCCTCTGCCCGGCCCGCCTTGGAGCTCCCAGGGGCCCACACAGACCATCAAGGGACCGCCCTCTGCCCGGCCCGCCTTGGAGCTCCCAGGGGCCCACACAGACCATCAAGGTACCGCCCTCTGCCCGGCCCGCCTTGGAGCTCCCAGGGGCCCACACAGATCATCAAGGTGCCGCCCTCTGCCAGGCCCCGCCGCGGAGCTCTCATTCGCCCACTCGGAGCGTTCAGGTACCCTGCTCACTCCTCTCCGGAGCTCCCAGGGGCCCACACAGATCATCAAGGTACCGCCCTCTGCCGGCCCCGCCGCGGAGCTCTCACTTGCCCACTCGGAGCGTTCAGGTACCCTGCTCACTCCTCTCCGGAGCTCCCAGGGGCCCACACAGACCATCAAGGTGCCGCCCTCTGCCCGGCCCCGCCGCGGAGCTCTCATTCGCCCACTCGGAGCGTTCAGGTCCCTGCTCACTCCTCTCCGGAGCTCCCAGGGGCCCACACAGACCATCAAGGTGCCGCCCTCTGCCAGGCCCCGCCGCGGAGCTCTCATTCGCCCACTCGGAGCGTTCAGGTACCCTGCTCACTCCTCTCCGGAGCTCCCAGGGGCCCACACAGACCATCAAGGTGCCGCCCTCTGCCAGGCCCCGCCGCGGAGCTCTCATTCGCCCACTCGGAGCGTTCAGGTACCCTGCTCACTCCTCTCCGGAGCTCCCAGGGGCCCACACAGACCATCAAGGTGCCGCCCTCTGCCAGGCCCCGCCGCGGAGCTTCCACGTGCCCACACAGACCGCCAAGGTATCTCCCTCCCTCCTGTGTGGGCCGCCCACAGTCCCGCCCAGACCGTCAAGATGTCCCTGTCTTTCCCTCGCTGGGCCCTGTCTGTTCACACGGGCAAGGGCAAGGGACACATAGACGTGCTTGCGACATCACGTCATGCCTTTCCGGCTGCTGTCATGCTTTTCTTGCTGGATGCTGACGTGCAGGACGCGGTGCCTGCTCAGCAAACAGTCGGTGACGTCATATCTGTCCTGTAGACATTGGGCCACCTTCCGGAGAAGACAAGGGCCAAACACCAGTCCTTACGTCTTCGCCTTGCCATCTCGCTATCATGTTCATCTTTGAAAACATTGCCACCTGCCCTCTCGTTCCG
Source organism: Capitulum mitella (assembly GCA_030062745.1). Lineage (NCBI taxonomy): Eukaryota > Metazoa > Arthropoda > Thecostraca > Pollicipedomorpha > Pollicipedidae > Capitulum > Capitulum mitella. The sequence continues at coordinate 11,980,352 of CP099842.1, forward strand.
ATCTCCACCATCGTTTCGATACGATATCAGCTCATCTTTCGGACCCAGTCTCCGCCAGTTATGCCATCGCAGTCCCTGTTATCCTCCTCAACGCTTGCCGCCCTCACTGCTCGATCTTTGCTGAGTCCCTGACTCATTCTCTCGTCGTTCATGCGACTTGGTCTCTGCCGTCCCCTGATTCGATGTTTGCCCTCTGCCTGAATGAATCTCTGCTGCTGCTCTGACTCGATCTCTGCCTTATCCTTGACTCGATCTCTGCCGTATCCTTGACTCGATCCCTGCCGTCTCCTTGACCCGATTTCTGCCGCCCCTGAATGGTCGTCTTTCTGCAGGTTCCGGCCGGCCAGTCCGTGCTACGACCTCAGACAATCGTGCTGACGGCTGCACGGTCCACGGCGCCCAGCAGCACCACCGACGGCACCGTCTTCCCCCGGCTCAGCGTCAAAATCGAGCCTAACTCGGGTGAGCGCGAACGACTCGCAGGCTGTGCGCTGTGCGAGAGTATCTGCCCAGTCCAGCTGTGCCACTTTATATGCTGACATGCTTCAGCTCAGGCCAGAACGTCCGTAGACAGTACTGTCCTGGGTCCGGAAATGTGAACGGTAGTACGTGGATGTCAGTCTTTAGCGGCTGATGCGAGTCCGGGTGACACCTTTTCCCGGCCTCCCTCTGTCGGAAAAGATTGTATAATCCGACGCCATGGCAGGCCGGTTCGATCGTATTGGGTTCTGCTGGCGGTCAGAAAGCGCCTTTAGTCGGCGGCGACGACACGCCAGCCGGCACCCAGAAACCGGCCAGGCGGGCTTTTCCCACCCGAATTAGGCGGCGTGAGGCTTTTTCACGGCTGAAACGTGTGGAACAGTCACGAGCGGCCCGGTCGACCTTTTGCCGCCGTCCCGGTTTGCCGTATCGAGCCTGACGCGCCGTCACCGTGCCGACGCTGCTGTCTGGCCGACAGCGTTCTCTCTGCCGCCGACGCCGCCGTCGTCGTCCGACTCGGAGGGAGGCGCGTCTCCCACCCACTGCGGCTCGCTGGTCTCGCCCGTGCGGCCGGCGGCTCAGAGGTCACCCAAGGTGTTGGTGACGTCCGGCAGGCCGGCCGGCCGGCAGCCAATCAACTCGCCTCTCATCTCCTCACAGCTGGTGGGTGCTGGCGCTCGGCGTCGCCTGGGCTATTGTCGGAGGTCCGACTGTGTGTAACCGACTAGCAGAGTGGCCTTCTCCTACAGTTATAATTCGCTTGTGTTGTCTGCGTGGACGTGATCACTTGCATTGCGCAGTTCAAGGGACCATGGTTATATCTGCCACTGGCTGTGTCTTTTCCCAGCAAGAGGTTTGGATCTATGGCATGCTGTGCCTAAGCGCTATCTGTGCCTCTGTCCAGCAGCAGAAGGCATGTTGTATCTGGCCCTGGCTGTGCCCATCCCCAGTAGCATCGGGGGACTCCTGGCATGCAGTGTTTGATTTTGCTATAGCCGAGCAGCAATAGGGGATTCATGGCATGCTATGTCTGACCCCGCCTACACCCCTGCCCAGCAGCAGAAGGGGATCCATGGCATGCTGTGTCTCACCGAAGAGGAGAAGCGCACCCTGCTGACAGAGGGCTACAGCGTGCCATCGCGGCTGCCGCTCACAAAGTCGGAAGAGAGGTCGCTGAAAAAGATCAGGAGAAAAATTAAAAACAAGGTGAGACTCATATTAATTAACGAAGCTGACTGTTTTTATCCATGGCTAAAACGTGGTTGCAGGATTTATGGCTTCTGTTGACAGACATGCCGACTTGAAGGACCGGAGTCGTTTCTGCCATTGTCAGGCGCCATGCAGTAGATGCATTTTTTCTGAATGACAAGCAAAGGATTGTGACACATCAGACTAATATGGGAATAATCCATGCATTCAGGGGTCATTCATAAGGCTTCAGCAAACGTCATCTCCTATGTCTACTAGACTTTGCAGTGTTCATTGGTTCCAACAGGGCTCTTTAAAGCCTGAGACCTGCAGTGAGCCTCCCAGCCAGCTGAGGCGTCCAATGACTTTTGGCTTTCCTGTGAACTGGCTCCATTGTTTTTCGTTGTTTTCCTCTGTCTCCAGAACCCTGGCATTTTGTTATGAATGCCAAAAACTCCCCTTCCTTCGGTTTGTTTGGAACGCATTTCCTTCGAAATTCCGCAACCTCTTTGTTTTCGATGACTGATCTCCGATAAGCCCATTCTTCCGAGCGGCTATGAGCTGACATTCTGCGCGCAGTTTGCGTCTTTGCGATCCCCGTCGGAGCCCTGTCGGGGCCGTCCCTGGCCTCGGCGTGGCCGGCGCTGACTTCTGACCCGCCGCCGCCCGGCCGCCAGATATCTGCGCAGGAGAGCCGTCGGAAGAAGAAGGAGTACATGGACCAGCTGGAGCGGCGCGTCGACCAGATCGCCGCCGAAAACGACGAGTACCAGTCCCGGCTGGCCGAGCTGGAGGACGAACACCGCCAGCTGGGCGCCCGGCACGGACAGCTGGCCGCCCGCAACGCCCAGCTGCTGCGCCAGCTGGCCCAGCTGCAGCTGGTGCTGGGCGCAGATCCGGCCGCCGCGGAGGTACGCGCCCGGCTGCCGGCTCTGCCGCGCTCGGACGGCCGGTGACATGGGTGCATGCGGGATACCGAGTAGGAAATGTGAGTCCGGCCTGTGTGCCTGATTGAACGGTGGTGGAAAATGCATGTAGTCTAAGGCTGGGTTTTTGTTCTTTCAGAAAGGGAAAGAACAGCCGGTTTTACCTACTGCTGCAAAGTAGTGGAGCACATGCTCTCGACGTCCCATTAAATAATTGGTAAGCTGAAGACCTTTCTGAACATGAGTGCTAGGTGTCTCTGTTTTGAGAAAGACACTATGGCACCTTCCTTTTGACGGAGCTCTGTCGGTTGTTTGTGAGTTTTATGCAGAACCCCAAAGAGTCTGTCACTGTTTGGTGTCGTAATATTAATGTATCAGAGAACTAGCTCAGTCTTTCTTAAGACCATCTTCATCGCCATGACAGTGAACCATTAAATGCCACCCATTTGTTCTTTGTTCACTCTGCGACCCATTTTCGTGTTTCTTTGTATTCATCAGAATTTTTCCGCCATGGGAAGACTTAACCACGCCCGAAAAGGAATGCAACCAGCTGTACCGATTGCAAAAACTCATCAGCATCCCATCGCGCTGTGGTGCAAAAACAGCGCCTCTTGGCTGCCTGCTTGGCACGCACTGCGGACGGCCTGGCCGAGCTGCCGCAAAAACCCGACTCTCTGACCTGACCTCGGCTCTGTTCGCAGGCGTGCCGGCCGCCGGCCGCAGTGCTCCCGTCTAGTCTTCCATTATCATCCGACCGGTGGTCACGCCGCCTCAGCGGCGACATCTGCCGGACGCTGCGTCGCGACAGGGGCGCCATCTATTATCGCAGCGGAACTGGTGACAGCGATGGAATGCTGGTGGTCTCGCCTGTGCTCATTGATGTGTTCGTCGACGTCCAGGAATTTGAAGCGCATCGGTTGCCGCTGGGACACCCACGGAGCGCTGAATATCTTTTTTCTCGTCGGTCGCAAAGGATTTGCCTAATAAATTTTCGCCAGTTTTATTTGGCACCATTTGGCTTTCATTCATGTAGAGCCAGAGTAATCGGGAACCTGTGCATCGCGGAACTGGTATACAGAACGTACGATGTGTGCCAAACAAGCCTGAGGCAGTTGGATGTTGCGATAATGTCCGAAACACGAGCTGAGCGAAAGTGTAAGTGACTGATTCTAACACAAATCCTGGTTACGACGCACATTCCCATTAGACCAGATCAAAGGTGTACAAGTACCAGAGGTGTATGAAGCATATTGTTTGTCGTTCGTGTTATCAATTTCTGAGGATATTTATGAAACATAAATTGTATGAATTTCATGATGTGTTGGCATTCCCACTGCACATTTTTGGAGTGATACAGATGCAAAGAACTGCGTTGTTTCACACGGCCACGCTGTACTGAGTGTATGTAATTCCTACGAAATGCAGAAAATACCCCGGATGTACTGTTTACAAGTGTTACGAGCGTACATGCGTCCGACGCCCGACGTCTGGGGCGTCGTCACGTCGTAGCGTGTCCGTCCTGCCGTTGGCCGCGCCACAGCGGCCGGCGTAACGAATGCGTGACGCTGTCACAGTTTGAGCTCGGCTGTGGCGTGGCGCTCGTGGCGGCACCTTTGAAGTGCTGCCATTGCTGGGCGACAACGGAAACTCGATGCCGATTTCAGGCAAGAGAAACCACGTCAACGTTGCTGTCTGGATCCGTCCGCCCTATCCTCAAGTCTTCGTAATTGCCGATGCTGTACCAAGTGCTCCAGAGACTCGGCTGCGTCCAGCCGTCAACAGACCAGCGTCAAATCCATCCGATTCTAGCAAAGTCCGAGTCATTCGTAGTTACCGGTTTCCATGACGTGATGGGTTCCATTGGGGCTTGGATGAAGCGGAACTGGCCGCATGGATGCCCGATGTGGTAAAGATCACAACACAATGGTTCCTTTTAGACCAAATTTTGATTTTCCAAATCTCTTTAGAGTTCCGCATCATTTCTACAAAATTGGGCAAGCCAATACGTGTTATGCAAGGGCACATACAAAGGGGGATGCCCGGGGTCCAGGCTCCCTCTTTGGCCGCATTTTTTTGTTTAATAGCACGAACGCAACGAGCGAGGTGTCGTGCCATACTCCATTACAGGAATGCGTATCGGTGATCAGTAGGAGTTCATCTTTTTAGTGAAACCCGCCGTCTTCGTGAAATCGTCTTCCCAGCGGACAGTTTTCGTATGTTCTCAGTTCTCATTGATCTCCCCCCCCCCCCGAAAATCCTGGTTGCACCCCTGGTGCTGTTTATTTGTAAATTCAAAAAAAAATGTGAAAGGTGGTTGCGAATCCGTGCGTGCGCAGTATAAGCGCCTACGAAAGCAAACGTACTTACTTTTTACCTCTTTTCATGGTCATTTCCAAGTAGACACGTAGCCAAAATTTCCCTCAGAGGAAGCCAGATGTCATATTGTGCCATATCCCACTGGCATGTGACGAAATTTGCAGGAAAAAGCTAAAATTTTGTGTAATTTATCTCATATTTAGCTCACAGGAAAACATATCATGTTTGCTTTTACAGCATGGGGGACCATGGTCTCCATGGCCCCACCTACGTCCATGTTTCTAAGGCAAATGTTCGGATTTATCTTTATCCTGTGGAAATCGTGAATCTACCGCAGCCTTCCAAATGACACATTTTGTCAAATGCGAGCGCATTGCAATTTTGGTTTATATCAGGCAAAAAACTGCGAAGTTAGCAGGGGGCCATATCTACCTGTGCTCTGGCTCAAGGTGTTCTCTGACCTTTTCCGGTGGATATAATCATCGATGCATTTGTTCGATATACATGAAAATGTATCTTTTTCTATGCTTTTTGCGAGCAGGAAACGTGACCGGAAACTTCACAGATATATCGGATTTTCTTATGATAAATACGGCGGAGACGGGTGAAAGTGGCACGAAATTACTCACCGCAGGTAGTTCATCTTAGTACATCGTGCAGTTCATGCTTTGTGCGTACATTAGCAGTAAATAGTGCGTCAATATAATGAACTAGATGATTGGTTCCCAAACCTTCGGTACTGTTTCCCTTTTTCAGTCACGACCAGGGGGTCATTACTTTGGTCATTACCAAGTGAAACTTGATACCCATTTTTTATTTCCTTTCATGTCTTCATACCTGCTACATATTTGAGAGTATGATTCACCCGCATAACACCCTCATTTAGTTATTACATTTATCTATTATTTAATGTGTATCTACCTTATGAAGCCATTATACATTATCATATATGTATGGAGCATTAAGCATACTATTTAGGTACTGAGGCCATTGGCGTATGAAAGGTGCGTATAGTCCAGCAACCTCGCTCACCTCCGCCGTACTTATGGGGACAAAATATAGAATTTCTTTGAATTTTCCGTCACCTTTCATGCTCGAAAATCGTACAATTGAAATATACTTGAATGTTTATTGTCAATCACGTGTATCGACGACCAAGCAAACTTAACATACGCACCGCAGAGGACTGGAGAAAAGCTTGAGGCTTTCCTCCGTCCCTTAACGTCGCAAAGTATTGGCCGATTTCAATGAGCCTTTGCTGGGTGGTCGCACACGTAAAGGACTTATTCTTTGTAAGTTTTTACGATCCTAGGCCGATAACTTATTGGTCAAGTAATGTTAAACGCACCAGAAATCGGCGATTTCGTGTCCTGAATTCGGTGGAAAACAGCCCGATCATACGCGCGGCATGTCTCCCAGACTTACCATATCCCCAAGAATGAAGGCAAGTAATAACATTTACCTTAACAGTGGCAGAATCCCCGTAAATGTAAAATGCAAACACTTTTGGTTTCGTAAGGGGCTTATATCACATTCGCGCAGATATACAGCAATCTTTCTTTCATTTGTTCCGGAGTCACAAACAAGCAGGACATTTTAGCTTGCCAATGTTGTGTCCTAGGCTTAATTCCTGAATGATGCTGAACTCGAATGACTCTGAATGACCTTGAACCTCAGATGACATGAACTGAATAAGCAAGAATCGTACAAAATGGACGCCAAAATCAATATCAGCGCCCCAAAATACATTTCATTCGACCTGCGGTCATTGAAGATCATCTGACTACAACCGAGGTCACTGACTTTGGATAACCTCGGATGACTTTTTTGACCTCGGGTCGACAATGTGGTATTTTTGAGCGCTGATTTCGTGTTTGGCATACATTTTGCACCATTCTGACTTATCTTCTTTTTGTGAGCTTATTTGAGGCTCCAGGTTTATTTCATGGCAGCCAAAGAGCCCTAGATTCCATGCCGCTCCAGCCGGTCGCGAGATTTGACCTGACCTGGCTTATTCCATGGATTGGAAGTAATGATGACAGGTGCCATGAAAATAACAAGGCTCCGAGGAATCTTATGGCTCTCGTCCGGTGTCTCTACGAACCTGTATGCTCTGTGGCGTTTCAAACAAGAGGCTTGGACATTTTCACCAGTCTTGGGTCATTGACCTGACCTGGGAGCCCACTGATTTGCCCAAATTCACAAAACCGGATACCATTGGCTTGCTCTTATGCTGTTCAGCACGTTCATATTCGTGTCGTGGCTCTTGCTAAATTAGGAGCGAAACGGCGAGCTGTGTTCCACGCACCCCTCGCCTGAGACGTTAGTAAAAAAAACCTGCGCCCGGAAAGCGTTAAACAAATATTGTTTATGTACCTGGCAAACGATACAAAAGTGCATTCATAAATTATGGAGGTATTGGTAAAAGTAAACAGTAGCTGCACGATTCCATGTGCAAATTTCATTTTTTTTTTTAATACGACCGAAACAGGAAAATTGCATGAGATTACCGCATGCCTGTTTTGAAAACCCCATTAAGATACAGATTCAAATGCAGTGATAAACACTGGCGCACCCAAAGCTTTTCTAAGTGAGGAGCACGGCTCACGGTAAACGTAAAACCCAAAGGTCTCTCCGAAAACCCTCTAAAGAACTCTCAGAATCTTGGCCACTATATTCCGAGGTCGGGGTACCTAACCAGTTGTGCTCGTAAAACGCAGAAAACTACGCCTCACTTGAAACATGTTACTTGTTACATTGCCCTGAAATGTGGCTGACCTACAGGTCAGGAAAGGCACGCTTATGTTTGTTTATAAAAAGGAAAAAAAGAATCAGGACCCAACCTCTTAAAATATAACCTTTTATAAAAACTAAGTCACCAAAAAAACTGGGGTTTTGGCCACATTATTTTCAGATCCCGTTCTTTCTTCTCTGTTTCTCGTCGAGAGAGAAAAAAACTGCACATGCCACTAAGATTTGCGCCCGTGCCCCTGGGCCTCGCCCTTGGGTGCGCTTTTGGTGGACAGTAGCACCATGGATAACGCAGTAAGTGATCCATGGTAGCACATTAATAAATTACCGCGCTATGGGCAAAAAAACGTGTACTTGACATAGTCTCCTATCTTGAGAATTCTGATAAGAAAGAAAAAATGCATTACAGACAGTAGGTCGACTACAGACCGTAGATAGACAGTCTGCCACAATTGTGGACTTGTGACAGCCTACCACACGTCCTGGGTCTTACGATTCAGAAAATGCTATGTTAGCCGTGGTCACGTAACTGGTGACATCACAAGCCTCGTAAAACGCTTAACACGATGTCCGAAAACTGACATCGGTTTGAACATGATATTATCGGCAATATTGGCCTTAGAGCCTTCAGCTGGGTATCAAACAAAAGGTCATGCTCTTCTGCATCAGCAGCATGCCAAAATCCTAAATATGTCCGGTCAAGGTCAGCCTAGGTCAGGTGAAATATTGGTTCTACTTTACATTCCAAAGATCGATACTTCCTTGCAGCCGTTTTAGCCTTGTGATGACCATTTTTGCATTGACTGCCCTTCATCCAGTCAAGGTCATGCTAGGTAAGGTCATGTAAGGCTGCATTACTCGTCCTGACAAAGAGCAATAATAATTCGTTGGAATTCTTAATTGTGTCAAGTGCAGAGCTGAAATGACATCTCTTGATAACTATATATTCGCTGTCTGCTCTTTATTGGCAAGACAGTCAATTTTTCCTTTTCCTGACAAGGAACAATAATTGCTCTCTGCCAGGGCCTATTTTAACATGTTAACTGGGGGGGCAAATTCCCCCCAGTCGGACACTTTGCCCCCCCAGTCAAGATCCTTTGCCCATGCAAAGAAAAAAACAGCCAGGTGTACTAGCGTACCCAGGAAGGTATTCCATAAAGCGCTGCCCTCGCAGAGCAGCATCTTATCAACGAAGGATGTGTTGAATCACTGAGTAATGTGGGAGCGCATTTAGAAGCATCACTTTATAATACGTATTGCAGGCACACCTAGTGACCACTGGCGAGCGTGTGTTTCGTAATTAGTACGCCGGCACCCGATGCCGCGATTGTCTGGTGGGCGGCCAAGGCGTTTCATTGCATCGTAAGCACGTTAAAAATGATGACAACCATCTTTGATGTGTTCAAGCGCAAGAAAACTGAAGGGCGAGCTGGTGCGGCGGGCGGTTTCGCTATGGTGAGATAAGGTTTATGTGAATGCGGTAATAGTCCAGCAGTGCTGTAGTCATCACCAATCATCCTGATCCGAAAACCCTGCTAAAATCCCAGTACCTGACTGGTAGAACTTCATTGAACTAGGCGGTTAAACCCGAGTTTTACGCGAGGAAAACGGAAAATTAATCAGTCATATATTAAAACCGTCAATCTTGCTACTCCTAGTGCATGGGTTTGAGCATCCCAGAGCATGCTTCATCTGCTTAACGAACATGGCATGGCCCAGACTGCAGATGATGACGAATGTTGATGATATCTCACTGAGGCGGGCCTAAGGCGAATATTTCAATCCGAGGTGACTTTTTTATTTTGGGGCCGATAGCCTGGAAATGGAGAAGTTTGTTCTGCCTGTGTTGCGACAGCTTTTACACTTCTGCGCAGTGTTGAAAAACATATGGCCAAAATTCGGTGAGAAAATGTATTTTGGGGATAGATTAGATCAAAAGAAACTATCCCGGACAGGCAACCTACTGTCTCTTTTAGGGAAGAACGAAGCTGCCGCAACATCTCGCCAATATTCTGTCCATCGTTTGCAGAATGTGGCTTATATATTTGAAGTACCATGCCTTGCCATGCCACGGTAACCCACGGTGCCGGTCTGGCAATTTCCCGCGCGTTCTTAGACGTCAGGATATTTAAGGACCACCTGCGTCAATGCAGAAAGTACCTTTTATAACGGAAGTCTGTGCCACTATGGCTGCACCACGAGAAAAAAGCCGAATTTTGGTTGGCCGGTGCTCAGAACTGCCTTCGCGGGGAGAAGTGCTGCAGCAATATTTTCAGTCCCACCGTGTAGATAGGCTTACCCAGAGGTAGGTCAAAACACAGGTCGTCCGCGAAATGATGAAGGCGTGGAACAAAGCCCGTATTCTCACTGCACCGGAGTGGAACATGATAAGGAAGCTCAACAGGAAGCTTGACCAGTACCAAAGGCAAATTCTGGAGGTTCCCCCGGAAATTGACAAGAAGAATGGATTTAGGGACAACCTTAACAATCTTTTTGACCTTGTCCTTGTCAGCACCATTAAGATCATCAAAACCAAGAGGATAAAGACATTCTCTAGGCCCAAAGGGAGCCAGGTCGCCGAGGCGTCATGGTGGTATTCGATAAGTTCCCTCCTGAGAAGGAGGAGCGAGCTCTTCAACAACAGTAGGCCGAAGCTTTGAAGGGCCCGCCGTTAGATTAAACAGCAGACCGAGCATGAGGCAACTGCCCAGCTGGAATATTCGCCTACCGACAACACACAACTGACAGATCAGGATGACCCGCAGCCCTTGGCCATGCCTTCGAAGCGGCCCTGCAGGAGAGCCAAGAACATCGCCACTCCTGGTCAGGCAGCAGCCCTCGATCGGACCGAGCTCAATGATCGCCCTGCAATTCACTTCCTATCGGCGACGGCTTCGGTCCTCGGCCACGACTCCTCTGCACTGGCGATCAGAGAAGCTCAGGCAGGCGCGCGCGTAGATCGCAGAGGAAAGCCATTGCGGACGAAATCTAGCATTCTTTCTCCGCGTCACCCAACCTGGTGGTCCACTGGGACGGCAGACTGTTACTGACGATGGAAAGGAAAAGATGGATCGACTCTGTCTTTGTAACCAGTCCAAGAAGTGCCGCCAAGCTCTTCGGTGTTTGGAAGTTGCAAGTAGAACCGGAGCAACGCCAGCCGACGTTGTCGCGCTATGTCTAGAAGACTGGGAGGTTTCGGACAACGTCGTCGGCATGAGCTTCGACACCACCTCCAGCAACACTGGACAAGTTGTGGGTGCAAACACGCTTCTTGAGCAGAAGCTTGAGTGACGGCCTTTTCACTTTGCTTGTCGTCATCACATCGTCGAACTGGTGGCAGAGGCGGCTTTCTCCACGCGCTTCGGTCCGTCCTCGGGACCGCGATCTCCTTGTTCAAGAGCTTCAAGAAGAGATGGAGGCTCATTGACGGAGCAAGTTTGAATTTATGGTGTATGAAGACCTGGAGCCAGCAGTGGCCGAGACGTTTTTCTACTCCAATGATCGTTTCGTCGCCTTCTGCCGTGAGAAGCTCGCCGAAATCCAGCCTAGCAATGATTATCGTTGGTTCTTTGAGGTCTCGATTATCCCCTTTGGTCAAGAGCCTCCACGGAGAATCAAGTTCCCCAGCCAGGTGCTCTCCAACGTGCCAGATAGATGGTTCCATAGCGCCAGATGGATGGGGCGCATGATCTGCCGGATCAAGATCTTCTTGCTTTGCCATCAGTTCTCCGTCACTCTCGTGAATTGGGAGCACTCAAGCGCTTCGTCTCTTTCATGGTTGTTTTGTACGTCAGTGCATGGTTCTGCTCTTCATCGGCGGTCAGCGCTTCCGTGCACGACTTGGCCGTTCTGCCAAGCCTGATGTGAATGCTGAAATTTCGAAAGGGATCCCCAAGGAGTTTGCCGATCACCTATTATCTATTATGACATTATAGTCGACATATGATTTATTATAACAATCACCTATTGTGGTGCCCCAGCGAAGAACTGGCTGGTGTGTCGTTCTTCGACGAGGGCGTGCCGTGTGAGATGAAGACGAGGATGATCGCGGCACTCCAGGAACAGGGATCGGAGAGTCCTCCCAGCGAGCGCAGGTGGATCTCGCAGAAAAGGAGGTTCTCGTCCCAGGAAGATCATCGTCGACTTCATTACCGCAAAGTCGGTGGGCAACCTTAAAGCCTACGGCATCAGCATGGACCGCCTTGCCGCCGATCCCGCTGATTGGGAGACAGCACCTGGCTTCACGAACGCTAAGGAAGTCCTGTGCGAGATCGCGGTAGTTAGCGACTTCGCCGAACGAGCTGTGGCTCCTATCCAAGTACACAACAAGGTACTGACGAAGGATGAAGGGCAAAAGCAGTACCTGCTGCAAGGCGTCGAATAGCATCGTCGCCAGAACCCCGAGACCAGTAAGAGGACTGAAGTATCATTCCCACCTAAGCCACACTGCTGCCGACAGGGCCAGTGACCTATGACCTGAGACAGAATGCGAAGTATCTTTCGATCCAGTGTGTCAAAAGGAGTACTATGATGTGCATTTTATGCATATCGTGCGCTTGGTTTAAAAAACTGAAGCACAAAACACGTTTGGGGGCATTTCAGACACATCTCTCCCTGAGCGAATCTCCCTGGGATCGCAAGTCCATGGAGAATGACTTCTTGCTGGGGATAAATGAAATGGTGTTCTTTGAATTTAATGGGCTCGGAATGCACAAAAGGCCGGCCCGAATTTCATCGAAATAAAATAAAATCCAGCAAAAACGACATACAGTCTTCTTGTGAAAGTGCTTAAGAGTGCTGGACTAAGGCCATATTTTGCACACATGATTTCCTCCAAAAGACATATCAGTTAATGTCAAAGCGCTGTGGAAGTGTTCATCGTAATTCACCCTTATATATATATATATATATATATATATATATATATATATCCCTTCCTTAGGAATATATATATATATACATATATATATATAAAATGAACGAAATTCAATAAGGAGAACACAAATGCCGGGGGGTGGTCTCAACCAATGCAGCTCATTCGCAGAATTGCCCCCGCAGTCATTTTTCCTTATAGGCCCTGCTCTCTGCTGCTACTAAACGACCTTCCACAGACAATGTTGTATTTCATTTTGTTTCGGCATCTGTCTATGACGTGACCTGATGTGACCTCACGTTGCATTTGGTGAACCTTGTTAAGATGCGCATATAGATTTGCTCGTCTGGCTTGAATGATGGAGAAGGCCAGTGACAAACACTTCTTTCACCAACAATGCAAATCAGCCCCATTGTCATTAAGCATGTGACCTAGCACGACCGTTCATGTTGACGTGTCACGGTTGTATATCTTTTGGTGCCGTGTATGTAAATCCAAATTGTTCATGCATTACATTCGCGAATTTTATTAAAAACAAACACGCCACCGACCAAAGAGGCGAAAACATGCATACAAGGGTTTATTTATGACGTCATATCCCCACGACTTGATCTAGCATGGGAATGGTTTTGGTGTCAGTTTATGTAAAATTGACTGGTGAATAAATACTGAAAATTTAGCTGGGTTGACTCTCACGGTTCAGAAGTTACTCACGAGGGGGTGCCCTCTTTGAGACCCCCAGGCGGTGCCGGGTTAAGAGAAGCACTTTAACGATTGCGAACTGTCACACCACCGAAGGCGGGTAGGGGCGCCAAATGCGAAACCCATACCCGCCGAAGACGGATAAAAACATGGAAGCCATTTACGGACGAATGTTTCCCGTGGATACAGAGGTACAGAGGTACAGAGGTATCCTGTCGTTAAAGAGGGCACATGTGACGTCGTTCACCCTTTTGAAAGGACATGGGAGCCGTTATATTAACCCGCGCACGATCGTCGGTCGGTTACGATCAGGTCCGACTGGGGGGGGGGGGCAGTTGGCCGCCCCCTCTTACTTACGAACAGTTGGTCACACGACAAAAATAAGCACACCGTTGGAAAGCTTGTGACGAGTAGAGCTCGAAACTGGTCTCATTTTTAGTTTTAGATTTTTTTCGGCCTACAAATGGGCATAGGTGGGCACTGCTCCGTTACTCCGTTACTCCGTTACTAACGAAGTTACTTTTTTGAGTAACGGAGTAACGGACCCGTTACTTTGATTTTACTGTAACGGACTGAGTAACGGAAGTTACTTTTGTGGTCCGTTACTCCCTTACTTTTTGGTCCGTTACTCCGTTCGTCCGTTACTTTACACTTTACACTTTACACTTACTTTACTCGTTACAGACACCGCCCGGCTTTATTTGCATCAGCACACGCCATTGGCTACTTGAATAGCCAACACCCAATAGCGTGCGGCGATACAAGCGCGGCTGGGCGCGCACTCAGCTGACAATCGCGGAGTCGACTTGTTGACAACATTCGTCAGCTGATAAACTTTGACGGCAAGCTGGCGGCAATGGTTCAGTATAAAGGCCAGCTGACTTGGGTCGCTTTTGGGACAAAAGTATTGAATTATGCGTAAGTTCGATATGACTTAAAATGATAAATGAACCAGTCGTCATTTTTTCAGGCTAAAAGATATCAAAGTTATTGTCATTTATACTGGAACAGTCGGTTGACGGCAGTTTTCAATGTTGTCTCAAGTCAGTCACGGATTGCTTACCACCGCCACACGGTTCCCCGCCAAGATCACCCAAGGCTGTTGAGCACATGATTACTGCCGCCATGGCCTTGGATCTGTGATGTCCATGGGGCGATGGGGTGGTGATTGATTCTTGACTGGCCTGAAATTTTAACTACCTGACACTAAAGTGTCCCATCAAGGCGTCCTTACACCGCCACTGGAGGTCGAAAACCTTGACTCCGAGTCCGACGGTGCCTCAGCTTCGGAGACAGAGGACGAGCCCGGTCTGGGTCACCCATGGCCACATCTAGAAACGTACTTTGAGTTTAAGGAGGAGGGGAAAAACGTCATTTTTACGTATGTCCTGTGCCGACCGAAAGAGGTTATAATCAAGGGTCACAAGAGTAACCTTTCAAACCTAAAGGCACATATCAAGAGGAAGCATTATTTACGGTATTTCCAGGTGAGAACAGAATGTGCACAATAAGTTGTCAGTAGTGAAGCATAATCATGAAGCCTGTCGACTGTTGCTTGGACTATTTGCCTTAACCATATTTTCTGCAGGCAGTGAGATTCATATTACCCTGGGGGGGGGGCAGATCTGCGGTAATCTACCTTTCGGCCGACGCTTACGCGTAATTTTTGGAGACGCAGAAGTGGCAACACCAGTCGTGTGAACAATTTAGCCCATTCAGGTATTTTTCTAAGCACTGGCCCCTACTGGGTGTGTAAACTGACTTGGTTAGGTAACTCTTGAATTTTGATTCAGTTGACACATGTTTGCTTTCAGCCGATACGAGGTAACCAGACAAAAAACGGACAAATTGAACCTAACAGAAAATTAGTTTTACATGCCCATCTAGGACAATCCCTGCAACCATACAGTAGGTTTTAGGTTAGGTTAGGTTAAATCATTTTTAACTTGGAGAACGGGCTACATTGTCCATGCGATTCGAGTTACCACTTCTGCGTTCCCGAAAAAAATATCAACTGGCCGAAACGCCTTTCGGCTGACACATTATTTTTTGTAGACGCAGAAGTGAGGACCCAAACTCAAACATGATATGAGCCGTTGCCACTTTTGCACCTTCGAAAAATATGCATTGGCCGAAAGATGAAGATTACCAATTCTGCCCCCTCCCCTCCCCGCCCTTCCAGAGATCTCGAGATTCATTGGTCCATTGTTGATGGGATGAATGCCATTTAATATGTTTCAACTAGATCTCCAATTCCGGACCCCAAAAATTCAAAAATTGCGAAAATAGGGCGTGGGGGCAAACAAACTCCAAAATTTGGGTATTTTTGAAAGGTCACTGCGGCCGTGTTTACGAACCAATCTTCATGGGAATAACACGGTTCAGCTTGGAATGTCCAAGTCTTTTATATACCGAAAGCTGAAATTTAAAATAGAAAACCATAGGCAGTTCCAGGGAGGGCAAGAAGGGTGATTTTTGAAGTAAGGAATTTTCATTGTTTTTGTTTGTTTTGGGTGATATAAACATCACATGTACCACTAGCAAGCCAGTTTAAGTTTATTTGTAGCGCAGAGGTGGATCCAGGTAAACCAAATTGGGAGGGCACCATAAGCACAATAGTGTGCTCCCGCATTTTTTCAGTACCTGGATGTGCGTTCGCCTGAAAATGTGTGTGCATACGCATTGTTTAGGATGTGTATGACTGTATAAATGAGTCAGTGATCTTTATTTCTACTCAAAATGCCACGATAGTGAACCGCACAACTTTGCAGCTTCACGCACAGCACATTACCGCCGAAAACGGGGGCTTGGAACCGCCTCTGCGGGACCGTTTTTCCTTTTAATGTTGACAAAACACCATTCCATGAAATGCCAGAAAATCTTGTGGCGCCGCGGCAAACAGTGTGGGAGCGACAAGCAAAAGGACACGGGTAGCAGAATCTGCCCCCCCCCCACAGGGAATAGGGTTAAATGAAGTGTTTTTAACCCGTCTCCGGTCGGGCTCAGAATGCCCTTTGCCCGGCCGGAGGGAGGCGCGAATTTCCGCACCTCCCAGGATCTCTGCTCCCATATATCGCACGGAAAAAAGGAAAACACCGGCGGAAAGGTTTTGTCAAACCGAGACGAAGACATTCAAGAGTTTTGACCTCAGGTCAATTTTGAGGCCACCAGACGCCATGAAAGGTCCTTGTAAACACGTCCTTGGAATTAGGTAAATAGACACAATACCGTGTCCCTGAAAAGCTGAACTTAAGCGACATATACTGAACCGTAAGACAACAGCGAGTTTATTGATATCAATTTTGGCCTTTCACAGGGGTCAGGTCAGGTCACGTCATCGTTCCAAAATGTTCCACTTGTGAACGGCTAACATCCTCCGTTGCATCTTACTTGTGACCATGTGTTTATAGCTAATTTGTCTTTTCATGGGTGCTGAAGAGGTACTAAAGCGCCTTTTTTAGTCTTTTATTTCACAATAATAAAATCCATATCAGTCATTTTTTTTTAGTCCTTCGTCGTTTGGTATTAAAAAAACGTCAGGGGTATCAGGAATCTTACCTCCACGCACGCGCACGTACACAAACTAATACACACACATAATTTCAAAATAAAACAAGAAGTTCGCGAGACCGAAACGAGCTCTAAACGAAGACCATTATGTTCAGGGCGGATACTTCGAGAGGCATTGTTGATCAAACCCAGTCGATAGATGTCCGCTGTTTGTCGCATTTTGCATGCGTCCGCTCCAGCGCCGGTTGTTCCCGCTCCGTCGGCGCCGCGGGCAATGAACAGGAATTCGTTGGTTTAAACATTGTGGTTAACAAAGTGGTAGAATAACCGCCGCGGCTGTTGTCCCGGCGCCGCCCACTCTACAACGGCTGGTGAGGGCAGTGGGCAGCTAGCGGAGTGTTTGGGATAAGCGCTTTTTGTTTCTTCCCTTTGTATATGGAATGCGTTTTATAACCACAAAGCAGCATAAAAGACTTAAAACCCGCGTTCGCTTGGTTTTCACTGCATTTAAAAAAGTAACGGAATAACGGAGTAACGGTAACTTCCGTTACTTTTTAAGGCAGCGTAACGGAGTAACGAGTAACGGACTGGCTTTTTTGAGTAACGTAGTAACGAGTAACGAAGTTACATTTTTTACTAACGATGCCCACCTATGCAAATGGGCCCCTTGGCATTGGCTGAAAGGGGCCTCCCCTGGCCGGAAAAGACAAACCCACTCTTCCGCAAAAGGCCCCCAGACCAGAGACAAAGACCCCTCTGACAGGTAGTGGGGTGCCACTATCCACTTACCTTTCCCTGACCGGGAAGGGTAAGTGGATGCCCTGGCTTATATCTACCAAAAAGGCGGGTACCGGAAAGGATGTTGTTCTGCAAGGGAGCCGTTAGCCAGGAAAAGTCCTCCTGCCATGGGATGGTGCCCGTGTGTCGCGAGGGCCCCCTGGCATTTGCCCAAAGGCGCCCCCTGGCTAGCTGGGAAAGGCAAATCCACTCCACCGCAAAGGATCCCCAGACCCTCGGCAAAGAGCTCTCTGGCAGGTAGCAGGGTGCCTCCAAAAAGGTGTTCCTGGGAAAGGTAAGTGGGCCCCCGGCATATACCTGTCAAAAGGCATATGCGAGGACAGGAAAGAATGCTTTGCAAAGGAGCCGCCAGTCAGCAAAGGTCCTCCTGCCATGGATGGCGTAGGTATGTCGGGAAAGGAGCTCCAGTGACGTAACGCAAGCCAATTGACCTAGGGGTCTTATCATCCCAACTTAGTAATTCTTGGGAGGGAAAGGGAATCCCCTGGGCAAGGCCCTGACATGTCCTAAAGGACCTGACCTTGAAGCCATAATCATTCGGGATACGGACCTACTAATTAACCGCCAGGTTAACGCGCGCGGGACCTTGCAGTTTGAATGGCCGTCACTAGGGCCTAGATTGTGAATTCGTTAATAGGTGATATACTGATTTTCTTTGTATGGTTCTAGCGCTGTTCGTCCATGTATAGTTATGCGTGCAAACCAGAAGATCCATGTCTTTACTTACCGTGTGCTTTACTTTTCTAATTTAAGCCAAACATATGTCGTTGACCCATAGTTGTCTGTGAAGATGTGTCATGTGTAGAAGAAACGTTAGATCGATAATAAAATATGATTTTTTGTTTGTTCTTTATATTATAATGAGCATTAGCAACGTTCTTAATGAACATTCATTGGAAGCGAAACGACTTATACCAACAAATCGCAAGCCACATCAAAGAAGACCAATACCAAGTCCGCTGTAGTTTTAACAATGTATACGTGCTGATCTGCTTCCTAGCTTTATTAATATATATATATATATATATATATATATATATATATATATATGTTGCAAAAGAAAACATTATATGTTTTCCTGTGCGTTATATATGAGGTAAATTACGTAACATTACGGCGTTTTCCTATGCATTGTCATATACCAATGGCACATTGCAAAATCTGACATTTGGCCCCCCGAGGAAAATCCTGGCTACGTGCTTGGTTGTGAAGTCCCTCGATCTGCTCCCTCCCCAAAATCATTTGCACAAAACGACACATCTGGTTTTGGGGCCCCCTAGTGTTCAAGGGTCATCCTCAGCGTTGGGCCCCCTCATCCTTTAGGACCCCCAAAACAAATTCTGGCTGCGCCACTGCCTGTGATGTCAAGGAGGTGCCTCCGCGCTGGGGTATTGGCACCTCGTGTCAGCCAAGAGGCGCCCTGTGACACCAAGAGCGCGCCCCTGTGATGGGGAATGGACGCCCTTTTTGGAAACGCGACCCTGTGCCACACCCCTGTGACACCGAGAAGACGTCTTTGCGGTGGTGTATGGGTACTCTGTTGATAAAAAAGAGGCCCTGTGGCGCCAAGGGTGCTCCCTTGTGAAGTATCCCTGTCGTTTCAGGTTCATGTGACGTCAAGAAGGCGCCCCTGAGATGGTTTATGATCAACCTGTGTGGACCAAAAGGCGCCCCTGCGACACTAAGGAGCCGCCCCTGCGACAGCGGATGGATGCGCTGTCGTTCAGAAGGCGCCCCTTCACACGAAACAGGCACCCATGTGATAACGTGCGGGTGGCCTGTCGTTCAAAAGGCACCGATGTGGTACCAAAGAGACGCCACATGATGAAGTTTAGGCACCATGTCATTAAAAATGCACCCATAAGACACAAAGACAACCCGATGTAGGACACGTCTTATTTTTGAAATTAACGCTCTAGTAACATCGAAAAGGCACTAACGTTTTACTAACGTTAACTACTAACATAACGCCTAATAGAAGTCGTTATGTTAGGATGGCTCCCTTGTGACACAGAGGCACAGAGACAGAGACCTTACGTTCTGACAGGTGCCCAGTCCTTTTTTTTTTCAAGGACGAATTTTGCTATGTGACACAAAGGCGCCCCATCGTTACAGAGCGGACGTGTCGCACATCGCCTTCTTGTAAAAGGACATAACGTAATTATTTTAAAAAGACACCCTTGCTGCAACGAAAAAGCGCCCTCAGTAAGGCACATATATAATATAATATGTCCGTATATAATGAGGACCTCCCGATTTCAAGCGTCCACGAGTCAAAACGCCCCCGTGAGTCGTTCTGACGCCACCCCTCACATACAACTGAACCCTTCGCGTGATTTACGCTTGTCATTACGATCGAGCTTAGCGCCCTGTCTGTGCGATTTTGACGCCCCCTAACGTCGTTTACGTGCGATACGTACATCTACGTTTGTGTACGTATGTCATCACTGCTCCTCTTTGCATCTGTCATGCAAACATTTTGTACTGCTTCAAACAATCATCGAGATTTACCAACTGTGATATTGATTTACCATTTGCATGCGCATAATATTTACGTGCATTTTTCCTCTCACTGGTGCGAGAACGTTGCGACATTTTGTGGTTATTATGGAGTATGTCTTAGAAACCCTATCCAAACGTTTAGATGAATGCATCTGAAGTAGCATAGAAACATACATGGCGATTCCCATGATAGTCTTATGTCACCGTCTACAGAAAAAAACTCAAAGCGTTTTGCTAAGAAATCGCAGCCTCTGATCCCAAGGCGAGAGCAGCGCCACGGTCTTTCATCAGAGGACAGGCTGCTTAAGCGTCAAAAAGATTTTCTCCATTTCAAACTATCGTGACTTAAGCTTTAATAGCCTAGCCTCCGGCCGACCCTATTCGATATTTTGATTCCGTCAGTCTTTCGGCCGCCTGTTTCCGCTGTGCCCTCTCTCCCGCGGCGCTGTCCCTGTGGCGGCACCAGGGGCCACAACCGCGCCGCTGGCTGTCGCACACTCCACTGACGCAGCCCGGCACCTCGGACCGCCGCCAGGGGCTCTGGAGAGAGATGCCGCCCTGCCTGCGCCGCTGCGTCGGGACGGCGGGCGCCGCCGGCCAGGTCAGCCGGCCGTTGTCAGTCGGTGTAGAAAGCCGGGGCGGGTCGGTGCGTGAGTCGCTGTTGCCCGCAGCTCGGAGTACAGAACAGCCGTCAGAGGTGAGCGGTACGGGCTGGTATTCGCCTGTGGGACCGGGAGGACTGATGACATGGAATAGAGAGGAAGGGGGAGGGGAGAGTGTGGGTTCCTCACTGGTGGCTCGCCGGTGATCGTTTTGAGAGCGCACGAAATAGTCTTCCTGGAGTGAAGATTTGGGGACTACTGGCACGCGAGGCCATGGCTGGCGATCCGGGCGAAGGGGGGCTGAGAGGTCCGGACCCCCGATATTCGGGGGTTTTAACATTAGGCTTATGACAATGACTGGAAAGAAACGATATGAAATCGTATGGGGGACCCCTCAAAAAAATTTCGGTAATCTCCAGCCATGCGCGAGGCAACATACTTGCGCGAGCATTTATTGCGAACCAATGCATCAAAACCGGCGTCGGAACTTGAATCCATTGACAGACTTAAATAACAGTTTTAAATTTCCCACCATTCCATTGCCTGCTTTGTCTCGACTTTTGTTTCTAACATCAAGACGAAACGCGCGTGTTGAAATGCTAAACGCCGTCCTCTCTTTTCAGACTAGGCCAGGGGCAGATCCGCTGCAGTGTCAGTGATCTGCGACACGCGGAAGCATGGCTACGTGTCTCAGCATAGACCCTCCGGACATTGAGGTAACATGAAGCTACCCCATCCTGTCACGGGCGGACAAGGTGGATTGGCATGCGTGATAAATAAAAGTCACACAAGCTTTGAACAAACGGCTGTGTACCGTAGAAATGACTATGGAAGTCCTATAAGCGTGGGAATACGGATATTAAGCTAGGAGCATGTCCTGTGGTGAGGTCAGCACCCTGTGCTAGGGCGCCCTGTCCCTTACCGAAATAGTCGCGAACCACGGCCACACGTGACCTTCGGGCCTCCCTGGAGCGAATGCTGGTCGCGTCCCTGACCGGCCGGGCCTGCTACTGTCTCCTGGGCCGGCCTGTGTCGGGTCAAGCCCGCCGTCTGGCCGTGTCCAGGATGTCCGAGTGTGTGCGTCAGCACGTCTGGAACACACCACAGTGGACCCGACTGCGCGTCGTCGTACCGTTCGCACTTTCTTTTTGTTAGTGCCCGCTGACTGTGGCATCACCAGTATCCGGTCGACCTGGTCGTTGCATGATATGGACTAGCCAATGAGAATGTGCCGTCTGATTGCAGAAGTCTTCGCATTGCAATGCACCAATGATAACGACCGTAATCCATGAGTAATTTGTGGCCCTTATTTCAGACTAACATTAACTGCTACATCGGTAAATCCTGTTACCAAGGCCTTGGATAATACGTTAACTGGAGGGGAGGGGGGGGCATTGCCCCCAGTGATGGAAATTTCCCCCTCCAGTGAACGGCTTTTGTCTTCCCAGCGAATACCGTAAAAAGGGGCTGGGAACTATTACCTACGTATATCACTTGCGTTTAATGTTCCTTTTTTGGTAGTCAGTCGAAAATATGCATCTCTTCCCACTTTTGAGGTTTCCCATAATGTTCCTTTGTTTGTATGGACGGCCGTACCAATATGACAGTCAAGTTTTGTTGTTCATTGTGGCGCGTCATCTACATTAATTTTCGTATTTTATTTGTACCATCTTTGCTTCCTCACGGTAAGTAAATTGGTGTGCCAGCGTCCCCGCCAAGCAGTCGTTCACAGAGGTGAGCTCAGATGCGCTTGCCGCGTCAGTAGCGCAGGAAGTCCACATTGACAGTCAACAAGTATCAGTCGTGATTGCACGCAATGGCGTCACGTCATCATGTTAAAGATAGCAGCAAGTAGCAATTATCGTACCATATGTAGGTACTAAAGTTTACCGAAAAGACAAAACGAAAACTTAAGAAGGTTGCTTACTATGACTCGGCTTTACATGAAGAAATATCGCGCCCGCCTAGAAATATACGCCGCGCCCGTTTTTACAAACCATGTCTGTACATGAATTCATTTAAGTATCATCGTTTGAACTAAATTGAAAGTATTGACTACTTCAGTTTGCCATGAAATATAAAACAAACCGAAAACGGAAACAAAAGCAAAAACGTTACGGACGGCTCTTTTTGTCGTAATCCTCCCCCCGTCAAAATCCCTTATCCGGGACCCTGCCTGTTATATAACATTAATAACGTGGAGCCGTCTGTGAAGTCAGAGACTGCAGTCTTCGTTTAGGGAGTCGCCGAAGAAAACGCGCCTTGTCGCGCGCGCACTGCAAACGCTCTCACATCGGTTGGGTCGGGCCGGCCGCCCACGGTCGGACGGAAGGGTCCCATTGGGGCCTCCGCTACAGCTGATTTGATCTGAGCAGGACAGCAGTGGCCTTGAAGCCCGGCTGCGGGCCGGTCAGGCCGAGTTACGCAGTTGCGGTCTGTCTGGGCTGCTGTCGCCCGGCAGTTCTTTAATGGCTGTTATGTTCGGGGTCGCTGGATGCGAGAACCTTTGCTCAATGCACATCAAATTTGAAGGCCGATTTTGAAGTCCTTAGCAAGATGGCCGTAAGTGCGTACAAAATCAGGCAGCCTTTTTTGTCAGTAGACATCAGATTCGGTGCAGACAAACCCGGAACCGGAACTTGGCTTCCTTTTCACACTGCCGATGCCTGTCATTCACACGGAAATTTTGGTGTGTGGAATAGATATGACAACAGACAACCCTTAGAGTGAAAATTTCAGTGGTTTACGGCCGGAGACCGAAGCCTGTTTCCGATCCTCACTAAACTGACGCCTGCCCTTCACCTGACAATTGTTGGTGAAGAAAACTGGCATTCTACACTTGAAGTGAAAAATCTATGGTCTGTAAGATATTTTACTCCTTGTCCAATGCAAACGAAAACTGCTTCTGATGAGTGTGACATGGGAGCCAAACGGCCTAGCCGTTGGCACACCCAAAACCAAATCACAAATCAGTTACAACCAGTCAACCGTAATGGCATGCATTTTGTATGCTCTAGTTTCTACATTTTGCATTTTTCGCTACAAGACGCAGATTTTCACTAGCCTTAAACCCAATCGACAGTATTACTGACTTGCACAAAACGTGCCGGATAGTCACTCAAACGATAGCTATGTGCGGTCGTTCATGCGCTTGTCAGTAAAAGCCGACTTCCCACTGTTATTCAAGGGAGCCACTTTTTACAGGCGCTTTTGGCTCTCAATCCCCGAATCAAGCCCTACGCCAGCGTGGTCCCCTCCGCCCAGACCAAGCAGAACAAGAAACACTGGAAGCGCAACACCGACAAGAAATGCGGGGTGAGTGTTCGCGACCGGCACCGCGAGTGTCTTCCGTTTGTGCTCCGGCCACCTCCTTTTGCGCTGGTGGGTGTCGGCGAACGAATCTTCGCCGTCCAGCCCAGGCAGGGCCGTGGCAGACACGCTCCCGACTGCGCGGCCCTGAACGGTTCACGTCGCGTGTGGGCAGCTGTGTTTCGGCCGATTTTGTGCCACGTGTTTAGCTTCGCTGCGATGTTTCGATGTTTGGTGTCCGCAGAGCAGAGCGTTTGCAGTCGTGATGCTGTATTCTGTCGCAAAGGGCTAAACAGCGCCTGGCCCAGATAGCGCCTGGCCAGGCGCTGTCAGGCCTGTCCCGTGTCCAGGCCAGGATGAACCGCATTCCTCGCAGGGCAACCGGTCCTGGCCAGCCGAACGCTTCTGCGCTCGTTTCGTCTAAATAAGGCTATGCGTTGCGTGGCAGGTACGCATCATGTTCATCGCAGGCTTGGCTTCGTCCCACAGAACTCTGAAATTGTCGTAGGTTTGCTCTTGGGTGGCTGTCCTTCATGTTGTCTTGTTGCCTTCACAGACGTAAGAAGGTGATGACTGATTTTCAGCGATGTAATATTTATTGCATACAAGTTATCAGTACAGTTTTACCGGTTCCAAAACTGTGTGATTAGCAGGTCGAGGCCGTTGATGCAAAGGCTTTATTGAACTCCGTGGTTTTCAACAGCAGTGTATCGCGTTGGACGAAGGCTGCAACCTTGCAACCCTCGTAGGGACGTGAAAATGGGTGTTGCTTTGGTGCACAAGCATGTTGCGTTGGACTGACGAAGCGTTTTGAGTGAGAAGGCGAGGCACATTTTTGTTTCGTAGCATGTCAAGGTTCTTGGGTTCGCCGGTTTTCGTGGGAATCACATGTCATATGTCAGTTGGTGTTCGTGGGCGCGACTGACCACAGCCGACAGCGCGGCGGTTCCTCAGACCGCCGGCCACCAGCCGTCTCCTCTGCCGCAGACGTGCGGGCCGGACCTGACCAAGAACTTCGAGGACATCAAGCACACGACGCTGAGCGAACGGGCCGCGCTGCGCGAGGCAGGGCGCTGCCTCAAGTGCGTCGATGCGCCCTGCCAGAAGTCGTGCCCCACCCAGCTGGACGTCAAGAGCTTCATCACCAGCATCAGCAACAAGGTCAGCGACGGCGCCTGCGACCGATGGGCGTCCGCCTGCGGGAGGGCAGAGTCCAGAGCTGTTCCGCTGGAAGGGAGTCCGCGATACCGGGTAGTTTGCGACACCCCGACCAGTCGAACACCTCCCACGTATCTTCCCCCACTTGATCTCGGAGTGTTACCTCGTACCCGGCCGGAACTGTTTGTGCCATCTTTTTTAAACGCATGTAATCCAGGTAGTCTTTTGAAACGCCGATTTTGCCCTCTCTATCTCATCACGTCATATAGACAGTTTTGGGAACAAAAAAGTTTTTAGCAGCCAGTGAACCTTTTCGCTCATTTACACAAACAACGAACATAATTGCAAAAACTGTCCTACCTGAAAAGGATGTCCGGCTATTTTCCGTTGTATTTTAAGACTGACCTTTGTCCTTCCTCAGAATACGGATGAAACACACTAGAAATATTTTTCCCTTTTAGTGTACGCCATCACAGGGGAGCATGTCTCAGTTTCCTTCTTGGTGTGCCATCGCCATCGACATATTTGCATCCATTGAGTCATTTCATGCTTCCCGGGGCACAAATCATCATCGATGAAATGGCCGAGGTCCGGTCTCAACATTTTTTATCCATTCTGGAATACAGGAAACGTTGGACTTCGAACGTATAGGTGCGATGTCTGTTTTGAGTTGAAATCAGCATTGGATTTAAGAGGAATGCAACGTTGTATTTAGAGAATGCGACGCAATGTTCAGATTGTTTCGTTACCAGCCAAATGTCGCAGCGGTCAGCGTCACAGCTGCATCAAGAATGTCGCCGCCATACACCGAAATGAATGAACTGCCCAGGATTTCGAAAATATGTTCAGACGTTGATTTTAATCTATTTTTGCCGTAGTTCAAGTGTCAGAGTGATTACAACTGGCCTGTTGCTGTGGGATCTGTTTACAGTGTACACATGTCCGCGTCTGTGTACTTTGCTAGTGTACGGGATCTGGCCGTCCACACAGATGGGGCCAATATCTAGAGCATCGGTTTCCCAATAGCCCTGTCCGCTCGCAGTCAAGAGCAAACGTCGGACAACAGCCCTGTCGTTGCCCAAAAAGCTGGGCCGCTAGCTAGTGTACATTTTTCAGCAGTCCACGTCGTCATTAATTGGCCGTCGGAGTGGGACGAAGACTGCCAGGTCTCTAGATAGTGTGACGTGAGATAAATAAAAATCAACCATGCCGATATTTCGCGAAAATAGATTTCCCGGCAGCGACATGCCAGCTTATCTGTCGTTGCGCGTTCAGTTGCATTAACAATCTTCATCCGTGTTCTTAGAAACTCTGTTTTTCGAATGCCCAAATCCGAGGGAGTGATGTGTCTTAGAATCTTTTGTGAAAGGCTAGTTCTTAGTCATTAGGCATATGTTTGTTTCCAATTCTCATGACGCCGTGGCCGCAGAATGCCCATTACCGTTCACGTTAGAGTGGCTGTAGAGGTCCCATAAATCTCTCTGTTATTCGTACTGAATGAAGCAATGCTGTCACGACTGTGGGAGCACAAATCCTCTGCGCACAGGTTCTGAGGTGCGACGAGTATGTTAACTTAAATGCCTCATGAGCTGGCAGCGACAAAGTCCTTTAACAACGGATGCATGAAAAAATGCCACTGGCAAACAGTACGAAATGACAGCAAGACTTCGGTTCGGGTGCGAGTCGCAGCACCCGCACCACCCTGCCCCGCCGGTGCTTTATCTGCCTCTGGATTGTCTGGCTGACGGCGCCTGGCCTGAACAGACACACCGCCTCATTCCCCCTCAGTCGTGGCACCACACGGCCCCCTCCAGGCCGTCACGCTAGACCGGCCTCTGGCCGACGGACGCCTGAAATGACGATTCGGCCTTGTGTTTACGCCTGCGCGAAGCCACCCTACACTGGAGCTCTCCTGGTCTCCTGGAGACCGACGCCGGAGGCGCGCGCGCCTGTCGCTCTGCTGCGGCCTGTATCTGTGCCGGGTGGATAAACGCCTATAGACGGAGGCGTCTGCTCACGACAGACGTAAAAGTCGGCCACATGGCGCGGTTCGAAATGGTGAGACACAGCTTGTGCTTTTGAAACGGGTCATTTGAATGGAACTGCTATAAAGGAGTTCGCAAGCCTGATGTGCTAGAAGATGAATATTTTAATAATGCAGTCAGGATTTCTCAGACGGTCAGCACACTGTCAAATGCTAAATGCCCAGAAAATTTGAAAAATGGTAGCCGAGACGCAGTCAACGCCATTACAATGCGACATAATGTTTGCGAGAGTCCGTTCATCGTTGCGGCTCTGGATAAGCTGTAGCAACACCCTGGTGACTTAGAAAACCCATGAGGCTGTGAATTACCCCAAAATGTGTGTATTGTTCCCGCGGATCTCATGACACAGCTTTACTTGCGACGAGGAATCTCAGAACCCGCAATGTGGCGGGTCTTGCGGCGACATGAAACACACGCCCGTCGGTGAGCTACAGAGCACCGCACTCTGCTCCCGCCCGTGACCATGACCCGTCCCGTGACCATGCGTTCTCGAGCCAGGCGGATCCGTAGTCTCGGCTGGCGATGCAATGATCCAATGTTGCGCCTTTAACTGTGTTCAAACGCTGTCGTCGGATGAGCTGCATTCGTACATATGAATACAAATGCAAAAGAATACGGAATTCGTTTAATTTGCGTCCTTGGAGCTTTTGGTTGATAACCGCTCTAGCAGATGTGCTATATGGCTGATGGAAAAAAACCATCCGATATTTGTGTGTAGTCGATTAACTGCCATCAGTTAACATCTATCACAGAGTCGAAACATAATCTGAGCTCGTGCTTTTCTTGGTCATGTTATGTTAGGTTACGCAATGTTACGAAAATGCTTAGAAACTTATACGCGAGCTGCCAGTGTTCGTTTTTCCGTTTTGTTTCAAAGCAGGCCCGGCCGTCATGTCTGTCCGTGTGGGCTGTATTCGAGCGGCGCGTTTGTTTCAGAACTTTTACGGCTCGGCGCGTCAGATCCTGTCCGACAACCCGCTGGGCCTGACGTGCGGCATGGTGTGCCCGACCTCGGACCTGTGCGTCGGCGGCTGCAACCTCTACGCCAGCGAGGAGGGCCCGATCAATATCGGCGGACTGCAGCAGTTTGCAGTCGAGGTGTGTGACGTCAGCGCTCGAGTCGATAGGGCCGGAGCTGCTCGGCGCTGACAATAGTGTTGCGGTGCTAGTTACGGTACGCCACATTGGTACATTGTCCTTTTTGGTGCCTTGGATCAGCTTGAGTTCTAGACGATCTCAAATTGCACTCTAATTAGATATAAATACTCATAACTTGGGCTACAGTTAACCTTGCCCGTACATTAGCCTTCGCACAAATACTCATAAACTTCGGTGGCAGCTCTCCTTGTCCTTGCGTTGACCTTCGAAGGCTGCCCGTCCGTAAAACAGTCGGCCTCCATTGTTAACATCCCAGCCTATGCCTTCGGTAGACCAGACTAAACTGGATCTGATGCCATATTCTGCTGCGTTCGAGTGCGCGGTCAGCTGACTGTCGCCAGTCCGTCCGGCTCCACAGGTGTTCAAGCAGATGCGGCTGAAGCAGGTGCTGCCGCCGGACGTGGCGCCGCCTAGTGAGCGGCCCGAGAGTTACTCGGCGCGCGTGGCGCTGATCGGCTGCGGCCCGGCGTCCATCAGCTGCGCCACCTTCCTGGGCCGGCTCGGCTACACCGACCTCACCGTCTTCGAGAAGGAGGAGTACATCGGCGGACTGAGGTCAGCCTCTCGGACAGAGGACAGCCTGGGCGAGGACGGGACGCGGGGAACTGCGGACAGAACATGGCCATCCTTGAGATCAGTTCGAGCACGTCGCCAAAACACTACATTTCTGATAGGATGACCGATGCCTCTGTAGCCAGCACGTTCCGTGGTGCTAGCATGCATTTCCGGGTTAAGTGAAATAGGCTGCGGTAGGGGACTACCCCCAGCAGTTTCACCACCCAAGTCCTAGGTTGGTCGTTAAAAACACTTGTGTGAGTCCTAAATCAGGAAGTCATCCAAAACTTACCTGCAGTGAGTCGCCGTATCGGCGTAGAAACAGTGCGAGATATATCGTCAAATGTATTCTTTAACTTTATTTTCACTTCTGCGCTGCCACTGTATTCGCATCGTAGTGTGAAATCCTTAACATGACAGTTCTGGCCTTCGTCTAGTGACAATAAAAGTGCATCATGTTTTTTTACGTCATTAATTTACGTTGGGGGAGGGAAAATAAGCGTTTTTGCCCAATTATTTCCAGGCAATGGCCATAACGTTTATTTAATTTCAGGGAAGGGAGAAGTTAAGGGAAGGCAGCTGCTCCCCTGTCCCTCACTTCCCGCGCCCGTGCTCATTCGTTTGTTTTTTTTTGGGGGGGGGAGGAGGGCGTTTGTATCTGTTAGAATTTTCAGCGGCTCATTTGGCTGTTTCTCTGTCCAGCTCGTCCGAGATTCCGCAGTATCGTCTGCCGTATGACGTGGTCAGCTTCGAGGTGGATCTGATGAAGGACCTGGGCGTCAAAGTGGTCCACGGACGCGCACTTTGCGAGACCGACCTTACCGTTAAGGTATGATTACTTCAGCATACGTTTTATAACTGGCTTCAACCTCGACATGATGTTCAGGTGCGAGGAGGTATAGGCTGTTTCAAGTGGCTGGCTTTCCCAAGCTTTCCTCATCCTCCAATTCCGATTAGATACTTGTCGGACTTTCATCATTTCACTGAAATCGCCGAGGGACAGCAAGTTAGCTTGTACATTGGATAGTTCTCATGAATACTAGTGCACCCTAATTGCACCGATAACAAAATATTGTTGGATGGTAGACGATGTGTAGGGTAATCAAAGAAAATCAGGCGTAATGACGCACGGATGAATTGCGTATGACGTAATACCTAAGTTATATCATTCATCTGCATTAGATTAGCATCGTCTTGCCCTCAAGGACCAGGCGATCGGATGAACCTTAAACATTTGAAAATGCCTCCCTTAGTTCTTGAAGGTCGTGGGATGACGTTGCACACAACCGCCATGAAAAGTGAGGACATAGTGGAAACCTCACGAAACTCATTCCGCGTCACGCCATCAGGCGATGCCATACTATCATTGGACGCGCGAAATATGCTCTTTATTTTTTCCCGTACTTCCCGTTTTTATAAGAAAACACGTTGTGCAGTTACCCCGACTGTTAAATCCGTGTTATTTGTGTTAACTAACCATAGTAGTGATTACTGAAAAAAATAACCGCGGCTTTTCACGGTCAGGGTCTGAAGTCGGAGGGATACGAAGCCATCTTCCTCGGCATTGGCCTTCCTCAGCCTAAGAAGATTCCCATTTTTGAAGGTCTGACCGAAGAGATGGGCTTTTTCACCTCCAAGGACTTCTTACCCAGGGTCGCGGCCGCCAGCAAGGCAGGCAAGTGAAAACCTTGGTCCTCTTTCTCCTGACTGTGACACGTATAACAAGCGGACCATCTTCGTACTTAGCAAAGCCTATGCAGTACTGAAAATGTTTACGGCTCTCAACGTGTACATGAGTCATGGGTGAGTCGCGTTCGTGAGTCACTACTCTTGGCGTCGCCGTGCTGTTGACCGCCAGTGGCGGTGATGTGCGGTGACGATGTCCGGCGACCGCCGCCGCTGACGTGCGTCGTCGTACTGTTGACGTCAGTGGTGGTGGTGTACGTTGACGCTGCTCGGAGACCGCCGCCGCTGACGCCGGTCGCCGTGACTCTGCAGGCATGTGCAGCTGCCAGTCGCAGCTGCCGCGGCTCTCGGGGAACGTGGTCGTCCTGGGAGCCGGCGACACGGCGTTTGACTGCGCCACGTCCGCCCTGCGCTGCGGCTCGCGGCGCGTCTTCGTCGTCTTCCGAAAGGGCTTTACCAACATTCGCGCCGTGCCTGAGGAGGTGGTTAACGGCGACGCGCTTCCAGAGGGCGACTTTGTCTTAACGCTGGGGGAAATTCACTCCTGATGAGCAACTCTGTGCTATCGTGTGCCACGAAATCATTTGCATGTTAAGGACCATGTTAAATGTTTGAATTGTTTTTTTTTTCATTCTGCAAGAAATCCTGAAACACACTTGTCACAGTTAGTCTTCGTGAAGCCGGAACCAAGCGTCGTCAGGGAAACCTCAGCGGGGTTGCACGGTCCTGACATGACCTGACATCAGACGGTGTCTCCCGCTGCGCCCTCAGATGGAGCTGGCGCGCGAGGAGCGCTGCGAGTTCGTGCCCTTCATGGACCCCCACCAGGTGGTGGTCAAGAACGGCCGCATCGCGGCCATGGAATTCTGCCGCGCAGAGCAGGACGACCAGGGCCGCTGGACGGCCGACCCTGACCAGATCAACCGCATCAAGTGCGACTACATCATCTCGGCGTTCGGCAGCGGTCTGAGCGACGACAGCAGTGAGTTGGCGGACGGCCGAGATGAAGCCCGATCGTGATGGCCAGGTGTCGTTTGCTGTCGTGTGGCGCTACTGGCCGTTTGTTTGCATCTGGTGGGTCAAAGTGCTGTTTTTGTGTGTGGTGGCAGCCGTGTGTCTGTTTTCATTGAGCAGAGAGGATCTATTCTATTTGGAGGTGGGGCAGAGAAGCTCAGAACGAACCTCCGAAAAAGGTTGGGTGCATAGGCTGATTAATTGTCATCCACTGAGTCTTACAGGCAAGCGGACGTCAAGGAATTGCGCCTCGTTTTCCGGTTGACGTACTTATATATACACGATTTATATGCAGAATTTCACAGCGTACTGAGGGAAAGCGCCGAAAGTAGGACTCTGTCCCGGGAACCTGTAGATCTGAGAGCTGACCGGCCCTGTTCCGCAGCCAAGGCGGCCATGTCGCCACTGAAGATGACCAGCTGGGGCCTGCCGGAGGTGGACGCCTCCACCATGGCCACCAGCGAGGAGGGGGTGTTCGCCGGCGGCGACCTGGCCGGCGTGGCCGAGACCACGGTCGAGTCGGTCAACGACGGCAAAACGGCTGCCTGGAGCATTCACCAGTACCTGCAGGTACGCCGTCCGGCGCGGCCGGCAGCACGCGGGACGGCCTGCGGTAGGGGAGGTGATCAGGAGCCGTGGGCAACACTTGCGACAGTAGAGCTGATAAGAAGCCGTGGGTAGGGCCCGCGGCGGCAAATTGCGCTGGGAGCCACCAGAAATGGTCGGACCAAATGGCGGTCCGGTATGGTGAGCCCTTTAGCTGCTACAGCTGTCAGTTTCAAATTCAGTCCTCCTTTCGGCACACTCGCAACTGGCACTGGGATAGGTTTTGAAGAAACTGAGTGCCATGAATCCTTCCACCTGTGTGGGTGCGCATTTTTAGTTTCTGATTTCCTCGTGACGTCAAAACTTTCACGACCTGATATGAATTATGTAATACTCGGCGCTGCCACTGAATTATTCCGTCCTTACGCATCCGTCATGGCAGTGGTTTCGTTAAGCCTCATGGTTGGCCCTCGAACTCCCGGAAGCCTAAAAATGGCGGTGCAAGGAATAGCTGTTTCAATTACTCAGTGCAGCAAACTCTGCAATTATCAAACAGCCGGAAATCAAGTGAAGAAAGCCCATGTGCCAAGTGTCCAAGAATTTCCTTCCCGTCAGTAGCATGCTGTACCATGTATTGCCTTTACCTTGTTAGAAACTTTCCGCCCTCGCTGGGTGGCTGTTTCATCGTGAGGCTCCCATCATGTCGCGACATGTAGGGTCACGCCCCTAAAACTCCCTCCACGTGATGACATATATGGTCACGCCCATGAAAGTCCCTCCACGTGACGACCTGTAGGCTGACGCCCCTGGAACTGCCATCACGTCGCGACCCGTGGGGTCACGTGCCGTGTCGCTGCCGCAGTCGCTGCACGGGATCCCGATCCCCGCCCAGCCGCAGCTGCCCAAGTTCTACACGGCCGTGGACGCCGTCGACCTGAGCGTGGAGATCTGCGGCCTGCGCTTCCCGAACCCGTTCGGTCTGGCCTCGGCGCCGCCCACCACCTCGGCGACCATGATGCGCCGCGCCTACGAGGCCGGCTGGGGCTTCAACGTCACCAAGACATTCTCCCTGAACAAGGTGACGAACTGAGAGCGGTGCGGCCGGCTCCCCGGCGCGTGACCACGCGGCGACCCGTTCCCCGGCGCTGTCAGAGCAGGCCTCGCTTCGCTGGAGTAGGCAGGCATTGATCCGAATGCTTCGTTTCGCCATGTACCTCAAAGGAAACGGGGGCGCTGATTCAAGTCCAGGGATAAGATGTCTACTGTCTAGGTGGTCTTCGACTAAACGGTTGCCGCAACATGTTTTCGGATCTTGTTAAACGAGAGTGAAAAGACCGGAACGGACAATCGATCGATGCGGGACTGTATGATGTGGCCCATAATTCCGAACGAGCCGAACGGCAGACCACAGGGCGGATTGGTACCGAGGTGGTGCGTGACGTCACCCGGCGGCCGTCAGGACCTGGTGACGAACGTGTCGCCGCGGATTGTGCGGGGCACCACCTCTGGCCACACGTACGGGCCCGGCCAGAGCTCCTTCCTCAACATCGAGCTGATCTCGGAGAAGACCTGCGATTACTGGTGCCGCAGCATCACCGAACTGAAGCGGGACTTCCCGAACCAGGTGAGCGGGAGGACAGGCGGACGCTTCTTTTGAAGCACGCAGAGGAATGGTGAGTGCACAGAGTTGCCGTGAGTCGTTGTCGTTGGTGTTGTTACTGTGTCGATGGCGGCCCTGGAGAGTCAAAGTCGGGAAGTAATTAAGGGCCCGAACGAAGGGCAAACGAACATCGCAGGTTGCCACCTTCAGTATTTTCCATAGACATCAGTTACGGGTGATGGCACTTCGCTCCGATGCACTAACTAACTGAACAGTGCAATTTGCGCAGGTCCCGGCAGTGACATTACGGTCGACACTCAGTGATGTCATGGCGTGGCAGCTAACGTTCTTTTTGTGCTCTTTGCCACAGATCCTGATCGCCAGCATCATGTGCAGCTACAGTGAGGAGGACTGGACCGAGCTGGCCAAGATGGCGGAGGCGGCCGGCGCCGACGCGCTGGAGCTGAACCTCTCCTGCCCTCACGGCATGGGAGAGCGTGGCATGGGACTGGCCTGCGGTCAGGTCAGTCAGTCAGCTGAACCTCTCCTGACCTGACGGTATGGGAGAGCGTGGCATGGGACTGGCCTGCGGTTAGGCCAGTCAGTCAGTCAGCTGAACCTCTCCTGCCCTCACGGCTTGGGAGAGCGTGGCATGGGACTGGCCTGCGGTCAGGTCAGTCAGTCAGCTGAACCTCTCCTGCCCTCACGGCATGGGAGAGCGTGGCATGGGACTGGCCTGCGGTCAGGTCAGTCAGTCAGTCAGTCAGCTGAACCTCTCCTGCCCTGACGGTATGGGAGAGCGTGGCATGGGACTGGCCTGCGGTTAGGCCAGTCAGTCAGTCAGCTGAACCTCTCCTGCCCTCACGGCATGGGAGAGCGTGGCATGGGACTGGCCTGCGGTCAGGTCAGTCAGTCAGTCAGTCAGCTGAACCTCTCCTGCCCTCACAGCGTGGAAGAACGGGGCATGGGACTGACCTGCGGTCAGGTCAGCTGGTCGATCGGTGGGTTCGGGTCGTTCCGAACATATGTTTTGGGAATAGGTAATCACACTGGCATATGTCAAATTGTGGGAGTGAAGAAAAAGCGACATGAAAGCAGGAACATTGGTGCGTTGACAGTGGGACTCGCAGCAACGTGCACGTTGAACGGGACAGAGTTTGGGAGGTTCTGTTTTATAATTTATAAACAAAGTTTTCGTGGTTTTAACATCGGAGATGAAGCAGTGCAAAGAATGACCGCCTCCCTCCAGTCATCCGAGACCCAAGACGAAGGTGCCGGCGGTTCGGATGCTGTACAGTTGTTGTCGTTCATGTGGCTGCGCGTTAGACTTCCCGCGAACCGGAATCATCTGTCCGCCACAGGACACGGAGCTGGTACGAGGCATCTGCCAATGGGTCCGAGCCGCGGTGAAGATCCCGTTCTTTGCCAAGCTGACCCCAAACGTGACCAACATCGTCGACATAGCAAGAGCCGCCAAGGAAGGTAAGAGACTGAACATCTTTCTCGGAAAGTTGCAGTGATTTAACGAATATCTGTTGGCGTGGTGAAATTGCACGACGTCCGCAACCTCCACTGCTCACTGTCTTTGGTTTCTTTTGAGATCATTGGTGGATTCCACTGGAACGTCAGATGGACAGTGGAGAGAAACTGAAATGCCGCGGGGCAAGCGTCAGTTTTCAGTCAAGCGTTTGACCAACTATTTCGCTGGTACATTGGCGAACAACTATCCTTCTGCAGCCAACCTGAAAGACCAGTCGTGACACATCAGGTTTTGTATGACACCACAAGTCCGGATAATCTAATCTAACCCAAAGCCTGTAACGGGCACAGATCCACCCATGACATTCAAGTGGTCTCGTGATCGTAAATCTGACGGGCAGTGTGGCGGCCACGACGCACCCTGGCCTTCACACGACCTACCATGACCACAGGTCAGGCGTGACGGCCACCAACATGGTCTGACCTTATCATGACCTTCAGTGATAGCAAGTCAAGCAGACAGCGTGACAGCCACCAACAGTCTAACCTTGACACGACGTTCCGTGACGGCGGGCCAAGCGGACGGCGTGGCGGTCACCATCAGTCTGACCTTGACGTGGCCTTCCGTGACGGCCACGAACAGTTTGGCTTTGACATGACCTTCGGCGACCGCAGGTCAGGCGGACGGCGTGACGGCCACCAACACAGTGTCTGGCCTGATGATGCTCAAGTCGAACGCGGTGGCGTGGCCGGCCGTGGGGAGCGAGACCAAGACCACGTACGGCGGCGTGTCCGGCAACGCCATCCGGCCGATCGCGCTGCGCGCCGTGTCGGCGATCGCGCGCGAGCTGCCCGGCTTCCCGATCCTGGCCACGGGAGGCATCGACTCGGCCGAGGCTGGCCTCCAGTTCCTGCACGCCGGCGCCTCGGCCCTGCAGGTCAATGGAGGGGAGGGGGAGGAGACGGGGTGATTCGGGTTGTGCGGGTTGTCGTTGGAGACGAGTTTGCGGCGTGATTTGTGGTTGTATTACGTCATGGAAGTTGGAGCGGGATGGGCGAAACACATGGAATGTCATTTTAGGTCATGTACAGGTGGAACTGGATTGCCGTTGCGTCAAATTTTAATCAGTTGTGGTAGCTGTGAGTATTGCCTCATCCTGAGAACTTCGGTTGAACCAGAACCCCACATAAATGACTCACTTGGGATTCATTCATCAGCGTGTCCTCGCCTGCACACCTCGCCGCCGCCCCTGCTTCTGCCACAGTCCATGGTGTGACGCTTTATTTTTGTTTTGCAGGTGTGCAGCGCCGTCCAGAACCAGGACTTTACCCTGATCGACGACTACTGTTCGGGTCTGCGCGCGCTGCTCTACCTCCAAACGCTGCCGAGCACGGAGGACTGGGAGGGACAGAGCCCGCCCACGCCCAAACACCAGCTGGGAAAACCAGTGCCCGACATAAAGAAGATCATCGGCAAGGTGCTTCAGCGCCCGGTGTTGTACCAGGGATATAGGCATGGTGGCAGGGACGCAGCCGCGGGGGGGAGGGGTAAGGGGGCAGTTGCCCCTCGCGAGCCAAGCGGTCTTCATTAGACATATGGCGATTTCGCACGAATACGGAATAGTGATCATGTATGTGTTGCGGAAGCAAACAGTATGTTTTCCTCTGCGTGAAATATCAGGTAAATTACATAAAATTTCGTTTTTTTCGTACAAATTTCGTCATATGACAGTGGCATATGGCAAACTTCGACACTAGCCCCCCCCCCCGAGGAAAATCCTGGCTACGTGCCTGCATGGTGGTTGAGACTTCCGCTCGATTAATCGTCATTAAAAGACGACCGCAGGCTGTCGGCTCCGGAAAAGAACATTCGTGAAAAAGAGAACCTACGTGAAATGCGTGCCATGATTAACTTATTCTGGACAATCAAAGGCGCACAGTGTAATCGGTGTTTCCGCAGTCATATGTGACATATGCATAGATTGCGACAGATGTTCATCGTTTTATCCCAATTCCAACACCATTGTCGTCCTTTTGAAACGAACCCCGTCGGCCCTGGCAGGGTCTGGCCAACTTCGGGCCGTACAAGGAGGAGCGTGAGCGCGTGCTGGCTGAGAAGCACAAGGCGGGTGACCTGCTGGCCGCCGAGCGTCGGCCGCCAGCCAGCCGCGAGCCTGCCGAACCGCAGCGGCCGGTGCCGACCTTGGCCGAGACCATCGGCCGAGCGCTGCCCATGATCGGAGCCTACAACGACCTCGACAACCAGCAGCACAAGGTGGCCGTCATCGACGAGGTCAGTTCAGCGGTGGCGGGGGACAGGGGATACTTGCCGTGTGGAGTGCTGGACGGACGGTGTGTGCTGGGGTTGTAATGAATGGAGCACGCGCGGATTTCCCTCTTTCTGTGCTCCTGCACGGAGGAGTGGAAGCGGCTGGCAGGAGTGGGCCCGATGTTACGCGCTAGACTACGGCCTGTCGCCGCTCCCCCCCCCCCACCCCACCCCATCCCGGGCCCGACCCGGCGTGTATATCGTCATCCAGCGGCTGACGATGCTGTACGCCTGCAGGACATGTGCATCAACTGCGGCAAGTGCTACATGGTGTGCAACGACTCTGGCTACCAGGCGATCCAGTTCGACCACAAGACGCACCTGCCACTCGTCAACAGTGACTGTACCGGCTGCACCCTCTGCGTCTCTGTCTGTCCCATCATCGACTGCATCAAGTGAGTCCCACCCGCTGACGCGTCCTGGAAACGGCTGCTGCCTCCACCGGCGGAAATGTAGAAAAACTAGCCGTAACTGCCGATATAATGAAAAATGGCCCACATTTTTCTCCTCGTCGAGAGTTACGTTCACACCTGGCGGTGGTCGTCGGTTGCCAGGTTCTAACGCGGATGGTGGTCTCTTTCACAGGATGGTGCCCCGGGAGACCCCGTACTTGCCAAAGCGGGGGCTGCCGGTCTCCTCGTAGGAGGGCGGATGAGGACCACCGGGGCGGCCAGCGCGCCCATCCAGGACGGGAGCCGACTGTTTCTCGCAGCCGAGACAGTTTCCCATGCCCAGCTGGTGCGCCGCCTGTGCTGTACTGGTTTGGAATCGTGTGCTGCGTCGCTTGGGGATTTATCATAGTCGTAGACAGACGTGAGCATATTTGTGGACTACCAAGCTACAGATTTAGCACTGTTTCCGTGCAAACGACAGACTGGTTACCTTACCTAATTATGTTAACCTCAACAGAAACTAACAAGCGGGAAACTGCTACCGCGTTCACTGCCTATAGAATATCAGCAATGACCAGTTAACGATGCCATGGATATGAGAGGATGGGAGGCAGTATTGTCATTTACCTGCCACTAACTCCACCGAGACGCAGGCATTAACCCATTTGGCAATATACGTTTCGGGGATGTTGTTCGTTTCGAAGCTGTTTTACTTGGCGATACGCCGCTATAACGATGAATATTCTCTTCAGTGTGAATCTGCATGATTTGCTAATCTTCGCTCCGAAATGCTACAGAAATTTTGACCCAGTTTCAACAATGTCCAGTTAGGAGCTCCGACTGGAGCCCCAAAAGACCCGGGGGTGACGCAGTGCATCCTTCCCCGGAGAACGTACGTCCGTTAGGACTCTGCACCGAACTAAGCATACTCTGAAACTGTCAACTTCGGGAGATACGCCCTGCTCACATTTCGTGCGCGGTCTCGCAGCTGTTGACAGATAGCTATTTCGAGTACATGTCTGCTAAATTCCACCCTCGAAAAAGCGCCGGCTGGGTGGTTATGCCCGGTGTATTGTGATACGCAGCCAACCACGACACTGCCGGCATGATCACTTGATGCTTTTCTTGGCACGCTTGGCGGGGGTCGCCGCCTCCGCCGGGCTTGGCTGCTTCCTGCCCTGCGACGGCTTAGTCTCGGCCACGGGCTGCGCTGTTTTCGCCTGACTCTCTGCCGGCTCGGCTTTGACCTGCGCCGGTTTCGCCGCTTCTGTCGCGGCCGGCTCTGTTCCGTCCGGTTCCGCCGGAGGCAGCGGACTGGTTGTAAACCCGGGGATCTGTCGGGACGCAACTGACCTATAGTATGCAAGCCTTGGATTTGCAGTTTAGACCAGCACAAGACCAAATATGAAACATGAACTTATTAATTACTTCTGAATCTCACGTATTTAAGCTCACTAACTGCTCATGCTTACTAATTAATTACTGATTCCACCAATAATTCGCTGCATTTCAAATATTACGTGCGTTTATGCATATATACAACCAAACAACCATTCATTTTTTTACTGCCTCATTTATAGGATATTCGCACATTCCACGCATATCCGCATTAACCATGAAAAGGAATTCACGGTCCACGACGTGTTTAATCATGCACATTGCGCAGGATACTGTTGTATCCCTGGAAGGTCGTACCGACCGCCCTGGTCATAAACCGCCGCAAACTGGCCGGCCAATTACCGCGGGGGAAGGCGAAATCCGCGCCGCTTACCTCGGGCTTGACGAGCTTCATCACCAGCTTCTGCTGCTGAATATTTCTGGATTCGACGGACAGCTGCACGACGACCTTGTCGAACGTCTTCAAGGTCACGCCGCCGGCCGACTGGGAAGGCACCTGACCCAAGCCAAGAGGCGTCAGGTCGTGCGCCGATGGTCACGGGACAAAATGGGACCGTGCCGAGTCACCTGTACTCTGCACTCTGTACCCTCTACCGATTCGCCTCTTCTGCCTGTCCTCAACGCAGTACAAACAATGTTGTCCAACGCGCTGGATCGCTACGGGCAATACTTTCCAGAACCAATCAGATGTGGGGAAGTTTCCAAAGCAGGAAGACCCTGTCGAAACAAATAAGCTTAAAATTACCTTACGCATGTGCTTGGGAGAAACCGCACACTACATGCTGCAAACGTTCCAGTGCGTTTTCTCATTCACGTGCGATGTCTGCAAATCTCACTGCACAACCATGTTCCGTCAAGTTACCTTGTCGTCGTAGACGAACTGGACGCGGGGGTTTTCCCTCTCGGAGCCGGGTAGGAGGATGGTGCTCTCCAGACCGTACTTGGGCACCAGCACGGACACGGCGTTCTGCTTCACCAGCAGGACGTAGCCCTCCTCCTCACGGACGCGCTCCCTGAAGAACAGCTGTGCCACGGCGGCAGCGACGACGCCAGGTCAGACCGCGATAAAAGGCCTGCCTACCGATTTTACACTGGTTCCGCGGACGTATTTCTAGCCGCTCTAAAGGAGGTTGCGGCCGCTGGCAGCCAGGACCACACTAGAGGCGACGCAGCAGTAAAAAAAGTCTATATTTATGCTTACCCATCTAGCTGCCTACACTTGTAGCGGGATGAGATAGTTTTAACATACATACATTTATAACGTATCGGTAAAACACTGCGAAATAGGAGGAACGATGGCAAGAACACTGGGAACCTCAGGCCCACGTCGTAGGTTTGACATCAAACGCAATAATGGAAGACAATTTTTAGCGCTACACGTCTACGGGTCCACTTTGATCATTACTATTTACATTATTTACTATATTTATATTTCTATTATTAACTACACGTCCCTTTTGTCACGACCCGGCCAACCGCAGGGTCATCTCACAAAGTACCAGGCCGGCCGTAAGCCCCTCTTACAAAGTACCGGCCGACGGGAGGCGCCTCTACAGAGTACCGGCCGACGGGAAGCGTCTCTACAGAGTACCGGCCGACGGGAGGCGCCTCTACAGAGAACCGGCCGACGGGAGGCGCCTCTACAGAGTACCGGCCGACAGGAGGCGCCTCTGGCGGCCGGTCGGAGCGCTGCGGGGACTCACGTGCGTGTGCAGGCCCACCGATGCCCGCTGCGAGTACTGGGCCATCCTGTGCCGGTAGTTGATATGGTTGCAGATGCTCTGCGTGCGCCGCTTGTCCAACAGCTCCTTGTAGGTGGAGTCCTGGCCGGTCACCACGGCCAGCAGACGGTGTACGATCACGTCCGCGTATCTGGCGGAGGACGGAACGGTCACCCGCCGGCCACAGCAATCGACCAGTCACTGGGACAATTTTACACCATCTCTCGGATTTTCACATAAAATGGATCCACGGCAAACACGTCCATTCTCATTTCATGCTCGTCACACGTCCGCTTTGGGAGCTATTGCCTGTGGCATTTTAGGTCAATGCATGGAGGGCCATGGCGTTTTTGAAACAAGTTGCCTCCAACATTTTAGGCCATGGCATGGAGGACCAGTTTTTGAAACTGACTGCATTCCATATCGGTGTTGGAGAGAAAATAAGATTGGTGATTATAGTGCTGAATAGTCGAGTGCTTTGTTTTTTCCTTTTCCTACGAGGGAAACACCAAGCCGTGGCTGCCTGGACTGAGGTCACTCTTGGCCATCTGACCAAATGTCACGGGTACAAATTTTGCACTACTCTACGGTAATACAGGTTGCATGGTGAAACAGAATTATGTCCATGAGCATCATGCCGCCTGGTTAGCAGACAGGGACGGAAAAACACTTTAACATCCAATCGACACATACAATGGCCGCAGCCAAACGCCGCCCCTCACGGTCGGCGTAACGCCGAAACGAGCGGGCTCTGTACCGTCTGATGGGCGACGTGAAGT
This sequence comes from Capitulum mitella, assembly GCA_030062745.1. NCBI lineage: Eukaryota > Metazoa > Arthropoda > Thecostraca > Pollicipedomorpha > Pollicipedidae > Capitulum > Capitulum mitella. The sequence continues at coordinate 12,022,169 of CP099842.1, forward strand.
GGGTGTAGATGGGTGCGGCCAGGCCGTAGTGCAGGAACAGGTCCCGGCTGATGGTGCCCGTGCAGAAGTAGACGGCCTGCATCATGCACCGGGTGGCCGTGATCCGCAGCATGGTGTTGAAGTACGGGTTGTCCGGCTTCACGGCCGCGTTCAGCGACTCCTGCAGCGCTTTGTTCGAGCTGACGTCCAGGTCGAAACCCTGAGACGCAGAGGCGGACTCCCTCCGTACCAAACAAACGAAGACGCCGGGGCGACATTCAGCCGGGACCGCAGCGGCAACGGACGTAAAAATCCACATGCCAGCGCCCCCAGCGCATCGACGGAGGCACTTAAACGAAAACGCGTCGCGACACTCAGAATGGGCAGAAACGCATGGACACCGCACGGACGATATGATGCCGGAATTTAATGAACAGGGATAGTGCATTCCGAGGTGAAACGCCGATACCGACACGAATCAAACACAAAAATGTGATACTGACTGTATCGACCCAAACGGCCTGTCACCTTACGGCTCGTTCTTTATGGCGCTTTACGGCGCAGTCAGTGCGACCTCTGCACACCGTCCGTCGTCTCCCAGCGCCGGCTGACCTGCAGTCTGGCGGCCTTGATCAGCGGCTGGAAGTTGTTGGGCGGCGGCTCCGGGTGGCGACGCAGCAGCGCGCACTCGGGGAACTCCTCCAAGATCTTATCGGCCACAGACACGTTAGCCAGCAGCATGAACTCCTCCACCATCGAGTTGGTCTCCAGCAGCTGTTTGGCCTGCACGTCGATCGGGTCGTGCGTCTCCGAGTCGATGTGGAACCGGATTTCCGGCGAGGCCAGCAGCAGGGCTCTGCGGGCAGCCGAGGCGGCGGGGCGGGTCACAACAGGCCGACCATTCACGTGAGGATGAACGAGTCATCCGAGCCAGTCCGCTCGTCTGAGGGGGTCATGTGGAGTCAGTCATGCTTCGACGTCGGTACGGTCTCGCAGAGCGCTCGGTAAACGCGGTCCGTCCCGCCGATAATGAAGGCGGGCGGCGCGAGGCGAGACGCCTCTGCCGTGATATTTATTCATCTCCTGATCCCTGGTCGAATAACGCGCAGACACACGGCACGCCTGAACGATGTGCAATCGGAACGCCCAGAACGCCCCCACGCGTACCACACTAGGAAATACACTCGTCCCCTCCCCTGAAACACGAGGCCGGCACCGAAGCGACTCCGCCCGGAGCCAGCTTACCCGCTGTCCAGCCGGCGCTGTTTCAGCACCTTGGCCAGCGCGTTCAGGCCTCGAAGCGACTCGGAGACGGCGTCCACCTGGCTGACGTCGTCTATCTTCAGCTGGGCCTCGGCGTACGTCAGCGCCGCCCGCGACCTGACGTCAGAGAGGGGGTTACACCGGGAGGGGCCTGACGTCAGGGAGGAGGTCACACCGGGAGGGGCCTGATGTCAGGGGGGAGGTCACACCGGGAGGGGCCTGACGTCAGGGAGGTCACACCGAGAGGGGCCTGACGTTACAAAGGTCACACCGAGACGGGCCTGACGTTACAGAGGTCATACCGGGAGGGGCCTGGCGGCAGTGGGGATGTCACGCCGAAAAGGGCCTGACGTCAGAGAGGCGCACCAGAGCCACAACAAGCTGCAGGCCCAGGCTCACACGCCGAATTACGCTGAAGCAGTAGCAGCACGACGCGCACCATCAGCCACCAACTGCTCCCAGAACCGCCACGAGATCGCAACATATGGCGATCACAAACGGACTCCTGATGATCTACGACACAGGTGTTCTGCCCCGGCGCCCGGTAAGGTCAACCGCCGGTGGAAAGACCACGCTGCTGGAGGTGGACCGAGGCGGTGTCGGCCATGAAGACGCAAACCCGGACCGCAGACGTATACATCGGAGAAACTCGAACCAAACGAGACGGCATCTGACAGTACACCGACCGCAGACGGATACAACGGAGAAACACGAACCAAACGAGACCTCATCTGACTGCACACCGACCGCAGATGGGCAAATCATCAGGTAAACATGCACCAAACGGGACAGCACTGCTCAAAGGGCCGTGTTAAACGAACGTATCTTTATCTCCCGGCTCCAGCTGGTCAAGTGAAATAAAACAAAGCTCATTATCAACGGGCCATGTTTGCGACGAACGCTGTTCACACCCTGGTGACGGCTTGAACGCTGAGGACGCGACTCACCTGATGATGGACTTGTGGAACCTTGTGTTGACGATCTCGGCCTGGGGAGTAATCTCCCAGATGCAGGAGAAGGCGAACCGCTCCTCACCGCCACGCAGCGAGCACAAATTCGAGCTCAGTAGATCTGAAACGTACACACAGTCTCCAGAGTGCGATGCGATAAGAAATTCACGTACACGTTACGCAGAAAGTTGAAGCGCTTATGCCAGAAGACGAATATTTTCAACATCTACACATACCGCGTTACTGGGCAACACAGTGAAGGAAAATGTTTCCAGCATTACATTGCAAAGGCTTTTAACGTCCATTAACTCTCGGAAAATCCATGATCCCAGCGAAGCCAGCAGCCCTGTCGCCTGCGATACCTGAGCTTTCAAAAGGACACGTACCAGGTACCATGTCTATCCGCCTGTCGATGAGGTAGACGGTGGTGCCCCTGTTGGCCGCCTCCCTGTCGATGGCCGTGCCAGGCCGGATGAAGTGGGAGACGTCCGCGATGTGCACCCCGACCTGGTGAGCGTGCGCGTCAGAGCGGGACCGACCTCGCGATACACGGCCGCCGCGTATGACCTCGTTCAGAGACGTTCAGGTTCAGGACGTCGACCCGACGCAGTGTTCTGACCAGCTGCAGCATCGAAACCGTACCAGGGACTGCGCCATCAAAACACGACCAAAATACCAGATAAAGAAAATATTTCTCAGCTCGCTGAAGACATCTACTGTGCTGTATGCCAGAGGATGACACCATGAGAACAGAATGTAGCCACTCACCTCGTAGTTACCGTTATCCAGTCGTTTACAGTGCAGAGCATCATCAATGTCCGTACATCCTGGCGGGTCGACCTGAGGGCGGAACAGCCTTGGTATTAATGGAGAGACTGATGACTACACAGATTTCAATATCAGTCATATCTCAACGATATACCCACTATACAAACATGTCTTCAAAATACCTCATTATTCCAACTGATGCTAGGTACAGAAAGACACTTTCCGCATTTCACATTGTTTCGAAACACAATAATCACTAATCAGAAATCAGACAGGGTTCACAATCGAACTCTTACGCGCAGGGGAGTATAACTGTTGGGGTACAAACTTACCGAGCACACATCAACATGACGCAGGTCCACACGGTTCGCCTCGTCCTGAAACAGCATCAAAAAGCCATTAAAAGCCGACGTGAAATTTGGAGACTGTTCCCTGAGATGATCGTCTCGGAGGAAAACCGATGCACGATGGGGAATCTTATTCCCTTTCCGTTCATCTTACGCCTTCGTCTCGCCTATCCAGACAGTCCTGGTTCACACCGGCAAAACGGAATGTAGTGAACTGCTCAGAGAACCATTGTCTATCCATATTTGGCTCGTTAACATTTATGTTATTTACATTACGTCGGCGGTTCGCTCTACATTCATTCATCACCAATGATATCTCATCAGTAAATAAATGAATAACTGACATCAATGAATTCGCAAACGAAATCATCATGCGCCTAATTTAATATTTCAACACGCCTGAGCGCTCCTGAATATTTGGCACGAGCCATTAAACATTTTTGTCAGACAAGATCGGCACGATTTTCAAAGAGCTTTAAAAGTTACGACATTTGTAGCTGTGAGATAAAATATCGTCGTGCGATAGCAAACGCTGCTAAAAGTGTTTTCCTTGGCAATGCGTTATAACCAAAGGTGTCAGCCGCCTGGACAAAACAAACTGCTTCAGGGCCAATCCGTTAGTCATAACGACATTTTCGCGTGCGGATCTAACGGTGCCAGATGTCGAGCACGACCCGCTCTGGTTCGGTCGGCTGGTGGGAGCGGCTGTTCAAGAAGCGTCCTCCGGCAGCGACAGCGTCGAGCCGGCCGGCGCGGCAGACACGACGCGCCGCCTCCTCCGTCACCAGCGCCAACCGGCCGCCAGCAGCGGCGGCGGCGGCACAGGCGGCGGCAGAGGCGGCCGCCAAGCCGGAGGCCAGTCCAGCCGCCGCCAGCTGTCCGTCCATCGTCATCCAGCAGGCGTCATCACAGGAAAGCGCCGACCAGACCTGGCCCGGCCACGCCGCGCCGCCGTCGCCGTCGGCGGCGGACGCGAGCGCGCCGGGACCCAGCCGCGTGACAACCGAGACCGACCGCCCGGCGCACACAGTCACCGCACAGCGGCACGGACCCGCGCAGGGCGTACCGGACAAAACGCCGCCGGAACAGCAGGCGGCGGCAGCGGCGGCCGTCGACAGTGACGAGAACGGCTTTGAGAAGGCCAATACGGTGCGCCTGCGCCACGACTCTGAGACCGACATCACGGTGACGGGCGAGGGAAGTGAGGGGGAGATTCTCCCACACAGGGAGGAGAACGAAACCGAGAAAACGCCAACCAAATCCATCTCCGATGAAGCAGGCATCGATGAATTAAAAGCTCAGATAAAGGAATGTGAAACTGTTCTACAGAGAGTTACCAGCTTCAGTTACGAGACAAAGGAGAACAATAAGATCAGTGAACTGACCACAGAAGCAGAGCGGCTCAAAACGCTGTGGCGGGACGCACTAGACAAGAAAGATGTTTTGTCAAAGATCATCTATGACTGCACTGATGCGACCAAGTAAGTCACAGGCTCAACCTCTTGTCTGACATATGTTCCCATTGTCATAATGATATGGCGGTGAAAACATACAGAAATAGGCAAATCATCCAAACCTTCTGCACTGGGATGAATGTGTCACAAAATAAAAAGGCTAACTAGGACGAATGGGAATTTAACAACACTTAATGGCATTGCGTGATTGATGCAAGCCTGTTTGACTGGCGCCATAAGTCCATGGTGTTGACGGTGGCAAAGCTTGTTGGAAGCTGAGTTTGCATTGAATCAATTCTCCGCTGGCAGTCAGTCCTCCGACCGGCTGTCCAATGAGGTCCGAGAGCTGGAGCATCTGTACGGGGAGCTGTCGGAGGCTTTGGCCAATCTTCGCCGGGTCGCAGATAACCACAAGGCCGTGAAAAAAGACATCCGCACCATGAAAAAGGTCGTCAGCAACGCCGAGGCTAAAGGTATCCGCTCTATAATGCGAAAAACAGACATACTTCTCACAGTGAAACAAAGCACGCTGACAGTTACGGTGACTGCGACACGAAAAAAAACACTGAACTTCGAAAACAATATTAATTGTGCTCGATGCAATTCCAGAGCAGGCCGAAGTAGGAAAGCTAGCTGCACAAGCATGAGAAAGAAGTCTACTCCAAGTGGCAGTCTCTAAAGGGGGCGACAAACCTGTCGGCGCTAGAAGACCTGCAAAAGGAGCTGACGGTGAGCCAGCTGCGAAACAGCTGACAATGCCGCTGTTTGCCACGGAACAGAAATCGCAGCACGCACTTTCCGCAACAACAAACGAAAAAATCCAGCGGAATGGTGCCACACCCTTTCAAGTAGTCGTGGCCCCTGTTCCAGAATTAACAGCAAAAATACCTTTCATCCTATTTCTACATTCGGCCTTCTCATTTGTTTCACAATTTAAAGACTGTACTACACAATGCATTTCGCCAGCAGTCTCGAAGCCGCGAGGAAGAATGACCATGGTCGCTATGCGTAACGTAACGGGCCAGGGCACTACCATAACGTTTTCCTCACCTAGGTGGGGCTACTCCCCGCTGTTATCACGCCATTACAGGTCCTTTCAGCAACCCTGCATTGCACGAGGGGGACAATTTCGTTCAGTTCAGAAAACCTCAGCAAAAAATGTTACATCGAAGTCTAAACAGATAAGGGACTCATTGCTCGACCAGCATACGAGGTCCCACAGCGTGAGCAATCACGTGAGTGCAACTCATCCACACATTCGTGTTCGGTACAAGCTCTCGCTGGTCCTGACTGTTGGCCCACTCATCACCTCCGACACCGAAAACCTATTCCGAGAAGGCAGCCGGCTTTTCCCGGCTCGGCTGCCGTTGTTCGAGCCGCGGTCCGACCTGCTGCCGGGGCCGTGTCCCCAGGAGAAACAGCGGGCGATCGCCGGCCTGGAGACGCTGGTCACACGCCGGCTGCAGCAGGCTCAGAGCGGACCCGGAGAGCCCGACAGGGGGCCCGAGACGGCCGAGCCGGCCGCCACCAAAAAGGCCGGCAAAGGTAAGCACCCACCGGAGGACAAATACACAACAGCTCAAAACTGGAAAAGCGCGCGTGACGGCTTCCTGGAAAGGTCGTCCAATGCCCGTCAGCGCAAATATTTTGCTAGGCAGTGACTACCGCTTGGCGGAAAAGGCAAAAAAACAATACCAGGTGTTTAAGCACGGAGTAATGTGGTGACGAGCGCGGCCGATCATGTTTCCAGCGAGTCCTCAGCGGCTGCCGGCGTCTCCGGGCCGGCGCACGGCCGCCAGCCGGCCCGCCGGCAAACGCAAACTCACCGACGAGGCACGCCACGAACGCAAGGCGGCTAACAACGCGCGCAACCTGGCCATGATCCGGTACCCGGCCGGGCCGGCCGGCGTGGCCAGCCAGGCAGGGCCGGCCGGTCCGTCGGCCGCCGTCAGCCAGGTCGCCGAGACGGCCACCACGTCCACGGCCGCGCCGGCGCCGCAGCCGCCACCGCCTCCGCCGCCACCGCCTCCTCCGCCGCCGCAGCCGGCGGCCAGCGCCGCGCCGCGGCCGCCGCCGCCGCTGGGGCCGCCGCTGACGCAGCTGCTGCGCGCCGCGGCTGCTGCCGAAGAGGAGGACAGCGGCGCCGCCGACACCGCCGACGAGACGTCCACCAGCAACGACGAGGACGTCGCCGGCCTGGAGGCCGAGGAGATGGCGCTGGCCGCCGCCTTCCCGCCCCTCTTCACGGCCGCCATCTTTGACAGCCTGGACCCGGCCGAGTCGGCAGAAGCCATGGCCGAGGTGCTCAACTTTCGCTGAGCGGCGCCGGCCGGCCGCCGACGCCCGCCGTTTGGCCGGCGTCGACCCACTATTCAATATAAGATTTTGGCTCGATCGCAAGTGTTTTTTTGCCTGGCGTGATTGGAGCTGTCTGACGGGCAATGACTACCAGGGGCAAGGAAGGGCCGGGATACCTCTGTCCAGGACAGCGCCTGAGGCGTGGTCAGTTACCGTGTCAACTGCGTGAATGTTGGGGACAACACCTAGCCGTGGTAAGTCATTACAGCTATCTGCTAATACACCGCTACTGGGGCGTGAACAGCCGGCGTAGATGTGGAACGCAGTACCGGAGACGTATTGAGCCCTAATATCTATGCCAAAGACTGCACTTAATCACGATCCGGTGTATCTATGCCAGAGGCTTGGCGGGCGAATGATGGAGCCTTTCCCCCGGGACTACACCCGGGGTAAGATGAGCGGGCACTATTTCTGTCAGGGACTGTACCAACGACGTGATGAGCGGGGGTATTTCCGCCAGGGACTATACCTAAGACATGATGAGAGCGAACAATGCCGCTACGGACTGTACCCGAGGCGTGATGACCAGGAGTACTTCTGCTCGGGAATGTACCTGGGACGTCATAAGCGGGAAGTATTCCTGTCAGGGACCACCTGGGGCGTGATGAGCGACAGTATTTCTGTCAGAGACCGCACCTGCGCTGAGACGTGATGAGCTGCTTTATCTTTGTCGAGGACTGTACCCGGGCTGTGATCACCGGCAGTATTACTGCCTGAGATCGTACCTGGGGTGTGATGAGCCACGGCAGCTTCGGCAGGCAGGCCAGCACGCCATCCGAGAAGTGACTGTGCGGTACGTCGTGTTCCAGCAGCAGCACCTCGTTCTCCGCAGACTTGGTGCCGATCTTACCCAGGTCGCGGCAAAAGTGGCCCTGAGGAACAGGAAGCGCTTTACAGCCGGAGGCAAATGAAGCTCCTGAAGAGTGGGCATTCGAATTAACCATTCCCACGGAACCTTAGGGGTTCCATTCGTACTTAGCGGTTACATCCATATCCAAACACTTCGTCCGTTTTGTGTTCATGGAACACGCAATAAAACCGGACCACCATTCCTTTGCTGACAATATAATCAGACAACATCACGCAAAATAAATATCACAATGACGACATGCAAACTGCGCAGGACTGGCAGCTCATTTTCTCGCATCACTCTGGTTGTAAATGAATGCATGACATTTTATGAACCAAGAAACAACATCTAAGAAACATACGCGCACACGGAAAAACAAAAGATACGAAACACAATGCGCAGCGAGACATTTCGTGATCTCTGAACGGTGTGACTTCACTGTCAGGCAAAGCGAGACACCGAGCAGCGCTGCCACCTACCAGTGGGTAGCGAGAGTTCCTGGGCCAGCTGTCGATGGAGACGACCACCCGTCGTCCGGCCAGCTGTCGGCCGCGCGCCGTCTGGATCAGCACGCGCGGTACGCGACCGTTGGCCGGCACAAACTGGTGGTATACCTCCTGCAGCACGGCCACCGGTCAAATTGCCGCCGGGCACACGGCTTCCAGGGGGAGGGGAGGGGGGACAGACAGTTCGGAGAGACAGTTCCAGGCTAGTCAGAGCGCTGGAGGTGGGGGGGGGGCTACCCGAAAAACGGCGGGCGGGCCGTGACGACCCTAGCAAACACGGAAGGGTTGACGTTCGGGTCACTACGTCCACAGGGATGGTTGACGCATGAAAAGCGCAGTCAAAATCAGGCCACACGCCTATCGATCCCGACTTTTCAACAGTGCCGATCGGACAAGGCTGACAATGACCCCTGACAATGACCCCGTTGAAACCGTGCACGAGGACGTCACTTCTGTGAGGTGATGTCACGACGATATCATGGCGCCACGCCCGGGCGACGACGCAACATCACTATGTTCGACGCCACCTGAGATCATCGTGTGAATAACTTCACTCAACTACCTGAACCTGCCAAACACCAGTGAGCGACCGTGGCGCCCACTGTCCACAGCACTGTGATCAGTGGCCAAACGACAGCAGACATACGCGACCTGTCAGAGCGCCAAGCGCTGCGGTCGAAGCTCCACCCGCTCACCTCCTGCACGGGGTTCAGCTCGATCATCCCGCAGTACTGGCGCCACTTGCGCTTCACCACGCCCACCACGCGCCCGGTCGGCTGGGCGCCCTTTCGGCCCAGGCAGGACGTCGGCGGGAAGTTCAGCTCGCAGGAGAAATCTGCCCACACGGAAATCGAACCGTACAAAATGACTCGGCTTTCGGGAAAGCCAAATATACACTATGCAAAACTTAGCCTGCAAATGGAATTAAACTCGACAAATATGAACAGAAAGGGCGTAAGCCTGTCGACCATACCGTAGCCGAACCTTAAATCGCCACCTTTAGGCCGACGTTAATGATATGACAAACGGCAAAAATAAACAATGACATCTATCATCGAAAGTCTGCAAACATACCCACAGCAGCATAACAAATGCCCCACGGTAGCGTTACCGTCATTTTCAGGTATTCCCCATCACCACGCCTCTCACCACCACATGCCACCTCCATTATCACCTTCATTCCCCATTACCATTACCCCGCGCTGCGGCGGCTCATTCCCCCGCGTTCCGTGCGCAGAGGCACGCCTCTCACCGTTCTCGAAGCCGGCGTCCTCGATGGCCAGGTTGGAAGGCACGGCCCAGCGCTCCTCCGGATACAGTTCCACGGCGACAATGTCGTCCTGGACGGCTCGGTTCAGGTCGTACCGGCCCTGGATCAGCACCTGACCGACACCCGGCTCAGAGTCAGAGGCCGCAGTTCAGTCCCAGGGGGGGCTCCGTGGCAGCAGCGTGCTCTGAGGCCACAGTCGGCCCGATAAACAGACCTATCGTTATCCTCCGTCCGCTGAGAAACTGATGTCCAGACTTAGATGACGGCGTTTTAAAGGAAGGGTGGACCACAGTCCAGAACCCATTAAGTTAATTTCTACATATTTCTTCGACTGCCGCCACTGGAATGACTAAGACCCAGCGTAACACGGGACGGCGCCAGACCCGGGCCGCACCCAACAGAGACAACCACCCTCCTCCGTCCACCTCCGCCGGCCGCGCCCCGACTCACCGGCTGCTCCAGGCCCTCCACCATGACGGTAGCCTCCAGGTAGTTGTCCTCGCGCGCGAACAGCTTGCCCTGGCGGAACTTGCCGCTGCGGACGCCGGTCTGCAGCGCCGACAGACTCAGGTGCTCCGGGTAGAGCACGCTGCTGTCGCCCGGCACACTGTGCTCCAGCGAGGCCAGCTGGTCCACCAGCTCTGGGTACTCTGTCATCGACCACACGTACGCGGACACTGTGGAGGATCGGGTCGTATCACAGAAGGTCGGACTGCATCACCAGGTCAGACAGACACACATACACACAAGCCGACACCGTGCAAGGCTGGAATCACAGCCGGTCGGAATGGTACACCATGAGCTCAGACGGACAAAACCAGGCACGTAGGCGGTCACTGTGGCGTCAGAGCGGGTCGTAACACAGCGGATCATACTGGTACTTTCAGGTCACATGGCCGTAACGTGAAACGATGGCCGGAACGGAAACAATTTTGCCGAGGAACAAGCTGGGAGTTCAGCAAATTCCTGCGGATATCACCACCAAATACGTGGCCTGATACGGCGTCAGCGCATATCAGCTTCGCTTTACGCAACACGGTCAGCAAATAAAGCAACCGAATTTGACAGTGCCTACAGTTCAGTTCAAAATTCACCGCACAATGTTCGATGTAATTCCAGAAAAACAAACCGGGGAGCCTCCACGACAGCACAACCCACATCCCAACGCAGCCCGGCCAGGGGTGCCGCCGGCGCCGCCGCCGCCGCCGCCGTCCGGCGCCCACCTGTCATGGACGGCAGACCGGCCTTCCTGGCACGGCGCAGGTTCTCCCGGTCGTCGGTCAGCAGCAGCGTCTTAACGCCGGCCACGTGATCGTTGTACCAGAGCGCCGCCTGCCGGATCAGACGGTCGCTGTAGTCGTTTGAGGTTTCGCCCGGCACGCGCTCCACGAAGGTGTCCCTGCCGGAAGGTGCGGCAGTGTTAGCGGGGAGGCGCCGGCCGCTGCTGTGTCTCTGACACGTGCTCAGCCGCCAGGGGATTTCCCACGGCAGCTGTCGGGCTGGGGGGGGGGTCACACAGGCACAGGCCACTAAACACGGGATCCACGGTGCCATAGCAGACTTTTCACCGTCTCCCGAAGTCCACGCCAGAGAACAGGGTCGAGGCCACAATACGCGACTCCAGCAGTCCTGGCGACAGCAGACAGGAAACAAAATACCAGAACGCAATGCGTCACAGTCGATAATCTAGACCAGTAAATGGAACAAAGGTCACGACAATCGCTAAACAGAACACCACCCACATTAAACTTAAACATCAGGGTTGGCTGGGGGCAATCATGACAAAGGCAACTTCAGCTGGTGGCCAATCAAACAATGAAAACCGGTGACCATTCTCAACTTCCTAAATGATACAGTACGCGGAAAGTCGTGGCCACGTAGCCTTCAAAAGAGCCGTGAGACTTATGAATACCAGTGCCGCTCACTTGTGATGCTCGTTGATGAACACAAAACAGTGCTTGTCCGTGGAAGACATCAGATCAGTCAGTTTCTTGTACAGGGGAGGACTTCGTTTCCGCGCCTCGTCCAGCACCGTCTTGAGCAAGACCACGTTCTTGATAGCATCGCTAGACAGGATTTCCAGCTGAGGAAATGCAGCAACTTCGTCCAAAAAAAGGTTGACAAGAACACACCGAGAAGCATGGGAAACTTTTTAAGGCGGGAGCATGGCCGCTTTATTTTGGCGCATTGCACCAGGCAGAGGATCACATATTCCCACACAATGCACGATTAAAGATCCAAAGATCCTTGAAGTTCATCTCGCCAACTGAAGGGTGTGCGGTTGGGGTGTGCCGTGGAGTTGCAGCAGACCCACAGGTGACTGTTTTATACGGTAGACATAATAGTATCGACTCTAAAATATCCCGTACCAGATGCTACATTATTTTTGTATCCTGTCAAAACACTACCCTTAATATGCCTGTTCACAGACTTATGCCACCAATCGCAAGAGCATGTTCGGCGACTTAAGAGGACGTGAGCTGCATCATGACTTCTTCCCAACCTATCTGAGGCAACTTTAGAGGACGTGGGCTGCATCATGATTTCTCCCCAACTTATCAGACGAAATAACTATTCCGACATAATTTTAGCCAAACAGCAGGTCTCTGAAATTAGAAAGATTTTTACTCGTTCGAGTAAAATCACAAACCTCCGATGACTTCCAGATAGCCTCATACAGATCGCCGGGTACTCTTATAGCTTATTTCATTGATGACAATGCACTTCGATCCTCTCTCTCTAAAAAAAACAAAAACAAAAAAAGAAACAGAAAACAGAAACTTTTCCCATGACGGGATCTTCAAATTTGTCATAATAAATTGGGCAGAATGTCGAACGTTAAGGGATACTCTACTCTGTCATCTGAGAGGTCAGTGTTCGAACTAACGTGGTAAAGCTATGTTTCATCAGAACTGCAATCAAACATGCAGAAATCTGCTTCACCACCCTACTTGTCCCAGACCAAAATGACCTGACGATGGGGACCCACCATTGTACTGAACCAGACAGGAAGGCTGAATGACATTGTTACGACCACGGGGGTTCGTGACTCTGCGATCCACCGCGACCACACCGGCCGTGCAAAATGCGGTATAAGGAACACATCTGAAAATACGAAAAAACACACATTGTTGAGACGGCCGCCATGGACGAAGCAAAACAAAGTGTCAACCCTGGAGCAGTCATGACCAAACCAGATGACCAGTCAACCTCAGACCGAGCCAAATATGACCAGTCTCACTCAGAGGGGTTTCTGCGGCTGCCCAGTCTGCAACGCGTGAACAAATACCTGACACAGGAGTGCTGTAACCAGGGCAAAGACTGTCACCGTATTCAGGACATCACCTGGTGCAGGATGACGTTGGTGTCGGGCAGCAGCAGGTGCGGCTCGGGCACAGCTGAGCTCGGGGAGTGGGGAGTCCTCTCCAGCGGCGCCTCTCCTGGCGGCTGCTCACATTTGGCGCAGGCCTCGACGCCGCAGCACAGGTCGTCCCGAAGGTAGTGCTCACGGACGATCTGGACACAAATAGCCACCATCGGACGGACGGCACTGAGTCACACTGAGGCACTACTGTATCCTGACACTCTGGTCTATGCTGGCACCAACCTGAGGTTCGTACATTTCAAGAATGGGACAGCCTGGCCATCACATTCATCCGTTCACAAGTCGTCAGAAACAGAAGTAATACTGCATTATTTGATAAACTGATCCATTTACCATTTAATAACTGATCCAGAAGCCGCATTCTCCAGAGGCGAACCATGGAAAGTGTAAAGATTAATCAAATTTAGTGCTAACCTTGAGAACATTGCCGCGACGGTTCTTCCTGTGGAATGTCTTGTGCTTAAGCATTTTAAGGCTGCTGCCCACGTTTTGTCCACCTAGACCCTGAAACAAGTAACACTTTAGGCGATACGAAAATAAACGGCAAACAAACCTGGAACATTGGACATTTTCTTCTCTTCCCCGAACAGATCAACCTACATTTCCCAGTATCACCACATAAGGCTCTGGTTTGTTACAAAGCACACAGAACAGACGGCCAACGATGGCCTAACAAAAACACGTCTTTTAACAAAAAAGCTAATGTTTTTATCGTTAACTAATCAATATTATAGCCGAAAACATAAGTCCCAGTTTTTTCCTTGTCGAGAAACCACTATCATCTACTTTGCAGACCGGTGTTCGTGAATGAATGCTAAATAAAATACGACGAAAAATACAGACTCAAGCGTAGCAAGCATGTTTATACAAACTGTTTCGAGGTTTTACGACGAAAAAATACGCTACATATGTATACTGTGTAGCCAGCAGCATCAATATTCACCATACACGTGAAAAAAACACTGCATGACTACTTCGCAGACACAGACTGGCGCACGATGTTCTTTCCATGAGCCACGCGATGCATACGTATATCCATCATGATTTGACATCTTTCGGTAACGACAAAAACAAAAGAGGCTGCCACACGTCGTCCTTGTCGCATGTACGAATGGCAGAGATAAAAACCCCCAACAAAAACCACCACAACAACTCCACGTTCCAGAAGTCGTCACGCTCCGCATAAAAATTTACTCCTCGAATGCCATCGGGGTCAGCAACCACCTTCCGTTGCCATGGAGGGTCATCACTGAAGCCATAGTCGTCGTAGATACGACGTCCTTCTCGAGGATACGTCATAGGAAGATCCACAAAGCTCGTCATCGCAAGAAGAGCAAATGGGTGGTTTTCCTGCACTCAGTATTACTCATTTTTGCAAACAGGTGTGGCATAAGACCTAAGACGTCGGTAATCTCCATTCTTAGACGTACACTTGGATTAAGACCATCTAAGATCAACGTCACGCACAGACGTGAGTACGCACGTTTTTTAGTGTTTTCAGTGTTTTTTTGTTAAAGCATGTTTACTTCTGCTCCAAAGACTGAGCTCGGAAGACGCAACGGTAGGAGATGCGGGGTGGTATCATGGCCCTCAAGGTTATAGAAGGTCAAATTCACACTGCTGTTCTCCCAAGATAATATCGCTCCATCAGGAAATGAAGACATAACTACCAGGAACTACGTAAATAGCTTGGGCAGTTATTCCACTCACTATACACCGCTGGATTGGGCACAGGCGAGCTACACCACAGCACACCAGTGTGGGACGAGATGACGTTCGATGATCTTGAGCCCATAAAACTTTGCGATGGATCTGTGGTTTCGCAGCTGACTATATTACGTCGATAAGGGTAGAAAATTGTACAGAAGATTAAGGGATTTAGATTTGTACGTTTCGCTTTGTAATAGCAACAGTCTTCACGAAACATGCAACCCTGCGAGGTCCGTTCTTGGCAGATAATAGCGTTAAAACAAACGAGAAAAGGTGGGAACTGCTTGTCCCTAATAACGGGTTTAGTTACAGACTCCCTGTGCGGTACGCGGCACAGGATCCAGCGGAAACCAGAATCGCGATGCCATGCTCCCATTCGAAGTAAACTGTGAGGTTAATGGGTGACCTAAATGGGTGACCAGGGAAAAAGCTGACCACGGATACTGTCATGTAGTTTAAACATCGAACTCCAAGCTTGATGTTCTTTCCTTGCCTTGACACGTCAGGTCTCGCAAGGGTTGGTAGTCGCATCCCCTCGCCACCCCTCCAACCTCCCACTCTCCTCCCCCCCCCCCCATTCGTGCTGTCCAAGGTGACCGATTGAACCTGGATGCAATTCCGCCTAGGTAATAGTAGTTTCCTTTTCTTCTGTTTTTTTTTCATGTCAGACATATTTTCCGAAACTATCAAAGACCAGCCTGAGTCAGGGGCCCTCTAATGGGGTCCGCCCATGACGGTGATAAATCACTGATGAGTAAATATAACCCAAAACCTTCAGCCTAACGGAAACATACCATGGGTACATTACATAAGGGTAGAACGGCCGCCCATGCTCAAATATCGCGCATGCGTGATGACCGACTGATAACAAGTTGGCTCTGTTGGTTTCGTTTGTGTAAAAACACCAAACAAGGAGGTTCCTAAAATGGAGAGAGAGAGAGAGAGAGAGAGAGAGAGAGAGAGAGAGAGAGAGAGAGAGAGAGAGAGAGAGAGAGAGAGAGAGAGAGAGAGAGAGAGAGAGAGAGAGAGAGAGAGAGAGAGAGAGAGAGAGAGAGAGAGAGAGAGAGAGAGAGAGATCAGCCTCAGCAGCACACAACAAAGACGAGAGTACCGGTTGTTTTGCAGGTACGCAGTGCAGGCCAAGGTCTCAAACGGGACTGGTTGCTGAAGGCCAACGGCCAGTCAGGCCGACAGTCGACCATCAACAGAACGTGCGTGCGCAGCGCCCCGACCTCAGCGACAGTGCACGCTCCGCGCAGGGTGGCATCAGACTCAGGCGACGACGCACACCTGTTCGAAGGCGGCCAGACACGGTACTGTCACCCCGGACTTCCACCAGGCGGCGGCGATGGAGTTCGGCCTGGTGCTCGGCGAGCAGCTGCGGTCATCCGCGCTCGGCCTGCTCTACATCCGTAATGTGACGGCCTCGTGCTGGCAGCACGTCCACCCAGGTGCCCGACTACACGCGCCAGGCGGTGCCGGCCTTCCTGCTGCTGACGCTGCTCGAGTTTGTGTTCCTGCAGACGCGGCGGCGCGGCCGCTCCGCCTTCGCCGACCACACGACGTCGTTGGCCTGCGGGCTGTCGCACCTGGTGGTGCTGGCGGCGGCCGGCGCGCTGCCCGTCTGGGCGTACTCGGCCGCCTGGAGCCGCTGGCGCCTGCTCGATCTGCCCTGGAACTCGGCCGGCGTCTGGTGGCTGGCGCTGCTCGGCGTCGACTTCGGCTTCTACTGGCAGCACCGGGCCATGCATGAGGTGAACTGGCTGTGGGCGCTGCACCAGGTGCACCACAGCTCCGAGTACTTCAACCTAGCGACGGCGCTGCGGCAGCCGGCGCTGCAGACGTTCGTCACGGGCGTCTTCTACCTGCCGCTGGCCGTGATCGGCGTGCCGCCGGCCATGTGGCTGACGCACCGCGCCTTCAACACCGTCTACAAGTTCTGGATCCACACGGAGCTGGTCGGCCGGCTGGGGCCGCTCGAGCTCGTCTTCAACACGGCGTCGCACCACCGCGTCCACCACGCCTCCAACCCGCGCTACCTCGACCGCAACTACGGCGGCTTCCTCATCATCTGGGACCGGCTGTTCGGCACCTTCTGCGCCGAGGACGAGGCGCCGACGTACGGCCTCGTCGACAAGGTGGACACGTTCGACCTGGCCGCCGTGCAGCTGCGGTACGGCGCGCGGCTGGCCCGGGCCGCCGCGGCGGAGACCGGTTGGGCGGCGGCGGCCCGGCGCCTGCTGTTCGGCCCCGGCTGGCGGCCGGGCGGGCCGCGGCTGGGCGACCCGGCCGCCGTGCCGCCGCCAGACCCGCGCCGTGTCAAGCACGCCTCGCCGGCGCGGTCGCCATTGAAGCTGTACGTGTTCGCGCACTTCTCGCTGGCGGGCCTGGCGCTGCTGGGCGGCGTCCGGCTGGCGGCGCCGCCGACCGCCGCGCTGCTGCTCGTCTCGGCGGCGGCGTTCACGGCGCTGCTGGACGGCGCGAGACGGGCGCCGGCGCTGGAGGCCGGCCGCTGTCTGGCCGTGACCGTCTGGCTGGCGGTCCAGCCGCCGGCGCCGGCCTGGCTGGCCGCCACTTTGTTCGGCCTTTTCGCTGGGTCTTTTGCCCTTTGGCTACGCTGTCCCCGAAACTTCTAGTACTGTGAGGTCCCTGAACAGGCCTCAAAGTCACATGGTACGGCTAGCAGGGTTATATCCGAAAGAAGATAGACCACGCATGCTGCAGACAGTTTGTACCTTACTTAACGGAAATGTTCCACTTTGACACATGTTTTCAAAACGATTTCCCATAGTTTTCTTGCCTAACCCATTTGGACCGTGTCCTATTTGCAGATGTTGTATGACGTCACGCGCAAGTGCAGATGCTTGAATGATTTTCTGCATTGATTCATATGATTCAATGAACGCCTGCCTTCATTACCCTGTGCAGGGTCGAATTGCGAGATATCGGCGGATGACTGATCGGCCAGCCAAACCAGCAGAGAGAACAGGAAATGGTTAGCAAAATAGGGAAAAAAACGAAGCCGTGACAAAAGAAAGACGTCATAATGTAACTTCTCGCCTAACATCTAGTTGACCCGAGGCTTATTTTTGAATGTGCTAAAAGATCAAGGCTTACTCCTTACATTTTATTGTACCCAAAATTCCATGTTTGTTTCCGTACATGGTCGTAGTTTCAGCGCGTTTGCAAACCACGCCAGACATTTTTCTTCTTTCCTGTAGATCTGAATAGTTGTAGCTCAATTTGCAAGTATTCCGGCTTGCCTGGGCAATATACCTTGGTAACATGCTTCCCTTGGTATGTTTGTTTAGCTGTTTAGCGGTATCATCCGATTCTCGGAGCGTATTCTACGGCTAATACATTTTGTGGCTACGGGTTTAGTGATTCCACTCCAAACAGAAATCAGAACACGTGGATGGACCACGACAATGGGGCTGTTACTGAAGACAAAACCAATGTACAACCGAATATGAAAGTCTCAATGTTCAGTCAATAAATGTTTCTTAGACATAGGGATAAAATGGGACTGGAATGGGGCAAAAAACATTCCCATAACACTGCTCTTCCACAAGGGCAATATGTCTGAGCCTCCTGCCGAGTTAACCACAGATGGTTTATGGTTCACCACAGGCGGTTTATAAGATGAATTGATGGTCAAAACATGATTAGAGCAGTTTGCAAACATCAGCTACTTTCAAACGAATATAAGTAAGTAATATGCTGGAAACTGACACAATGTCATGATGAAGTACTTACGATTTGTATATATAACATACACAAAAATGAGATTCTTTAGCTCTTCTTATAAGGGAGGTAGAAACAAACATACAGAACATTGAATCATAACAAAAATATGGCAAAATCGTCCGTACTAATTCATAATAATCAAACTCATCAGGAGGACCACATTATCATATCATTCAACAGAACACGTCTGTTATCCTGAGCAGAGGGCTTCCAGTATTGTTTCTAACAGACGACTTCCAGTACCTCAATTTCTAAAAGTAATGGTGTCCAGCAAATGTACGCTGCACAATGGCAACCATAAAATATACCAATTTGTCAGGATGTGTAATACGAAGCTGTCTTGCACGCTATTCGCCAGTATACAAATCATGTCACTGGTATGTCACATGTCACATGGGAAGATTGAATGAGAAACCTGAGGCAGGCATACTGCCCTCGATTGGGACAGGATGTATGAACCTAAAATACCCCTAAAATGTGGTTTCACACTGGATTTAGGCCACCTGTTTTGTAATCCACAGAGTTGACTGAAATCTATATTGCAATTTTTTTCCATAACAACAAGACAAACGACGCACTTAAAAAACTGTGTCACTGATATTTCACTGAACTTTCACAGCGCTGATATTTCTTGAACGATGTTCCTTGGCAAAATCATCACGGTAATGCGAGCCCGAGTCACTAACGGTCGGACAGGCGTTTCCTATGGCGATCGGAGGGCGCAACGGGAAGACTGTAGGCCGATGGATTACGGCGAGCATTTCACGACATCTTCGTAGGAACTGAATGGTGAATACTATTGGTACAATTTACAGCTCGTTTTCAACATGTGATACGAAAAAGAAAGCCAGTGATACCATCACCACTTTGCATAAGTGACATGACCCATAAACTTTTGCCTTAGGACCCAAAAGTGAGCCACTACGACCTGGCTTACAGGCGGCTTTCACTGGAATCAGCACTGCGGATAGGAGCTGGACAAACGCTGCGTGGCAGGTGCTGGGCTGGAGTCCCCGAATGGGCACCTGTAATTGGCGTGGGACCTAAATAGCCAGCAGGTCACGGGGCGGTCACATAGTGTAGTTGTAAGGCTCGACAAAGCTCCTTCAGCACCATTTGGTTCGCCGCCTGCTAAGGTCTCGTATCAGGTTACAGAGGTGAAGAAAACATCTTCTGTGTTATTCACTCCGCGCGAACAGGTTAAACTGGATAGCGATGCAATCTGCGCCCATGTTAGGCTGAGTTCATTACCGGACCCTGGTGTATGAAGTAATTTTTATCCCCGTCGTCGAATCAGAGGGCGCTGGAGGATCCTTACAGTGCCGTAGGACTCCACGACACGGCCGTCCCGTGACCAAATGACCCATTTCGTTTCGGGCCAAAAACACGTGCCCATTCTGGTACTTGCACCCAGCATCTACCACACCACGCTCTTGTCCAGCCTCCTTATCTTAATCAGGTCACGGCGGCGACAAAGTCCGGTCGAGGTGGCATTTCCCCTCCTTTGACCTCACTGGAGACTGAGGGCCAAAAGGTCACAGATCAGGTTAAGGATGCAGGTGGTAAAGGCAGTGCATTAGCTTATGTTTGGCATTCCAGTGAAATTACCCATCGATTTCATTGTTGCCACTCTCCATTACTTTCATTTGATATCTCATCCCAAGGTCAAAGGTTGCAAGGCACATTACCAGGGTGCACTCAAAATATCACATCACAATTTTCTACTGCTTAGGATGAAATCTGCTGGTAAGTCCAGTAACAGTGACATTCCCTGTACTTAAATTTCACTTTTGAGACCCTGGGTGAAAGGTAATGGGTACATCACTGATGCTGAGCAAAGAGTGATCTGCTATCATTTGGTATGGCTTCTGGTGGAAAACATCTGGGAGTTTGCTCACTACTACACTCCAAAACTTCTACCCAATATTTCATCCCTTGGTGAAATGTCACATCAGCCAGGTCACTGTGGCAGAATTATGGTATCACCATTATCTTGCATTTTGTACTGCTTTGGGCAAAATCTGCCTATAAGTCCAACTGTGGTTGTGTTCCCTGTGCACTGAACCCACTTTTGGGTCCTAAGGCCAAAGGTCACAGGTCAGGTCACTAATGCAGGGTCATGACAGCATCACTAGCTTTCATTTGACATCACTGGCTGAAAACTCACCATTCAATGGGCCACAGTAACACTCCCATTGGAGTTTCTGATTGTGTCACAAAATGCAGATGATATGCTGGATAGCCTCTCCATTACACTCTCAGATTGCTACATGGTATGCCTGCCTGACCATTACCCCAGTCTAATGCACTGCCCTAAAGTAAGTGTTATGCTGTCCCAGTTATGATGGTTTTGCCTCAAAGTATTTGAAAGTTGCCCAAACTTCATGTCCTGCCCCACAATGTCCCAATGAGATCCCATCAAAGTCTGTCATGTTTTGCAGAGCAGGCTACAAGGTGGAGATGACACCTTGAAATATCCTGAAACAAGGCCACAGAACAATCTAACAAGCTTATGTTTGTTTGACCTCAACTTTATTCATTTTGGCATTGATTGATGTTGTCAGTGGTAGTGATGATGTCAAATGACACAGCATGTACACTGTTACTGCTGAATGACATTCAATCAGCCTCACAACGACACAGCAGGGATTTACGAGATGTTAAATGCTGTAGTGTAATTCTGTATCAAAAGCCCTCTAAACAATCCTGCCTGCAGGGTGAGCATGTCTGATCGGAGAGGAACTCCTAAATGTTGTTTCTGATAGATCTTGATCACTGTTTACACATTTCAGACATCTTTCTGCAAATTATATTTGGTCACAAAACTATACAATACTGAGGGTTTTTACTATATCCTACACCACAATTGTACACGAAATGATATAATGGATTTGTAAGTTGGGACAAAGACTGTTTAAAAGTAAAAAGAAAAGACAATGGAGAGGTGGGTACCATACTGTACGTGACGTACGATACAAAATCGAGTCGATGTTATATGGAACTTACCAAAAACCTGTCTTCGGCACACTACTTTTTCACCTTTTCACAGGCCACTTTTGCTATGTACACGATACAGAACAGCTCATAAACTTTCTTATGAAAGCAGGAAATGAACACACTACCAGTATGGTTTCCGAAGGAAATGAAATTATACTTCACCGTAAGCGACCGCGACCGGCATGAGCAGCACCATCGTCACACTGTGTTTGCAACGTGCTTTGAAGTCATCCATAATTGGATCAGACGCGCCATATATGACGCGCCTTTTTATTTTATTTGATATTTATTTATTTTCCTTTCTTTTTGCTGCATACATCATTGGAATGTAAAAGAAGAGTGTCCTAAATACATTACTGAATTGTGAGAGTAAAAATTAGGTCTTGCTCTTTAACCAGTTGCAAAATTGATCCTAGCACCGAGTTTCCACGTACTTCATGCATCAATCAGGAACCACAAATCCCTTAAAGGAAGGATTTTATGAACTTCTTGGATTTGGACACAAAGCGAATATGACAATTGCAGCAGGTTTGCGACGTTCGTTTCGTACAGGAAAGATTTGTCAACAAAGATACCTTCTTCGATACCTCAGTGGTTGGCTTCTGAATCATTATCGTAAGATTGTCGGTTAGAATTCCATCATCGCCAGTTCTCGACTGGTGGCACGTACAAGGTGCGCGTTAAGTTCTGGCGATTTTCGCCATTTTTTCATGATCACTGTTGGAGAATACATATGTTTTTTAAATCCAAGTGCCAATAGTAGTTACCATACGGACATGCTCCAGCTTATCACTCAGTGTAGCTGCCGTTGTCCTCAACGATTCCCTCCACACGGCCTCGGGAGGAGCGGCAGGTGTTAATGTAGGGGTCATTTATCTTGTCCGAAACCTTCATGATGTGAGCCTTGAGAAACTTTTGGTTGTGATGGGATGTTCCCTGGACTGCCTCCTGCAAAATGTGCCAGATGGAGAACTCCAAGATGTTGATGTCGGGGCACTGGGTAGGCCACATTTTTTCCACCAGAAATGTGGCTCTCCCCTGAGCTCTACCAGCTTCTGCTGGATGGTGTTGGTGATCTGTGCATGTGATTTGTCTTGTCACAACACAAAATTGTCATCCAATAAGTCTGCCTGATGCAGGGGAAGACCTTCATATCCAACAAACATTGGTTTATTTGTGTTGAGATTTTCTTTGTGCTTTCCCTCAAAGATGGTGGGGCACCTTTTGATATAAGAGCCAACCATGCCAAGGATCATGGCCATCTGTGGATGCTTGTTGACCAGGCTGAATCAGACCTCAGGGTGGAACTCATCCACATGAAGGTAAGACAGGTATCTGGAGTACCTGTTGTTCAGCTGGGCATCCATGGTGAACACTTTCTCAGAAAATATCCTGATGATGTTTGTCATCTTGTTGTTCACAAAGTTATGGGGATGTTTGCATCTTTTTCAATGCCTTGAACACATTATCTCTGTCAAACATGGCCCGCCCAGAATCATCCTGGATCTCGCATGCTAATCTTGGTGGACCAGGTTCCTCATCGTGGACTTGACACAGCCAAACCCGTGGGCAATCCGCCTGATGAACTGCCTGGGGTTTCTGATGGACTGGGTCACAACATCTATGTTCTGGAGGGTGCAGGCAGTTCAGGGGCAGCCAGACAAAGATTTGGCACATTTTGCAGGAAGGAGTTCAGGAGATATTTTGGACTTTACCCCAACTGCAACTTGGCCTTGATTTGTTGGATGGTTCTCAGTCCCATGCCACAGTCCACTATCATTTGTGCATCCATCTTCAGGGAACTGGCTGATTTTGAACTGATTATTCATGACTTGACATAAAAAGGTGGGGCTGCTGGCCATTATAAAATGTGGTGGGGTCAGCAGGGTGATGCCTTTGGCCAAGACATACTGCCAGTCTATCAGAGTCCATGTAAACCCACTGAATGGGGACCCATCAGAACATATTACACACCCAGTATGGTGTGGATTGGACATCAGACATGGCGAGCTCAAGTCACCATGCTCCTTAACCCAAACCAAACCAAACCCTGTCAACAAAACACTAGCCTTCATTAGCTTAGTTAATGGAGTCTCTAGAATCTGGGGCTTATAATCATTATTGACAAGTTGTGGGCTCAAATTTCATTTCTGTCAAGCTAGTCAGGTGATGCGCATGGTTTGGATTTGACAATATACACCTGGTCCAAATGGCTGCATGTCCTAACCTGAAGCTCGCTGGTCAACAAACCAATAATCAGCAAGATTCTGATGCTTCCATCTGAATCCTTAATGGTGTTTTCTAACTTTGGCAGTAAACTATGGCCACAAGACTTTTAAACCATTCTGCTTTTTTGTTTCAAGTATTTCATACCTGTCATTGTTCACTGCCCCTTTTCTGGCATTGCTGTTTTGTGGGTTGCAATAATTTCTGGCATAGGATCTGAACTTGCTTTTCCTTCACATTACAGATTTTTCTGTGGGGGGGGTGATTTGCTTTTAACCATTCAGTTGCTTGTGCTTAATCTGCCCCCAACTAGGGGGAGGGGGCGATCGACTACTCACCCCCAGGTTTTTCCAAGATTGTAAAAGAACAAACAAACACAGTGCCATGCAACATCATGTACCTTTTGCTTGATCCTTTTTACACCTTGTGTCAAACTTTTACCTCAGACAAATCAGGCATCTGACATAGGTCAGGTCAAGTGGACCTACATCCAAAAAACTTAAGTGCCCTTTAACTTTTTTGTGGAAGCTATAAAATCACAATAGTACTTTCAGGGATTAGAGATTTTTATAGATTCAACAAATATGCTATCTCAGGTTTCTTGTAATTTTCCAGGTCATTGACCTGAGGTCAACCCCATTTTCAAAACATGTTTTTTTTCGGAAAACGGCGGATTTTTTATAACAGTTTTAGTGTGGGGTGATGCAGACATCTAGTTGCCATCAGTTGGCAAAGTATCAACGGCTTCCAGCCATTGACCTGAGGTCAGGTCACGAATAACTGTTATGAGCGAAAGTGCACGGCAGTCAGAATCAGCTATAAATTACTCAGAACGAGTTGAAAAAGGCAGAACTGGTTCGCGCAGTGGCAAGTAGTACCAGGAAGCTAAAAAGTTTCAAAAATTGCAAATTTCGGAAACGAACAGGCTGTCGCGAATGAAGTTCCTCATGTTGTGTTGGTCGATAACTACTGATTTTTTCCAAAATTTAAGCATGAGGAACCATCACAAGAAACACTAGGATTAATAAATGTTAGATGGAAAGGCTATGTCGCGAAAATAAAGAAGCGCTACAATTAGGTGCCGTTAATTCCACACCGCGTTCGGCTACGGCGCACGCCGACAGTCGGCGCGAAAATCGCCATGTCTTTAGGTCATCGTTTCGGCTTATATATTGAACAAATCAGAGAAATTAGACGTGTCTCGACATCTGCGGACTGTTACCTGTTCTTTGGTGCCTTTACCTAGACTTTATTAGTCACAGCCTTGAGATCCATGCCGTTTCTCGGTTTCATGCGGTCGGCCGGGAGAAAACATATACGGGGCGTAAATGGTTTACATATTATCCAAAACTAAAAATGTGACCAGTTTCGAGCTCTTCTTGTCACGAGTTTTCCAACAGCATGCTTGTTTTTATTGTGCGACCAACCGTTCGTAAGTTGGAGGGGGGTGGTCAACACCCCCGCAGTCGGGCGTGATCGGCGCCGAGTAACAGTCGGGCGCGGGTTGATGATATTATGACAGTTGCATTTAGTCTCTGTTGATACCGAAATGAAGCATGGTACAGGTCTTGTAACATTTCGAACTACCATGCCTAAGATCAAGTGAGTCTTACTTCAGCTAGCAGAAAAAAAGCAAACGAAGTGTCCCTGCCAAGCCATGACGGTTTCTCGAGGCTAATAATGTTGCAGCTACTAGTCGCAAAATTGTAAAATTCCATTGCATAATAACTTAGTTATTTGGATTTGGTGCATTTGCTTTTGTTTAAAGTTTGCTTGCATAACTATTACAAATTTAACTATTACATATTACATAACTATTACATATGCATAACTATTAGCATATTTAACTATTGTGGGGGAAATGCTTCCACTCAAACCTGTTTTTCCATCCATGTTGTGGGACCTATTCTTCCATCCATGTTGATGTTTAAATTGCAGTGCTTTAAATGCAAAATACTGGAATAGATTGGTCAACATAATTTTCCCTGCAGAATGCATAAGGGAAAAGTAATGATAAATTAGGTCTTGCTCGTCATGCACTCCACAAGACATCTTACTTGCTTTTATAAAGTTTCAAGCTCTGGTAGCTTTTAAACACTCATTAAGATAGCAAATGCACATCTGTTGGTGAATAACCTATCAGTATACCATATCCACCAATTATCCCAAGCGTATATAATAGGCTTTTCAAAAAAAGAACTGTCAGCTCGATAAAAGCGCTTGATGTTTTCACTCGCTTTTCTTTCGGCTTGCAGGAGGATACGCGGCACTGGCAGACCGCGGAACATGGCTGGACACAAGTTTGTGGGCTTCGAGGTGGCCGCCACCGAGAACGTGTCGCCGTGCTGGCGCTGGCTGCCTCTGCTCGCCTACTTGCTGGTCATCCTGTGCAGCATCGTCGGCTCGGTAGCGGTGGGCACCACAGTGGGCCGCTTCCACGACCAGTGCCCGCTGTACGCGCGGCCCCGCATCCTCACCTTCGACGGCGAGAACGTGACCCTGAACGAGCGGTCATCGGACCCGGACCGCACCAGCTGGGGCTCCGGCGGCGTCTGCGACCTGGCCGAGTTCTTTCCCATCTTCACTGTGATCTTCTCGGCCGCCTGGTTCTTCTTCTTCTGTATGTGTGGCAAGGGCGGCAAAGGATCAGCGGAAGGGTGAGTATCTCACCCGTCCGAAATTGCAGCTCAGGACAAAATAAGTTCAACGAATGAAGTTACGTTTCCATCATGTTATAGTCATTATTCCTTTCATTGTGTTAGGCGTGTGTGAATGCATTTGACAGAACACTGTCCATGCCAGTGAACGTCATCTGTAGTGTTGACAGACACTGCAGAACTGCTTGCTTCACTCTGATTGGACTCATCTCCTGCTGGTCAGTCGCCTGGTCGAAAGACTCGCCCTGCTGCACAGCCGCTGACGGTGGCTGGTCGTTTAAGGTTCGGCATGGACAGTCCGTGGCGCATCGTGTGCCCGGGGCTGTTCTTTAACCTCGGCATGGTGATCGCGGCGCTGGTGAGCGCCGTCTGGACGTCCGGAGGCGTCCACACGTTCTGCCTGGAGCTGGGCCAGGGCCAGCAATTCGGCGTCAGGTGAGCGGTCTCCCGGTGGGCCCGTGCGCCCGCCGCGGTCTCGGTACTGCTGTGGTTCCCGTCAGCGCGCGTTCCCCTCGCCCTCCGCCGTGTATTTGGGTATTGTGGATGTTCGGTGTTAGAGACGTGATAATGATTGGCTGGTGGACATGCCTTTTTGTGTCATTTTGGGCATAGTAGCCATGTTGACTCAGGAAGCGTTGTATTCATGTGTTGGTATTGTTTACAGCTGCGAGAATATCGACGGTCTGCGATTTCCAGAGTATCCCAAAATATCGAAACTGACTCTTTGGTTCACGATCGCCGAGGTACGTGGACGGGGTGCGGCTGAAACGGGGATCGCGTCTTTGGTTTACCCGGACAGGGAAGAAACGTCATTACGCGTCCCGACGGTGACGTAACGATGCGTTCATCCGGTTGGAGAATGCTGTCCACACGAATAGCAATCGGTTGTGTTGAACCTAACGAAACGAATTTCCGTAAAATTCGTATGTCAGTGTCCTGGCGCTGCTCTGTCGTCGTTGGATGGTTTTGGCAGCATATTTCGTTTCCGCCGGAAGTGTGTCCGTCGCTGGCCGGGCTGTCCGCGGACGAGTCACCGCCATGGCCGCCGCCAGGTGTGTGCGTGGCTGGTGTTCGTCGGCCTGCTCTCGATCGTCCTGCTGCTGGCGCTGCGCTGCCTCTGCCGGCCTGACCTGACGCCGCTCTACGAGCCGGTGCGCAGCGAGGCAGGCCTGCGGCGCCCCTCGTCCGACTCGTTTGCCACTGCCGAGTCGACGCCGCACCGGGGCCCCGGCGGCGACGCGGCCCCGGCCGCCGAGGCCGTCTCGCCTCTCATCCACGTCTCCGCCGACCAGTAGAGCGGCCGCGGCCTCTACTGCCCGTCAGCTGGTGGGCTGGACGCGGGTGTCTCGTCTCTTCGCCGAGCGGTGGAGACTGGAACACGGGTGTCGCAGGCTTGCCGACTGGAAGAGCTGTCGCTGCGGGCAGGCGGCCTCGCCGTCATTAACAGTCCGGGGTGGGCCAGCACAGCTACGCGGACTGGCAGAACCGGAGTCCATGTTCCGGGACACCTGCCCATGATTTCGCAGGGCAGGCTTTTTGGCTGTTATTCCATAACTGAGGCTGCTGATGAATGGGGCACGTTCTTCCGCCATCTGGCGGAACGCGAAACCTTCACAAGTATTCACCACGGTAGAGGCTGGTGGAGCTCTTTAGAAGTTCCCACGCATGGTGGACAATGTTTACATCACCGCACCGTGAAACAACACGATCACGGTCCGGTGCCCTGTGGGAAAATGGGCCACGTAGTCCTCCTGTGAGGTCAATGGGCCACTCGCTGACTGGTGTGACTTATGTCGAGGAGGCCTGTGATCGCTCACAAACCTTACTGCTCATGCTCTCCCATTAGCGGCCTGTTGGCCAACAAAACCAGTTCGAGTAGTAAAAGCGGTCATTGAAGCCCAGCGATGGGTTAGCTCGAAGAAATGCGCTCACCGTTTCCCTCCGTCCTTGTGGGAACGCTTACCGAGACCAGAAATTTGCTCACCTGCTGCTGTTGATGAGTCTGCCCTGCTCTGCAGGGTCCATCACGCTCACGCTGGCTCGTCTCAACTCAGTGACATGTCACAGAACCATGGCAGTCGCTGAAGCGACGCTAAACACTAGTCACAACTCGCTCACGGACTGGGGACGTGCGTGTATTCACACTGCCGTCAGTGCATGGTCGCCCAGCTGCCCGGCTGCTGTCTCAGTTCATCACTGAGTCCGAACCTGAACGCTGTCACAACGTCGACATGGATCATTTTCGTAAAATTGGGATCCTGAATTAGTGTACGCAAAAGGATGGGCTTCCCGATGAAATGGTACTTTTTTATGCTCAGTCGTACCTTGACGGAATTTCAGTATGTTAGAGTCACGTCAAACAGATCAGAATTCCTCCACGAATTGTTGCTCTGGTTAGTGTGCATTTTTGCCTAGCGTGAACGTATAACAGTCCAATACTCCTCAAATGTAATGTGAGAGAATTTGAGCGACCGTTTCGTAGTGAATATAC
The DNA here is from genome assembly GCA_030062745.1 of Capitulum mitella. NCBI lineage: Eukaryota > Metazoa > Arthropoda > Thecostraca > Pollicipedomorpha > Pollicipedidae > Capitulum > Capitulum mitella. The sequence goes on from CP099842.1 coordinate 12,051,127, forward strand.
GATTAGCTTCAAACTTTTTGCTCAGTATTCTGTGAGACCAAAATCATCCCTGCAGAGTTTTAACACTCGCGTGATATATTCGCTCACAGTCTCCACGGCTACATGTATATTGCACCGCGTCTTGAACCGTCGGAAAATCACTTCATGCGCTCAATCTCTAAGAATCACTTGAAGCACCCCCAATCTCTGTATTTGGACCCACTGTGCGCCGGCATTCGTGAACGCGTGTCTGGCGGAGCAGATCAGTGTGCGCCGGCTGCGGATGGGCCGCATCACGGTCCTCCGGAGTGAGCTTTCGATGTCGGAGAGTCGATGACCAGGCCTATGTGGCATGCCGCTGAGGGGCGGCGGAGAGGCCAGAATCGTGTGGCAGCCCACGTTTAGCTCTGGTCGCCAGACGAGATCTCAGCTGGTGCCGAGCTTCTCCGTGGCTGCGGGCTTTCTCGGTCGTCTTGTCCTGGTCTGTCCGGCCCCTGCTGGAACTCCCTGTGTCAGCCGGGCAGTGCTGAGGGAGGTGCAGGGGAATGTTCTATGAGTTGGTTTTGGTTGTTTTTAAGAACTTCAGCTTTTTATGTTCTGTTTTTGTCAGCGCTTGTCATATGTTTTTGCTTACCTCAGCAGGTAACAGCTGTCGCTAGCTGTATGGCCATTATTTCTCCATTTCCCTTCGCTACTGGTTACGCAGAATGAGGCTTAGTGATGTAATATTATATAATATAGTATCAGTTCGTAGCCATGAGGTGTTGGCTCACTGCTGTGGTGAAATCCCGGTTGGGGTGTATAATTATAGATGCTTAGGGCGACGCCATTTCCCTGCTGCGCATGTTACGCGATGAACGCCTGGAATGCAAGCGTTACATCCTGTTCGTATGTGTTAGCCACAAACCCATATTTTCCGCAAATTTTCTGATTAGTTTTTGGCACAAGATTTCCTCAGGTTTCTGCCTCCTCTTTGTTATCCTGTGTCACAGTTGGTTTATCGTTTACTTGCGGTCCAGAACCCTGCAGAGGTGAGAGAAGAAAACAAAGCCGCGAGACCTTAGGACCGAATAAAAGCACTTGTTGTGTTGACCGCGTGGTGTATGGTTTCCCGATCACTGAAGTGCACTTTAACACGACGATTCAAGTTTTGCTCATGCTACTGATGCGCAAACAACATTGAGACGGCATTGCATCGTTGCTCCCATATGCGCCCATTAAAATTCCGAGCAGGAAACGGCCACATGGCTATCGCATTAATGTATCAAGTATCCAGTTATGCTTTTCTCGGGAACTTCATGTACCGTATTTTTTGCTAGGCTGGTAATGGATGATTCGGCCTTGCATAAGAACATTTTGCGGGTAAGATTTGCGTGGTGCTATGCGTGTATGTCTGCCTGTGTATTTTTTTTTCCAAGCACCTATTTCATTATATTAAATATAACCAACATGTATTCATTTGTAGGGATTACCTTACCTTAGTCAACATGGCTTTCGACTTTGCTGCATGAAATGAAGCTGTGATAATCTGTGGCGAGAGCCGTCAGTATTGTTTGCGTGACCCTTTATCAACTGCTACGTGACGTATCTCCTGATATAATCAGACACTGCGTGATATGCCTCCTGCTATCATTGAACACTATGTGATGTCTCCTGCCATAGATAGATAACCATGTATTCCGTACGTAATTTCTGCCCTCTGTGTTTTTGAGGCACGCACTGGGGCTTGGCTGGTGGGCGAATAAATACGTTTTGTTTCGGAGCGTTGTTTGACTCCAATAGATCGGGTGATGTTCGTAGGCTCTTTTAAGGCTGGACATGGCGGACAGCGTGCAGTGGTATTGGCGGGTCTGCAACCGTCCCCGAGACATTCCCCGCTTTTTCAGGTATGTATGCATTTTTCGATAACCGGCAATCCCGTCGCAACCAGAAACCCGCCTGTCTCCTGCAAAACATACAATGCTAGAAAAACGAAATACACCCCCTTTCCTTAATCGCCGGACTTGAGGATTTCCGTCGAAGCGCCGAAGGAGTGGAGCGACCCCTTCCCTTCCCGATCCCCATCTCATTTCTCTCCTAATAATGATTCAACGCCGACATGAAAACGGACTCGTAACTGAGTTCTTTCTTATTCGAACGATACTTTCATTGATCCTTGCCAAGTTAGAGACCAATCAGGTCACAGCGAAAGACTACCTCCTCGTTTACTGTTTCCTCTGTCATCGTAGTAGCTTTATAGCATTTCGGCCGGCAAACTGTGTTTTTTTTGTAGCTAACTGGTTTTAAAATTCGTCATTCGTAATGGTCATTGTTTTGCTCTTGGGGTCAGTCAGGTCAAGTAACATTGTCATCCTTTGTGATGCGACTCATGCCGAATCTGATGTTTGATTGCCACAGACTAGAGTTCGGATCATTACGAAAGGTGTAAATCGCTGAAACCACCGAAATCAGCGACAAGTGTCTCCATGACTGGTTCAAAGCCATTTCAACGTTATATAAGCTCAGCGATCTTACATGACTTGAAAGGTCGTTGGCGTGTAAGACCTCGATATGTTATCGAGCATTAATATACAAAAGGTCTTGCACCGAAAACTGGCTCCATATCTCTTCTGACTGCGGATGAAGCCAAAATATGGTTCAGATGTGGAGAAGCGGCCTACAGGCTCTTGATGATGGCGTCATAACTCTGTGATCTGTCATCATCTGGTGATACCTTTTGTGGAAGAAAACATACGAAAAGGGGGAAGGAAACGGTCGCATTAGTGCTATTGCAAATTTCAGGCTCTTGGCACCGGCAGTACTCCGGTATTCGTTGGAAGTGAAACGACCCTGCATTTCACTGTATTCCGTGTTTTTTTCATTCATTTACTTATCCATTTATTGCTCGGAATGACCATTTGCAGTTACCTTCCTCGGTGTTTTGCACGTTTCATTCGCGGTTGATGGGGTGACAGTTTATCACAGCGAAAAGATCCCCAAGAGTTGTGTCAAATACAATTACTGGTAGGTACGGCTATGCCTGATTTTATGCTTGGTGCATTCTTAGCCATTGTTCGTCTTCTTAATGGCCTCCGGAGCTACCGCCAGAAACTCCAGGACATGTTTACGTTCTTACATGTTTGATATAAGCTCAAAGGCGCATCCCATCTGAAATGTGCTGACTTAACGTGGTCTTTTTGCAATGGCCCATCATTCATCCTCATTGACATACAGCTGACATGGCTCAGACCGTGGCACTGTATGCGAAGCCCTATGGTGTGGGAAACGGGCCTATGCCTGATTCTGAATCGAATCGAATCAACACTGATTCGATTCACTGATTACTCCGGACCAGGGACGTAGCCAAGGGATGGGGGCCATGCACATCCCCCCCCCCTTAGCCAAGCGGTCTACACTAGATACATGGCGATTTCGTATGAATACGTAATGGTGATCAAATATATGTTACAAAAAGGAACATTATATGCTTTCCTGTACATTAAATGTGAGATAGATTGCCTAAAATTGTTGCCTTTTCTTGTAAATTTCGTCATATGCCTGTGGCATATGACAAAAGTTGACATTTGCCACATTGCCCGGATTTTCCTCGGGGGGGGGAGGGCCTGAGAAAAATTCTGGCAACGTTCCTGCTCTGGACCCGAATTGAATTGACTCATTTTTTTAAAGATGCACTGAATCCGAATCAAATTCGATTCTCCGCTCTGGAAATCCGAAAGTGAATCAGTTCGTTGCTGGTGAATCAGGCGCAAGCCTTATAGGAAATGAACGTATGAGACGTTCAGTATGCTAAGCATGGATCGTAGAATTTCAAAACCCGTTCTTTGTCATACTTCAGGCCTGTACCAATCTTCACATACCTAACATAGATAATTGCCGATTTGTTTCCGCCTAGTTTGATTCTGAGAAACATGTGGTTTATCTAGTTCTGCTCGATGTGTTAGCCATTGCCACGACACTTAAGTGAGTGTTTTGTTATATAAATGTGGCCGAAACGTTTCAAGTGTATATACAATCGTATTTTATATTATCCACGCTTCAGTTGCGGAGATCCTTACCCCGACGCTTGAGTGGACCCAAATGTCTGCTCCAGGGATCATACCAGGTTGCACTGGGGAACCGTTAACGTGACGTCAAGGCCTCAACCTAGCTGCCTCAAGGCAAAGGCAAACCTTTTTGTTTCGGGTTTATGGTGCCCACACCTTGGGAACAGTTGCGAACGTTAACAAATATCAGCCATGCAACAGCCCTTCGACAGTGCTGGTCTATGAGGACACCCCGCTTCAAACCTGCACTCCCAAACTAGACTGCCTTGCTATAGTTACGTTGCATTTGTTTCCTATTGCTCGTCGTTCATTCCTTACAGCTCGAGTACTGGTCTCAGCTGCAGGAGACGACACACTCAGCCAAGCACGTAGACAGGATTTTCCTCAGGGTGGGCTAAATGTCAAATTTTGTCATATGCCCCAGGCATATGACGAAATTTACAAGAAAAGGCAGTAATTTTAGGCAATTTATCTCATATTTAATACACAGGAAAACATAGAATGTTTGCTTTTGCAACATATATATGATCACTATTACGTATTCATGTGAAATCGCCATGTATCTAGTACAGACCGCTTGGTTCAGGGAGGGCCATGGCCCCCATGCCCCCCCCCCCTTGGCTATGTCCCTGCACTCAGCAGACCGCGACACACCAAAGCAGAAATATCAAATACAGGAAGCGAAGTAACAAAACCGCACGGCGGACCGTCTGTTGGCATTAATAACTGTTGTCATGATGTAGTTTTCGTTATTTCGCGTTTCTTCACAGCATAATCGCTGACAGGAATTCAGGAGAACCAGACCGTATGGCAAACGGAGTGGCCTGCGCTGTCTTCGTTACCCTCCCAGAAGTACCATATCAAACAAGCTCAGTGTGCTTTGTAGGTGTGGATTTCTTTTCCAGATTGCGCCTGTTACTGGCATTCCTGTTGGTTTTGGCTCTTCCGGTTTTCAGATCAGTATCATTTTGTAGTTTACGCAACGCATTTAGGACTGCAACCGTTTTTGAGCTGAGGTTGTCATGATCCGTGCATCCGTGCACATTATCTTTCGCGTGCTTTGTAAATGTCCCTTTCCTGCGTGCGTTTATCATAGTCCGCCGTTTAGTGTAGAGCAAACTTTATTCGTCAAAACATCATATTCAAACAGGCTGGCTAATGTTTTCCTTCATAGCAGCACGCGGAAACAGAGGGTTGAAATTACTTCAAATGACTTAGGTCACGAATAAAATAGGATAACACGACTTCATGATTCAACATCACGTCCTCTGAGCATCCTCCTCATTGTTCAATGGATATCAGCTGCGTGACTGGGGACTCCGGTACTGGGAATTCTGCCAGAATTCCTTTTTTCCTTTGCTAGACTTTATCGGAAAGTTCCGCAAGACTTACACCGAGATTTTGATTGCCGATGTTCTTGTTCGACAGAGCTCTAATGACAGCCCTCATCAAAGCCATTTTTAGTCTTCTGGCTTATGTGAGTGTCGGACGTCAAACTTTCAAGCATTTCTTTTTCTGTGGCAGTATTCTTGAGAGAGACCGACCTTGAAACAGGACACCCCTCTGACTGTAACTGGCTGTAGTTCTTTAACATTGTTGGATGATACGGAAAAAGTCTGACGATTTTTTCTATCGCGTTCCAGACCGGCATGTAAGTTTTTTTTAGTACGGTTTTCAGCACCAGCACCCAAACACCATTAATTTTTGATACGAGCAGAACCCGAGTGACACACCTCGAACGGTGTCTTTTCATTCCACAACCTTCGAGCCTGGAGAGGCAGCGTCATAGTGATTCCAGATGCCGGTGGTACGACTTGACCTCTGACCTCCGCTTCAGGCGGTCGTGGGGCCGGCTACACCGCGCTGCACCGCGTCCAACGTTAGAGTCCGCTCTCGAGTCCGACTCCGAGCCCGAATCTGAGTTTGAAAATGCATCTGGCCCTAAGGTCGACGTAGAATACGACATCGGGTGTGGCCTCTAGTCCGACGTAGAATCAGATTTGAGTCTGACTCCGACTGAGACAGAGTCCAACATAGAGTCCGACTTGAATCTGGCACCGAATCTGACATAGCATGTAAAACCAAATCCGACGTGACATTCCGGCGCGTCCCGCGTGGGAGTCCGACACCGAGTTCGGCACGAGGAACCGTGCCGCCCCGGAAGCGAGAGCTCCTGTCCTGCGGCGCAGCCTACCACTCCAGTCACCCGACGGACTGCGGTCGGGTAACGGCCGGTCTCTGCCGTCCCCTCTGCAGTACAGCGACCGGCACTGCCGCTCCTCTGAATCCGAAACTGGCCGTGAGTGATGTGTTCGTTAGTGCGGTATCCGTAGATCTGAGGGAAGGGGAGGGGGGAGGGAGGGCGCCTCAGCGCGTCACGAGGGTAACCCGGCTGGATGTCGTCGGTTGCCACCGCTTAGTCCTCCGCCTTTTTGGCGCCGGCGATGGTGGTGCAGATGAGCAGAAGGCCCAGGGCGGCCAGCATCCCTGAAGCAGAAATTCGTGTCAAATCGTTCAGAAACAACTCCATGGTGAACACTGAAGCGACTGCATACCACTACAGTCGATATGACTATGATACTTTTGAATTATTGCACTTTTGTCATGATATGTTCAGGCTGCTAGCCCTGCTGAAACCTTTTTGACAATCATGCATGGTCGAACGGTAAGCCTCGCAGTTTCTTTCTGGCTGTCTCCCTGTATTCAGGAAACGAGCGCTGAACAAAAAACCGAGCGGCCTCAAGTCGACATCTAGAAAAAAGCAGGACCTCCGTGGTCGCAAATCCTCTGTGATGCTCTTACCCAGGAATGCAGGTAGGGCAATGCCCATGACGTAGCTCTTGTGCCTCTTGACGATGGGTCTCAGTGTGGGTCGAGGGGTGGTGTAGTCACCTACGTACGAGCCGTTGTCTGGGGAAATCCAGCTTGTCAGATTGGGGAAACAGATACAAACATGCGCTATATGCGCGGGCCTGGGCATAATACTTTTGGGTTCAGGATGCTGAAGGCATGCTGTGACACAAGGTAAGAGCCAAGGGCAGAAATGGAGAGGCGGCAGGACAATTTGGAGCATGGTTTTGGCCTTCGAGCGCCTTAGTATAGAGGTAAAATCAACATCCCTGGTCTTGAATCTCTTAAACATTGGAGTGGCTCAGACATTTAATGGGAGCAAGCCCCCTCGCATACCCCGAAATTCCAGGAAAAACTCGACTAGGCCGTGAGATTGAAACATAGCCTAATGCCGAAGAGCTCTTCGTCTTTCCCCGCTTTGAAGTATAGGCAATATGCCCAACATAGAGCACGCTGAGTGACTATGAGGCAGTTGACAGTCGTTAAAAAAATGTACTTGAGTACCGCATGTACGCTGCTTTCTAGACAGGTTGCTACAGCCATGTGTTGTCATCCAATACTCACAGAGGCTTTTCCTCAGCTCCCTCCGATAGTCCTCATCCATGACGACCACTCCCAGACCGGGGGCGTACTTCGTCAAATCTGGACATATAGAAACAGTCGGGTGTCATATTGGGTGGTGTTACCATCCCAGGAGTCACATTGACTGAACATGTGATTTTCTCTCGAAATCTGACGTGCGTTCTTTGAGTTCAAAGGCGTTGTACCGCTGGTGACAGACAAAAACACCTTCCTGGGGCGTGAAAAAGCTTCCGCGTCGCCACCGACCTTTGGTGTTGACCGAGGCCGGATCAATCTGCAGACTGCCGAACCGGCTGAAGAAGACGTATTGTTTGCCGAGGTGCGTGACTATTGTCGAGGTGTTGGCCCACTGGGGTGAAATGCTGACCACGAACTGGATCCACAGGCCCTTGTCGGTGTCGTTCCAGACTTTGGTCAGCGTGGCACTCACATTCCATTCTCCCGGTGGATACTTCTTCCTCAGCATCTCCCTGATCTGGACGGACACAGGAGAAGACCCGTTGCGTCAGCTTTGATATTCCAAATACGACACGAGATAGGAACGCACGGGCACGCCGGTGGGTTCGTTTCCACTGACTCGGGCATGCGTCTGTAGTCCGCAGCGCATACAAGGTCTGCGGCGCCATGTTCTACTCAACGCTTACAAAGGTTGCAACAAATGATCGTCGGAAGGTGACGACAATTAGCTTACGCTGGATATGAACCTCTGACATCCTTGCCCACGACAATTAGTCGCCTTCTTCTGGCGGAACATTTACTACCCATGGACAGTCAGCCTCTTTCCTTTTTCAGCTATTCCAACATCTCTATTAGAAGCCCCGTTCCGTGCATCAGCACTCACTCCCTCGTCAGCGTCCTTGTCCATCTCGGCGAAAATCTCCGAGTTGGAGTCGTTCATTTCGACCGAGTAGTTGGCGTTCGGCGCCCGCATGACGAAGTCGATCAAGGTGAACTCGTACGGATTCTCTGCAAACCACGCAGGTGACCAAGTCAGGCCCGAGGGTCGTTAGCGGGGGCATCTATGCCACAGGAAAATGAACCAGTGCTCGACTCGACGACTGACGTACCTTGGTGCAACGCGTCACGAGCCGACTCCGCCAATTCAGTGTCAGGCTTCCATCAAGCCATTGCAGTGTTTAGTGCCAAGATGCCAATGTGTCATCAAGCCCACTACCACGCCGGCACAACCTTGACAGCTCTGCGATCCGGCAGCGCCGATGGGGCGGCGTACCGGGCCAGCGGTGGCGGTCACTCCTACCGGTGGGCCCCGGCGTGGTGGTCGGCTCGAGCACTTCGAATTCTTCACTGGCCTCCGCCGACTCGGGGTCGAAGGCGAGCTCCCCGGAGTCGACCACCATCTGCAGCGCCAGCGTCGTCTCAGCGGCCAGCTTCGGCTTGTCTACGTCGGCGGCGTTCGACTCGTTGGTCTGGATGGTGACGGAAACGTCGATGACGACGTCGGAGCCGGGCGACATCTTGACCACCTCCAGGTCGAGGAAGTAGTCTCCGAACTTCCTGCGCAGCGCCGGTGTCAGCTGCCAATCGAGGTGGCCGTGTCAGTAAGGTGGCAAAACCGCAGGGTCAGCGGACTCGTCGAAAGCCGCGACTCATAGCCGCGGTCGGGGTTACTACAGCTGCTGGGGCTTTGCGAGACGGTGGCTCTACCGCCCAACAAAAGTGGCCAGTGCTGACCGTCTGGTCACCGGGGTCATGTGAGCTGGCCAAGGTCAGTGGGAATTAGGCCATCAGGGCAGCCAAAGGGGGCTGGGGGCCTGTTCTTCCCTCTCCCTTAGGTCCGCATTTTTGTGAAAACCATTTCACATCGTCTTTCCAGCAAGCCGTTTTCGTATGATTTCAGTTCACACTGGGCCCCGCCGCCCCTCCCCTCCTCTTAAAAAAATCCTGGTTGCGCCCCTGAATTACACACATTATTTTCAGGTCTGAATAAGAATTAGAAGAAGAGTTAGAAATGTTAGGCTTACTCACAGCAGATATGATCTTGGTGGTCATCTCTTGGTTCTGACGCGTGATCTTAAGGCCCATCCAAGACTCGTATGGCATGTTGATGACTTCCACCTTGCAGGGCAGCACAGCAATAACGTTTGGTGGAGCCTCTGAAACCGGAATTCGAAGCTAAGTCAAGTAGTGAGTGGGGAAACCAGGGCTTGCTGCTTACTTCGTTAAGCGAGGTCTATGAACATTGAAATGTCCGATTGTCAATAGAATCAGCTTGGAAGTAGTCTAACCTTTGTGATCTTTGGTAGCGGTTTCGGGCTTTGGGGCGCGGATAGTCATTGGGAATAATTGCACAATATTTATGAGTGATGATGTCAGGCTAGTGGATGTTCGGGCACCCAAACACCTAGAAAACTCCACTCATTTGAAAAGAATAAAGTATTACCTTTGAAGTGAGGGAATGCGCAGTTGACTGACATTTTTTTTTTTTTTTTTGTTTATCTGACGGGATTTTATAGCATTTTTTCCATCATCGACAAGTTAAAACAACGAACGGAAAACGAGGGCATGGCGCAAAGGCAAGAGAGAGGAATCTGAAGCCTATCGCTTGCTAAATATTGGGCACCCCTGAGACAATTCTCCGTCTGAATTCACCGTCTCCGAGGATTCAGGCTACACGACTCTCTACCCAGGACACGAGGTGCCTGCGGCCGCCGTTTGGCCACCCCGGCGACGCCCTCCGACCTGTGGTGGTGGTGCCCTCGGTGGTAGTGAAGTCCGTTGTAGTGTCGGTGGCGTTGGAGGCCGCCTCCGTGACGTTGGAGGCTGTCAGCGTGGTGTTGCTTGCGGTGGCCTCCGACGCTGTGGAGTCGGTGCCGTTTGTATCTCTTGCTGTGGACTCGGACTCGGTGGTGCTGGTGGTGCTCGAGGCGGTGTCGTTGGTGCTGGCAGCGCTGGTGTCCGCGGTTTCTGTGGTGCTGGTGGATCCAGCCGCCTGCTGGTCACCGCCTGCTGCTGACTGTGCTTGTACCACCTCCACCGGCGCCGCAGTCGTCGTCAAGTTCGCCTCAAGCGTGGTGTTTTCGGTGGCATTGGTGGCATCCGGCATGGTCGTCGACGTGTCATTGAACAGAGTGACCACGTCGCTGACGTCCCGCGTCGTGCGCCTGGCACCGACGAAGGGGAGCACGTTGTCCCCAAGGCCTCCATTTCCTCTCGGGTTCTTGGTGGGCGCGTCGGTCGTGCTAGGCACCTCTGTTTCGGGGACGGTTGCGCTCAGTCCGCCGCTGGTCGCGGTCGGGACGTCGGCCACGGTGGGCTGCGCTCCGAGCACGCCGCCAGCTGCTGTCGGCTCGCTGGCGCCCGAGGTCGGCGGCTGTGTCGGCGCGTCCGCTGTGGAGACCGGCGCTGGATCGCCTGTGGGGGCTGACGCGAGGCCGACTGCGGAGGCCGGCGCTGGATCGCCTGTGGGGGCTGACGCGAGGCCGACTGTCGAGGCCGGCGCTGGATCGCCTGTGGGGGCTGACGCGGGGCCGGCTGTGGAGGTCGGCGCTGGTATGCCAGGTACCGTCGTCGACGCGGCCGGCGGGGCTGAGCTAGTGGCGGCCACTGTCGCCGCGGCGGTGGTCACCGCGGCTTCTGAAACACATCGCGCCGAATAATTACTTCGTGATTTCTTCAGTGCCATCCTAAGTCACGTCAACATGGCGTAAAGAACTTCGTGATTTTTTCAGTGCCATCCTAAGTCACGTCAACATTGCGTACAAAAGACACTGATGTTTTACGATTTCGCGGTTTCTGTTTCGAGTTTGCTTGATCTTTACTGATACAACAGTCGCGCGGGATGGTCGATAATATGTTGAGTGTTGTAATGCCATGAGAGATCAATGCAGATCACCCGTGACGTCACGCGAGGTCATCACGGGTCAAATTTACGTCACTGTATATTTTTTAAGATTTGGTGCCATGTTATGTCCCATATGACTGTCATATCAGTGTTTTCGGTTGTAAAGCGGGTATTTCGTGGCATTTGAAGGAGTTTCATAGCAATTGTGAAGTTTTATGTTCCACGTCAGGTATGCTTCAAACTAATGTATATTGGACGTTTTGGTATCACACAGCCCTAGGATGACCTGTATCACCATTTTCTTCAGACAGACGTGTGTTGGTGTCTCATGAATACCGTTCCATGTATTTTGATCTGATACGATGTCTGCAATTTCTGATCTGTACGCGAAAAACGGCGCGTCCCAAGACCGGGCAAATGTTGACCTTTGGCATGATCTATGACCTGAGATATCATCTGGAGCTCGAAAAATGTAACACACCCGACCCAGAGTCACGTCATTAAGGCCAACCGATTGCCGCCTTGACAGGACAAATCAGTCCTTTGGTTGATGGGTTCTTAAGCATAAAGAACTATGAAGCGCGCGACGCTCCCTTCCCCCACCAGCAAGTGGAAGGTACCGAGACATGCCGGCAACTGCCGGTTGAACACTTCCAAGATTCAAAGCTTAAGCACCGTTCACGTAACACTGATGACCAGTAGAAGCGTGAAACAGGCTCTCGTCACGTGCCAAAATGATTTCCAGAAGGTAATGCATGTCATCATTGCTGTTTGACAGCGGCTTTACCAAAATCAGAGGAGCACAATAGTTGAAATGAATAATCGGCGGGCATCCGGTTGAAAAGATTTTCTGCATGAGAGACATGATACGTATTTGTATAATTGTGTTTCTGCATGATGCACTGGATTCTGTAGAGCTGGATGCATCTCCCGACTCCCGTTGCATATCCTCCATTTGTGCTAAGATAGCTGGGAGAACATTTGGCGGGGCCAGAAATGTAATTTTTTAATGGATTTTGCGTGCCCAATCATGCATCATCTTGTGAGCTTCAAGTAATCGTGGGTGCCCACCCCATAAGGTCCCATGCTGGTACATCATTGGGGATTTCCAGTCAATCTCGGTAGTGCCGGAGCACCCATAAAGGGCCTAAAACTACACTCATGGACAAGGTTGTATAATCATATCGGCCCATGATGGGCAACTGCAATATTGGGTATGCTACTCAGATCTTTCTCTTACTCCGTGGTCAATGCATGCCTATTTTCGCGCAGGACGGTGAGGTTTTATATCAAGACCTCCGGTCCAATGCATCCCACAAAAGCAGATGGACTCGAACGCATATCAGTATATTCGGACGCGATCCTGTCTCTACAGAACGGTCCATTGGGATAGCCCTAAAATCGGGAGCTGTCGAATGCCCGTAGTCCCGTAGACGTCTCGTGCAGTTCTCTAGCCTCCATATCAGTCAGTTGATGACGATGTACTGGAGCAAAGTCAATGCGCGCCGTGAAAGAGAAAGCTCCACCTTGATCGAAATTCCATAAACAGACTTAGTTGACTGAAAAATATCGCTGATAACGTTTTCATCATTCATTTGCGCGTTGTTGTTGTTGTTGTTGTTGTCCTAAAGATGTGTAGAAGCTCCAGACAATGTAATTATCTTAAACTTCAGTCTGTATGCACATGCCGCAGAAGCAATATGGGCCTTAATATTCTCCGACCAATGAGTGCAAACGTTTGTTAGCCCTGTTCTTGACGTCATGGAACAACTGTAAATAGGACGTGACCGAATAGGACACACGAATTAACCGCGGAAATTCGGCCTCAGCCTCCGTAAGTGTAGACCTAATTTATATTATATCTGAAACCTAACTTATATTACAGGTTCATTTCTAAGCCTGCAGGCTACAACTTGGCTATCTGAAAACAAACCACATGTTACGGTGGTACATTTCCCTAAAGTTACGGTGCTGCCCAGCCAACCATAACCCATGCTCAGAATCTGCTCACTACATACGATACACATTACGGTTGGCTGGTTACCGAGTAACCTATGAATCGACGCTCTCGACTGCCAGGATCATTTCTGGTCACATCTCTCACGTCAGCTGGCGAGGGGACGGCCTAACACATTTCATAAACTGTGACAGAGCCCACGTAATAGGAATCGAATGGCAAGGAAGACGGAGAGTGGAGAAATACAAAGGAGAAAGAAATGACACTGGGAAAATTGTAAACGGCTCAGGGTCAATTGCGATTCTCCAACACTTTTTGTGAATCGGAATAAAAATCGACTGTGAATCAGACCATTTTGTTTGAAAACTGTGAATCAGAATCAGAATTAAAATCATGTTTTTGGGTCAGAAATTTAAACTGAATCGATCCCAAAAGTTACTAGAAAACGAATCTTCAAATCGATTAAGTAGGTTTAATCGACTGAATCGATTTAATCAATTAAATGAATGTACCATCTTCACCTATTAAATAAGACTATTTATTGTCGTTGATACGAATAACCATGATGTTTATCGCATTGAAAGTAGAACCAAATGATTACGGCAAATACAAATTCCAGTTATGATACAACAGAAAATAAATAATTTCCTAGTTGCCAAAAATGTGCACGTTTTATACCCTTAAGTAATGACTGGGCTATAAGTGCTCATGGTTAGATCCTACCCTAATGTTAACTTATCTAAGCAATGTTCTGCTCTCATGGTTAATAAAATAATAGGCAACATATTTCAAGCCAGCAGTCACAGTCCAAATTCTTCGTATGATTTTTTCAGTCTTGTGGTTGGTTATTTAAAAACTTATAATGAAAGAATAATAAGTGGATTACCTAAGAAGCAGCAATCAGATGCATATCGCCAACTCTACAGTAATTTATAAATCATGAATATATATATATATATATATATATATATATATATATATATATGTGTGTGTGTGTGTAAAGTTGATCCGGCCACGGTTCCATGAGCGGCTTCGTACGGCCGGGAGCGCTGGAACGCCGCTGCTGCCGCCGCTAGAGGGTGAAAGTCTCGGCCAGTGTGGCCACCAGGGGCGGCAACGGCGGTGTCCCGGCAATGCGGCCGCCAGGCGGTGTCCGCGGTAGAATCTCGGCCATCGGGGCACTCCGCACCGTGGCTTCTTTGGTGTAGGTCATGTGGGTGTCGGGCTAAAGAGGGTCTCAGGATTTTGGGGTTGGGATTTCCCTTGCGTAAATGTTGATTGTGAGTGTATTAGTATCAAACTTATCGTCTAGAATGTTTAGGCTGATTGTGCACTTCTTTAATTGTAACGTGAAATTTGTGAATATATGGGATCCATGAGATCAGTTGTCTTTTCTCCTTCGTGCGGGGTGCCGAGGCTGTCCTACGGTGAACGAGCATTCATTCTCTACCCCGGCTGCTAATGACTACCGTGTGGCAGGCGGTTAAAGAGTAAATGTTGCTACACCCGGAGGCGGCGTCTGTTGATTAACACCCTTCGCCTTGTAACGCGCCTGGCCAGCGTGTGACAAGGGGGTCCGTGGATACCTGAGGTACACCTTCCACATATATATATGTCAACTTAACAGTAATCACGTGCTGTGCTTTCGCATGGAAATGAAATGTGAATCGTAGAATGAGAATCGATTTGTTGCCGTCAAAAATGACCCTCGGATCAGAATCAGATGGATTCTTTGTATTTCCATCTGAATCAGAATCAGAATCACATTCATCTTCTGGGGCTGAGAATCAGAATCCTGAAAGGATGCGTATTTGAGCGTTAAAACGTGGAATACCACAATTTCCATTCATTTTTCGTTTTGACCGAGGATTTCGAATCGAGATCATGTCAGGTCCTTCACCTATGGTGTCATTTTTTAATTTTTTTGTAGATCAGATTTCGAGCAACACGGGATGCCGGTGTAACCTGAGTGTAAATAAGGTCGCTAAATGCATTTTTTTACGTATTTTCAGTGAAGATAGCCAACATCGGAATATTTGATTATTTCTAGCATTTACTAACCTACGCAAGTCAAAAAAGCGAGGCGAGATACACATAGTCATACGCATATATATACATATATTTTCTTTTGTATACTTCCGGAGCTGATTCTCATTAATGCAAGTTTAATTAAATATGACAGCGAAACTAGTTGTTATTATCTTCTTCCGTAAGCTTTCTATTCATCCTCCAAAATTCCGCTCTTTTTCCTCCAGACAAAACAACAGTCCTCCAAAATCATGCAACGATCCTTTCATTTCTCATGAACATCATCAGACAAATATTCAACACATTGCACAGACATATGACATATCTGGCTAACAACGTGATTAAAATATCATGACGTGATCAAAATATCAACGAGGAATTACTGGGCAAGGGTCGTTTTTTATCGCGATCGTTAGTTTTCCATGAAATGGCACGAAATTAACTTGGCAGTGTTTCGGCAAACTATTTGAAAATGTCTGCTTCCTAAAATTTCGGACACTTCCGGTTGACTAGGTAGAAAAGCATATTGTTACAAATCTGAACAGCCTCAGACCCTAGCTCCAAGCGGGGGTTCATCAAACAGAAAGAGGGTACCCTGGGCGTTGACCTGCCTGTTGATAAGAGGATCACAATCTCTGATGTACACAGCTTCCAGTATTTGCAGTTTATGTTTTTCTGAACAGTGAGTGAGTATGGTCGTCTGGTTCAGGAGGGTTTCCCTGGTAATGATGACATGCCTGAATGGTGATGGTGAAGGGATGCAAAGAGTCCGAAAAATACTGATGAACAACAGCTACGCCCTCACAGACATCGACAACGAAATCAAACTCAAGGTGGACCAGCTGTACTCAGCAGAAAACATCACCGATAACGAACAGAACCCCAACGGCAAAGCCTTCCGTCTCTACTACGAAAACCAGATGCCAACATCGTACAAGAAAGATGAGAAGGCCATCCGCACCATCATCACTAAAAACTGCCAATCCGTCCACTCAGCAGACAAAATTCAACTGACCATCTTTTACAGAAGCCCCAAGGTGTCTGCTCTAGTCACGAAAAACAACCTCTTCAAGGATAAGTCACTTGTGAAGGAAACCAATGTAGTCTACCAATTTAAATGCACAACCGATGAATGTGCGCATTGGCCAACAGTACCTACATTGGCTATACTACCACGACTCTAGGGAAGAGGATGGCAATCCACCTACAAGACGGCGGACCTAAGAGACATCTCAGAGACGCCCACCATGTCACCATCACCAGGGAACCCTCCTGAACCAGACGACCATACTCACTCACTGTTCAGAAAAACATAAACTGCAAATACTGGAAGCTGTGTATATCAGAGATTGTGATCCTCTTATCAACAGGCAGGTCAACGCCCAGGGTACCCTCTCTCTGTTTGATGGGCCCCCGCTTGGAGCTAGAGTCTGAGGCGGTTCACATTTGTAACGTTATGCTTTTCTACGTAGTCAACCGGAAGTGTTCGAAATTCTAGGAAGCATGCGTTTTCAAATAGCTTGCCGAAACACTGCTAAGTTAATTTCGTGTCATTTTATGAAAAACTAACGATCGCGATAAAAAACGACCCTTACCCAGTAATTCCTCGTATTTATGATTTTTTAATCACGTTGCTAGCCAGATATGTCATATGCATGTGTAATGTGTTGAATGTTTGCCTGACGATGTTCATGGGAAATGGAGGAAACGTTGCATGATTTTGGAGGTTTGCTTTTTTCTCTGGAGGAAAAAGAGCGGAAGCTTAGAAGAAGGATAGAAAGCTGACGGAAGAAGACAATTACAACCAACTTTGCTGTCATATTCAGTTAAACTTGCATATATATATATATATATATATATATATATATATATATATATATGTATGTATTGCAGACTCATAATCATTAAAGGCCGCATCTGACTGTCGTTGATGTGCGAATGTTATGAGGTTGTGGCCAGTGCTGTGCTTTTATCCTGCGTCTAGCATACCAGCATTTATTTTGAAGCTCATGATGATCCTAGATCAAACGAAATGATCATGTTCGGCCATGCTTCGAGTCAACCTAAATACGAGTGGTTGACAGATCGGTAGGATTTTTTATCTTGGGCCTTTGGGATCAAAAAGCGGGTCAAAACGCCGTCACCGTGATGGGCACTACATATTAACACTAGCTATCTGTCATTTTTTTGTTTTTTTATTGTCTCTGGCATATTTGGCCACAGTACCGCCCCCACTTTGTACTTACCGTTAAGATTTCTTGCTTTTACCTCTAGAGGTCGAAGCTACCGCAGGGCGGACTTCACATCCGTAAATTATTCGGTACATTTGACACATGGACGAAATTCCGTCGGAACAGTGGAATGCCATTGTGGATGGAAATGAAAACACGGCGCCGCTTCACGAGCCTCGTTTCTTTGGGCACCTGAACATCATTGTCCGGAAACGGCCGCTGGGCGCCTGGCCGGTCATTTGGCGCGGCGGAGGCCGGACGGCAGGCCGCCACACTCCTCCGCCGCCGGTCGCTATCTGAGCGCTGCTGCTCGGTCACCGGTCAGCTGACAATACAGCGAACTGTCCGACTCGGCTTGCTTTTCAGAAATAAATGTGGTTGGTTTCGAGTGTCGCTGGTCACGTTTTCAGTGGTCTTTTCCGACAGACATCTCCAAGCCTTAAACAGTGCGATTTATAAAAACTGGTGTTCTGAAGTCACCTGCTGATTCAGGTCATCTTCAGAGCGATCATGGGCCTATGCCAGTCCGAGACATCACTCAGCAGCTGACAACAAAAGATAATTGAACGAAACACGAGAAATTCGTGGGAGGTCGACGTCAAACTCTGTCACTGTATAGCTTTTAGAAAAAATGTGTAACATAAGTCGGTTTCTTAACTGTCGGCTACAACATGGGTATATCAGCTCAAAACACGTTCTTAAAGCAAAACATTTCCATTAAGTGGCTAATCAGATTCAGCGTGAAATAAATATGATGGTATGAAGTATGAAAACACCCCAGTCACCTGCACCGAATCAGACCGGGAAAGTGTAGCTCGATCAGTTTGCATGAGATGAGCCTAGTTCGGAGCATCGCTTTATTCACAAATGCTTCTGCGAATATGGTGGCTATTTCCAGCCGAGACCGCATCAGGAAATCTTTCCCCGGGAGGCGTTGCTGATCAGTTGGAGCTTCTTTCAGATGGAGCTCCTTTCAGAATCGGGCTTCGATCGATAGCTTGGGCTATGTGATCGCCTGTTTCGTTTCCTTGCCACAATATGTCTATTCAAACCCACATTGGCACGTTCCGGGCTCCTTGGACTTCCTAAAACGAAAACAGACGTTCCGGAGTCCTGCCTCTGGATCCGCTAATGCTTCCAGCTGATTCTGTCAGAAAATTAAAGGTACGAACATTCATCGCTTAATGGAATAATCTGTTCAGTGGCCACTTACTAGGAGTTGTCACTTCTAAGGCCGCGCCCGCACGGTAACGAGACGCCGTCACCAGCAGGAGTAGCAGGCCGGCGACGCGCGGTCGCGCCGAGCCGTGACCCATGGTGACCTGCTGTCTGACGCTGGCCGTCTCACCGAGGTCCCGGACCGCACTGACCGGCCGGCCGGCCGGGCGCGTCCCCTCGGCGACGGCGTAACACGCCCGCTCACCCGGGCTACCTGCCGTAACGATCGCCGCCTGTTTGGCCCGTTACGGCGCGACGGCGGCGACGACCGGCGGCCGGCGGCGCGTCACGACGTCGAAGCGGCGCCTGGTTCCGAGTCGGGCCCGCTGGCGACCCTGGGGCTCACGACACTGAGGCCCGTCACCCTGAGGCCCTCGGCCCTGACTTACAGAGCTCGAGCCCGTTTCTCGAGCCCATGACCCTGAGGCCCACGATCCCGAGCCCCACGACCTTCTGGCCCACGACCAGCTGTGAATTCATTTGGTATACCGTCTCTGAGACATCGGACTACACTAGTCCCCTTTCGGTCGCCTCGTCCGGTAATCCCATTGCACGAAGCCCAGGCATTTCCTGCGGCGGTCTGTCTTTGATCTGACGTGATGGGGAGATGAAGCGTGGAAAACAGCACGGGCAAGTCCCGAGGCTTTTAATATCGTTGGTGTTGTGAGTATCACTCCGAACTCCGTTCTTTCCGCACATCACCAAAGGCCTAATGTTTAATTTCGGGATTACTGGCGTTGCATTGGCAACACCAATCAGGGCCTCGTCTGACATGTTAACGGGAGGGGGGGGGGCTAGCCCCCGCAGTGGAATCACCATCCCCAAGGTCAATGCAAAACTGGATGACGGAGGGGAGGGAATGTGGAATGCTCAAAATCATAAAATCTAACTTGCATACTGAATGGGAAGTATTGGTGACGATCCTGTCCGGATGTTCTTAGCCACTGTTCAGAGCGTGGTCGCTGTACACTATACAGGCAACATGGTTCATAAAACGGAGCAAAGAAAGACTGTATGAACCCATGTGTAGTATAGGAATGACATTAACCCGTTTTAGTTCGGCGGCCCATTTTTGGACGGCCATTTCAATGTGCTGTAAATCTAGCAATTTTCATTCGATAAAGACAATATCGTATCAGGATGTCGGCCAGGACCGTATCGTAATCGTATCAGGATGTCCGGTCATGTGCCCTAGCTAAGTAAAAATGTGCCGTTCACCATCTAAGGGGACACTAAACAGGAGTAAAATTACCGATTTTGCCATCTTGCAACTCATGAGTGCTTATGAGTATTTGAGAACCTTTTGGGCGTCAATAGAAACCTACATATCCATGTACGAGAAAAAGACGTTTGTGGGAGTTGAGTCGTGCATGCAAAAGTGCTGTTCCTTGGCATGTATACTGCGCAGTAGACACCAGAACTGTACCGACCAATTCTGGCCGCACGGGCGCCTGCGCCATGTCCGGGTGCGGGCGGTCGCGCGGAGCTGGGGTGGGGACGGCTATGAGCACCAGAAACACAGCTGTTGGGGGGAGACGGGATAAACACCGGAAACAGTGACAGTGGTCAGTGATTAGCCGTGGGTGTCAAACGTGTCGTCTTCTGTGGTCAGCGAAATACGTCACCACGTCACGTGTTCAGTGCGTTATAGTGCAAGAGGCGACTGGACTGATGGTGAACGATGATGAGCTGTGTGATGACGACCTAGAACTGGCGAATATTTCCCGGCCGTGGAGGATGACTTAAGTGACGAGGATGAGGCTGATGATGACGGAACTGAACCAGCCATCGTGCAAGACTTACCTGCTACCGTGGAAGTACATTTCAGTCGCGAGGAAGTGGACGACGAGCCCGCCGCTCCAGTGAGGAAAAAGCGCAAGTTCGGAAAATCAGCACCGGTGCGGAGGCCAGTGAATCCGGAGTGTTCTGGATGGGGTGCTATGTCGGGGAAGCGGCTTCCAAAAATCACCAGGTCCTGGCCGATCGGCTGGGTTCAAAGACCGGAATGGAGATCTTTGAACAGCTTTTCAACGACGCCATCATACAGCACATGCACACCGAGATGTTGAGTTATGCCCATGATGTCAAGGACGACCCTTGGCTTCCAACTGGGAGAGAACAAACTGAAAGTGTTCCTGGATGTGCTCCTGTGCTCGGGATGCTGCAAGATGCCAAACGAAATGATACACTGGTCCGAAGCAATGGACATGCAGCACAATGTCACCCGCAACGCCATGCCTTGGAGCCGGTACATGAAGATCATAACATATCTTCATGAAAAGGATAACTTCAGGCTACCTGCGCCGCAGTCCCATCTTCAAGACCGAGCCTTCAAGGTGCGTCCACTGCTAGACCTCCTGAACACGTCGTTTCAGCAGTTCAAAGTGTTTGAGGAGGATCTGGCAGTGGACGAAATGATGGTGCGGTACTGCGGCCACCACGGCCTCAAACAGTTTATGCGAGGCAGGCCGATCAGATTCAGTTATAAAGCTGTGGGCGCTATGTGGCAGTGAAGGGTACTGCTACGAGTTTGACTTGTACTGCGACAAGGGGCAGTGGCCGGAACTGCAAGATCTTCCCATGGGAAACTCGTGTGGTGCTCGACATGATCAGCGCAGTCACCGACACAGGCTGCCACAGGCTGTTCTTTGACAACCTGTTGACTTCGCGGGCGCTGCTGACGGCGCTGAAGGGGCGTGGTCGGCGCGCCACTGGCACTGCGAGGGAGAACAGGCTGGACAAGTGCGCCGTCGCCCCCTCAAGGCCATGATCAAGAAAAAGCGCGGGACCCACGAGCAGCGCTTCGACACTACATCCGAGGCGCTGCTGGTGAGGTGGAAGGACGATAAAGTGGACAATCATGGCCAGCTTTGATACGGTGGATCCGGTGGCTCCGACGTACCGTTATGACAGAAGGGAAAAGAAGCGTCTGGAAGTGCCGCAGCCCCAGCGCCTAAAGGTCTACATTGCTGGAATGGGCGGCGTGGATCTACACGATTGGTTGCCGTGCCACTGTGACATGTCCATGCGGGAAACGAAGTGGTGGAAAGAAAGGCACTGGTGCCTCATCACACGTGCTCTGGACATGGCAGTGGTCAACAGCTGGCTGTTGCACCGCGCCGCAGTGCCTCGCCAACAGAAGCTGACACTGCTCCAGTTCCGCCGTGACATCGCTACCGCCTACATGGTGATGGCGGCCAGTGCCAGTACCGGAGTTGGAGCAAAGGCAAGCTGTCCAAAACACACACATGGGAACATAGATCCCCAGCAGTCTCCGATACGATGGCGTATGACATCTGCCCGCCACCATGGGCTTCCGTCGGCGCTGCCAGCTGAAGAACAGCAAGCGAAGGTCTACCAAGAAGTGCGTGAAGTGTGATGTGCCGCTCTGCTTTGACTGTTTCGCCACTTACCGCCAGAGCGCATAGATGGAACGGTCTCGCCGCACACCGCCAAAGATGAGCTCCCATTTAGCTGGTCCGCCGCAGAAACTTGTGGGGCACCAACGAAGCGAACAGGATGGTCATGGATTGCGTTCAGTTCCGTAATACATATTGCAAACGCGTACTTTTGAATGTGTATCTGGTGCGTATTGATGTGTTCCAAGGATACGTAACGCCAAATAAACACTTCTGTGTCACGGACTGTTACTTTGATAATGACCAAACGGCAGAGGACAATCCCATCTGAATTATACAAAAATTGCAAGGTATCTGCACTTCATATGTATAGACATGCAAAACAAACTCTTCTGTTAATTTGCTTATTTATGATCACGGTTACTGAGCAGTTGTAGGTACCTACGGTGACAGGGTCCACCGCTGCGCAGAGCCGCGACACCTGTCACCTGCCTCCGCACGCCCGCGAGCCCAACCGGCCATCCGGCCGGCCACCTGTCGCTGGCGCCTGTGCGGTCATTTTTGGTCGCACCTGTACGTCGGAAACCTGAAGGCTAGAATTCTGAAATTTCCAGTACTTCTTACTTGACTCATTGTATGCAAAAAAATACGGCAGAATTATCACTTATTAATTGTTGGTATTATTATCATTATTTACTATTAATTATTGTTATTAAATCCAGTATTTCTTAGTTCATTGCCTCGCTCAATGCAAAAAATCAAGGCAAAATTTTGACGTTAAGCAAGTCCGGACTGAAACGAGTTAAACGACCTAGAACTGTACCTGGGAATCATTCAGCTGTTCCTAGCGTCCTAAGAAACACAGGCCAGTCAAATACTGCAGCAACGCGCTGGCGTGTGTCTGACTTAGCCATACTGGGATGCATCCCTCCCACTTTTGTGAAAGTTAACTTCATGGTGATTTGTGGTATTGCATGAAAAAGTATGCGGTAAAGCAAAATTCGATGAAGTCGTGCATAGTTATTACGGCCAGTTTCGTGAAGACGTTGAATCATGTCAAATGATGTCGTTGCGCCACATCCCCTGTTTCATGTCGCATACGGCTATCATGTGCATTTTATTGTAGCGCATTGCTATTCAATCCACGTTTGTCCTCCGACCTGTGCATTAACGATATGCTTCCAGACACAGTAAGACGGAAAGAATGTGGCATCACCAATCAACATTTCTGCCGTTGGAAATCAGTGGCGTAGCCAAGGGGGCCAAAGGGGCCATGGCCCCCTTCCTGGAGGCCAAGCGGGGCCCCCTGGCGGCCAAGAGGGCCCCCCTGGGGCCGATGGCCCCAGTTCTTTTGACAGCGTGAGGCGCCCGTAGGGCGTCTTACGCTGTCCGAAACGGACAATTAAAGCAAAATAAGAATATTCCAAACATTAAAGAAGGCTTACGAACCTAAAAATCACGTACTCGGAATATACAGGGAGGTTTTGTGTGCTACGAAGAAGTCTGAATGAGCGTTTAGGGGCCCCTGATAGCTTGTAAGGAGAGTTCACTGCTTGTCTGGGGAGGGCCCCCTGTCGGCCCATAAGGGGCCCCTGTCAGCTTCTCAAGGACCTCCTTTCGGTCTGGAGGAAGGCTCCTGTCCTTTCCTCCAGAGGTCGACAGGGGCCCTTTACAGGCGGATAGGGTACCCTCTACAGACAGACAGTGACCTCCCTGGCCAACAGGGGCCCCATAAACGATTATTCAGGGTGCCCCTGCTTTCCTGTAAAGATGTCCCTGCCGACCTGTGAGAGGCACCCACCAAGTCGGCAGGAACTTCTTTACAGGCGAGTATGGGCCCCTTTGCGTTTCAACGGGGCCCCTTTACACACCGACACTAATATACCGGCAGTAATTTTAACCATATGGGCCCCACTGGTTACGACAGCCAGGCGCGGATCCAAAAGGGGAGCAATTGGGGCGATCGCCCCTTCCCCTGAGACCTGAGAAGGGGCTCCTGTCAGACTTAAAAGGAACCCCGAATAGGCCCCATATGAGCTTCACAGGGTCTCTACAAGAACCTGGTGGGCTCTTGATGCAGTCAGGGAGGCCTGGAGGGTTAGCTGACCTCTGAGACGCATAGAGGGCCCCTGAAGCTTCCAAAGGACCCCTGGGACCATAACAGGGCCCCAACACGGCAGAATGTCCCTAAAACCGCCAGATGGCTCATAGTGCCCCTGAGACGGCCAAGATGAGGGTTGAGTCCTTAGGGGGCCGCTGTGAGTGAAAAGCTGAAGGTTCTTGATGTAGTCAGAGGGCTTCCGGAAGGGTTAATGAGACCCTGACACAGTAAGATGGCCCCTAAGATGGAAAGAAGGCCCCTCGAAACTCTTCAAGAGCCCCTGGGACCACAAGGGACCCCAACACGGCAAAGGGTCCGTGAGACCGCCAAAATTGCCAGAGAGGCACATGAGAAGGAAAGAACTTCCGAGGGTGCCTAACACGGCATAAGGAGACCCTGGCCAGCCAGAATGGCCCTCTGAATGAGGATTCGTCAGTGACATTCTCAACCTCGAGAGTAGCCACAGATGGGCTACACTGGCCTTTCTGAAACCTTGAGGGATTCTTGATGCTGTCAGGTACCCCCGGGAAAGTCATGCAAGATGGACCTGTACACCGCAGATTATCCCTGAGACCGCCAAAAAAATTGCAGGGCTCCCGCGAGGCAAAGACGATAAGAGGGCCTCTGAGACAGTATTTGGGCGTTATGGGGCGCTGCACGGCCAGAGGGTCCCCGAGTGTAAAAAGCAGGCTCCTGGCGCGGGCAAGATCCTCCTGAGACTGCCAGTGGGGCCTCTGAAACGTCAACAAAAGCCCCTTATTACGGCTAGAAGGGCCCTAAAAGACTGCCAAATATACCTCATGTAACAGAGGAAGATCCCTGATACACAGCCATGGGGACAACCGGAGACGTTGTCAGAGGGCCAAAAACACTGCATAGGGGCCCCGAAATTGCCAAAAGGTCTTTCATAACTGCCAGAGGGCCCCTGAGATGGCAAAAATGCTTCCTAGAGACGATGACAGGGGTACCCGACACCACAGGGGGTCCACTGAGACTGCTAGAGAGGGACATTTGAGACTGACAACGAGAAGTCTGTAAGTCTGTAGCAACAGGGGCCCCTGAGACAACCAGACGGGCCCCTGAAACTACTATACCCTGAGACGTCCAGACTGTTCCGCAACGGCCAAAGGACTTAGAAGGTTGCCAGAGGCGTCTCTGTCACGGCAAGAGAGACTTATAGTGGGCCTCTTTAGTGTTTGATGGGCTCCTTAAACGGCAAAAACGTCTCAGGGACGACAGGAGAAAACCTGAGATGTCTTAAGCGTCCCTGAAGCTGTCAGATGGGTCCCTGAGACTCTCCAATGTGCTCCTGAAACTGCCATAGGAACGCCTGAGACGTCCCACGGGTACACGTGAAACTGTAAAAGGAACCTGAGACCACTAGAGGGTCCTGGCACGGCAGACGGCCCGAGACCACCAAAAGTGCCCCTGTAACTACAAGAGGGAACCTAAACTAAGCCGACAAAAAATCCCCAGAAGCTACTGGATGGGGGGGGGGGGACAGACGGTCTCCTGGACCAGATACAGACACGATATTTGAAATGGAGGGAGGGACGAACTGGCTAAAATCTCGCCGTTTTCGTCATATTTCGGCCACTTTGTTTGGGAACAACACGCAGAATTTCCCCCAATAAAGTGATGCGTTTGCATTTTTGCGGTTATTTTATATGGTAAAAAGCAAAATCGCATCATTTTTCATATCCGAAGGGTTAACGGAAGAAATGTGGGCCCCGTGCTGACCATTCGCCTTCCCCCCTCCCGCCTTGGCGAAATTCTGTATCCACCCTTGGCGACGGTCCCCTTTGGTTACGAGAGCCCCATTGATCCGATTTACCCCCCCCCCCCGGACAGAGTCCTGGGTACGTCCCTGTTGGAAATGCATGAAATATAATTACCAAACATATGAAAAGACCTCAGAGTTCCAATAGCAAAACACGGTGACCTGAAAACGATATCAGACACACGATTTGGCAGAACAATACTAGCGAGTGGCGACAACGCGACCGAACTGGATTATGATGAGAAGCCTTTTATTACCATCAAAACGTTTGCTTTCGTCATGGCCAAGTGCTACCTGTGCAATGTGGTATAACAATCTAGACGGTACTATGCGCCGTGAATACTAAATGAACACTGCATCTACGATGTAGTACGGAGGTATTCAGAGGGGGTCCTGCGCCATTTGTCCATGAACGTGCCAAATTTTGTAGCGGATGTTGTTCGAAGTCCAGAAGTCATAAGGTGATATCAATTCTTTTAACCACGTGACGCGTCGATTAGTGAGTTTGGTGGAAATCCAAAGGTTCATAGCATGGGACAACCCGCAGCCAACAATGTGGGTTTTCGCTGTATATGGAAGTCAAGGCCTTGACTTGAGGTCACCAAGTTGTGTGAAGAGCAGTGAAACACATGAATTATGGCGTATGGGTTAGTGAAGGTTCGATGGCGATCAGTCCCAGCTCAGAGCATGAGACTGCCCGCAGCCCCAAAACGCGGGTTTGCGTGATGATCGGAGATTAAGGGCTTGACCTGCGGTCGCCAAGGTCTGGAAAGGGACCTAAATCATATACGATGCGTCGACTGGTGAAGATTTAGTGGTGATCGGTCTCGTATGCTTGGAGCATGGGATTGCCTGCAGCAAAAAAAAAAACAAAACAAAAAAAAACGGGATGCTTATGGATACCTTGAGCCGTTTTCGCCAGTCGGACCGAAGTTTCTAAACGTTTTAGAGCCACGATTTGAGGGATGGGTCCAATGGTACCTGGCAACAGTGGTCGGGGGCCGATTGCCCAGCGCCAGTCGACTGAGCTCTGTTCGGCAGGGATTGCCAACAAGCTGGAGGGACTGTCCCACTCATCAGAAGTTGGAGGGCATATCTCCTGCGCCCCTCCCCTGCTCCGGATCCCGTGTACTGAGGAAGCTAACAGTTGGCCGCAGCGTAAGGAATTGTCGGATGGGATCATGTTTAATACGGAAACCAAAGAGCCTAACTATAATGGGAGAGGGTATAAGAGAACGCCATTCCCAATATTCATTATTTAATGCCTCCTCACCAAGTACAAATTCATAAAGGGGTCAAAGTTTGCGGAACGATGGCTGACGCTCTACCCCCACTACACACAAACACCGTGGTGCGTCCTGCTTTGGCTTTTTCAGCGAAAATCACCTATTTCCAAAAAAAAAAAAATTGAAAATGGATTGCGGGCTGGACTGCAATCCTTTCCATCTTGTGAGATTTAGGATCAGACTGCATTTATTATGGTGCTGAGGGTTTGACATTGGATTTCAATCCTTTTTAAATGATTTTGATGATCCCTGGAACTAATTGGAATATCAGGTTGGAAAACCTGTCCCGCAGTCCAAATTCCTCAGACGAGGCCCTGGCACCAAAAGTGGCATATGCAGAGGGATTGGAAGGGTGAATCATGCACCCCTGGCGTTTACCGCCCTTATTCAGGAGCCTATCGTCTATAAAAAACCAAAAGCAAATGAGTATTGAGCTTAGATACAGACATGAATAATGCAACAATCTTTCACACAACCTCACGCAACTGGGCCCGTTTCATTGAGATGCTGGAGATTAGCTGAAGTCAAATTCAAATTCCCCATGCAATTCTCTGGAAAATCTACTGGTGCCACCTTCTGAAGAGCAGCTTGGGGGCGATTTTGGTGACACATTTACCAATCTGCGCCCACTTTCCGGCACCTCATATTAAAACTAACTCGTATATGCAGCTTCGTTGCTTTGAGGCTAGTTGAGCACAAGCTTGAACCCATGTTGCACAAGGGTTTAGCATAATCGGGAGCCACAGCATGAAACAGGCAAAACTTTGGTTATATTGACAAATCGCGGCGGCTTGCGAATTTCACGTGATATGGGTTAACGCAATATTATTGACATTTCCGGCCACCGCCCTTTGGCGAAACGCCAATGCCCAGCACCGCCAGAGGGCACTCATGAGCGGTTCGGTCCCTAACGCAGACATCGGACTGTGTTGTTTAGTTCCATATCTTCCTTTCCTTTGGATATTTGTGCATCCCTTTGGGTTACGGCGAGGCGCCAATACCCAAAACCGCCAGAGTGCACTAATGAGCGGTTCGGTCCCTGACCCAGATAACGGACTGTATTGTCTGGCGCCTTAACCTCTCCGGCCACGGCGGCGGCAAAGCAAAACCCAGCACAACACCGATCCGAATGTGACGGAAAACGCTGCGGACCGTCCCTAACGGATGTCGCAGCTACGGTCTCCGTCAGAGCCCCCAGGCCCACTGATCGAGCCTCCCGACGCCTGGACTGTGGATATCGATCCTTTTCAGTAGCGAACTGCTTTCACGAAGGGGATCCCTCTGGGAAAAGTTCCTGGTGCTCTCTTTTGGCGTTCTTCGTTCTGGACGTCGTGAAACGCCGTTGATTCCTCACATGGGGGTGGGGTGGGGGGGGAGGCGCGACAAGCAATGGGTTGCGCTCTTTCATCTGATGAATTCAGTGGCCTCACTTGCTTCTGCGTTGCTGTCTTTCTTTTACGACTTCTCCGTCCTTCACTTCTGTAATCACGTTTTCCATTTCAATTTTGCGTGCTCCTGCTTCGTCTCGAGCCCCCAAACAACCCAATTATATTTAGCATTCCAATCCCGAACTATCCTGAACACTCAAACAACTGACCATAGATGGCCGCCATGGTCCGCTGAGTGGCTAAATGGCAGCTAACGACGAGGCGACAACCTGGAGAGGCGGTACCATTACAACCAAGCAGAACCAACAATGCTGCAAACTAAAAACATCCTGTACCGAAACATTTACAGAAAAAAACGCACACGTTCTATTATCGTTTATTTGTTATGAAATGAATGACACGAACTTGAGTTCGCAAGTGGTGGCAAAGCATGAGTTCATGACAGGTGGCGAACTAAGACTTTTCCAGCGGCGCATAGTTGAGAAGCTTCTCGATGAGATCCACATGGCCCAGGAGCATGCGGCGGCAACAGTACTTTCTCAGACCCAGGGCGTCCAGGGCGTCACTGCAACGGAAACGATAGACGTTTAGTAGTTTAAAGCATGCGTTTCACCCTTGAGTAGCCAGAGGACGCAATCTGCATAGATGACATCATCACTTTCGCTGGCAAAAAGACTAACTCCCAGTAATCGACATCTCGCGGGTCAGAGCAGATCAAGAGTATTCTGAAATACTTAATGTTTCACAGACATAAAGAAGTGAGAATTGGCTAAATGAGACCATTTGGGCCACAATGAATTATTACACACATCATCGAGAGCAGTATGGAATCTTTCTAATGACAATGTACTGAAGAGAACTTGCCAGCAGTGTACAGATTCACAAAAAAGGTCAGGCGAAGTTACAACCATGTACTATCATAACAATACAATCAAGTAAAACCAATCTACATGAGTGTGGCCAGAACAATGTATCACACTGAAGCTCCTTATGTGTGGAAATAGCATCATTTCTACAGATAATGCTCCCCACATCTCGTCACTGAGCCAGTGTTCATAATGGTGGAAGAACAACAGTCCTATCAGTCTGAAACATTAAACCCTCTGAAATCAGAACTCTATCTTACCCTTCTGTGTACTCAGCCTGTAGAAGCCCTAGGTATGCTTCCCATTTGTTGCCCACCACCTTTCCACAGGTGAAACATCTCACTGGTATGATCATCCTGCTGCAATAAAAACAACATGGATGAAAACACTGGAAAATTAACACTTACTCTGGCATTTCTAAAAATAATAATTTGAAGACTATAGGCAGAACACAACATTGAATGGATGCTCATGTTATTGATAAATCACCCTGGTTACAGGGAAAGTAAACTGGCATCACTTGGGCTCTAGTTTTAGGAAAACAAGATGAGATTATGATAATTAAGATACAAAAACACTCAGGTGTCAAAAAACTTACTCTCCATCAGTAACCACAACATGCAGGAATGATTAACCTCTGTAAGACTATCAGACAACTTTTGTCTAAGGTTCCAACAAAGAATATAGAAAACTAGGAATTCTGTGTTAATGTAATGAATTCACATGCACCAAAAGTGCTGAGATATGATACTGCAGTCTTGGAGGGAAAATGAGTATGGTGAAAGGGGAAATATACCAACTGATGGCAGGTGTAGTAATGAAACCTAGATTCAAAGTTAGTCAGTAAGTTGAGGTAAGTGGGATTTGGTTACTTCATATAGCATACATTACAACAATTTAAGCTCTATGTAACCTAAGACTATCAAAAATGAAGTGCAAATATCAACATTTCCTGCAGCTAAGCAAGGTGTAGCACCTAGCTGTTATCTGGGTCATGGCTGGTACTGGTGCAACCAATATTCCAAGTTGTGCCTGGCTGCTTGACAAGCAAAGCATCACCAGGTAGCATTTTGAAAACTCAACTCTGTTGCTGGTAATAAAAGCCTTTTCACTTTTCTCCACTGTCATATCTGAGCAAATCCAGTTCAACAATGAATTCTGCAATTCCCAATGTTAACAGAACTAATGATGCTTTTTGCATGTTTTTATCAAGCATTCTTACTGTTCTGGTGGAGTATGGATATAATGGCTCATTTCAATGATACAAAATGCCTCAAATGTTATCTCAAGTGCCACAAAATAGTGCAGGAATATGATTTTTATTGTTTTTTTTTCTCATGTAAGAATCACAATTAATGTTTAACTCCTTACCTTACTCTGGAAAAATTAATTTCCCAATGCTAATGCTACCACCTGAACATGTTGCAGGTCACACTGCACAGACCACTTCCATGTTACCCTTCCTCACCTTCCTCCCAACCGCTAGGAATTTAAAGGCCACTTGGCCAGTTGGTTCTGTTTATATCAAGTTAGTCACATGGTACTAACATCTCTCTTGATGTGTTGTGTTGTACATGTGCTGTACCAGCAAGCCAGGATTTTCTTGGGGGAGGGGGGAGGCAGAGCTGTGTGAACTGAAATCATACAAAAAACCACTTACTGGGAAGATGATGTGCAATAGGTTTCATAAAAAATGCTGGCCTATGGGGGTGGAACCTAGGCCCCTTTGGCAGTGTGGTGTGCTGTGCCCAACAGCTGTCATGTGTGTATTTTAATGTTGCAACCATGTCAGCAGGACCACAAAACATGGCACTTGTATGCCATCACATTTGTATGCCTGTGATGCACCACCATTATAGAGAATGCATACCTGATGCATGCCTTGACCAATAAGTGGCATACATGGCACACATATCATTAAAGCAATGCACGCACATGTAAATATAGTGATTTTGGTTCAGCTACTAAATGACACCCTCATCTGGTGCCTATCTAGGTTGTTAGGGTCTATTTTAACAGCAAAGAAAGTCACTTATGACAAATCAGATCTATATCTCCAAGAAAAAAACATAACAATGCCCAAATATTGAATTCTTAGAAAAAATACTGTAATTCTGCAGCTGTTTCATGCCTACAAGATTGCAAATGTGCTCATAAAAAATCAGGAACATCCCAGAATAGGAACACAAAAGTGCCATTGCCCACAACATCCTTTTCAGAGACTTTCCTCCAAAGGAAATCCCATAATTTATGCCACATTTAAATAACACTTTTTAGTGCACATCTCTTAAAATTTTAGTATAACAATGCAATATTTTGACAAAGAAGCATTTTAAAATAAAAAATACAGGAAAAATGTGAGGTTAAACATTGCTTTTGTGCAAATATCTTTTGATCATTGAATCAACATCAGTTTAATTGAATTTGAAAGTCAACATGGTTTAACACCACAAAATCTTTTGAATTCGGTGATAATTTGGAAGCTATTGAATATGACAAGTCTGGCACACATTGTACTTTTCCCACTGTTTACCTGGTACTGAGTACTGATTTTCTTTGTTGGTCAGCTTTCTTTCTTTCTGCTTTGTTTTTCCACTTTTATGGTGATGGCACACACCATGCATGCCTGAACATCTGGGTGCATGCCAAAACCACTCAGCACACCCAAACATCTGGGTGCATGCATAAACCACTCATTGCAGGCTTGGGAATAGCAAAGAGAACATCTGAACTGGCATGAACCATTTAGCGCTTGCCAAGATCTAGTCCAAACCTACAGTGGCCTGCAATCTGGCATGTCAGTTGCCTCTGCACTGGCTTACAGAGAATTCTGGTCATGTTTTTTTTTACTCAGCCCCAATGCACTGAAATGAGTGACAATGGGAACAGAGCCAAGCTAAGCCAAGCTTGTTGCTCAACCCTGGCCTGCCACACGAGTTGCTGACGACTCCAACGCTAAGTCTTCCGACGGGTGAGGTTTAGTGCCCGTGGCTTGCGTACATTTCACTGATGATCTCTGGTGACACCAGATACAACAAGAGGCAAGACATTCTCCACACTAACCAGCATACCACCACAGAGGATATAATGTTACGAGCATGAAACTGAAAGCAAGTTCCTACGATGATATAAAGCAAGTTCCTACGATGATATATTCCTGTCCTGAAGCCAGCTCGCTGGCCTCAAAAACTTCAGGTTACTGATATTACCTACGTAACGAAGATCTCTTACGAAGTCCCAGGAATCCTCCCGAGTTTATCTGCAGTTCCGACCTAACTTGGGAACGCGGAACCACACAGAGTGATTCAGCGACTGCAGCGATTACCGCGATCACCACGTAATTACAGCCAGATGAAAACAAAGATGTCGGGAATACGAGGTTCAAGATCTTTCTTTCACTGAAGGTCTGAACTAACTCGTCCCAAAAGCGCCAAAATAGAGCAATATGGACACAAATATTTTAGGGGTTAACTTCACTTACGCAAAAACCCTTTCATTTAACTTTAGACCAAGCTAAAAATATTTTCATAAGTTGAGTCATGTTCAAGAAACTTGTCACATGAACTTGGATGGGCTTCGATCTAAGAAAGAAAGAAAGCAAAATTTACCTTCATCATTGAAAACATGTACTATCCTTACCTTTGGCTCTAACCACATCCTAACTAGAATCGCTGAATATGGAAGCGTGGAGAAAGGAAGACATTTGCGGCAAATGTAGTGTAGTCAGCCATGGCGCTGGTCTTGCTTCTCCGTTTGTTGCGATAACGATGTCGTCTCTGTCCGCGCTTGGCGTTCAGCGGAGGCAAGCTTTGTGACTGGCAAAGTTCCGGAATATTCTGAAATTCTTAACATATTTTTACGCATCAAGAAAGGTTTTGATAGAATTAGATAGACAGTTTCTCTTTGGTTCAGTGAAAGACTACCAAAGAGCTCTGGAAGCGTGAAGGCCTAAACTTTGTAGCATGCCTGTGAAGATAGGCGTCTGGATACAGGAGCAACACCATGTCCGATAGCTTCTTTGGATTTGACACATCTCATGTGGTAAGAATTTGTCTTATCCCAGTGTCCGTTCTAGTGTATGGTAAAATGCCAGGAAGTAATTGAAACAATGTGCAGAGAATACATCCCTTAAACAGCTGTTTAATTGGATTGATAACATGTGAGCTATCAATCACAGGATGGAACAATACAGGATGGAACTTTGTGAGGCTGGGGGTGGAGCAAATTGATGGGCCAGATGACCCCTCATTATGGAAGGGAATAAGCATTAGCTGAGAAAAATCCCAAGATCATAGTTCAGTAGCTATTGCTTTCTGATTGTCAGTTAACTTTTTTGATGCAGAGTGTATAGAATTATAGTTTTCTTTGCAAAACATTGATTACTTAGAGGCAAAAGGCTACTTCTACATACCCACAGAATGTTGTCATATCATGAAAATAATGCAGTCAGTGCAATGATTGCATGATTCAGGGCTAGGCGTCCCATTTAGAGTAAACCCTGTTTTCTAGTAAAAATTGTAAAAATGACTGACAAGGCCATTTGGAGATAAAGATTTAGTAGTTTATAATGTGACAAGTCATATCAAGATAGGACATATCAACAAATCATAGAGTGCATCAGATTAAATATTTGCAATTCAAGAGTGAATGTTGTTACAACAGTTTTGTGTCCTTGCTAAAAGCTGTAATCTGTAGCCATTAATAAGCTGCCAGCTGGCTTGTATTTCTTTAAAAAGGGGAAAGCATATAACATTTGATTTTTATTATCAGTCATTGCAACCAATATGAAGGTCATAATTACAGCATGGTTCCACTGTCCATTGCTGCCATCAATGCTTGGCTGATGGTTTTGTTCAGGTGTGATTACATGACTACCAGACTGAAAAATTGTCAAATTTGTGTTGTTTTCATCATAGCCTAAACTATCTGGCATTGGGTGACAACAGACCAAGTGTTTTTGAAGTCTTCATTTATTGTATCTGACCTTTCCATTGGTGCTGGCTGGAGAAGAGCTGTCTGCAAGGGCCTGGGGTCACCTGGTAATAATGCAATATTTAAAGAAAGCACCATCCTGAAAATTTGGATTAACACTAAAAATTATCTAGTGTCTTCAAAAGATTTTTGAACTTGTAATTAAGAACTTACATCAAGTTAACATTGAGGTGTTTTTCATTGACTGATTTGCAGGGAGAGAGGGCATTTCCCCACTTTCTGTTGTGGGGAGCAAACAGCAAATGAAAACTGCATGAGAATAGAGGCATATAATCTGTCTCCGCAAAGCCTATGCAATTTATATGTATTGGCCTCAATATTAACAGTTAAGTCAGTGGTTTGAGAGGTATTTACACAGCCAATCTGTTGGCAGTCGGATGATGAGCTGGCACCACAGGAGCCAGATGGCCGGGATGACGATGACCGCTACAACAGCGAGACTTTCGGCGCCGACGCCGGTGAGTGTGGGGCGCATGTCTGACTGGAGATCGGATCAGTGCCGACAGAACTGTCAGTCAGTCCACTCAGCAGTTGGACCTGATTGCTTGCAGCCAGGCACCACCCACCAGCAGTCGGGCAGGTGCTTTGAATGTTGTCCACTGCTTAGACTGCAGAGCAGCACTCTCTGTAGTGGGAAAAGAAGACATTGCCTGACTGGTGCTGGGCTATGTGTATGATCCTCTAATGGCTGAAGGCTGATGAGTTGCTGATTAGTATTCAGCATGACATCAAGCTTGCTGACTGAGGGCTGAGCCATTGTTAATAGTTTTTGGTAGACAGCTCCATCCCCTCCGCATTTTAGGTTTGAGCTTGAGCAGATATGTTGTCTGTATATGGCATTATGATATGATGTATGATGCATGTGACAGTGTATGATATATGATGATATGATACATGTGTCACATTATTTAGTTTAGGTGCAAACAAGGCATTTTCTTGCTAGTATCACAGATGAAACATGGACAGTGCAGTTTGACATAGACCTTGCACCACAAAACTGTTCTGGGTTTTGGTGACAGCATAATATTGCCATTTTACAGTAGTGTTTGTTGCTTTAAAAATGTCCTGACTCTATTCACATGATGATATTTTTCCATCCCATTACTTCAGTTTTTGTTTGGTGGCTGTTGTTTCCCCCATGCTAGTTTTACAACCCTTCATTGACCCTACAGGTCCAGGGCTCCTCAACCTCTTAGTGACCTGGCACCAGTCCAGGGTTGCAGAACCTCCCAGTGACCTGGCACCAGTCCAGGACTCCACAATCTCCCATTGATCTGCACCAACCAGTCCAGGGCTCCACAACTTCCCAGTGACATGACATGAGTCCAGGGCTGCACAAACTCCCAGTGACCTGACACCAGTCAAGGGCTGCACATGTTCCCAGTGACCTGGCACCAGTCCAGGGCTCCACAACTTCCCAGTGGCCTGACACCAGTCCAGGACTGCACAACCTCCCACCAGTCCACGGTTGTGTCCGCTGCCCGCTTAGTCCGCGTAGTCCGCTGAGACCGCTGTGACCGCCGTGACCGCCGTGACCGCTGTGAACTCCCTTTCCAGGCGAGTGGGAGGAAGACGATCACGAGAAGATCGCCGCTTGTCTGGAGCGGGAGCGCTCGGCCCTCCAGGCGCTCGGCAACGGCCACCAGCTGGCGGCCAGCGCCGACATCGAGCTCGGACTCTCCAAGCTGGTGACCGACGACGAGCTGGACGACCCCTGCATCATGTCGGTCCGCCGCAGCCGACCGTCGCCGGGCGTGGCCATCCCCAGACCGCCTCAGGTCAGACGACGGGGAGGCCGGGGGAGGGGGACCGTCACCGGACCTGGCCATCCCCAGACCGCCTCAGGTCAGACGGCGGGGAGGCCGGGGGAGGGGGACCGTCACCGGACCTGGCCATCCCCAGACCGCCTCAGGTCAGGCGGCAGGGAAGCCGGGGGAGGGGGGACGGGGGACCGTCACCGGACCTGGTCATCCCCAGACCGCCTCAGGTCAGGCGGCGGGGAGGCCGGGGGAGGGGGACCGTCACCGGACCTGGCCATCCCCAGACCGCCTCAGGTCAGGCGGCAGGGAAGCCGGGGGAGGGGGGACGGGGGACCGTCACCGGACCTGGTCATCCCCAGACCGCCTCAGGTCAGACGACGGGGAGGCCGTGGAGGGGGGGGGCAGGGGACCGTCACCGGACCTGGTCATTCCCAGACCGCCTCAGGTCAGACGACGGGGAGGTCGGGGAGGGGGGGGGGACAGGGGACCGTCACCGGACCTGGCCATCCCCAGACCGCCTCAGGTGAGACGACGGGGAGGCCGGGGGGGGGGGGGGACAGGGGACCGTCACCGGACCTGGTCATTCCCAGACCGCCTCAGGTCAGACGACGGGGAAGCCGGGGGGGGGGGGACAGGGGACCGTCACCGGACCTGGTCATTCCCAGACCGCCTCAGGTCAGGCGGCGGGGAGGCCGGGGGAGGGGCAGACCTCTGTGTAGGCAGACGTAGGTCAAACGGCAGGAAGACCTCTGGGTGTCAGGCAGCCAGAAGGCAAGGAAATGGGGGGGGGGAGGTCTCTGCTCACCATGCAGCAGGGATGTGTGAAGAGACCTGTGCAAATCAGATGGCTAGGATGTCAGACGAGCGATGTTGATGGAGGAGAGGGAGGGAGAGGGGGAAGGGGCTGGGTCTGGTATGGGTGGCTAAAGGAGCAGGATTTTTATATTATATGTTTATTGTTTACATATATTATATTTTATATATATACACATGTATGCATATATATACATTATATGGTTATATGTTTGCATATGTTTTTCACTGTGCCAACGGGACTTGCGTCTGTGTTTAGATATAGCATAAATACTTATTCAGGAATTCCGCTGTTTTCGTTAGTGTTTTATGCAATATCGTAAAAGGTGTTTTTCAGGGTTCTTTTATTCGCAATAGAGAGTCGTCTGTCCAATCATAACAAGCTAACATGTCTCGTCTGAAGTGGTTCAGATTGCCCACAGCTTTTGGCAGCAAACAGTTTTGTAAAGTCAGAAAATAAAATAATCGAGAGTGTGTTTATCAGCAACCCAACCGTAAAAAAACAGCGACCGCGTCTCGTCTCCGACGTTGTTAGGGGATGCCTCATGCGGTAGCCGCACGTTTCCCTCCTCGCTCTCGCTGCGAACGTGGCGGCGGTTCTGACGCGTGTGCCGGCCGGCGGCGCAGTTCGGGCGGCCGCGCTCGCCGCCGGTCTCGTCGCTGCTCGAATCGGACGTCTCCGGCTCGCCGTCCACCAACTCCATCTGGTCGACGACGCCGACACGGCCGGCCGGCGCCTTCGACGACCCGGCCATCATGTCGGTGGTGGGCCGGCCGCGACCGCCGCCGCCGCCCGTCGTCAAGGTGCGCACCGTGGAGGAGCTGGAGCAGGATCTGCTGGGGCAGTCGCCGGGCGCTCGTCCCGGCGCGCCGCCGCCCGGCTTCGGCCGCGGCCTGACCCGCCTGCCGCCGCCGCCTATGGACTTCAGCCGGCCGCCGCCGATGCGGCTGCCGCCGCCGCCGGCCGCCGACGCGTTCCGGCTGCCGAACACGCACGTGCCGCCGCCGAGTGTGACGTCGATTCTGCCGCCGCAGCTGATGGCCAGAGGTGAGCGTCGCGCGGCCGCCGACGCCGACGCCGACGCCGTCCGGCTCTTCGCCGCTCCTCAGGTTACCGCCTGTCTGAGCCGAAAACGGCCCGAGGTAGATACTCGCACATTCTTTAGATACAAAGAAACGGGTTTTTGTATGACGCGCATCCCATTTGACGTATCAAAACGCGTGCTATTTTCCTTAATTGCTGGTCGTGATCTGGTATTTCTGCTCATTAGATTTGACACACAGTTCATACAAGCTTGACTGATAGCAGAGTACTGTTAATTTCAAACATTTATTGGTAAACGTAAACACACGGGTCTGCTGGTTTTCAATTGTCTGCTAAGTGACGTAGTATTAAGTTAGCTACAACTACTGCTAGTACTAAATAAGGCTGCTAATTTTGAGAAGCACGTCTCTGAATACTAAGTATGAAGAAATTACTAAGTAAGTATAAGAAACATGTTGGGCCTGCTGGTGGTAATTAATGTTGGACCGTCGTCCTTAGGCGCCGGTGGCGGCCAGTGTTGGAAAAACTGTCATTTTCGGTGTCAAGGAGCCCCCAAAATTTATACTCCAAGAAAAATTTCGTGCTTCAAAGTGGTCATTTGCCCCTCCCCAAAAGACATGGGTATTCCTATTCAACTAGAGTTTGAAGTTGCCCGGCGTCCCCCCCCCCCCCCCGGTTAATGGTTTACCATTCATACTCGACCGCTGAAATACACTCCAAATCCATTGCCAGCTGCGTATCCCCCGGTCATCGACTCTAATGACCTACCATGTAGACCCAGGAGACTGGTTTGCCCCCCCCCCCCTCCAAACGGAGCCACTGGATCCTCACCTGCATATGCTTGCAAAGCACCTAGTTCATGTTTCTCACATAACGCATGGCATTTTATACTCCAAAAGAGAATTTGTACTCCAACACCAGGAAGAAAAACCAGCTTTCTCTAACAATGGTGACGGCCCTCTGACGGTGTCCGCCATGTCGACAGAGCGCGGCCTGTGATTCAGCGGCCCTCTGACGGTGTCCGCCATGTCGACAGAGCGCGGCCTGTGGTTCAGCGGCCCTCTGACGGTGTCCGCCGTGTCGACAGAGCGCGGCCGGTGGTTCAGCGGCCCTCTGACGGTATCCACTGTGTCGACAGAGCGCGGCCGGTGGTTCGGCGGCCCTCTGACGGTATCCACTGTGTCGACAGAGCGCGGCCGGTGGTTCGGCGGCCCTGTGACGGTGTCCGCCGTGTCGACAGAGCGCGGCCGGTGGTTGGGCGTTCTTCTAATGGTGTCTGCCGTGTCGGCAGAGCGCGGCGGTCGGTTTAGCGCCGGCGCCGGCGGGCCGCGGCCGTTCCCGTCGGGCCGCGGCGGCGGTAGCGGCGGCGGTCAGCAGCTGTGGCGCCAGGACCGGGACCGAGAGCGCCGCCGCCAGGACCCCTACGCTGGACTGATGACCTCGCGCGAGCGCCAGTGGCTGCTCAACATCCAGCGCATGCAAATTAAGGGCAACACCGACTTCTACTTCCGGGTCAGTCGCCGTATTGAAACACGGAATGGCAGACGGGTGGATTTTTTTAGGCATACTCGAGCAACAGTTGACGAAGTGGTGTTGCGTGTGAATGGTTTTGGAAAGGGAAGTTATTTCGTTGGTTTGTGATGGCTGACCAGGATTAGTTGCCTCTTCGCGATTCGCTTCATCGCCTGCTGACCGAAGCTGTGAAGTATTGGGTAACGAAACAGATGACTGAAATAAGACAACAGTCCAATTAGTCGTAGTTTCCTCTGTGATTTCCTGATATCGTGACCGGCATGATTTGGGGTATCATTGACAGCGGCTCCCTCAGACCCCATCATCCTCTCTGAATACCTGAGCCTGCATGCAACATGTCCCTGATCTGCTTTGATCGTGGCATTTGACAGGCGTCCGAATGGGCAGTCCTCACTACTCGTGCTCGGTCATCTGGTGGGCCGCACTGTGGCGACTCCTGGCTGGGGTCGGGGACGGGGGCCGCCAGCTGGCGCCGGACCTCCGCGGCGCCCTGTCCCCTGCAGACGCTGCCTCCGGCCGGCGCCGTCCTGCGACGTACTGAGCCTGTCCCTGGTGCCTCACTGACCGCTGAGCCCGCCCCGCAGCACTTCAACACGCGCAAGCTGAGCCAGGGACGGCGTGACTCGCGCGGCGGCCGCGGCTTCGACGGCCGCGAGCAGCGCGACGACAAGCACACCGAGCACCGCAACTACAAGCCGCCCGAGATGGAGAACTCGCTCGGCAAACTGCAGGTGGGCGGGGGTCGCCGGCCGCTGTCTGTGGGTCGCCAGCTGTCTGGGTCGCCGACTGTCTGTTGGTCGAGATGTTCTCGGCATGTTGGTAAAGCGAGAGACTGGTATGCGATTCGAGATTGAGATTGAGATTGATTGAGATCGAAACGGCCGTTCAGTATCATACGTGCCGATGCAATCTTGTTTTTGCTAAGGAATTGGGAGCACGTTGTGACTGCTGAAAATATGTCATGTGTTTTGAGGGTATTAGCCTTAAACACATGTATACAGCAATGCTAGAGCTTGACGATGACGGAAACGTATATAGTTTTGATTTCAAGTGACAGCCCCCGGATGTAGTGCGACTGATTGATTGTGTCAGACTAGTGCGATCTGACTGGTTTCTGACCCCGTTTGACCTTTTCTGACCTGTTGCTGACCCCATGTGGCCTCCGGCAGGTGGCCAGCGTGACGGCGCCGCGCAAAATCATCGACTTGCAGGTGATCAACCAGGAGTCTACGGAGGGCAGTCGCGACCACAAGGAGGCCAAGCGGGACCGTCAGACGCTGCTGCTGATCGAACAGGTGCGTGCTGCCGGCCGGCGCTGGCAGACCCGGCTCAGCGGCGGAGTATGACGCCTCGGTGACCGCCGGCCATGACTCGTCTACCCGAGACCAAAGTCGGTTACACTGGAGCGTTTTCTTCTGCAATGCCGCCTTTTGTCGGGCTTTGGAACAAATCGCTGCAGAGCAGTGTGCATTTTTACCGCAGTGACGACTAACACCTGGCCTAGACAGTCATGTTGCCGAGACTCAGTTATGGTTCTCTTTCCCAAGAGTACTTAAAAGAACATTCTCATTGTGCCGTTTTTCTTTCTTGTAGTGTTTCAACCTCATGGTCGATAACATGAGGATCTAGTTTTTGATTTCTGTAAGAGCAGATACGTAGCTGCCGTTTGACCGTGAATGTGGTGGCGAAGTATGGACAGATGCAGCAAGACATAAAATTGTATAGCCTTTGCGCAAGCTGACGACAACCTTGTCGTTTGGCCTTGTGATGTGTTTTGTTCGATTGTATTGACGACGCCCGTCGCCTGCCGCTGTCGATGCGTTGGGACGAAGCAGATCGCGCCGCCCGACCCGCCACCTGGCGGCGGGTGGACGGTAGCGCAGCCGACACCACACTGCGTGATGGCACCTCAGCCGTGCGGCGTCAGCTCGCCTGGCAGCTGTGCTAGTAGACCATGTCCGCCGACTGACGTTAACCGACGATTGCAGCAGCAGATGTCTGTCCGCCAGCTCACGTTTGCTCCGGTGACATCTGTACCAGCGTCTGAGGTTCGGTTCCCTGACAGCTGTGCCAGGATGTGACGTTAGCTTTCCTGCCAGCTGTGCCAGCCGCTGACGTCTCCCGTGACAGCTGCTCCAGCGTCTGACGTCGGCTCCCCTGACAGCTGTACCAGCAGATAATGCAGCTGGAGGACGCCGACCGACGGGCGGCGGGCGAGCTGAGTCCGGAGCCGGAGCCGGCCGAGCCGAGCCAGGCGCCGCCGGCCCGGCCGGAGGAGGTGCGCGCCGCGGCCGCCGCCCGGCTCTGGGCCGCGCTCAGCCGCGAGCCGCAGCTCGTCCAGATCCTGGGCATCAGGAAGGGCAAGGTGAGGCTCCCGGCCGGGGCACGCCAGGCGCGGGCTGCGCCCTCGCAGGGATCGGAATGGCGTCGCGTTGGAGGTACAGCGCGCCTCTGTGTGGCGGCAGCGTAATGGGCGGTACCTGTGTAGCTCAGATTGACGTGGCTGGGTGGACCGGACTGTCTGGGTTGTCTGTGAATGGTTGCTGGGAGTGGGCGGCATCCGGCTCATCTGTTGGTGTAGCGTATTGAGGACGTGTGTCTGTTGATGTCCGGACCTGGATCTCTGTCCCGGCGCTTCCGGCCTCCGTGCTTGGTCGGATAGTGCGTCTCTTGAGTGTCCTACCCAGAAAGGATACCTCTTCATCAGACAGTCTGGACGGGCTGATCAGACCATGGGCGGGCTGAAGGGAACCTGCCACCTTACCATGTGTTTTGAACTGAGGTAGCCGTGTTTTAGTGTAGTCTTGGAAGCCGATCTGTAAAATACACTAGGTCTCAAAATTCTACACGTACTTACGTTCAAAGCGATTTCTCGCTTTTTTCCCTTGTGCTCTGTCGGGCAGTAACTTATGGACAGTTTTTGCTCGATGTTATGACCGGGTACAGGCCAGTGGACGCTTGATTGCATTGCAGTCTGCGCAGGCATGTATTACGTCGCATCGGCGGATGGCTAGAGAATGTAATTTTTTAATAAGTTCCGGTTTTCGAAGCTTCTAGATATTGCTAGAAAAATCAAGTAATGAAAACAATGTCATCAACCATTGTTCGGACCAGCCAAGTCTATGTTTGAAGTGCTAACCAAGGTGGAACATTCCGTGTAAAGGCAGCACGTGGTCGTGTGGGTGAACAGGACGCGGAGTCGTGCTGTCGTATGAATCGTCTGCGTGCCCCGCCCAGTGCCTCTGACCCGAGGTGACCCAGTGCCGCCCGCCCCCTCTGACCCGAGGTCGCTGTCGCGCGCGACTAGACCGGACAGCGGAGCCTGCTGTCCGCCGGAGAGACTGGTGGTGGTTTTGTGCGGCGAGTGCTGAGTGACGGCGCCCCGTGCGTGACCTGCGTGACCCGGCCGTCCCCGCCAGGGTCTGGTGCTGCGCTGCATCCCGGTGCTGAACAGCCAGCAGTACTACCAGATCGCCATCACGCTGCTCAAGCACCTGGTGACCGTCCTGCACAAGGACAAGTCGGACAACATGCTGCACAAGTTCCACGTCTGCCTGCAGATGGTGGGTCCCCTCGTGTGCCGCCCAGCCGGACTGGCGATGCCGAGACTCGCGCTTTGCTCGTTTGGACTGAATGCCAGGTTGGACCCATACTGCGTGATGTTACTGTGGAA
This sequence comes from Capitulum mitella, assembly GCA_030062745.1. Taxonomy (NCBI): domain Eukaryota; kingdom Metazoa; phylum Arthropoda; class Thecostraca; order Pollicipedomorpha; family Pollicipedidae; genus Capitulum; species Capitulum mitella. The sequence continues at coordinate 12,094,413 of CP099842.1, forward strand.
AACTACCATTTTCTATCACACATGGCAAATGCTAGGCGTCGTATGTTTTACTTCGGTCCGCGGCAGTTGAAGATACGAAGAACGAGTGATCGACCCGTAATAGCGAGAAGGGCGATCGTTACGCCTGGGACACGTGCCGTTTGAGTGACGTGAATATCTGTGCCACCCAGTCCCGCGGCTGTAGCCGGTGTTATTTGGTGCACCGGCGGCAGACGGATGTAACAAATGCTGTCGGATAATCGGACCGGGTCGGACGTGACCGGACGCTCTGAGCCCTCTGCCCGGTCGATACCGCCACCGGGCGCAGTTGCCAGGGCGGAGGGAGTGGCGGCTGCTCGTCCTGGTCTGCTAGCTGGGAATCCGTCCATGGGTGGTGGGAAAAGCTGGGTGATGCTCATGGAAACAGTGACTTCGTGTACAGGTCATTCGAAATGTGTTCAGTGTCCATGCAGCGTATGTGCTTCTGCTTACCTAGTTGGTTTTTTGAAATAACTGCATTTGATGTTCCGGATATTTCTTTTTTGGGGAGGGTAACAACCCACCACTATATTGCTAGTACGCTGTTAGGACGCTTTTGATACATGTGCATTTGATGTTCTGGATACTCTTAAATTTGGTAAGTCATTACCATCTCATTCATTCTTTGTAATCCTATCGGCCAGGCGACAAATATTTTTTATCGCTTTTAACTATGTCGATCCTTCGCTGCCCGTTGGTCTGGATCGAGTGACCGCAGTTGCCAGTACTCGGCGTTTCTGGCCGGCGCGGTATTGCAGTACAGTATTGCCCAATACGTCATCTGTGGCGACCCGACGTTCTGCGCGCTGACTGGGGAAGACCGTCACCGCCCGCAGGTGATCAGCAACAGCGACCTCAGCCAGATCATCGAGCTGACCGGCGCGCTGACCGCCTCCACCGACCTGGACTCGTCCACGCCGGGCAAAACGCCGCTGCAGATCATCGCCAGTTCGCCGGTGAGGCGCGTCCCGGCGCCGGCCGCGCCCTGCTTTCCTCCGCTGTCCGCCGCCCCGGCTGGTCCCGCTGCGACATTCCCGTCCTCCTCGCAGTTGGCGACCACACTCCCGCCACCCTCGGTCGAAGACCCACTCCCCGTCCTCCCACTCAGTCTGGGACCTCCTCCTCGTCCTCCCCCTCAGTCTGCGATCTCCCCTTCAGTCTGCGACCTTTCAGTCCCTCTCAGTTTACGGACGCACTCAGTGTACGACACTCCTAGTCAGCCACCCATCCCCCGTCCTGCCCTTGGTTAACGAGCCCTCCCCGTTCTAGTCCACCTGCTGTATTTTTCTGACGAGGAGGGCTGCATATCGGGAAGTTTCGAAACAATTTTCATCGTGGAAAGGGTTAGTCGTGCTCCGCTCATCCGGAGGCGGTGCTGAATGCAGTTCGCTGTAGCCGGGACCATGAATGACGAGGTCAGACGCTGACTATAGTCGCGCAGCATGGATGGTGCCGGCCGATCGAGTTATGCCAGTTTGAATCACAGTGTGGATCAGTAGGACGGGGGAGGATGTTTGCTGTCCCGAACGTCATTTGCAGTTCTTTGTGTCGTTCCCTTGTACAGTGTCCGAGCCGCGTGTCCCTTGTCTCCGAAGCTCGTGCGTCGCAAACTGCTCTCAATGGCGTCTCGCTGTCCCCAGTTCGGCGTGTCCGCTGCCGTGCTGCTGCTGCTGCGCGGCGACCAGCTGGCGCAGCAGCCGGCGGCCGCCGCCGGCGCCGTCGCCCGCTGGCGCGACCTCTACGCCGGCCTGGTGCGCTGCCTGGCCGGCATGCCGACGCTGGCGCCGCCGCTGGAGCCGCTGCCGGCCGCGCTGCTCGCCAGGCACCTGGCCGAGCCGCGCCTGGCAGCCCGGCTGGCCGGCGAGGCGGCCGCCGCCACGCCGTGAGCCGGCCGCCGACGGCGCGGGCTCCGGACAGCGCCGCCGGCGGGGAGCGCCGGGCGCGGCAGCGGCCTGACGCCCGGTCCGGCCCGGCCCGGCCCGGCAGGCCCGCCCGGCCCGGCCGCTCCGGGTCACTGACCTGTTCTGATTTGTTACCGAGTGTTTTATATATGAGGCAGGATCGCGATCAGCGTCGTTGGCCTTGTTGAGGCGGCTGTGTGGCAAAGGTGGCGGGGCCGTCGGGCCCGCCGCCGCACCTTTTGTTTACGAAATTACGCGACCGCGCGGCGCCGCGCCGTCGGCAAGCCTTCCGTTTCAGTTCCGTCTGGCCGCCGCCGCCGCTGCCGCCGCCGCTGCTGTCGTCAGCCAGCGTCGTGTGAGGAGGGCGGCTGCAGCGGCGCCGGCGGCCGCAGCGCCCGCGTCCGTGAGCCATGGAGACCATGGCCTGGGCTGTATTGGTTTGGCTCCTGACGGCTGTCATTGGTTTAGGCCGTACGCGGACATTTTGGCAATAAAGAGCGCGCTAGATGGCCGGCCGGCTTTGGATCGAGATGGCGGACGCCGTGCACTGCGGCAGAATGGGCTATTCGGTCTGCCGACTGGAGACTGTCATGCGGACGGAGGGCCTCTCTGGACGGACAGTATGGAGACGAAGCTGGTTCGGTGAGCTTTCAGATGCGCGGAACGGGCCCATTGCCGACGGAGGGCGGACCGAAGCTGAGCGGGGAAGCGCGACATCCCAGTGCCCCGTCATGGCGACCTTAAGGAAAACAAGTGTCGTTTTTCTGAAAACTACGTAGAACATCCTGGTAAGACGATTTTTGTAAACGCGCGGACTAGTGCTCCATAGTTTTCCTTTTCAATCATGGGCCTTGTTAATGACGTGTCCGCTGTGGCCCTCTCTTCCTTCTTTTTCACGTTTTTTTGTGAGAACGGAACAATAGATGACCCTAGCTCGGATTCCAGGGACTAAACGTCATACCTATAGTGGCGGTCCATCTTGTCATTGAACGATCGTTGTCGCGAAATCGGACGTCCAAGCGTTTCCTCGTACTTCGGTCGATAAGGAAAAGCCCGCACCAGTTTCCAGGGAAGAGTATTGCTAATCGAGAGCTGTAGAACGACTGTAGGCCAGTGTGTAGAGCATGCTGGTCATCCCGTCGTGCCCGCGTTCGTGGCCTTCGGAGCACACCAGACCCTCGTTCCCAGCTGTCGCCGGAAAAAAACGACAGCTGGAGAAGCATGAAGTACCGCGATATCATGAGTTGGCCCAGCATAGCTGCCCAGAGAGTCTAATGGGCTGCTCCGCACACCCATCGACGAGCGCTGTCAAAAAACGGGCGCCGTCAGCTGTTGGCTCCAGCGTTCATTTGGGCGGCCTTGCGTTCTCGTCTGTTTTGCATCTCATCGCCCTTGTGCTTACGTGCTCTTTTTGCGCATCGGGCGGGATCTACGGACGTATCATTAAGCCGAACCAACTGATTGGCCATACCACCGGTTAGCAGAATGACCGGCCTTGACGCCGGGTGGCTGTAATGGATCAGGTCGTATTTGCATGGCCACCGCATCTGACTACGCCGTCTATGTGGGAAGCCCCCGCCCGTGGCCTCGCCGCACCGAGGGGACCGGGTAGCCCTGCGGACCGACTGTAAGCGATGGCATCCACCCGGTCACCTTGGTAACCACTGCATGCAGGCTCTTCAGCAGCTCCGGGCCATTCGGTTGCTTGCACTTTTGTGATTTACGGCCGCTAGTCATGGTTATGACATGCTCATCTCCAGTCTTGAATTTAATTGTCACAACTAATAAATAGGTATGCCGTTTTTTTTCCGAAACGTCTGTTCCCCCGCGGCAGCCGAAAGAGGACGAAAAGACTGGAGGAAAGGAGGAACGTCGGAATGAGAAACGTCCAGGGATCGGACCCCTGAAGTGTGCCGTGTTTGGCCGAATCCCGGGCTCCGTCCTCTCAGACCACAGCCGGTTGCTGAGACGGGCTGTCGGCGCACGCCGGTGGGCGGTCCCGAACTGCGGTACACCGACGCAGACGTGGGCTGGCTGATGGCGGGCGGCGTCAGACCTTGAGTGGCATGTGATGCCGGACGTCGGGCGGGGCCAGATCACCGCTGATGTCGGTCAGATCGGCCCCGGCCGGAGCGCAGTGCCAGCCGCCGGTGCTGGCGACCTTCGCGCTCTGGTGAGCGTACCTTGCAGAGATCCGCGCTTAGCCGGCAACCGTGGCGTGGCGCCGGGCGTGGCTGGGAAGGCGCCGGAGAAACCGGCGGCCCGTGACGGAGTAATCCGATTGCTTCTCCCTCTTAGTTCCGCCTTCACGTCGGCGAGAGCGGACGGTTATACCGCGGCAAGGAGGCGACCCGTGCGTCGCCCGCCCGCACGCCGCGTCCTCCCCGCCCGACCGGACGAGCGGGTCATCCGAGACCTGTCCGGAGCGAGCTGGCCGGAACCGACATCGGACCACATCCTGGTAACGGGGCCACCGAGAGGAGCGGCGGCCCGAGCCGGTGTCGGCGCGACGCCGGCACGAGAGCCGGCACCAGCCGGGCGGCGGTGACAGCAGCACCAGGCGTGGAGGCGGGTTCGCCGAGGCTCCGGTCCGGCAGCGGGTTTTCCGGCTCGACGTTGGACAAAGCGGCCCGGCGAGCTGCGTCAGCGGCTCGCGGAGCGCTGCGGTTTCGACGCCGCCAGGAACACTGCGGCCCCCGCAGACCGGAGCCATTTCGCCAGCGCCTTTTCCGACCGGGCCGGTTTTGCACGTACGCCCGGCAGACTGCACGAAGAAGCCGTTGGTCTGTGACAAAAATGGCGCACCATTCGCTAACGCGTGACTGTCGTTGCACGTTACAAACTCGCAGTGCAAGCTGCACGGAGCGACCGCAGAAATGACAGCCGTCGCTTTCCCGCTGGTCTGGCCGTCTTACAAAGGGGCCCAGACCGTTCCACGAAACCCACGCCCATCAGTCCCTCCTGTATTGGTCGGGGCACATGGAAAAGGGATGGTCCAAGGGTCGTCGGCCGAGGCGGCCGGCGGACAAGACGAGGGCACGCACAATGTACAGACAGCCATGAGTGAACACCGACGGCGGGTCGGCAGCACCCAGCCCTCGCGGGAATCCCCGAAACGGAGCGGTTACACAGGGCAAACAACAAACGGGGCGCGACAACGTGCCGCGTGACTAGACCTCGGCATGCACAGCTGACGGTGAACAAAACATCGGCGTCGCTCGGACAAAGATCGGCCGGCGATGCTGAGTGAACCGGCGCGCGACGGCAAAACCGCCGCCGGGATGGCTGCGGCGTGCGTCACTTCCGCCCCGCCGCGCCCGCTCACCGCGCGCCGGCACGTGACTCAGAGTAACAGTCCGCACGGCCGCGGCGGCCGCCGCGGTCGGGGGCGGCTCCCCGCGCCGGCCTGTCGCGGTGGCCGGCGCCGCCCCGCCGCCATCACACGCCCGTCTCCTCCTCGGCGGCGAACCGGTACCGCTCAGGGCTGCCGAGCTCAGCGTCCAGCCGGAGGCCGTGCCGCTGCAGCAGCAGCCGGCTCGACGACGTCATGTCCGTGACGTCACACTCACTGACAGCGTCCTCGCTGGCGACGTCGGAGCGCGATGTCACGAGACTGCACGGCGGAAAGTCTGTCTGTGTGCCGCTGTCCACCAGGCGGCCGGCCGGCGTCTGGCGCACCGAGCCGCTCGAGCCGAGCGGCGAGTAGCCGCGCCGGTTTGCCTGCAGCGAGAACGTGCTGCCGCGCAGCTTGTCGAGCAAGCCGCGCGAGCCGGAGCGGCTGCGGCAGCGGCGCAGCACCTCGTTCAGGCTGCTGGAGCTGACCGGGAAGAGGCGGCCGGGGCGCTGGCGGTCCGAGTCGCTGGAGCCGGCGCTGGCCGCGCACGGATCGGTGGCGTCGCCGGACGCGTCGCGCTGCAGGCGCGCGCCGCCGGCGCCGTCGTAGTCGACGACCACGGCCGAGTCGGGCGTGATGTCGTCGGAGCCGGCGTCGGCGGCGGCCGGCCGGCGCAGCGGCAGGCTGAAGGCGGCGCCGAGCGCAGCGCGGCGCGGCGAGCCGTCCAGCGACGGCTCCGAGACGCCGCGCGACAGCACGCCCGGCTCGCTCGGCTCGCGCGAGTCGGTCAGGTTCGGCTGCGACGTCGAGCCGCTCGTCGACACGTCCGTCAGGAAGTTGACCTCGGCATCGGAGCCGCCCGACCCCGAGCCCGTCATCGGAGGCGTCAGAGGTCCGCGGGCCACCGCGCCGCGGCCGCGCCGTCGGCCGCGGGCAGGTGGCCGGCGCGGCCGGCGCGCGCGGTCGCGGCCGCGGCTGCCCGTCGGCCGTGCGGTACAGCCGCACGGTGAAACTGTGCGCCGCGCTCTCCGAGCTGCACGTGCTCGCCTGGCGGCAGAGCGCGCGCGACGGCGTCGGCTGGGCCGAGCTCAGCTCGTCCGTGTCCAGACTGCGCCGGCCGCCGGCCGGCAGGCAGTACGCCTGGCACACGTCCGTGTACTCCTCGCTGGTCTGCGTGCCGCTGGAGCGCAGCGTGCCGGTGGCGGCGCGCCGCTCACCGCTCAGCACCGGCTGGTAGGTGGTCTCGACGCGTGGCGGCACGGGCGGTGGCGGCGGCGGCGGCGCCGGCTCGGCCGGCAGCGGCGCGCTCTGCAGCAGGGAGGACGGCCGCGAGCCGGCCGGCGCCGCCGCCCGGTCGGCAGAGGCCGAGCGGCGCATTGTGCGCCGCTGCGACAGTGATGCCGGCAGCGCGTGCCCGGCGGCCAGCGTCAGCCGGTCTGTGTAGGCCAGCCGGCCGTCCTGGCTGGCCGTCTGGAACGGACCGGGCACGGCGTCAGTCAAGGGCAGCAGGGAGGGAGGGGAAGCGGCGAGCTGTTCGAGATCAGAGGCCGTCCGTTGATCTTGCCGCTTTTCGTCAGACGCGGGGCGACAGCGGCACCGATAACGCTCTCCCGACAAACAAAGGACTGCTGTCAAGCTATTGCACAGTGCTTCAGCCGTAAATGGCAAACAAAAGTGACACAGCAACAAAATCGACGGAACACACAAAATGTGCGACGTTTTTAACTCGCCCATTTTCAACAAAAACCTTCCAATGTATAAATCGAGTAACACAAATATATGACTGCGTTTAAGATTGCTGGCAATCTGTCTTTACAAATTACAGGCTAATACACATGACAGCATTTGACATGAAGACAAGGTACGTTTGCAAAATCTGGCACATCCCTTTTCCTTCCTCTTGGCAACCTACTCCGTCACACCTTCAATCAGTCTGCATCGATTGTCCTACAAGATGCCTTTGGCTACCAATCGCCCCCTGGATTTATCTTTAATCGATGCACAGGGGCAGAGCAGCGAGGCGGCACGCTCGCTCGCGCGCCGCTCTCTCCTCCGTCCCACTAATTGGGCTCCGCTACCGAGCTCGGGGACGTTTGAACGGCTCTCATTAGTTTATACGCCTGAGAAAGCTTATTGGTGCTCCGCGACGGCAGACCGGTCCCCGCGAACGTGGCCCCCTCCAGAAGGCCTTTCCACGGCTTGCAAAAGGTGGAGCTGTCCGTGCATGTCGATTCGCTGAACACTTAATGACGCGGATAGTACGAGTCTAGAACGATCCCATGTCGGCAGCAATTTCGCGAAAAAATAAGTGCAGTTACACGAACTACGGTCATCGCAAAAGATCGCTACGTCTCCCTCAGAACAAGCCACGCCCTAGACATTTGCGAAATCAAACTACCACCTTTATCACATCGCGGATCGGAACCATCCCAACCAATCCGCCAATTACCACGCATGACGCAATGCCCCATCGGAGACCGCAAACGGCCGAGGCCTGACCTCTCCCGCTTCCGTTATCGCCCGTAACATTTCACTCCCCCCGTCCGCTCCCACCGCTCCGGCGTCGCGTGCCGCCGCCGCCGGGGTCGGCGCTCACCTGGACCACCTGGTTCCGGCTGCAGACGGCCGGGTAGTAGTCGAGCTCGGCGGCGCGGCCGGCCGCCTCCGGCTTGGGCCGCAGCCGGGCGCCGCCGGCGCAGGCCGCGCACAGCGCCAGCGCCGCGCAGGCCGGCCGCCGGCGCGGCTCGTGGTAGCGCAGCGGCTGCGAGCCCACGTACAGCAGCAGCGCGGCCAGCAGCAGCTCGACGGCGCGCGCCAGCGTCTGGAAGCACCACCAGGACCAGGGGCGCGGCCGCGACAGCTGGCCGCCGCCGAACAGGCCGAACGCGTCGTACACCCAGACCACGCCGTACGCCTGGAGGGCGGCCAGCAGCAGGCCCAGCACGGACACGATCACGGTCAGCCTGACGGCCAGGCCCAGCGTGGGCCGCGGCAGCCGGCGCGGCATGACGCCGCCCTCGATCTGCAGCTTGGTGATGGTGGCGCGCATCGCGTCCGCCTGGTGGCGCAGCGCCGACCGGTAAAGCGTGCCGAAAATGTACCAGTAGGCGACGCTCATCCACAGGCCCCAGAAGATGAACATCAGCTGGCACAGCGCCAACAGCAGGCGCGCCTCGAAGTAGAAGCCGACAACCAGATCGGTGCCGATGCTGAACGCGAAGTGGAAGCTGACTATGCCGGCCAGCGCGCCCGGCGACTGCACGCGCGGTCGCAGCAGCTGCACCTTGGTGGCGTTCAACAGCGCCAGGAACAGGATCGAGAAGGCGGACGTCAGGCACGGCACGGGCAGATTGAAAAGCAGGTAGTTGGCCGGAAGCGGCAGCAGCCCACCCGAGTTGTACGCGTCCAGCAGCAGGTACACAGCGCGCAGCGTGGCGAGCACCAGCACCAGCGCCGTCAGCGTCATGAAGTACGGCTTGGAGAGCAGGTGGGTGAAGGCGCCGACGCGCAGCAGCGTCCACAACGCCAGCAGCGCCAGCAGCGCGAACAGGCCGCCCCCGGTGTACACGTGCACCGGCCAGGCAGGGCCCCAGGCCTGCCGGGCGCGCTCCCACTCCGGCAATGGCTCGGCGAACGGCTCCAGGTCGTCCTGGTTCTGCATTGAGATGTCGCGCGCCGTCGGCTCGGCCGTCGGCTCCGGCTCCGGCTCCGGCCCGGGCGGCGGCAACCTGCCGCGCCCCGGCGGCGTCAGCCGGCGCGGGATCTCCGGCACGTGAACGGGCGACGGCAGCGGGCGAGTCGACAGCGTCGGCTCGTGGTACGCGTGCACCGGCGGCCGCAGGTAGGCGGGCAAGGTCGGCACGCGAGCGCGGCCCGTCGGGCGCGGCGCCGGCGAGGTGCGGCGGAACACGATGTAGCCCGGCCGGCGCGGCGAACGCGTGGTCCAACGGGGCCGCCCGGAGCCAGGCCAGACGATGGTGGCGGCGCCGGACGTTCTGCGCCCTGATGGTTCTGATGGCTCCGGCTCCGGCTCCGGCTCCGGCTCCGGCTCCGACGCCGGCTCAGACGCCGGCTCTGGCTCCGGTTCCGGGTCCGGATCCGATTCTGGCCCCCAATTCTTCGCCGACCCCGGCCCCGAACCAGGCTCTGACCCGGAACGAGAGCCCGGCCACGAGCGCATCCTCGGCTCCATTTTCAGCTCCTCCGCCGGGCCCGTCCCCAGACCCCGTCCCCACCCTGTTTCTGACTCTGCACCGGTCACGCCCGCGCCCTGCTCGGTCGAGGCGTCAAGCGCATACTCCACCCGCCGCGACGCACCGTCACTGCGATTCACACCGACGCCGTCCGCCGGCACCACTGTCACCACCGGCTCAGCGGCGGCCGCCTGCACGGCCGTCGCCAGCTCGGCGTCACCGGCCAGCTCGATTGCGGCCCCTGCGGACCGAGCCGTCTCCGAGGCCAGCGTGGGCGCCTGCAGAGCCGGCTCCGGCGCCGAGCGCTGCAGGCTGGCCGTCGTCAGTTCGCCCTCCGGCGGCGCGGCGCCGTCAGCTGACGACGGCGGGACATCGCCGGCGGCCGGTCGGCGCGGCGTCGACCAGCTCGCTCTGTTGCCGTCCTGGCCGGATGGAGCGGTGCTGCTGAATTTGACGGAGCTGGTGACGTCATGGACGGCGACGTGTTGGTCCGGCGCGTCAGGCCGCACCGTCGGAGGCGGCAGGCTCGGCCAGCTGGGAGTCTGGCCGGCGACGGCAGCGGCGCACGCGACCAGCAGCGGCACCCACAGTCGACCCGGCGTCATTGTGACATCACCATGACGCCATCGACGGCGGCACCGGGCTGTCTCCGCGCCGCTCCGCCGTGCTGTCGGCGTCGACACGCTGGAATGGAGCGACACACTATCAGACAATCTCCAGGGCAGCAGTGTCAAATCAGGACCACGACTCTCGCAGGCAGTGCGCCAGCCTGAACGTTGTGGCGTAAATACCGCTTTGCTTCCAAAAGGGCATTCTCAAATACATCCAGGACTTTATCGAGGAGAAAAGTTCGCGAACTACGGCCTCCTCCCAGGAGACAGCGAAACTTGAGACAATGTCTTTTACCCCGGTGGGTCGGGGTCAATGGCCAATTGCCCCAGGTCCGACACAAACGCCAGGTGACCCAGCATTCCCACGTGGCCGTTCGGAAGGTAATCTTCACTAAGCTCCGGTCTGGGACCGGAGGACTGAGGCTGTCCTGCTTGTAGCGAATCACGACACCAGATGGAAGCACCCGCCCGGAAAATGCAGCAAATACGTCAGCTGCCCATCTCAACACGCCCCTCTCCGTCTTGTCCTAAATCGGTCCCATCCGTTTCGTCCTGTCCCATCTGATCTCATGTCATCTTGTCCCTTCCCAAATCGTCCCACGTCATCTCGTTCCGTTCCGTCCCGTCCCGTCCCGTTGGGACACCCCACCGCATGTGACGAGAGGGGAGGACGCCAAGCTGACACTCCAGCTTCAGCAGCGCACGGGACGACACGGCCCCAGCTGTCCATCTGGCGACCAGATGGGTCATTCCTGGGCGCCATCGGCTCATTTATTACACGGATGGGCCGGCAATGAACCACGCCTGGCTCGGCGCCGCCGCTAACTTCTGCCGGTGTCCGGCCGGCCGGCTCCCGGCTGCAAATTGAAATCCGCGGCGCCGTCATCTGTCTGCTGTAAAAATACCCGGCCGCCATCCGGCCGCCGAAATATCGAACGTCCCGGCTCCGGCCCCTCGGCCGCCGCAGACCGAGACGGCTGAAAATATCGCCCCGCCCGTCTCACGCTATTCCGTTAATAACGGCCGATGAATCACGGCAGCGGCGGGTCAGGCGACGGAGGAGGCCGTTTCCGTCCAGCTGTGGATCCGCCGAGACTCGCACCCAGCATGCGCGCCGTCCGCCGCCGCCGGGCCTTTGTTTGCGCGGCCGGCAGTGCACTCGGTCACGTGGATCGGATCGGCCGCCTACGCCGCGAGTACCGCTCTGTTCTGCGATCTGGTGCGGCGACAGATCTGAGTCATTTGGCGAGGATTAGCCCAGAACGTGAGCCATTGTCCCAGCGCTGCACGCCCCTGGCCGCGGCCAGTCCAGGTGAGGCCACATCCAGGGTGGCATTTTCAGAGCGGTTTCCGACCCGGTACGGCATGATGATCTGTATCAGGTTTTTATTCCCTCGACCGGAGACAAAGAAGCAGTTGTAATGAGAGCAAAGACCTAGCATATTAGCTTATGCAATAAGTAAGAGAAGTGAAGATTTCCAACGAATAGATTGCGCCTAATGCGACATTTCTGATCCTGTTCTTGTCAGTAAACGACCGTGCAAAAGGTCGAACACGCGCTTGGCTTTGACGACACCCTCTCTGCAGCAACGCAGTAAGCCGCACAGGCCTTGACGACGCGACCACGCGTGGCACGTACAACCTACCACGTACGCCCACACCATAAAGACCCCCCAGAAGACCAGCAGAAAACAGCCGGCACTAGCCTCACAGGGAGGTCACTTTCAACAAGTCCGCGCCTTGGCACGTGCCGAATGACGCACCGCTGCCAGGTGACGGGAGGCGGACCCTGGCGCAGTTCATCAGTACACTCCCACGTGCGACAAACAGCGGGCGGCGATGCCGTCAACAGCGCACGGCCGGCCCAGACGCTTCACAATAACCAATTTGGCCAAGTTGCTCCGGCGGCGCCGTAAGCTCGTTACGCGGCAAACTTGGCCGGCCCGCTCTGGTCCTCGTTAGTCCCAGTCAAGCGAGCAATCAGGCAGGGCGCGGCTCTGTTCTTTGGACGGCACGCAGTCTCCGGTGGCGGCCGGGACGCCCAGCGATCGGCCGCAGATTGCGGTCACGGGCCACAAAAACCAGCACCATTAGACGCCGGCGAAGCAAACGCGAGGCAACTGTGCCGTAATTCCATTTGGAAGCAGATTGAAATTCGCGACTCGTTTCTGAATACGCGTTTTGAACGTCATATGTTTACGTTGGAAAAAACTCAGTTGCCTCTTGACATAATAGGTTAAACGCAAACACAACTTAAGTGAAGACAAAGTATCTATATGATACATGACATATATGACATTATGTAGATGTATATAACATAGGCGTATAACAAATATAACATATATAAGACATACAACATAGGTATATGACAATAACGGACCCCGTTAAAAATGGAGAGGCACTTGACGTTGGCGATATTTCCAGCACGTTCAGTAAACTTATGAAAGTGGTGGTTGCACAGTACTCCCAGCTCAGCACTGCACAGTACTCCCAGCTCAGCAAGCTGCAAATTTAGGTCAGATGCATATAGAATAAACCAGGAAATAAATCTATGACGTCGCGATGAAAATGTTCTACCAGCCGGTGTTCTTCCAAATACGTCCACTCTCCTTCAAAACGTTTTATTTTATTCGTGAAACGTAATTTCATCTGGATGCTGCAAGACCCAGTGCGCACTTATGGGCACACGCACACGCACACGCGCGCCCGCGCGCGCGCCCCCGCGCCCCCCCACCCACAAAAAAAAAAAATCGCACCACATACAGCCAATATATGCGCAACAAACGGCTTATGGTGGTCCCTGATCATAAAGCAATCCGCCTCACACGTCTGCGGCATGCTCATGATTACAAACATAAAGGTCATGTACAGCGCATATGGTGAATTCTGGAAAAGGCGTAAAAAACGCCGGAAAATACATGAACTACATTCTTCTCTTGGCACCGCTGACATCTCTAAATGCAAATGCACCATCAAAATCAGGCACGTTGCCAGGATTTTCCCCAGGGGGGGGGGGGCAAGTGTCAAATTTTCTCATATGCCACGGGTATATGACGAAATTCATCGGGAAAGCGGCAATTTTACGCGATTTACCTCATAACTAAGGGATAGGAAAACATATAATGTTTGCTTTTGCAACACATATATGATCACTATTTCGTATTCGTGCGAAATCCCCATATACCTGGTGAGGACCGCTCGGATCGGGGGGGGGGCATGGCCCTCATGCCCCCCCCCCCCTGGCTACGTCCCGGATCAAAATTCAGTTAATGGAATCGCCAGCATTTCGCACAAAGTTTAGAGAAAATGGAACAATGCGCACTAAAAATGGAATACGCAAAAAAATCTCCATGACCGCAATAAGTTACAGATGTACAAGAGAAAGGGCCACGGTCTGGTTTAACACCACATTACAAGTGATAAGTTCAGTGCTGTGACTACACAGGCCAGCCAGCCGATGGCAACCAAGCGTTCTCCGCGGCCACACATTCCCTGCGACGAAGTCAAGGTCAAGAGCTGCTACTTTCATATTACGCATACACCCTTGTGCAAATTAATTGAAACAAGCAATGAAAATAAGCTTAACAATGATTTTTTGTTATTCTAACCCTGTAGTTTATTATAAAACCGCACATACTGGCAGATTAGTAACGAATATGACCTCCTCTATTTTCTAGCAGCATTTTGATACGGTTTGGCATGGAGTCGAATAGTTTTGAACAGTCACTGATGATTTTCGGATCCCTGTACCATACTTGAATCAGCGCCTGAATGAGCTTTTCCATAGTTGTACAGTCCATAGCACGAAGTCGACTTTTGCATATGGCCCATAAATTCTCGATCGGATTTACATCCGGAGAGTTTCCGGGCCAATCAAGAATCTGTATTTGCCTCTCTGTCATGAAATTCTTCACTATCTTCGATGTGTGACACGGGGAGGTCCTGCTGAAAGATTCCGGTACCGTCAGGATCCTCCTTTCCAGCTCAGGAACGACTCTCTTTCGAAGAAATTCTATGTATTGTGGAGAGCGCATCATTCATTCGATTGGCTGCAGGCTTCCGACACCGTAATAACTAAAGCATCCCCAAAACATCTTCTTCTGCGGGTGCTTGACACACTGATCGATGTGGGAATCACGAAGCTTCTCTCTCAATGACCTGCGAACTTGCTGGCTTCTCTGACCCTGTACAAAGAAATGGCTTTCGTCGCTGAAAAGGACTCTTCTCCACTGTTCTTTGGTCCATGTCTTGTACTTTTTTGCCCACTTATACCGTTTTTTTTTCATTGCTTTGGTTAAAAGTTGTTGTTTTTTCACAGGTCTTCTGACTTTTCGGCCAACTGCGATAAGGCGTCTGCGAACTGTAGAGGAACTAATTTGGATTCCTTTCTCCTTTAAATCTGTATTCAATGCGTGTCGTCTTGCGAGGATCTTTTTTACTTTGTCGGAGTAGGTAAGCATCGTCTCTTGGAGTGGTTTTTTCTTACGACCACACTTTCCTTTGCGTTTAGGAGAAACCGATCCAGTATCCTGTTTCAACTTGATGACACGACTGACGGTTGCAGTTTCCACCCACTGCAACGATCTCTCTATATGTCTTTGCGTGTGTTCATGCAAAGTTACGATCTTTGTACGTTTTCTGGGCGTCACGTCCATCTTCGACACTGGTCGACTAATGACTAATTTACTATTGATTCATGAGACAAGATTTATAAAATCTAATGCAATAGCGGCTGACGTAATGATTGCATCAACCAACTGTAATCAGCGCATGCGCAAAGGTGAATTTTCCAAATGTGAATAAAAATCAGTTAAAACTGTTAGTTCATTAAAGATTGACGTCATAATGCATATATAAGTCATAATGAGCTGTTTTCGCTACGTAGTGATAGGATTTCTGGAAAAAATGCTTTGTTTCAATTAATTTGCACAAGGGTGCAGATCTGCACAGAAACACGGGAATAATCCAGTGTGCCATCAAATCATATCCTTGAAATGAAGCGAGAACAGACCGGAGTCCATCATCAAAATACCAACAATTTATGGGTTTGGAGTTGTTGGAATTGGAGATGACGTCGCCAGTTGCTGGCAACGTCAAATTCGCGACAAGTCCAGTAACCAAGCATCCTCAGACTTATCCTCACCACCAGGCGACATCAGCTACCAGCGTCCAAGTTATTAGCCCGGTTGTGCAGACTGCAATGCAACCGATGCAGCTGTTGCACGGTATCCATGACGAGGTTGTCTGGCCAACACGCACGCTTTTACCTCCCAGAACCACAGAACACGGTACGGAATACAAGAGCGGGCGAGCAGTGCGCGTGCAGCAGTGAGGCGGAACCAGCACCGTGTTCCTCCGCGCCTTTTTATCCGGATGTGTCCGTGTCTGTAGACCGTGCACGAAGCGGCATTCCTGCGTGGACTCGGCTGCCGCCTTGGCATCACCGATACACCTTGGCTCTGCAACTGCATGCGACTGGTCACCACACCCAACAGGAAACTGCGCACCGCTCGGGCCCACTGCATTACACCGGAGCCAACAGGGGGTTTATCACTAAAGCTGCTGCGGTGCACGTGACATCGGTTTTAGGCCATTTGGTCAAGGCTATCTTTAAATCTGAGGTAGCGCTCTCCTGGACAAATTTCCAGCGACGTGACTTCTACCGTCAATATCAGTACGCTTTAGCCACCACAATTCAGGGCGAATCGTGACGACATTGACACGCAACAGCACGTGCCTAGTTCGTTCAAAATATTTAGGCCAACGTTTTCCGATGGAAGAAATTACTCAACGGCGTATTAGTGGACCAAAAAAATCGAAAAAGCACAATTTTCCTGCAAACGCATTGAAGAGTTTCAGGAAGGTTTCACATATTCTTGGGGTTTGCCGATGAGCATCACTCCTTTGTCGTTGGTCATCATTGCGTTGGGAACTCAAAACACAAACGTGGAATGCAAAACATATATATAATTGTATAAATCATGTTATGTAAGTTTTTACTGGGCTTCTCATGGTAAAGAAAGTCTAGCATACCCATCATTTAATGAATATTGGCCTTCATCCCTCCACAAGGTCTACATATCAGAATAGCCTGCTGAAACAGCACAATGATCACTGCACTGACCAGTACGTGTTCTCCTCACAGCGTGTGACTTTACAGACTAAACTGCGATGAAGTAAGACCTAGTTACTTAGACGACGGTCTCACAATACACGAATCATTTTCCATTGCGGACGAACTGAGCTGCCTCTCTTTCCTGACAATTCGGGCCAATCTTAACGCAATAATTATATGTCACAGTTTCTCTGCAACAGCTGGGTACATGCTACTCAGCGCTTCTCTTGTTTATGACAGATGCAAACTTTTTTCATTTATTTTTGTTAGCTCTGTTTTTTTCTCACCGAGACATAACGCGCAGACGTCGCTAATCGCTATAACGTAACTCTTGCAGGCGAGACAACAGAACAGAAGGGGCGACGAAGACTTCCCGGAGCTTTCATCTATCGCTGACAAACATAAATCGCAACATGTCACAGAGGCCTCAACAACACTGGGATTATGAACATTTTCGCGAATCCCTGAAATATGTCCAGCTGTCAGATGAAATGTTTAATGAGCACGCTTTATCATCTTCGTTCGCAGCTGCATCAAATAACGAGACAGCCCACGCAAAGGAGCCATTGTTTGTCGATCGGTGGGTCTACCATGATGTCTGTTAACAGCCAAGTCGACGCGATATTTCTTATGATAGATGGCGGCGCTGACGACTCGACAAGCTGAGCTCACCACTTCCCGAACTCAGCAAGTAAGTGATGATTCACTGTACGGTGGTCTCTGCTCGGAAAACCGGTTGTGAACCAGCAGAATTAACTATTAAATTAATTATAACGATAAAAACCCTGGAATAAAACACTGGCATCCCTGAGGATAAATCACGATCACAGTTCCTGCCAGCCGTATCCATTTTCACCAGTAACGGAGAATTATAGTTTCATGTGTCCGTGCATGGTGACAAGCATTAGGTTTCCTAAAGTGCACCGATACATGACATGTTCCTTTACACGTCTTGGAGGGTTATTTCAGAGTCGACAGGACGGCAAACTAGCCAGAAACATCATGTTCTCGTGCATTTTTTTTTTTTAAATACCCGTCACGATATACTACCTGCAAGTGTCGTTCAGCCCGAGCTGCAGCCAGCACCGCAATGGAAAACCAGCACAGCCGTCGAAAAGGCCGCTGACCAGGGTTTGAGTCACGTCTGAGAGACAGTTGACCCGAGACACGATGGTGTGTTAGAGACGCCTGCTAGGGTACGAAGGCGCTCGTCTTTCAGGACAGTGGGATACAAAGACGGTCAGCACAGTTCCCTCACGGCACAGAAAAACCGACTGTCGCATGCTGCAGTGAAACAATTGCGTCAAAGCCTAAGATGTTTTGAAATTATGGAAAAGCCTAACTGGGGGCTAGAGGACTTATTTTTAAAAGGAAATTCTGACCACCGCAAGGCGTTTTCCCGCTGACGACATCGCGTCCCGTTAGGGACGGCGTATTTTTGTCCACAATTCTTGTGCAATGCTTCAAATCCGGTTTCAAACTGACATCTACAAAGCCTACATGCGGCTCGTCGGATGGCGAGCAGGCCCTGGTCTTCGTCACGTTTTTTCCGGTTCATAGCAGATACGCGGACGTAAAACGTACCAATTACGGGATACAAAGCGAAGCAAAGGAACATGGTCCCACATCACAGGCCTGACTTTTGCACCTTTTAAATACTGGTATTGTGTCGTGGCGTGAAGACGACCGCCTTCAATCGACTAGCTTTCCTCTCACTTTTCGCGTCCTTTAAGCCTTGGATTTATGTTAACAAAACTGGTAAGTGCAATGTGAGCCACTAGCATTACTGAAATACCACTAACATGAATGTTTCTGCTTATCTACAGTTTCCGTGGGTATTTCTTCGCATTTCATGCCAGTGTTTCGTTCGATAGATGTTTACCCCGAGCTATGCCGAGCTTGCTGCATACACTCTAAGCCTTTCAACCTATCGTACCATTCCAGCAATGGCCGATTCTAAGACGGAATTTCAACGCCTCATTAAGAACCAACACAACACGACCGCCCGCCTTCAGCCCACCGGCCAGCTGTCAGCTGATTCGTGGGCCAAAAATGACCCGCCAAAGCCAATCGAACCCATAGTTCCAGGGCGGGGAGTCTAGCATCTTTTCAGATAACATGACAATCGAGGCGTTATTTTTGCTCTAGAAGTGCTGCGGTACTTTGGTGTGCGTATTTGATATCAACGACATTTAAAAAGATCGCAGTTTCATTCCACGGAAAGCCGAAGCAAATCGAATACATCACCAGCACGGCATAGGATGCCATAACGGTCAGACTGCTCCTTTGCATTCCACGGGAGCGGTTGGACACAAAATATTTTTGTTCTCCAGTTTCATGCTCCCGTTGTACTGAAGCTCAACGTCCCTGAACTTTCCAACCTCCAACCTCCACGTGCTATAATTCCGGGGGCCATCGTTTTCATTTGCGGGACGTTGCCAAGCCTAAGCCGGCATTCGCTATGCGGACAGAGTCGGGAGAACAGAGTCACATCAAGACAGAAAAGGAAGTCAACAGCGCCACCATAAAACGAGATCCAATCCGCCCTGAAGTCGTCTTGTGAGCAAGGTTGAGAAAGGTGTTGTTTTTGGCGTTGAAGAACACCAGAAAATAATGCTCCAAAAACATTTTATACTCCAAAAGTTTGATCCTGCGCCTCCGTTAGGAAGCTTCATTATAACCTTCTTGACAAATTCCTAACTCTGCAAGTAAATGACTCTGTCTCCATTCAGTAAGAAGCAGGTATGATGTTATAACTGACGTATACCAAAAAGGCGAACTTAAACCAGTATCACTTTACAAAATTTTGCACTCCATAACAAAAATTGTACTCCGACGCCAAGAACAAAAAAAAAACATCCTTGCTTGTGCACGTCCTGCTTTGCATCGGCAACACGCCCCAGAAAACTCGCGGCCTCCTGCCTGGAATCGACCGCACGAGTGACGAGAGCAACTACGTCACCATTGACCTTTCCGCCCGCGCCCGGGGCCACGTCAGAGACAGCGTCTAGCCGTCTCTGTTGCTGTTCTGGCTGCACCTCCGAACCTTGCAACCAGGTCCACTCGTTCCTCTCACTGCCCAAATGGATCGCTGGCTTCGTAGCACTAAACTGATGTGTCGCCAGTACTTTTCATGTGATTCAGCGGCGCCAGTTCACCACAAACGACGGCCCAGCGATCGCCAACAGCGATCGCCATCTGACGCGCTGAGCAGGCCGACGGGCGGATATTCAGCTGAGATCTACTTCCTTTCACGATCCCGGCACGGCAGTGCGTGAGCGCGAGTCATTAGTGTTGCCGGACCTGCCCGCGTGACCCGCCAGAGTCCCGGGCGGAGGGCGGCGGCCCGCCAGCGTGTCGGGCACGTGCACCGACCGACGGCCGCCGGCCGCCAGCCTGCCGTGCCGCACCCCTGAGAGCCGCCGGTTTCCGGTGACCACAGGATTCGGCCGTGATTCAGCAGGCTACGGAAAGCAGCCACTGGTCGGGCTGGAGCTCAAGTACACGGCTGGAGCGGACAGGCTATCACGCGATTCCAGGGGCGTGGTATGAAATGGGGCAGGCCAAGCCGGGCCGTCGCCATGGCTTGCAACACAAATGAAAAGAAGCGGGCCTACTTCTCACGGTGTCCGTGCGTAAATGTGCACTTTGACATTTCTCACCGTTTCATCTATTTGCACGTGTATGCCATATCTGCTGCAAGTAAGACTGTGTTATACAGGTCTTTTAATCCTTGAGGAATCGGGGAAAAATACTGGATCCAACTTTTTGGTCCAGACGCCAACACATACTTTTTCAAACTCTACCAATGGCCACAAGCCAGAGGTCTGAAAAGAATGAAAATTCCATGAAAGGGCACTTTTTTCCATCTCCTGTTCCAATGGTTCGTAACCACTGTTCCATAACTAAGGCCAGAACAGCAGCCTCCGGGAAAAGATCAGACCACATGGCACGGAAGTAATCCAAAAAACAAAAACCAGACCCAGTGCATCAAAGCAAGAGCAGCATGGATCGTGGCTGGAGATTTCTGAAAATTGTCTGGGAAGGGGGCCGAACAGAATTACACGCCGTTTCCTTCCAGTTATAACCAGGAATCTTATGTTAACGTTCTGAAAAAAGGACCTCTATACTCTAGGCCCTTCCAAACGCCCAAGGATCTACTGCAGTAATGCTGATACCACGATGCAAGAACATTTTGTTTTTGTTGCAGAAACTTAAGAACATCAAGGATCTCGAAAAGTCCGAAACGTATGAGCACTTAAAAGGATTATTGCACTGGGGAAAGTACAAGAAGTTCAACCACGCTAAGCCCTTGTAGGTGGGTATAAGACATTCTCCTAAAAACGAGGGACAGAAAACTTTGACGGATGAGGATACCCAGCAGTGCCGCGCTGACGCAATACTATCCCATCGTCCCGGGAGGGGGAGCAAGACAGAAAGAGGGAACCTTCAGCTGTGGCATAACACGGAAAGGAGTGACACAAAAAATCCCTCCATTCTTATAACTACTGACTACCTCGGGAAGAATCAATATTAGAAGGGTACAGACAACGGCATGCTAAAGCAATTTACAAGACAATAAAAGAATCTACCATATTGCGATAGATAACACAGCCAAGAACACCTCAACAAGGCAAAGTTCTTGAGTCCTTGGTAGAAAAATTTCGTCAGAACTCGTCGACTTCACACCTAGGTTCATCGCACTCATCCAGCACCATTTCTGCAAAATACCTCACCGTTTATGTCCACAACTTCACTTTTTCTGGATGTGGTTTCCTGGCATTTTTTTGCCAATTTTTTTTCTCATTTAACCACCGAAATTACTCATCGCTATCGGTTTTCACTACCATCGTATCATCACAAGCATTCGCTGCACGATGCAGCAAAGAAAGTTACACGTTTTGGCAAGGACGGTACAGTTCTGAATAACCTCTGCCTGAATACACCATACCGTCTGATCATGTGTCGGGCGCCAAACCTACCAAAACCACTGTTAAGCTGAACAAACTGTTAACCTTGCAGCGACCGGCATAACCCAACGGGGGGGGGGGGCAGCATGGGCAACTGCCTTGCCCCTAGCTTGGGAAAATTTAGCATAATCACTGCATTATCAATGCAGCGGTGTACGGAAAGAGGGACTCGAAAATGTTCAATGTTTCTCCTGCTGGCTTGAGCAGTCTACTAAGTCTAAACGATGCCAAATAGCTATTGGCTAGCAGTGGATACGTAGCTCTGCTGAGCCAGGAGGCAGCTTTTCTTCCCTTTCTACTAATGTGTCCCTGCCACCCTCAAAATTAATTGCTAGACCAGCATTTTACGTCATTATTAAAGGTGTATCATAACATGTGCGAATGTCTGGACGTGCACTATACATTACCTAACATTGTTTAAGTGTATCCCCACCGAGCCATTAGAACTACAACATGATAGGAGTGCGCATTTCCAGTTAGAATTTGAGAAGACAAAAAGGCTTCGGTACCACAATCAAATGAGGAGTAAAACCGGTAAGAATAAGTTAAATCCGGTGGGCTGATAAATACTGTACAAAATCGCTGTCAAACATGACAAAAAAAAAGAATCGTCTCCAAACATCCAACACGTGAGGTGTGAGGTTTGCTGAACGCTTATCCTGCCCCCATTCCAGTCTAAACTATGTATATGGGTAGTTATACATTGTAAAGAAATTCGTTATTGTTCCACAAGGTCCTGAACTCGTAGTGCTCTATGAAGCCTGCCCTATACCGAAAATTCTACGTTTTTGTCCATCTTCAGACTACGTTCAACTGAGCTTGACTCCACGGTTTGTCCACGATTAATTGCCCCTTATCCCCGAATTCTTCTATATCCTTTATACCTTACTATATATGTTCTGTATCTCTATGTTCTATGCCTCTGTATGGTCCCGGCGTGGTCAGGTTAACATACCGTACTCTAAAAGTCGTTAAGAGGGCTTTTTGGCTTGCGTTTTTTTTTCACACCAGCTGGAGCATTCTCCTCGCGACGCCCGCCCGCAGTGCCTGGCAGCATCCTGTTCACCAGTCCAGGCAGCGTTGCCAATACCGCGAAGACTCGCTATCTGTTGCTCATCCGGGGCAGGACCGTTACGCCGGGTACGTTTCGGAAGCGTACACGTATTTGTGTCAGTGATACGACACGAAATCCGTTGCGATGCAATGAAATGTGGGTTTGGGACCTAACAGTGCTGCAAGATCTTGTCTCCAACAAAGATGTATCAGCAGACGTCGGATGAGGCGATCGTTTACATGTGAGGCGTGCGGTAAATAGGCAGTTTCAGGCAATTCGAACTCGTCGGCCTGGGCCTGGCCATTCATTGCGCCTGGAGCACGTGACGTGTCGCACTGTCTCGCGTCCTGTTTTCAGGCCGTCAGCGCGTCAGCGCGCGTTGTGGGAGAATCCTTCGAAGGTCCCACGTTAGGTTAGGCCCAACCGCACACTGGAAAAAAATGCCAGGGTATACTATCAGCAAAAGATCCGTTCTCCAATATAACAATATAACCTCCAAAATCGGTTAAAACACGTGAATACCCCTCCAGCACAGTCCGACAAAATCCTTTTCAGGCCGCATTCGATAGCGGCCAGCGTTCCCACCTGTCCGTCCTCGGTCGGAGCCTGGGAGGCGAGCTATTAACTCGGTCCGGAACAGCACCGCTCCCAGCGATGGCGCGCCCCCACACCTCGCGCGTCCACAGCTCACTGCACCGACGAGCTCACCACCCCCGAGCCGGCAGCCAGCGCGCATGCGCGGCAGAGTCTGGACCGGACGGAGTGCGCTGGCGGGAGACGGAGGGGCGGACGAGGATGAGTCATCTCCGGGGCGGGGGTATTTTGGAGGGCGGAGAAGGGATCGGGGATCATGTCACCCTTGAATCACTGTGGTAGTGGGTCCGTTTTAGAACTCGGCAGTGACTTGCAGACCTGAGGTGCAGGACGTCATCAGATATAGATCCTGTACAGTGCCTAAGGTTCTGCATGGGTTTAAATCCATTGCCCCAGCACGCACAGGGGAGAGGCGTTTACCCTCCCCCCCCTGTCTATCTCGAGAACCAATCGCCCGATTCGGCTGATTCAAACGGCAATCGATAGTGCTGTACTTTGCGGTCCTGTGACATAAACTTCTTTACTTTCGAATCTCTGATGGCGTCGTAGGTCAGATAAAACACGGAAAAGTGACCATTTTCCCCACACTCGCCTAATCATGTGTGGGGAATGCGGTGGGGCGCGTGTGGCCTCCGCCACACAAATTTCAAAAGCTGGTGTGGCTTGCCACACCAAATTTTTAATTGTTTCCAAAACTGGATGTGGCATACAGGGGTTTAGGAACCGGGGGGTCAGGCAGGGGCATCTGCTCCTTCCTCCACTTTAGGCAACATTTAACATTAGCGTTATGGTGGTGCATGGAAAAGAATAATGTAAATATCGCGTCTACCCCGTCTTCAGTAGAGATTCCGGCGATACTAGTGGCATGGAACCATACACACCCACGCCTTATTTTCTTGCAAAATCATGAAGTGCACATTTACACACAAATTGCACAGCCAAAACAGGGAGATCATGGAACAACCAACGTCATCATAGAGCAGGCGAGGAAACAGGAGAGGGGATGATAGGATAATCGTCCCCTTCCCCTGAGGCCCGAGCAGGGGTCCCTCTCAGAATCAAAAGAGGTTCCGAGGGGGGCCCATATGAGCTTCACGGAGTCTCTGTGAAAACCTGACGGGTTCTTGATGCAGTGAGGGAGGCCTCTGGGAGTGAAACTAAAAACATTTTTGAAGAACCTTTCACAAAAAAGTTCTCGGAATTAGAACAGGTGCCGCCCTTTAAACCAAGGTGTGGTAGAATATTATGCCACCACTTTTGAGACGTTCTACGAATCTCATTGACAGAACTCAGTGCATTCTTGTCAGATTTAGAGTTTACTTCAAGAATGCTATTCAGAACCCCAAAAGAATGCTTTGGGGTTGTTGGTTTCACACCTGAATAGCAAAAGAACCCCCTCCGATTTGAATGGAACCCGCACTAAGTTCCAACTTTATGTTGCTAAACCGGTTGGGTTTCTTCGCATTCCTAGAAGGACTTTGTCGGGTTTAAGAAATTCCCACGCAACGCTCGAATATTATTTGTAAGAACTCATAGCGTTTTCTGCTTTCGGGCTGAGGAACCTTCTCGGATACAAGACAGTCTCGTACAATATTCCAATCTTTGCCGTTACGCTGTTCCACGTGGACTCACGACTCACAATCCTTCCAAACCAACATACAGATTAAGCAGCTGTATTGGTGCACATATCAATAAGAGATGCAATATTTTGGTATTACGGTATACGGGTAGCCTACGCCGATATACCGGCAGCCGACAATGAAATGAATGCCGCGGTACCGAAGCAGCATCTGGGTCGGCAGTGCATGAGCTCTACATGAAATCGACGTTTGTTTATAAAGTACCGGCATCGCCGCCTCAGCCATTGCTCCAGCCAGGCACGTAGCCAGGATTTTCCTCGGGGGGGTCAAATGTTTAATTTTGTCATATGCCACAGGCATATGACGAAACTGACAAGAAAAGGCAGCGTTTTAGGCAATTTACCTCATATTTAATGCACAGAAAGACATATAATGTGCTTGGCGCAGGGGGGGGGGGCAGGGCCCCCATGCCCCCCCTTGGCTACGTCCCTGGCTCCAGCGCAGCAGTAGCCATTTCAGTACCGGCTGCCGGTATACCGTTTAACTAAAACATTCCTTCTCAAATCAAAATGACAAAAATGGTGCTTCAACTTTTGGTTGATGGGAGATCATGGACAGAAATTTCCAGCGATTTTCGGAAAATGTCCCGCGCCTCAACGTTGATATCTTTACGTCCCGTGGAAGGTAGTTAAGTGGCATATCAGCAATGAAACTTTCGGTAAGGATGGATTGCCCCCGTACTTTCAACAAAGGCCAAGGTCTGCTCAAGCTACACCTAAACCATTCCGCAATTACTAATGCTAAGCCAAGGACAGTGCCTGATTCGAGACACATCTAAAAACGTATACCACATCTTTGTTCAATTTGTACTCGTACGCTTCTTTGATTTTGTCCAGGCAGAGCTCCATTTCGGCAGATGATCTCGCCCTGATGTCCACTCCGTACTTCCCTCGGACCCGTGAAAACCCCGCCTAGAGCTGGAAATGTGCTAGTGGTTGTAAAAAGCAGGCTCCAGGCATAGTTCAAACCACGTGAGTGATGAACGTAGGTCGGACCACCTAAACAAAAGCCGGAGTTCAGCTGAAATCATCACCAAGAACGAAGCAATTAATTGGATGTGATTTGGTGATGAAGGAGTGTTTTGCTTTGACTTCAACATTTCGAACGTTTCATCAGAAGTGTTCGATGAAGGATTATGCTCGATATAGTCAAGAGAGATGGTGTATGACTGCAGTGTACTACATGCTTAGTAAACCTAATGGACAGACCCAAGTCCTTCCAACCGAAGAACTATTCGGAAAAAAACCAACGTCTGACTGTCTGCTGGCTTTGAGTAAGAAAATTATCAACCCCATTCCCGGCGGGGGAGGCTGAATCCGCCCCCTCGGGTTTCTTGCTTGCCAATTCCAGCGTTTTTGACGCAGCTTCACGGAAACTTGGCAACTTTTCCTAGCTATTCGTTTTACATATTGTGACGAAATTTCGTAATTTCCTTTTTTCTCAGGGCGGAGCCAGGCAACATTTTTGGGAAGCACCTCAGGCCATTTTTGGCCCTGTTGAGGGTGAAAGGAAAATGTTTGCCAAAAAGGCGTTTTTAAGATAGAACTTAAAATTTATATGAATGTGTAGGTAAATAGTTGGGCAACATTAAAATACGGTTTTGTTCATCTGGGGTTACTTCACAAGGTCTGGTGAAGGTGAAAAGTCAAAATTTGGTTTTATAAAAATAATTTCGACGCTATTTTTCCAAATGCCAAACCCAAAATATATATGACGTAAAGGGTGCCCTCAACTTGCGTACTAAGTTTCAGCTTTATATCAAGTCGGGTCACGGAGCTATGACCTAAAATGCCAGTGGGCGTATTACCTACACCACGACAGTCGTAAAATGAAATCATGGAAATTGAGTGGATTAAAATGACTGAAAACATTGTCGAATAATATGAAATGCACGCAACATCATTCCAAGTGACTCTAAGGTAACTGGAGGTCATCCAAGGTCAAAGATCGTAAGCTGACCTAAAGACTATGTGACCATGACAGTTCTCCCGTTTTCGTGTCCCTGGCACCGCCTATGTTAACATTATCCAAACTTTGTAATACGATTTGTACTTCTCCAGCATAACATGAAGAGTCAAGGCCAAAAAGTGCTTTTAACTTCTCTGTTTATTCAGTTTTTGAAAAAAACTAAACTTGTTATTTCCAAAACCCTGTGAACGATTGCGAATTTTCTCAAAATTTCAGATGTATCGACCAACGGTAAAAGTCCTATTCCATAATCTCTCGATTCAAGCCAAGTTTATCAAAATCGGTCCACAAACAACAAATTTACAAGAAGTCCAAAAATATCCCCCATTTTGACTTTTTCGCCCTTGAAAACTTGTTTTAATAAAAATGTAGCTTACGTCATGGCGAATCGATTGCAGTTTGTTGCGATGAAATCGGATGTGTAGTTCTCGAGATCTCAGGAGGGCCGAATCCGCCCCCCCCGCCCCCCGCCGAGAATCGGCCGTGCCGTGTGTCTCTCCGGAAATATGGTTGAAACACTGGCTTATCCCACAAGAACAAAGTTCATGCCCTAAAACGTACCTCATTTTCATCGAAGAGCCAGGAGTAGTGAGTTTTCAGGTCGGACATGCTCCTCCTTTGAGCGATGAGCATCCACCGCCGGTAAGCGAAGGACTTCGTCTTCAGGCGGGCTTCTTCCTCAGGTGAGCGTCTACCCCGACAACCAGGTGGAAGGGAACAGGCGCGGATCCAATAGGGGCGATCGCCCCTCCCCCGAGGCCTGAAAAGGGGCCCCGAAAGGGGCTCTTCTCGTGCCGGCCAGGAAGGCCGGCACGAAAGGGGTCTCAAACTGAAAAAGGGCACCGAAGGGGTCCCGTAGGAGCTTCACGGAGTCTATAAAAACGTGACGGGTTCTTGATATACTCAGGAGGGTCTCTGAGAGGATTAAGATAACCTCTGAGATACATAGAATAGCCAGGGGCGCAGCCAGGGGGTCCAAAGGACCGCAGGACAAGACAGACCAGGACACCCCGCAATGTCTGAAGGGGACCCACCGCCATCGAGATTATAGAAAATTACTCTAATAAAAGCCGAAGCTACCCCAAAATGTTTTGAGGACGGTAAACGAGAGAAAACAAAAGATAAAACATATAGATCCAGACATAAAGAGAGGCCCTTATCGGCCTGTAGGGGGCCCCCTGCCGGTCTGTAGCGGGCCCCTTCCAGCCTGTGGGGGCACCCTACCAGCTTGTAGGGGCCCCCTGCCGGTCGTGGGAAACCCATTGCCGGCCTGTAGGGGTCCCTGCCAGCTTATGGAGGTCCCTGCCAGCTTCAAGGGGCCCCTACCGGCCTGTATGGCCCCGGCCATCCTGTAGGTCCTCCCGCTGGGCTGAAGGGACCCCTGTTGGCCTACAGGAGGTCCCTTGGAAACTTCCTGCTTGCAGGTGCCCCCGACGGCCTGTAGGGGGCCCTTGCCGGCTTTTCGGGTCTGCAGGTCACTGCAGACCCCTACCCGTCTGCAGTGACCTCCTGCCAATTTGTAGGGACCCCTGCCGGCCTGTGGGACCCTTGCCAGCCATGGAAGTGCCCCGGTCGGCCTGTGGAGGGAACCCCTGCTGTCCAGGGGGTCCACATGAGGAGGGTAGCCCACCAAGGTGCGAAGACCCCCGGAATCATTGCCTGGCTATGCCCCTCCTTGGGCTCCCGAAGCTTCCAAAGGGCCCCTGAGACCACAACAGGGCCCCAACGCGACAGATTGCCCCTGAGTCCGCCAGAAGGGTCACAGGGCCCCTGAGACGGCCAATATGAGGACTGAGTCCCTAGGACGGCATAGAGGCCCCTGGAATGCCATAGGGATCCCGAATGGGTTTCACGGGCCTGCATGAAAGCTTAAGGCTCCTGATGCAGTCAGAAGGCCTCCGAGAGGGTAAATGAGACCCTGAGATGGCAAGATGGCCCCTAATACGGATCAGAAGGCCCCTAAAACTCTCCAAGGGACCCTGGGGCCCCAAAACGACAAAGGGTCCATGAGACTGCTTAAAGTGCCAAAGGAACCTCAGAGACGGCAAGAACTTAAGAGGGTGTCTAGCACGGCGTGCGGAGGCTCTGGCCAGCCAGAGGGGCCCCTGAACAGGGATTCATCAGTGACCTTATCAACCTCAAGGGGGGTCCAAATGGGCTACAATGGTCTTTTTGAAAACCTGAGGGTTTCTTGATGTAGTCAGGAGGAACCCGGGAAGGTCAGATGGGTCCTGTGACGGCAAGGTGGGCCCCTACACGACAGATGACCCCTGAGACCACCAAGAAGATCGGGGGACCCTGCGAGGCAGAGGACAAGAAGACCTCTTAGACGGTATGGGGAGTCTGGACGGCCAGAGAGCCCCCGGGTGTGTTAGGCGGGCTCAAGCGGACCGCCTTGGTCCGCTGAGACTGCCGTTGAGGTCCCGACTGCCAGATATAACCCCATGTAACAGAGCGAGACCCCCTGATACCGCTATGGAGATTATCGGAGACGTTCAGCGTGCCTTTGACACTGGATAGGGGCTCTGAAATCGTTGAAAGATCTTTTGTAGCTTCCAGAGGGCCCATGAGACGGCAAAAATGTTCCCCAGAGACGACAAAAGGGGCATCGAGGACAACAGAGGGGAATCTACTGAGACTGCTAGAGAGGGGCCCTTGAAACCCTCATTAGCAGTCTCTAGCAGGGCCCAGTGGCACAACCAGGGGGGCCCCTAAAATTACTAAACCTTAAGACGTCCAGACACTTTCTGAAATGGCCAAAGGGCCGCAAGCATTGCCAGAGGCGCCTCTGTCACAGCAGAAAGGGACTTACAGAGGGCCCTTGTTACTGCCTAAGGGGCTTCCTAGACAGCAAAAATTCCCCAGGGACGACAGGAGGGAACCCGAGATGCCTTAAGTATCCTCTGAAACTGCCAGATGGGTCCATGATACCGCTCGAAATGTCCCTGAAACCGCCAAAGGAGCGCGTGAGACGTCCCGCGGGACACGTGAAACTGTAAAAGGAACCTAAGACCACTAGAGGGCCCTGACATGGCAGATGATCCGAGACCACTAAAAAGCTGGCAAAAAAGTCTCCAGAAACTACAAGGAGGCAGAGGGGCTCCTGGAC
The DNA here is from genome assembly GCA_030062745.1 of Capitulum mitella. Classification (NCBI taxonomy): domain Eukaryota; kingdom Metazoa; phylum Arthropoda; class Thecostraca; order Pollicipedomorpha; family Pollicipedidae; genus Capitulum; species Capitulum mitella. The sequence continues at coordinate 12,123,920 of CP099842.1, forward strand.
CAGGTACAGACATGACATTTCAAAAAGAGGAAGAGACGCAGCCGCCTAAAATCCCGCCGTTGTTGTCATATTTCGGTGACTTTATAGGGGAACGAAGCGCAGAATTCATTTCTCAAATGAGGTAACGCATTTTTATATGGCAAAAAAAAATGCAAAACTGCATCAGATATTTCAGCCTGCACCCGAGCATATCAACATTTTTTCATACCTTAGGAGCAAAAAATGGTGGTTGCGACGGGGAAGGGGGCTCCGCGCCGACCATTTGCCCCCCACCCCACCCCTGGCGACATCCTGGATCCGCCCCTGGTAGGGAAATGGGTGATAATAACAAAAAGAAAGGCTGCAATAGATGAAAGATCGGCCAAAAAGTATAGAACAAAACATCGCGAAGAAAAGAAATTCACTAAGAAGTCACTAAGAATTCACTAAGAATCCAAATCACTAAGAAAAGAAATTGTTACACATTTTGTGGTTAAAAGGAAATGCTTTGGGAGTGCCGTTTTCTAAAGGTACCGTAGTGCAAGAGGCCTATTGATATGAGCCTAACTAATGCTCCTCCAGGTCTTGCCAATGTTTGTCGTTAGAAAGCCAGTCTTGAATCATAATTGTATGTGAAAAGAAAGCATGGATGTGGTTTGCAGAAAATGATTGTGGGTGCCCAAAATGCATGTAGGGGCATCCAGAAATTACGTATCGGAAGGGAAAGGGGTCATGACAGGCGTTCATGCCTAAAGTTCGGAGAAATGAATCTAAAAAGGTATCACGGGAGGCAAATTACGGAAGGATGACTTCCGTAAATCACAGATGGCTTTACGGCGGCGACATCCTTAAAGGGAATATATCTGGTTTTTCTGTTGTCCCAAAAACGCACCCCGTGGAATATTTAAGATTTCTTATGGATTATCATGTAAATGAAAAGTGTTTTTCGGTCATCTTGGACCAATATTTCCATGCATTTTAGTTATTGTGTTTATCGACAGTGATATCGGTAGGCAAAATACAATACAAAATACTAGAGAAAGGAGCCAATCAGTGAGCGGAAAATACGTAGGTAAACCTTTGACGAACCCGATCCATAGCCGACACTCTGCCTTGCTGTACCAGATGCAGTTACATAGGGCAGCGACGATTGTTTTGACGAACAACACTAACGTATTTCGACCTACTCACGTAACACGTAATACGTACCTGCCAGGGGGGTTCAAGGAACAACAGCGGTACTTGCCTGATTCCATGATGGCCGCCGTCATAATTTTGGCGTTTGTCAACTGATGTAAGCTTCGACATCGCTGAGGCTAACGATACGCTAACCCGATTCATCGACGATTTTAGTGTTGAAAAGAAAATGGGGTAAATGGATAAAACTTAAGCTGGCAGCCAGCGTGCTTATCTTCCCCAGTAAAATATGAGTAAACGAGAGCGAGTTGGCAATAATGAATGGTACCCAATCTTTGATTCATAAAAATGTCCTCTTCATTCGTACGTGCACAGTTAAAAAATCACGATTTGAATAAATACGTTCCGTTTAATGGAGGACCGTTCTCCAGGACCCGGCTTGGAACATCGTTACTCGGTGGGTGGTGGGGAAAGCAACTGGTGGGTGACATTGAAGTAAATGAGTTCCGATTGTTGTTTACAAAGCCGATTTTAGGTGGTTAACGTCCTGGCACTGGGAATACAACTATATTTCAATATTGAAACGTAATTTAAGTTGAAGGTGCCCAAATTGTATTGTGGGTGCCTATTTCCATTTTCTGGATGCCGGGGCACCCACAAAGAGATAAGAAACCACATCCCTAAAGACAGCTGGAATAAAAAGAGAACCTGTCCGAGTTCCGTTAGATGAGCACGGAAGTTCCGGTGCGATGCAGGGTTTATATCACCCCAAGTCAAGGCGCGGACTCATAAGCGCGTCCGTGTCCGAGCGCGACACATGGCCGACCGCGAGTCCCAGAGCATCAGCCAGTGACCTCCGACCCCGGCCAGAGAGCCAGCGGCGACCACGTGACTTGAGCCGCCGCTCATCGCGTGAAGCCGGCCAGCCGGCGGGACACAGCTGGCACGGAACCAAAAAGCATGATTTCAGTATATTTGTTGTTGGTCAAAATGAACTTGGCTTGTGGGTCCCTCAGCTCCGTCCAACCATTTAAACAGAACGACATCCCTGGTTACACCCAAAGCCGGTTACCCATGGGCTAAACGCATTTCGTAGACGGGCTGGCCCGCGTGATTTCCTCGTTGCGTGCAACGTTTCGTTAGTAGGCAAACGTGAGATTCATTCATTCAGGTAACGAAAGGCGCAAAATATTGTGAACGATTGCTTTGGTTGCAGGGTAGGCGGAAACATGAACTTTCAAAGGTCTCAACGTTCCTACAAAATCTGAGTGTCCGAGGTGTCCGAGAAACTAATAGTCTTCTGCTACGTCTAAATTGTCGGCAAAGTTTGAAATGATGTTCTGCTGGTACTGGTTAGCAAACTTCAGGCTGGATGCAAGGGACAGTATCACTGGAGTCAGTGTATTTGATTGCGCTCAGAATATACGTAAGTCAATGGTAGCAGTACTTTGCAAAACACGCCTACCCGGCCAACATTAGGGCTCATACCCCCAGCCCGACAGCTGGGAGGATGACCGGTCTCCCCTTGCCCCCGTCCCCCTCCCTCCCTGTTCCTATGCCACTGATTTTGCATCTCTACGGTAGTTCCTTAGATTCCGTTGACGTAAAGCTTGGATGCGCCGCTGCTTCAGGTCCCTGGAGACGTCCCTCTTTTGCCAACATAAACCAGCTTTTTCGTTTAGAAATAGACGCGTTAAGTCTACCTATTTTAGTGGTGCAGAAAAAATAATTGCCAGATTGTCCACTGTCAAAGCAACAACTTTGTCCACCTCAAAAAACATAAATTAATAAAATCCAAGTAACGCGCTTATACGGCGTCTGATGAATGCTACATAGTGCCCATGACGGGCTAAATTGGACTACACTAGACGTTACGTTAGACTACGGCATTTTCCGCACCTATAGTGAAGGTAGCCGCTCAGACCGCCCCTGATACGACTTGACCCTGCTGCCTTAATTTAACGTACGCCTCGGCAGTACAATCCATTCACGCCCGTTGAATTCCGTTTGTTAGCACCCGTGGAAAGACGCCGATTTCACGCGGGATAAAAGGCCCGTTATGGCGCCTGGCACCCTGTACAGAAAAATGAATAATTGCTTGTACACGCGATCACGCAGTGGTTAGCGTAACTGGGAATCCTCCTAGAATCATAAGAACTTCCGTGTTCCTATTCCGAGACACAACAAGCTCGGTCACGGGTTAACATAGTGGTGTTGTATGTTCGTCGATAAAGCACCGGAATAGGAACGGACCTAGTGCCCTGCCGTGCTGAGGAGGGGTGAGCGAGCACTCTCGCAGGTCACCCTAAAGAACCAACTAAAACAGGGACGTAGCCAAGGAGGAGGCATGGGTTCATGGCCCTCTCCTGAGCTAAGTGGTCTACACTTGATATATGCGATTTCGCAGGAATACGTAATAGTGGTCATATATATGTTGCAAAAGCAAACATTACACGTTTTTCTATGCGTTAAACAAGATGTAAATTACATAAATTGCTGCTTGATCAACGTCACGATCGAGTGATCCATTCGTTATTCGGTGCAAGTGTCCGCATCTAATATCCGACCTTCTGAGCTGTGCGAGGTAAGGAAGAAATCCAGGCGGGCTTATTAAACAACAGGGTTTTGAATTCGCCAGGTAAATCTTTTCGTGCATTCGTTTCTCGCTCTATATATGTCGACTAGGCCCTGGTCTCCCATCAGTCTAGCAACTTCCTGTCTAGTCCTAACATTGTTTTTCTTGGCATAATTAAATGTATCCGTGCTTTGAGAAAGCACCAAGTAAAAGTTGCCTGCCACTATTATTGGGAGCAGCTCTCTGTTCTGACATTCACCAATCGTTCTGTTAATATCAGCGAAGAAATGCGGGCTCTCTCTGTTTTGACCATATATGTTAACCAAGTACAGTTTAAGCTTACTTTCCAAGCTCAATTTTGTTTCAATGAATCTACCGTTTTCCTCGTCTATTACTTTTTAAAAAAAAAACCCCCAATTTTTTAAATAAAAAAGATTGCCGCACCCCTTGTGTTACCTGCACATGGTGCAATGATATCATTTCCCCAGCTATTCCTAAACGAATTTCCGTTCCCCTTTCGACAGTGTAACTCTCGCATAAAGCAGAGGTGAAAATCGGCCTCTCGCAAAAAAATGGAACACACTTCGTCTCTTCTTAACCCTATTCCCGGAGGGCTAGACGGTATGGTCGATTCCCGGCAGGGGGGCGGATTCGGCCCCCCCGAGATCTCGAGAATTACTCGTCCGATTTCATCGCAACAAACGGCAATCGATTTGCCGTGGCGTGAACTACACTTTTATAAAAGAAATTTTCAAAATTTCAAAATTTGTGGGTGCAGGGGGCAAAAATGTCAAAATGGGGGTATTTTTGGACGTCTTATAACTCCGTTGTTTATCGATCGATTTCAATGAAACTGGCATGAATCGGGAGATTTTGGATAGGGCTTGTACCCTGGGTCCACACATCGGAAATTTTGAGAAAATTCATGGGCGTTCACAGGGTTTCAAAAATAGGAGGACTAGTTTTCTAACAACTGAATGAACAAAAAGGTGAAAACACTTTTTTGGCTTCTGCTAGTCATGCTATGCTAAAGAAATACAAATCGCATTACAATGTTTGTATAATGTTAGCACAGGCGGTGCCAGGGACATAAAAAGGGGAAACTGTCATGGTCACACGTTCTTCAGATCAACTTGTGACCTTTGACCTTAAATGACCTCCAGTGACCTTGGGGTCACTTGGAATGATCTCGTGTGCATTTGATATTATCTGTAATCGTTTTCAATCACTTGAATTCATTCTATTCCAAAAATTTCATTTTATGGCTATTGCGATATAGGGTACGCGCACTGACATTTTAGGTGATAGCTCCGTGACCCGACTTGATATCAAGTTGAAACTTGGTACACAAGTAGAGGACATCCTTTTACGTAATATATATTCCGAATTTGGCATTTGAAAAAAGGCGCCAAAATGTTTGCAAAAAAAACAAATTTTGACTTTTGACCTTGACCTGACCTTGTAAAGAGGTCTCAGATTAACAAAATTTTGTATGCACATTTCCCAACTATTGAGCTATACAGCCATATAAATTTTTAAGTTCTATCTTCAAAACTCTCTTTTTGGCAGACATTTTCCTTGTACCCTCAACATGGCCAAAAATGGTCTGGGGTGCCTCCAAAAACGTTGCCTCGCTCCGCTCCTGAACAAAGTGAAATTGTGAAATTTTGTCACAGCACGTAGAAAGAATAGCTAGGTTGAGTCACCAAGTTTCGTGAAGCTGCGTTAAAAAGCCTGGAATTGTCAAGCAAAAAACCCGAAGGGGGGCGAATTCAGCCCCTCCCCCTGCCGGGAATAGGGTTAAGATCGGCTAGTCCTCGAGAGGTCATGGAACATATTTTTACCCCAGACATCACATCATCCATTTTCAGACTTGTCCAGGTGAAACAGTCGGGAGAAAAAGATTCGGACCTTCGGGCTAAAGAAGAACACGAGACCATAACAGTCTTCCAAAGTTCACCGACCTGCAACCGAGTACACCTGTCCCCGCTTGGCTGAAACGAGCCGTCGACAAGGGCGCATCCAGTACAAACATAGTGGGGGGAAGTTTCGAAATTCGTTATCTTGGTTTACCCTAACACGATCTACAAGTTGGGTAAATTATTTGTACTATTTTCTCTTCTTGCAGCACTGTAGGGTTAATGCTAAACTCTGCCAGACTTGGGGGAGGACAGTTGGCACCTCCCCTGCCTAATTTTTCCTATATGCGCTTGGATATAGGCTACAATGAGTCCTTGTGCACTCTGATCTTTGAACGGAAAAGTAAAGCCAAAAAGAGCACCAACACTATGTCTCTGATTTGCAGTGCCAAAACAGCACCACATTTATACAGCCTCACAACAGGAAGCAGCCACACCATGGAGACGGCGCGGGAATCGAATGAAGGCAGCTGGGGGCAGTGGCCCCATATCTTAGGAGAAATGGTGGCGGTGCACCACCCCTCCCCCTTAAGTTAGGAAGATTGTTTTGAACAAGAGAAATTTGCGACTTTTCGTTACTTTTTCAGTAACAACTTCATATATCCTCCATCATATATGTATACATCAGGGGTGTCGAATTCTGTAAATGATCGTGAGGGCCGAGCCGAAGGCCCGACAACCTAGCCTCCTCCACATGTGCGTTTTCCAACGGATTTATCCCACTTTATTTTGACCAGCGGAAAGTTATAACTTTTTCTTTACTATTTAGCAAATAAAAAAGCATATACCCCCCTTGTTTATAGGTATATGTACAGACTGTGGTAGAAAGATATATAGATACGTCATTTTATGCCACATTCTATAGTTTCTGCCTACCTCGTATCTATTGCGGCCGTTCTTTTCGTTGTTATTGCCCATTTCCCTTTAAAACTAGCAGAAAATATTGGGGGGAGGCAAACCAGCACTGGGGGGCACAAATTAAAATGGGGAAAGGTACTCACAAAACAAGACATATAGACATCTCTGGTATACATTTAGTCAGACAGATAGGTAGATAGATAGACAGATAAACAAACGGACGGACAGATAGATAGACAGACGGGGAGATAGATCGATAGATGACAGACAGATCACTCTGAACTTTATTCCAAACTTTCTACTTATCTCTTATCTACTGCACGCGCTCTTTTCGTTATTATTGCCATTTCCCTTGGCAAAACCGCCAAAAAATATTTGGGGGCAGGCAAACCAAAAATGGAGGAGAAATTAGCATGGGGACAGGTCCGTCCAAAAGAATACAGATCACGCCCCTATAACTTTCCCCCCCCCAAAAAAAAACGAATGTCAACCCATTAACTCAAGGAAGTGTCAGAGGCTATAACCCAGAAACCAGAAGTAGGATCGGGCTGAAAACTGAACCGGTCATTTCGAAGTATCACATAACCCTATCGACAACTTTGTATCAAAATCAGAGAGATGAGGATGACTTGAGGGATGAGGGATGATGCGAGTTGACTTTTCATTTCAGCTGTTGATCTGTCGTGCAATGTCGCTGGCACCACAGAGCCAAAATGCCGGGACCATTCGGAAACATTGCCAGTGTAGCTCTCCTGCTTTGTGTCTCAGATTTCGCACAGCATTGCCTACACTACATAGTTCCCCAAATCTTTACGAGAGAAGGACGGAGAAAGAAGCTCAGGCAAGTTGGACTTGAACGCATTTCCATGGCCTAAATGGACCTGAAGCACCCTGGGGGGGCTTATTTGCCCCTTCTTATCTCGGGAAATAACCATCCGATTTTGCTGCGGAACGGCTGAAACGCATTCTTGTGTTTTAATATACAAATTTAGTTGCTTCAAAATCCGAAGAATTTCCTTGGCGATGTCGGAAACCAAAAAGGGAGTTTTGTAACAAGTTTATTGGTTGATTGGTCGTTGGTTCGTGGATATCGGTTTGTTCATTGGCCGCCATTGGATCGGATATGGTTGGTAAGAGGTTTAAAGAATGAATGGAAATGACCGGATCGAAAGGACGTTATTAAGGTCAGAATGTCTTAAGATACTTATCACTGGCGCATCCAGGGACCATACAATGGAGGATAATATAAAATATGTCCGTTTTTGTACCTGACAATTTTTTCCGTCCGAAGCGCCAAAAATGAACCAGTGTAATCTTTTTTCTACCTGAGAGCACAAAACTATCAATTAGCTTACAAAGGTGGTGCCAGGAACGACGAATAGGGGGCTTGCGCCTTAATTATTTGTAATGCATGCAAAAGTGTTTATATCGATGCGTATATTGTGACAGCATACGCCTATGTTGACATGGTACACACTGCGACATACTTCATTGGCACAGCCAGAGGCCTCGCACGGGGGGCAATGTTTGCTATCCTCCTGTCTGGATATGTTTATATGCTGATGGGGCGTAAGACAAGCTAAAACGTTATTGTTACCCAATATTCATTTTATGGAAATGGTAGCTACCAAAGGCGGTGCAAGAGGTCTGAAACAGGAAAATATTTTTGTCTTGCATATTTATCACTCTTCGAAAAAAAGGAAATAATTTTTTTTCTTGAACATTTATCACTCTTCTTTAGGTACCAGGTAGGAGTTCCCTGGGTCTGCCGCTGGCAGTATGTACCATAAGTTATATGTTTAGACACATTCCTCACGTCTAGTGGCAGATCAGTCCACAACCATCTCTGGAATTGCATTATATGGGTGTTAGATTCATCATATGATCTAATGTGTGCCCATTTTTGGTTCTCTGGTTCCGCCTCTGTTATCAAAATGCTGCATTTGCGTCTCGATATATGCAGTAATATGATTAAAACGTAAGAAACACTGTCATTTCTGTCCTTGGTCTGGCAATGTAAATTACCTACTTTGGCGAAAGTAATCGTTGGAGTGCCCCTTTTTCCTCCCCTGGATCGAGCAAAGCCATAAAATGTAACAGATGTGTCATGAGACATGAAATAAAGAAAATGAACAGGTGCTTTGCAAACAAATGGTGGTCTGATTCTCATAACATCGAGCAGAGCACGTCGGGTGTTCTGCTTGAAAGTGACGAAAAACGGCCGAACATGCCCCCAGAAATTCGTTTTCGACCCGCCTCTGATAAAGATGCAAACTCAATTGACGTTAGAAAAATTCACTAAGTCATGACTTTTCTCAAACCATTCAAAAACAGCAGATGAAAAACACCAAGAGGGTCTTATTAAGCTCCCCGTAGTCCGGAAGAGGGTTAAAAACTCTTACTCCTCATACGTTTCTTCTACGGCCGCTGGTTGCGGCGTTCTTTCATTTTGCAGATTTCTGTAACCACCAAAGCGCTTGCACTTTGAGCAACAACAATGGGTTTTGAAAGCACCAAGCGACACGGTTGCAGTTTGCTTAACATTGCTACGAGGAAGACCTAGCATACTTTATACATCTATAAATATAAATAAATCAACACACACACACACATACACACACACGGATATATATATGTATGTATACATGCATCTTGTTTCTAACGAAACACATCCACACTAAGATATCCGCGGGTATAGACTTCTCTCCGTCTATTCAACGTGGCTTTCTAAATCACAGCTCGCGCTCAGATCGCTACGGAGAGCCTGCTCGTTTTTCATCGGTTGTGGGATTTCGGTAGTTCTCCCGCTCCCCCTGGGAACAGGAAGCCGCTTCGATTCCGACTGCACGCGGCGCCTCACCTCATTATCATAACGTTGTTAACGGCTGCCCGTCCCTGGCATTGTCCCTCTGATAATGGACATGAATCATGGAATGGAACGGGGTGAAGTTGCTTTGAAAAGCGTCATTCCACAGCTGCTATTTTCATATTTCGCATAACCCTACACGATAGCATAAAGCTCACCAAGAGACAATATCCAAGTTATTGACCTTCAAATTCAGCCACGGACTTCTGGTAAAACTAAGGCGTTATTCCAGCGTTATTCTAGCGTTAATTCTAATTGATTTTCTAAATATCGCACCACTTATTAAGTTCGAAGTTTGCGTCCGAGTACCTTTAATGTGCCTTTAATGAGCTTTCATCGTATTCAACACATTCAGATGGGGAATGTCAAAGGGAACGGTTTGCCCCAAACTAGTTTCTCAAGATTTTGCTGCTTGATTAGTTGCCTTCTACTCTTCCCCAAAACTCACAGTGCTGTAAGAACTCCTGCCAAAAAGGTTTCCGAGGCGTATGAGAATCCGATTTCCTTGATTCGGCATCCGTCAGATCCGTGAGATCCGTGTTTTCCTTCTGTTGTGTATAGCGCCGTATTTCCTCCTTCAGGTCTAGTTCTGACCTGTGGGACTTCTTTGTGTAGTGAGCATTTCTCTCCCTGGTTGGAATGCATAGTTTCAGAGGGTAGTTTCAAAGGACCATTGATACCGTCTAGATATCTGTCCTGGCCCACCGCTCCTCGACAATAGACCCAGAACCGAGAGACGCGGCCACACGTGGATCCCTTTGGGACTGTTTTCATATAACTGCAGATGAACCTACGCCTCCTCTGGCTTCTTGGTTTCACAAAAGAGTGATGCGTTACCGTCATCTTGGTCGTGGGTGGAAAGGATATTACAGTACTGATAGAACGGGTCTCCTCAGCCCATGCATTCAATGCCTGAGAGCCGGCAATGTTTGCAACCAGGATTGACCCATCATATCGTGCCATAGAAACATTTTTGTGTTGTTTTGGTGGTAAAATCAGGTAAATAAAATGTTTGCATGGTATGTCGTTCCTACAGACATGCACAGCTCTGTTAATTTTACCTAGCCATATTTACATTTTTTATGCGTTTTGGAGAGGAGCAGCTTACAAGTAATTACCATCGTATAAAGAAACTTTGAACGGATCATAAGAGCCGCAAAAACAAACACGTCCGAACTAGATTTCGTAGCATGCATTGCCATTATTTTGAACTCGTTCATCAAATCCTGCGATGTGAAACATCACTACCGCGCCGACATCAGTCCCGCTTCCTGGTGTCCGCAGGCCACCGTGCGGACGTCCCGAACGGTCCACCAGACCCGAGCAAAGCCATCAAGCGGCCCCTGGTTGTGGGCCAATCCATATGGGCCGTGAATAGCTCACCTCCCGAGTGCCTCTGCAGCATTGATGCCCTTTCACGACGGGCGGACGGGCAATGCCAGCCGCTTCCAGCGCCCGGTGAGGCCTAATGACTGGCGCTGATGGGCCCGGAGGAACTGGGCGGCAGCTCGTCTCCCAGTCCGCCAGCTGGGAATGGTTCGGTCGGACGTTTAGCGGCGGCCGCGGACGCGCCGCCCGCCCCAGGTCAATAGTCGGGCCGATGCTCGCCTGCCATCGACAGCGACACAAATGGATAATGACGGCGGTAAGCGGGCCCGGCCGACGTCGAGCGGCTGGTTCCGGCTCCGCGTGGGGCTGCCGCTGTTGCGCCGCGCTGGACCCGTCCGCCGAGCCTCGCCCGGCCACCGTGGGCTCCATCACCTCAGACTGGCGGCCCGGACTGAGAGGTCCCGTCAGCTGACGACCGCCCTGAAACGAGGTCCCACCGAATGAAGCGCGGCTCTATCCACGCCAGCCTGCCGCCGTCCGTCGCCAAGTTCCGGCAACCGAGATTCGGCCATCCCGTCGGATGGTCCCAGCTGCCGTCGGCGTCCGTTTTCGGCCCCTCTGCCCCGGCTGCTCGCAGTTCCAGCGTCCCACACCGCCTGGGCATCAGCCGGCAGGCGGGCCGGCCGCGCTGCAGGTGAAACACGCTGCGGACGCCCGGCGATGACGGCCGCCGGACGGGCGCGGCGTTCCCGTAATCGGACCCGGCCGGGGCGCGGCGGCCGCAGCGGTGAATTTGTGAAATTGGACCGCGGCCGGAGCGGACAGCTAAAACGATCGATGCTCTCCGCTGGAGAGCAGGCGACATTCCGCTGCAATTTATAGCACAACGTATGGAAATGGCCGGCTGGTTTTTTACAGGTTTTCAGTAGTGTTAGGGCAAGACCGGAACGAAAACCTTCCTCCAAGTGCTACCATGTGTTTAAAACCCCATGAATAATGCATGCAAAGCAAAAAGTTAAGTTTTGATTGTAGAAAAGTCCCAGTATGAATATTTATTTGCGAAGCAGTCGCACGACAAGTAAAATGCTTATATTGCGTGTGCTTACGTTCTGAAGTCATTGTTTGGTAGATACATCACAATGCTATCGGGAAAATAAAGTAAAACGCTTTTATGATAATGTGCCTTTGCAGAGAACCAACGCGTCACAGACAAAGAGGGTGGCCAAGATATTCATCGTTGATGGAAATCGGTAATCAAAGAAATGGATGCCAGCAAACGTGTGCCAGACGAACAAAATATGCGAATTTCATCGGATTATATCTTGACCGGATTCCAAACACAAAGCAAATGATGGTTACGAAAATCGAGTCGACAACCAGAAGGGATTAGGGCAAACTGAACGAAAATTAATGACCGGACGAAGTGAAAACATTTCAGAAAACTGGAGAAGGATTGCTATTGTTCATAAAAGTTGATTAGAATGTGTTCACATGTCACGATGAGCAATAATGCACTCAGTTTTGATAAAGTTTTCCATAAATTCATTTTCCGTCTCATATAGAATTACAGGCTTTTTAAACGCCTCTTTGTTAAGGAATGCTTCTATATACTTATCCAGGCGCGGATCCAAGGGGGGGGGGCGATGGGGCGAAGGCCCCTCCTTGAGGCCTGAGAAGGGCCCCTCTCGGTCTCAAAACGGGCCCCGTATGGACTTCACGAGGTCTCTGTGAAAACGTGGCAGGTTCTTAATGCAGTCAGGGGCCTCTTAGACAGTTGGATGGCCCTAGAGACGGAGAAAGGAGCCCCTGAAGCTCTCAAAGGACCCCCTGAGACCACACCAGGGTCGCAACATGACAGATTGTCCCTAAGATCGCCAGAGGGGTCACAGGGCCCCTGAGACAGCCAAGAGGACCTGAGTCCCTAGGACGGCATAGGGGCCCCTAGAATGACCCCCTAGAGTGACCACCCCAGGCGTCCCTGAAACTGTCAAAGGAGCGTCTGGGATGTCCCGAGAGGCACGTGAAACTGTAAAAGGAACCTGAGACTACCAGAGGGCCCTGACACGGCAGACGGCCCGAGACCACCAAAAAGGTAGCAAAAAAGTTTCCAGAAGCTACGAGGTGCAAAGGGGCTCGTAGACGATAAACGGACACATTTCAGAGAGTGGGAGAGACTCATTCGCCTAAAATCCGCCGTCAACATATTTAGGCCACTTTATGGGGGAACAAAGTGCGATTCTTTTTTTTAGTACGGCGACACGCTTGAATTCTTTTTAGTTATTTTACGTGGCAAAAAAAACAAAATTACATCAAACATTTCCCCGGGACCCGAGCAGCTGAACGTTGCTTTGGTATCTGAAGAGCAAAAGAAATGGGGGAAGCCGAGAGGGGTCGATTGGGGATGACCTGTATGACTGTATGATATGACTGATGACCTGTATGATATGACCCCAAGATGACCAAGATGACCATTCGCCCCTTGGCGAAATCCTGGATCAGCCCCTGACCTACCTTATGCAATTTGGCCTTGAAACAATGCATTGGAGTACTTTGTTTAGTTACAGTGAAATTCTCGGGTGTCTTTTTGATGGTGGTAAAAGTGCTTTGGCACCAATTGGTCGCTTTACAAGAAAATTTGACGAAAAAAAACAAAATGCGTCATAGCAAGTCCCACATAGATTCAACTGCTTCTGCCAACCGAACCAGCCGAGAGAAGAGGAAGTCGTCGACAAAATGAAAAACAAAAACGAAGCTCCGACAAAAACAATGCCACGATGTTACTCCTGCCGTGACATCTGGTTGGTCCGTGACTTATTATGCGATGAGCTCAAAAGCCTAAGGCTCACTCCTTCCTGATACATTAATGTAGGCAGAATTCCTTGTGCATGAATCCTTGCTTTCTCAGTTCATTTACCAACGCATTAGCATGCGTATTTGTTTTGCGAAACTCGCACAATAATTACAACTGTTTAGAATTTGATTACTTACCACGGACGTAGCACACAGTTATTGTATTCTTAATGAACCAGACACTAATATTCATTACACTTCCTGTCTGTAGAAACTACTGACAAGATGTCCCCAGGCAACATCATCTCATTTCTAAGCTCGAGAAGAAAAACGCTTCAATGAGAAGAGTTGGAGGTACGTGAAGGAATTTGCCAACATCACCCTGACAGTGCTGAGTCATATTCGGCTCCCCTTCCCCGCCACCGTTTGCCCTGCGGTGAGATAGCCTGTCGGGGAGGGGGAGGGGATGGGAAAACGGACGTTGCTGCCATGTGCGGGGCGCGCCAGAACCGCCTCGCTCCGGCCCGCGGAGACAAATGCGTCAATAACACGTGATGATGAAGGATTAGGATGGACGCCTGGACGGCGTCCTGTGATGATGATAAGGTGTGTTCTTCTGAATCAGAGGTGCTGGCGTTACGGGTGTTGTACAACTTGACATTTGTGGTTTCCGGAGGTGGTGTAAGGGAATGGAGGCCGTGCCAGGCACAGCTTGTTGCAAAATCTACGACCCCTACCTCCTACGACCCCTAAAGCTTTTCCAAGTAACGGTCAGTTTTGAATCGAAAGCCTAACGTGCTGCCAAGGGATATACAACCGTGCGCTACTGAGCATGACACTAAATCGGCTAGTTGCCAGCTGATTTGTGGGCCAGGTATCGAGTACCGAGGTTGACTCGAATCCGTCTTACCTTGATGAGGAGACCAGCTCTCTACCAACTGAGCTATCGATCACGGTCACGGCCACCGTTAATTTGCATGTGCCTACTGAAAAACTGGATACCTTCTTTTTAACATTGTCGGTTTCTTCTCTCGCTTTCCGCTACAACAGATGCTAAGAAAAAAGACGTGGTGATAAAATACCGATGCAAAATAAATTTCAAAACAAATGTTCTTTTGTCAAATCCTGACGGTAGATCTTCAACGACTATCTGTTAATTAGGTACAGCATATGATTATTTTCATAACGTGCCACAACAATAGGGTAGGCGGTAAAGTACATTCTAGGAGTGCTTTAGGATCAGTTGGTATTTGGCCCGACTCGCATGGTCTCAAAACACAACGGACGTATAGTATACGTTCCCGCCTTTTTGCGGTATTTAACCCAGCTTATTTCACCACTTTGACGCTTTGCACGTGCTGAAGGCGGTGGCGTGGAGGATGAGCAGACGCCCCACGAAATAACTTCACGACCAATGGATTCGGCTGATTCACACGGCAAACCATGGCCCTTGATGCTGTAACCTCGGATATGTTATATTTGTGGCCCTTGAGAGTATATTGAAGGTCACAGGTCACGTCCAATATCAATGTTTAACCTGTCTCTGGCGTGATTTTTTTACGTACACATTGTAGACTGCAAACATTCTAATGAAGAAATACGTCAGAATGTATGCAAAAATGTGAAACACCTCTATCTGAAAACAGCCAACCTAAGTCACGCAGTACTAAGACGTCATTTACATGCGAGTTTGAAGTATGCCTAACATGAGGCATACAGCTCCCCAAGCACGATACAAATCCGACACATGCCTCTAAATACTTATGTTTCTGCCAGAATACCTTCAAATGGCTTCCACAACTGGTTTTACGGCGAAAGTTGACACCACATTATATAATGCAACGGCATAAATTTGACCTATAACGAGCTTGCGTGAGGTCACAGATGCTCTACATTAACTTTCCATGACATGACAACACATAATATACACTATAGGCAATCTCACACGACCATTAAACGGCTAATCATCAGACAAACTGAGAAAAAACGCACAAAGCGCAAAACTTAATCATCTTTGTCAGGCCATGTTAACATGACCTTCGGTGATCTTCATATCTGTTTTGACCAAAGTATGGACGATCAATATAGCAACATGTAATGAAAATTCGACGACTCTGGGCCATTTGGTTATAGAGTTACACAGCAGAGGACAAAGTGATGTGAAACGAAGGGTGTATGACGACCCACCAGCAAGTCTAACCACCACGCAAAAGTGTCGAATGGAAGGAGACGCACTGAAAACTTGGACACTCCCCTCGTTGTTCACCCAGGACGGAACCCATGACGGAACCGTGCTGACCTGTGGGGTTTGGAGGGTTGACAACATTTCCTGGAATCTTAAAGTAAAAACGAGGGGTGTAGCTGTGAGAAAAACATTCTACCACACGTTCCGGGACAACATACCCACGCAGGCAGAAGCACGACATTGAATGTACGTACGTGCTCATTCTGTGCAACATTGTGTATATGATATCTGAGGCGTAATTACAAAGAAAGTTGATGACACGAAAGCTGATTCGATTTTCTTTCTTTCAACATCGATTTCCTCCACGGGAACGCTCTGTGACGAAATGCGTGGGCGTTTCACAAAGAGGGTTTCATGGTACTAACTGATTCATCCCGAAGGCTTGTATGAATGTTTGATATCGCAGAAAGCAACATTTTGTGACGTAGTTACTCAAACAAGCATTTTCGTTTCGAAATCCATCTTTTATATTCGTGGCGCCTTGATGAACTGTAATTAATCCTACGTTTAAAGCAGCTCACAATCAGGTTGTCGGTGGGCGTACTAAGTCGGCCCTTTGCAATCAGCCGTCCGTGGCGCTGCTGGTAAACATCACCGCTCTGCGTCTCTGATCGGCCGCGGTGCCGGAGGCCGTCTCGGACCGGTGTAGGGACGCTTTAGACGGCCATCGCGCCGGAAACGCAGCGCTGAGCTCAGCAGGCTAATAGCAATTTACCGCGATCGGACACGATGATGAATTTGTAGTTTGTCGGTGATTTATCGAACGTAAATCAGCGGCGGACGCAGCAGGCGCGCCGGATATGCCGCACCCGCGGCCGCCGGGGGCGGTGGATAGGTCAAATGACCGCCATAAATCACCAACTTAGCTGCATTATTGGAGGGGGAATGCACAGGCTGTACGGTCCACTGTTGTTATGATAATGCTGCTCCGAAATGGAGACCGTTTTGCTGCATGGTAAGTCGTGCACTGACAAAGCAGGCACGCACTGGTGTGCTTTATGAAAGGATATTACGTATGCCCCGTTTGTACGGCTGTTCCAGCTTAATGCTGGTCGACACAAAGGGGCAAGTGGAAGGCAAAGGAAGAGAGAGAGAGACGGAGGAAAAAAGAGAGAGAGACAATAAATAACTTCTTCAAATTACGGTGCTATTGCTAGATATGCTCCAGCAAACTGTTGATTCATTGCTGCGTCCATTGGAGTAAGCGAAGTTAGATTAATGACGTTTTTGAGCGATCCAGCAAAATAAGCGCAGAGACCACCTTAGATGAGGACAGAAAAAAGGACTCCCAAAAGCATTAGTCGGAATACTACGTTCAAAGCGAGAAAAAATGCTTCAGTTGTACCTGTATCGCGTTCAAAATATTCTGCTGGCATGAAATCATCTTCAACCACCGAGGTAAGACGTTCTTTTCGGCACAAAAAATGGAGTCCTATTTTAAAACTGAGCCGAACTTCTGACATGAAATGTAGAGCCATAATGGCTTCCTTTCTTCTGGAGAGCTGTTACGCAAATAAGCTTTCAATGCTTATGCAGTCCCTCATCGGTAGCCATTTGTCCTTTTGCCTTTCATGTGATCCGAATTTTTCTTTGGTTTCTGGTCAAATAACTCCAAGATGTGAAGTCGTCAGTGGTACCAGATTAGTCGCGACAGGGGAAAATCTGTTGTAAATAAAATTCATTTGCCAAATTGTCAATCAAGTTTAATGCGTTTTCTTGTCCCGAAATTGCTTTGTTTAAGTTCTATCTTTTGATTACCGCGCTGGAAACTTAAAAGTCGTGAGAAAAGAAAATCTGTCTGTCGCAATGGCTGGGAAGCTGCGCCTTCAGCCTACCCGCTGCCTTCCACGGGGTGCAGAACAGAGGGCTGCTGCTTCACTTTCGGCGTCAGGATCCATCTCTACTGCCTCTCGGACTCGGGCGGGTCAGTCTCGGCGTCAGGATCTGTCTCTGCAATCTCACAGACTCGAGCTGTTCAGTCTCAATGTCAGGATCTGTCTCTGCAACCTCTCGAAGTCGGGCGGTTCAGTCTCGGCGTCAGGATCTATCTCTGCAACCTCTCGCAGGATCCATCTCTGCGACCTCTCGGAGTCGGGCGGTTCAGTCTCGGCGTCAGAATCTATCTTTGCGACCTCTCGGAGTCGAGCGGATCAGTCTCGGCGTCAGGACCTATCTCTGTGACCTCTCGCAGGATCTATCTCTGCGATCTCTCGGAGTCGGGCGGTTCAGTCTCGGCGTCAGGATCTATCTCTGCGACCTCTCGGAGTCGGGCGGTTCAGTCTCGGCTCTCGGAGTCGGGCGGTTCAGTCTCGGCGTCAGGATCTATCTCTGCGACCTCTCGGAGTCGGGCGGTTCAGTCTCGGCGTTAGGATCTATCTCTGCCATTTCTCAGAGTCGGCGCTACCGGACCTGCTGGCGGGAAATAAACACATCCGGCGCGGGACGACAGGAATCCAATATTGCCAGGGGCGGTGCCACGTGCCGAGGCGGGGAGAGGGGGAGTTGCCCGAGGGACCGGCGGAGGTTCGTGTGACGATAAACACGCATGGAGAGAGGACATGTGTTTTCGCTCACTATAGCCAACTACTTTTTTTAGGTATTTGCATTGGAGTATAGGCTCATAACGCTTAAGATGATTTCCATCCTTGATCTTTCTTGGATAATACCGAGTTGTTCTGTTTTAACAGTAAACAGAGTTTCAGGGAAAAGTCCATTCCTTTGCTGACTGCTTCAGAAACGACTTTTCAGCTCATATAAGTCTTATTCATCGAGCTGAAAGCTGTTTGCAACTCTCTTCAGCTTGTTTTGAGCGAATCTGTATAGAAGGCCGATGATATGATAGACAGCAAAAAGATTTGTGTCAAGCAAACCTATTGCAGGCAACGCAGCCTCCTCATTTATCACAGTGTTGCATTCAACGGATCCAACGGCGAACTCTGCTCGTTTTAGATGTTGTGAGGAAACTGCAATGTTGTGACGTTCCAAGTTTGTTGAGAGACTGCTTCATAGTATCTTTTTGAACTTCGTAACTTGGAAGTCTTGAAGTCGTTTCTATAGAAGAGCCGTCGTCGTAATGAAGCACTCGATGCAGTTCCTAAAAACAGAGACATTTCATGCTTGATTATCTCAGGAGAGTGGAAATTGGCCTTCTTTCAAACAATACCGTGACACATGAAGGATAATCTAGAATACATTCATGCACTATGACACTATTGGCGAAATGCTATTCGTCATTTTTCTCAGGAAAATTTTAACTGAAGGAGACAAATAATTAATAGCATTTCTACGAGATGCTTTGGACCAGAGGAGGTCGTATGATTGCAGTCAAGTCTTTCTCGCACTGCACCCATTACACGTGACACTTAGATTGGTCTCCTCCAGTTAGGACACGTGCAAACAGTTGACTGTACTCGTTTCCTTGATAAGAAACACGCAAACCTCATAATTAATAACGTGTCACTCTGGACAGCTGACAGCATGCCGAGCATGCTTCGTAGTATAAAGGTCAAATCTGAACTGGAGACACGTCATGAACGCGCCCGCAGATGGCGCCCGCCGCATTCGCCGTCAGAATTTTCCGTCTACGGTAACGGTGTGGTCGCAGACCTGGCGCACCTGCTTCTCAGGCCGACCTGCCGCCACCATCAGGCCGGACCCAGGTGGTCCGACGCCGGGTCCAGGTTGTCCAGGGCCGGGCCGGGGGATACGTGATCGGGTGGTCTGGGGCCGGGTCCAGGTTGTCCAGGACCGGGCCAGGGGGTACGTGATCGGGTGGTCTGGGGCCGGGTCCAGGTTGTCCAGGACCGGGCCAGGGGGTACGTGATCGGGTGGTCCGGCGCCGGGTCCAGGTTGTCCAGGGCCGGGCCAGGGGGTACGTGATCGGGTGGTCCGGCGCCGGGTCCAGGTTGTCCAGGACCGGGCCAGGGGGTACGTGATCGGGTGGTCCGGGACCAGCCGCGGGCACTAGGTCCTGGTGGTCCGGCGCCGGGTCCAGATGGCGCCGGGACGGGATCAGGGGGTCCGTGGCCGGCCACCGAGGGTCGGGTCCAGGTGGTCCGGGCTCGGCCGCGGACGGCGGCGCCCTTCGCGGGTCGGCTCGGCTGCCCTCGGGGGCCATCGGTCCCGCCGCGGCTCAATAAACAGGACTGGCCGAGCTGCGCCCGTCGGCACGACGGCCGGGACCTGGCAGCCGGGCCGGCGGGCTGACCTGGTCTCAGGCTAGTGACAGCCGCGCCCGTCAGCAGGCCGGCCGGCAGTTAACAACGGCTCCTGTAGCAGCAGGGAAGGAAAACAACACTCATAATTTCCAGACAGCGGAACTGGAAAGAAGGGTAATGACCTTAATACAGTCGAAAATGATTTCTACGTGTTCCCGGGCCTTAGATGGTCCGACAATGGCCTAGAGCTGGAACGTCATGTCCAAATATATACATAATGCTTGTATACTTCAGCTTCTCACGACATAAAGGTTGTTTATTTTTATAATCATGCCAAGAATAAGACCTGAACAAGGCAGTGAAGTAAGAAACTAGCAGCAATTCTACTTTTCAGATGTGCTGAGCCATACGACAGCGATAAGCCTGGCAGTTCATCTGCTGCTATCTCGTCCGACAATAGTTCGAGCGGTCAGCACGGACAAGTAATGCCAACACGAACCGAACAACACACGACACGGACCTAAAGACAACACGAGCCTGAGATAATGTCTGTGCCTCTCGTGCTGACGTCACTTATCATATCGATCGCAGTTCTTCAAAACGGGGTTTGAATGTGCCAGCGATTGAAAGATAACCTTTAATCACGGGAGGAATCCAGCGGGGACTGCTTTCGTCTGCCAGGCTGCACAGGATGTCATTTGAGATAGCTCTTTCGACCTTCCTGAAAGCTATCACATTTAGCAATTAAAGTAACGTAGTGAATTTATCTTCCTTATATCATTTGGGAGCTATCTTCCCCATCATACCTTTTCTGGGTGAGACTGAACCCCTTGAAAAACGTCATATAGCACAACACGAATATTTTTTCCGGAAATTGTACCGATTTATTTCATTTTCCATGCCTCACTGCTCCGATAGCATCCAGCCAACTAAGAGAAATCGAATTTTGTAAAAAAAAATATTTTTTCCGGCATCGGTGGGTTAATCACTGAATCACTGAATCTGAAAGACCAAGTCAAAAGCTCCGCAGGTTGGTCAAAGGAGAAAGAAATGACTGTTAAGAGGTTTAATAACGAATGCTTGGCTGTAAAAGCAGAAAATGAGGCCATTAAGCGTCCTTAAATTACACAATCAACTTCCAAATAACAACTTTGCCGCCAAGTTGATGGCTTTGCTGCCTGTATTGATTTTCCGTCGCACGAAGTTTATAGCAAAGTTTGCTCCCTGACAAAGCCTTTGTTGCACTCTGTCAGGTGAATGAAACGCGAGCCGAACCATCGATGAACACAGACCATAATTAATAAGTGCAGGTGATGTTTCAGCATACACATAATACAAAGGCTTTATTTTCTGTTGCCTGAAAGGCGGGCAGTCGAATGGACATGCTTGTACAATTATCAGCTCATGTGGGCACTGTTTCGCAAATACGCCAGTGCGCTTCGTTGCACCTCGTTTAGTGGACCTAGCACGGTGAGAAGAACCTGGGCAGAGAGGATTGGAGGGTTCACAATCTGACGAGATGGCTATGCGCTGCTGCCCGAAGGGCCCGCGCCGGCACCCACCGCTGCCACAGGGAATTAATTCCCTCTCAACGACTCCGTCCAGCGACGGCGTGAAACTGGAAAACCTCATCATCGCTGCGGTCTCACCCTCAGAGATTAAGACCGATATTGCCGGAGACGAGCCGTCGAAACTGAAAGAGCCCGCCGGTTGCTGGCCCCGCACTCCAGACGCGGTGAATCCTGGCTCAAAGCCTTGGCTTTGATGGGGGAAATTAATGCGGAACTTTGACGTGAAGCAACTATAGAGAATATTGTGCGCATGCTTATCAGATATATTCTCATCGCCAGGTTGTTTTATGTCTATGTCTGGTGCCGTGCTGATATCAAAACAGTACATCGCAAGTGGAACGAAAAATGTCGAATGCGATTTGATTATCTTTCCATAATTACAACTGAATGCCGTCATTACTTTACTTTTGACATGCCGTCACTACTTTACTTTGCGTCATGCGAGTTCATCTTATCTCTTTGCAGCTTCGCTTCAAAAACAACAGAATGTTGATGTAGCATATCATTTTTTTTTTAGAAAATCTTTACCCTTACTTTTCTTCGTGGTGGAACAAAAAAGCAATAAAATACCTGATTCGGTGCGTGCTTTGCCCCAGGGAGGCATTTGTTCTTCAGTTCTCGACGGCTGAAAGGCCTTTCGGCGAAGTGAGGTTTATCTGACGGCAAGAGGAACGTTTGTTATCTTCATTTTCTCGAAGCATTCACAACACAACATATATTTACCATACACTGAAATGTCCCCTATGTCACTGACACCGAAACGCATTGCTTTTATCCTCTGATTGCCCACATGCAACCATCACAAGGTGACGCCATCTTTCTTCGAATCTTTGCGAGAGACTTGATTGGTTTCCAACTTAATACGACTCCACGTCCCTAAGATCTGATCGCCGACAGCCATATCGGAACGCCGACAGCCAGGGTGACAGGACGACGCTGCGCTGCCTCAAGTCTAAGCCCGGCGATCAGCTGACACAAAGCACCGCTAACGAGGCCGCCGAGAGGCGGGGATCAGGCGAGACCCACTGGGAAAGCTCGGCGGTGATCAAGCGAAGGCGAGGGCCGAACGCCGCAGGAGCAGCGCCGCTAATCCGCCCAGCAGGCCGTCAGCCGCTGCAGCCGCCCGCTCGCCGAAAAATGCCGACAGGCATCGCCGCTTATGTGGCAAGACGTTGTCCAGTGTCAAAACTGAACGTCGGCGAAATCACGGTAGGTGTTACCGTCTACTTTACAATTCATCCCTTTTACGTGCATAACAGTCTGTCAGGAGCATTTCCATGATTGTTTTTGGTAAGCCACTGTTGCATTATTATCGCCACTTCATTTCTGCTTCATTTAACGTTTAATGTTGGTCTCTTCGAATCTCGCCGTTCACATTTGTTTTAAACGTGCCATTGATGGTCATGCATTTTTGATTACTACAATAAGTCATAGCATATTCAACATACATCGATATTAAAACCAAACCGCGTAATGGCCAGCGCGACGAAAAAAGTTGAAATGTCCAACAATTTTGAACGCAAAAAAGTTCCTGTTTTAGATAATCAATTTCTAATTTCTTCGTGTAAGATGGCATCTCAGATAAAGGATAAATGAATTACGGGGTAAACCTTTTATGCACATGTGCCAAGTATCGAAACTGTGTTAAAAACATGCATCATTTTACATTAGCACTATTATTAATTTCATCTATACGAGTCTTAATTTAGATGTCAGTTTTGGCCAAGGTTTGAACACGAATAAAACAGTGAACTAAAAGAATACCGTATGTTGTTTTAGACAGACTGTAATCCCTGCGTCGCGGTAATAAACGTCTTCCAACGTGGTCTTCAATTCTCTGTCTTACATTGATGACAGGTTAGCAGGACTGGTCGATGCTATCATCAGAGCTTCATGCCATCATCATCAGAACGTCCTAATGGCATGACCAGGCAGGCGAACAGTCCAGCGGATTAACATCTTCTGCCCTTGATCCACCTCCCTGTCTAGAGGGTAGGCGGCACTGCGACTGTCGTGTTTTTTTTTGGTGGGGGAGAAGTCATGTGAAAATGCTACCTACAAAATCACTTGTGTTTTGAGCGTTCCTCATGTGCCGAGTAATACTGGGAAAAGTAAACGGGGAATCAGGGAATGCTACACTGAGAGAGTTACAATCCTAGGCCGCAAAAAACTAGCAGCACGCCCCTGGGAACCAAATTCGCATTTCTCTTGCACATGTTAAAATTACGGCAAAATCTGTATCCATTGCAATTAGTTATGACATGCAAGGACGTAGAAGATGCAAGCACTTTTGAATCGATGAGAACTGGTAATGTTAGGCTTCTTTCAAACACTAACATGTCATCTGAACGCCTGTAATCCCGGACCCATACAAGTAGATAGTTTTAAGTGTACTGGCAAAGTATGTTGAGGCTGTATTCATTTGAAAGACCTATTTTATCATACCATGTGCCTTTAATCGTCATATGATGGTGGTGGTGGTGGTGGGGATGTTTGATTGCGATCTATGTACGCTTCCTACATGTATACCGTTAACATTTATAGGCGTCAATATCGATGTCTTTTTTGGAACTGTCCGTGAAGAAGAACGTGTGCCAAAATAAAGCAGTGGTTTTATTGTCGCTCCTTTTAATTGTGACGTATATGCACAAAGCTACAAACTACAGCTACAAAACAAAATCAGAAACTACGCTACAAAGCGCTGCATACGTTACGTTATCTCATTTCGCTGATATTATTTAGAATATGCAAATGACCAAAATATGGCCAAACATAACAAATGCAGTCCACGTGTCGAAAACTTCCTGTGGTAGTAAATGACCCCTTCCCGGACGGCCCAAAATGATATAGTTCTCTTTTCTGGGAGGCTTCCCACAATGTTTTTATTCCAGTGGTTTGATCATGGAAATTTTCCTTACGAGTGATCAGGTCGATTCCTGATTTCCCCCGGGGCTCTCGCACTGTGCGCCTCCAACAAAGCAACTGCCCATTCCAGGAGCAAGATGCGTTTCAGTTTTTCTAGCTCCATTTTGTGGCCTATCACATGGGAGAAGGGCGCGACTTCAACCAGCAATTGTGCTTCTTTTGAACTTATTCTGAACTGTTTCCTTCATACCTGTCCGTTGCATTTTGAAGCCATTATGTTGCGTAATCCAGTGCGATAGAAAAATAAAAAAAGAAACAACTAAAAAAACTTCTCATAGATCACATTTCTAGAGCTACAATTACCCCGTATCCAATTGAAGGCTGTTCAATATCAGATGCCAGCGATCGCGTTAACAGGTTGACACGCATCGAAGCGGACAAACAGCGTACAGTAACAGCTCGGAGGTGGCAGGCACTCGCACCCGTGCCCCTTCCCGGCCCGATCAGCCTCCTGAGGCGATTCACCACCGCTTGGCCAATCAGACGGCCGCGCCGGGACTGGCCTGCCCCTACTTGGTATGCTGTGCCGTCAGGTCAGCGGCGGCAACCGAATCCACGAGAAAGGTTGCTACACGTTCGACGCTGCGTGAAAACCAGATACCCCTTGGCATTTCCATTCACTGTTTGGACTGGGAAAGAAGAAGGCCATGGTCAAACAATGTGTTCATTCCACCCATGTGGGATGGTAGTGCTGAAGTCCATGCGGTAAGCAGTATGCACCTCCTTTAGGTGCGTTCTTCCTTGCGAAATGTGCACATCGTTTTTCTACGTTGCGGATTTTGGGAAAGTTCTTCATTGACAAAATTATATTCATTTCACAAACTCTTGTTGAACAGGATATCACTAACTCCGAAAGTGCACACCACATCGATCGATAGTAAAGTAAAAAAGGACTATTAGTCATTCACTGCGGGGTATTTCTTGATTTTTCAACAATCACGCCGCTGTAAATAAAATAAAATGTGCGGTAAATCCTATCATACAGCTTCTAACGTTGTTTTCTTTCTCACTCATGTGATATAAAGTCGGAAAATGAAACCGAAATCCAATTTCATCACGACAAAGAAGCCTTGATGCCTGCCAGTATAACCATAAATCAGTTCTGGAGAACTCAATCGAATCACACCTGCAAACGGGTTCGTAGAACTGTCGAACCCAGTGGTACCGTTCCCGATAAACGTGATGCATCCTCGGCTCGGAGCATTCGACTCGTCCGAGGCAGTGACCACTTGAGCGATGTACGGGCTCCACTCCAGCGCGTTCGTGCCGCGATTTCGTCGGCTTTTCAATTTTCCGAGTTAAATGGCTTCACGCCGTGCCGCGACGGCGGCCAAACTTTGACGGCTGCAGACACGCCGAGTCGGCCAATCTACGGCTCGAGGAGAAGGCCTGCTCTGGAGGGATCCGCCTCGGACGGCGCGGTCACGCGTCGATCACGCCGGCGGCCCGAGGCGATCTCATCCGCCCTCTTCCATCACGCGGAAGATCGCGATCTCGTATTGATCTCGGCCGGCGATTCCCGGGGGCTCGGCCGGAGCCGGGATCGTGACCTTTATCACGCCGCAGGCAGGTGGCGCCCGGGTCGGCCGCTTCCCGGAGGCGAGGACCGTATTTCGCGGACCGTCTCCGGCTCGCGTTCCGCCGGACGCCCCCACCGCCGCCCCCGGGAGGCATCTGTTCGGCTCCGTTCACAATAAACTCGCGGAGCGTGAAACGAAGCCGCGCTTTGCGTCCAGCTGCAGGTGTCCCACGTCAGCTCGACGCCGAGTGCCCGCTGAGATGGCGCCCGGGATGCTGACTCGCCGGAGACAGTGAAGAAGAGGGGAGGGGGAGCAGCCGTCCACGTCCGAATCACCCCGGGGTAGTGCTATTGTGCTGTGTACGCCTGTTTTTGTCGTTGGACTTCTGCTAGCGATTTATGTTGGGCTGCCGTAGCAGAGCCTGTACTGCAATTACGCGTGTTTCTGTGTTTCTCGCATACTTCCGAGCCATGACCTCCTTCTTCAAATAATGTAAGACAAATTGCATTTCTTCATTGACGGCAGTCGCTCACTTACGAATGACGCTATTTAATGCTGTACGATTCCTTTCATTTTTTTTTTTTTAAATCCAGCAAACTTCCACAAATCGCAGTGGCATTCCGTGAAACGGTTATCCATGTCGGCCGCCCCCCTGCGTAACCCCAGCAGGCCGCTGACCCGCGTCCCATACAGCCACTCCATCCCAATCGTGTCTGGCCACGGACTGAGGTCGCTGCGAGTCGAACGCCAATGTCTTGCCCACCATTTCGTCCTGCAACGCAGCACCCAGCCACCATTGGACAGCAACAGCTGGCATTTGGAGCCCCATTCAGAGGCCGTTTCAGCGCAAGATAGTGACGGTGTGCTGCCGCCGCCTGTCATTTGTTGCCCATTAGGCTGGGAAATCAGCTGTGGAGTTGGTAACAGATTTTCAGCAGCGCTGAAGCCAGTTTTCGTCCGCCAGGCTGGCGCGGCAGCCGCTAATCTCGGACCTCCCCTGCTCGGGACGCACGAGATGGAGATGATATTCAGAATCGTCTCGCATACATTATCGCAGGCATTAACGCCCGCATAAGTTATCCCGTTTAAGCCATAAGGATGAGAGAGGCTGAGTTGGGCAATGACTTGTCTTTTACAAAACTTAACATTTCACCAGGGCCAGGCGGCTACCATACCAGTGAATTCTGTGCCAAGTGCCAGACCAGAAGGTCATTTTGCTTTTGTCACACTCTTATCCTCGTTTTGCCGATTACTTCCATGTGCAACATGCACATTATTTTAAGACACGTCCACCAATTTCCGCAAGCGTTCACTTCCCGCATTTTAAAGGGCGGTTTCTGCACAAGCCTTGTTGAAATTCAGATACTGTGAACATAAATCATCTCTACAAAGCGGGGCAGAACTGCTACAATAAAAGCAATCTATTTTCTGCTTAGCACTAAATCAGTTCTATTGCCACAAATAAGAGTATTTCCAAAGGCCTTGTGTTCAGTCTTGCGTAACGCAAGACGAGAGACCTCTGAATTTAAACCGATTGTTTCAATGCTGTGCCGTCCAGAATTGCTTAACAACTTGAAGAATGTTTCTTAAATACTCCTAGTTTTCAGACTGTATACATTCAATTAACAAACAACCTTCAGTACACCAGGGGACATTGTATTGTTATATAAACCAGTTACAGACCAAAAATATAGTGCTTGTGCTAGTCACTGTTGGAGTCCAACATATTTTTGACTTGTAACTGATTTGTGCAAAAATACAGTGTCTTCTGGTATAATGAAGATCACTTATTAATTAAATGTGTACAGTGCCCAGCATTTACTGTCATTAAAGCTGTCTACGAGGTGAATAGGTGAATAGGTGAATAGTCTTCAATGCAGATCACATGTACAGTGAACGACCCGTCACGATGGAATGAATTCCTTAGTTTTCTTAGAATCTGAAGTTACTAAGTCTGCATATAATTCTAAGACTGTCGCACACCGCGATTTCATCACACCACCAAGTTTTAATCCTTTATCCCTGGGGAGGGGGCTCAGAAGTCTCTCTGGCTTTTTGCTCGCCATTTCCAGGTTTTTTAAAGCAGCTTGACAAAACTTGGTCGCATTTCCTGTCTGCTCTTCCTGCTTGTTGTGACAAATTTTCACACTTTTTTCCTAGGGGCGGACCCAAGCCACGTTTTCAGGAGGCATCTCAGATTATTTTTGACAATGTTAACAGAACAATAACGACCAAAATATGAAGTTCTTAAGAAAAAACTTAATACCTTGTATTCATGCATAGGTGAATAGCTGAAAAAACATGTAAACGTATTTCTTACCTCGAAATATTTACCAAGGTCAGATCAAGATCAAAAACCAAACTTAAGTTTTATGTAAACATTGTTGACGCCATTTCATTTTAACAAAACATCCGAAATGTATGTAGCTTAAAACAAAGTTCTCCACCTGTGTTTCAAATTTCAGGTCCCTATCAGATCGGGCCAAGGAGCCATGATCTGAAATATTTTCGCGCGTACCCCACTCATATATCACGACGGTCATAAACGTGACCTTTAAAAATATGGTGGATGAAAACGTTTGTAAACGCTACATCAAATAAGTCCAAAGGCATGCCATGTGGCTTTGAGGTCACCTGGGGTCATTTCAGGTCAAAGGCTGTAAGCTGACCTGACGAACATGCAACCATGACAATTCCCCCGTTTCATGCCCCTGCCGCCGCCTATGCCAACTTTATACGAAAAATGTACTCAATCTGTACCTCTCAAGTATAGCTTGACTAGCGAAAGCTGAAAAGATATTTTTAGCTTTTAAATTATTCAGTTTTCAGGAAGATATTCCTGTCATTTTCCAAACCTTGTGAATGCCCATGAAATTTCTCGGAATTCTAGACACAAGGCCGGAAAGAAGAGTCTCATCGATTGGATCTCGATTCATGTCAATTTTATCAAAATCGGTCAAAAACACTGGATTTTTAACAGGTCAAAAACACCCCTTTTCGGTTTTTTGCCCACCGTATCTACCCCTTACAAGATCCTCAAAACTCTCTTCTATAAAAACTTAGTTTATATCAGAACAAATTGATCGCCGTGTAGCGATTAAATCGGATGAGTAGTTCCCGAGATCTCAGAGGATGGGGGGGGGAATAATCCCCCATATTGAAATGCGTACTAGCACCATGGGTACGGGAATAGGGTTAACGCATATTCTGAAATGTGAAAAAAAATAAACGCATATTCCAAGCCAGGTAGTCTTGGAAACCAATCTGTAGCATACGTTATTCCTCAAAATTCCACCCGTAAGTCTAAAAGTTCCGTTCAAATTAGGCTCACGGCGATCTACCAGTGTTTTCCCGTGTGTCCCGTTCGCTCGTGTCCTATTTACAGCTGCTGCGTGGCGTCAAGAAGGGCATAGGCCGAACGTCCATTACTGAGTATTGCAAAGTTTCGGCGGCTTTTTCACACCAATCAAGTTCACCCATGAAAAGACGACCAAGACAGAATATGACCTAAATGTAAATACCAGACTTCACCATAAGAGATCCCAAAGCCACATCACGCAACTCTACGCAGAAGCAATATGTGAAAACATAATCACGTTATGCAGACGGCTCGGCTAACGCCCTCGCAACACGTCAGAGCCATGGACCTCCTGACAGAATCTACCGATATTCAGACGACCACTTGCCAGCAATACTTCGATACAAACATGATACTTATCCGACAAATGACATCAACATCCCTATCAATTGACTTCTCAGTTTTGTAGCATCATTTAACAGTCAAAATTTATAAAATTCGGCACTTTATCCCAAGATATTACTGTTCCAGCCTTAGTTCTCACGCCCATTGTAGAAGGAAAATCGAATAGTGTACGGAGAAGTGCACGTATGGTAGTGCATGGAGAATAGTGCCCGTATTAATTCAAAATCTGCTGGACTATCATGCATAGGTTTAGTATTTTGTTTCTAGTTAAAAACGGAAGCTCGAGGAGCGTGATAACAAAACATGACTGATGTAGCCTGAATAGGCTGTGTATTGCATAGGTTAAAATTAGCCGGAAATTCCTTCCGGAAGCCGAAACGCACAGATGCCTTATGTCTGCGTAAGCCCTGTCGCAGTAGTCTAAAACTGCTGACTGCATTGCAAACACGCCTGAAGAGAGTGAACAGCGTCATTTCAGAAGAGCACTTCCGTCATTTTATGCGTCCTGATACACCATGGGATTGACGCTATCGTCCGCAAGAACACTAGATTTTCTGCATGGTATGATCAGGCCATGAAAGACAATGTTGCGGAATGTAATGGTAAGAGTAGCGTTTGAGGTGCAACTACTAACCTGCATTTATTTGCCAAAAAATTTGCGGGGTTTTATAGCTTTGGACTACGTGCGTTTCTCGGCATTATGGTATCGACAACATACTGACCACCAAGAAGCGCACTGGCCACGACTCTATCAGCACAATGTGTAGTTTTCCTCAGGACAACAAATGCACTTTGGCAATATTGGAAACTATAGGCCGTACTGCTCTGCCTGATTGCTCTGCTCTGACAAATGGTCAGCAGCGGCAAGAACGAGAGGGCTCGCCAGCCGGATTAATCAAGCGCTTCTGGTTGCAGCATTAAAACTTGTTTTTCGGCTAATTCTGCAATGTGGGTGACAGAATGGTTTATCTGGAGATGCTGGTCGAATTGGAAACAGCACTGCGTTTCCACTTTTGACTAAGTACCATTTCGTCTTGGGCTCTATAGAAGCCGATTTGAAGGACCTGCTAAAAGCTTTCCGGGGCTGTGTTTGAAGGGTCTGTTTGTCTGTTCTCCAAGCCTAATCGCGATTTAAGTCGACAGTGGCGCCTCTAGCGCCTTCCGTATAAACTATTCATGTAGGATAATCGGCGCCTGGATCAGCGCCGTATACTTCCGTGCGGCGGGTTGGAGCGAAGGGCATCGGTATTTCGTTTGAATTCTTCCTGTTAGAAAGCAAGGCATTGCCGGTAGAGGGCGAGGACGAAAACAAGAAAGTTCCTTCGTGCAAGGAATCCCACATAAATTGCTGTGTTCCATAGTGTTACCAGCAGGGGTGCGGGAACTCCTCAACAGTTGGGTGGGGGGGGGGGAGGGGTGAGGGATAAAGAAGCAATTTGGGCCAATTCCTTCCAGTCGGCTCCCAAAGGGCCAATGAAAAATCTAAAAAAAGTTGGGGGCAGCTGCCCCCTCCCCTTCCCGCGACCTTGGAGTAGTCTGGAAAGGACAGGGCGCCGAGTTTCCATTTGTTCCCGACCCACAAACCTCTGCTGAAGGGAAAGCCAGTGTCGGAACAATGGATACAGGTTTCAGAAATGTTTGAGGGCAAGATTAAATTTTAAGTCATTCCCTTCTTGCAGCACCCATTTGCCTAATGTCAAATCACGTTTTCAGTGGGGTGCCCTACGGCAGTGGCTCATAATCTTCTGCCCATGGCCAATAGGGACTATTACATTTTACAGCTACTGCATCAGCCTGACATTGCACCATGTTCCATAATGCATCAGCGCCTGCAAAACCTGAAGATAGTGTTGACTGCTGGACATTTTTTTGTGAGTGTGAAATAAATCATTGACAACACCTGTGATGTTTAGGGAGGTGGGTACATCAATTGAACCTGCACCAACTGGTACATCAGCTGAACGTGCCTGCTGTGACTAGTGCATTTGAATAACCATTGACGGGCTGTTGACTAATAACGCTGGGATTTTGTGGACGATGCAGCATCTGAGCGCTTAAGGCAGTGATCTCCACTTCTTCCTCTCTTCCCCCGAGAACACCGCTTTTTAGGTATGCTCAGCCTTCGAGCAATGTTTCCACTTCCTGCCTGCAACGTCGACGACCGCCAGCATACTTCACAATGTCCCAAACGTCCACAGAAAAGTCGCCACCACACGCCACCCTGTCGTCCGCCGTGACTCGTCACCGAATCGTCCTCCGTAACGGTCGGCAACCGCACGGCAATCCCGCGACCGGCGCGCCATCTATTGGACACTTAGAACACGAATCTATTAAATCACAGTAAAAGTCTCAGGAATTTGTCATCGCGTCGATACTACGGCAGTCCGATCTATTTATGTCCCTTGGTGGACAGCACTACCGATATCTTTCTCCACGTTAGCATGGACGAACAAATTTCATCGGATAAAGGCCTAAAGTATTGACAGGAGTTTGCCCCCTGACACAAGGTGCAGCAGGTTTCCATCGCCATGTTGGCGTGCAGTAATGCAATTCATTTCGACACGCGGTCTATGAAATCCTCCCATAACTTTCATCCCTTAGAAACGAATTGTACTTACGTTCTTGTCCCGATTTTTCGACTTGTAGTCGAAAGGGAGACCAAAATACCGACAGCTAATGGTGACTCAGTATTCATGGAAGATCTATTTCAGCATTCCTACGATGGTGCGAAATTTCCCATCTCTGACGGAAGCGCATTGATACCAGACAATACCTCCGTAAATAGCAATGTTTCTTTATCTAATTCCACGCCGGATTCCCGCCGTTCTGCGAGCCGACTCAGCGGTCCCAGCGTCTGGTACGGCGCGGCCGCCTTCGCCAGCCTGAGGTCGGCGGAGGTCGAGGGAGGTCAGCCTGAGGTCGGCGGAGCTGACCCTCCCCCAGCCTCCTGCTCGGGTCAGCGCAGGCTGAGCGGGTCCCCGTCACAGGCCACGGGCTCCGACCGACGCCACCGCTCAGCCGTGTTTCCGGACTGTGCACGTCCGGCGGCCGTGGCCGGACCGGCCGGCCGGGCGGACCGGGAATTGAAGCGCCGCCTCGGGCATCCGAATGGCGCGGAATGAGCAGATCGTCGGGCCCCGCGGACACCGGCCTGCTCCGACGCGGTGGAATGACCCCGGCTGGAGGTCAGCGGAGATCGGGCTGAGGGCTCCCCCCTCTCTGCAAGGCGATGTATTGGACGGAACCTGGTGGTGAACAGGTGAACAGGTCTGGTGAACAGGCATCGGTGGGATGAAACTTTCTGTCGTTCCTGTGGCGCAACGTTGCCGCCGTGCACTTGAATTGACGTTCATGAAGTGCAACGTGCACTTCATGAACAAGTGGAAACAGAGAATAAAAATAAACTTTAATTTATTGATAGGAAGATCTGGGCCACGATCAATGGTGTCAGACTGCGTCATAGTTCTGTGTGACATTTTTTATTCAAACGTCAAAAACCCACTCACCGAATAACGGTGTGGATGGTGAAACATCGGGGCTCAAGTTTCTCATTATGCTTTCATCCCACCTCAGGAAACTAATGTGTTTGGAGATTTGAAAAACAAAATCCCGGCGTTATAGCCTGAGCGCTCTGTTACGAAGCTCCGCATATGAACTTTACAGTACAGGAAAGAGGGAAGACTAAGGTAGAATAGTGAAAACTGTACAACGATAAACAACTTTGGAAGGTAACGAGGCACTACTCCCGATTGCATAGCGCCAAACTGCATAGCTTGCTGTAATCAGTCATCCATCTCGGAGGTAGCCAAATCAGTTTAAAGAAAGAATGGTCAGACGGGGAACATGACTTTCGAAACATGGGACAAAATGCAATACATGCTGCATATGCTTGTATTGTAATGACCAGCATAAAAAGTCATCACATGCAAAAGTGATCATCACGAAAAATATGGCGCACACAGACTGCAATGGTTGGCAGTTTTACCAGAAGAATGACTTTTTTTCTTTTTCCTGACATCTGATTATCTTGAGAGAGTCTGGGATATACCAGTCTCCACCTGGACACCCCGTCCGTAACACAATTATAATAACCCTCGTCAGACGACGGGGTGCCATTCCCCCATGAGGTTTTCCTGAGACTGCCAGCGAACGGCCAATGTCAAGAACTCCAAACTTACTATAATTGATTTTAAATCCTCTGCTCATCCTTTTCCCCAAAATTATTACCGAGTCATGCCCGGCCACTGAGTTATGATGTTATTCTCGGGACATTGCAAGTCGATTTTCCAGAGCTATGTTATGTTTTGGGTTAATATCTCGAAGGAATGCTCTTAAATACTCCTGGTTTCGACATGGTATACATGCACTTAACAAATGGCCCTCACTGTATCAGGAGACACTGTGTTGTGATATAAAGCAGCACCACATCAAAGATCGAAAAAAAGAGAAAAAAGAAAAAGAAGAAAGAAAGAAGAAAGAAAAAAGAAGAAAGAAGAAGAAAGAAGACTTAACGTTTCGGCTAGGGGCCATCGTCAGGCCGAAGCGTTCAGCCTAGCATGTTTTTGATCTGTTACTGATATAGATAACAATACATATAGATCACAATAGATATAGATAACAGTGTTACTGATATAGGTAACAATAAAGTACCTCTTGGTATAGTGAAGGTCGTTTGTTAATTGCATTTATTAGGTTTTGTTGCATTGCATTTATTGCATTTATTGTTAGGTATTGGTTCCTTTCTCTGGATTTTTAGAAGATATGGGGTCAATTTTGTATTCATGTCTGTTTCAGAGTATGCGTAACGACATAATGCGATTTGAAGTGTCAGTAACCTTTCGAGGTCAGGTGAGGCCACTGACCATATCTGACCCAAAAAATCTATTTGAACCGGTCTTAGGGTAATTTTGGTGCTGATTTCAGATACGGTAACTATGTCTACCTCATTCGATGATAAGAACACAATTTTGTGATAGCGTGATATAGTTTTTGACACGTGCACGTCATGAAAGATGTTAACTATATTTTCCCTCTCGCTGGTCTAACCTTGACCCGGAGAAACAAAAGCAATAACTGAATGCAAGGTCTAGTCAAGTTTGGTACCAAGTAGCCACAAAGGCGAAACTTGAAAACCGTTCTACTATAACACTTAATGTGACGGCAGAGATCTCAAACAGTGTGGTATTCTCATTTGCCCTGACCTGAGAGGTCATCAGATGACCTGAAGAGATGAAAACATATATCGTTAGAATCAGAAAGAAACAAACTATACGCTCGTTTTTCTTTTGTCGCTCTATCTCGATAAGTAGCGAAATGGACAGAGGGGTTGGCAAACACCCCCTCGTCGGACGCGTTAGTGAAAATCTTTACGTCCGGCGGGGTTTAAGAGGAACAAAATGTTCACGAGATACTTTTAGATGCGTTTTTAACTTAAACGTAGCATAGGCCTCAGCTATAAGGTTATGCCATTTGGTCTCGATGCAGCAAAGTGGCTTTCGCATTGATTGCAAAATACGCAAAAAGAAACCGCTCTTTTGAAAGACCGGTTCTGGAAACTAGCAACACACTCGTCTACTTCGTTATGACATGAGGGTAGAAAAACGCCGACAAAGAAAACGCTACGGACGCACAGTTTAAGCAGATATCCCGGTAGAAAAATATGTCTATTTTATATGGCACTGTCATGTTTGTGAGGGCCATTCCGATTCAACGGACTGCGTCAAACAAACGTTTAAACTGTGATTAGTTCATCCGATTCCCGTTGTCCCCGTCACAACTGGTAATTGGATTCGACTAAAGCGAGTTTGTTTACAGGACTGTATCGACCAGCGTTCTAACGAGCGCTTCAAGATAAACAGACGTGATATGAAAGACAAAGACATTGGAGACTCTTCGTCATAGGCGTCACGTTATTACTGCAAACCAGAGCAGACCAAAAGCTCTTCTTTGACAATGCGAAAAACAAATAAGTATTTTGCTGCTTCCGCTACAGCAAGATCGAAAATTACCTAAAAGTTAACGTTAACGCAAATGACATCAGGAAAACAACAAAGATTCACTGCAAATATTTATATTTTCTGGCGAACGTCTCTTGGAAAATGTGTTGCATGTTATGACAACTAAACCCAGCCAGTCGTCATATTAAAATGAAAATAAATAAATAAATGATATATATATATATATATATACCTATAAAACCACCAAAATCAAACGAAAAATGCGTCATAGCTTCGTCCACTGCTTGGCCCTGCGCACGCCCCACCCAGTCCTGAAACTACATGCAGAGCAGGGCACCCAGGTACAGCGCCACACTTTGCCGCGCTCTGTACCGGACCGGCACTGACGCTGCAGTCAGCGGGACGATCGATTTCCGGTGCGGCGCCTCGTCCAGATGAATGGGTAATGACGGCCCTAAGCTGGACCCCTGTGCCGTCGGCGGCTGCGCCGCGCCCGGCCGCCATTACCGCCGAAATCAGCTCTCGATTGGGCCGCCGGCCGACCGCGCGCCGGCCGGGCCGCTCGCAGGAACGGCGCCGCCGGCTCGGTGCGTGGCGTCCCCGCCCCAGCGGCGCTCTGTCACACCGACGCCGCGGCGGCGGCGGCGGCGGTCTGAGTGGTGGGAGGCGAGCACGCCACCTCGAGCCGACAAGAGCAACGAGCACGTCAGACTGCACGTCATAGCGAGCACGTAAATCGCCGGCCCGTAAATAGCAGCCATGCGACGCTGCAACCACATGAATATCATGAGGATGAAGACAGAATGCTCACGGATTTGGTGCATGTGAGAGAGAGCCGTAGTCTTATTCGGCAATAGTTAATTGGACGTGACAGAAATGACAGGGTCTCAGGCAGCATCAGCCCATTTAAACTAGCCAGCACTCATCACGTGGTAGAAAGTATTGCCTATATGTATACGACTGAGATTGAACCACCTCATTTCAGGCGGTAAACACACCGTCGTCAACAACTGGGTTTCGATCGCAAACTTCTTTGACGCCCTCGGCCATGTCGCCTCTGTCGTGTTCTCGTGGTGACCTCGATGAATGCCGAGATGCCGAGGTAAATCGTGTTTGACGGCCGCCTTGGGAACTGTCAAAATTCGATCTTGATAACCACTGTCATCAACACACCCAATTTTCCTGCATCGCGCTTCTATCGAAGGTACGAAGTTTTACTGCATTGCGCAACAATTGACTAAACCGAGTGCCTGTAGAAAATCAGTTACATTGGCCCAGGGTGAATTGCTGGCATCTCGCAAAAGAGGCTCCAGAACGGGACCAAACACTATTATCTAACACACAGAAGACCGAGATTTCTGCTCCAGACGTGCTCTACCTCTAGCAATAAATGCGACCATTTCCTCCAGTTTCAACTCCAAGCTGTCCAGTGCACTCATGCCCAGGATGCCACGCCATCCGACAGGGGCTGTCAACACGCGGATTGGTGCAGCTGAGTCGGATGATGGATGACGTCCAATCAGCCGGAGATTGGTGCGTGCCAAGCCCACTCCAGGCTGGCTACGCGTCCAGAATGCCGCGTCCGAAAACCGGACTCAAAAGAAAGGATACCTGTCCTGAATTTCGACAGCAGGAGATTTATTAGACATTAGTGCACGGCAGAGGCATATTAGCCCTTTTTTAACGGCTTCAACAGCAGTAGCAGAAACAGGGGCCACAGCTCAGTAAGTGATAATAAAATGAACTGATGCCTTTCGTGTGCGGGTTATTGCTCTTTAGAGTATGTGCATGTTTGGCCTAAAAAAACCGTTGCTTTTGGGCGCGAATAACACTGCATTTCTGCTAATTTCAGGAACCAATCACTTTGATTTGTTTCTTCCTTAACCAAGTTAACACTCTTGTACTCCAGTGGAAAGAACGGATGGGACCGTTTTTGTCCCATCAAATTGTGTTTTCCACGGCAGAAAGCAAAGGACAAAAATGAAAGAAACAATACCCTGAAACCGCTACTGGAAACGACGGAACCAGACAGCCGCCGCTGCATCGACTCCGAACTTCGCCGACCGTCTGCCGGGAGGGGAGCGAGGGGAGCCAGGGGAGGGGAGGGGGCGCGGAGACCGGTGGCTCCCGGCTCCGCTCCCCTCCCGACTCCCGGCCGCCAGACGGAGGGGCCGCTGATTCGATTAAATGAAAATGTTTCGGGGCGCCCTGTCGGCGTGGTGGCGCTCGGGGATGGCCGTGTGTCCGGGGAACCAACCGAGGTCGGTTCGGCCCCGCGCGGCCTCACCAGATGGGCCGCACAAGCGGATCAATGAGTTGGCTCGGGACGCCAGACAAATGGGAGGTGTTAACGCCTAACCAGCAACTCCATCTAGATGCGCCAGAGTGACACTTAAGAGCTCATCGCAATCACGGCGAGAGGGGTTGTTCAGCTTAGGGGCAACATTGTGGGAAGAAAATGGTGTTACATCACTGTCTTAGCGAAAATTTGTTGAGTGATTATAAGGGGGACATAATGGCCTCACAGCAACGGGCTCATCATATAATCGTTTAGACTACTGCTTTCATTATTAGATGGATTACAAAAAAACAGGTTTTGCTAAAGAACTATTAGTCTTGCGAACTTAATGCATTCCCGTGTTTAGTCAGATGCAGTTTAACCCTGACATTATCGATAAGTTAATAATTTAATTGCGATACAGTGCTTGGCTTATTTTAATTTAAGTCTACTGGAATATCCTTAATATGAAATTATCCTTGGGATATACGGCTTCAATTCAGTTTTCATCATCTTTAATGGTTCTTTTGTTTCATTTTTCGCTCATTCCAAGTAGTTTTAATCCCGACATCACGTCATGCTGTAAAAATACACGACATGTAACACATTCCTGGAAATGACGGGTATTTCGTCCACAAAGTCGACGAATCTGAGGACAAAGACTCTTCCCGTCATCTGACAGCAATATCATCAGGGCATTAACTTTTATAGCCCTGGGTCTCCGTCCAATGGCCTTCTCTGTTTTTCCGGCCTCGATAAAACCCTTTCAAGCTTGAAGCCGTATTTCTCTATCCCATCTCTATTGTCCGTCTTATCGGGCGGCCACCCAGTGTTGATCGCGAATGAAAGAAATCCGCCTGCGTCAGCGAGGGGGGCCCTGACAGCCGGCCGGCCTCGCCGCGGTTTTTGTCGCCCGCATCGTTCCGGCTGTTCGCGCCTCAGCCACCCACGAGCCGGCACGAAATACGGCGCAGCTGTCTCGCGAACGGAGACGAGATATGGCGCAGTTATCTCACGCGCGGAGACGAGATACGGCGCAATTGCTGCACCTATGGAGACGAGATACGGCGCAGTTGTCCCGGGCGCGGAGACAAGACAAGACGCATTACCCTAGGCGTTGAGACACGATACGGCGCGGTCCTTTCCGCGCTCTGATGTGAGACAAGGCGAGACTTCTCGGCGCGGCGAGACGAGATTCGCGCGGTCGGCCAGCTCGGTGAGACGAAAATCGACGCGACTGCCCGCAAAACTCTCAGAAGCTGCCAGACTAATGGTCACGTGCCCCCAGCGAAACCCGATGATGTATCGCCATTTTCACCGTTGATTTATAGCAAATTGTACTCGGGGGAGCGGGCGCCGCTGCCTGGGGGAGCTATTCTGACCCCGCCCCGTTCTCAGGGAGAAGGAGAGATGGCCTCTATAAATTACCATCCGGTTCCGTGGTAATTAGCGGGTCAACGTCATCGGGCAGCCATTTGGCGGCCACCAGCCAGCTGACTCGGCCGCATCTTCCGTGACCTGGCGTCCCTCCCACGACCTAACATCACTTCCGTGATCTAACATCTCTTCCGTGGCCTGGCATCTCTTCCGTGACCTAACACATCTCCATGACCTAACATCTCTTCTGTGACCTAGCATATCTTCCCATGACCTGACACCTCCATGACCCAGCATCTCTTCCGTGACCTTTCATTTCTTTCGTGACCGAACATCTCCTCCAAGACCTGGCGGCTCCTGCGTGACCTGACGTCTCCTCCGTGACCTGACGTCTCCTCCGTGGCCTGCCGCACGTGCCGTGACCTGACGGGGAGTCCACGCGGGCTGGTGGCACGCAGAGCGGGGCCGAAATTCAGCGCTGGATTCGGATTACATTGCCGCGGCAGTGGCGGAGAGAGCCACTAGTCGTCCACCGTTGAGATTGGCTGTCCTGACGTAGAGGCTGATTTCTCGGGGGAGGGCTTCCGCTGTCGTTCCTCACTGGACCAGACCAGAATACGCGAACATGAGGAAATACGTGACCACAAGATGGGACTAGGTCCGGATCTGGGTCCAGCGCCATTATTACTGGATGAAGTAACTAGGGGAAAATGGCTAAAATTGGTCCCAATGCAAAAGAAGACAGTTTCTATACTTTTAGGTAAGATATGACAATATTTACTACAAAAAACATATGGCGGTAATAGGTCATAGCTTGCAATCAGTTGCACCTCACAAAAGCTTTTATACCCCATACTCACTTAATTTAAGTCCAAAACCCAGTTTCTTGCTGCGAGGGGAAACATCGCCTGAGTGCATCTGAATTCCTTCTGAGACCATTCTTGTTCATAGTGATAATAGTGATAAAAGTACACATTGGGAAAAATAGCTATCCACAATAACCGTTTACAGGAAGCCTGGCTTGATATGCACAAAAAAAAAAAATGCCTCTCCAAAGTGTCTTTTTTCCATCAAGCTCAGGAAAATGTTCATTACTATTTTTGTGCATTATTTGAACAAAATGTCTTTGTCTGTCTGTCCGCCCAGAAATATATTCCGCTTCCAGAGCCCAAACATGCTGACGAATAGGCACAAACCGCATGCCATTCAAAAAGTTTCAAGTACTACCAGTGGATCCACTAATTTTCGTCGTACTGTGACCCATCTTTCTGACCCATCATCATGCGCGCTTCCGAGGGG
This sequence comes from Capitulum mitella, assembly GCA_030062745.1. Lineage (NCBI taxonomy): Eukaryota > Metazoa > Arthropoda > Thecostraca > Pollicipedomorpha > Pollicipedidae > Capitulum > Capitulum mitella. The sequence continues at coordinate 12,164,405 of CP099842.1, forward strand.
ACACAGGGATAACATGCAAACGAGCAGCGCCAAACATCGTCTAGGCTCATTATCATCGGATTCATCATCGCGCCTAGATTATACATGGCGAGTTTAACGGTGTGGCCGATTCCCGCCGGGGGTGGGGGCTGATTCAGTCCCCTGAGATGTTGAGAATTACACATCCGATTTCATCGCAACAAACAGCAAACGATTTGTCTTGGCGTCGGCTAGATTTTTATACAAAGAAGTTTTCAAAATCTCGAAAGAGGCGGATACGGGGAAGCAAAAGTCATACTGGGGGATATTTCTGGACTTGTTGTAGCTCTGTTGTTTATGGATCAGTTTTAATGACATTAGGATGAAGCGAGAGCTTTTGAATGGGACTTAAATCATTGGTTGATACATTTAGCATTTTCAGAAAATTCATACGCGTTCACGGGGTCTCGAAAATGAAGGAAATAGTTTTTTAAAAAATGCATTAGCAGAAAATAAAAAAAACCTTTTTGGCTTATACTATTCACATTATGCTGGAGAAATATAAATCGTATTACAACGATTGTATAATGCTAGTATAGGCGGTGCTAGGGACATGAAAAAGGGAATTGCCATGGTCACATGCTCATCAGGTGAACTTGCGACCTTGACCTTAACTGACCTCCGTTGGCCTTAGAGTCACATGGAATGATCCTTAGTTCATCTTGTATTGTTTGAAAACGTTTTCAATCATTTGGATTACTTCTGTTTCCAAAATTCCATTTTACGGCTGTCGCTTTACAAGGTATGCGCTCTAACGTTTTAGGTCATAGCTTCGTGACACACCGTGATATCAATCTGAAACTTAGTAAACCGGATTACGAAATTTTGTTACAGTAGGTAGCAGTAATAGATACGAAAAGTGGCCAAGTTTCGTGAACCTGCGTCAAAAACCCTTTAATTGGCAAGCAAAAACCCCAAGGGGCGGATTCAGCCCTCCGCCGCCTGGATTAGGGTTAATCGGCGACCAAGGGTCGGTGGACTCGAAACACGCTAACGTAGAAGGACAACTGAACAAATCATCTCGTGCTGAACAAATGCTTCAATGCGCGCGGCACTGGGCAATTCTTACAGGTACAAAGCCTAACATGCCACTGATCTATGTCTCCTTCTCGACGGCATGTCATGGAGAAATCGTGGGATGGCGATGGTCGTCATAGTATAACAAACCTGTAAATATTTTAAGGTACACATCCTACTTCAGTTTCATGCATGGGTGCCCCCAAGCTGTCACCGACCGCCATATTTGGGTTCTTACTCAGGCCAAGGTCATCTTATGTAACAACAATGAAATGAGGACCTTTAATCTTTTTATCTTTAACCCGCGCACGACCGTCGGTCCGTCCCGAACATCGGCGACTGGGGGGGGGGCAGTTGACTACCCCCCCTCTAACTCACGAACGGTTGGTCGCACGATAAAAATAAGCATACCGTTGGAAAGCCTGTGACGAGAAGATCTCGAAACTGGTCTCATTTTTTGTTTTAGACAATATGTAAGCCAATTTACGCCCTATATATGTTTTCTCATAGCCGACTGCATGAGACCGAGAAATGGCCTGAATCTCAAGGGCTGTGACTAATAACGCATAGGTAAAGGCACCAGCGCACAAGTAAATGTCCGCGGATGCCGATACACGCCTAATTTCCTCAGATTTGTTCAATATATACGCCGAAACGTTGAGTTAAAGACACCGTAATTCTCCCCGTCGGCCGTCAGTGTGCGCTGCTGCCGTATGCGGTACCAAATTGACGGGAACTAATTTTAGCGTTCCTTTATTTTCGCGACAAATGACAATCTATGTCAATTTTATTGATCTTTGTGGTCCTTGTGATGGTTTCTCATGCTTACATTTGGGAAAATTGATTAGTTGCCAATCTACAAAGTTGGCGGAGCTTTATTCGCAAAAGCCTGTTTATTTCCAAAATATGCTACTTTTTCAAACTTTTTGAGGTTCCTGGTATTAATTACGTCTGTGCAAGCTAGTTCTGCCATTTTCTACCCATTCTGAGTAGTTCATCGTCGATTTTGACGGTGGTACATTTTGGCCCACTACAGTTATTCGTGACCTGACCTCAGGTCAATGGCTGGAGGTCACTGATACTTTGCCCAATGACAGCAACTATATGTCTGCTTCACTCCACACTAAAAATGTCATGGAATATTCCGTCAATTTCCGAAAAAACGGCGATATGTCTTAAAAATGGGCTTGACCTTAGGTCAATGACCCGGAAAATTCCGAAAAATCTGAGATAGGAGATTTGTTGCATCTATCACGGTCATTAATCCCTGAAAGTATTATTGAGATATCTTGTTTTGCGAAAAAGTTAGAGGGCGCTAAACTTTTTTTGACATAGGTCTGTTTGACCTGACTTAGGTCAGGCACCTGACCTGACCTGAGGTCAAAAGTTTGACACGAGACGTAAGATTGATGGAGCAAAAGGTACACAAAGTTTCGTGACTCTGTGTTTGTTGGTTCTCTCGCAATCCCAGAAAAACCTCAGGGGGGGGCAGTCAACTGCCCCCCCCAGTCGGGGACGGGTTAATGACCTTCAGAATCACGGAATAAACTGAATCGCTGAGTTGCATACTAGCAGTAATTCTATTAAAACATAAAAATACACCACATAGGATCCAATAACCATCCAACTCAATAACCAGAATCGAAGGGCTTGTGCTAATGGGACATCAAAATTAACACCAGGAGACAAGAGTCCTAAGATGCTGCCTCCTTTCCCCCGTTATTTCATATTATTTGTTTAGAATGGCCCGTCCTGTCGTTGTAGGTCTTTTTTCATTTGATCTGAACTAGGAATATAATACTTTTTTTTTGTCTAACTCCACTGATAAAAGAAAATGTTAACAGGCCAGTGGTATGACTGACAACGTCTTTTCGAAAAATCCTTCCACAAAATCGCTTGTATTTGGTTTACTTTCATTATGTCCGGTTGTAGCAGAATAAAACCCTGAAATTATTTCTTTGTCCGAGAGTGTGTGGTATCTGCAGTTATATTGCTAGAGGAACTAGGTCAGAAGTTTTTTGAACAGCAAGAAATTCTTGGAACACGTACAGAATCAAAACATCAGACTTCAGGGAAAAGGTCAGCTTCTCACTAATAGGAGCCAAGCAGGTTTTGAAGCGTTCATAACAATAGCAAATATCCGAATCAGTTCAAAAATGGTTCCGTTTCAGCATGAGAAATTGCACTCTGGAAACACGAATACAGTCTAACTACAAATCGAAATTCAATTCAGATTCAAATACAGCCACTCATCGTTTTCGAAACGTCCAGATTCATATCAGCACCGCCTGGGGGTGTCAAATAGGGTAATTCCGATTTTTCTTGAATAACGTCTGAACCGTTAGAGACAGGCAAACCAAATTTTCCGTACCTCTTCACCAATCAATTTTGCATATTTTGACACCAAATCATTCCCATGTTAGGTCAGATCATGAAGATATAACGTCTATATAAACCCTTGCATGCAGATTTTCACCTCTTTGGACCGTGGCGCGAAAATGTTTCGTTTTTTCATAATATTCGCGAGTTTAATCATGAATTTACGTAGGACATGGTCCCCAAAAGGATATACAACAGTGACATGTCAACATTAGAGGTCATGCTAGGTCACATGCATGGCAACTATTGAACTGATTTGCATTGTGGGTGGCAGAAGTGGTTGCACTGATCTTCCACGTCGTCCAAGCCAGACAAACAAATTTATATGCACCTCTTAGCAAGATTCATTAAATGCAACGTGAGGTCATTTCAGATCACGTCATATGCACATTTCAAAACGAAATGAAAAACAACATTGCCTGTGGAACATCGTTCAGTAGCAGCAGTGAACAATTATTGGGGCATTCCACGTGAGATCGACCAGGAGGTAACGCACTATAGTCTCAAGTTGCGATGAAATTTTACCCGGTGGTTAATCTGTGGGTGGGATGCCAGATTTCCTCTTCTTAGGTCCGCCTGACGGGTGGTTTTTGCGCTAGAACAATCCTAAATTTTTCAGTTTGATGGTTTTTGGCAGAACCCTTGGTGAGATAAAGTGTATTAATTCAGCAACAAATTAATCACATTTCCAAAAATTGGATATCGTTGTGATGCGGACGAAATGCTGCGATGTTCTGCTATTCGCGTTTTCTAAAATTCCTTTTGGTTTTTATTTGAACTAAAACCTATTGTCAAGGTCAAACTTTGAAGGTGCAACCAGTGATTCCGATTGGAACAGTGAACAGGTAAAGTATTTTCCAAAGAGCTTTAATTTGTTTTCAGCTGAGAAAAGTTCCCATTTTTATGTTTAACGCTATAAACACAAGAATGATTTTTCACATATTGGCTGAAAATATCCTTGTTGGGCATTTCCTCGCCCGTTACCAGCGGAAAAGACATATTACAGCTATAAATGGTTTATGGCATGTGCTTCAGCTTATCACGTGACGCAGTTATGAACAAACATCATATGGAAATACTGTTACAAGAAACACTCGGTGTCGTTTGCAGCGGAATCGATCGCAAAGTTGAAAAATCCAAGTTTTCATTCGGTGCCATCGCAGACTGAGCAGTGGGCAGGCAGTACGGCCAGTCCAAAAGTCTTGGGTGCCAAAATGGACAAAGAAGTACGGAATTGAAGGGTAACTGATATGTTCTTCACCATATTAGTATTGAAATATTCTTCATAGACGAACAAGATGATTGTGTTTGGTGCCGTAGCTTGAGACCGGTGGCCATTTGTTTCGAAAATGCTGTGGGCAACACAGATGAAGCCGTGGGAAACTTACGACTTAGTATGGCATTAAATGTTTTCCACGGCATGCGAAAATGCCTGAAGTGGCCTCCTGGGTCCTTCCTCAACTCTCTCACCAGGGAGGCCAATTTTCCATCCTCTTCCTGGCGGTCGAGAACGGCGTTTTTGACACTGCTGATGTGTTTGGGCACATCAGCAGGGTAGGCTATCACATCACACCTTAGGTTTTTCAGAATAGAGAGAAAGCGACAGCGCGTAGTGCTGCCAAATTTTCAGTTCCTTTTTCACATCTATTTCACACATTTTGGACAAATATTAATGTCGGGTCGGGTCAGATCGATGACATAGGTCTGGTTAAAGGGACTCATGTCAAAAATAGTTTAGACTACCATGGCATTAACAAATTCGAAGATATCAAATTTGTGTTGGTATATTGCCTTACATTTCCAATGGTCGGTCAATAACCCTAGGTTCAGCAAAGGTTTTGCCATTTTCGGCAAATCCTATTTCCAGTATTTTTTTCATTTTTAGAAAATTGTACTTATGGAGAAAATTTGGGAAGCAGTTGCACTGGGGAGTTATTGCATTTGGGAGAACTGCATTTGGGGAGTTATAGCACAGCATCATAAGCGTGAATGGAAAAAAGATCGTTGGCCTCAGTCAGTACACCGGAGGCCAGGCCGAGATCAAAGTTATTTTCGTTTTTTTCTCATCTCGCCTCTGAGTTAACTGCAAGCATCTTGGGAAAATATGTTTTTTATTCAATGACATGAACTGTCTTTTTCACCCCAAATAACTCTGATGTGTACCACTTATCCTACTCTGGAGAGTCAAGGTCATTTGAAGTCATTGGAGGTCATCTCGATTCAGGGACCTATTTGAGCCTAGAAAGCATGGTTAGGAAATACTTTGGCATATTTTGGCCCATAAATATATAAATCAGGGGTGGTGGTGTGCGCTCCAAACCCCACCCATCACAAAAGATATGCGTCAAATACAGCGCCGTCGTGTCGCGTTGCAAATCATGTTTATAACTATGCTTTGTGGAACAAAGAAGGCAGATGCTGCTTGTCTCCTCCTCTGCTCGTACGGCTTGGCTGACAAGGTGAGACAGCAGGCAGGCTTCGCCTGACGTTGCATGGCGCGGGCGAGAGAGCGCGTGGTCAAAGCACAGACTTTTATTTGCGAAAGACAATGAATTTTTGTAGTTTGGTTGATTTGTTTTGTATGACCTAAGCTCTACTTTTTCAGCGTTCTTCCTATTGTTACGATTCGTGAGTTGGAAGAGGCATGTTCAGACAGTTCAGACATTCCCTGGTACGGGGAAGGTGGACATGACGACCAGTATGGGGAGGGTTGAAAGAAATACAAATCTTCTCAACCGACCCAGTCGGCAGTCTTTACAAATCTCACACCTCAAAGCGGAAGAATGCATTTTCGTCGAGTCCGTCGAGGTGTTACGTCATCGAAATCTGGGTGGTGTCATTCCGATCGTCTGTCGAGTTCGCAACGGATGACCGCTCGTGTAAACTGAGTTTAAACGCTTTACCGCCCCCACCACGCACTTCACTGTGGCGTGTAATGCGGGCCAAGGCCATGCGGCACGGCCATCTGTCGTGGCAAAAAATATAACTGCATTTTCGCGGCGGGCGAGAGGTGACAGTAAACATAATAAGATTACGGAATTTGTACCGTATACATGAAGGAAAACAATGACCTTGCGTGTTTTCACCGAGCATTCATACTGCTTTTTGTTGATCCAGGTAGGAAGTTCCCGACAAGGACGTTTGCGATGAAAATATCGCGAATTTGAAGAGCAATTAAAAAAAAACAAAATGAGAAACTTTTCACGATTTAAAGCAAATGAAAATTCTTTGGGGTACATTTTACATATAAAAGGTTTCAAACCGAATCACTGGCCACAGCGTCAAAATTTAACCTCAAAATAGGTTTCGAGATCAAATAAACAGCAAGATATTTTGGAAAATGTGAATAACAAAAAATGTAGCATTTCGTTCTCATTACAACGATACCTAGTTTTGAAAATGTGTTCACTGGTTACTAAAACAATGCACATTATTTCACCAGGAGTTTGACCAAAACCAATCAAATCTCAAGATTTCAAACTGCTCTAGCACAAAACTGTTCGTCCGACCGAGCTAAGAACTGAAAAAAATGAAATCTCAGTCACAGATTACCCTCAGGACTAAATTTCATCAAAATTTGAGACTATGTTGTGTTAATTTTGGTAGGTGCCTGGTAGATCTGTCCTGGAACGCCCCTAATATTCCTACTTAGGAAAAGAAAAAATGATTACCTGTCCATACCTGGCTTCACCTCGACTCAATAAAGGGCGGGCAGTTCAGATTTAATTATCACGAGAGGTCTTTTCAGTTCTGTACTTGACGCGGTGAAGAATCCCAACGAGTAATTATTGTTCTTTGTCAGGAAAAGTAATTAAACCTTATCTGACCTGACCTGGACTGACCTTGACTAGATAAAAAACGGGTAATGCAAAACTGATCATCAGAAGATTTCACCTCTGTCCTTTTTGTCACATGGACCAAACGGCGACGAGTAAGTATCAATCTTTAGCAAGCAAAGCAAGACCAATATTTCACGTGACCTAGGTTAACCTTGACCCCACATTTTTTAACATTTTGGCATGTTTCTGTTGTAGAAGATTGTGACCTTTTGTTTGATAGCCAATTGAAGGATCTAAGATTAACATTGTCGATAGATGGTGTACAAACCGATGTCAGTTTTTCCGACGTCGTGTTATGTGTTTTACGTGACCTGTGACATCATCTGTCATGTGATCAGGGCTAGCGTAGTATTTTCTGAACTGCAAGCCTCTGGACTATCGACTGGTGGTAGACCGCTTTAGATCCGACGGCCAAATCCTTAGATAGCAAGGGGTGCCGTTTCTGACGCCCCCAGGCGGCCGCGGATACAAAAGCTCGCCAGGCGGTGAGGGATGCGCTATTTGACATCCCCCAGGTGGTGCCGGGTTAACCCGGCACCGTATGGGGTGCCGGGTTTGATATCATTTTGATATTAAAATCATTTCCATGCTAGGTCAGGTCATGGAGATATGATGTCAGAAGTGGACCCTTGCATGCTTATTTTCGCCTCCTCGGACGATGGAGCGAACCTAAGTCTTTTTCTAAAATATTCGCAAATATAATGCATGGATTATTTGAACTGGCATAGGACACGGTTCCCAGAAAAAGACAAACCGTGACACGTTAACATTAAAGGTCATGCTAGGCCACATGCATGATGACAGTTGGACTGATTTGTTTTGTGGGTGGCAGAAGTGGTTGTTACTGACCTTCCTGACTGACTTTGCCACATCGCTGAAGCCAGACAAGCAAATCTATATGCGCCTCTTAGCAAATTTCACTAAATGCAGGGCAAGGTCATGTCAGGTCACGTGATAGGTAAATGTCAAAACTGAATGAAAAACAACATCTCTGTCAGGAAGAGTAATGCAACCTTATCTAATCTGACCTGACCTAGAGTGACCTTGACTGAACGGAAAGCAGGCAATGCAAAACTGGTCATCAGAACGTTTCACTTTTGTCCTTTTTATCACGTGGCTCAAAACGGCTGCAAAAAATTTTCGATCTTTGGCGTGTAAAGTAGGACCTATGCTTCATCTGACCGAGGCCGGCCTTGATCCGACATTTGTTTTACATTTTGTCATGTTTCTGATGTACCGGATTGTGATCTTTTTTTGACATCTGGTTGAGTGCTCTAAGGCTAGCATTGCTGACGATATGGTGTACGGTCCGTCGTCAGTTTTACCGACGTCATTTTGCCTTTTGCGTGACCCGTGGCGTCATCAGTCTCGGGACTAGGGTTAACAAAGTATGTTCTGAATCGCAAGACTTAGGGCTATCTATTGGTGGTAGACCGGTTCAGATCCGACGGTTAGATCCTGAGATAACAGGAGGGTGCCCTCTTTGGTACACCTCAGGCGGTCACTGGTGTCAAAACACACCAGACGGTGCAGAATTGGCCTTATGTGAAAAAATCTAGCTACTTCCCTTGAATTTTTCCGAATTCATTCTAACATTTTTTATTTTTTTTCATGGGACCTATAATTATCTGGGGATCTGGGGGGAGATCTGGGGGGCTCGCATGATCCCCCCTTCCGGCACAGCGACAGCGGAGTCAGAGGCCGGCCCCGCGAAGTTTAAACAGACTACAAATGTTACGTTAGTCAAATCACGTTACTTGCTAAGTTAGTCAGTCTCTAAAAACTGATTCCAACAATGCCTCATATGCCAATTTCGCCTAACTTTTTCTAAAGTTTTTAGCCTAACAATAACAGCACGTTTTTCCTTAGATGGCATCGGTTTTCTACATTGTCGAGAGGTCCCCGTGTTGAACTTAGCTGACATTTTGTGTATTCTCGGCGAGTACATTGTTGGTGAATCAGTTTCGTTTAGGCATTCCAAAATCAAAAGCACCGGAAACTTAGGTGCGCGCCCTTTTTACTTACTTGTACATCTGTGTTAACAGTCCCAAATCTTGACATAAATGTACATTTTACTCAAAATGGCAACATAATACAAATAACGTCCTATTGTTGAATAGTCAAAGGTGTAATTAGTTCACTAATCCACTAACGCAGACTCTGATACCAAATTTGTTCTGCTTCGCGCAGTATATTTTGAGAAACCTTTGAAACCCAAGCAAGCAAGCAGGGAAGTATGCCTTCAGAAATCCAAACTGCTACCGCCTGTGGGATCGCGTTCGGCCACCCGACGCTCTCGATCCTTCATTCCGTCTGCATGGGCACACAGACTTTAATTCCCATTTTTTTTTTCTAAGAAATTGATATCGGGAGAACTATAATCAGATGTCCTTGTGATGTATTCGGGAAGTAACTAGTTCCGAACATCATTTGTTATCGTCATTTGCGGTAATGTGATGGTAGTATGCTATGGTATGGTATGGGGTGATATGGCAATTGGAAACAAGCCATTATTCATGTGGTTATATGACCCACTGGAGATAAACATTTACAGGAAATCACAAAAACACGTCTACTCCGTTTTTTATTGCACACTACTACTAGTAGTATCACAAGTAATGAAATCATTGAGGGGGTGGGGCGCTGCACCCTTCATCCCTTTCAACACTTAAATCTAACATCATCTGGGAACTGCACTGACAATCGCAAGAAAATGACTTACAAATGGTCTGAGTCCTCCCTTAATATTAAGGTCACCAGAGGTTATCTTAGGTCAAATTATCTTGCTAGCAGAAAACTATAATCACTAAGGCTTCTATGTGGCTCAAAAGGTGTTTCACAGTAACAGGAAGACCTGATTTACATATGTGGTGCGAAAAAATGTCCAAATTTGGGGTCAAATTTGGACATTTCAAGGAAAGCGAAAAATGAAGGCAAAAAAATCGTTTACTTTCTAAGGGAGCGAGTCTCGTTCTTTCTGGGTGTATGAATATGTGTGTTAGTTGGAATGCGCCGCAAATGTGTTTGATACGTATAAAGGCTGCTACTATCTTAGTATTATATCGTGTCAGGTGAACCTTGGCTCCTACTATCATACGTTAATGTGATAGTTGCAGCAAAGGTCCGCCTAAGTCAAGGCACTGACGCCTATGCGTCGGGCGTTTCTGGTGCCTGCGATATCATCTGCCACACTGTCATTGATCAGGCTCGGTACGGCATAAAATTCTGTAACATCGGATCGTGTAATATCCCTTATACATTACGAAAACCGTGCCCCTGAGCATCTTTCACAAAAGTCACTCAGATACTGGGCGGCAGGCACGGCCTTAGTGCGAAAGCCTGGTACTGAGGGGGGAGTTAATCTCGATGCGCCAAGGGTTTTTATTTTGGCGGCCAAAAATAATGGGATTGGTCCAGTGCAGATTGCGCAAAAGGAAGGCATGTATGTAGTTCTTGTCCTTATGGCCATACAAAGTGCGTTCGCACTGACAGCAATCAATGTAGTCTTAAACGTCAAATCAGGACAGCCTGGGTCAAATGGGATTGGGTTACCCTTGGCAAATAAGTTTTTATCATATGTTCGTACTTCCGAGGTACAGAGAGTGTCGAGAAATAGATGTGACAATTTTTGATGTTCATAACATGAAAACGATTCGCTTTTGGCCACTGTTTTATTTCGCGTTGTCTTCACCTTTCTTCTTTATGCAATCCCTCATACGGTCTGGCAAACCACAAACCATACTGTCCAGATACTCAGGGGAAATTTTCGACAGTGTCTTCTGGATGTTCCTCACAAGTCCCGTTTCACAGGTGGTCGTATGCAGCTTTGATTTGTTCTCCTTGACGATCGCCCAGAGGTTCTCTTAACCCTATTCCCGGCAGGGGGGGCGGAATCCGCCCCCCCCTCGGGTTTTTTGCTTGCCAATTCCAGGCTTTTTGACGCAGCTTCACGAAACTTGGTGACTTTTCCTAGCTATTCCTTCTACGCGCCGTGACAAAATTTCGAAATTCTGTTTTGCTCAGGGGCGGAGCCAGGCAACGTTTTTGGGAGGCACCTCAGGTCATTTTTGGCCAAGTTGAGGGTAAAAGGAAAATGTCTGCCAAAAACAGAGTTTTTGAGATAAAACTTAAAACTTTATATGAGTATATAGCTAAATAGTTGGGCAATGTGCATATGTAATTTTGTTTGTCTGAGGTTACTTTACAAGGTCAGGTCAAGGTCAAAAGTCAAAATTTGTTTTTTCGCAATAATTTCGGCGCCGTTTCTTCAAATGCCAAACCCGGAATATATATGACGTAGAAAAATGCCCTCTACTTGTGTACCAAGTTTCAGCTTGATATCAGGTCGGTCACGGAGCTATGACCTAAAATGTCAGTGCACGTGCCCTATATCGCAAAAGCCAAAAAATGAATTTTTTGGAATAGAGTGAATTTAATCGATTAAAAACGTTTACAGATAATACTGAATGCACACGACATCATTCCAGGTGACCCCAAGGTCACTGGAGGTCATTTAAGGTCAAAGGTCACAAGTTGATCTGAGAAACGTGTGACCATGACAGTTCCCCCTTTTTTATGTCCCTGGCACCGCCTATGCTGACATTATACAAACATTGTAATGCGATTTGTACTTCTTTAGCATAACATGACTAGCAGAAGCTAAAAAAGTGTTTTGGCGTCTTTTGTTCATTCCGTTATTGGAAAACTAATCCCCCTATTTTTGAAACCCTGTGGACGCCCATGAATTTTCTCAAAATTTGAAATTTGCATACCCATGGTAAAAGCCCTATCCATAATCTCTCGATTCATGCCAGTTTCATCGAAATCGGTCCATAAACAACGGAGTTATAAGAAGTCAAAAAGTACCCCCCATTTTGACATTTTTGCCCCCCTGTATCCACAAATTTCAAAATTTTGAAAATTTCTTTTAATCAAAATGTAGTTCACGTCACGGCAAATCGATTGCCGTTTGTTGCGATGAAATCGGATAAGTAGTTCTCGAGATCTCAGGGGGGGGCCGAATCCGCCCCCCCTGCCGGGAATCGGCCATACCGTTTAGCCCTCCGGGAATAGGGTTAAGCTGGTAGGTCCGGGCTATCCCAAGTCACTGATCCCTCTCCCTTGTCCCCAAGAAAGCTCTCTCGACACCACAGTTGAGTCTTCTTGGCCTTGTTCGGCGGAGCACCACTTTGCCGAAAACTTTCTTGCGACATGTCAGACAGCAATTCAGTTTTGGTTGGAGGACCTTGTTCCCCCTCCCGGCGAATAACTGATGTCGCAGCCTTCTTCATTATTTTTTCGGTGTACTAATCAGCCTTCCGTTGATTACTTTGCCGACATATTTTACCGACATACTTTGCGGCATACTTTGCCGTATGCGGATGATATCAAATACAGATAGCCCCAATAACTCATTACCCTCCAGACCTTGATCTTCAAGCATGGGCTACTTCAACGTCTCGACATGGGAACTTGTGAGCTGCTGTTCGCCCACACTCGTTCGTTCTGGCGGCTGGGAGGGTGGTGAAGTTCAAAAGGAGACTCATCAGAAAACACTATCCTCCTCGAGTCCTAAATGGCCCAGTTTCGCCTTGCTCGAGCAAATTCAAACCTTCTTTTCTTCCGAGATTCCGGTTAAATTTGATCGCATCTGGGGTTTAAAGGACCTGAGATGAAGCCTTAGACACAGGTGGACAGTCCAGTATGCTACTGGATACCCCTGACGATCAATCCCTGGGCGAACTTCCTGGTTGACTTCCATTCCTCCGGTGCCGATTTGACAATACTTATGCCGGTCTTTCTTCCCCGTTCTCTCATGTTTTCCAGGGAAACACCACCTTTCCAACGGTAAACCCACTGGTTAACCCAGCGCACTGGAACAACGTTCAGTTCCCTTCTACATGACACGGTGGCATTCCACCGACTACCATTCCAGCTGTCCTGTGACGAATCATCAAATTATAATCCTCACCATTCTGGAACACGCTATGTCAGGGAGCCTGATACTGGCCATCATGTGATCTCTCCTGGCTGGGCTTGCCTCGGATCAGCAAGGGTGTATATCACGTGACCCACAGGCGCGCAGTGTCGCGGTGTCGAGAGCAGGTCACGGTACTTCCGGCTGTTTTGACTGAACGATGACGTGTTTTCTCGCGCGAAATTTGTGTCATCAGTTTCTTTGCACCCTGTGTATGATAACCATAAACATTCCAAGACTATAAAACAAATGATTATACTCAGCTGCGGGTTTGAAAATTCGATATGAAAAATGACCTGGCCATATGTCACGGGTCAAGGATACAGTGACGTCTGCAAATGACGTCGGAGGCACTAAGATGAATATCCAAGCCTCAAAACCGTTGAACCAAACCCATAATCTTAACAGCAAACATAAAAATGCCGAAAGTTTAGCTGATCGAAGGCCACTGACCTGGGTTCCCTTTGTCATGTTTTGTCGATTTCCCAAGTTTCATGCTGATCGACATTTCCCAGAATGTTATGCTACTTAATCTCTTTAGAAGATGGTCTGACTTGAATTGCCCTAGGTCAATGGCCTAGGGTGACCCTGAATTTAAAAACTGACGCAAGATGTAAAAATGGTGAATGAAAGAAAACTTTAAGTTTCGTATCTCTGCACCCTTTCATTTTTTTGGGGGGGGGGAGCTTGCCTCAGAAAACCAGAGGGAATTCTCATTGATCACCCCTCGGCCCGGCGAATATTAAACATCTACTGGACGAATGCCCATCCATTTGATTCTTGAGTAAATCTAATATGCATGATATTCTAACGCAACGGACCTTAGCAACCACTGGGCCCCAAATCATGAAGTTTTCATCGGAAGACAACTAATTCCTCTGAATTACATGCGGCAGCATTTGGAATGCGTCGGCGTGGAAACTCTTTCTCTCATGTAACTATTCGGCGAATAATGTTTTCGCTTTTAGTCTTATTTTCCATGTTTGCTTTTGCATCACTCAGTTATAGCAGCAAACAATATGAAGAATAAGCGTGTCGTTTAAATTTGCATTTCTTCGGATGCAAACTACTGAAATAAGTCGATAATCGAAATAATCGATATCCTTTTGCTTTGCGGAACGCATAAAGGGAAAGTAATGGTGCGATCAGCAACAAAGTAGGCTTCGTTCATCATGCGCCTTGCAATCGCGTCTTATGATTCATAAATTGAATTCCTAATGGAAATGCACAGATGAACTGAGAAAACTTGTCAGACCTAAAAAGATACTCGGTTCTAGTGCATTTGTTAAAAATATTTGCGCGCAAGTAATCGTTAAATTCAGTTAAAATTTAGCGGGATGGAAAAATAAATGAAATTAAGTCCAAATGAAATTGAATTCAGATAACGAATTCATTCAAGGTCCTTAAGATACGAATCATTGTCATTCAAAACGAAATATGGGGTCATTTAACGTTTGGTCACATTCAAGGGTGAGAACCATCACAAGAACCTCAACGATCAATAAAATTGAATAGAACCTCTTTTTTTTTTAAAAAAAAAAAAAGAAAAAAAAAAATTCCCCCCCATTAACCTCCCCCCCCCCCCCCCCCCCCCCCCCCCCAAAAATTCAAAAAAATTAAAAAAAAAAAAAAAAAAAAAAAAATATAAACCCACCTGGTCCCCCCCTTTACCCCCCCCCCCCCAAAACCCCACCCCCCCCCCCCCCCCCATAAAAAAAAAAAAAAAAAAAAAAAAAAAAAAAAAAATAAAAAAAAAAAAAAAAAAAAAAAAAAAACCAAAAAAAAAAAAAAAAAATAAAAAAATTTAAAAAAAAAAAAAAATAAAAATTAAAAGGGGAAAAAAAAACCCCCCCCCCAAACCCCAAAATAAAAAAAAAAAAACAAAAAACCCCAAAAAAAAAAAAAAAAAAAAAAAAAAAATCAAAAAAAAAAAAAAAAAAAATCTGACAGTAATACCAATTTGCTTATGCACGTGCTGTAACACGAGATAAACATTTTGTTTCTATTGTTTGCTCACAGTAATTTCCCCTTGTTCGGTTTCATTTTGCTGATGTCTTAAGGAGCTGATGCTGTTTGCTCCTCGCCAGACCGGTATCCGCGTCCACCTTTAGGAGGCCGGAGGCTTATCAGACCCCTCTCCCCTGCCAGATTTCAAACGTATAAGTTGCATTACTAAAGCATTACATCATAACTGCTAATTAATCTGTTTATCATTAATCGCACGCATGGTAACGATTGTGCACTGAGTCAGTAGCGTAACCATGGGGAAGCGGGTCACAGAGGGGTGAGTTGACCCCCTTATGATCAGAGGCTTCTATGAATTGGGTATTGCCGCAGATGACTTGTGAAACAGATAACCGTTTTTTTTTAATTCAGATGTCATTTTTATTTATTTTCGAAGTCTCAAGATGGTCACACTGTGCATGCTTGCAGTAAAATGGTAAGAATAGGGATGCACCGGACCAGGATTTCTGCGATGCGACCGGACACCGGATGTGTCGGATCGGGGCGCCGTATATCCGGCCAGATACCTGATATTATGATTACCTCTTTTTATTTACTGTTTTGCCGGAAGAATGTAACAGAAAAGACTGAAAAAGACAGAAACCGAAAGCTAAAAAAATATCGAATGAAAAACATCATCAGTTTGTGAATCATCCTCTTGTGCATACACTCACTGTGAGGTTTCCGTGGATTTCATTGAAATAAATAAATATATAACTTAGCAATCATAACGGACCTCACCATCTCTCACTGCAGGCAAAGGCATGCGTGTAGCCACGGTTCAGGAATTGAGGGGGAGGGGAAGGGGTCGAGCTGGCTGCAGTCCACCAAGAACAAGTAGGGCGAGGAGTAAAAATCACTTATTTCGGGCGTTGCGTGACAACGTACGGTTAAAAGTCCCTGTGTTGGATTCCAAATTTCAAGAAATTGTGTCGCCAGTGGGGACTACCTATTCGATACCTTAAAAACTGCTTAGATAAATCACCACTTTTGGGAAGGTACGGGGGACATGTCCCCCGCAGAACTGCCAGTTACGTCGACAATCTAATATAACAAGACACTTTCCCCTGAAACGGTCTTGTACGCAGGCATTAGAACAACGTCTTGATCCTGCACCGGGAGGCTAAATATCCGGCAATATCCGGCCGGAACGCAGAAATATCCAGCCGGATACCAGATGCCGGGTAATCTCTAATATCCGACCGGATATCTGGCGTACCGGATAGCCGCTGCATCCATAGGTAAGAGTAGCATTAGGCCATTTTAGTATTCTGTTTGAGGACTGTGCTATCAATATTACATAAAGCTATGCTTAAAACACTGTCTAAATTTACGAGTTCAAAGTGTACAATGACAATGTGATGAAAACTTTCTTCGTTTCAACATATTGTTTAATTTTCGTACATTAAAAAGCGCCGAAATTAATGTCATTTCATTTCAATCTGTTGCAAGTATTTCGGTGAGTTTGGATTTCATTTCGATTACAAGTGTGTCGTTTTTATCACAGAACAACGTTGGAAAACCGGATCATCTTACGGGCTTTGCTACAAAGAACAATATTGCACTCATCCAATAAATAAGTCGAGTAGCAGCTCCTCCACTTCAATGGCTCTCAGCAAATCTGGGTCGCAGAATGGACGTCCCCGGGAACATCATTTCCTCCTTCCACCGATGGATTTTCTGCTCCACTCCTCTTAATGTGAAATTGATGTAAAAGTGCAATACGATCCCTAGAGTAACGCCAAAACAAAAAAGCGCATGCTTTTGCACGTTAGCAGTCACGTTGCAAACTACAGGTCTCCACACAAGTAATGGCAGGTATTAGGGTTTTTGTGGTGAATCGGCCATAGTTCCGGCGTTTATGATACTAATGTAATGTAATTTTAGCAGCTGTCTGCCGTAACGTAGCAGTATCCGTAAGAACTTCAAACCTATGATACATATTTTAATTTCATGCTTAAAACACGAAAAACCATATTTACGCTCAGTAGGCGGGGACATTGGGTAAGTTTCTTAGTTCCGCCACTGCGCTAACCCTCTCGGCTGTCAAACTGATAAGAGCAGTTGTGTTGTAAATGGGGTACTGGGTAGAGGCTATGAAGAGGGAGCGCGTCTTAAGCACGTGACGTGTTCTGCCGGAGAACTGTGAGGGCGTCGCGGAGACTGAATAGGTGGTATCCGACCTGCAGTCCCTTCCAAACAGGTAGTTTTTCACCTGACTGGATCTGAACATCTGACCCGAGCAATGACGGCTGAGCGATTCCTGAGCCATAGCGTAGGAAATAACTTACACACGAATGCATGTTTCATATCCCGCCCCAACTGCGGGGGGAGGCGGTTGACCGCTTCCCTTGAGGAATTTTTCCGAGATTGCTAGAGAACAAAGGAACGCAGCAACATGAAACTTTGTGTACCTTTTTCTTGATCATTTCTAGACCTTTTACAAAATTTTTGATCTCCGCTCAAGTAAGATGTCTGACCTGGGTCAGGTCAAATGGACCTATGTCCAAAAAAGTTAAGCGCCCTGCAACTTTTCCGCAAAGCATGATATCACAAAAAAACTTTGAGGGGTTAGAAATTCCGATAAATGCAACAGCTTTGCTTCTCGTATTGCTCAGAAATGTCCTGACCATTGGCCTAAGGTCAAGCCCGTTTTCAACATAAGTCGTCTTTTTTTCGAAAACTGAGGATTTTTTAACAACTGGAGTGTGGGGAGATCCAGACATCTAGCTCTCGCCAAAGGGCAAAGTTTCAATGACCTCCGACCACTGACCTGAGACCAGGTCACGAATAGCTGTTATGAGCCGAAATGCACTGCCATCAAAATCGGCGATGAATGACTCAGATCGGGTAGAGAATGGCAGAACTGGCTTACACGATTGCGAGTAATACCCAAAAGTTAAAAAAAGTTTCAAAAAATTGCAAATTTTGGGAATAAATAGGCTCTGGTGAATAAAGCCCCACCAATTGTGCAGAATGATAACCACTATTTTTTCAACATTTAAGCATGAGAAATCATCGCAAGAACCACTAGGACCAAGAAACAACACTTGTAAAGGCATATTTCGCAAAAATAAGAGAGCGCTACAATGAGTTCTCGTTAACTTCATACCGAGCTCGCCTATGGCGCCCGTCCTGCAGCGGTGCGAAAATCGCCGTGTCTTAAACTCAACGTTTCCGTGTACATATCAAACAAATCAGAGAAATCAGACGTGTATCGGCATCTACGGACTTTTACCTGTCCGCTGGCGTCTTTATCTATACTTTATAAATCACAACCCTCGAGATCCAGGCCGTTTCTCGGTCTCATGTAGGCGGCTATGAGAAAACATACATAGGGATTATATATTAATGGCTTACATATTACTTTAAACCAAAACATGAGACTAGTTTCGAGCTTTGCTCGTCACGAGCTTTCCAATGGTGTGCTTATTTTTTATCCTGCGACCAACCGTTCGTGACTTAGAGGGAGGCGGTCAACCGTCCCCCCCCCCCAGTCGGGCGTGCATGACGCCGACCCACAGTCGGGCGAGGGATATAGAAGAAGCCTCTATGATAATTATATGGTTAATGCCATTGCCATGGCGGATTAATGGCAATGACACGAGGTTAAACGGACCAACACTGCGTTTATTTATATGCGAACACTGAACTCGCCCGAACACATTTTGGCATACATACACATGCATTACCAAAGCCGTATCTTTGTATCTCTTGGGTGGAAGCATTCCCCAATGTTCATCTGACCTCCCAATGATGAGCTCCCCCCAACGTTGGGCTGGGTCCAGTTCACAATGATATCAGTTCACAGTGATAAGAACTTAACCCTCGCCAGACGAGGGGGTGGATGCCACCCCAAGCATTGTTTCTGGGACCACCGCAAAACGGCGCATGACGGCGCGGTAAAATTTGGCAAAGCTTACGACGCATTCATCGCGCATGTTTTCAAAAAGAGTGACCCCATCTTCCCTCGGGGCACCGAGCCATGATGTCACTACTGAAAGCTTGCAGAGCGATTTTTGCGCCAAATGTCGTTTTTTTACTGTTTTAGGAACATAGGCATGCATGAACGGCAGATGACAGGCATGAAAGCGGTTGCGAATGGTAGTTCACATGAGAGCAGATCACTTTAGATAGCTCAATGATCTTTTCAGAGTCAAACGAGGTCAATGACCTTAGATAACTTGTTTTGGCCTTAGAACGTTCCAATGCACTTTGTTTTCTTTGGCGGGACAAATTTAGTTCTATCTGGTCTAAAATGTGTTGTTTTTAACTGAAAAAATCGATTTATAGCTCCTAAGCATAAGGTTTGACCTGACCTGACGGGATCGACAGTATTGCCATTGAATTCTTTGGGCATACGGCTATCAATTTCTTTTTGTCCCGAGGCGTAGCTCAATTAGGGCCAAATGGCGAGAGTGGTGCCCCCTCCCCATCATTGGTGCGAAAGAGAATCTCTCCTGTCTGGCGAGGATTAAACAAACGTATGCATTAATGCTGGAAATGTTGGAAAACATGGATATTTATATCCTACCCATATCAGACATTTCCAGTGACGTCAAGATGATATGAGGAGAAAAGGGCAACTGGTACATCAGTTATCCGTTCCCGGTCCGATGAGCCCGGGATGACAAGTCGGAGCGTAATTTTTGACACCACTGGCACGGATTCACTCACGTCACCGATGTCTTCCATTGGATGGTTTTACATAACTGCAACTTCTGTTTCACTTAACTAGGTTTGAGCCGTTCGCGCAGATTAACAGTGGTCGATGATATGCATGCCTTTTCATATCAAACTTTATGCTATGCATCATTTCAACAAAACGAATGAAACGGGCGACCATGTTGTACTGTCGCGGGATGACCATACAGTAGTTCTATATGGTATGGCCGCAGAGGTGTAGGAGCATTTCATAAAGGGGGAGGAGAGCAGGCGTTAAATAATTTTTGCTGGCCGGGGAACGAGGGGATGATGTGGTTAAGCTCGATAAAAATGTTTTGTTTGATATAACATAAATATATATCTATAAATAATATATATATAATATATTTATAAATATAATATGTATATATATATAAACATATATAAATATATATATATATATATATCGATACAGTGTAAAATACTGATCATTCCTTAGAATAGCGACAGTGTAGAATGCTCTTGCAGGGGCTTGCCTGAAATGAAACTTGGTTCTGAAAGGTTTTCACGTTGGAAATCTGCTGCGGAAATCCAGTGGAAGGGGCGAAATCCTTCCCCCCCTCGAACTCATCTTTGTCCCGAATTGCCTATGTTGGGATATTTTAAACTGATATCTAGTGCGTTGTCAAAAACAAAAATAAAAAGAAACAAAAAATCGGATGGACATTTTTGCAGATGTGGCCCCGTACATTCAACCGTAGAGCGCCAAACCAGTCGACCACCTCCTTCCCCGCCCCCGCCACGCGTTACCAGCAGCGATATTAGATAATACAGGAGCGATCTGAATTAAATGCCGTGTTCTGTTTGCTGGCCGTCGTACATCACCCCTGAAATAGGGAAAAGTTTGATTTTGGTATACCTTTGATCAACTATGGCTATTATCTTGGAAGAGGTCACAAAAGCTGCCAAATCCGCGAAATTTCGAACATTTGACCCGATCTGACCTCGAAGAAGTTGCCCTAGGGTCACGAAATTTGGACAAATGTAGTTGCCCACCACAGCCTTCCACTAACACTGAAGGGTTCAGATCATTAGCTGGTTTCTGAGGTTGGCAGTAGGGGGGAAAGGTGGAGAATTTCGCGCCTCTCCTCCACTGAGTGCAATTTTCAGAGGTCCTCCACTGTGCGTGTCAAAAACATAAACACAAGTTATTTATCAAGCATAATTACGCGTAAAAGTAATAACAAGGTAGATGTTGGGTATGTCCAATATTTTTAACATTACGAGCATTTCGCAAGACAGAAGTTTAACAATTTTCGCCGCTTGCTAGGAATTAAAGCTCTGTCTCCTCCGAACGGGGCCTAAATGCCGTTTAATGACCTCTTCATTGAAGATATCACTGACTATGCCGGTTTAGGTTAGTGTGGGCTTTATGCCTTCGCCAAGGTTGACATCACTACTAATAACTGGTGGATCATTTCCAGTCACTTGATATCATCACGTTGTGCGGCACATTTGTTCTCGTGTGTTTCCAGTATGAGCCAAAAAGTCGGCGCCCCAGTGTTCTCACGCAACCCATGTGCTAAGAAATGAGAATACAGAACAAACAAAACAGCTATCCATGGACGCGACCTCGCGGTTCCGTATCACCAATTTCAGGTTAAACGACGATACCACTCGGCCAACCAAGAACGCTGCGCAGCGCACGGCTGTGTTGGCCAAGTTGCTCGGAACCTAGCCGCTACACCTATCAATGGGAATCCTGTCCTCTCCTCTCTTTTACGGCGCACAAAACACATCCGCTCAGTGGTGGGCGTGTTAACAGCTGTCCGATGTTCTACGAAAAGCAGCCTCTGAACATGTCCCCGACACAACCTGTAAGTGAAGGGTCGGAACTGGCATGGACTCACCCACCAGCAGACGGCGGAAGCTCTGGCGAATGAAGTAAAAACCATTATTTTGGAAAATTTAGTAGTCCTGAGACAATGCACATGAGCGCATCTGTACAGAATGATGCGAAACATTGTCACTTACCATGCTGTGTTCTTGTGACGATGTATTTCCTACGGTTCAGGAATACATTCCATATTGTCAAGGAGCCTAATACCTACCATTACTTTGTGGAGAACCGTAACACGGTTCTTTCGTTCTGACCATTAGAGAGCCTAGCAATCGGTGTGACTGAACGATACTCTTGGCTTGCGTTATTGGATTTCGTTGTCAGGACTTCCTGAAGTCCGGGGACATATGTCATGCCAGTACTGCTTTAGACAGACTTGGCAAAGAAGCGAAAAGATGTAGATGTTTGTTGCTAAACATGCAAAGTTAGTCCAACATCAACGGCGTAATGAATCCAAGTTTGCCAAGGGTGTTGCTGCTCCAACACTGTAAATATTTTTGTCGCTATTCTATCGCCGTCAGACAGCAGTTACTGTTTTTGTTGCTACCTGAGGTAACTGGCGACGACAGGCTGTCATGTGTTCCAAAAGAATCCATGCACGGATTGCGGTCATTGGAACTGCGACAAACGGTTCGGTACCGCACAGTCTAGATAGCCTGTTATCCGAACTTAACACTCACGCGGGTGGCTGGTGTTATGCAATTCGCTCGGGCGAGGGAATGATTAATTTTACCGCTCTAGGATCTAAAAAAACCGGACCAGAGCCACAAAATTTACAGAGCAGATGCAGACCTGAAGGGACTCTCTTGAGTGCAAGTTTTACGTTTCTTGAGTACGAAATTCATGGTTAAATAGGTCAAACGGGGTCAAATTCGGTTCGAATCACCAGACTTTCGCTTGTACCGCGAAAACCGTTGATCAAAACGCCAAAATGTATGAGGAATTTTTTTGGGGCACGCAAAACTGCAACAAATGAAAGAGTGTTTATGATTGGACCAGTGCTTATGCTTAAATTATCATCTCAGTTCAACTTTAACCATATGGATTATAATTCCACGAAGTGTCATATTACGGACATTTCCATCTCAAGCTAGCCTAAGTCACCGATCTAAAGTAGCATAACAAATAAATAGAAACAAACAAATAAATGGAAAGCCGAAAATGTGCTCCGCAGGGCCAACTGCCGTCATGCAGTACAATTTTACCGCCAAAACAACTATTTAGCATTAGTAAATCAAAGCATCCTTGCTCCCTCCCGTTTCAAAGTATGATGGTATGACACCAAATTTTTGTGCACTGAATTCGAAATCAGCGCCATAAACACCTTACAAATCAAATATCTGTAGGCAAAGGTGTGCCAAGACCAATCAAGTTCATTTCAGGTTAGTGATCTGCAGGGGTGCAGCCAGGATTTTCCGAAGGGGGGAGCTACGGGTGAACTGAAATCATGCCAAAACTGCCTGACGGGAAGACAATGTGCAATGGCTTTCACAAAAACTGCTGGCCTAAGGAAGGCCCGGCCCCCGGGCCCCCTTGGCTGCGCCGATGGTGGTCTGAGATGTCCTAAAAGAGACCAATACCATAGGGATGTGTGTTCGATCATCTTTTGACAATGTTTGTGCCATTTCATTTCATCCACAAATAAGGCATTGCGCGCGGAACTGACGGTGTTCCTTTCTTTTGCCTGTACAGGAAAACGGTACTCGCGAGCGCAAATTTGGCCATCTGTCCGTGACTTCACCTGATATCGAACTGAGAGTCAAAAAGCGGCAGACGGTTAAGTGGCCTTTTATATATTTTCCGGCGCGTTGGTTGGAATGATTAAAACAAAAAGTTCTACGTTCGGAAACCATTGTTGATTTTTGACTCGACCTGACCTCCTGACCCGACTTCAGATCAGTGGCTTTGTAATTTTGTTCAGTTAATAATCTATGCAGTCACACAAAGTTTGAAAGTCCTTCATGTATATATATATATATATATATATATATATATATATATATATATGTATAGGTATATTTCATCTTTATGCATGAAAGTACCTATCTATATCTGTATATATATATATATCATATCATATTTGTCAAAATATATATGTCATCTCAAAAACTCTGTTTGCAGCACAAATTCCAAGGTTATCCCAAAAATATTCATTTCCAAAATATTAATGACTGCCCAGCCCAGCTCAGCAGCCTGAAATGTCACTAACAATTTTTTGAAAGCAAAAAGATCCGCTATTAAATTTTGTACTGTCATGCAAAATCTGGTGTGGCTGCAGCCGCACCAATTAGCTACAGCCCTTTTTGGAACCTAATTCGGAAATGCCTCAGGGGCAGGGGGTCATAGTGACCCCCATCCGAAAGTGTATTAAGGTCGGCTTGTTATGTCAAATCCTTAAAGAAGACACTTGTCTCCAAACTGCATTTCTGTAACCACCGTGAGAAATCGTACGATTGCATAAATTGTTGTTCCTGGGTCAGCTGCATTTTCATTTTTGTGAAGTCTGTATAAAAGTTATGTGCATGTTTATACAGAATTTAACAGCTGATCTTTTGCTTTTAAAAACTGTCCATGACCTTTCAGATTACCAAGCCGTTGCTGGTCCAAATAATGGCCTTAATCTTTGACGGGCTTATATGTGACTCATGACATTATGCATGCTGGTTATGTCGCACCTTATACGGTCCCAGTGGAAACAACAACGTAGTGCCACGAGAGCTCGTATCGAACTAAAAAACTCACTTATGACTTTGCCATTCTCATGCATGTAATGTCCGTGTTGCTACGTAGTATCTTTCAAACAAGGCGAAACCCAGTCATCACTTTTGAGAAGTACTAGGCTACGCCAGAGAAAAAGAAGAGAATTTATCGGCACTTGAGCCCAAGCAACTTTCCAGATTTAATCTGGCCAACAAAATCAAAATAAACAGTCTCAAACCGAATGGAAGCAAAAAAAAGCAAAATCGAGCAAAAATGTAGATCCAGGTACATTTCTAGTAGAAACACACAATTCCGTTAAATTACATATCCAATAAATGACATACAGAAATCCACATACTCTTCTCCGATTACATACCATTCCCAGTGTCTTTTATGGGGACCAAACGGAATGTTGGTCTTTTGTTTTTCGTTTTTCGGCAACATCGTATCCGAGAATTTCCATCGTCCATCAAGAGGTTCAAAGACAACCGAGGCTGCCCGAATGCGTGGAACTTGAGAATCTCGCAGCCTCCCTGTGACGGAGATCTCCAACTCGAGCAGACTGAAGCCCCCGATAAAAGTTTTAGGTCTCGGCGAGGAAAAAACAAGCGTGTGGAAACGTTGGCGGCCGCGTTGGCTCTTATCGCTGGTCGATACCTGATTTTTCAGACGACTGAGCGACTGGCCAGTCCGTGCTAAGGGATAATATGGTGCCTGTTCAGACTACTGACATCACACTGCCTATAATCATTTTATGGATGAAGTGAAAACGCGAAGGATACGCGACTGTCATCTTAGCGGTCCACAATCCGCAAACCGAATATGATTCTTGTTGCTGCCATTAGCACGGACTTTGGTATCAAGGACCACCTCAGCGAAACAGTTAGATTAACTTAAAATGAGAGAAAATGACCGGATGTTTGACATTGGCATTTCTGACATGAGCGTCAGAAATGTCAATCCATGATCTCGTACCGAACGGAAAAGGAATGTTTTCTCATATTTGCACGGCGATGAATGCGTGTGCTGGTGCTGCATCATCGCTTAAGGCTTAGTTGAAATGATTTTTAAAAGTGTGCTTTGGCATGACCAAAGTCACTGCAAGCATTATATTCCTGTGTTTTATATTCTGTTCATGTTTAACAGGTTTGTGCCTGATTCACCCGAAGTGAATCGATTCACTTTCGGATTTCCGGTGCGGGCAATCGATTCTGAATCAGAATCAGTGAATTTTTTTTAAATGTGAACCAATTCAATTTGGGTCCAGAGTCATAAGTGAACCGATTCAGTTTCGATTCAGTTCAGAAACATATGGGTGCCATTGATGCTGCGCTTTTGCTTCATGCCTAAAGTGACAATTGGCATGGGGTCACAAGTCCGAGCAGGCACCACGTCTTCCCTTGGCACGGATTTGTCAGTCGCTTAATCCTCTGGAGAACTGGGCATCGATCCGCAATAAGAGCCAACGCGGCCGCCAACGTTTATGCTATATAGTTCGCAGGCATCTGGCGAAAACCGGCGTTTCATGAAATGCATAGGCATCTCATGAAACGTCGGCAAATAACGCAAACTTTTGGAAACCACCAGTTCTTACACAATCTGATTGGCAATTTTAGGCGTTTGATAAAATGCCCCGTAGCCAGGCGAATGACATAAACTGCAAGATTAAACGTCACTACATCAACTGCTTAGGCATTCCATGAAATGCCCAATCAGAATTCGGCGTTTGGTGAAGCGCCTGTAGTTGTTGGCTGGAGCGCCCTCTTTCCTGCGTTTTCCTTAGTCATTATGGCAGCCATGGTTTTTTCTGCACGTGCAGGCATGTCTGGTGCCCGAGACGAGCAATTTAGCGCCAACGACAGCTGGCGTCAGTCACTTGCTTACCTGACGGTGCAGGCGGTGCGCACGCGGCGGAGTGAAAGCAGATGCTGTTGTGCTGATAAACCTGCCGTCATGGGAGATGTTGAAGGATCAGATAGGGTCGTGGATAAAGAAGCATGGAAATGACGACGAGGATAGCGAAGCAGAAGAAAAGCGGAAAGTCATGAAGACGAAACTGCGTCAGGAAATTCGACAAGTACTACGAAGGCAAAGTAAAAAAAAAAGACGTCAATGCGCAAGATGCACATTGAACATATAATACAACACTTGAGAACAGCCAAAGCAAAACGGCGCTGTGGGAAGCGCCTCACGCGCATGCAGTAATCATTACATGGCCACCTGTGACCTTGTGGAGATTTGCGACGACAAATTTATCGTAAAGAAGCGCAAGGACAACAAGGAAGAAATTCATGTATAGTACATGTAGTACATGGTTGATTACCAAAGCTTCTTAGAGACTTTTTTTGGATCACCACAGTAAAAAGGGTCACGGAGGCAGAGATAAAATGCTCCACGCCCTCCAAAAGAAGCATGCCATACCCGGGCCAGCAGTGAGTATGTTCGTCAAACATCGCTCCTTTTGTCAGTCAAAGGCTACGACTGGGAAGAGGGACTGATGGTGAAGTCAATCACATCGAAGGGCCTGAAAAGCAGGGGCCAGGATGATTTGATCAACCTGCAAAGTGCCAGTGGTGGTAACTTCAAATAGCTCCTCAACTACCAGGATCATGCTACGAAACTCCACGTTATGCTCCCGCTGCACACCAAGGAGGGCCGGAGAAGTTGCCGTGGAGTTGTTGAAAATATTTCTGGAGATGGGTGCTCCGAGAGTCCATGCAATCACAACGGCAGAGAATTGGTGGCAGAAGTGAATGAAGACCTGCCGCTGCTCTGGCCAAAGTTCCAGATCGTACATGGAAGACCCACACACCCGGAGAGCCAGCTGAACGTGCCAGTCAAGACATTGAAAACATGCTCAAGACCTGGATGAGCGACCAAAACTCCAAGTGATGGTCAGTCGGTTGTTACTTCGTCATCGTTCTCAGAATCCTTTTATATGAAACCTTTTCATTTTATCGCTCATAATAATTATTTACAGTTCTGATTATATATTCGCCCTCGATGTACCCAGCAACGTACACAGAGATGGCACGTGCCCTCTCGTAACAGTCAAATTTTTCGTTTTTCCCATACAAGTGCACCGAATTCTGTCGGAAACATAGAAAAAGTGACTAAAATTGATCTTAGAATTTGCCTTAAGAATCCTCTCAGAAACCCTCGTAAGAAAAGCTGAACACGGCTCCCTGTCTGTACCAGTAGATGTAAATGGAATGTGGTCGTTCTTACATTTCTCTTCATTCAGAATACACCTCACTTTTACCGGCGGTATCTCAGACCTGGCTCAGGTTTTCCGTCGTTTTGTAATGGGTTCTCGTAAAAAATACATATTGGTAAAGATCAGGACATCGATCCCCACCCCTCCATCTCTCCCCATCTATCTCTGTGTCTCCCTCTCTCTCTCTCTCTCTTTCTTTCTCGCTCTCCTGCGCTCTCAAAGTGTTTTCCCTTCCCTTTCTGTCCCGCGCACATTCATTTTTTTCCCAAAATTTTCTTGAGACTTTTTGTTCGATTTCTACATCGCTTGGTAAAAAGCTAACGTTTGCCCTTACAGTCTATTTCAGTAGAGAAAAAACTCTAGCCTTACACCACGTGACTGATCGATCGCCGTATCGCGCCCTCTTCGGCCGCGATCGTCGCGTCGGTCTAGGCGACACGGGCCTGCCAGCTAGTTTGCTGAGGTTTATTGCAATCGAGAAGGAGCTTGAAGCTTTGGCACAAGGACCTGCTGCAGTCGCTGGTGATGCTGGTGCCGACAATTTAGAGACAGCTGACATGGAGCACGATGATGGTGAGATCGAGGGCGCTTCTGGTACCGGCGATATGGAAGCAGCCGAAATGGAGGAGGGTGATGGCGATGTCGAGGGGGCTTCAGGTAACGGCGATATGGAGGAAGCTGAAAAAGACCCGGAAGATTGCGAGACCCAGGGGGCTGCCTCGGCTGATATGATAGACGACAGTGGTATTCAGCGCGAGAGGCAGGCTGCTTACGAGGGGCAACTGAGGCGAACGAGAAAGATGCGAGAGAGAACCGACGTCAACATGCCAGAGCTCCGCGGTGGGCACACCTGTCGTAATGGCTATGCCAAAGGTAGACTGCGGGCCTCTGGACCCAGCCAGCATTCATGCCATGGTGATCGACCGAAAAAAACGGAAGTTATCTGCTGGGTACGGCGGCCGGGACGATTAAAGGCTGGTTCCCGAGTGTTGTAGACGGCACAGCCTACCCGCCGACCGGTGACCAATTGCCGCGTAATGGCAACGCCACCCGACGCAGGCACTAACCGCCGCCCGGTGACCAACCCGACACTTCCACGTGATTGGCTGTCACCGGACGCGTACTAGAGCGGCAGTCAATTCCCAATTGGCCGCTACGGTTCCGCGTGACGCGACTTTGTATGTTCGACCCGGAGAGGGGCATCAGTGTGCCTGGAGTCCATTGGCAATGCACTGCTGCACGAGACGCATGCCTCACTGATGATCAGGTGGACGAACACACAGTTCCGAGGTCCTCGCTCAAAGAAAGCGCTGGGACGAAAAGCCACAGCGAAACACTTTGAGAGAAAGAGAGGGCGATCAGCCTTAGGGAGGCTCTTCACGAGCAGTTCATCTTTAATGGACAGGGTATGATGAAGTGTTCATGTCGCCCAAACAAAAAACAGTGCGACACAAATCGGTGTCTCTGCCGCAGGGCCAAACTGACGTCATCTTCGCGCCGCCACCTGTGGGCTCCATGTGTTAATAAACAGATCCAACGGCATGTTCCTATAACTCCTGAAAACTACAATTATCGCGGACGCGAAAAACTCTGGATTATGCAGGCATAATGCACACAATCTGCGATGTAATTCGACTGGCAACAGCAAGTCAGTCGGCTTGGTCAATGGTGGCGAGACAGCCGCCACCATTGACCAAGCCGCGGCTGCTTACAGGTACCCCCGTGACCATGGTGATGACGTAGATTGTGGAGTTTTGATCCCCTGTTGGATAGAGTTTCGTCAAGGAACACTTGTTTTGGTGAAATCAGGCAGGCATTCCCTGGAATGCCTAAAAGCTGCTGGGCATTTCATAAAGCGGACTCTAAATCGTTTAACTAGGTCAGATAAATGATGAAACAATGACTTCTTCTTTAAATGAATAACAGTGTCCTGGCAGTTCATGAAATGGCTAAAATCTCTACTCATATTTTTGGAATGATCGATCTTTTTAAAAAACTGCAGTATTCGCCGGCGTTTCATGAAACACCGGTTTTCACCAAATCCCTGCGACATATAACTATAAATATATATATAACATAAATATACATATCTGCTGAATACCGAATAACAAATAACACAAGAAATGAAAAAAATGTAAGAAATGGAACGTGCTTATTTCACCGTTGTGCTCTGTGAACCTTACGGTAAATCGATTCACGGCTGATTCTTCGCACAAATATACGGTTCAGTTCTCATTCTGACTCACTGCATGTTTTGACTGAATCGATCCAGATTCTAATTCACGACAAAAATCGATTCATTGTTGACTGGATTCGATTGAGAACCAGGCACAGGCCTGATGCTGAATTGGTTCCATGTCACGTTACGTTTTTGTTTAGTGGATTTCGGAGAAGTCCTAAGCTGGTCGTGC
This sequence comes from Capitulum mitella, assembly GCA_030062745.1. Taxonomy (NCBI): domain Eukaryota; kingdom Metazoa; phylum Arthropoda; class Thecostraca; order Pollicipedomorpha; family Pollicipedidae; genus Capitulum; species Capitulum mitella. The sequence continues at coordinate 12,194,511 of CP099842.1, forward strand.
GGGTAAGCCTAGCGAAAACACTGATCTGAAGACTACTGATTTGACTGGGGCAATTTCCAGTCATTTATTAATGTCACTCATTGTCTGCTAGACATTCTTAACCCACTAGTGACTGAGGAGATGGATTTTAACGCCCCCTCCCTAGTGGATTTCTTAGATGTCTTCCAAACGAATAGACAGGGTGTCTTAAAACTCCCAGCACATTTTCGTGCATCAGTTGCACACATACTAATGAAAATTAGGAAATGAGGTCATCTTAGGTTACGTTTTAATAGCGTCGTAAAGACAACCACATTTTCAATTCGGCACTTGATTTTAACTTGTCGCTTCATCGTCGGTTTCTTTACATTGCATGGTAAATGTAGCTTCCATTGCTCGTCAGCATGACCTAAAAGCTCAATATGGAGCACCTCTGATCTCAAGCTAGGCCATCCGGTCAGCAATTTATTTTCCACTCTGCGGGTCCAGAGGGAGTACATTTTAGAAAAAAACCAATTCAATAAAATGATTTTTTATACGTCGAGATAGATACAACAACTTTCTTGCAACATAATCCACAGAGGAAGTACGCACTGTGTAGTAATGTTTGCAAAAACAATGCAACATTTTTTGTAGTTTGATCTAGGTCGATTTCGTGCAGATTTCAGCTTAGCGAGTAAACTGGTGTGGTCCGTTTGGTGTTCTGGATGGCCAGTGCGGAGATAGTGGCCTTTGCAACGCTGTGCAACACTCAACGAATATTTGCAAAATGGATCGGATTGACTTCTAGGATCATCCAGAGGCCAAAGATATAGGTCACTGTCGTGCTCGTGGCACTCTGAGTTTGAAACTACAAAACGTTGCAATATTGCATGTGCACGGTAGTTGGAGCCATTTGAAGGTTTCGTTTTTGCCCAGAGCTCTTTGAAAAGGCGTCTTTTTTGGAATTTCCGTGTCAAATGTGCCGAGAAACATTCATTGCATGATCCATTATCACGAACATTAAATTTGAAACAGTCTGTTGCCATGGCCTTCGATGACCTTGGTTCAGATGGCATCATACGAGATCAAGCGATCAGAGACGTATTACCATGCCAACTGCGATCTCTGTTTTCCGTTGTGATTAGGGGGGCACGAGGCTTGGGCTGATAGACAAGTGGTAACAAAGTGCGGCTGCTCTTTGGATGCCTTTTTAAGGCGGCCGGCGCCGACGATGACGAAGGGCTAGTGCAAGACCTGTAATGATAAGGGCGGTGTAATAATTGATTATCTATACCTATCGTCGTTGGTCAGTCAAGGGCGGCGTCATAGACAAACGATAATGCAGTGCAGAACTTTTGGACGTATGTAGGCTTTTAGATCCATCCTTTCCATGCCATTTTCATTAACATAACGTTGAATGCCTTAATGACCGCAGCTGCTGAATTCGATACCCACTTGGCGACGTGGCTACCCTGCGGTAGTGCCGACGTCGTTTTGAGCAAGGGCGCAGCATGACGAAAATTTCTCGGGGGTTCTCGACCAGCGGTGGGCCCCTCACTCCATGTAGACCACTGGACAGCAGGCGGCCCTCCTAAGGCTGGCAGGGATCCCACAGGCCAGCAGGAGGACCTACAGGCCGGTAAGGGGCCCAAAAGGCCGGCAATGGACCCCCTACAGTCCAGCAGGGGCCCCTGCTTGCTGATAGGGGGCCATCTGCAGGTAGATAGTGTCTCTATTGACCCGGTAGATATACAGACCTGGTCAATAGACTATCTATTGACCAGGTAGACCCCTAAAGGGCCATCGGGGGCCCCACAAGACAGGAGAAGTTCCGCCCCCAGGCCAGCAGGGTCCCTTCAAAAGGTGACAGGGGTCCTGTAGAGGCCCGCAGAAGCCTCTACAGGCTGGCAGGGCCCCCACAGCTGGCAGGAAGTCCCTACAGACTGGCATGGGGGCCGGTCTGTGCAATGGGTATGGGTATTCCTTCAAACAATGCAGGGAGGTTTAGGGACCCCTAGAACCCCTCTGGCTGCGCCCCTGGTTTTGGGGTAATGGCTATGAGCAGTAACTAGCCCGAAGTCTAATAACTGGGGTAGTAAGGTGTAACTCACGTTCCGCCAGTTCCGTCAGTCGCTTTATTAAAAATGTTTTTTTTTTAATAATGCTGTATATGAATGCTACGTGTTACGAAAGCAAAGGAGACCAATAATGGCTTCTCAGGCGAAATTAGTGACCATGCTGTCCCACTGGGTACCCATTGCAAAGCTTGGTGTCGTCGACGCTTCCTTTTTCTATTTTTGTTATTTTTGCAGTCTGCGCACCGTGGGCGCAGGCTTCATCCGCGTGCCGTTAATTCAGCTGTGGCGACAGAGGCTCCGCCCCTTTTTGGCCAGCGACCAATGCTCGGGGTTTTTGAAGCGATGCCGTCTCGCAGCGAGGATCTACTGGCGACCTTGAGCGGGCTGAATCTAGCGCAGCTATGCCCGTTACCGCGTACTACACGGTACGGTGTACCGGTTGATTCAAGACGACTTTTCCGAACACTCCAGTACCGAATGTGGAATTTCAAGAGGTTATACAAGGTAGGAGGACATTCCATAGGCATGGAATGCAATATAATGCAATTTTATGCCTTCTTTTGTATTCGAATCCGCATTTGTTAAATGGTCATTTGACTGGAATTAGGAATTGAATTGGAACTTTTTACCAAATGAACTGGTATTGGAATCATTCCTTCCGAGAACACAATGAATGAGAATTGGATTCATTCCGTCCCGGAACCGAAAAAAATCGGAATCGGAATCGAAATAGTTCCTTTCGTTTTAGCAAATTCCTAATACACTGGTCGCTATCAGCTTTCGACGCGCTCGGGCCAAAGTTCTGCATAAAAAAACGGTTTTACCAACTATTGCCATTTGGTATTTTTCCTTTGACATCATTTATTATCAGCAGCGTAAGAATGACGCTGTTTGAAATGGTGTGCTGTGCAGGAGAAATACACAACAAAGGTAAATTTTCTGTCCCACCCAGCAAGCAGTGATAAAGGAGGCAAGATTTCCATCTGCATAGCATTTTCATGCAAATATGGCGAGAAGACTGTTGTAAGTTAACGAAAGTGTGCTATGGGTAGGAACATTGCTAAATAATGCATAAGAAGTGCCGTTTATCGCCGAACAAAAATACCACAGAGGTACATAAACGTCATTTATGATCTCCATTCAGCACAGGTTAACACCAGGCATCTTACAGAGCGGCCAGCGTTCACGTCGCCGGGCCGTGGCTGAGCGACAGACGCTGATCTCGCGCCGATGCCGTGGCGTTATCTCCGACTGTTTCCGCGTCCGCTGCTCGGCGGCCGAAAATATTCATCGCCTGCGGCGCCGCGTCGCTCTCCGCACTCGAGCGCGTTCCGCTCCGGCCCAGCGACGGACGGCAGAAACAAAGAGCGTGGCGAACCGTTTCCCGGTGACGTCGGCGGTCGACCGTCCGTCAGTCGCCGTTCCCCCACCCCTCCTGAAAAGGCGCGGCCCGCTGACAGGCGGACGGTGCCCGGCTGACGTCACGGTGACGTCAGCCGGCGTCAGGCCGTTCCTGGTCGGTGTCGGACCGTTAAGGGCACACGGAAAGGATGCGGCTGCGATAGAGAGGGCGGAAGCTGCGGGCGGCACCGCCCGAGCTGAAGCCGGAGCTGGCACGGCCGGACGGGCGCCGAATCGAGCCGACGTCCCAGATCTGGGGGATCCTCAGCCCCGGCCGACCGGACGCGGTCTAATTATACGGACCGAGCCGAGCGCTCGGCTCCGGCTGCCCGGCTCCGAGCCCAGAACTGCGAGCTCCGAGCTCCGGCCGCGGTCGGTTCGGGCTGCGTCGGCCGCCGAGCTGGGACGGACGCAGTTCTGGCGCACCGGTCTGACGCCCGGCGAGAGCCCCGGCTGGACGGAGGGCGACTGGGCGGAGCTGGCGCGGCGCGGAGTCATTTGTTACAGCTCCGGGAGGAAAAGTAGCCGGGACTCGTTTCGCTGCCGCCAAGTTGGTCAGATGACCGCCGCTGACAGGTGGCCCGGTGTCACCTCCCTGAACTGATGCCGGCAAAAGGGCAGTCTGGCGCCGGTGAAATGAGGCGTCGTTCTCCTGTACCGAAAGCCAGTGAATCTATGTGGTCCGAACCCCGACAAGTTACAAGTCATTTTCCATGGTTAGTTTGGCGGAAGAAACAGTACAGTAACGCTATCATCAAATATGAATTGAAGATCACGTCGTTGATGTAAATGTAGGGAGGTGGGTTTGACTGCCATTTTTATTTCTGTTTTGTTTCACTATGCTGTATGTATCGTCTGTTGTTCATGTACTCTTGTCACCCTGTCTGCAGTTCGTTTCAAGATAATATTTCACCTCCATATGCCACTTGTTTGTATACTGGGTGGGCCAAAAAAACTTTCCTTACTTCTGAACGCTCTGTCTCACGAAGTTGTTGGCCGATTCCGTTCAAGTTGGTTACGCACATACTCCTACTCAACCTGAATGTCCACCTAAAATTTCAGCAATGTAGCGCTGAGTGTGCTGTTCAAAGGATCCCCGATACGCAAAGATGCAAAATTGTCTTTTATTTTTGGTTTTTGGAATGTCGTGTCTCTCAACCGTGGCATGTGATATCTCTGTTTGGCAAGTGCACGGCTATTTCATTTGTGCAGTGGTATTTTATGGCAAGCGTTTGAAGATTAGGCTGTCAGAGTGGCATTGACAACCGAAATGAAGAACGCAATTGAGTATTGTTTAGAACAAAAAGGTTGGCACAGTGCGCACTTGGTAAGGCTTTTGCTTCTGCTTTTTCTGATTCTGAAAATTCTGCTCCATTTCAAATGGAGTATAATTTCTATCAACCGGCTTATTCACAGAATGGAAACAACGGGAACAATTGGCCCAGGATAGCCGACGTCCTTCTGTCATGGTCGGCAAAAAAGGGGTCAAAGAGTGCGAGCTAATATGCTCGCAAAACGACCAACCTGGGACTCATCTGAGTCAGGGCCAGATTGCCGCCAGAACAGGATCATCGCGGTCGTCTATTCGACGAGTGTTGAAAAAAGTTACCGCTTTTGAGGAGACAATAAGCCCACCTATGCCGCAGGCTGTTCGATCTAAAACACTAACCAGGGTAAGAAATCTGCACCACGCTATCAACAGTAGCAAAACCAAAAAGAAAGTCTTTGCGAACGAAAAAGACTACTTTGGAGATACCAAACAAATCGGCAAAACGATTACGTTTACGGAACAGGCAAAAAAGGTGAAGTGGAAGCGAGTAGATTGTGCCATGAACAATCCAGATGTTCCGGAAAAGTGATGGTGAGGGCCGGAGCGTTATGGAACGGAGAAAAGAGCATCTCTTTTCTTGATACGGAACGCGGCAGGGGGAACTCAGAGTCCCGCATGCGACTGTCGAGGAAAGATCTTCCCGGCTGCCGGGAACTTTATCCTGAAGATAATTACATTTTACTTCGATATGGTGCCCTGTCCCATCAGAGTAGTGTCACACAGGCGAACCTCAACGAGAACACCACAAAATTTGGAAAAAAAGATGAGAACACCCAAATTCTCCCGATTTCAACCCACTGAACTACTGCATCTGGAACGCGCGGAAGCAGGTGTACAAGAACCGCCGACATAAGGATGTGTACATGAATCGCCGACATAAGTTCGACACCAACGATGAGCTAAAAGACGCCATATCTGTTGGGTGGCAGCAAGTGTCACTGGAATCTGTCAGGGGTACCATACTTCGGTGGAAACTGCGACTGAATGCAGTCACAAAGACTCTTGGTGGCCAGATTGTATACCAATTTAACCCGGCACCGTCTGGGGGTGTCAAACAGGGCACTCCACGGTTTTTCCTGAATAACTTCTGAACCGTTTGAGTTAGCCCAACCAAATGTTCAGTATCTGTTCAACATTCCATTCTACATATTTTGACACCATAACCATTTTTATGCTAGGTAAGTTCATAGAGATATGACGTTATAAATGAACCCTTACACGCTTGTTTTTGTCTCTTTAAGCGGTGGCGCGAACATGCTTCGTTTTTTATAATATTTGCCAGTCCAATGCATGGATTATTTGGGGTTTGCATAGGAAACGGTCCCCGAAATGAAGTACAATCGTGAAATGTCAACATTAGAGGTCATGCTAGGTCACAATCGTGATGGCAATTGGAATGATTCACATTGTGGTTGATAAAAGTCGTTGCCGCTGACTCCCCATCGATCAAGTCAGACAAGCAGATCTATGTGCGCTTCTTAGCAAAGCTCACCAAATGCAACATGGGGTCATGTCAGGCCAGGTCACGCCATAGGTAGATGTCAAAACGAAGTGAAATACAACGTTGTTGGTGGAAAATCGTTCAGTAGAAGCAGGCAGACATTATTGTTCCTATTCAGAAAAAGGAAAATTACTTTTTGTCCTGAACTAGCTTGACGGTGACCTTTTTGCTAAAAAGCAGACAAAGGATATTTAAATACCACGAGATGTCATTTCAGTTCTGCACTTGACGCAGTTAAGAATCGCAGCGAGTAATGTTTGCTTTCTGTCAGGAAGAATAATGCAACCGTCATCTGACCTGACCTGGACTGACTTTAATTGGGTGAAACGCAGGTAATGCAAAACTGATCATAAGAAGGTTTCATTTTCATTCTTTTTGCCACGTAGATCAAAACGCTACAAGTACCGATCTTTGGCATATAAAGTAAGACCATTATTTCACCTAACCTAGGCTGACCTTCGCCTGTGATTCCTTTAATATCTTGGCATGCATTTGATATAGAAAATCGTAACCTTTCGTTTAATACCCAAATGAAGGTTCTAAGACCACTTCTACTGATGATATGGGATGCAAAGCTATGTCACCTTTTCCGACGTCGTGTTATGCGTTTTAACGTTGCGTGTGACGTCATCAGTCACGTCTGATTCTTATGCTGATGAGACAGGGAAAAACAGCTCTAGCATTCAGACCCAGACCACAGAGCAATTTGACTGCGAGGCTGCGCCATAGCCAGACATAGGGAGATCGACCATCGTAAGGTTTAAGAAGAGGTCTCTTGCTCTTGCATCGTCTTAGGATAATGATGGAAGACGGTTTGCATTCTTCATTCTTAGAACTGCACCAGGATGCAATGAAAAGGTCGTGGCTCTGATGTTTTGAGCAGTTTGATCAGTAGAACGGGAAAAACAATAATCAAAGGCCGGACAGTAATTGGTGCATCATGAATCCTGGCGGACTATACCATAACTAGTCAGGACATGCATAGTACAACCAGACGTCATGAGGAGCAACAGATGGTCCCGTGCTCTGCGACTAGTCACTAGAATGGTCCTCAAATGCTGTTTTAGATTTGTCAAAAGTGCTTTTCCATGGTTTTGTTGTAATCGTTAAAACAATGTCTTGTACGGAATTTTGCCCATTTTGATCGGCGTTTGCCGCTGTCACATGGAAGCTGAATGCCGCTTGCTGCGTGTTGCAGTCCCCGGTGCTGTGTTTACTGGCGGCCGGCAGCTAGCACCAAGCAGGCAGTCACAGGTTGGCTCGGGCTCCGATATGAGACTGTCAGGATCCATCTTATTGGGTTTTGGAGTATGACGTGACATGAACAGGGCTGCAGGGCACAGGGCATTCAAGGAGCGCGATCCCGACTATTTCACGGATTGCCTAACAGTCCAGGAACACAGCTCCTGAAACATTGGGACCGTGTTTGTGGACTGCCAGCCAAGCCGTGAAATAGTGAAGATGGCGCACCTTGAGTGTTAGGCCAGTCCATGCCAAATAGCACTCCAAAACTCAACAACATGGATACCGACGCTTCATATGGGAACCCAAGCCGACCCACACCTACGCCCCTGGTGCTAGCGGCCGGCCACCTGCTTATTCAGCGCTGGAGACTGCAACGCTTAGCAAATTGTTTTGCCGTGGTTTGGCAACTCTCCAATTCTGCAGACAGGCAGGTGAGTAATGCAGACGGAAAACGGGACCGGAGAAAAGTAAGGAGACTGCTTTCTAGCACCATGTCAGCAATCTGATTTAACACCTCGATCCACACTGTCGACTCTGTTAGCATGGTGGCTGGTCCGCCTTGTGTGCTCAGAGATCGGTGGATCACTTGTGTACCTTAGCTCCTGAATATCGTGAATAAACTACTCATTTCTGGCGTTAAATATATCCATGAACTACGTACTAACACCGGAATTTGTTCACCCTTTACATAAAACTGTGATAACTAAGGCTTTGGGAAAATGCGACACAGACGAGTTATCTGCATTCAGCATTTGACACGCCAGAAGCGGCCTTAAAGCTGCCCCGCCGGTGGCGTTACTTCATCGGTGAGCAGAGCGCAGTCGGCGGCACAGGTGGGGGAGACGGCCCCCCAGGAGCTGCACGAGCTGCAGCCCCCGGCGGTCGTCCGGCTCCGACTCTGATGGAACACCGCTCGACGTAAGGAGATCATTACTGTCGAGCGCTTTGATGGATGGCCGGACAGTCGGCCGCAGATCGGCAAATTGCTCGGCGTTTCCCTGATGGCAGCGCGCGACCGGGTTAATTGGGTCATGTCCGCTGGAGCTCTGGTCTCCCAGACCGTTCGGCCAGGTACCAGGCCCTCCGCAGAGTCCGAGGCGGAGTTGCGGGAGGACGCCGTCGCCAGCGAGCGGACGGCCTGCCGGTGACTATTTTCGGCGACGGTCGCCTCTCGGGGGAGCGCACGGCGCTGCGGTCGGACCGGCACCGACTCCCGGCACCAGCCCTACCCGCCCGCTAATGTGAAAAGGTGGGCTGACGGCTGCAGCAGCAGCGGGCACGTAAGTCGTCCGGCCCTGCCAATGAACGTCTCGCCGCCACGTGATCGGAGAGATTGGATTGCTTCCGGCGAGGAGACGACGGAATCAGGGTGGTGCGATGGCTCGACTTCTGCCTAATGGAAGCCATTGCGCTCCTCGTTCTCCCTCCTGCGAAATTCTGCTCGGCCGTTGCGACTTGCAATGGGGAATATAAATTTACTGGCACGGATGATTTTACTTTGTAGGTGCTGTGTCTCCTATAAACTGACTCGTAAATGAAAGAATCAAGATATCTCCTATATTCGGGAACTGTTCAACTCCACATGATGTTTTTCTGGTGCCTGTCCTACATACACCAAACACCATAGTTTTTTTCTGGGCATTCTTTTTACTAGAAAAGCCAGTAACATTTTGTAATGTTTTCTCCCCTAAAGTATCGGTCAGCTTACCCTCCCTAGTTTTGGAATCCCACAATCGACTTTTAAACACCGAAATGAGCTATGGGTTGAATCTGTGAACGGGAAAGATTTTCATGACATCACATGCCCGTTGCCAGCACTAAGGTTTATCAGTTGGCTAGTGCAGTGCGCCAACCTAAGTGTTACCATGTATGTTGGTTTGTCTCACGCAAACATTGCTTTTTCTGCCATCGGAGCTGGCGTTGCTTTGCGAGGGGCCACAAACTTACGGAAAGCGAAGGTCTGATAAAACACAGCAAAACAGTTCTATTCGTCAGAAAGTGTGAATCGGAAAAGTATACAATTAGGCAAAAGTGGATAATGACTGTAAATCTCCCCTAAAGCAAATTTTCTGAACTCAACTCTGGCGGACCCTGTTTGCTTTTTCCGTGCTTTTTCCTTTTTTAAGCGAGTGATGTGCAGATAGGGATTTCCCATCAAATGCGAATGTTGGAATTCTCTTTAAGTTGATAAAAAGTTTAAGCATTTTTTTTCAAAGTCTGTAGCACTGCCGCTTTACCTCTCGTACGGGCTGCTACAACTATCACCAATCTCGTAGCTAGCTGATGGTACACCAGCAAACATTGCTGCGGGTCAGCCTACCTACCGAGGGAGCTACAGCTGTGCCATCTGTTGGGCAGTGCTGTTCTTGCAGACTTGAAAGCGATCCACGAAATTAGGAATTGATTCGATTCGATTCGATTGGATTCTTAGCCCAAAAACGTGATTCTGATTTTGATTCTGACTCACACTGACTCAAAGGTCATTGTTAGCTGCAATGAATCGATTCGATTCCTGATACACGATTCACTGTTCGATTCACTGTGCAATTATTTGCAAAATAACAAAAAAAAAACTTCCTTACACTTTTTGTCATTAATGCATTAGTTAAGTCTAAGGTCCTGTGTTATCTCAAGGCTGCTTTACATTACTTGACGGTGTTAGGGAGCAATGATAAGGTGTATTGCCATATACTGCATAACATTTTGACGCATTGGCATGGAGCCCTGTGTTCAAATTCAGTTTGCATTGAGTATTAAGATGTAAAAAATCCAAATATTTAAATCCATTGGTGTCTAGGGTAAAAGGTGAGAAGAGCATTGTTTGCCAGCATTTACCCACCAATAAAGCGTCTCACATATATTTATAGCAAAGAGCTGAAGCTACAATTAACCATGCATGGAATGAAATATGAGCTTACATGACCTTATGGCCCAAGGTTTTATTTGGGTTGCAGAATGTTTAATTTTTATATGACAACAGTAAGGAAAATATTTATCGTCCATTGCATCATCACTTAAATTTTCATTTGCTATTCTCATCTAGGCCTACTCTCAATGCTGACAGATTTCATAGCTACATTCATATAAATCTTGGTAACAAATAGTCTCATTTATTTGGCAAACAAAGTTCGCATTCACGTGATTCAGGATTTGGGGATCAATTCGGGGAATCGATTCTCGATAACCTTGTAAATCAATTCAGACCTTACTCTTAGGCAAGAGGGCTATTCTGATTCTGATTCGAATTCACCATTGCCAAACAGAGAATCAGTTCTGATTCCTGATTCGTGAGAAGAGTCAAGTGAATTAGAATTCATTCCGATTTGATTCTGAAATGCTTGCAAGTCTGCTTGCAAACCAGGGTGATGGACGTATCACCGCCGTTTTTTAAATCACTGCATCTGGGGTCAGAAGGTAGTGATTACTTGTCTTCCTGGAAGTTACCAGGGTGCTTTGCCCTCACCCTACGAGCGGGAGGCGATTCACCTCCTCATGTCATTTCTGCACAAGGACTTTGACGGCCCCGAACAGCTACGGGAAACTTGGGTCAGCTGGGTTTTATCCATTTTTTGTGTATTTTGAGACCTGTTTCAGTCTTTGGGTCATGTCAGGTCACGGTGGTATGATGTCATTTTCAGAGGCATGTTCCGTGATTTCGCAGTTTTTGGTGCACATTAACATACAGCTTGTCGAAGAAAGTTAAAGCCTGTATCCAGCCTGACTAGAGATGTCCGTTAAGACTTCATGACCTTTTGTGACCTTTCATATGTCAGGGACCTGGTTGAAACTTTTCGCAGATTATGACCATTTCAAAAATCGAGGAGGCAATATAATATGTACGCAAGCGGGTTGCTTAGGTTCGAAGGTCACAAATAGGCCATGTAAGATTAGGACACATTGTTCTAAACAAAATGGCGTGTTTCCTCGGCGCTTTGCAGCTAGCTGACCAACCAATGCAAACTAAACTTGAAACCTGACCTAAGATGCACATTTGATCTGGTTAAGGGTCATCCTTGAGATTCGAAATCTGCGTTAATATGCCAGAAGTATGACGGAAGCATTGCACAATATTCACATATCAGTGGTAGTCAAATGTAGACTTTTTATCCGAGAAGCGAAAAATGGCCATTTCGGCCGTGCTGGCCTTTTCTGACCTGGGCATAGGGTCTGCAGTAAAAGCCACACAAAAATGCACTACGTCTAAATCGCTTTATCCGAACACCCTATCTTTTTTCTTAATTCTTAGACGGATAGGGAGGCTGAATCGGCCCGACTCCCGCTGGGAGCGTAAATTATTTCTTTATTTGTAAAGGAGGGCACATAGCTTCTTGGCCTCAGGCGTCCGGAGGGTGCATAAATGAAAATGCTGCTTAAGGTGAGGCTTAATCATCAGGTTTATAGCCTGGTTCCCCTTTGGTTGTCGCCAAGCCGGAGCCCCCAGCCGATAGGTTGTGCCACCGAGCAGTCGTGGTCTGAGGGCACGACAAGGGCGTCGAGGATGGCTAGCAGGGATGTAGTTTTGTGTAAATGAATGGGGGGAGGCCTGGCCCGAGGGCTCGGACAACTTAACCTTCCCAAAAGTGGCTTTCTCAGCGGATTTAGCTCACTTTGTTTGGCCGACGGTAATTTTCTTATCATTTTTTAAATGACGAACAATACATATGCTATAGGATTGGAGACCAAAATCGATCATTGTTCGTTCCGAGCAGTCAACCAAAACCTTACAGGGCAAACATCTAGACCGCGTCCTGGATATGGCGTTATTGCCAGACAACAAAATAAAAAGAAAAGTCGGTCTTTGGTCAAAAGAAGGTGACCACGACGCGTTCACGCTTTACTTCCAAACACCAACGAAGATAACACTACGCGTTGTGGCTCATAAAAAACGACCACGACGTGTTGGGACAAATTGCTATTTGCCCAAACGCATTCTAGCATGCAAATAACCCAATTACCGAAGCCAGCTTGATGCAAAATTGTAGTTACTAGTCGTGAATGATTTTTGTATTTGAACGATTTTTGCCATTCCTCTTACAAGGTAACTAACCTTCCAGATTACTTTACGGAAAACAGTTACTTCACACCGGTAGATAACACATTAAGCACACACAGTGATTCCATACCCGTAAGGTGGGTATGGAATTTTCCTGGGGACACCACAAATTCTGCATTTACTGGCCTATGTATTTTCGAGTCACTTCAGATGAATGTCAGGCAGGTGTATATAAGGAAACATCTACTGAAAATTGGCACGTTTATCAAAAAAAGTTGTGTGCATGCAACATATATATATATATATATATGAAAACGAAACATATATGGATATGTATATACTTCATGGTCACTCTACTGTGCGCAATGCCTGATTCTTGGATTCATTTTTTATTCCATCTACAATATCACATTTCTCTGTGGTTTCAGATTTGTCCTAAAAAAAAGACAGCGGTAGTGCCCAGAGGAACATTTGTAGGACACTACCAGGCCTGCAGCAAAACAACACCCCTGATCACTATGCCCATGGGAACCACAAAATCTGTCACTTTTTTTCTAAATGTTTCATGCCCTTTTTATGTCGTATTCTATGGCTTCCTGCCCGATGTCTGTCGCGGCCACTTTTTTTAGTAATTACTGGCTCTTTTCCTTGTCAAAACTAACATAAAATATTGGGGGCCAAAATCAGCTTTGGAGCCAAGATGCACATTGGGGGTGGGGGCGTGACCCCACAAAAGAATACAAATCGACATCCCTACTGGTTGGGGCTACGGAAAGCTTGCGAGCATGCCGCAGACGACTAGCCGTCAGACGACTGACTGACGTCTGACGCGACACAAGACTTGACACCGTGGACACCTGGGCCTTAGAGACTGTGTCCTAACTCACTAACAAACGAACAAACGAACAGCCGTGCTGCTGTTGCAGCTACCTACAACGATGTAACCCTGTTGTGGGACTTGAACCATGACCTGTAGCATGACGAAGATATGGGGGTCGACTCCTGCATACTGCCATATCAAGTATCTCAGTCCACCCGCTGTCACAGTCTACCAGTCAAAGCATGACAGGGTCAAAGAACCTAACCAGAGTCAGGCCCTGAGCTATCACGTCCGCAGGTCTCTCTGATCATCATCACCAGCGAGTCAGGCGGGCCGATCAGCGCGGCAAGTACACCGAATTTCCGGAAGTTCTGAGGGAGAGCCCAATCCGCCGCTCTGGTGCACCGGCGGAGCGGCGCTGATGAGCGCGGCTCGCTGCGGTGAACGTCCGGGGTCGGGGAAGCAGGGGCGCGGAGAACAGAGAGCACCAGGAGAGCGCCAGTGACAGCAACCAGGCGCGTAACCGAAGCGCCAGTTGACATTGTCGCCGTGATCCGTCAGGATCGAAGCGGATTGTGGTCGTACGGTCCGATATTGGCTGTTTTGGATTGGCGCCGTGCCGTTGCACCGTCCCGGCGCTGCTATAAATCAGGCACATCGACCCTCTGTCCGACCGACAGACTCAAACGGCGCCGCACGCTGTACCGGCATCGAACCTGGCGATCCCACTGCGTCCAACAAAAGATCTTTGCCGTTGGTTTTGTTTTGATATTTTTGAAGTCATATGGAACATTGCATCGCAAAGGAAAGACAAGGGAACGGCTCCTCCTTTGCCAAGGTAGCTCCCCTGTAGATAACATTGCGTTTATGGATACCGTACACTGGTGAAGGTGGCTCAAAATATTTGGTTTTGGGACCTTTAGATTCAAAGTTATTAGTCAATGTAACGCATTAGAAGAGAGCTTTTACTTACGAAGCCTCCTATGATTGTTGTCGATTACACAGACAAGTCTACAATTGCGCATGTGTCGAAAAAGTCGAGTTTTATGGTCGTGATGCAAACTTATTTTTACCCCATTTTGGCGAATAACCTAGTCAAAACGGACAAAAATATAAGCTGCGAGTGCAGAAGGCTTAATTCCTCTAAAATGGACGGATGACTGTCGCCATCAACATTTCGCATCATAAAACTGCGCTTTTTCTTTTTTTTCTTTGGGGGCTCATTTTGTGGCACTCTGTAATCGCATCAAACTCCAGCCAGATCAGCTGTGTGTATGTATGTATGTAAACAGCCAGACCAAATGTGAGGCAGGAACCACAAACCAAATCATCTTTGTTATTTATGCCTTTAGTCTTTCATCAGTCAGACTCAGTTATGCTGGAAAAATCTTGGTTTCAGTGGCTCTGCACGCACGCTGGCTTCCGGTTTTTGCCCTGCCTGAAACAAGATTTCTGGGCACTATCAGTTACTTTACAGTTAGACAGATGACCAGATAGTGACTGGTGTTTTTCAAGAACTGCAGCCACCGGTCAATACGAGACGCCTCGACAATGCGCCGCGTGACGTCAGGCTCGGCTAGCCGAGAGCCGGCCGGTCTCGCCTGAGGCGGCGGCTCGGCGTCGTCCCCGCAGCACCATGGGATCGGCTGGGATCCCGGCGGCTCACAGCTGCCACGAGCTCGGCTTCCGCGTGAAGAGCAGCCGGCGTCTGGCCGGCGAAACCGGCCGTCTGTCGCTGCTGATGGGGATCCAATCGACGCCGGCCGGTCTCGGAGAGGCGCAGCCGCCTCCTCAGGTCGTAGCCAGGCGGAAATGTGGCGGCAATGTGGAGGGATAAACGGACGGGACGCGCGCAGGTGGTGCCGAGGATAGCCACATGACAGCCTGGCCTGGCCAGACAGTGGGCCTGTGCACCAATCGTGTAAGGCGTGCCGGGGGTCGGTTCTGCTCAGCGGTAAAGAATGTGTGAATCATCGCGACAGGGAGCATTTCATCACTATGGCACTCTCTTGGCACTGGAAATCATCGATTTATTTGAGACAACCTCAGCGATTCTAGTGGACGTTATTAGAGGGAAGACTGGCTGCGCGAGTGACAGAAGCCAAGTGCCAAGAACCGCACCGCCTGCCAAGACCGACACCTCGCCAAAACTATCGTGGGCAATGTGCACTCGCTCCGGTTTGGCTCCGGAATGCATGCTCTGCGTCGTAAAATGCTGCGTATGCCTGTGCATTCCAGCCCTGAAGAAGGTATCGCAGCAGTCACCGGCACAATAGAGGGTCACTGGGCGTGAGGGTGCCGGTGGGGATAAAGCAAGCAATTCTTACGGAACATTTTTTCTACAATTTGATCCGAACGTTTTAGACGGTGATGTTGAAGATCGGAGGACGTGCTAAGCAGAGCTTGTTGCATAGACTGCGACCCCTACACCCGATCGCGCTATTCCAGGCAACGGCTGGTGTGGCGAAAGGTTAATGTGCCTCCAGGGGTGGGCCGGTTGCCAGCTGACCCGCCGGCCAGATATTGAACGCCGAGACGACTTGAACTCGTCTTGCCAGGACGGGGAGACCAGCGCTCTAAACTGAGCTAAGGATAACGAAGATGCTTCTTTGTCACTCTTCACCCAAGCGTTTCTAGTTTTTGTTCCCTGGTGTCAAGGATAATTGCATGCAGTACGAAATGTATGTTACATGTCATATTCCTTTGCATTTCTCCACGAAGCAAGGCTTCCGAAGTCCGATGTTCTTGCTCAGATGTCCCAAGTTAATTAAGCGCATGAGTTATGCATGAGATGGTCGGACACTTCCTGGCTGCTTGAAGACCGGTAGGCTGGGGTTGAATAAATCATGGCATATCTCAACCTTCTTCCGGAGAAGCGACGCTTCCGTTCCACGTGACATTAATGACAGACATTGCGACTCGACCTTCACCCTGCGACTCGACCTTCACCTTTTATCTGCACTCTTTCGATATTAATGCTGCGTTACTTCGTTCTGTGAGTCTCGCACTTTCACTGGCATCTTCAGTATTGACGCATGATCGTTTTAGCCTCGCGTTTTTACGTGGATGATCCCAAGGAAGTACATGATGATGACGACGATGATGATAATGACATTTCTATAACAAGGGGATTCTGTCTAGGATGCTTCTACAGCAACACCTCTGGGCACTGCGGTTGTGTCTAACACAGTGAATGGTAACCCCATTGCAACTAAGACATAGCCAATGCTTTTATTTTCTCTCCCTCCCCTCCCCATCCCATTCCTTCGGTCAAATTTGCCGGTCTCGAATGGAAAAGGGCATCATGTTGGTGTGGCAAAGTATGGGACACTTTGCACAAGATGGTTTGTGATGTTACGAAAATCGTCTTTAAAATATCTACTATTTTAAAGAATGACTCACAAAGGGAACTATTCACCCTTGCATGGGGCTTTGAACTGAGATGATAAATTTGCAGCTTGGATGTAGAAATCATATGGTCTAAAATTCGTGTGCCCCAAAAGTCTTCCTTTACGGCGCTAGAACAGATTATGTGAACGGTTCTGAAGGGGTTTGCCAGATTTGGGGAGCGCCAGATGCAGGGCGACGTCAAAACACTAATGGCGAAGTTTTGTTGATTACTGATATTTTAATGTATATAACTTGATAACATAAGTTAATAATATATTAGCCCATAAGACAAGAAAATACAAGATAACTTTGTAACTTGATAACGTCATTCGACCTTCGCTAATTTGGGCTAAGAGCATTGACTTCTTTGCGGTTCAGTTTGGTGCGTCGGCAGACGACCGGCTGACGCCTGACGAGACACATGACTTGACACAAGACCAATCGGCTTCCGTCTACGACGCTAGTGGTCAAGCCTGACTGATGTGTCGAAAAAGAAACTTGAAAACAAGCAATTCGTTGCGGTTGCCAGTGGGCGAGAATAATGGCGGCCTCAGTCCCGAGTCATGCGGTAAAAATGTTGCACGTGTGGTAACACGGAGACTGTTTTGTTCCCGTAAGAATTTGTCAATGTGATGTTGCAGACGCCAGTGAAATGGAGATGCGGCTATCAAACCGATATTGCACGAATGGTCATCGTAGCACATCGTTTGCCTATATTTGGTTCACCATAACTCTGGGAAGCACGACATCATTGCTTTTCTCACGTCACTCCTAAAACGACGTCATGGTGTAGAATATTTTCTTCCTATTTTTTTTTTAATTTCTCGGCATGACATAGACAAAAAACAGAATGATAATCCATGTAGTCTATTTGGATTGTCTACTGGATTTCTTCTAAAGTGAACTATTCCCTTTAAATACTCTGACTGTTAGATGCTGCCTACACTCAATTAATAAACGACCTTCAATGTACCAGGAGACACCGCACTGTTATACAAATAAATTCCAATCAAAAATAAAATAAACACAAAAAATAAAAAAATAAGTAAGTCCTAGTATATTTCTGATTGGACCTGATCCATGTAACAACGTAGTATCTCCCGGCATTTTGAATGTCACTTATTAATTGGATATACTCGTTTATAACGTCATCTTTAAAGGCCATACACAGGATAATGGAATGTTTTCACAGTTCATCTTGCGTGGCCCGGTTGCTAAGAATTTTGTGTTACAGAACGTGGTATGTCTTGAGGGGGTCAAAGACATAAAAAGGGAACCGTAATTGTTGCATTTTTATCCAATCAACTTATGACCTTTGGTTATGAATGACCTCAGATGATCCCAGCGTCACAGAAAATGGCCTTGGGCCCTTTTTCGTGGTTTTTGAAACGGTTCCATTCATTTAAATTGAATATAACACTCGGTTTCCTATTTACGGCCGCCTTGAAAAGGGGCGTATGTGGACATTTTAGGTCATAGCTCCGTGACTCGATCTGATATCAGTCTGGAACTTGAAGCAGAAATAGAACACAGTGTTGTGCCAAGTTAGGCGTTTTGGATTTATTATTTTGAAAATTAGCGTCAATACTATGTACGTAACGCCAAATTATGATTTTCGGCCCTGGACCATGACCAGACCTTGCGAAATGTCCTGGGGCCAACAATAATGTGTTTATATTACTGTCTAGTTAGCCGCACTCCCTTACCCATAACTCCAGTAAGCGTTCCTGTATGGGAGGGGGCTTATTACCCCCTCCCCAAGATATCGAAAACTACACGTCCTATTTCATCGCAACAAATGACAATCATTTCAGCATCACGTAAACTACATTTTTATAAAAAAGTAGCTTAAAAATCCTGCAAGAGGTGGATACGGAAAGGGGGGATTATAACTCCGATGTTTATCGACCTATCCTGATGCCATTGACATGAATCGAGAGCTAATCGATGGGACTTTCCCTTGGCTCACACGTTAAGAGTTTTAGTAAAATTCGTATGCTCTCACAAGGTTTGGAAAATCGGAGGAATATATTCTAACCACATTAATGCACGTTTAAAGTATTTTTGACCGTTCACTTATCATCCTTTGTTTCAGACGTACAAATTGCACTAGATTGTTTGCATAATGCTTATCAGGTCAGCTTACGACTCATGACCTCAGATAACCTCAGATGACCTAAGAGTCACATGGAGTCACAAGCCTTGGGCCACACAAGCCAAATCCGTCACATGGCCTTGGGGTTCGTTTCATAGTGCTTGAAGACGTTTCCAATCAAATGAATCGACTATATTTCTAAAACTCCTGTTTATGACCTTCGTGATCTAGGGTACGTGCGCAAGCATTTTAGGTTATGGCTCCGTAGCCCGATCTGATATTGACCCGAAACTTTAAAAAAAAAACAAGTAGAGCATACTTTGCAAAACTACATATGTTACGGATTTTGATTTTAAGGATTAGCTTTAAAAATGTTCAGATGAAATCAAATTTTGATTTTGTCCTTGACGTGAAATGACTTAAGATCAACAATAAATACCATTCTTTCGTGTCTGCACAGTTGTTTGCCTTTACATTCATACAGAGTTTTAAGTTCTGACTTACAGACTCAGTTTTTGACAGTCGTGCTTTTACCTTCAACAGCGCTGAAAGTGATCTGAGGTGTCTCCCAGAAACCTGGCCTAGCTCTGCCCTGTGTAGAATAAATCACGAAAATTTAACAAATTACGTAGAAAAAAGGAGAACAAAAAACGGAGTGTGGCTTACTGACGCCTTCCCCTTCCCAAGGGCAATAAAGTTAAATATATGAACACTCATACAAAGTTTTGAAATATATCTTAAAAACTTTTTTGGCAACCATTTTTCTTTCACCTCCAACAGTGACAAAAAAAATGGTCCGAGGTGTCTCCCCACAACGTGGTCCGGTCCCGCCCATGAACAGCTTTAAATTTTGGAAATTTGACTTAATACACTTAGGAAATAGACAGGAAAAACGACCCAGGTTAGCAAAACTGTTTTGAAAACCCAGGAAACAACGAGCAAAAATCGGAGGGAATCTCTGAAAGCCCCAGTCCGTACGGGAATAGGATTAAAGTCGTGTCTACACAGGGGTGTCGATTTGTATTCTTTTGAAAGGGCCCTGGCCCACCCAATGCTGATTTGGGCCCACCCAGTGTTGGTTTGGGCCCACCCAATACTTCCTGTCGGTTATACAGGGAACTGAGTAATAATGACGAAAAATACGGCCGCAATAGATAAGAGATAGGCAGAAGGTAAACAGTTAAGTCTCAAACGATGTATCTTTCTTCCTATCTTACATATGCATATATATATATATATATATATATATATATATATATACATACCTGTATACATGAGGATAAATGCAATTTTTCATTCGATAAATAGTAACAAAAAACTATAAATTTCCGTTGGTCAAAATAAAATGGACTAAATCCGTTGCGAAACCCACACTAGGTTGTCGGACCCTCGGCTCGGCCCACTCAATCACTTACAGAAATCGACGCCTCTGTGTCTACATTGCCATCGAATGATATTTCGTAACAGTTCAACGTCAACGACTCATACGATCCGGACACATTAAAACTGTGCTGTTAGAACGAATGATCTATCATTTAAAGTCGGCGCCACCAACTTGTTTCAAAATCGCCCCATTTTCTCCACGAGGGAGTTTCGACAACTTCCAGCAAGTAAGAGAATCAATAGGACAAAAGACGCCTGGGCGATGGCACTCGTCGCTCACCAGCGGCGGTTTCCCGGCAATCTGAAATGGGTCCACCTCGAGAGCGGCCGCCGCCATCCGTCTCCGGAACGGGCGCCATACTTCACCGACGCTGAAGAATGCATCGGCGGTGGCCGTAATCGGCCGACCCGCGGCGCCCAGCACACGGGCCCGACCCGGCCCCGGTCGCCATATATCGCCCCGTCGACGGCGACGTTTATTGCCCGCCGGCGACGTCTTGGCCGGGACAGGGTCGGTGGCGTCGGCAGCGGCGGCGACGACGTCGACCGCCGCCGAGGAGGTGCTGTCTGGTGCTGAAACGTCAGGCGGAGGGCGCTGCTGGCGTTAAGCGGCTGCGTGTGGCGGCCATTTTGGAGCCGTTCTCTCATCACGTGCAGTTTTTGGTCTTTTTTTAGTGTGGCTACCAAAGATTGAAGTTGAGCTGATTGGGTTACATGATGCATCGAAAAGTGCATCTTTTGAGCGAAACATGCGGGGATAATGAACCAGAGTTATGGTTTTGGTTCCATAATGCTATTAATTTACTCCGGTAAATATCGGCCCCACCAGCAAGGCGCCTTGTGAGGTTTCGTGTTTGTTTCTGTACAGATACCTTAGAAGGATAGTCGTTTGTCGTATGTGCACTGTGCTTGCTAAATTTCTGGACTTTAGGTCATGGGTGTACAACTGAGACAAATTTTGATACAAAAAAATATATTCATCGAGTCATTAAATGTGACACTGGTAACGTATTTACAATGTTTCATTTCACAGAGTAAGAAAATAATTGAACGGGTCAAGATGCTGGTACGGAATCCCATACCAACGGTTTCCTTTGGTGTGGAAAGCTCCACGCCAAAGGTATACCAACGTTACGCCCCTACTTTTAATGTATTTGGCAGAACAAATGAACATCTTTGCTTTTAGCACTTTACGCCCAAAGAATTACAAGACTTAACATGACGCGTACCTGCTACTGATCCCTATCGCTCGACTCCGACATTGCTCCTCGTCATTACTGAGCTTTGATAAAAACGTAGCAAGAAGGCTTCCAAAAAACGAAAACGTCATTACAAAAATACGTATGTGGGGAAAAGCTTGGAAACGAACTCACGACATGCTGGGGGAGGGTATTCAGACGTCACTACCTTCTTATCTGCCGCATAACTCCGTAACCAGACGGCGCAGTGTGGCCAGATTTTCATCACCCCTCAACACATCAGTTCTGCATATTTTGGCGTAATTTGTTGCCATTGTCGCCCAGAATCGTTGTTGTATGACGTGGTGAAGATAATAGTGTTTTACTGTTATATATGCTTTTGTTTAAGGAATTTTATGCGCCATATTAAGCATTCCTAAAATTGACAGGTAAACTACCTCCAAGTGTCTTATGGTCTACATGCCTATATCGTTATGTTCCTCAGACAGAGGTGTAGGCGCATCCTATGCATGTTTTTTCGAGCATTTTTTCTTTTGGATAGTTGCATTCGCCGTTTCATATGGAACAAGGGCAATTACCAAAGTGGTCAAACATTGACCTTTGATTGCCCCTAGCTCAGTGTATAGTATTAATGTTAAAGATATGACGCACTGAGAGCCAATTTACCACAAACAATGGGATACAATTTTAACCAGCTCAGCCGCTATGTTGGTTGCGGAGTTTAAAGCCCAACCATAGCAACAGAAAGGTCTCAACAACCAATCAAAATTTTGCAATTCTTTGCCCCTTGGTTGCAAAGTTGTAACTCTGCAGAAACCGGGCCAAGCCTCCCAATGTTAATTTTAATACCAGTTGAAGTGAGACACATTTGGCAGCCTCCTCATTCCGAATTAATATGGAATAGTTGAACTAGAAATAGGTCCCCCATAACGGATTTTGCTCATCGGGTTCGTTTTGGCGTAAGATGGAATGGATCTTTTTTATCAAAATAAAATAAAAACTCCTGAACGCGCAAATGTCTGTTAAGGCCATTTCGGATCAACCCAGCGTAATGGAAAAAAACATACGAGTTTACGCAGTTGATACAAATGCTGAGGCATGCTACAGATCGTCGAACCCGCAATTCTTTTCCATAACCATTAAGCTTGTGCCGAATTGTGAATGGGAGACGTGGCTTATAGATACTATTTATCATAACAACGGATGCGAGTTTCCTGCTCATTTCCGGCGAATGGTCGATTTGGTTGCTGCAGTACATTGTGGTTAGCTGTAGAGGGAAGGGGAAGCATATAGAGCACGCCTCTTCCATTGTCCTCTCCCTCTGAATATGTCTGTACCCGCTCTGGGACGACTGTAACGCTAATGGAAGGGCCGGAACATCTTTTCGTTTGGAATACGCAATCGTCATGAATGAGATGTATGTGGAAATGACGCTCCTACGGCGAATAATGGCCGTGTGGCTCCGCCTAAACTACAATGTTGACAGCCCAATCTTGACGCAAGGAGCAGAAAATGATGCACATGTCACGTAGCTAGAAAAAAAGCTATGGCCTTTTTTGGCGTAAGAACATTTTATCAAATCACAGGACTTTATTTTGTTGTTTCTGCTTTTAGACATACCTTGTGCTAGGGGATAAACGCCTCTTCCCATCATCCGCCATTTGAACTGTAGTTTCCGAGACGCCACGGAGCCTGGTGGCCGAGGTGAACACCGACGGGACTCCTCACGTATACGGCGTACACGCCCGTACCCGACGCAGGGCACAGCCACGAGAGCGGCGCCGGCTGGCGACCTTTGACGGTCGATTCCTGATTTCCCCCGGGGCCCGGGCCGCATTGACCGAGTCGCGTCCGACAATGCAGCTGATCAGCATGGCGTCAGACGCGGCGGCCAACTGTTTCGGCACAACAGAGGCCGGTGCGACGACCCTCTGGGGAGGCGGGCGGCCGTGATACGGCGCTGTTAAACCCAATGTATGCGCATGTTTAACAGCCGCTGAATTAGGCCAGTCTGGTGATGGCAGACCCATGGCTGCTGTAAAGTTGTCATTTGCAGCCTGAGTAGTCGGCTGCATTGAAAATCGTTGGTTGAGCGAACCTCATTGAACTAGGCTTGCCTCTGCTGCTAGTGAACTTGATTATGCTATACTGCTTGGCTTCTATTCAAATCCGCATCAAGCAGAAGCACAGCAACAAATACATGGCGCTAAAGGAATGCCATAGAAGATGAGCTGTTGCAAGAAACTTGGAAAAGCTCAGAACCAAACTAATAAAAAAACTTTAAGCATGAATGAACTTCATCAACAGTCCACTGATGCCATTCATCATATTCTTTTGCGAAGAGGGGAAGATAAGCAAGGGCAACAAAAGTTACAATCGTACCTGTTCGAGGGTTCTTTGAATCTTTTCAAATCCATGGGTTTTAGGCTACACAAAAGATATGAAATGGAGAATGAGTTATACTGTTCTGAATGCATTTGCATTGGATACTCATGGACTTTGGTACCCGTTGAAGGCTGCTGGTTTGGGAGGTAGGGAGGTAGATATACAAAACTGCGTGCTGTTTAGCTTCACGGAGCACAATCACCTGGCATCATTTTTTTTTATCTTTTGCGTTGTGGTATGTGTAACGTTTGCTTCACGGTTTACGGTTTACGTTGGCCATTTTTTGTTGTTGTTGCAAAAGTTGGCGAGATGCGCCTACCATCAAAACCGACAATGCTTTTTTGAGTTTTTTCTTTATCTAGCACTAAGCTGGAAACATATCAACCTGAGGCGAGGCTTGTGGTCTAGTAAGTACCTGCCCCCATCACTCGTGAGGCAGGCTCAGTTTGTAAAAGCAGTCTCAGTCGAAAGTCATCTTCTTTTGGTGTCGTCATGATGCATCACATGCCCTCTTGGTCTCCTTTCGATTTTAATCCGAGACAATGTCAAAACTTAGATATGCGTCGGCTGCACGGATGCTCCAAACCATCTGAGGCAGAATTAAAGCAGGTGTCTCTTTTGTTGTTGGGTGGCGTCATCTGTTAGACTGATCTAAAGCATAAGTAAAGGAATAGCCATAAAACCTCAGATGGCGCTGCACGTCAGATAGCACAAACGACGGTGCGATATTATCACATCGCACTGTGCAGCTTTGTCCTTTTCAACCGCCGACCACGACTTTTCTGCTATGATGAGTGAAAAACACGTTTTAGCCGGCGTGGACCTGCTATCATCCAGTTTATTTCGCATGTTACACGGTTTAAAAAGTACTGAATGGTCACTGCTTTCTTGGATGGACAATGTTTCTGCAGGAGATGAGGATATTCAGTTGATCTGCTCCATGACGTCGATGAGTCCTTTTCCATTTTTCGCGTTCTATGATAATTGTTACTTATGGGCAAGTTGTGTCACGGCATTCAATGCGAGTCATTGATGTGAACCAATTACCGAATGGAAACACTAAAATAACGCGTGACATAGTTGAACAAGTTCTGGAATTTGTTTGTTGGTGGGATCTAGAATTACGCATATTATCGCACTCAAGGGCATTGAAACTCAGGCTGCAGACTCAACTTTCGTCATCGGAAACGTGTCGTTTCAGCGTCAAGAATGGTTGAATGAACACCAGCATATACGTGATTTGCATGCCCCTGGCGTGTGTGCTTTTTGTTCTTTGCTTATTGGTGTTACATTTGGTCTTCAAGAAATATAAAGCCGTATTATGGCGCATCAGATGTGCAGGTTTATTACATCAACGAAATAAACAAACGGTGCAAGTCATCATACGTACCTTCATTCCTTTGGGGGCAGGTTTTGTTTTGGAGCGGGGGAAATCAAACCTTATAAGAAGGCCTTCGTGCGAGGGGAGGGGCTTGGTTTTTAGCTGGGAAGAAAGGAGGGGGATGCCCCGGTTTTGTTGTACCTCCTCGTGGCAGCATGCATTGCCCTTGTTTCGCAGCCATGAGCTGCAAAGTAAGGTTTTCATAAGTGAGATTCGAAGCAGAAGAGTTCCTTTAAAGTCATGCATGGCCCCTTTAGAGACTACCTTGAGGGAAGGGTGTTTTATAGGGCCACCGCTACAAGCCCTGATGAGTCCCTCTTCAGGCCGACATTGGCTCCCGTTATTGGTCAGAGAAAGCTACAGAGAGAGGAGTCAACAGGGAGTCCCATGGAGGCTAGCGGGAGGCCATCTAAAAGCCATAGGCAGGCCCTTTACAGGCCGATAGAGACCCTCTACCGGTCGTCAGGAGCACAGGCGCAACCAAGGGGAGGGCAACCTGGAGGTCCGGGTCCCCTCTTTAGGCCCCCATTTTTCGGTGAAAACCATCGCACATCGTCTTCTTGGCAGGAGGTTTTCGTGTGATTTCAGTTCACACTGAGCTGCCCCCCCCCCCCCGTTAAGGAAATCCTGGCAGTACCCTTGGTCAGGAATCCTCTCCATGGGGTTAAAGCCGTCTCTTTCGCATCTTCACATGCCAACAGCGGCTCCTTAGCTGGTAGAGGAGTAGTGCGTAGTCACTTAGTAGCTTGTAGTCACTTAGCTGGTAAATATCAGGGCGTAGCCACTTAGGAGAAAGAGTCCCTAATAATCGTACCACCCATACGCCACTAATAATGACCCGAAGTGTCCCAGTGCAGAGAAGTCAGAAAATTAATCGTGCTACGCGCTGGGGGACACTTCAGCCCACATCCGGACTCCCCATGCAAAGGGCGGAGGTACCAAGGATTTGGGCCGGAGGGGGCCTCCCCCGCGCTAAGGAGGCTCCAGCACCCTACTCCCCTGTATTGGCGTAGAAACGGGAAGAGTCAGAGGGCCCATGGTCTCACGCTTTTGAAAGACAAGAGGCTAGCAATGCATTGTGTACTACCCCCCTCCCCTACACCTTTGGCGGATTTTTGCTGAGAATAACAAACTGAAAACCAGAAAAATATTTTAATCATACGAAGAGGTCAGGCAGCCATATACGTATATGCATTTACATATATATATATATATATATATATATATATATATATATACATGCGTGTGCGTATATATAACTATATATATATATATATATATATATATATATATATATATATATATATATATATACCGAACCAAACCATTAAGGTCAACGGATTATCAAAAAACGACAATTACCGAAAGACTATTTTTTGGTAGTTTGATAGAAGTGGCGGTTTTATAGACTAATGCGCCCTTTGTTTTTCTGATCAATGAGATAAGACAGCAACTGATAATCACTTCCAGGCCCCGACGTCTGGGCAGGTATGGTTCAGGAACATGTGGTTGTGCTCTTGTGATCTACTGTCATCGTCAAACCCTACGCGTCCTGTTTTGTATAATTTTAACAGTTATGGTTTTCCGCTGACGAAAGTTCTTATCGCCATTTCAGCTTAACCCTATTCCCGGCAAGGGGGCTATTCCGCCCCCTTAAGGTTTTTTTTGCCAATTCCAGGCTTTTTGGTGCAGCTTCACGAAACTTTCTGGCTTTTCCTAACTATTTTTTTCTACGTGTCGTGACAAAATTTCAAAATTCTGTTTTGCACAGGGGCGGAGCCAAACAACGCTTTTGGGAGGTACCTCAGGCCATTTTTGGCCCTGTTGAGAGTAAAAGGAAAATGACGGCCAAAAATTGCGTTTTTTAGATAGAACTTAAAACCTTATATCGGTGCATAGCAAAATAGTTGGGCAATATGTAGACAATTTTGTTTATGTGAGGTCACTTTACAATGTGAGGTTAAGGTCAAAAGTCAAAATTTGGTTTCATAGCAATAATTTGGGCTTTGTTTTTTTCAAATGTCAAACCCGGATATGTATGACGCAGAAAGGTGCCTTCTACTTGTATGTCAAGTTTCAGCTTGATATCAGGTCGGGTCACGGAGCTATGACCTAAAATGTCGGTGCGAGTACCCTATATCGCAATAGCCATAAAATGTTTTTTTTTTTAATAAAGTGAATTCAAATGATTAAAAACGTTTACAGATAATGTCACATGCACCCGAAATCATTCCAAGTGGCTCCAAGGTCAATGTAGGTCATTTAAGGTCAAAGGTCACGAACTGATCTGAAAAACGTGTGACCATGACAGTTCCCCTTTTTCATGTCCCTGGCACCGCCTGTGTTGACATTTTACAAACATTGTAATGCGAATTGTACTTCTTTAGCAGAACATGACAAGCAGAAGCCAAAAAAGTGTTTTTGCCTTTTTTGTTCATTCAGTTGTTGAAAAACTAATCCTCCTATTTTTGAAACCCTGTGAACGCCCATGAATTTTCTCAAAACTGCAGATGTGTGTACCAACGGTAAAATTGTTGTCCATAATCTCTCGATTCATGCCAGTTTCATCGAAATCAGTCCATAAACAACGGAGTTATAAGAAGTCCAAAAATACCCTTAATTTTGACGTTTTTGTCCCCTGTATCCACACCTTTCCAAATGTTGAAAATTTCTTTTTTTTAAAAGTGCAGTTCACGTCATGGCAAATCGATTGCCGTTTGTTGCAATGAAATCAGATGTGTAGTTCTCCAGATTTTAGGTGGGGCCGAATCCACCCCCTGCCGGGAATAAACCATACCGTCTAGCGCTCCGGGAATAAGGTTAAGGGAAAATTTCCGGAAAGGTTCGGTCAAAATCAGACGAACTAAGGGTACTTCCTACGAAGAATCACTCAAATGGGGATGACCTGGTAGAACTTTGAGAAATCCGATTACGTCATGCCATACGTCACATGAACGACCGGGCTGACGCGAGGCGACCGGCTCGTTGGTTGCCAGAGGCATAGACGCATCCAACAGGAACAGAGTTTTCACCAGAGGTTCTCCCTGAGACCATCGGTAGAGATAATGGAAACGCATATCACAGCGTAAATTGTGAAGTGAAATATGAAATATGAAATAAAAATGTAATCAGTCATAAATAACTGCCATTTGCATTAAACTGTTTTAACCTCTGGCTATACATGAGCACCTGCTTCAGGAAAGTTCATATCAAGTGCATTATATCGGACGATGATGGCAATCTGTAAGCTGAACGGCGTGGATCCGGACGGGGCTCACTAGTGCAGGACTCTTGCGTTTTTTTTCAGTTTCCTTTTTACGGAAAGTTTTCGTTCATGGAAGCTTCGACTCAGTTTCTGGCAGCTCCCCACCTTTTTCCAAAAATTCAGGGTCCGCGCCTGCTCAGAACGTGCACCTGGCATTGAGGTAAATCATGTCGAGACGGACATGCAGCGTTACTGCTCCCCATTACACGCACGGTGAAGCCTGCGCTCCCTCGAACATCATTCTGAATATCCGCAGTCTTGCATCCTTTATCACAATTTCGTGATCACTGCATACAGTTACAGATCACTGTAAACAGAATACCTATCGCCTGGCTCCATCTTTGGTTGTTTTTCTACCGTGGTGTTGCTGGCATGTTAGAACACACCACTCTCGTTCAGCGGCTCCGGTTGGAATTACCTGACGCGCGATCAGTTCGTGTGCGGCAACTGGAGGAGTCTAGTACTGGATGGACAACGTGATACCTCTGTATAACCTATATATATATATATATATATATATATATATATATATATATATATATATATATATATAGGGGTGTTGGGTCACTAGTTTTTACACTGAGCGTCTGAGGAAAGTGCCCTTATTTCTTACCCGATTTGACCGAACCTATTCCAGAAATCAGCGCTTAAGCTGAAATGTCCATGTGCAAAGTGTCATAAACGTCAACCCATAGTTGTAGCGATTATCGAGAATGATGGAGATATGCATAGTTTGATGCCGATCTTAGTGACTAAGGTTTCTGCCTCCTGTCCTGGAATGGCACCCGGCCATGGTTCCATTCTTAGCCATGCGCTACTATTTGGTCCCGGCCAGCTGGCAATTTGTCAGCATAGATAAGACACGGGGAAAGAGAACAGTGGTATCGAAGCATAGCGTTGTCGTGATTCGAAATTTGTGGTCTAAAATTTACCGTTTAACTGGAATTGTGCGATTGAGAGATGAGTTCAGGGTCCAAGCAACAAATTCTGCTTAGCATGGATTCTGTTACCGTTAAACCATCCCCTTAAAGCATTGGCACTAAATTTGTACCAGGTACATACAAGTATGCAACACATGTCAAATAGCTCTCATCTGGAGTCATATTTTTCCAGTCCATTAAAGTCACCAGTTCTGCCATAAATTGCATTTTTTCGAAAGGAATGCACATATTTAAAGCTTGCACAACTTTCCAGAGCTTAAGTCTAAAACATAAATTAATAAGAAGCATTTCCAATCAATGCACAGCAGCCACAATCAATTCATGGTCCTATGCCTCCGACGGGGAACAGATGGGTCATTAGCGTAAGTATGTTGTCTATGAATTTGTTTGCCGCCAACAGGAAGCTCACCCAGATAAGGGCAGATAGAGAGCTTCACTGCATTTATCGCAGAGAGGTGGTTTGGCGGCGGCCCAGGTTTACTGAGTGGATCCCCAGTTACTGGGTACCGCCACATACTATACGTTGTCATGGTGACGCAGACATTATTTTCATCTGAAGTCAGTTAATCTCAGGTGGCTGAAATATAGCTGAAATCAAGGATTATGTGGTCTTTTAGGCAGCACTCTCCTGCCCAAAAGTTTGCCCGAAAAGGCTGCCAAAAAACTGCCCCCACTTTTTGAAACGTTCCTTCGCCTATGCCTCCTGGGTGCACCTCTGTTTCTAGGAAAAACGAACATCGTGTATCTCGCCCAGTCGCAGGCGAGTAGCGACTTTGTCCAAGGGGATTACCATTATAGTCAGAAGCCATATTCATATCCTCTTCATGGTAACATTTGTGGTGTTGATTGCAATGAACTTTCCAAAGAACTAATATTGAAAAATGTCTGACAGAGACAAGAGACTGGCAAGCGTGAGTCAGACTTATATATATTAGCCAACATCACATGGATAAAACCGCTGCTCTTCTCGCAACTATAACTGAAACATCCTGTTTAATCAAAGACGAAGACGTATTTTAATCGGAACGAAAGCTTCGAATTTTGGAAGTAATTGATAGCAGTTGTTAGACGTCTTCAGCGAAAAACGCCACAAACCTCAGAGTCAATACAGCGGGCGGGAGAACAGTCACATACACCTGCTCAGTCCACTGCGACACAGTGCGGTATTTCTCAAACAGCCTGTCTTATTCCGACGCGACGCACCGTTCCCGTGCTGCTCCAGCCCAGACCTTTACCTGTGCAACGCAAAATATTTCTCTCGTCTGTACCCATTCAAATGAGGAACGTAGTTTCGAATGATTGCCGCTATTACCCTGTTCCAAATGGTGCATTGCAATAACTGACGGCAAACAAACTGACTCCTGTTTGCAGGACGGTAACGACGGAAGTGGTGGTTAGCTGTCCGTCATCCAGGCTGGGCGCTCGCAAACCAAACAAAGCCACTTCCAACGACACCAGAGCTCTGTGCGCTTCTAAAGGCGGCCGGCGGCTGCCAGGCCGGCCGCCTGTTACGCCTTGAAAGGCTGTCCGGCGGCCGGGCGAAGACGTTTTGTGGCCAGGACTGAGGTGCAGCGGTGCCAGCGGTCCGAAACTTGTGTCAACCGGGTCCAAGTTCCGGCAAACCCTTCTACACAACACCTTTTACCCTTTCATACCGTTCACCGACCAGCACATGTAGGCCATCCAGTGGGCTGGAAGAAGTTTCACATTTCTTGACACGCTGCTGAAACAGACTTGTCTGAGGCACGGTAAGCGTGCTACAAAGCCTGCACCAAAACTCACTATGTTTCTCGATCCCTGTCTTCGGCGTTGTCGACACAACAACGCTGTTCGAAACGACAACGTGTTCGAAACGAAACGTGCTCGTGAGCGAACACGAAACGAACGTGTTGGAAACGGCAGCGTGAAACAACGAAACGAAACGTGTTCGGAACGACAACATTTTCGAAACGCTGCGAAAACACGTCTATGGAAACACCAACGCCGTTTCGCGATTTTCAATTAACACTAATCGTTAGCTTTATCACAGGCAAATACGCTATTTGACAAACACGCAACGCTTACACCTGCTCATGAGGAAATATCTTTTTGTGAATTCGGGAAGTGAATTTTGGTAGGTTTAGTGTGCTATTTAAATTAATATGAATGCGTAGGAACGCTTAATGAATAATTACGATTAACCCCATATATTTTGTTGACCTTCGTGCATATGTTACTATGTATATACCACAGTTAGATAACCACCTTTGACCAAGAGATCCGGAACACAAAACAAAATTGAAACCAGATGCCACTTCCTATTTCTTATTCAGTCTCAGTTTTTACCTGAATACTCTCGTTAGTCTTCCAGTATTTTCCAGGGCAGTCCTTCATGTCTTTCATCGCGTCTGCACTCGGGCCCTCTTCTGCTTTCATTATGTCCATTCATTATCCGTCCCGGCGCCGTTATTGCTCAGTTTTCCCAGCTCGTCTTTCCGGCCATTGTTGGCCGCTGGTCGACCGGGGCCTTTGTTTCCTAGGAGGCGGCTGCATCGCGGGCGGTGCCTACACGGGGGAGGGCCAGGAGCGGAACGGGACCCTGGAAACTGAGGACGAAGAGCGACAATGCCCGCACGAACAGGCAGACGAGCGACGACAAACTGGGAAGTCAAGGGTCGATACCCGCACAAGGACAGGAAGGCTATGGAACGCCGAAAACCGGGAGCGCAGCTGTTACAAGAGGAGTCAAGAGAAACGTGCAGATCGTAAAACTTGAAAACGAGGAGGTCGGGAACCCATTCCCACGAGAAGGGCCATGAGGACTGATTTCCCGCCATAACCAAGGAAGTACGGCGTAAAAGCGATCACAAAGAGCCGGTCGCCGCTGCGGGGGAGCCGGTGCCGGCTGAGCACCGAGACCGGTCGCCCAGCAGTCATCTGTCGCAGGGTGGACCGCATCCCGGCCTGTCAGCGACCGGTCCCAATGAACGTCCGCTCTGACGGAGGGCGCCGCCGGCAGCAGACGGCGCCGGACGGGGAGCGGAACCGATCGTCCCCCCACGCCCCGGCCCGCCAGCTGTCCGCGGAGTCTGCTCTGACGGGAGTCTCCAGACGCAGCCGCCTGGGGGCCTTCAGCGTGGGTCGTTCAGGGGCCTCCGGATGACGGGAGCCTCCAGACTCGGCTGCCAGGGGCCTCCAATGTCGGCTGTCTGCGAGCCTCCGGATTCGGCAGTCTGTAGCTCTGCTCAGACGGGGTTCCAGACTCGGCCGTCTATAGCTCGCCTAGACGGGGCGGACCGGCCCCAGACTCGGCCGTTCGACGTCAAAAACTGCCAGCCTCCGCCGTCTGCTGGCCTCCATTACGATATTACAAGTTGCCGGGTGGCTGGCTTGGACTTCCGGAGCGGCGGCGGCAGCTCGGCGTCAGACACCGTCTGGTCCGTGTGCTGGTGTTCGCCGCCTCTTCTCAGGTTGTTCAATCACACGGGCGGCGCGTACCGTCGCATTGAACGGGGCCTGCCCTACGTGCGGCCGACCGAAGAGTGCCCAGGAGTGCGTCTATCGGTTGGTCGGCCGTTACTGCAGCGGGCCGCCCCCACCAGGCACCAAAGCTTCCGCCAGTCGGACTGGGGAGGCGGCAGGCGCTGACGGCTGGTACTGATGTCTGGTATCGGCCAGGCGACTCAGAGCTGGTCTTCAATGGCACAAGCCGCGTACGTCAAAACGCCTTGTAGTAGACATCATTCAACCCGCTCGGCATTTCCCTTTGCGATCCTATTAGTCTGCTTGACAGTGACTCGTGTGTGAGAGCAATTGCAAAACCGTGGCAATGTTCGCTCAAACATGACTATCAGCTAGATGGGTAATCCCTTTCATCTCCGCAGTACAATGAAAACACAGAATTCCATGCATGTTGTAGTGTTCAGAGAAACCATTCAAATAGGCGTGCAGGTAGCAGTTACGGATACTACGAAATGACTTACCTGTGTCAAGAAGAAACTGAAAACTGCAGAAACACTAGCTATGACGTTTGACCCGCCCCCGACGGGGAGGGGGATTGACCGTCCTCCTGATGTTTTCCTGAGGGGAAAGGATTGCGAGAGATTGCAAACGAGAGAACGAACAAAAGTAGCGCCACGAAACTCTGTGTACCATTTGGTGGATCATTTTTACAACTTGTTTCAAAGTTTTGACCTCAGGTCAAGTCAGGTGTCTGACCTAGGTCAGGTCAAATAGACCTATGTCCAAAAAAACTGGCGTCCTGTAACTTTTTCGGAAAACATGACGACACGGTGAAACTTTCAGGAATAAGGGATCTTGATAGATGTAACAGATTTGTTGGCTCAGTTTTTAATTTTCCGGGTCATTGACCTAAGGTCAAATCCATTTTCAAGACGTCGTCGTTTTTTCGGACATGACCGATTTTTTCAATAATATTTTTAATGTAGAATGATGCAAAAACCAAGTCACCGTCAATGGGTAAAGTATCAGTGACTCCCAGCCATTGACCTGAGGTCAGGTCATGAATAACTGTTATGAGCCGAAATGCGCTACCGTGAAAATCGGAGGTGAATTACTTAGAACGGGTAGAAAATGACAAAAATGGCCTGTACAACTGCGAGTAATACCAAGAAGTTATCAAAAATATTAAAAAATGCGTATTATGGCTCTCGCATATAAATCTCCGCCAACTGCGTAGATTGATAACAACTGAATTTTTCCAAAATTTAAGCGTGAGCAACCATCACAAGAATGATTAGGATCAAGAAATATTGCATGAAAAGGTTTATGTTGCGAAAATAAAGAACCGCTAAAATTAGTGCCCGTCATTTTCATCGCGCTCTCGGCTACGGCGCCCGCCGGCAATCCGCGTGAAAATCACTGTGTCTTTAACTCAACGTTTCGGCGTATATTTTAACCTGGCACCGCCTGGCGTGTTTTTAAACCCGCAACCGCCTAGAGGTGTCAAAAAGTGCGCCCCTGGTATCTCCGAATCTAAATTAAAAAAAGAGTCGGATCGGAACCGGTCTATCACCAATCGATAACCCTGAGTCTTTGACATTCAGAAAATATTATGTTATCTATGGTCACGTGACTGGTGACGTTACAAGTCACGCAAAACGCTTACCTCGACGTCGGAAAAACTGACAACGGTTCGTACATCATATTACCGGCAGTATTAGTCTTAGAGCCTTCAGCTGTTTATGAACAGAAAGCTCACGACCTTCCGCATCAGAACGATGCCTAAATGCAAAAAATGCCGGATCAAGGTCAGCCAAGGTCAGCTGAAATATTGGTCATACTTCCCATGCCAAAGGTCAGCACTAACTCGCAGCCGTTTTGATCTACGTGACAAAGAGGACGGAAGTGAAACCTTCTGATGATCGTTTTCGTATTACCTGCTTTTCATCCATTGAAGACCATTTTAGGTCAGGTCCGATAAAGTTGCAATGCTCTTCTTGACAAAGAGCAATAGTTGCTCGTTGGGATTCTTAACTGCGTCAAGTACAGAGGTGAATTGGCATCTCGTGATAATTAAATCGGCCCTGTCTGGTCATTATGGGATCAAGGTCAAGCCACGTCGTGGCAGATAGCCATTTTTTATTTTCCAACGAGGAACAATGGCTGCTTTCTGCTACTTCTGAACGGTCTTCCACAGACAATGTCGTATTTCATTTCGTTTTGATATCAAAGTATGCCGTGGCCTGACATGGCCTCACGTTACATTAAGTAAACCTTGCTGAGAGGCACATATAAATTTGCTTGTCTGGCTTTAACGATAGGGAAGGTCAGCGGCAAATCATCATAGAAAATCATACAATGCAAACCAGTCCAACGGCCATCATGCATGTGACCTAGCATGACCTCTAATGCTGACGTTTGACGGTTCTATATCCTTTCGAGAACCGTGTCCTATGTAAATCCAAATAATTCATTCATTATATTCTCGAATATTATAAAATATACGAAGCATGTTCAAGTCACCGGCAGAAGAGGTGAAAAAGATGCGTGGAAGGGTTCAGTTATGACGTCAAATGTCATAACCTGTACTGGCATTGGAATGGTTTTGATGTCAAAATATGTAAAATTAATCGATGAACAGGTACTGAAATGTTGGTTGGGCTGGCTCTAAAGGTTCAGAAGTTATTTACAAAAAAACGGTTGGGGCCACCCCCAGGCAGTGGCAGGTTAAACAAATCAGAGAAGTTAGACGTATATGGGCATCTTCAGACTTTTACCTATTCGTTGGTGCCTTTATCTAGACTTTATTAATCACAGCCTTTGAGATCCAGGCCACATCTCGGTTCCGTGCAGTCGGCTGAGAGAAAGCATAGATACGGTGCAGAGCTTATATATAACTTATATGTTATCCAAAACTAAAAACGAGACCAGTTTTGAGCTCTAGTTGTCAGAGCTTTCCAAAGGTGTGCTTATTTTTGTCGTGCGACCAACCGTTCGTGACCTCGAAGGGAGAGGACGATCAACTGCCTTCTCCCCCCAGTTGGGAGTGGTTGGCGCCGACCGCCATTGAAGCGCAGGTTAAGACATTTCGTTGTGATTTTTCAATGTTTTATCATTTAACTCCATTTCCGTACCCATAACGCATGAACACACTCATGTATGGCGAGCTTATTCGTCCCCCCTCCCTTCCCTTAAGATATCGCTAACTGTTCACCCGATCTGATCTAAAAAAACGGCAATCGACGCGCCAAAATGTTTGCCGTAATCTAAGCTACGTTCGTATAGCAATGAATGTGTGAAACATTGTAAGGAGAGGATAAAACGGGGGGGGGGCAAGTTTGGAAAAGGGGACATTGTTTTGCTGCTTATAACACCGACGATTTAGTGCCGATTGTCATGTACTTGGCATGAGACGAGAGCTAATGGATTGGAATTTCCCCTTTGGCCCAGATATTTATGATTTGGCCAACATGTGTAGGCGTTCACAGGGCATTAAATATAGGAGATTTTTTCAAAACTAAATGATCATAAAAGCTGAATATCCGTTTCTAGTTTGTATTAGTCATTTTATGCCTGAGAAGTGTGAACCGCATTACATTGTTTGCGCGATGTTGGAACCAGCGACCATGTACCAGAGACATGAAAAAGGGGACTGTCATAGTCACATTTTCATCTAATCATCTTATGACGTTTAACCTCGAATGGCATCAAATAACTCAATGTCACAGCGAATGGCATTGGGTTATTTTCGTAATGGAGAAAGACTTCATTCATTTGAATTGATATTCCTCAATGTCCTGTCTATGACTGTCTTGATATAGGGTACATGTCCGGACATTTTAAGTGATAGCTCCTGATATCGACCTGAAACTAGAAACACAAGTAGAGAGCATTGTTTCAAGTTAAAAATTTCCGTAATTTTATTTTGGAAATAATTGACAAAAAACTATGCGTAAAATCAAATGTCGGCTTTTAACCTTTACCTAGCCTTCAAAAATGAGCTGAGGTGAACCAAAATATTGTTCGGCGCTGGCCCAGTTATTTGCTTATATATTCATGTAAAATCTCAAGTTCTTTCTTAAACACTGTTTTTAGCAGCCATTTTTCTTCTACTTTCAACAGTGCCAAAAACGCCTGAGGTGTCTCCCAAAAACTTGACATAACTTGACCTTACCCCATGTGCGTACAGAGAAAAGATAAGAAAAGCGGATAAGTTGCGTGAAACTGTAAAAAAAAACACAGAAACAGCAGGCAGAAAAAACGGATAGGGAGGTTTCTGAAGCCCCTTATCAGGGAATACGGTTAAAACATATTCGGTTAAAGCAAATTAAGAATAGTCTCTGTCGTTGACCTGTATGCCGAAAAAAACTAGATGCTACAAAACAAGATTGTTTTGCCTCGTTATTTTCTCTTAACGTCATGGACTTCACCAGAAGACGCCAGAATGTTACGATGTTAAATTTCATCGTTTCTTTTATTATCTTTCTTCGCCCCCAAAAACACACCACGTGCTCTTCATCAAAACAGGTGAGCTGTGCTTCCACGGGAGATCGGCGCGGCTTCATATTACATTCAGCCATTATAGTGCAAGTTTTAGAGTTTTTAGAGGTGACTGCCACTGCTGACTCGTTCGTTTTCCACCGAGATAAAAGCTGTTTTGATTTTTGGTAGAGAGAACTCTCAAACTGTGGTGGTATGCAATCTGCCACGATAAAAGAAACCTCACTACTGAAGATGAAATCCACCCATTTTCTTACCTCTCATATTCGGGTGTGTTCTGTGCTTATTCTGGTTAGCAGGGAGTTTCGCTAGACCATTAACAGATTCAGAACCCTCCTAACCATCGATTTTCGTGCGGTTAACGCGCTCTCAGACGTGTTGTGAATATGTGCTGAAATGGCGGGCGGCGCGGAGCACCCAGCCGCGACCTTCAGCTGTCAGGAATAGCCATAACCAGGCAATTCTGTTGCCTCAAAGCTTCAGAGTCTGAAGCTCATAAATCAATAACTGGGTGCCGGTGGCGTGGTGTATGACGCTGATCTGCAACCCCGGCTTTCTGCCCGGCTTTAGCGGCCACAGGACATATTCGGCAACGTCCACATTCCCAGCGTAGACAGTGAAAGGCTAGTCTCACAACTTCCACCGTCTGTATGTTATCAGGGAGCGGAGCTGGCATTGTTAGCCACTGCTGTTCTTCTCCCGTAGGGTACTGACATTGTTTTCCCTGGTTATTGTTCTGTCTCTTGCATTGAGGCTCGCCACCCACATACGACTTCTCCATAGCAAAATTTCACACGTGTTGTCGTCGGAGAATGACAACGTCAGTTTGGAAAGCAAGGTAATGGTGTCGCAAAGTTATTTTGAATACATTCCGCTGGTTTGCTAAAGCTCTTCGTCTCTTGATGAGTTGGTTTTCATGTCGGAAAACGAAGTAAGCGCCACAACCGACATTTTCTTGCCTCCCCATACAAACTATTATCCAACTGATGTGAATCAAGGTTGGTTTTCAATTACTTCTTGGCCATAGGCATAAGGCATCTCGGCCCGTATTCTGAGCTTCCTGCCATGTCGCTGTGTTAATAGGTTCCAAAATTCAGGGAGGAGTCAGAGTCTGTGTTCGAAGTTCAAGCAATGACTTCATGTCAGTTGGCCTCCATTTGACGTAAGCCGGAACCCGCATCTTAACCCTATTCCGGGACCTCGATTTCAGAGCTAAATGAAACCAAACGCTAAATTCCGCTGGTTTTATTTTGTTAGGGAGTTTTAGGTTTTAGGTCTTACTTGGGGAGGAGGGCGGCATATTTGGCCTTCCCTGGTATCTCGCGACCTAACCACGCTATTTTGTTGTGAGATAACTTAAAAGAATTTTTTGGACCTCGTCTACAATTACACATGGTCCAAAATTCAGCCAGTCCATGGTAGTGTCGTATACCATGAAAAGGAGCTTTATGGGGTATTTTTCGTCATCCTTGGATCGCACAATGTAGGCGGAAGGCTCTCAAAAACGAACAGAAATGAGACAAAAAGCTCTAAAATACATATTTAAGGACAGTTTATATTCACACAGTCACTACTAGCGCATCTGACAACCATGGAAGGAAGGGCGATGTCTAATGCATTGTGTTTTGTGCGTTTACGGCTCATTGTCGTCCGCAAGGACCTAAGCTGAGCCACTGTAACTTTTTTACATTTTGAAGAAGAAAAAAAACTTTCAAGGACTGCGCCAGGAGACAGGAATGATATGTGTGCGTACTGAGGATTTGCGCGACATACGTGCAGATTCCACGGCATAGGGAGGTGTCTCCATCATTACTTATGTTGTCAATGTATACTGAAGTTGGAGAGTCTGATTATTTTAACTTTGTGGTACACATTATCATACTCGTGTTCCACGTCTTTTTGGCCATCCGGATCAGGGTCTGAATCAAAACGACTTGATCCGGACCAGCATTCGAATGAGGACTATTTTCTAAATTTGATCTGAATCAAATATGATTCACGCAGTCTTTTTAAAACTAATCCGATTCAAATGCGATTCTCAATGAATTTTTGAAAACTCATCGGAATCAAGCATTGATTCACGAGTTTTTCGTTGATTCGGATCAGCCATTGATTCAAAGTATATCAATGATATATCAGCGTAAACGCATTTACAGTACAAATATACAGATATGGACCTTTGCTATTTCATTACTTTATAGCATGAGACCTAAGTCTATACAGTGCATGAGAAATGACAAAATTTGGGTTCCGCTATGCATGTATATGGAGGATGATTACATACGTATAACATATATGCATTAAATGTACTATCAGGAATATTGCAAACAATTAGGTAGACTCTATTCTCTAGTTACTTCATGGAGATAACAAGCAGGGGTGTAGCATATTATTAGTACGTACCTAAGATTAGAACATAACCACGGTAGTCATCATAGCTTGGGGTGTTCGTACATAGCAGCTTTAGCTACTGACTACTGCATTTTAATGCTGACTGCCCCTTCTTATTTATCCAACATTTTTCCCCAGTTATGACGCACTAGTGGTAATAATTATCTATACTTTGTGTTAGGTACAGAAGTCAATAAAGGCAGGTGCCCAGGGGCTATCTGGCCAAAAATAAATGGAACCGTTGAGACGATGACTATTGAACAACGGAAAGTCAGTCACGTAATAATTTATCGAATCACGTAGGTGCCCTGAGAAGCAGCCGCCTCTGTCGACTTACCAAAACATGAGTAGCTACTAATGATCTCCTACCTAACAACGCAGTAAACGGTGGTGGGGATCTGAAATCAACAGAAGTGCCTAAAAGGATTCCCTGTTTGTTACACGAAAAAGGGCTGCACTCTTCATGAACACCTTTAATCTTGCAATTTCTTTGTGGCCTATGGTTGTTACTAGAAGGTATGTTCCAAATAACTGCGCTGTGGGGTTTGAGCCGTGTAGGGTTGTGAGAGAGAGTTGGTTATCTGGCTCACTTGACATCATCTTTAATGTAATTTGGTTTGGTAGATTACTACCTGGCGGTAGTCTCCAAATTCATATTGTCATGAAATTTTATCTACCTGCTTCGCATATGGAATTTGATTGCATTGAATCAGACTGACGATGTAGTTGATCCAAATCAAAACCAGAATGACAACGCTTGGATGCGTATCAGAATTTGAATCACGGTTATTTTTCAAATTAGGATTCGAATCAAATGTGATCCATGGTTTCATTACCAAAACCGATCCGGATGCAATGTGGTTCACCCAAAAAACATGTGATTCTTGATCCAGATCATAATCAAGCACAAGTCTATATATAACAGCATAAATCAGTGGCGTAGTCAGGAGCCCTTCATGGCGCACAGTTTTAATTAATTTCTAGCTTTGCGTCTTCGCATATTGGTAGGCTATAAAACGACCTCAGAATATGCATTTTGGTCCAACTTGCATTTTCTACCAAACAGCAGCTCAGTGGTGGTTCCAGGAATTTGAAAGGAGATAAATTTTTTTTTTCGCTCACATCACTCTTATTTACCGTACCGTGAATCGTACCGCAGTGCTTAGCGCGACGTTTGGGCACAAGTGAAGCTTCCCTGGATCCGTCACGGGCAAGATGTGCCATATCCTAGATATTAAGAAGCTTATGCTAGTTATTAAAATCACAAAACAGTCCACAGCCGTCCTTGGGGTCATGCTGTATGATGGTCATGGTCATGGTCATACTTCCATGACTCGGTTTCTGGTGGTCTATTTTTGTCCCTCAGATCCGCAACCAAAACAAAGAAATAAGGCACAAAAGTGCTGCTATATCCGTCCTTGATGTGACAAAGTTGACGACTTTCCCGGAAGTGATGTGTTGAGTTAGCCGTTTTGCTTCTCTGCATACACTACTGCCGTCAAAAATGGAACAGACATGTTATAATGCATGAAATGAACGGATTCACTGAAAAAGATGATTGTCTGATTCTCGTAACATCGGAAAGAACACATCGAAAATGCAGCTTACAAAGTCCAGAAAACGACCGACCGTGCGTCCTGCACGACTCTCCTGGAACTGCCTCTGATAAGTTTAAGAACTCAGATATTTCAGTATATGCGGCAAAAAAGGAACAGCCACGAAGCCCGTGGTGATATCTCAAACCGCCCTGAAATTTAAATCGAAAAACCTCATTGGCGCTTGATAGCAGCCCACACACTAAACGGTTAACAATAAAAAAATATATTCCGTGAACTTGTGGACTTCCTAACCAGGGTTCTGATTTTTTTAATCAAGTTTTTGCGTTGCCCCCCCCCCCATCTTGTTTTTATCTTGCAACTGTATGTTCGTTAAACCATCTCTTTTCTTCCCTGTGATGAAACTTTCCGGAGCACTCTCGCGGAAGCCGCCTTCAGGGAAACAGATTTCGCGTCCAGAAACAGGCACGCACGCGGACAAAAGACGTGTGATGGTACAGCGACGTAAGCCGTCGTTTCCGGGAGCTCCAAGTAGGACGTCTTCCGCCTCTGGCTAAGCCGATTCCGTTTCTTGGAACTCTATAAATAGCTCTATAAACGGACTGCTTTACACCGGCTGGACACCTCGCCGTCTTCCGAGAGGCCCAGATTTGTAGCCGAGCCGAGGTAGATACACAGCTCGGCGCGATACATTGCGCAGTCGCTATCACACGGATATTGTGCAAATGTTTTCGAGACCTTCCGCAACAGTTTCCCATTTCCAACGAGCGTGCTGGAATGACTGCGCCATCAGTTTTCAGTGCTTGCCTGCGCTGAGACGGCGCCGCGCCCCGTCTGGAAACTGGCGTCGATTCGGCGGGCTGTCCGGCGCGGAACGGCCGCCGGCGCGCCGCCGACGGTCGGCCACCGTTTTTACACCGTCGTTGGGGCGGCCCCAATCGGCCTGTCCGAGGCCAGAAGGATTGGGCGGCCACGTTCACAGCGGCGGCGGCGGCCGGCCGGGCGGCCAGCTCCGGCGTCCCCTGCTGAATAATTGCCGCCCGGTCGAACTGCTCGTCAGTATCGACGCGCCGAGCGAGTGGCAGGCCTGTCCACGGGCCGAGCTCACCGAGTAGCCACGGCCGGCCGGCCGGCTGAGCGGCTGAGCAGCTGAGCAGGGCAGCCGGCTGAGCTGCTGAGCATGGCGGGGCAACCGGCAGACCGACAGAATAGCGCGGAGCAGTCGAATGAACAGCCGAAGCTGCTGAACAGAGTACAGTGTAGCGCATGGGGTGCAGCCAAGTACTGCGTTCCGTTCACGGCTGTTGGCGTGTGAAGTGAGCTGTGAATGTGAGCTATTAATAAGTCAAGGAAATCGGATTCAAATAGACGCTAGCGAAGACGCCTGGTGAACGGAAAATTCCACTCGGTTCGTTCTCCCTAGTTCCTTTTCGTCGCTGAACAATGCCGAAGAGAAGTGTCAGTCTGTTCGCCTTTCACCAGTCGAATCCGTAACACCAAGTGGCCAGATCAATGAACCGTTAACTGTTCTACATACAGCTGTACTGCCATGTCTCGAGGTCATTGATCTGTGTCGCCATGCCACGTCTACAGTAAATTCAGCTGCCATGTTGCACGGTCAATTCCGCGGCATTTGTCACAGACAGTTGGTCCCAACAGCCACTGTACGCTTGTTGAACCATGACGTCTTTATTGTAGCCATCAGTTACATTCGAAATGAGGCTGATAACGTGAATGAATACCGAACAGTAGGAAGGACGAACTGCCTTTTTGAAACGTGGTTATGACGGAAGGTTAGCGACCAAAAATGTGGAAATATCGCGTACCCTACTATGCCGTAGCTAAAGAGACCTATGGTATAAATGCCCACTGTCGCTACAAGTGCTTACAAATTCAAAACCTTCACTGCATTAGGTAGGTTACATGTCTCTCCTCAGAAGTTCAAATATGAACCCGGAATGAATAAATGCATATGAAATAGCAAAATGGAATTGAAAATACGCATCGTTCGAATGTCGCTGCACAATATCTCGACATTACGCAGGCCTGTAGGAGTTTCTATACGTCATCATTCCATGCGGCGGTTTCGCTTGAAATCCAGGGAGGGATTAGTCCGCCTTGAGATTTGCCCAGTGTGCTAGCGGGGCTCAAACGAAAGCTTTTAATCTGAACTAAATATCCATGTAAACAAAACCTTAGAACAACAGTGGCGGAGCAAAAAAGTCTTCAGTCAGTTTCCATCCCTGGCATACAGTGCTCTAAGCACCTGTTTTGAAACTAAGGCTACCTTTTTTGCATTTAGTTATACTCAAAACATGCCTGAAAACTAATTTTGGATTAGTGCGTGCTCAGTGTGTTAAACGTATGGGAA
Organism: Capitulum mitella; assembly: GCA_030062745.1. Taxonomy (NCBI): domain Eukaryota; kingdom Metazoa; phylum Arthropoda; class Thecostraca; order Pollicipedomorpha; family Pollicipedidae; genus Capitulum; species Capitulum mitella. The sequence continues at coordinate 12,238,138 of CP099842.1, forward strand.
GGCTGTGCGAACTTTCGGACTATTTTTCACTCAGGTCTGCGTAAGTGACTAGCCGGTGTCAGTATCCTTATGTGAGGCAATGGTTACGGTCTGTTGGAAACGTTAATACCGGGTCCAGGGGACCAAAATAGGAGGTAATTGTAACGCACTGGAAGCGCCAGTTGTGTAAACCAGGAAAACCAAATCATCCTTTTCGTGCTTTCCCCCATACTTTTCTTTTGACCCGCCAAGCACCAATGCATTTATTAGTATCCTTGGTACATATTTATTGTATAAATATCATTTAGATTTAAACCAATTATACGAGAGATAAGTAAGGGTAGATCAATCTTAAGGCATCCCAGATGTCTTCATCAGGTTCCGCCCCTCAACCTAATGTATAATTTCTTCAAGAAATATGCTTCTTGCATCGATGTCACAGAATGTAGAAGCTCCTATTCATCGAGATATACATTATGCTCAGCACACCGGACCAGTTCAGACATGGAGATGCATTACCCTCTATAAAGTGAAAGGCCTCCGGTCTTGACAGTTTCCAGACATTTTCTAAATTATGAAGGCTGATTAAAAAAAAAAAACACCCGAAAATGTACGACTATTGATTGGGTTCACTTGTGTTGCCTGTCGTATGCTGGGATGATGTTACTGCCAAACATTGGCCTACAACACCGGTAGCTAAAAAAGTAAGCATGAGTCTGAAACGACAGCAAAATGGCCTGAAATGCCTCTCAGAAACGTCTCCTGCATTCAGAGAGAAAACGACGACGACGACGACGTCCCAGTTTCATGTCAAGTAGTGGATTTTGATTAGATCAATCCTTCACTAATTTTCGTAAAATTAATAAAGTTAAATTTCTGAAAGATAAAAGAAAAAATGAAGCCCTTGCTGCTAACAGGAAGATTACAAATTGCTAAAACAAATACGCCTTTTTAATTATCTGTGAATAAATGTGTGACCCAAAAGCCCAATTTATCCACATTGAGCTGACCTCCAAAAATCCCTATTCGCATTACTTCTGTCTGTTTTTGAACATAGTTCAATCCACTGATACTCAATGTTTTATTCTGCTAAGATCCATCTACCCAGATAAGTCACACTTAGACGATAAACTATAGACATTCTGGCGACAGCCAACAAGATTCATATCGGACCATCAATATGCGCATGCGCGGGCAGACGATTATGAAACAGAAGTTACGAAGGCGGTTTCTTCCAAAGGTATCTTGGTTTCTTCCGGCCAGCGACCAGCGCGTCTCGATTTGAACCGTGCGGAGTGTCGAGTGTTGGCGTCAAAGGTGCGTGCGTTATTGCTGGAAGATTGTGGACGGGTGAGCCCACGGCTTGGCCTGAATTGTTTGTATTCCAAGCCCGACGCTAAGGGAACATGAGTCCTACAAATCACGCTCTTGATATTTATATTATGACAAGCGGTTCCCAAGGACGGAGATCCCTGACCCCGATATTTCTCGTTTGATCTAGTGCAAAGCCGAATTTTGCCCTGTTTTGTATAGCGAAAATGCAAAACATCTGCTGTTAAGGGGAGGCGGTGCACCTCTGTTTTGGACGATAGACTACGATTAGATATCAAGAACCGTCCTTCCATTTTGATATGTCTACACATTATGTTTTATTTGGTGTGGAATAAACAATTTGTATGTAACTGGAGCATGTTTCCCGTTTTTTAGGCATATTATAATCCTGCTGACACAATTTTATCATGCTGGGTGCAGATTTTGCTCGCCTGAGACCTGCGGAAAGCTAGGAAGAAACCAGTACTTGTCGTCGCACAGTAGTGAAGTATACATTATCTTGGTTCTGTTCTCATTGTCTCAGTTTGTTCTGATCAGACTGATAAGCAGTTTATGAAATTGTGAATCAGTTCGATTGTGACTGACAGTCCAATGTGCTTCTGATTCCGATTCACAATGGAAAATAGAAGATTGGTTCGATTCTGATTCAAAACTACTTGAACCGCAAAACATAGGTTTTATTCATGATTCATAATTTGATCCAGGATTTAATTTTACGCAAAATGGCATTCACCATGCTTGTTTTCTGCTGTCAAAAATGCAATAATTCCGGATGTTGTGTTATCCTAAAGCCTGATACAGATTGTATGAAAATACTTGGGAACAATAATAGGGTTAATGATACATTGCATGACATTTGTATGCATGGGCAGAGTACGGTGTCCAGATTTAGTTTGCATTGAATATTAAATGTAAAATCCCAGTTTGCAAATATATTTGTCACAGTGTCCAAAACAGAACAATATGGTCAAGTCGATCGTGTCATACAAATATGTTTCGAGGGGCTCCATGTACTTATTTACAGGCGTGTTGTCTCAAGCGTATCTTTACCGCATTCACGACACTATAAATCTAGTTACGTTTCCCAGTATTTTCTGATCATATCTTGCCTATGTGAGCCATGGCAACATTACATTATTCGTCATGTTAAGGTCTGTCACTGGTTACGTCAAGCCTCATGACCAATTTCTTTTTCACACCAGAAACAACGTTCATTGTAGGTGTGTGGAATGTGTTCTCTGATTCGATGAATGGATGACGAGTTATTGTCCTCGCATTGTCTTAGTTTATTACGCTATTAAACCTTCGACTTTCTGGGGGAAGGGGAGGTGCGTTAAACGCCACCGATTTTTTTTTCTCTGCACCTTAGCTCCGAAACCACGCGCCGCAGTCCCGCCATACGAGTGTGCCTGTCAGTACATCATTTGTATATATCTTGGTTAAATTACATCTGTCAAGTTCATCCACTTCTCGGATCGATTGCTCGATGGTAAACATCAAATTCCTGATTGCTGAAACATGCTCATGTGATTGCTTCAGATAAACTGTTGTTCAAAATTAAGTGTCACTTATAATACGAAACGGAGCTTGATCGTGGTGCACGTAGTCATCAGAGATAACGAGTTATGAACTATAATGAGCAAATCAATTAACCTGCGCCTAAAAAATGCGAAGAAATCATGTGTGGTTTATTGTAAAATGGCATGTAATCTTAACACGCACTTTTGCATCGTGAGACGTGCAGCAGCATAAAAGCCCTGCAAATGGCCCACTCGAATTTGTAGTGCAGCTTTTTTTAATACGCATCATTGTAAAGAAACAAAACTACTTGTAATCCGTACACATAGACTGGCATATGTGTATGCTCTTGGATTTCGTGGCAGCAAAACTGCACATTAAGCTCAAGAACAGGAAAGATGACGGTGCAGGCGATTCGGAAGCGGCAGGCCGCGTCGCTTGTCGTCCACGTGACTTGCGTACGTTAGAACTGGCCCAGATATCTTCCAGGTACACAGCAAACTATTCTGCAGGTTGGAAAAGATGCGGTGAATGCATGAGCACGACGTACAGTTATGCGATGCCATAGCGGTCTATTCAGGAGTCACTGGTTTTTGCTTAGCTTATCCTCCAGCTCATCCTCCACTGCGCTCGACGGGGCAAACGTCGGAGCTCATCGGGTGGGGGTGAAACGTAAATTTCGAAATGTGAAATTTTGCTTATGCTATTTTGAGACCTTAGCAAGAGCAAAATACCAGGGTAGCTGACTGAGCGAATATTTTTTAGTTCGTTTTTTTGTATTTGTACCAGTTTGATCTAACATGGTGAAATAATTTCAGAGGGAGCACGGCGTCAGTGCGCTCAAGCAGAGTGAGGACCTGAGCGACATCGACGCCATCATGGACGCCACCCTCTGTACGTCTATATCTGTCTCTGTCTCTGTATATCTGTCTGTTTATCCGTGTGTTTGTCTGTCTGTCGGTATATGTCTATCTCTGTCTGTCCCTGTCTGCTCGTGCCCTTGTCTGCCCTTGTTCGTGTCTGTCTGACCCTGTTCGTGTCTCGCCTCGTCTTGTCTTGTTTTGTCTTGTCTTATCTTCTCTCTCTCTCTCTCTCTCTCTCTCTCTCTCTCTCTCTCTCTCTCTCTCTCTCTCTCTCTCTCTCGCTCTCGCTCTATCCCTCTCTCTCTCTTTTGGGATGTATTTGTTTGTTCTCTCTGTTACCTTCTGTGTCTCGCTATATCTCTGCCCTCACCTAATCCTCTGTCTCTATATTTCTGTTTTCTTTCATCTCGAGTCTTGGTCTGTATACCGTGCTGATTAGGATGTCCCTGGCGAAAAAACGTTTTGCATTTTTCCCGTTATTTTCATGAATGAATAAACGGTGCATTTGTATTCCTGTAGTCGGAAAAACTCGTTGCAGTTGCAGCTGGATACTTCCACGTTAAATCGCACAAGAACTGACCCGACCCTTTTCGCTTTTGATCCAGTTTGGTTCGCTCATAGTATCTGAAAAGAAAAAAATACCAGCCATGAGGTCATGTGTCCTGTGACTTTGACCTCATGGCTAACCTATTAGGTCAAAGTCACAGGTCATGAAAAGCTGCCAATATTTGCGGACTTTGCATGATTCAAATGCCTATAACTCCGTGGCAGGTGTCACAGAAAGATGTGAATAGAGCCAGTCGAAAGTGAAATGTTCCACATTTCATAAATAAGCTCATTTTTCGGTTAGCTCGGGATGACCTTTGACGTTACTAGGTCACAATGAACATTTTGGGTTTTAACCATGTTTGCCCACAGTGAACTTCGCAAAAATGTAGCACAATATGTCCCCAATTTCTACAATAAACATGGCAAAAAACGTTTCTGGGCAAACTGAAACTTTTTTTTAGATATCTTGAATTTAGTGTTGTCAAATGGCGCTTGAGGAATATGTCCTGAAGATATTTCACGAATATTGATTGATTTTGTGACTTGCGTTTGTTTGATTGTTCTACAACTAAGTGTGCGCAACGTCCTGCGTCCCTGCTACACTAACTTTGTTTCAAGTTGCTTGACTGGAAAAGTCAGAGGACATGACACCCCGCCACCAATCGACTCCTACCATCCATTTCATATTTGCACGAAAGTGAGTCTGTCGGGCGTTCTTAGGCCCTAAAGCCAACTGAGACAATCGCAATCGTGAATCGGGGCCTTTGGATGGTTAACAGGGGTCATTGACATCGGTTGACCTTGGACTGCCATGTTGACTGCAGATCATTTGTGGATTTATGGGGCGCTGATTCCGAATTTCACATCCATTTTGCACGCATCTAACCGTCATGTTCACCCTGTGCCCTGGATGAAAGTCAGTTTTCTGTTTTGTTTTTCTTTTTTGGTACATATCTCAATCATGACTTCTATGTATTTCTATATAGAGTTTTCGTTTGTAACTATTCCAACATTCAGGGGGATGACATCATGACGAAAAAATCAACGTCCATGGAATCTTCGATACGTGCGAACTCCGATACGTCAACAATATATGTGGAATTCAGAATCATTATTCCAAAAAGTTATGCATTGTCTGAAGCCAGGTAATTCAAGGTCATTCGGGGTCAGTGACCTCGGTTGACCTAAAAAGGCCCCGATGCTTGACTAAGATTGTCTTAGTTGGCTTAAAGGCGTAAAAAGGCCTGATAGACTCGTCTCCGTGGAAATGTAAAGAACGGGCATGTCAGATGTGGATGGCAGGGGTCATGATTGGTGACGGGGTGTCATGATCTTTGACCTTTCGTGTCAAGCAATTTAAAACTGTGGTGTTGTGTAGCAGCCACGCAAGACATTGTCCTCATCACATTTTAGAGCAATCCGGAAAACGGAAGGCACGAAATCAATGAATATTCTTGAAATAGCCTCAAGGCATATTTCTCAAGCGCCGGTAGACAACATTAAATTCAAGATAGCTGAAAAGTTTGAAATTACCCAAAACTGTTTTTTGCCGCGCTTGCTGTAGATAGTTGGGTGCTATATTTTCGCGAAGATCAAGGTGGGCAAACATGGCTAAAACCAAAAATGCTCATTGTGACCTAATCAGGTCAAAAGTCCTCTCGAGATTACCAAAAACATAAGCTATTTATGAAAGCTAGAACATTTTTTTCTGTCGAATGGCTCTAATCGCGTTTTTTGTGGCGATCTCTCACCCAATTATGGGCATTTGAATCATGCGATATCTATAAAAATCGGTGATCTTTCGTGACCTGTAACCTTGGCCTCAGAGGTCATCCAGGGCTAAAAATTCATGGCTGGCCATTTCTTCGATAGATGTTCAGCGTATAAAATTTCATCAAAATCGGAATGAGTCGGGTCAGTTCTTGTGTCATTTGGCGTGGAATGACCCAGTTGCAAAGTTGTTCGTGCACAGTCGTGCATTGTGGGCGTGGCCGCACAAGCGCTGTGCAGTGCTTGTTGATGAAGAATGAAGTTTGGGTACTAGGTATTTTTGCGTTTATCTCTACACTGTTAGTGAACGAGTGTCGCGTGGGGAATGCGATTGACCTGCAGTAGACTTGGCAAAGATTTCCAGTGCTTTCATGGTTGACAGTTGTGTAACAGGAGGCGAGTTACGGGGAGATAGTGACAGGGCATGGACTAGTTTCTCAAGCCGTTAAGCAGGCTGGATAAGCGCAGCATGTCGCCTGTCCACGACAACGTCTGAATAGACGGAAAAGAAGTGGAAGACAAGCATTGGTTCTTCACATGGATTCAGAAATGATAAATGCTGGTTGCAATATGTAAGCAGATAAACGGTAAAGTTTTTGTGGACACCTAAGTGATACAGGAAGACTGGCAGGGCATTGTGAAATGCCAACTTGTGAGTGGAAATCCCCGCCGAAAGGCATTTAAATAATATTATATCGATTATCCAGATATTATCTTTCAAAAGGAAATGAATGATCACCCTGTTTCTGGATAAAGGGATGGCGTAACACACCATCCTCTAAAATGTCATGGTGCAAGACTGTTTTGTCTCAGAGTGGAGCCGCTTTAGGGCCATGCGGAAAATTCAAACTTTGATGTGAGGTGTAAAATGTTCGTTACAAAAGTGCAATCACGGCGTTCCGGACAAAAGTTTTCGCCTTAGCGCTGGGAAAACTATCGGGGATAGGGCCAATCGGCCCCGCATAAAAACACGGCTGCCCGGTTTTTGCCAAAGAATATTGGTGGCCTTCGAACCGTCCGTGTGAGACCGGCTGGACGCCGTAAGAACAGTCCCTCGCCTGTCGGCTGGTCGCCGCGGGATCAGACCGCCGCTGGTGTCGGCGGACGCCCACCTCAGGTCGCCGCCGCCGCAGGAGCAGCAGCAGCAGCAGCCTCTGCCGGCCTGTGAGCCGGGTCCGGCTCTCCAGATCAAGCCCGGGCCGGGCGGCCGATGCGGCCGGTCGGGCGGCGAGCGGCGCTCGTGCGCCGTCCGAGGCGGCGGCATTAGCGAACATTGATCAGGCCGGACTCGGTAACGGCCGGTCAGACGCTCTCGTTGCCGTGCCGCGGCCGCGCGCCGCCGGAAATGAAGCCGCGACTGGCCGCGGGCCTGGAACGGCCGCAGAACGAGGCAGGTCGAGCGGCACGGGCCCCCGGTCCGGGGAAGAGAGGGCCCGGCCGCCGGCGCAGGACGGTGGGCGCAGGCCAACTGAGATCGGCCGTGGTCAGGGGCAGGGAAAGAACTGTGTTCCGGTACTGGAGGACTCTTGCGTGCGCGCTTGGGGATCACAGCACGAGGGACTCTAGGAGAAAGTGATGGCTGGGATATACAAACATTGTAAAAACCGGCGGAACCAGAAGTATTTTGAGGGAATTTCTTCCATACGATATTTTGGTTGCCTCCAATTTTGACATTGCCTCCCCACCTAGCCTGTTTAACCCATGACTGAAGATTATTTGGAACCCCGAAACCACAGGAAACATGAGACATGTTCTTTTTAGTTCGTCTTTGCATAAGATAATGGGTGCTGGAGGCCTGTGCAAATTTATGTTACTAGAAAGGCTGAAACATGAGGAGTGCACTGTGAATATAGTTGCGTACGCTTAGTTTGAGAAATAGACATCGAGGTAATCTGAAGAAATGTCGTACACGGATTTCATATGTTTAAGTGTAAACAACATCCCGATGTTTGATTTTCTTTATTTCTTTTTTCGAGTCTGCTCTTGTCTGCAATAAAGAATTTGTATCTGATAAAAGTGGGAAAAGCCACTGATTATTTTGCTTATCTTGTACTCATATGGCTCACTCTGTCTAGTGCTCATGTATAACTGAAGACGTAAGATAATGAATCCTGGCATACTTTGCTTGTCAGTTCCGAGTTCTTTTACACGGGTCCTGTTTATTAGAAAGTCTTCGAAGTCTAGCAAAAGCCATTCACAAGACAATCGTTGCTGCAGCCTCCGTTTCACTTTCGCTTGTCAGAGCTCATGCAACTGCTGATTCCCTGGTTTAAAACCATTTGCGGCAGCGATCAATGGGATCGATGAGACTTGTGACAAAATGCATCAAAGCGGTGAGGCATTCCACGATTGTGGCGGTCAATATGACTAAATTATACTCGTAGGAGCAGATTAACTCTGAACACAAGGCCACTTCGCATCAAATACCTTACTATCCACATGGCTTATCATTCGATCCAGACCTTCGTCGTTCCTATATCATCAGACTCCATGCTTTAGTCTTCATCAGAAGTTGTCAGCATCTTTCGTTCTATGCAAAATCGCTGCGGTGTCAGTCAAGCGTTGGAGCAGATGTCGGATCCGCTGTGTGTCGTCACATTTCTCTGTTACGCCGAACAAAGCACACTGGACACAGCATGGCGCCGATCTCAGGGGCAGCTGCCGACCACTCGTTTTCAAAATCATGGAGTTGCCGACACCAGCCAGAGGGGCCGTGAACCCGGCAACCGGCCAAGTTGCCGTAACAGAGTTAGTTTAACCGAGTCGGATGGTTTCTTGCCGCGTCGACAGCTGTTTCGCAGCCGGTCGTTTGGTCGGAAATGACCCGGCGTCGGCGGCGGGCGGGCGACTCCGGCGGCGGTGGCGGCGGCGGCGGCCCGGAGACGCTCCCTCGGGCCCGCCGGTGCGGCTCCGGAGAGAGGCGCGGCGAGTCAGCGGTTCGCGAGGGGCACGGTTGCGCTGACGTCGGACAGGCCGGCCGCGGCACTTCAGCGGCCGCCGGCGCTGGTCGGCGGCGCTGAGCGGCCGGAACAGCGCCTCACCGTCCGGGCTCAGCCGGGAACGTCACCGGATCGCTGCAGGAATCCTTCCTAGGAAGGCCAGGGTACAGAGTAAGCCGAAGAGTTGGGTAGACTGAATGCATGACGCGAACTAGATTTCGGCTTTACGATAATGTATAAAGCATTGCCGAAACGCCGCATTTTGAAAAAACTAGTGTGTTGCTGTGTTATCAGCTCCATTTCTCAGCTTCAAGTTTTGATCTCGGTGTCGTTCTTTCTCGTTCCTTTCATGTATCTCTCCTGTAATGTATTGCGTTCGAAAAAAATGCTGTTTTCCGGTTATGGATATACCATAATAAAAAATAGTCCATTGTTCGTTTTGCTGTTTTTGTTCCGACTCCAGACGGCAGGCAGCTATTTTCCTCCTTTCCCGGCCAAGAGGACTCTGTGACAAACCCTCTCCTGTCTTGGGAGTCAAAGACAAAATAGAAGATCGGAGCTCAGTGATGAATTATCGCTGCCTTGCTGATCAACATACACTGCATTCAAACAACATTTCGTTTGTTTCACCGTTGGCTGATTGACTGAAGTCCAATAGTCAAAACGACTGTTATTCGCTATTAAATGTCTCAATAATTTCATAACTGTTTCTCGGTTGGATGATACTTTAATGAGATGGCCTACTGGCCTTTGGCCAATACTCACGGATACGAAAACGTAATGGGGCGTGCTTGAGTGCGCAGTAGCAATTCACAATGCTCTCAGTCTATACCAGAATTTCAGCATTCATGGAATTGTTTGCATTCTTAATTCCTATCTAGCGAATACCGTTCTGATGTAGGGTCAATGCTCTGGCTGGACTTTTCGGTGATATCTACTGTTGAAACATGGTAGCAGGATTTACTGAGCAGAAAGGTTTGACGGAGAGACTGAGCCACTGTTACTTTTGATCACCTTTTCTTCTGCAGTTGGTGACACCTTGCGGGGGCTGGTGTGGACAAAGACAATCGATTGCTTGGTAGAAGTTTTCTGGGAGCGAATTGCTGGAGGCAGGGAACCGCTGCTGGGACACAGATGCCTATAGCACTTGACATATTATCCTGTGGAAAAGGTTTTGTTTGTACTATTTTCAGTGATGCTTTTATTGTGGAATTCGTTCTTGAAGCATACAGTCACGGTACAAAAATAATGACAGTTGGTTTGTTTAGTGCTTATTTTCACTCTTCGTTTCCATTCAGTTCATTGTCGCTTTTACATTTTCTCTTTAGATCTTTATTTTTCCTGGACAATGACGTAAATGGACCATTTTACACTACTTTGATCACATCATACCGTCAATCTATATAATGCGCCATCGCATATGGCTTTGGAATGGCATGATGGCGTTACATCCGAGAAGTATTCATTTTAAAGCCTGTTCCATATTCGATTGACACATTGACGCCCCCTCTCTCTATTTTTCGGTTTCCTTTAGATATGTAAATCCGTGCGAGGGAGGCTTATAGATGTTTACAGAGAGTTTGGTCTCATCCCGGCCTAGAATTTTATTATCTCGCAAACAATATCCTCGAGCCAAGGTGTTGAAAGGTAATGGTCCCGGGCATTTCATGGGACTTTTCACATGCTCTTTACGACTCGGGCCGGCAATATTTTCTGCCGTAAAATTGCACCCATGATGAAACTTCCTTTCCGCAAATCAATGAGAGACGCCCCGGGAAAAGACGGGATATGAACGCGATCTCCATCGCCCTTCGCGTCCGCACACGTTCGCGCCCACCCGAGCGCCTAATGGTCTTTTGATGTACTCAGACACGCGTGGGTAAACGTGGTTCACGCGCGGTGTGCCGTCGGTGGCGTGCGAACGTGCCCGAGGCACGCGCCGGGCGCCCGTGCGTGACCAAATACCAATCTGGGTCAGCGTTGGCCGTCGTTCTTCGGTCGGTCAGCGGCCGGCGCCGCTGACGGTGCGCTGTCGCCGCTGCCGGCTGTTATTTCCCGTGCAGCTGCCGCTCGTCGCACGTCGCAGGTCCGGGACACTTGAACGCGGAGGAATAGAAAGTTCCTCGGGCCAGCCGGGACCCGCCGGGACCGGCAGGGACCAGCCAGCGCCGGCTGGGACCGACCGGAACCAGCCGTGACCGGCCGTGATCGACCGGGCCCAGGCGGGACCAGCCGTGACCTACTGGGACCGGCCGTGACCAACCGTGACCTACTGGGACCGGCCGTGACCGACCGTGACGGGCCGGGCTCCGTCCTGCCGTCGCCGGCCGCGGCCGTCCGGACGCCGCACCGCCGCCGCATTACCGGCGCCGCCAGATGGCGCCCGCCCCGTTCCGCCCGTATGAATTTCTGATGCGGCCGCTCACGACCCAATTGACCGGCGGCCGGGCGGTCGTATCGCCAGTCACGTGACGCGCGGGCCGTCATGGGCGCGTCACGCCGCTGCACTGTTGACGGGCGGCCGAGGATAATGTCAGCAGCCGGCCGCGCTACAGCCGGCGTCAGGGCCGACACCTGACGGGCCTGATGTCACTGGCGCCAGAGACGTTGCGGAGCGTGAGGTGTTGTGGTATTTTTAGGCCAAATGAGCTTCCGATGACATCGTTAGCTGGAGGTGGCTCCGACGATATTTATGGGTTAAAGAAGCACCAATGACGTCAGTGCCATGACGGCGACGCCCATGATGCCAGTGAGGTTTACATGACGCCTTTCGGATCACTGAGGTTTAGGTGGTGTCCGTAACACCAGTGAGGTTTACGTGGAACATGTGGCTTCCGTAACACTTAAGCAGAAAAATCACTTCGTCGGGATGGGGTAACATCCCCAGTGGCGTCACAGGGGCTTCGATGACACCAGTAAGTCGGAATGGTATTAGCAGCGTCTGTGGCGTCAGTGCGTTTTCAGTAGCGCCTTTCACATCAGTAAGGTTTAGATGGTGCCCGTGACGTCGATAAGTTTAGACGGTGCTAGTGACGCCAGTAAGGTTTGGGTGGTGCCAGTGGATTCTGTTAAGTTAGATGGGGCCAGTAACGTCATTAAGGTTTTGGTTGGAACCGAAACGTCAGTGGCATGCAGGCGGCGCCAGTGAAGAAAATAGTGTTTAGATGGCTTTTGCAACGCCAGTGAGGTGCAGGCGGCGCCAGCGTGACGCCAGTAAGGCTTATCGGCACCAGTGACGCTAGTAAGGTTAAGGTGGCACAGCGCAGGGGCCGGCTCAAAGCCTGCCGTCACCGTCTGCCAGCTCATCCTGTCTTAACAGGCCGTCTCCCGCGGCTCGGCCGGCGGTTATAATCGCGAACGAGCTTCGGTTTGCATACGCGATCGCCATGAATTCATAAGGCCGGGCCGTTATACGCGGAAGGACTCTGGCGACCGCAGCTGGGCCTACCGTCTGTCGTAAACTGGCCGGTGCTGGCCGCTGCCGAGTCTGCGTGTGCCACTTGAACAGCATTCGCGTGCTGCGTGCGCATTAAGTCGCATTTGTAGCCGTGCATGCGGAACGATAAATCATTGACCGGCTGTGTTTACTTTAAGTCTGGGAGCTGCGAGTAAGCCCCTTTGGTCGGCTACGTGCGTACACGCACGTGCCGCTATGTGTCAAAAGTTAGCGAGGCTAGGTGGTTTCTCGGGTAATGGTCTCGTTTTAAGCAGTGGGTGACTACATTTACTACCACAACAATCGGCGGTCCAAGTGTTAGGGAATTCCATTTAGGCCTCGAGTTTTGGAAGTGTGAACATCTGAGAATTAAACATACTTTAATTTGCGTTGCGGTCGCAGAGTTCTAAGATGTCTTCGTTGCCTATATTGCAATGAAACCTGGTATCAGAGTTTCCTGCAATACTTGGGAGCTGGATTTATTGTTTTCCATCGTAGTCAAGTTTACGGAGCCGAAAGGGTGTGAAAATAAATTTTCATCAAACTTATCTGAAAAGGCCGGTAGGCCTTGTGAGGCATGCCATGGACTTGCTAATTTTTCATCGCCGGGAATTTAGTTTGAGAGCAGTGACCGATAAAAGCTTTGTTTTGTCGCATCAGTGACGTAAAAACTTTCTCGTAGATACACAAATTACGGTTACGAGTTACATACGAGTTACGGCACACGAGCATATATGCCAAGCACATTATTCAGTTTTCTGCTCGCTCCTCCATCATTTCGAGTCAGTGCCGTGGCCCACTTATTTCGTCACAAATGTGGGGTACATCATGAAAACTTCGACTCTGGACATGGTCGTTGGCCCAACCAAAGTATGGATATGCCTTTCTTGTTGATGCCAAGTGAAGGCGGATACACTGTAAAGTTTCCTTTGACTCGGGCAACTGGGGCCATTTTTCCCATAATTTTCTGAACATCATTTTTCTGAGAAGGAAAGGGAAAAATATCGGCCTCCGCTATAAAGCGTATTGACAAACAGACGGTGTCGAAGACATGGTAATGCTATTTCTACCTGCAGACTCGTATACATCGATCATGATTCCGTGATACACCTATCACTGATTAAATGCCTCTCATTGATCGGCCATGTATCGGAAATTCATTGAGCATTTATACCAGGCTTGCCGCAGCGAGTTCAGACAACGCAATCAAATCACAAGAACTGAAATGGTCTACAGCTAAGGGAAAGAGAGAGAGAGAGAGAGAGAGAGAGAGAGGCCAATGCTATGTAGATCCGCGGGACAGTCTATGCCGTGAGAGGCCTGGATGGGCGCGGGAACATTAATCTTCAGCCGACACCCCGTTGATTGGTCATTCATTGGCGGCGTTCTTGTGACGGGCCCCGGGGCCGAGCGCCGGCTGCCGCCTCTTGAGCCAGTCGAGGCCCGTGCCGCTGGTGACGGTGGACCATCCGTCATCGGACCGGCGCCGGCCGGCAGCTGTAACCGGCCGCCGGTGCCATGAGGATCGATCTGGCGGGCACGAGATTAGGCAGGCTAGCCCGCTTAAGCTCCAGTGCGCAGCCCAGGGCACACAGCAGGGGTGTCAGTCCGGCTCGGGTTACATCTCGTGTCCGTGCACATGTTCGAGGCTTCCGCAGCCTCTGTGAGGGGCTGCCGGTGCCTTTCCCGGAGCCCTTAATTAGCTTCAAAGAATTCCCGACGTCCGGCGGTCAGCCATAATTGCCTAATTATAGTTGGAGAACGTCACTAGTTTTTTGGACTCTGCCATAGTTTTGATAAGGGAAAATCTAATTTTCCCGAGCTTCCGATTTTTTACAAACACTTCCGTGGCCGGGGGCTCAGCGGAAAACTCTGACTCGTGTCTACGCCGAACATAATTCGAGGCTTCTCAATCTTCGAATTTAGCGAACGAATACCCGCACGATGCGACACGCACTTTCCAGAACGATTCCACCATCTAATGGTACCAGATGAAGAAGCACCATGTTGATAAAGACGTAAAACCATTCACCTAATAATGCAACTGATAACTGCGTTTGGTTCGATTTGTCGATCGATTTGGGTTCCTGCATGAATTATCACTGCCATTCACCGCGGCCAAATTCACTTTGACACACTAAGTTTTATAGTAATTAAAAAACTGGAACAGACACACAGGCACAGAACGGACTGGCGCTGGATGTTTGCCATATTCAATCTTGTCTGACATCGTTCGTGGCTTTTCGGTCCATGTACTTCGGTAAGTTATGCTTGTCACCTGATATTGCTCTCAATCAACTGGCATCATTCCTCAAAAGCACCGCGCTTCTGAACAAATATCTTATTCGAGCGTATCGATATTTCGGTGTAACGTTGGTGAGAGTTTCGGTCTTTGAATCGTAGACGATCTAATTTTGCCTTTTAGATCCTATTATCATGGAACTGTCTCAGTCTATACTCAGCCTTCATTCGATCATCTGCAGCAAAGATCCGCTTCAGTGGTATCCAAAAGTCTTTATTGTGGGGTATTCAACGAAGCCTTTGCTGGATGGAGAGCACCAAAACAATAACATGCTGCGATGAAGAAACAGTTCCATTGCATTTTTCATGCAAATGGAGAAATACTCTTCGGCTAATTTGTCATCGTGATAATTAACACTCGCACGGGTGGCCGGTCAAATATATCGCGCTCGGGTGAGTTGGGGGTCAATTTGACCCCTCTAAGACCTCAAAAACTAACCAGGATAGATCGACCAAATTTTCAGAGTTGATGAAACCCTGGGGGAACTTTCGTGTAGAAGTTGGATGTTTATAAAGCGTGATC
Organism: Capitulum mitella; assembly: GCA_030062745.1. Lineage (NCBI taxonomy): Eukaryota > Metazoa > Arthropoda > Thecostraca > Pollicipedomorpha > Pollicipedidae > Capitulum > Capitulum mitella. The sequence continues at coordinate 12,253,348 of CP099842.1, forward strand.
TTCAAGGTCAAATGAGGTCAACGAGGGTTTAGTTCGGTGAGACTCGCCAGACTTTTGCTTGAACCGCGAAAACTGTTGGTCACAATGCTAAAATGCATATGGGCTCATTTTTGTGGCGTACACAAAGCTGCAATAGAGAGTATTTAATCTAGGATGCTTGAATCAGTACTTATGCTTAAATTTATACTCCAGTTCAACTTCAGTCTTGTGAATATAATTTTACGAAGTGTCAAATACCTTGTTTTGTGGTCTTTTGGGGTACATTTTGGCGCTGAATTCGAATTTTCGCCCGGAATTATCTTACATGTCACGTTTCGGCCACACATGGCCGAAATTCGGCACTTGAATCAGGCATTGAACAAGAAACTGGCGGCGTTTCATTGTGCGGCCTCTGCAGAAAAGAGGTACGTGCGAGCATATTTTTGGTCACTGTCCGTGGCCTAACCTGATATCAACTTAACCCTATTCCCGGCAGGGGGGGGGGCGGAATCCGCCCCCCCTCGGGTTTTTTGCTTGCCAATTCCAGGCGTTTTAACGCAGCTTCACGAAACTTGGTGACTTTTCCTAGCTATTCCTTCTACGCGCTGTGACAAAATTTCAAAATTCTATTTTGCTCAGGGGCGGAGCCAGGCAACGTTTTTGGGAGGCACCTCAGGTCATTTTTGGCCATGTTGAGGGTAAAAGGAAAATGTCTGCCAAAACAGAATTTTTAAGATAGAACTTAAAACTTTATATAAATGTATAGCTAAATAGTTGGGCAATGTGCATATGTAATTTTGTTTATCTGAGGTCACTTTACAAGGTGAGGTCAAGGTCAAAAGTCAAAATTTGTTTTTTCGCAATAATTTCGGCGCCGTTCTTTCAAATATCAAACCCGGAATATATATGACGTAGAGAGGCGCCCTCTACTTGTGTAGCAAGTTTCAGCTTGATATCAGGTCGGGTCACGGAGATATGACCTAAAATGTCAGTACGCGTACCCTATATCGCAAAAGCCAAAAAATGAATTTTTTGGAATAGAGTGAATTCAATCGATTAAAAACGTTTACAGATAATATTGAATACACACGACATCATTCCAAGTGACCCCAAGGTCACTGGAGGTCATGTAAGGTCAAAGGTCACAAGTTGATCTGAAGAACGTGTGACCACGACAGTTCCCCCTTTTTTATGTCCCTGGCACCGCCTATGCTAACATTATACAAACATTGTAATGCGATTTGTACTTCTTTAGCATAACATGACTAACAGAAGCTAAAAAAGTGTTTTGGCCTCTTTTGTTCATTCCGTTATTAGAAAACTAATCCCCCTATTTTTGAAACCCTGTGAACGCCCATGAATTTTCTCAAAATTTCAGATTTGGGGACCCATGGTAAAAGCCCTATCTATAATCTCTCGATTCATGCCAGTTTCATCGAAATCGGTCCATAAACAACGGAGTTATAAGAAGTCCAAAAGTACCCCCCATTTTGACATTTTTGCCCCTCTGTATCCACAAATTTCAAAATTTTGAAAATTTCTTTTTATAAAAATGTAGTTCACGTCACGGCAAATCGATTGCCGTTTGTTGCGATGAAATCGGACAAGTAGTTCTCGAGATCTCAGGGGGGGCCGAATCCGCCCCCCCCCCTGCCGGGAATCGGCTATACCGTCTAGCCCTCCGGGAATAGGGTTAAAACATGCTCTTTTTGGCTCGAGCTATATCATGTTTTTAACGACGAAGAAAACGCTAAATGACACCAAATGAGCCATATACCTTTTTAAAAGCAGGAATGTCCTCTCAGGACAATCTCAAAGGATTCCTGAATCTCAAAACAGACATCACCGACGTATACAATACAAAATAAATGGGCATCGCGGCTATGTGAAAGGTGAAAAGAATAGCAAAAAGGTCCTGCCAGCCGAGCCGAGGTGATTAAGGTGAGTTGGATTGTTTCAGAATTTTACAACTGCTTGATTTTTCTGAAAAGTTTGCACAAACAATGCCAATTTTATTATCATTTTATCTTATTTCTAAGTGTACCAGCCTTTTCAATGCACTACTTTCAGTGACAGATACACATCGGCACGAAACGTAAAAGGATCAACGACTTAATCAGCTGCCCGCCCGTGCCATTATGGCGCATTAAATTTACACATGGCGCATAAAATCCAATCATGTTTGCATGACATGGAAACAGAGCTTACCGTCTCGTATATTGCACTTATTCGATCTCAGTAAAAGAATCACTGATAATCCGATTACATGATTCGCATCTTTATATCCATTACTGGTCATTAATCATCTTACGCAAAACGACACGCTTCATGAAACTCAAGAAGTAATGCATGGGCTTTAACACGCTTAAAGGAAAGGGGTCTTTTTGTGCCCCCCCCCCCCACCTGTTTTTCTTAAGAATCTCAAGAACGGATCGGAGCTGGTCGCTGCTACTTTGTGACATGTATGGCAATTCAATAACTTGTCGATTGACGCAGAAAAATCGGAAATCGTTTGAAAATTTTTGAAGTTTCAAGCATTTGAAGTCAAGCAAACATAAGGAAAATAACGGTTGACGCTGACAAATGGGAACTTTGTGAAAGGACTAGCGTTCTACATAAGATTGCTGTTTGAGCACAATCATGCAACGTCATTCGGGCATAAGTGATGGATGTACCAAGACTAAGGCCAGGGTCAATAAGGGTCAAGATCATCAAAGGTCAAGGTCAAACAGCTTGTGACCTGATCCAGAGTTGCTTCGCAGCATGTCCGTTTGTATAAAATGCGCATTCAGAGATCCTAATAAAACACGTGTGCGCACACTGATATGCTTAAATATACCAGGATCAGTGAAAGTCAAGGTCGTCAGATGTCAAGGCCAAATATCTCGTGACCTGGTCCAGATTTCCTTTGCGACATGCCGATTTGTATGCAATATGCGTTTAAAGATCCTTTTAAAAACACGCTAAGCACATTCGTACTCATATGTATATACATATATACATATACATACGCACATAAATATAAACGCTGAAAGTGATCAAATGTACCGATGCTGGCTACCTTCACTGAAAAGACGCGAAAAATGTCTGTTGCGCCCTCATTTACTCTCAAACTAACCTGTGTTGTTCGAAATTTGATCTGCAAAAAATGAAAAACGACGGCATAGGTCAATGGCCTGACATGACCTCGACTCAAAACCCTCAGTGAAGACGTCACATGAATGGAAGTTGTCGTATTCCACGTCTTAACGCTCAAACAAACACGCTTTCCCGTTGCGTTCGAAAAGTTGTACGAAATGGCCTGTACGGGCAGAGAAGGTGTCCAAAATTGACCTTTTCGACCCCATCTGGCCTTGAAGATATTGATCTAGGGTCATAAAGAATTGCATACAATGTGAATCGTTATGACCCTACCCTGTCCACAAAATTCCATATCTCGCTCTTTCTGTCTCCGAGATCGGAGGGGGTCCTTTTGGACCACCTTCCAGTGCGCGTTAGCGCGAAACCTCCTTCCATTGCTCGGGTTAATCCGTCCCCGACTGGGAGATGGGCGGTTGACCGTCCCCCTGAGGTTTTTCCAAGATTGCAAGAGAACGAACATGTGCAGCGCCACGAAACTTTGGGCACCTTTTGCTTGATCCTCTTTACACCTTGTATCAAGTTTTTGACCTCAGGTCAAGTAAGATATCTGACCTAGGGCAGATCAAGTGGACCTATGTCAAAAAAGTTTAGCGCCCTGCAACTTTTTTGCAAAATATGCAAAACAATAAAGCTTTCACGGGCAAGACACTGATAAATGCAAAACATCCACCATCTTCATTTTTTGGAAACATTCGAGTCATTGGCCAAAAGTCGAACCCGTTTCCAACACATGTCGCCGTTTTTTCGAACTTTTGGCAGGGTTTTTATACAACAGTCTGAGTGTGGGGGGATCCGGAAACCCACTCTCCATCAACAGACAAAGTTTCAATGACCTCCGACCACTGACCTGAGATCAGGTAACGAATAACTGTTATGACTCAAAATGCACTGCCATCAAAATTGGCGAGGAATGACTCAGATTGGGTAGAAAATGGCCGGACTGGCTCGTACAGTTGTGAATAATACCAGCGACTTCAAAAAGTTGCAAAAGCTGTAAATTTTGGAAGTACACAGGCCCTCGCGAATAAAGTCCAACCAGTGGTGTAAATTGACAACCACTGAATTTTCTCAAGATTTAAGCACGATAAACCATAACATAAACCACTAGAATCAAGGAACAACACTTGGAAAGACATATTTCTCGAAAATAAAGGAACGCTAAAATTAGTTCCCTTTATTTCCACATCGCGTTCGCCTATGGCACCCGTCGTTCAGCGGTGCGAAAATCGTCGTGTGTTTAACTCAATGTTCCCGCGTATATATTACACAAATCAGAGAAATTGGACATCTATCGGCATCAGCGGACTTTGACCTGTTCCTTGGTGCCTTTATCTAGATTTTATTAATCAAATGGCTTACAGATTATTCAAAACTAAAGATGAGCTCAGTTTCGATATCAACTTGTCACGAACTTTCCAACGGTGTGCTTATTTTTACCGTGCGACCAACTGTTCGTGAGCTAGAGGGGGATGGTCAACCGCCCCCACCCCAGTCGGCCGTGCATGGCGTCAACCGACAGTTGGGCCCGGGCTAATCAGTACCTTCGTGTATGTTCAGATGATAATAAGATGGATGTTCCCAGTTTTCTGGATTGCCAGTTTGTTTGCCCTTGGACACTGGATTATAGGATAGTTTTGAATTGGGGTCAGCATACTATGTATGGCGTTCGTCACATCCGCGGCCGGAGCGTCGCATATGAAACCCCAAGCCGCGCGATGTTCCAGCAGATACTGTATTCAGTGCAATGCGGAATGCAACCAAAACCAAAGGTGACGCCAGAACCCTCGGGCCCATGGCCACTCGGGGATCACATTGACGAGAAAGTGGTGACAATGCATACGCCACAAAACTACACTGTGGATGCTAGTTGTGAAAGTGCACCAGGACTTATGAAGAAGCGTACAAGTATAATAACTCAAGGATGGTTGCCTGATTTTTTTCTCACGTTAAGATCTCGTTTAGACTAATGTTGGATTACATAAACCAGTAATTTTCGAGCGGAGGAATGCATAAATTTGATGTTTATTAACTGTGGTGTGTTGCCTCGTTCTTCTGTTGCGCTTTGCATTTTGCTTGTAAAAAATGCAAACCCAATAAATTAAAATGCAGGATCATTTATGTTTAGGTCCTCCTTACAATTTGCTGGAAATTTGGGCTGCGGGCCGATGTGGGCTTTTCTGGATGGATAATTTATGCGGGGCGGCATTGGGTTTTCAGATCTAACTTTAGGGGCAGGACAGGTTTCCACACTCCCTAAAACTGCCAGCTCTTATTCCAAGCAGTGATAGTAATTTACGATGACTTGTTGAGTATTGTCGTACGGTGACGCGGAACGCAGATGTAAACTTGGGAAACCACATTGTTTTACAACAGTTATGGCCAAGGCAATGGAGTTCCATGCCAGCAATTTTATAGCAGGTACCGATAGGTGCCATCAAACAGTCCGGAAACGACCGCTGAGGAGGACGAACTGCATCGCGCAAAATGTAGCAATAACGCCGGAATGTCGATACTTCCGGCGAGTTTATTCATCGCAAACCGAAAATCTCTCGGCGCGGCGCCGCGTCCGGCACCAGAATTCCGCCATAAATTGCGCTGTAACTCCGGCTGTCTGTGCGGGGACCGTCAATTTTGGAGACTTATTGGTGGCGGTCGCCGCGCGATCGTCGGCGCGGCTGTCGCCGGGTCACGCACACGCGCCGGCGGCCATTGATTGCGGCCTCGCGGCGCCGGCGACCCGGTGCTAATCCCCCCTGGCCGGACGGACGGAAGGGGGGGGGGGGCTCCATCAGTCAGTGGTGACCAATCAGCACGGACGCGGCTCCGACGAGGCAGGAACAGCTGGCTCATCAAGCTGTGGCCATTCTCGCGCTACGTCCGCTCGTGGGAGAATGGTCCACCGGGGGCGTCGTCCGTGCCTGCATGTTGGGTGACATACGGAAAGATGTGCTGGATAGCATGCGCAGACTGTCGCTATTCAGAAAGCCTTGAAATGTTTTTGGGACCCAATTCGTATCTGCTTTGTGTAGCATGACATGGAAATAATGTCTGGTGCAATGCGTTTTTATGGTGATGATATATAATGGCATATGTTGATGATGCGATGTATTGCTCTGTAACACGTTGCAATTCATCCACTACAACATGGCTGTTAACGGGCCAAAGTCACGAGTTAATGGGCTCGTTGAAATTGGATGGATCACTTGCGTAAAACATACAGCACCCCACTCCCCCACACACCAACGTCTATGAAAGCAATGAAGGCAAGCAATGACGTACTGGTGTAGATATGTGTGACTGGACTTGTCTCAGTTAACGTCTGACCTCTCGTTTAAAACCGGTCAGTGAACTGTTTCTAACTCCTGGTGACAGATCTTTAAACGCAGTTACAGTGCGATAAAAAAAGGGCCGTCTCCCTGGCTCAGACTTGATACTTAGGAGATACAGGTCTGAGTCACCTCTCGTGCGTTCGCGGCGTTCACCGCTTATGGATGTTTGTTCCGCCAGGATGGGGAGTTCGCCGGTAAACATTGCACGTTCCAATTGCCACAGTGCGTGACGTAGACGTAGACGTATATTTGGGTTGTCCACAATGTTGTGGCTATTACGGCCCATCGTAATACAGATAAAACAGACGGTGGGAGTCGGAGATGTCAGGCACGCAGCACGCAGGCTCTTGTGTGCAATGATGGCCATACCTCCGTCAGTGCGCGGGACGGCACGCGCAGCAGGTGGCGTTTTACGGAAGCGGAACGGAACGTTGCGCCGGAACGGAGAGACAGGTCAGCGCGGGAGGCCACCCGCGTCGTATAGTGCGGGCTAGCGGGACAGGAAACGCCGCTCCCTCATTTCAGTATGGGATCGGGGATATAAAAATAATCACCGTGTCTGGTGGGTCGCTGGTGCACTTCATCAACAGTGCTGAATTCGACAGCCAGGCTACAGGCTCGTCCGAACCGTCCAACGGTTCGGACGAGTCTGTATCAACCTATCCTATCTGTATTATTATTAACCTATCCTATCTGTATCAACCGAATCGTCCGAATCGTCCGAACGCAGCACCTTGTGGTTGAGGGTGATAGTCTGGTGCCTCACTGGATCCGCCGATAACCAGCCAAGTTTCTGACGCAGGTCCGGTATGCGGTCGATTTTTTTTCGTCCGAAAGCTGCTTTAGTCACGTAGCTGATAATTCTCTGGATCCTAGACAGGTTATTTTGTGCACCATTGCAGTAAACTGAGATGCAGCACCGGACCTGCGGCAGAATTGAGACAGCGATTAACATGGTGGTAACAATGTGTGGCAGGCAGTGATAGAGATGTGATAGACCGGCCAAACTACCGAAACACCGTTTGGTGGCACGTGAAACATGGGAGTTCTGCATGATAGGTTCCCAGCTCTCGAGCTGGCTGCCAGCCAGGAATGCGGAAGGCGTCATTGATGTCATCATGTTTGCAGCGCCCAATGATGACTCCCGCACCGAAGTTTAAAAGCTTCTGGACGCGACCCATACATTGCTAGTTGTTGCTCCCATAAATCCCGATGCAGTATCACACAGCAGACATCGGACCGCTGACTGTCGACTGCAGAATGTCAGGGGGAAGACTGGCGAGCATGGTAGGGACCTATAAGCATGCCAGTGCACTTACCAACCACGTGATCTATGTGTGGTTCGAGGGACAGAGTTCTGTCCACGACAAGATCTAGATTTTTCGTCCTTTCGGTTCCTGTGATGACTGTGCCGTTGACCGATAGTGATTTTTTTTTTTTTTTTGGAAGGCCGTGGAGCATCTGGTGCGGACCTAACGCCACGGGCTGAGTTAGTGGAATTTAGCTTCATAGAGTTTGGCCTGAACCAATGGCAGAGTGCGGCTTAAGCGGTTTTCACACGTTGAATTAAAACGCGAATGGCGTGTTTTTCTAGTGACAGTAATCTCCGTATCGTCCACATTCCGAGTAATTTTGACCTTATTTCCAACGTACAGGCTGATATCGTTCGAGAAGATTGAAAACAGGTGCGGTCCATGATTTGGTCCATGATTTGGTCCATGATTTGATGGCGTGAGAGATATGCCATGATTCTCACCTATGGGGTTTCTGAAAGGTTTTTAATTTCGTTTTCCTTGATTATTTCGCTGACTGTGAGCTGAGTTTCAGGTCAAGTTATGTTAAGGTTTAGAGGGATTTAGCCGCACATACTGAAAGTGGTCCGACAGATAGCTTTTGAACCATATCGATTCAGTTCCACAGGGCTTGAGTTCTTGAATCAATTTGGCGTGGCCCATAACATCAAAACATTTGCTCCAGTCGAAAAGGACCAAGAGAGTTATCTCACCGTTGTCCATGGCGTTCAGGATGTGCTCCGTCGCACACCAACGCAGTTTCCGTAGAATGATGTCGCCAAAGACCATGTTGATTGTCCGAAAAAAAGATGTCTGGTGAAATATGAGAAGACCTAGGTGTGTGCAGGACGCTCAGTTATTTTGGCGAGGCATGGAACTAATGAGGTAGTCCGAAAGGCTGCAGTATCTGTAAGTGGACCGGCTGCGTTACAGATCGGTTGGACAACAGATAGTTTCCAAGACTGGGGTAGAATACTCGTCACCAAACTTGTTTACTAGGCATAACATGTGAGATGGCGACGAAGTATTTCTGAAAGAAAGACATGGATAAGTGGTTGTTAAATATCTCGCTTGAAATGAAGCAACCACTGATAAGCCGCCTGCATCGCACGCACCGCTGCCATTCATGCTTTCCACGGTACGGCAAAGACCACCGACCGTCACAGGCTGTGCACAGAAACTGCCGGCCACGACACCTGAAAGTTTGACAGGCAGGTCACTTCTCAGCATGGCGCTGGCTTTAGTTGCGTTAACCAGCGCCGCGGTTTTGTAGCCAATTTGTATGTGATGAAATATGATGATATCTGCCTCCCATTCCAATACCTGAATTCAGCTGGCTTATTATCATTTACTGACTCAGTCAGACAGGGGAGGAATGTGACTTTAAAGAGGGCTCGGTATTTTCGACAAAACGTCTGGAAAGTAATGATTTTCCCTCGAAATATCTCGCTTGAAATGAAGCAACCACTGAAACTTTTCCTCGCAGTTAAAACTGATGATAACCCTTGCCTGTGGCACGTGCACTAGGTCGGGCCTATTTTTGAATCAGACGTCCAAAGTCACGGAAGTGTGGCGCCGAGCTCGACTGAAGCGGCCTGGCAAAGTTACGCGGATTACGGAGGCCATTTCAGGCCGAGTATCGCCGCCGAGCGCCGACTGAGCGCGATCAAATCTAAATCGGGCGCCGCTCACGGTGTCGGGACGCGCCTGTCGTGTCTGCTGCGGACGAGTGATAGCCTTTTCACGTGTCTGCCGATCTGCGAACGGACAGCGGCCAAGCTGTTTGTTGAGTGGAAGAGGGCCGGGCTGGGGCAGGCACGCGCAGGTACTTACCAGCTATTCTTTTGAAAAAAAAACGCAGCCCATTGGAAAGAACTAACTAAGATTAACCCAGATCAACAGGACCATATCAATATCGTTCTGATATATCATTACCTGGACCCTTGTGATCAGCTTTTCTAACACAGAAAACAAATCCGGCGAGCTGATGACAAAATCGCCGTGAAATAACACTCGGTTTTAATATCAACGTGAAGAGAATGAACTTTTTAAAATACAGTCTAAAAAAGTCCACATGCGGTCCACGAATGCAAATGTGTCGCCGATCTGACTGAAACAACACCTGATATTTCAACAGCACAACTGGCTGGGTGTGCCGCCCTGAGTGTACGAGACCGGAGCTCGTCCGTACCTTTCCGGCAAACTCTTCCTCCAGTGCGCTGCCGGCGCGGATCCAAAGGGGGCGATGGGGAAGATGGCTCTCCTGAGGCATGAGAAGGCAAGGGGAGCGATGGAGAGACTCAAAAGACTCAAAAGGGGTCCCGAAGGGGCCTTGTATGAACTTCACAGGGTTTCTGTGGGAATGTGACAAATTCTTCATGCAGTCAGAGGGCCTCTGGAAGGGTTAGATGACCCATGGAACGCCTAGAAAGGCCCCTAAAGCTCCCAAAGGGCTCCTAAAACCACAACAGGGCTCCAACACGGCAGATTACCTCTGAGGCCGCCAGAAGGGCCACAGGGCCCCCGAGACCCCCAGGATGAGGAATGAGTCCTTATGACGACATAGAGGCCCCTGGAATATCATGGAGACCCCGAATGGGTTTCACGGGCCTGTATGGAAAGCTGAAGGTACCTAATGCAGTCAGAAGGCCTCCGGGGTGCCTTATGAGACAATGAGACGGCAAGATGGCCTCCAAAATGAGTAGGGGGGACCCTGAAACTCTCCAGGGGTCGCTGGGACCGAAAGAAAGGCTCCAAAACGCCAAAAGGTCCATAGGATCGCTTTAAGTGTCAGAAAGGCTCCTGAGACGGCATGAACTTAAGAGGATGGCAAACACGGCATAGGGGGACCCTGGCCAGCCAGAGGGGTCCCTGAACAGGGATGCGGCAGTGACCTTCTCAACCTCGACCAGAGGAGCCCCAAATGGGCTACTCTGGTCTTTTTGAAAACTGTAGTTCTTGGTGCGCTCAGGGGCCCCGATAACGTCAAGTGGGTCCTAAAACGGCAAGAGGGGCCCCTACACAGCAGATGGCCCTTGAGACCGCCAAAAAGGTCGGAGGGCCCCCGCGAGGCAAAAACGATAAGAGGATCTCTGAGACGGTATGGGGTATGAGACGATATGAGACAATGGGGGCCCTGGACGGTAATAGGTATGAGAGGCATGAGAGGGACCCGAATGTATTGGGCGGGCTCCTGCCACGGAAAAGGTGCCCTGAAACTGCCCAGTGAAGCACCTGAAGCGCTAGCAAAGGCCTCTGATACGGCTAGATGGTCTCCTAAGGCTGTCAATTATCTCACATGTCACAGGGAAAGATTCCTGATGCAGCCATGGAGACCATCGGAGACGTTCAGAGGGCCCGTGACACTGCACAAGGATCCTATGTAGTGTTGTGTGGTGCACAGGTCCCAAAACGTCTTTTGTAGCTGACAGAGGGCCCCGATACGGCAAAAATGTTCCCAAGAGACGAGAAGAGGGGCAATTAGGACAACAGGAAGTTTCTTGAGACTGCTATAGAGCGACCTTTGAGACCGCTCACTAGCAGTCTCTAGCAGGGCCCCTGAGACGACCAGAGGGGCTCCAGAAACTACTAAACTTTGAGAAGCCCAGACAGCTTCTGAAACGGCCAAAGGACCTATAGCATTGCCAGAGGTGCCTCTGTTACGGAAGGGAGAGACTTATAGATGGCCGTTGTTCTGCCTGAGGAGCTCCTTAGACGATTTAAAAAAAAAATACCCGGGGACGACAGTAGAGAACCCATAATGGCTTAACCCGGCATCGCCTAGAGACTGTCAAACAGGGCACCCCCTTGGTTTTTCGCGAATAACTTCTCGACAACAAGAGCCAGCCTAACCAAACTCTCAGCGCCTATTCGTGAATTAATTTTATATATTTAGGTATCCAAACCATTTCCATGCTAGGTCAGGTCCTGGAGACATTGCGTCATACGTTAACCCTTGCATGCATGATTTGGCCTCTTCGGACGGCGGTGCGAACATGCTTCGTTTTTTTGACAATATTCGCGAATATGGTGCATCGATTATTTGGGTTTACGTAGGACGCGGTCCCCATAAGCATAAACAATCGTGACACGTCAACATTAGAGGCCATGCTAGGTCACATGCATGATGACAATTGAACTGATTTACAATGCGGGTGAAGGAAATGGTTGTTGCTGACCTTCCCCATCATTCAAGCTGGACAGGCAAATCTATACGCGCTTCTTAGCAATGTTCACCGAGTGAAAGGTGAAGTCATGTCAGTCATCTCATAAGTGAATGTCAAAACGAAATAAAATTTAACGTTGTTTGTGGAAGGTTATTCAGTAGCAGAAGAAAGCGATTATTTTTCTTAGTCATAGGATGAAAAACGAATATCTTTCCTGACCTGGGTTGACCTTGACTCAAAAAGGAACAGGCAAAGCAAATTTCATTATCATGAGATGTCATTTCAGGTTTGTCCTTAACGCAGTTAAGCATCCCAGCAAGTTATTATTGCTGTCTGTCAGGAAGAGACACAAACCTATGTGACTTGACCTAGAATGACATTGACAGAATGGGAAGCAGGTTATGCAGAACTGGGCATCAGAAGTTTAGCTTTCTTCTTTTTTATCACGTGGATTGAAACGGCTGCAAGTAAATTTCGGCTTTTGACACGTAAAGACAATGTTTCATCCGACCTAGGCTGACTTTGACCTAGCATTTTTTTAACATTTTGGCATCTTTCCAATGTGGACGATCACGACGTTCCGTACGAAACCCAGCTGAAGGTTCCAAGATTACTATTGTTGATGATACGATGTACGAATCGGTGTCAGTTTTCCGACGTTGTGTTACGCGTTTTGCGTGGCCTTTACTGGTCACGTTACTGGTCACGTCACCAGTAACGTGACCAGGGCTAACAAAGTATTTTCTGAATCGCAAGACTGATGGCTACCGATTGGTGGTAGGCCTGTTCAGATCCGACGGTAAGATCCTTAGATAACGGGGGGGGGGTGACTTTTTTGACAATCCCTAGGCGATCGCGGGTATAAGAACACGCCAGGCGTGTCAGGTTAAGTGTCTGTGAAACTACCAGATGGGTCCATGAAATTGCCCGAGGTGACCCTGAAACCGTTAAAGCAGAGCCTGAGACGTCCCGAGGGACACGTGAAACTATAAAAGGAACCTGAGACCACTAGAGGGTCCTGGCACGGCAGACGGCCCAAGACTGCCACGGTCCGAGCCCCTGTAAATCCTAGAGGGGGCCCAACCAAAGTTAGCAAAAAATGTCTCCAGAAACTATAAGGGGGCAGAGGGGCTCCTGGACCAGATACAGACACGACATTGGAAATAGAGGGATGGACGCAGCCGCCTAAAATCCCGCCGATGTCATATTTTGGCCACTTTATAGAGAACAAGAAGAAGGTGACAAGAACAAGAACAACTCGACAAGAACAAGAACAAGAACTCGAAGAAGGTGACTCGCTTGAATTTTTTTTGGCTTCTTTACATGGTAAAATGAAACGGAAAATTACATCAAACATTTCCCATGAACCCGAGCAAATCAACGCCTTTTCATATCTGAAGAGCAAACAGGGAGGGGGTCCCTCACTGACCATTCGCCCCCCCCCTTCCCTGGCGAAATCCTGAATCCGCCCCTGGCGCACTGCGCAGTTGCATGAGTGGAGAGGCTGACAGTGAATCTGAATTTATTTAAGTGTGCCAAGAAAACAAGTTCTTTGAAGTAACAATGCTACGTGATAGTTCAAAATCAACGTGACGACGCCCACCACGCGACGAGACCGCCCTTCTACTGGTCTGGCTGGCGCTGGTACGGGCGATTCATCTCGCCTTCTCGCCTACTGCTCGCCGGGAGTACCTGAAGCGCCCCTGTGGAATCGTCACCCATTGCAAAATGGTGGACTGGCACGTGATGTCACGCCCTGACTCCTCGGCCGGCCGCTGGATCGTGGCCGGTCAGCTGAGTTGCCCGGGGCAGCGGCCGGCAGCGCCTGCGCCGTGCCCTCGCGGCCGTGTCGGGTGACGTCACCAGTCCGCCCGTCCCACCTCCCGCCTCACCCGGCGCTGGGAGCCGGGACTGGAGCGCCACCGCCAGGCCGGGCTTGCACCTGCTGCTGCTGCCGGGGATCCCTGCGGCTGAGCGCCGAGAAGAGGAACCTCCTCAGCCCTGCAGATGGTCTGCCAGTGCAGTAAATTTCAACAAGCAATCCTTCAAGCTGAATCTGCTGGCGCCATCGCACGACCTGTCCTCGGGTGCCTGTGCTTTGGCTTTGTTCAGCATCTGGTTTGAATGTGAAGTCATGTGCTCGTGCTCCTCGGCTCCAGCCCGGCCCGCGCCTGCCGGCCGCACGGCGGCGTACAGGGGGAAGTCGCGGCACTGTACAGGACTGGACACCACTGCTGACAGATCGAACTCGTCTGGGCCCCGACGCCCAACAGGGCCGGCTGGAAGCGATATGGAAGCTCTCCGGAGTGGGCATCGAATCCCCCCGAGACCACTACCGGCGCTCTGGAGGGCGACTTCTCCGCCCTGGAGACTCAGCTGAGGGAGGTGTTCCGTTTTGTTGAAACGTTTGGACCACACAAGTTTTAACTAGAGTTGTAAAGTTTGTTTCCCCAAATGCTGCGTGCGGCTCCGGCTCCAGCCACGGTAAAGATCTACTGGGACATGCTTGGACTGATATGAACACGACTGTTTACCGCCCAGATCTTTTAATGTCTATTCGTACTACGCGCATTATGCAGATTTTGAAACATCAGTGCAAATACATTTGCTATGATGTAAGTACATCTGTGTTAACTGTGTGCTTATGGCAACTGGAACAACTGAAGGCAACCATCACACATATGCTTAGTGGTCGACTATTGTTGTCACAAGTTTTGCCAGGCCCCAGACAGTGGATGATTGTGCACACATGCAATAGCAGTTGAAGTGATGGAAGACAATGATAGCCTGGAATGTCAGGCTCAGGAAGCAAGCATTAATTATGGAATTCTGTGTCTCCTACTTGCCGTACAATGGAATGTCATCATTGTTCGGAGAATATACAGCATGATTTTGATGCATTCCTGCAGAAGTTTCCATGCAGCAGCCATGCAGCGTTTTAAGCTTAACACAGGTGTGTGGACGGAGAATATGGAGGAAAATTGAGATAGAAACACAAAACACAACAAAACACAAAAACAAACACACAACACAACCTGCAAAAACAAATTTTAACATTAAAGATGCTGGTGTGGTGGGGTAAGGGCCATACCTCAGTTCACTTCTGGAGTCTATTGGACTGGATTGGATCTACCTGAATTATGTCAAATTGTATAAAGTTAACATAGGCGACGTCAGGGACATGAAAAAGGTAGTCATATATTTGTCAGGTCAACTTGCGACCTTTGACCTTAAATGATCACCAATGGCCTCAGACACACATGGAATGATCTTTAGTGCATTCCATTTTATCTGAAAACATTTCTAATCATTTTATTCGGTTCTGTTTCTAAAATTTTAATTCATGAACGTCGCGAGGGTGGGTACGCGCGCGGCCATTTTAGAACATTTAGAACATCTGTGACCCGGCCGATACCAACCTGAAACCTGGGACACAAGTAAGGACGCCCTTCAAAGTCATAAATGTATATATAAATGTGTATAAATATACCCCGGATTTGCATCTCAAAAACCTTTCATTTTTTACCTTGACCTGACCCTATGGACTGACCTGAGATTAACAAAATTATTTATGCATGCTTGCCCACTTCATTACCTGTATACACATATGACGGTTACTCTTTAAGTTTTGTCTTAAATCCCTAGTTTTGGCAACCAGTTTTTACATTCAGCCAGGTTAAAAATGGTCTGAGGTGCTTCCCAAAAACGCGGTATGGCTTCGCCCCTGAGCAAAATGAAATTATGACATTTTGGAACAGTACGTAAAAAGAACAGATGAGACAGGTGACCAAGCTTTGTAAAGCTGCATCAGAACCCTGAAACTGACAAGCAAAAAATCCCGAAGGGATAGGCGGATTCAGCCCTTCTCCTGCCAGGAATAAGGTTAGAGTCTTCTGAAGCCATTCATGCCACGGAAGGTCAGATCCCACGTCGTGAATGACAATTCATTGGCTTGAGCTAAGCGTACCAAATTGATATCATCTAAGCAGGAAAATCATTTTCATTGACAAGGTATGCGTTCATAGTTGCTGCTTGCTGTCAGCTGAGATCAAGACAGGTCAGGAAAGAAAATTAAACATTTTAGCCTACTGCATAGAATTACTGCTCGGTTTCTAGCATCACATTAAAGTTTCCAAAAGTGTCTGTGCCAGTGGCGCTACCACAAGCACCGGCGAACCAACATTATTCTAGTGGTGATGCAAGGAAAGAAAGGACTCGAAAATACCGTTTTTCGTCGCTGTCCTGAATACGTTACCCAAATATCCCGTTCACAATTTGCCACTTTCCAGCCAATACGCAGAGGGTGTCTTTCGTTCTCCCCACCCCTCAATCAACCTCTAGAACCAAACGTCGGATTTAAGAAATTTAAGCAGTTGTCTATAGCCCTCTATCCTGAGGCTCATCTATGATTACTTCAATGACGAGTTCTTAAGTTCTAAAAAGATATTAACTCATATATATTTGCTGAGATGGGCTTCCTGACACAGGTCATCACGGGTTGCTCACACAGGTTATCCAATGCATTGGTTATGAAGGAGCCAGTCAATAGCAGGAAGTCGCATTAAGTTCGATTTTTCCTATTTCCTCATCACTTAACAACATTTTCTTCACCATGTTCACCACCGGAAATGAGCTGCGATCACTGATTCACTACCAGAATACATGTGATAGACTTGAATGGCGTAATGTGGAGCACACAGTCGTTTATCCTTGGTTTCGCCTTCATGTCTATTCGTTCGTGGGATATGAACGACTGCTCACTTGCACGTAGGTCCACCTCATGCGATTACGTGGTGTCGCCACTGTCTGTGCATAGCAAATGAGCCAAACGCACCCACGGACGCCTCATGCTAGATGCAGTCGCTTTAGGTGAACTTACGTGCAAGTTAGCAGTCGTTCATGTCCCACGAACGAATAGAGGCATGAAGGCGAAACCAAGGATAAACGACTGTGTGCTCCACATTACGCAATTCAAGTCTATCAAGTGTACTCTGGCAGTGAATAGGTGATCGCAATTTCATCTTCAGTGGTGTGCATGGTGGAAAAATGTTGTTAAGTGATGAGGAAATCGGAAAAATCGAGCAATTTAATGCGACTTCTTGCTATTGACGGGCCCCTTCATTAGCAATGCATAGGATAACCTGTGTCAGTACAAGGAAGTCCACCTCAGCAAAATATGTATGAGTCATTATGTTGTTTAAGAACTTAAGAAATAATCACTGAAATAATCATAGATGAGCTCCCAGAATTGAGGGCTATAGATAACTGTTTAAATTACTTAAATCCGACGTTTGGTTCTAGAGATTGGCTGAGAGGGACGGGTACGAAAGACACCCTCTCCGTATTAGCTGCAAGGTGACAAATTGTGAACGGGATATTTGGGACGCAGATTGATAAAAAGACGCCTTCCGTACACACCCTCGCCATGATAAGCATTTATCTAACGTATTAATTGTATATTACCTGAGCATGATTTGTCATTCATAAATGTAGGATTTTGAACTAAAATGAGGTTATTAATTTGAATTTTACGCAAAGGAAAAGACTAGTGATAAACAAAAAATAGAGGAAGAAGGAGAGACTTTCATCACAGACAGTAAACATCTGTGAGACTGTTTTTTTCCATTTATTGAGAGTTCTCTGAATAACCAGAAAATTGGTCTCTTTGCTGCGAAACATCACCAATTTCAGTTAGTTCTTGTAGAACAGTTCTGTGGTTTTGGGATCCGTAGTGTCAAATGGTCATTTATTGAATCGGACATTGAAATAATTATTGTTAAAAAACGTGGTTACAGAACAAAAAGAAAAAAAAACTCCAATACATTACCACGTCGTGTTTTAAGACCACATGAGTTACTCTGTAATTTTCAATTTCCTGCTTCCTTGACTTAACATTGACACATTTGGGCTTCTGCACAAAGCCATGATTTTTCAAGAGAAACGCATCATTTTGGAAAATGGAAAAATGAAATTGCATGTAGGTGCCCTAAAATCACAGACTTTTCGTATTATTTCCAGAACTGATACCTTTATATTTTTTAATATCATTCCATTCTCTAAAGGCTGAATAAACAGAGTTCCAAGCTAGCAAATTTAGGACCTTTTTAGGATCTCAGATCGTTCTGGCGGCAAGTGATGAGGAAGCGATGAGATGGATTCCGACGCGGTTTGACAAATCCACCGATAGAAGTCATGAGCGATTTTAATGATACCAATATGAATATGGGCAAGTGAAACATTTATGGCGCAGCAGTCTATGCGCACTGTTGAGTGTTGCCTGCTATGTGATCAACAGCAAGTAGGCATGGATCAACTCTCGCCCGGCGGGAGTGTCGTTTTAGGACCCCTGCGGTTTTGTTGAATAACTTTCTAATGACTGGAGAGACAGAGCTGATTTTTTTCTCTGCCTGAGTTTTCGACATTTATACAACTTGAGAAAAATTTTCAATATTTTTCATGCCATACTTCGTGAGCTGTGGCCCTTTTTTATGGTCATGTCAGTCCGGTTTTTAACCAAATCGAACAACACATTCCATTTGTTCGTAATTGGGTATTGCAATGTTGTGCCACATGTTTGTTTTATAAATGTTGGTGTCAATGACCCGATTTTAGTGTATGGGAAGGCTGACGCCATCAGAGGTCAAGCTGGGTCAAACGCGAATATGGAACATTGACGTTGAACGCCATTGCAGTTTTGTATACGGCACAAGTGATACCCACACTTGCAAGAATGCCTTACGATCCACCACGTCAGCATTGTTTTGACTAGCACCGTTTGACGTAATGTAAGGCCAATTCGCAGTTCAGGTTCACGCTGGGGCAGAGAAATGTAAAAATTCAAAGGTTCGAAATTCGATTGCGCCCCAAGTGGTAACCTTGAAACATGCTAGGATAGACCGCGTATCCTCCTATGTACACACCGCATTTGGTGGCTCCAGCTCGATTGCTTTCGACAAGGAGTGATTTCTGCGAAATGACATCAGTGCCCCCATCGGTGACCTTTGGAACTAAGGTGGCCGCGACCCCAAATAGGCAACTCCCTCCCAGCCCGAGGAGAACCGGTGTACCAAGTTTGGCACACGTGTCGTCGCTCGTTTGACCTGTGACCCGACAAAAATGATGAAGTACTATTATGTCTCACATCGCAACTTTCGTCTATAATAATATCTGAGTGACTTGGGAGGCCACCAACTGACCTAGATCCAGAAACCCATGCGTTTTTTGATGGCTAAGACAACGGAATTTACGGAATCGATTTATTTATATAAATCTGGGAACTATATTGTTAAGAAGATTTTGACATATTTTGGCACGACCGCTTTGAAATTATTGCCATGACCTAGGAAGTCACATGTTGAACGGAGACCAAAACTCGGATATAGCTGAGTTGATTCCGTGACGAGAAATACGCCTTTTTTACCGCGTTGCTGTGTCCCAGTTTGTTCAAAAGTTACTGCGGGAGGTCGTTTTAGGACCCATCGCCACCGGGCGAGGGCGTAAAAATGGCTCCGCCGAGCGAGATTTAAACCGCGCCTGATTGGCACTCGGCACCGTTCACGCCCAAGTCGGCGGGGGTGAGGGCGGTTGCCCGATCCCTCTAACTCACGAACGGCTGGTCGCACGACAAAAATAAGCACACCGTTGGAAATCTCGCGACAAACAGAGCTCAAGGCTGGTCTCATTTTCAGTTTTGGATAATATGTAAGTCATTTGCGCCCTATATATGTTTTCCCACAGCCAGTTGCATGAAGCCGAGAGGCGGTCTGGATCTGAAGAGCTGTGATTAATTAAATCTAGATATAGGCAGCAACGAATAGGTAAAAGTACGCAGGCGCCGATACACGTCTAAATTCTCTGATTTGTTTAATATATACGCCGAAACGTTGAATTAAACACACAGTGATATTCGCGCCAACTGGTGACGGGTGCCGTAGCCGAACACATGTGAAATTAACGAGAACTAATTTTAGCGCTTCTTCGTTTTTGCGACATAGGCCTTTCCATGTCACATTTCTTTATCGCAGTGGTTCTTGCGATGGTTTTTCATGCATAAATTCTGGAAAAATCCAGTAGCGATCAGTCTACACAATTCACGGGCTGTATTCGCAAGACTCTGTTTATTTCCAAAACATGCATTTTTTGAAACTTTTTGAACTTCTTAGTGCTACTCGCAAATGTGTGGAGCCAGTTCTGCCATTTTCAACCCGCTCTGAGTAATTCATCGCCGATTTTGGCGGTGCATTGCGGCCCATGACAGTTATTCGTGACCTGACCTCAGGTCAAGGGTTGATGTCATTGATCCGACATCTGGATTAATGACACCGATATTAATGACACTGTAACTATCATGTATGTATACAAGTATTAATGACGCTGGAAGTCATTAGTGCTTTGTCCATTGACGGTAAATGGATGTCTGCATCCTCCCACATTAAAACCGTCATAAAAAATTCCGTCATATTCCGAAAAACCGACGACATGTCTTGAAAATGGGTTTAACTTACGTCAATGACCCAGAAATTTTTGAAATATTCGAGGTAGCAAATTTTTCGTATCCATCAAGATTTCTAACCCCTGAAAGTTTTTTGTGATATCATGTTTCCCGAAAAAGTTGCAGAGCCCTAAACGTTCTTGGACATAGGTCCACTTGATCTGACCTAGGTCAGGTACCTGACATGACCTGAGGTCAAAAACTTGACACAAGGTGTAGAAATGACCTAGCAAAAGTTACATAAAATGCCATGGCACTGCGTTCGTTTGTTCCCTCTCAGTCTTGGAGAAACCTCAGGGGATGGTCAACCGCCCTCCGCTCAGTCGGGGCAGGCTAAGAAGCATAGTTTCTAGGAATAATTAGTCGTCAATATAGCGAGAGGTTCCGCCAATGCTAGCGATTCACTGAAGTTGGCTATTCAAAAGGACGGATAATTAGAGGTATCATGGAAATAAGATGACGACATTTTTCATACAGGTGACAAAAATATGATCTTCGTTAGGTACCACTTAGCACCTAAAAGGACGAATTTCCGAACACTGTATTCTGGAAATAGTAGGTCGATGGAATTTCTTGTCGGATTATGTCAAATCGCCTGATGTAAAAAGTGGAAAATGCTAAGAAATACGCCCATCTTTCATGAGAGGAGGTGAATGGAAACATCGTATTTTCATTTTACTGTACGTGGTGTTTTTAAACCCGTTTTTTTCGGGCTTAATCCGGAAGGGTTAGAGACCTGATCTCAGGTCTCTAATCCTTTGTTTCGATGTCGTTCTAGACGACATCGAAACAGTCTACCACACATACACATGAAATTCTGGGCATGCCCCTACGCTTCTCCCCCCGCCAAATCTAATCTCTAAAGGATAAGAGACATAAGGATAAGAGACCTGACGTCAGGTCTCTAATCCTTTCGGGAAAGGTCTTCGTTGTTATTCAGCGAGAGTGAAGACGATGACGACAATCACGATTTCTCTGCTCGGATGCCTTGTTCGCACCCAGCGTAGCATGCTGGAAACAGATGCTGTCCAACTGACCTCTGTCAACTGTGTTGGCTGCCGAGCCCCCGACCGTCTTCGCTGTCGGCTTCGGCACATGCGATGCTCTTACGGCCCTCGTCAGTGGCAAGGATAGGGACGGAGGTAGGCAGGATGAGTCCCAGGACGGAGGCAGGGGGCCACAGCCGCCGAAAAGAAAATATTTACACTTAACCACACATACACATGAAATCCTGGACATGCCCCTACCCCTCCCCCTCCCCTCCTAAAGCGGTTGACGCTACCGCCCCAGACGCAGACATTCGGTTATGTTTCTAACCTTGAAAAGTCCCAACTTACCATGTCCCCGGTTTTCGGAAACGTCCACGGATCAGATGTCCTGAAATTCCGTCCACATTCCTCCTTTTGGTGTTCCTGGCAGAAGTCAAGAAAATAGGCACGTTCTTTTTTCTCAAAAAAGGATCTACTTCATAATCTTTCAAAAGTAACTTGGATCATACATTACCCCTATCAGGAAGCTGCATGGAAACAAACTATCTAAAACACGCTTGCATCCTTAATCATTAACTATAAAAGAGTTTGGTCGTATGTGTTCAGGAACTCCGAGAACTATGCAGCAAATCCGAGCATAACCTGGGCACCGCCAGGCGTGTTTTTATACCTGCGACCGCTTGGGAGGTATTAAAAAGGGCGTCCCTCCTACTGTCTCAGGATCTCATCGTCGAATCTGGACCGGCCTACCGTCAGTCGATAGCCCTGAGTCTTGCGATTCAGAAAATACTATTTTAGCCCTGGTCACGTGAATGGTGACGTCACAGGTCACGCAAAGCGCGTAACACGACGTCGGAAGAACTGACACTGGTTTGTACATCATATTATCAGCAATACTGGTCTTAGGGCCTTAATCTGGGTACCAAACGAAACGTCACGATCGTTAAAAAATGGATCAGAAGGTTGTCACGATGTTAAAAATGTAGTGTCACGGTCAGCGTAGGCTAGGTGAAATATTGGTCTTACGTTACGTGCCAAAGGTCAATACTTACCCCAAGCCATTTTGATCCACGTGACAAAAAAGACGAAAGTGAAACTTGATGAGCAGTTTTGTATTACCTGCTTTCTTTCCAGTCAAGATCATTCTAAGTCAGGTCGGATAATGTTGTATTACTCTTCCTGAAAAAGAGCAATAATAACTTGCTGGGATTCTTAACTGCATCGAGCTCAGAACTGCAACGACATCTCGTGGTAATGGAATCTGCCCGCCCGCTCCATATATCTGGTAAAGTTTAAACCAGGTCAGGACAGATAGCCATTTTTCGTGTTCTGACTAAAAACAATAATAGCTTTCTGCTGCTACTGAACGGCCTTCCACGCACAATATTGCATTGTATTTCATTTTGACATCTACTTATGATGTGACCTGACATGACTTCACGTTGCATTTGGTGAATATTGCTGTAGCACATTTCCAACTACCTCCGTGATAGTTGAACTAGTAACGACCTCGCTCGTGTCAGTCGTTCTCGCGAGTCAGTCACAGAGAAAATCTTTTATGTCCAACTTCTCTTCACTTCAGTCATTAACAAACACGTATACTGGCACCGATACTTCACGGAGATCCTTCCACTATGCCTTCAAAATCACAAGAGTGTACGTGACAACGAGCGGGGCGTTATTTATACTTCTTACAAACGGAAACGATCTGGGCCAGGAGGTACAAAATTGGCATGATGTTAACCAATGAGAGGCGGTAACGTCATCAAACAAGCGGCGTAAACCAGGGGTGTGAGGAGTTCTAGACCAATCAGAGTTGGCGGCATCGTATAGCGATTCCAAGAAACACCAGACGCTAGTCTGCATTGTCTGTCGTTTGCACTGACTTTTTCACAGGAAGTATCGAGTCACATTACTGATAAAGAATGCCATTAAGCACAACACTCCCATTGTTGGCTGAAAGCGACAAGACCTTGGCATTCCAGCCGTCTTTGTCTGTGCAGTCGAACTCGGCCTTGAACGGCTGAACAAGGGGATCGTTCTACAGATGGAGATGTTTATAGGAATTCTTTAGAATTTTACTTCAAACTACATTAGAACAAACGAATTTCTAGGTTTGGAAAATAATTTTGTTACCGTTGCTAAGAGACGCATTTCAATTTGTTTGTCTGGCTTGAACGATGGGGAAAGTCAGCGACAATCACCTCTTTCACCCGCAGTGCAAATAAGTTCATTTGTCATCATGCATGTGACCTAGCATAACCTCTTATATTGACGTGTCACGATTATATATCCTTTTGAGGACTATGTCCTATGTAAATCCAAATAATCGATGCATTATATTCGCAAATATTATCCAAAAAACAAAGCATGGTCGCACCACCGTCTGAAGGGGAGAAAACATGCATGCCAAGTTTCACGTCTGACGTCATATCCCCATGACCTGACCTAGCGTGGAAATGGTTTTAATGCCTAAATATGTGACATTGATTGATAAACAGGCATTGAAAGTTTGGTTAGGCTGGATCTTATGATTCAGAAGCTGTTCACGAAAAACTGAGGGCCCTATTTGACATCCCCCAGGCGGTACCGGGTTAATTAACCCCGTTAATTAGCCCAGCATCGCCTGGGGGTGTCAGGTAGGTCACCTTCCCGGTTTTTCTTGAATAACGTCTAAACTGTTAGAGTTAGCCCTGCCATTTTTTTAACCCGTTCACCAATCAATTTTGCATATTTGGGCATAAAAACCATTGCCATGCTAGGTCAGGTCGTGGAAATATGATGTCATAAGTGAACTCTTGCATGCGTGTTTTCACCTTTTCTGATGGTGGCGCGTCACATGCGTCGTTTTTTGGATGATATTCGCGAATATAATGCATGAAATATTTGGATTTACATAGGAAACGGTCCTCAAAATATTCGGCCGTGACACGTTAACATTATGGGTAAATGTAGGTCACATGCTTGATGACAATTGGACTAGTTTGCATTGTGGGTGAAAGAAGCGGTTGTCACTGACCTTCCCCATCGTTAAAGATCGACAAGCAAATCTATATGTGACTCTTAGCAAGATTCATCAAAGGCAACATGAGGTCATGTCAGGTCACGTCATAGGTAGATGTGAAAACGAAATGGAATGTAACATTCAATTGGAACAAATTAAGGCCATTCAGCAGCAAATGAAAAAATGAGAATCGCTCAGTAGCAGCAGAGAGCAATTACTGTTCCTAGTCAGAAAAGCAAAAAAGAAAAATGACCATCTGTCCTCACCGGGTTTGACCTTGACCCGATGGAGAGCAGACAGCGCAGATTTAGCTATCACGAGATGTCATTTCAGTTCCGCGCTTCACGCAGTTAAGAATTCCAGGGAGTAATTATCGCTCTTTGACGGGAAGCGTAATGCAACCTTATCTGACCTGACCTAGACTGACCTTGGCCAAATGAAACTCAGGTAATGCAAAACTGGTCATCAGAAGGTTTCACTTTTATTCTTTTTCTTACTTGGATCAAAACCGCTGCGAGTATGTATCGATCTTTGATATGTAAAAGGACGGCCAATATTTCACCTGACCTAGGCTGACCTTGACCCGACATTTTTTCTAACATTTTGGCATGCATCTGATGCAGAAGATTATGACGTTTCGTTTGATACCCAGCTTAAGACTCTTAGACCATTATTGCCGATGATATCATGTACAAGCCGATGTCAGTTTTTTCTGACGCTATGCTATGCGTTTACGTGACCCGTGACACCATCAGTCACTTGACCAGGGCTAACGTGGTATTTTCTGAATCGCAAGACTCAGGGCTATCGGTTGGTGATAAGCCGATCCAGGTCCGACGGTCAGATCCTGAGATAGCAGGGGGCGCCCTTTTTGGCAGCTCCCAGGCGGTCGAGGGTACAAAACACGCCAGACGGCGAAGGAATAACCTCTGGGTTAGATAGACTGTGCCGCGGACATCACGTGTTCGCCGGGAAGGCATATCACTGCCGAATGCCCGTCAAGTGTTGGTCCAGAACGCTGAACAAGAATGCTTTACCCGATTATCTTTTCACGAAGTTTAACCTGAGATAGCTAAGTTGTAGTTTAGGCTGTTAGAGACAGATCTGTAGTATTAGTCATATTGTTAGTATTGTCATTATCTCCCAAAATTCTACAGCTACATGCAGTGGTGCGAGAACTACTCCACAGCTGGGGGGGGGGAGAAGAGAGGAAAAATTCTGGATCAGTTCTTTACAGCCAGCGCCCATAGGGTCAACGTTAAATTCCGAAAAAGCTGGGGCGTCGCTGCCCAGTGCCCCTGGCCCTACCTCCGCCTCCCTCGCCTATGGCTACAGAGGTTCAAAGCGGTATCCCACAGTTTCCGATGTATCCTATTCAGCCGTATCCTATTTACGGTCGTTGTGTGACGTCATGAACGGACGGAGATCGATAAACGTTTGTGTTAATTGGCCTGTGCATGCCCATATTGCATCACAGCGGTGACTGAGCACAGAATACAGTTTAACTGGACCCGTACAGGGGCGTTGATGGAACCCTCCTGGGGTTTTCCGACGATAACTTCTGAACGTTTCTTTTTATCCATCTCAAACTTGGTGAGTCTCCTAGAACACCCTTTCCGCATATTATGGTGGAAAATTTTTATTGTACGTTGCCATGGTAATGAGTTAGGACGTAACGGGAGCCATGTCAGCCGTTTTCGTGCGGCAACACGGCCACTTTACAATGGTCTCAGTTTCGTCTCACGGTAGGTCGGTTAGAGGGCACAAATACAATAAAATATATATCAATCGACTCCATATTGTATTTCCTATAAGGCTATACATATATTTGATAGGGTAATGCTGACTACTGGGATTATCGAAGATGTAAACTGAGGTCATGACCTATGGCGGGAAACACGTTACTTTTTATCTTTGATAATCCGATAGAAAACAGATACCACAAAACAACCTATATATTCACATTGATTGAGGTGTAAGGAAGCAAATGGTACAAATCTGGTGCAATTTGTCTTTTATTTCATCAAAAGAGGGCGTCGTACAGCAAACGCCTGACATTATGCTCCGACGGGCGGAGCGGCGTCGGCCGCGGAGCAATGAGTCTACAGCATCACGACATGTCTAAAATTAGATTTTTTATTCGATATGGGCTAAAAAACGTTTTTAAGACATCTAAGTTACGGTTTGTTGCTAATCCTAGGTTATTTTAGGTTATTGGCTTCAGATAACCTTGGATAACCTAAGATGATCTTGGATGAACTAAGATGACCTTTATATGCTACTCGACAATGGTGTTTGTTAACTGAGATGCTACATTTGACTTGGCATCTATCATCTGCAAAAATACTTCTGCAGCCCCAAAAGCGTATTTAAGCCGACTATCCTGCTTGACAAGGACTGATCTAGCATGACCTGAATCGGACTCCATAGGTAAAATACAACCATGTGGTGAATCATAATTGACTCATAACTGATAGACTCATAATTGATTGACGAACATTATGATATCCGTTCCGTTTTATCATCATTTATTCCTTAGCGTTCATTTGCTCTTAAATTCGAGACAGTACCACTGTCTCACAATTATCTGACCCGACCTGGAAGGTCATCCTGGTCTGAGACCTTAAAAAGGGATACCAGTCGCGAGATCGCCTCACGCACAATACCCCGTTTTGTCCGCGACGCTCTAGGACGTACGACGTCGAAATGGCCAGAGGGTCGTACCAACCCCCCCCCCTCCCCCATAGGTCCGCGCTATGCAGAAGGCCGTAAACGGGCGAGGGTTAACCTGCGCAGTGGAAGGGGGTTTCGCACTAACGCGCGCTGGAAGGGGGGCACAAAAGTGCCCTCTCCGATCTCAGAAACGGGAAGAGCTAAAGACATGGAATTTTGTGGACAAGATGGGACCATAACGATTTACATTGTACGCAATTTTCATGACCCTAGGCCAACATCTTCAAGGTCAAAAAGGGGCTGAAAAGGTCAACTTTGGATATTTTCTCGGCCCGTACAGACCATTTCGCACAACTTTTCGAACGAAAAGAGAAAAGTGTGTTTATTTGAGCGTTAAAACGTAGCATTCGACCATTTCCATTCATTTGACGTCTTGACTGAGGATTTTGGGTCGAGGTCATGTCATGTCATTGACTTATGGAGTCATTTTACGTCTTTTGCAGATCAAGTTTCGAGCAACGCGGGAAAGCTTGGGTGTAAATATGGGCCCTACACGCATCTTTTGTGGCATTTCCAGTGGAGGTAACCAACATCGGTACATTTGATCACTTCCAGCGTTTACTAACCCTCGCAAGGTCAAAGAAGTGAAGTTAGGTCACTGACTTTGGACGAATTTTTTTCCCCAAAGTGAGTTGTATGTCAACTCTCTCCGCCAAAGTTCTTTCATTATAATCAACCCAATAAGACGGTTTAAACGCTGCAAAGCGTAAAAACCATATATATATATATATATATATATATATATATATATATATATATATATATATATATATACGTGTTTATGCATGTATGTACATGTATGCACGTATATACATATGAGTATCAAGGCGCCAAACGTGTTTTCAGTAGGGCCTTTGAATGCATATTTCATACAAATCGACATACTGCAAAGCAAATCTGGACCAGGTCACAGAATAGTTACCCTTGACCTTTTGTGACCATGACCATGCCTTGGTAAATAAAAGCGTATACATGTTCGTAAACATGTTTTTATTAGGGTTTTTGAATGAATATTTCATACAAATTGACAAGTCGCAAAGCAAATCTGGACCAAGCCGAAAGATATTTGACCCTGACATTTGGTGACCCTGACCTTTACTGACCCTAGTATATGTAAGTGTATTAGTGCGCGCACACATGTTTTTGTTAGGGTTTTTGAGTGTATATTTCATACAAAGCGAAATTTTGCAAAACAAATCTGAATCAGGTCACAAGCTGGTTGACTTTGACCTTTGGTGACCTTGGCTTTTATTGACCCTGGCTTTGGCCTTGGTACATCCATCATTTGTGCCTGAATGACGTTACGTGATTGTGTTCAGACGTTAATCTTAGACAGAACTCTAGTCCTCTAACAAAGTTCCCATTTGTCAGCATTAATCGTTCTTTTCGTTATGTTTGCTTGACTTCAAATGCTTGAAACTTGAAAAATGTCCGGCCGATTTTCGATTTTTCTGCGTCAATCAACGAGTTATTCAGTTGCCATACATGTCACCAAGTAGCAGCGACTAGCTCCCATTCGTTCTTGAGATTTTCAGGAAAACAGATGGGGAGCACAAAAAGACCCCCTTTTCTGTGCGCGTTTTAATAGAACAATGGGCTGATTTAAAGGGTTAATTTACTTAAGAAAATAGGTAAGAATGCGACACTATAGACTTGCTATATAAAAGACTTCATTTAATATCTATATTACAATATCTGTGTAACCTGACAGTCGAAATCAGTGCCGAGAACAGCCCCTCACACCGATTTTGAGCGAAATCTGGGAAGGTGTGCGTACATTGGCATATTGCTCCACAAGAATGTCGTCGGGTACCATAACAGAGTGCGCTTTATTGTAGAGTCAGTCACGAAATTATCGCAGCATCAGAATGCGTCAGTCACGTGACACTCTCGTCCGGGAAAAATAATATTTCAACTGACCACAAAATTCGCACCACCATCCCGTGGTCTTAGACCACGCCCAACCGGCACTGCGACGTGCGCGACCGCAGCCCGTGGCGGGGGGAGGCGGGGTGTTTCGACGACCCCTCTGCTTCGCGAACGGAACGTTGGATAAAAATGAAACTTATGTCATCGAAAAGCCCGCCATAAGGACATTCTAAAACACTCAAAATATTTGGAAAATATTTAAAAATTGTAACTTTTTGGCCTACATATGTGAAAAATACCTACGTTTAAGAACAGCTATAGCTCCTTCCCCTCATAAAACTAGAGCGATTCTGAGCATGCCAATAGAAAGCTCATAGAATGCTCATTACGGTGACATAAAATTTATAACATACGTATAATCGCGTATGGCATCAGGTGAGCTGATGTAATGTCATTTTTAATCCGGTATATTTTTTAGGTTTTTGGGCGTCGTTGGCGAGTTGTTGCCCATGTATGCTCCCAAAACGTTAGAAATGATTTGCACGAATATTTTCAAGTACAACAGAGTAGAACGCCAATGACCCGGCGTCACCTGATCTGACCTTGTCATCTGACTTGACATGTAGAAGTTTTCGTTGTTTTATTTCATGCTCTGTCGAGGATCAATAACAATGATCAAAAACAAAAAGGGTTAGGACTAACTTTGATTGGAACTCCTTGGATTCCACAACCGTGATCAATGGAATGCTAGGTCTATAATATGACCTGACCGGATTTCAAGCACGTTGCGGTTTCATCTTTTTATGCATAGATCTGCCACTGAGTCATGAAATAAACCAGAGAGATAAGCCTGGACATTTGGATATGAACTCAGCTTTTACCACAGAGACCTCGCATGACCTAAGGTGACCTAAAGTCATTTCACATCATGGAAGCTTCCTGGTGCAATTTTGGGCCGCAAAATCGACTTCAGTGCCTATCTTTTTACCTTAGAGATAATCAAAACGAGGTTTTAGACTCCTTTTGCTATTTAATCTCGAATGTGACCTGACCTAACCTCATGACCCTTTATGTCGGTCAGCAGCACTATTTGCCATGTTTAGTGACTTTTTTGCCCAGGAATGCGTTTTAGGCACTAAAAAGACGAAGAAATGGTAAAAAACCATGAAAATTGGGAAATAGGACGGAAATTGGGCTGGCCTCAAGTCACTGACCTTGACACTGACAGAAAATTTCAGACCGAAATTTTTTTTTAGGATGTCTTCGACTACTATTTCTTAAAGTTTTACATCGATCGATTGCACGGCGTGGTTTGTAGAAAACTTTTGAAAACCGGGCGACCTAGGTCTGTGACCTGATGCGATCTTAAGTTCGAAATTATACAGGACATGCACGAAGGTTGTAAGAAAATGCATTGAAAATTTCGGCGCGCTGCGCGTACTTCACAAGGTCAAGTTAAGGTCATAGTTAAAAGAATGGTGCTACTATATTTTTTGGCCATTTTGACAAAAATAGGATAATATTATCTTGGAACAATGTTTTCTACTTATGTTTCAGGTTTCGGCTTGATGTCAAGTTGGGCCATGGAGCTGTGATTTAAAATGCTCTCGCAGGTACCCTATACTAAGACGATCATAAATGAGTTTTAAATTTATAGTCGATTAGAATGATCGGAAACGTTTTTAAACACTATGAACTTAATTCAAAAAGATCCCATGTGACTTTGAGGTCATCTGAGGGCATATGAGGTCAAAGGTCGTAAGTTGGCCTGACGGGCATGCAACCATGACAACTCTGCCCGGGGCGCCGCCTATGTCAATATTACACGAACAGCACAGCACGATTTGTTCGTCTGAAGTATGTAATGACTAGGAACACCTTACAGGTCGTTTTAAATGTTCGTGTTGATTCAGTTTTCAAAAATGCTCCTCTTTTTTCCAAGCCCCGTGATTCCCTATCATTTGTCTCGAAATTATAAACGTATGGGCCAAAGAGAAAGTCCTGTTAGTTATTGCTCAATTTATCTCAATGACATCAAAATCGGTCCATGAACATCGGAGGTACAACAAGTAAAAATTACCCGCACCCCTTTTCTGGCTTCCTGCCCCCCAGCATCCACCCCTTGCAAATTTTTAAAACTTCTTTTTACGCAAATGTAGTTTACGTCATGGCGAATCCATTGGCTTTTGTTGCCATCAAATTCCCCAAGGAAATGCGGCCTAGCATTAGGGTTACGGGAATAGGATTAAGCATCTAGTTTGCAATAGATGTCAAGCAGATTTGTGACTTACCAGGCGATCTCTCGGGACAAAACTGCATTTCCCTACTGCAGCTACTGTTATCGTACGATTGGCTTCGAACACATTGCACATGGGATGCAGTAACAGGTGAATCTGAACAGGAAAAAACTAGGACAATAACACTTAAAATCACGCAAAGAAAGGAGTTTGATATCACATTTCCGTCCGGTGTTTCACCTTTGCTCTCTTGCGTAAGATACCAGGCCTGCTTTCTAGACGTTCTAAGGACCCATCGCGCATTTTGTTTGGAAGCGATTGGTAGATCTGCCTCCAGACGCTGTGATGTGACGTTTTTTTTCAATAATTTTTCTTGCCTGGAGAAAGAAATCATCACAGCAGCACAACACTGCGGAATTTTGTTGAGGTGATTTAACATTTTGAACCAAGGGGCCTCTCAGTAATCCTGGCAATGCAATGTTGCAGTATATAATAATGCAGTATATTATATGAAGTCAGTGGATTATATTGCAATGTATAATGCACCAAGAATCTATAGTTACGCGAGATGCTGAGTGGAGCTGCAATTTCAAGCTGCAATTTCAATTTGCAATTGCAAAATGTGGATATGGAACATGAAGCCTGTGGCAACAAAACTTGTGACAATACTAGTTGACCACTTAGTATATATATGCATGATGGCTGCGTATAGCCGAAACGCGTATTATAAACTCAATTATTGCAACTATTGGGCGGTGACGAACCTTGTCCATATCAGGCCGTACCATGCCCAAGCGTGTTCCAGCAGGTCTCTGCCGCGGCTGGAGCCGAAGCCGAAGCCAGCATTTCGGAAAACTTTACAGCTCTGATACTGAGGTTGTTATGGGATTTCTTGTCATGCAATTTTCCAAGTATTATCTTAAGTTCTGAAAACAGCTTGAGTATGGTTGTATGTCTGATGTGGACTTTCTTCCTTACCCCCGCTATCGTTGGCCGCTTTTATTGGTAACCATTCTGTTTTTAATGAACTTACACGGTATTTTTTAGTTTTAAACAGAGGATATAGTAAATGGTATTTCTAAGCACGGAGTTCATCACAATGTCCCATTTTATTCAAGGATTAAAAAAAGCTATTTTTGCCATCAAAGATTCCCGAGCATGGGCACAGCCACCTTTTTCAGCAAGTCAAACCGCTGTGAGAAACCGTATACAGAAGCCTTGTGAGGCAACTACCTTTGTGTCATCGAGGTCCCTATTCTGTCGATACACTCGATGTGCACAGTTAATTAATTTGTTTGGCGCGGTAGACAGGATTGCATGCCGCGCCAGCTCGGTGTTAATGTCGATAACAGGCGCCAGGTATCGCACAGGACATCAGACTCTAATAACGGCGTCATACGTCGCGGATTATGTGGACACGCAGGTCATTTGCAGCTATAGGTTCGGTAATTAAAAAGGCTCAATGTTTTTTTACGGATCAAAGCTCTTGAAGGAATATTAGGCGCAGTAAGATTCGCATGCTGACTAGGTTATTGGACTCAAATGCTGGAAACATGCGCATAATGATCACAACTAAATGCCTTTATATAGAAGGGAACCTCTTGCAGTTTTGCTCCGTGAGTGCCGTTTATTCAATGACGTCTAAAGGCTGGGAGATGATGACGGCCATTTGTGTCAGTTCAAATTAATCTGGTACTTACTGGGGTATGATGCCTTCTCCCACTTTCTGGGTGGGGGGGGGGGACGAGAGGAGGGAGAACGTGAGACCGCTTTTAAATAACTACGCAGTCTCAGGGCCGCTTTGTCTGATTCAAATAACAGTCGACTGCCGTGGCTCATGCAACCCAGGCCATACCATGATTTTGGACGGCAAGGTTATCTCTGATATCAAAAACCACGTCAGGAATCAGTATTATGTCTATAGGTGGTCACTAATGACTGACATTTTGTACATGTCTACAAATCGGAATTACCGACATCTTAAAGACCAAAATATAGGAACATGCATGTTTGGATGAGATAAAAACTTGATTGGTGAGCATTGGGAGTCTTATAAGAGCCCTCACACACGAGAATGCAACATTTTCCGAGAGGGTCCCTTAAGGTAGCAAGGGACCTATGAGGACGTGAAAGAAAGACAGACATTTTAAAGAACTCTCGGATTGCTTTGGGCCTGTTGTGTAAGGCAACATAGGTATCTTTTACACCCCTGCATCCTCGAACATTCCTTCAAACATTTATAATGCATCATTTTGTTTTTTTTTTGGGGGGGGGCACGTGTTCAACCGTGAGTTGTCTAAAACCTTTGAAAGGTTCTCCAGACATTCATCAGCACCTGTCATATTTCCAACGGCCCACGGCCTCCATGCAGGGCGGTGCACGTCTTTGAACCTCACTATATGCACTATATTACACTGCGATCAGCTACGTATCTTTGGTGAACATTTTATTTAAAAAATGACACGTTTATCTGGTTCAGAGAAAGACAACTGGTGAAAACTCTTGTCGAAAAAGAATAATCCAAATCGGACACTTGGCTCATTTGCACTCTCATGAAGTCAAATAATTTTTCGTCATCAGTGTCCTTGATTTAGAAACGCATTCAGTATTCCATGAATGTATCGACAAATTGCTCCGGATGCTGTCCTTAAACGTCTTAAGACTTCATGTCGAAAACGTAATGTTGATAAAAGTCTAAAAGTGTGTCGCACAGCTCCTTACATTCTTTAGTCTGTTAGCCTGCGATATACAATTTCTACATCACCAGTTCCTCTAATTGTTTCCCGTCCTGCAAACTAAAGCTCTAGAAATACTACTTAGTAATCCGTATGACTGGTGTTTTCCCCCATGTGGTGTTGCATTGGGTCGGAATATTTGATGATCCATTAAACGTCTAAAAATGAAGCGTGACTTTATACTAATTGGAGGACGTAAGTAGAGAACGTAAATTAATTGATAAACACTTCAACATTCTACCATATACCTAAGCTAACCGGCCTAATTTACGCACTTAATTTGCTAGGTTTATTGCGGGAAATCTGTAAGTTCCACTAAATTTTGCCACCAAACTTATGACTTTCTTTCATCATGCATATAGCTGCAATGCGGCCAGAACGTTATATTTTCAATTAAAAAGGAAAAAAATTGTAATAATGTTCCCGCCCAGCCGCCTCCATGCTCCTTCGGGTCGCTTGGATGTTTTTTTACATTCAGTTTATTTTTATGTTCCCTCTCCACCATCACTACCAGTAGCCGGCTCAGCCAGCCCACCGACCCATTGGTACACCGCGCCGACGTCACGCTGTCGGCCGCCGCCGGCTCACATCAGTCACGTTCGACGGGCGTTGTGGTCGCGTCGGCGGCCGGCCGGTCAACAATGGCCAGATTGGGTCCGACGGGCGGGCGCCGGCCGCCGGCCGGCCGCCAGCGGCCATTTTTTCCGGCCCGTTATTGGGCCTTATCGTGCGCCGAGGGATTTGCGTCTGCCGCCCGGAAGGCCGTGTGAGGCGCCGCCGGCGTCGCCGACCGACGCACAGTAACGAGCCATATAGTCTGCCTGGCACGTCGTCTGCCCGCAACTCGCCCTGCCAAGACCGCACCGGGCGATTGAGAAGCTTTTGAGAACGCCGTTTGGCTTCCATTTGACCTTTCCTGTTGTGAATGAGTTTTAGTCAGTGCTGGACCAAAAAATTATAAAAAGATGTATTTCCGTGGTAATAAAAACGGAATTAATTTCCTGTGTCAGTGTTTCAAAACCATTCACTTGTGCGTGTACACCAGCTGACCGAATATCTCTGCCACTGCTATCAGCTTGCTTAGCGACAGGGTTAACTACATCGAACACCGTCGCTCGGATGCGCAAAGCGTTTCCGGTTCATTGCCGTCATTTGAATATCAAAGGAGAAGTGCTGTGTGCCAATAATATCAGTTTAACGTTACGACGGTGCCTTCGAAGGATTCACTGTGTGAAAAATATGATCACGAGCCACGTTGTATGCAAATTTAGGAATTACTTAAAAAGTCAAACCGGCTGAAACTGACAGCCAAACCCCTGCCTGGAGACACGGGAGAAGGTGTCGGCTGCTCGGGTTTCCGGCGCCTGCGGCGGCGTGCCGCCGCCGCCGGCCGCAGCGCTCTTAAGCCGGGGATTACGGCGCTGTACAGACCTGGCGTGCCGTGCGGCCGAGGGTGCGGCGTCCGGCCGGCGGACCCACCCTGGCTGGAAGCCCCGGCCGTGCAGTCGGAAGCCCCCGGCGCTGCGTGACGGACCGCCGTCTGCCGGCGGCGCCACGGCCCGCCACCGTCCGCCGGCCGCCGGACGAAACGGCGCCGCCTGATGGATGTGTGAAGCGAGTCTGCTGAGGTAGTGCTTTTCGCAGCGTTTGCGTGCGCATAAAAGTTGAAGACATCTCGTATGTTGTGACGATATTATATGGAATGATTCGGCACGATACGATGCGATATTGGGACGCGTTGACCACCTTGGTCCTGGAATGCTTTTGCCCATTCGCTATCAACACAATGTTCGCTATCAGGAGTTTTTTTCCCATCTGACGGATAAATTTTGGATGGTGCTTTTTAAATTAC
This sequence comes from Capitulum mitella, assembly GCA_030062745.1. NCBI lineage: Eukaryota > Metazoa > Arthropoda > Thecostraca > Pollicipedomorpha > Pollicipedidae > Capitulum > Capitulum mitella. The sequence goes on from CP099842.1 coordinate 12,289,165, forward strand.
GCCATAGACTAAGACCAAGTCATGTTTGTCTGAAGTTCTAAAGGATTATGACAAAACTTTAAGGGCTTTCCATGAATGTTGATGGATGAATTAATTCCGCGAAACGACCTAGACGGACGCAGTTTGAGTCTGCCACAATTCTGCCAGGGTTTCCTGAAAATGCCCGCTGCAGCTGGGAATTTGTTCTTGACCAAGGTCGATCTGCTCTTCTTCGTCTAGTGGAAGAAATACGGCGAAACTCAGCTGGTGCGGATCCTGCATATCTCATGAAAAATGGAATTTCTGGGCATGACATTTCAGTAATCTGGAGCAACAGAACTTGTGGGTACATTCTTCAGTTTAACAATTCACCAATTTGTCTCCGTCATGGGTAGTGGCGTCAGGGGCAGTGGATTACGGGGGGGGGGCAGGGGGACAGCTGCCCAATCCCTGGTCGCACTTTAACATTAGCCATATGGCGTTGCACGGAAAGAAACGAGTTCAGAAAATTGGCTTGACCCTCCTCATCTCTGGAGAGGCTCCGCCGCCACTGATTGGCATACCCAGGTAAGACGATGAGGGGCGGGAAATCAGTCGGTCCATCGTATCACTGTTTTATTACGGTTTTGGCTTCTGCTGTTTTCAGACAGCGAAATGTCTTGATTTTTCAGAACACAAACTAAGTGCGCTGCTGGCCACGGAAGCAATAAAAAACTTAATCTTTCAGTGATAAGATCAAAGAGCTCACCTCGAGGGGGATTACAAGTTGGGGTTCTTCCTTAAAAGAAGAATAATTTTGGTGACTCGACTGAGGATAAGGCAGATCAGCTTTCCACGCACCTCTGAATAATGGCAATGGTGAAACGGCGTGTGGAGGGTTGGGGACTGCTTTGTAGTTTGTCAGAAAAAAACTGCTTACTGAAGTATCCGGGCGTATTTAAGGGAAATAAAAAAGAAAGCTGATTAGATTGGCCACATCAGAATTCCAAAAGTTGTGGGAAAGGCTGAAAATAACGTCATTGATTACTAACTGGGGCGCCAAGAACGTCGACCACGCTTGTTTACTCGGCAGTCGGATTTCTGTTACCTGCTCCTGCATCGGAGACTGGGTAAAAACTATGCGATGATGATTTTAATACGCGGATAATACATCAAGCTCAGTGTCAGGCCGTACCCATCTGAGTTGGTCTCATAGGCTGCAGTATTACGACACTTCTACATGAGCTGCACGGCTGCCGACCAGTCGACAGGCAGCCACCGCTGCCCGCCTTGTATCGGCAATTGGCTATGCAGCTACGTTGTTATGGATCAATGTATAAAGAAAACAGCACACATCAGTCTGAGACCCCCACCATCTACATCGGACTAATAATTTGCGATTTTTAGCACCATCTTACTGTGTGCTGCAAGGCGGACTACCAACCACCAAATCCTCAATGACGTCGCAGAGGTTGCTGCAGCCAGATTGCCGCTGACGTACCTTTTCGTACCGGAAGTACGTTTTACCTGGTTTTTGTAGCGTTGCTCACACATACTAGAAGATAATGGAATATGATACCATATGATCTATGTAACCATATCCATTAGAAAGGAAACATATGCAGGGCAAGGAAGGCTAGATGGAGATTTTTGAAAGTGCAGAACAGTACCCTCCAGGTTCAGTGCAAGGGTCCAAAGCCTGAAACAGGCCAGTTTGGTGCAATGGTTTCCTGGAACGTGGTCTCGAGAATTCTGCAGGAAAGAGGGGCTCTGACTGAAGATGACCAAAAATACACCAAAACGGAAAATGGCTACTTCCTGTCATTCGACATCATGCAAGGCAACGGTGTCCGATTACGGTTTTCTTTGTTGAGTTGTCTGCATAAGCTGTAGTTTCCTGTCAGTGTACAGATTCAGAGATGCAAGTCAACCCATTAAGTTTTATGAGACCTTGTTGAGTTAAGGTTATAAAGTCAAAGCTCAATGGGAACTACAGTTTTGCGGAGTGATTGAGACGAGGTTTTGGTGTTACGGATGGGGAATTTTTTTCGCACTGTCCTCCTCGTCTTGCGTGTAATTATTTACACGACGTTTCGAACAGATGGTTCTCGACGATACAACATCCGGGTGGTTTTCAGAGGCACCTCCATGCTCCGTAGGACTCAGCAAAGTCAGACCACCGACACATAAGAAACACACAAAGAACTGAACACACGACATTCCATGCAGCTGTGGCAGATCCTGCAATGGAGAAACAAGTCTTCTGTCAGTCAGACTGGAAGGGCACAGAAATGCAGCCATTCGGGATGAGACACTGAAGTATGGCATGATAGAACATACATGGTAGGAAGGAGATCACTGACCAGCACGGGAGGAAGCGACCATCATCGACCGAGAGCCACACTGGAGAGTGAGGAAGGCCAAGGAGGCGGCGCATGTGGCGCTGGCTAACAATCCCATCAGTAAGCCAAGTGTAAGTAAGCCAAGTGAAAACACCAGCCCATTACGGCTCCCAGTTCTGCAAAAAAAAATCCCCCAAAAAAGTAAAGGAATGAATAAGAGGGACATTCATCCATGATCACGTCCTCGATAGCACAGTCGTTAGCGTGCTGGGCATAGAATCAAGGCCCCTGGCTCATATTCCCCAAAATACCGCAAAAAGCACCGTACGACGGCCGGAGAACTAAACGGCAGGAATGGCGTGTGAATAAGAAGACGAGAGTCCGAAAAATTTCCCATTTTCGTTAGTTTCACCTGTTTTAGAAACTGAAGTTCTGCGCTGGTCGGAAGCCGGCGGGCGGCTGGTTGGACATTTCGATGAAGTGGTCTAACATGACCTTGCCTACCTCCAATATTATTAACCATCCAGACCGGTGAAGCTGACTCCAAAGATAGGTGACAACTCCCCCTCCCCCCAGGCCTTTGAAACATTGCGAGAAAATGAACAAACGCAGTATGACAACATTTTGTGTGACCTTTGTTTGATCCTTCTTACATCTTGTGTCGAGTTTGCACCTCAGGTTCAGTCAGGTCAAATAGACCCATGTTAAAAGTTAAACTTTTCGAAACTTTTTTGAAACTTTAGGTCTGGAGATATTGGCAGTTGCAACAAATCTGCTGTCCCAAATTTTTCATAAACTTTCGTTTCGGTGGCCTAAGATCTAGCCAGTTTTCAACATAAGTCGTTTTTATGCCGAAACTGACGGCATTTTCCAGCGTTTCGGGTATGAGGTTATGGAGACGTGAATACCAATTTTTTGGAATATTAAATATGGAAAGTGATCGGAAGAGCTCTGTCTGTGAAGAAACGCAAACTGGTAAGACCTATTTCTTCAAAATAAAGCAGCGTCAAAATTTGTGCCTGTCAATTTCATCTGCCTTCGTCACCGGCGCTCGAGGCGTTATGACGCAGAAATCGCTGCATCTTTAAGCAACGTCCCCGTGTAAATATTCAACAAATAAGAAAAACTAAACATGTATCGGCATCTTCAGACATCCATGTGATTATCTTATCTATCTGATATACATATCCGTTAGCACCATTACTTAGTCGTTTCAAATCACAACCCTTGAGATGCAGGGCGTTTCTTGGATCCATGTGGTCAGCTATGAGAATATATACATATATAGGTCGCAGATGACTTAAATCTTCTACGAGCACAACAAATGACGCGAGTTTTGCGCTCTGCTTGTCACGACTGCTTGAGCTGCATGCTTAATTTTATCGTACGACACATCTTTCGCAGGTTAAATAGGAGGGTGTCAACAGCCCCCAATACGGGCGTGCATGACGCGGACTGCCAGTCGGGCGCGGATTAACACGCGCACTGGAAGGGGGGCACTTCTGTGCCCCACCTGTTTTTCTTGAAAATTTCGAGAACGGATCGGAGCTAGTCGCTGCTGTTTTGCGGCATTTATGGAAATTGAATAATTCGTCGACTGACGCAAAAAAATCGAAAATCGGCCGGAAATTTTTAAAGTTTGAAGCATTGAAGTCAAACAAAGATGACGAAAATAAAACTTGTCGCTGACAAATGAGAACTTTGCGAAAGGACTAGCGTTCTGCGTAAGATTTCCGTTTGAACGTAATCAGCCGATATCATTCGGGCATAATTGATGGATGTTCTAAGACCAAAGCCAGGGTCAGTAAGAGTCAAGGCCACCAAAGGCCAAGGTCCACCAGTTTGTGGCCTGATCCAGATTTGCTTTTCAGCACGTCGGTTTATGTGAAATATGCATTCAAAGTCCCAAATAAAAGCACGTGAGCGCACGTTGATACGCTTACATATACCAAGGTCAGTGCAGGTCAAGGTCATCAGAGGTCGAGGTTAACTATTTTGTGACCTGGTCCAGATTTGCTTTACAGCATGTCGATTTGTATGAAAAATGCATTCAAAGGCCCTAGTACAAACACGTTTGGCACATTGATACGCACACCCAGTATCACCAGTATCCCGTGTTACTCGAAACCTAATCTATAAGAAATAAAAAACTGACGCCAAAAGTTAATGAACTGACATGACCTTGACCCGAAATCCTCAGCCAAGACGCTACACGAATGGAAATCGTTGTACTCCACGTTTTAACGCTTAAAGACGCATCTTTTTCCCGTTTCGTTGAAAAGGCCGTACGGCATGGCTCATACGGGCCGAGAAAGCTTTCAAAGTTGACCTTTTCGGCCCCATTTGACCTTGAAGATATTAGCCTAGGGCCATGGAAATTGCACACTATGTAAATCTTTATGGCCATACCAAACCCATAAAATTTCATGCCTCTAGCTATTTTCGTTTCCGAGATCGGAGGGGTGGGGGCACTTTGTGTTCCCTTCCAGTGCACGTTAGCGCGAAACCCCTTCCACCGCGCGTGTTAAATGTTATCCGCTCCCGGTCCAGCCTCTGTATGTCACTGTACATTAAAACCAGTCTATAGAAACTTATACGGCAAGTTACATTTATCCAGTTTAAAAAGATATTGTCGTGAAATGACTGGAAATCGACTAGAAATGCCAGCTGATTGCTAGCTGGCAGGACGTTGGGCTACAAAAAAATCGGTCGATCCCAAAACTACTGTTTTCGTAACGTGTCGAAATATATTCGGAGATGGTCTGCAGTGGTCGATTTCAGTCCACTGGTCTGTAGTGGTCGGGTCTACACGAGCGAATGGTTTGTACTGGTCTTTGTACAGTGAGCGAGTTCTCTTTACTGGTTTGCAGTGAGCAGCTCCCCTGTACTGGTCCGCAGTGAGCAGGCCCTCTGTGCTGGTCTGCAATGAGCAGGTTCTCTGTACTGGTCTGCAGTGAAAAGGTCCTCTGTACTGGTCTGCAGTAAGCAGGTCCTCTGTACTGGTTTGTAACGAGAAGGTCCTCTGTACTGGTCTGTAACGAACAGGCCCTCTGTACCGGACTGCAGTGGGGCGGGTCCTGGCGGCGGGTCGGCCCGGCCGAGACTGGGCTGATAACTGATGGCCGCCGGCCGCGGTTCAGATGAGAAAAGTCGGCCCGGTGCCGTCGGCAGCCCACGGCAATTCGTCCGCCCGCCAAAGATGAACGGTCCGGTGCCGGGACGTTCTGGCCGGCCAAGATTTAATACCGCTATAACTCACAATTAAAGCGACGCACGGCGTGGTAATTACGAGAAATGGACAGGTTTGCTTTTTCCAGGCGGGCGATCGAGTTTTTCTTGGTTATCTTTCACTGATCCGTGACGAAGTACCAAATATCCCGTCATGCTACAGATGACCGGGCATTAGCTTACAGCCGTGAAGGAAGATTGGTGGGATCAGCAGTGCACTCATTCGAAGTGGCCTCCTTAGTTTTGCCGTGCGAATAAAATGACATGGTGTTCTAGACGTTTCAAAAATTACGATGTCTGAATGGACTGAATGGACGATTTGAACAACGCCATGGTTGTGGCTCGTGTACGTATGTTATCCGTTCAATAATCGTCGTGGCTGGTTGCGCTGTTTCAGCCCTCACGAAACGGCTGAATAGACTACCCATCGCTTTTGCAATTCCTTTAACACAAAAGAAAACCCCTTGGACGACGAACGACCTGTTCGATCTCGAAGGAAATTCGATTAGCAACGTCGCTGGAAGCTTTTGGTCCTGATTGCTCCAAATGCGAAGAGCGGCCCTGCTTAATGTTGCCTACCGACCGTGGATAGCTGGAAATTATTCTGTGGGTGTGATAATGGCGCCGACCATGTAATCATGTGCCCGCCAGCTCCGAGGCATATCATCATGATGCTAACAGGTCGCGTGATGCAACAAACGCTGTGGCATGCAAAGCACAATGATAAGCTGTCGTTAACTTTTTATATTGATATCCTCGTGATAACCTCTGGTTCAAAAGAGTGAAATCAGAACCGTCGTATACATGCCCATAACTTCGTTATCCATTCCTCATATTCCTATTTCCTCCTTCCATTCCATTCATCACCCGCCGCGTCATTTGTTACTTCCTTTTTCCCTTCCCGCCACTTGGCGTTTCCGCCCTGGGGCCGGGGAGGATTCGTATAAAACAATCAGCAATCGGCACTACACAACGCTAAGAACATGCCTAAACGACAAATGCTACATCGCTCAGCTAACGTACTCGATGTGCATCCAGAGAATATCCAAACTGAGAGAGGCCGGCGGGTTCCAACTCGCCGTCCCAGTATCGCCAGGTCCATTTCCAATAGCGGCCGCCACCTCCGCTGACGTCATCAGCAGTAACGCATGAAGCGGCTCGTTTGTCTCCCGTCCGCGGGCGGCATCAGCCGGCGGACGGCGGCGCCGCCGCGCCCTGCAAATGGAAGCCTGAGAATGGCAGCGGGTCCGCGCGCCGCCGCGCGCCGCCGCGCGCCCGGCCACGGGTCGGCCGCGGCTGGCGCGGCGCCGGCGCTGCGCCAGCTCGATCGCGGCTCGACCGGACCGATCCGACGGCCACTGCGGCTCCCGGCGGGCTAGCTCTCGTGGTAGGAAAAATAGTCGTTGGTGGCCGAGAAGCGCGGGCACTTGCGCGGCGGCGGCGGCGCCGCGGCGCTGGCCGCCTGGTCGCGGTTCTTCAGGATCGGCTTGAGTGTTTTCGGCGGGCGCGCCGAGCCGGGCCGCGCCGCCGCCGCCGGCGAGTCCAGCTCGAGCTCGTCGGTGACGCTGATCGACGGCAGGCTGCGGCGGCCGGGCCGGCGCCGCCGTTCCGACAGCGAGTCGCAGTTGCGCTGCATGGCCAGCAGCTGGTCCTGCAGCGTGCGGTACTCCTGCAGGTACCGGTCCAGCTGCACGGCGTGATACGTGTACGGGTTGTAGACCGGCCGCGGCCGGTACTTGTACCGGTGGCAGTAGTCGGACATGTAGCCGTCCGACTCGTCGCCGGCGCCCAGCACGGGCGAGCTCGGCAGGCTGGGGTGGCGCCGCCGCACCGGCGCTGACCTCGAGCCGGCCAGGAAGCCGGCCAGCGCCGGCTGGGCGGCCGGCGCCGACGCGTCCAGTGCGAGGCTCAGCGCCGGCAGCCGGCGGCCGGCGGCCGGCTCGGTCGACGCCGAGCTCAGCAGCGAGCCGGAGAGGTCGGAGAGCCGCGACAGCTCGCTGTCCGGCGACGGCTCGGCGGGCGGCGGCGGCGCGCGCGGCATCGCGCGGCGCGGCAGCGTGCAGAGGCCGCCGACGGCCGAGCCGGGCCGCGACAGCGCCGCGAAATCGACGCGCCGCGTGATCGAGAACGGCTCCTCGCGGAGGCGAAGGCTGCTGCCGCGCTCGGCCGCCGGCGGCGGCGGCGCGTCGTCCGCCTCGTTGTGACGACCTTTTGAGTCGCCGTAAAGTCGACCGGGCTGGCCGGCAGACATCGATCGGGCCGGCGGGCGGCCGTCGCCCGTCCAGTCGGGCCGCTCGCCGGCCGGGCCCGGTGCCGGCCGCGCGCCGCCGGTCTCCGCCGACGCCGCCGGCAGCCCGTTCTGTCGGCCGGCCGCTGCCGGCAGCGGCGCCGGCCTCGGGTTCGCACTGGCCGGCCGGGCGGGGCGGCCAGCATACTGCGGGCTGGGCCGTCGCTCGGCCGGCCCGCGGACCGCCGGCGGCGTCTGGTCCGGCTCGGTCAGCGGCACGCGCGAGTACTCGCGGAGGCGCGGATGCGACACGGCGTTGGCGTGCGACGTCGCTCCGGCGCTGTTAGCACGCGCGCCTGTCGCCGCTGCCTGTTTCTCGTCCACATGATTGCCGACGATGGCCTTGTGGTTCATCTCCAGCGGCTGGGGCGGAGCGGCGGCGGCGGCCGGCGGCCGCGCCGGCGGTCGCTGCCTCAGGCGCGCACAGAGCAGGCAGACACAGGCGCAGGCGGCCAGGCTGACGGCCAGCCCGGCCGACAACGCGCCTACCAGCAGCCCGTTGTCGAGCCGCAGCGTCACGTGCGTGACGGCCTTGCGACCGGATACGGTGATGGTGACGTTCTCCGTGACGCGGCCGGCCGAGTTTTCCGCGGCGCACACGAACCGGCCGGCCGTCTCGGCGCTGACGCGCTCGATCGTCATGATGCTCGTCTTCTCCTCGCGGCCGTGGTCGAACACGCGAAACCGCGTGCCGGCCGGCTCCACCAGCGAGCCATTCGTGATGACGCGGCCGCGCCACAGCCATCGGATCACCGCCTCGGGCGACGCGCTCACCGAACACGAGAGCGTCACGTTATCGCCCAGCCAGGCGGTCACGACGCGCGCGCCTTCGCGAATGCTCGGCAGGCACGAGAACTCTCGCAGCGGCACCGCGTCCAAATCCTGGCCGCGCAGCCGCGGCGGCTCGGTGCACGCGGCCGGCTGCGCGTGCGACGGGTTCACCTGGTCGAGCCAGCGTTTCAGGTAGCGTGCGCGACAGTCGCATGTCCACGGGTTGCCGTGCAGGTGCAGCTCGCGAATGCTGTTGAGCGGCATCAGCGAGCCGGCCGGCAGCGTCTGCAGCCGATTGCCGTCCAGCTTCAGCCACTGCAGCTTGACGAGGCCGCGCAGGGCGTTCGCGTGCAGCGTGGAGATTCGGCAGTCGCTCAGCTCCAGCCGGAACAGGTTCGGCACTGCCTCGAAGGCGCTGGCCGCCACGCTACCGATCGGGTTGCCGCTGAGCCGCAGCTCTCGCAGCGCGCCCACGTGCGTGAACGCGTCCGACGGCACCAGCAGCAGCTCGTTCCTGCTCATGTCCAGTTCCACCAGGTTGATGAGGTCGGCGAACGCGTGCCGGTCGACGTGGCCGATGCTGCAGCCGGCCAGGTGCAGTCGCTGCAGGTTCACCAGGCCGCGCTCCGAGAACGTCTCGGCCGTCAGCAGGCGCAGCGGGTTGCCGCCCAGCTCCAGCACCTGCGTGCCAGCGTCCAGCCGGTCGGGCACGTTCGTCAGCGAGGCGTTGGCGCACAGCGCCGTCTCCTTGCCGTCGCGCCACTTGCACTCACAGGCCGGCGGGCAGGCGGCGGCGGAGGCCACGACCGCGGCCAGGGCTAGCGTCAGCGGCAGCGCCGGCGGCGGCGGGCGGCGAGCGGCCATGACCCGGGGTCATAGTGGCGCCCAGCTGAGCCTGGCCCGCGGGGCCCAGCTCACGGGCATTAATTGGCGGCGGACGCGGCAGCCGCACCTGCGGACCAGACGGCGGTCGTCAGCGATCAGTCAGTCAGCGGCGGACGGGGATGATCAGGCGGACAGACATCAGTGGCTATCAGTGGCAACATCCGTTAGTCTCTGTGTCGTCTTGTCATCAATGATAAACATAATGCATACTTCACATTCACTACAGAAGATTTAGAAATTAGCCGCGAATGGCCTTAACAGTGCCTTCACCAACCACTAGCAATAGCATCTTTTGTAATTCTGCAAATGCAACCTTACCGTAATCACCAGTTATCTGTGGTGATTGCTAGTCACCACCGACGTCACCAAAGACGGCAGCTCGCCCGGTGATTGGTTGACAAGCCGCGCCGGCGCCCTGTTCGAATCCCGACTCGAATGGAGCGGGCCGTCTCCATTCGCTCCACCGTTAATTTCACCGAGGAATTTATAGCGCAGCCATGCACCGAGAAGCCATTAGTGCCGGGGATTTCGACTCGCTTCTGATCCGGGGCTGGTTACCGGCTGGCTGTTCCCCGTGTTTCTCTGCTGAACGGGGTCGAGAGGGAAAGGCGCTCTTTTGAGAACAGAAAACTGCGGTCACATCTGGCAGCAATGTGACCCACACCCTGATGGTGACGTGACCTTTGTGAAGCCTGTGTAGACAAGATCAATCAGCAATGGAGTTGGGAAAAGAGAGGACACCGATAACATTTCCATGGCTTCGGCCATTGACAATGATCTGCTCGCAGGCACGTCCAAGTCGAAAGGAACGTAATCGTCCATGACCCCATCTGGAGACGACCATGTCTCCCAAGGCGGTGATCTGATCCCCCATCCCGAAGGTCACGCAACCCGTCACCTCGTGCAACGGCGATGAAACCTCTCCTGGCCTCGCCTCGTCTGGCGAGGTGCCTGTCGTCCCGGTAAGCCCCAGGGGCCTGGCTCGCCGGCTGTAATTATGTTCGGTGCCGCCTGCATAATTCCAATCAGGCGACGGACTTTAGGGGCTGTCATTGTGACACCTGGTGTGCTGGCAGGCTGAAGGGAGGACTCTGGGGACGGTTCCGGCCATGTAAACCTGGCAGCCACTGGCCGGCGACACTCGTCGGCCATTGCAATAATCGTAATTTCAGTTTTCTCACACAACAGCAAATAACAGCTCTACCAATTTATGTAGTAAGTAGTTCTACTTCCCGGAGCGCCAAAGCTGTAATGCTGGCGAAATACTTCGGCAGAGAAAGTGATTGTGTCTTTGGGCCCCTGTCATGAACTTTTCAAGTAGATCTTACATTTTCACCTCGAGACCAAGTTTCCGCGGGCGCGAGCGAAGTGCTCATCTGGACCGGAACCGATTGCCTGTCCCGGGTGAGGGCGTCCGGCGGCGCGCCGGCGCCGGCCGTGCTCTGCACATACACGTCGATCGCAGGGGTCAAATCGGCCCGACCTCGGCGGCCCGCCCAGGCGGCCTGGCTGTGTTTGCCTGGTGCCAACAGCGCCAGACCGACGGCGCAGACTCCGCCCAGCGCGACTTCTCGGAGGAAAAGGAGTCGGACCCAGTCGGAGAAGACCCGTCTCCTCATCAGCGCCACGCAATCGGCGGCGCTCTCTGCGTTTCCTCAGCAGCGTCAGCCGATCGGCAGAGATCTCGGCACCTCGCTCAGTGGGATGTTCAGGCTGATCCCCTGCCGCTGGCGGGCTGGTGGCTAAGTCCGGCGGAATCCGACAACAGGGTCGGTATTGGCGCGAGGAGCTGAGAAATGTCGCCAGGCTTCTGCGGATTTGAGGCGAAAATTCCAAGTCGAGTAGAAAATGACTTAATAAAAGCCAGATGCCATATTGATATCAACGGTTTTCCTTGCTTCAGGTGCAGTGAAGGACAGACATAACTGTAATGGGTCTTTATTAAACGGTCCCAGCCGTGACTATTCATCAGTATTTCAGGGCACGCAACAGTGTTACTGATCCCCAGTGCCACTTGCTTGATACGCTACACTTGGGGAGCTCATGGGTTTTCAAAAATCGCCCATTCAGAGGAAACAGATGAATCATGAGATAAAATATGGGTAGTGGGCAGCATTCCGAAAATGCTTCGTTATCAACTTGGCAACTGGGAAAATAGACCACTGGTACCTCCAACAAATTAGAAATGATGCCTTAAATGAAATGAGCCTCTCTCTCTCTCTCTCTTTCTCTTTCTCTCTCTCTCTACTCCTCTTTCTTTCTCTCTCTCCTTCTCTCTCCGGCTTCCGTTCTCGACTGATATATATATATATATATATATATATATATATATATATATATTACACATCATATATATGATATATGACGACCATGTTTAAAAGTGGCTTAAATGTAATCCAGAAGGTATGCAAAGCCTTGAAAATATTCATGTCATGTTGAAAAACAGAGGTATGAAAAGGACCCACGGGTTTTCAGCATGGCTGGGTGGCTTCTGGAGAGCCTCTGGGACTTTAAAAATGGTCCTGGAGTTACAACAAAACCCATGGACTTCCGAAGGTGTGTTGATCTCAGGTTCACGGGAGGATCGGCCATCGGCACCCATCCTAGGCCTGGGCTCCTGGCCTCCGAATCACCGGTGGAGCGGCCACCGTCACTCGTCATAGACCTCGGGCCATCACAGCGGCGGAGACCAACCTCGGAATCAGCGCTAGAGTGTAATAAAACCAAACAATGACCAGGCCGCCACTAAAATTCACGTAGAGAATAGATACGGTAATTCTCTGGCGCCTGTTTCCGTGCATAATGGCCACTTACAAAGGTCCTACCGCTTCATTATAACAATTTGCATGGAAACGTGATGTCGGACAAGCAAAACCCTGAACTCGAACTAATTCTACGTGCAAGTCGGCTCTTCCGTCTCCATGACAGGGCGTTGCAGATGCACGCTGCCACTCTCGCAAATTTTAAGGAGATTCTTACTATGCCATAGGCTTGGCGTCGGGCTCGTCGCAACAACTTGGACTTATGCCGCGATGCCAGGGGCCAGATACGCAATGTTGTCTCCGGTGTCGAGGTCGACCTGGTGTAACTAATGTGTAACTATACAACCTACACCATACATAACTACACGACCACATCCTGCACTAACTCTACGTACTGCGCTATGCGTACTATAGTAATATGCGCACTTTACTAACTGTACGTAGCGCTATGTATACGTATACATAGACTGCCGTGATACATTTGCGCCATGCAGCCATACAGAGACCGCCTGTACAACTGGCTTTTCGGTAAAAAAAGGTTGGCAAAGTTGTCGTGTCTGTTTAGAACATAACACCACAATTTGACGTCAGATATCTAGTTAATTGCCTAGCTGTTCAGCATAGCCTTCTCGTTTCGGCTTACAGCGCATCGTTAGCATGATGGCAGATACACACTGGAGTGCTGTCAAGAGCGCCTTGACGACTTTATGCAAACTAGATGGGAACATTTCAGCCATCACCGCGGTGGAATGCTCTGATTTAATGTCCCGGAGGACTTGTGCTTGTCGCTTTAATCAGACAAAAGTCACAGAGTTGTTGATAAAACTGAGGAAAAAACTGTCTAAATACGGCGTTTCTTCGTCATTGCCATGCTGTTCCAAACATTCAGAATATTTGCATTGATAGAACGGTGTCAGGAGTCAAAACTTATCCATAATCACAACCTTTGTATTTAACGGGTCAAAATACCTTAAACCGAGCAGGACTGATACCCTGGAAGCCAGTTTTGCGACAAAACGGTGCCTTTTAGTGTCGTCGAACCCTTTCCATGTCTCTGATCCTTGAGTTATGTTCTTAGTTTTCGTAACTACCTATTGTTATATTTCCACTTAGACTGATGCTTTCATCTCGAATCTAAGTGTGCACAAAAGTAGCAATCGTACAGGTCATGCGATTGCCCGTGCCTTCCTGTATGACGCTTAACATTGAGCCTAATCGCAGTTATGTACACAACCGTCATATAGACGAAATTTTATATAACTGCGTCGTTTTTTTATTTCTGGAGCGTATTGGGTAGATGTAGTCATGAAGTGGCACGTGACATAGGCCGTAGTACATGTAAGTAATGTTACAGTTAATACATGACGGCAGTAGCTTAATATGATTTAGTAGTTTGAGAAATGCTCCGGTCCCTCGTGTCCACGTGGTCCGGCTCCAGGCCGTTCGGCCGCCCGCACCACCCGGCCAAAACTTGTGGTGGCAAAATGGCGGCAACACTAACGCGGCCACCACAGACCGCACCAGCACCAGCACCAGCACCACACCGACAGAACAGGCGTGACCGGACTACGTGGGATTGTTATAGACATGACGTGTCCTGGAGCAAAAACTGAGTCGAGGCGACAGTAGCGGCGGCACCGGACAGACAACCGGGGCAACTCTCCCCCCCAGCTCGGGGGGGGGGAAATTGCCCCGGCTGTCTGTCCGGTGCCGCTGCCACTGTCACCTCGACTCAGTTTTTGAAATAAAAAAAAATGAAATGGAGACGCATAAAAAACTCGAAAGTGCCTTTTGCCTTCATGCATAACCATTGCTTCATAACAACATTCATAACCATTGTCAGCCTTCAGCGGTCGGCGTTGCCTGGAAACATCTCGCGCACATGCCCCCTGTTCGGGGGCGGTCTGCGAGGTTCCCTGCCGGCGTTCCTGCTCTCAGTCTCCATCGGCGGCGCGCTCTGCCGATCCAGGAGATCTGATCCTGCGGGCCGCAGTCTGATGGAGCGCAACTGTCCACCGCCCTGAGTGAGTCGTTAGCTTAACAGTCCGAGGAGACCCGGTCCGATGAGGCGCCCCCGGGACCAACTGGCCCGGCTGAGCCCGATTCATCCTCAATGCCAAGTCTGGACGGTGCCGGCGCCAGGTCCTCCCCGGAGGCTATTTTTACTGCGGCAAAGTCTGACACCCTCATGGCACCCCGGGGACGGATTGGAGTATGCTGCAGTTTTGAGACAAAAGTGTACTTAAATTTTAGGCGGAGTCGGCCCGGCGCCGGAATGCATCAGGCTAGTTATTCAGCCATGTGTCAAGTGTAAAAGTCGGTAATGGTGGCGGATCATGGAATCCATTTACAGAGTGAAAAAAGTGCTCAGATTGGCCGTAATTGGTTTGAATTTTTCAGATTGCTTACGTTTATTGTAAGCGGTGAGGCATTACGTACTGAAACTTTAAAAGCTAATAATCGAATTACTTTTCTTCGAAATCATTTTGCCGCCATCACAAAGTTCCTATCGTTCTCGTCATCACAATCTCTTTCGAAATGAACATCTCCGAAGTCAGCTATTTTACGGCCTCGACCACGACGACCGTAGTGGTTGAACCGCGCTATGAGGTGTCGATAAATCAATCTAATGATGGCAGCTCATTTTCCAGAAGTATTTTGAACAAGACCATTCATTAGCTGTCATATCATGCATGCGGGGAGTCAACATACGTAAAATAGCAATATCATTCCATCAACGCCGGTCAATGTCAAACAATGTCAATCATCAGACCAACAAGCTGCCAGCGCTGCCTTTGCCCAGACACTAATCAATAGATGTAGACGTTCCCAACTACGTTCTAAAAGGTCAGGCTGCTCATCACCCGTCTCTGACAGTCATAAGGTGCGGTCATTTCGACATTTTTACGAAGAAGTTGTTCGGAGGTTCATTAGTATCTTTGAAATTCTCTCCCTGCCCATGATCACTCACTGGCTTTCAGTACCTCGTCGACAATTTACATCTCCGTTTTTTCGCGTTTTGGCATAAATGCCGAACTGCCCATCACTATGTTTTCCGTGGGACCGTTGGTCCAGCATGAAGGTGTGCCAGCCGAGCTGACGTCCAATCACTGGCAGTTTCCAATCAACGAAGCAGCCCATAACAGGGGAAGAAGATGAATGCGAGGTTTTCTAATGCGCGACCTCAGTCCTTACGTGAGCTCCGCGGATTCTGTCGACAAAGTCGGCTGATGGTTTGCAGGCGAACCCTGGCTACCGTGCCGCGGGCAAACCTGGCAAGACGGCGGTCCGGCTCGCAAACCGATAGGTTTCCCAATCCCTGCCATGCCCCCACTCGACTTTGGCCGGAAGCGGCGGTGGGAAGTTAGCGGCTGCAGGCCGGCGCGGCTGGCGGGCACGTGACGCCGTCCGGTGAGGCGGCACGTTCGGCCGCGGCGGGATCGGCCTCTGTGCCCCGGCAGGAGGCGGTCGCCGCCGGCCGCCGGCGTGCCGTGTGGTCGGCTCGTGTGTCCGCTGGAATTCAGCGACACCATTAGTGCCGGCCGCCCAGCCGACCGGCCGGACCGCAGGCGCCTCCAATCGATGCCGCGCCACGCGGCGCGTCGGGGTCGGCAGCACAGCCCCTGCCCGCCGGCCGCCGGCAAAAAACAACGCCGTCCGCACCGAGCAGCGAACGCCGCCGGCGCTACCTCCAAGGCCTTCACGGCCATTGCGCCGCGGCCCGAGGCCGCAGCTTGTTACCGCTCGCAGTCTGCAATTAGACAGACCGGAGATTACCTGGTACACGCGCGCTGCCGACAAACGTGTGAGCTGTGTCGGCGAGCCGGCCACACTGCCATGTGGCCGGCCGGTGACAGCGAGGCGGACAGGACGGTGGCAGTAAACTGACGGCTCCTATAGTTCCGTACACGGCGGCCTGGCTCAGTTGCGGCCTCCGCTGGGGGCGTTATGAGCGGCGGAATCGCGCTGTTTGCGCCGGATTCCATATCCCAGCAGGCTATTTGCTCAGTGGACCCTGCAAACTACACCTAAAAGGAAGAAAATAGGACTGTTTGAAAGACGGATTTGGCTCAGTGAGCTTGGTCAACATGACATTATGATTCGCCCTCAGTAAACGTGGGTCCAGTCTGATATTCTTGTTTATGTTGAGTTTTTTTAATTAATGGCAGTGTCTTGTCCTGAACAGCAAACTAACATGATTAACCGCGACGCATAAATGAGTTGCATGTACATCTGAAATTTGCACGCAAACAATACACTCGAAAGAAATGTCTTTATGCACCTCCCGCAACCGCGCAGCTTTTATTTCCACGCGTTGGGCTCAAATTTCAGTTCCAAAATATAATCTTAATTGTATACGTTTGAAAACAACTAAGACGTGTGTAAACAAAGTTAAATGCAAACTGCGACTGCAACATTAACTGCAAAAAGCAGGGGCGGATCCAGCGGCTTCGTTTGGTGGGAGGGAAATCAGAGTTTTTTTTGGGTCTAGATGGTAGGTCAAGGTCAGCGGAGTCGTTTACGGGAGGGGGGAGGGGTGGAAGACGCTGGCCATAGGTTGGATTCGGAGTTTCAGCAACTTTAAAGTGTGGCTGAGAAGAAATGGCCATCTCTTTTAGGGGGCCAAATGCCCATTTGGTTCCCATAGTCGCTGTTGGGGGAGGGGGCATGACCGAGATGGCTCCCCCTGGATCCGCCAGTGGGAAGAAGAAATGGAGCATAATACAGCAGTATTATGGAACAAAAACAACAAAACAAACCAAATCACAGTAATTTGGTTGAATTAATGTACAGTGACCATAATCGCAAAAAAATACAACACAACACAACACCACAAATATGGGGACAACACGGGAAATATGGGGACCGCATGGCACTACACGGGCCATCACCATGTTTTTGTGTAGTTTTATTCTTGTTTTCACAAAATAATTGGAAATAATGCTACCTTTTCTATTCGACTAGTCGATTATTGGGTTATTTAACGACGATCCCGCCTACCAGAGCCATTTCGCATCGCAACCTCTCACGCCTGTTGTCACGGGAACGGCGAAATGTCACTATTACCCGGACTCGAACCTGGGACCTCCCGACTTCAGGCGAGCATTGTGACCACCCACTGCATTACGCCATACCTTTTTTCGATCTGAACTTCACCTTCTACATACTGGCTATATTATGAATGATTGTATCATTTGCAACTACGCAGTATAGTCTATCCTAATTATGATAACGCAATGCAATGAAATATAGCATATAGTGATTATAACTATACTGCCATTTTAGCTGCAGTAATACATAACTATGTATTCTTCCCTTCTACATACCAAGTTCTCTGATAATCTGGTAATCTGATATCCGACAATCGGAAGTAGAGTGTGCCTCAAAGTACCACGGATACGGTCTTTGGCAGCAGTTCTTCATGACTTTATTGTAGTTTGTTTTTGGCTTACCAGTTTGATGTCATTATTTTTACTGCTATTATTTGGAACATGAATTCTTGTGGTTATTCGTGTACAGGAACCAGTGGTTTGAGGAGGATCCAGCGTGATCCGCGAACATCAGCTGTCGACGCCTTAGAACAGCTGTCCTGTTTGATTCGCCATCTCCCGAACTGCCGGAAATCAGCCCATTTTACACCGCCGGCCAGCCCCGGGTTCAGCCGACTGTAGCGCGGAGGTCGGCCTCCGGCGCCATGGCTTCCATTCGGCAAAAGGCGGCGAGTTTCGTTAAGATCCCCGGCCGATACGGGCATTGTGATCTTATCCGGTCCGAGCACGGGAACGTGCCATTTCCCCGTGGAATCCTCGTCGCCACTCGGCCCTGGCAGACGGCGCGAATTCGGACGTCCCCCAGCAGTCGACTCGGCGGAGAAGGCCCGGACGTCGACAGTAGCCGGTCCGCCCGACAGCCGCCCGGCGGCCCCCGCTCAGAGGCCGTCCGCACGCGCCTGACGTCTGGCGCCGATCACAGGCCTGCCCGGCTCAGAGCAGCGGCGCAGCGTGGGCGCCAGCGCTGCCTGGTCGCTCGTTTTCCGTCCGTGTTCGTGAACGGCGGTCTTTGCCTGTGACTAATGCCTGCAGTCGGCAGGGAGCCACTTCTCAAGTCGTTTGCATGCATTTACGACGTCGGGCGACCGGCCAGCGTCACTTTGGCTCGGTGTCAATCGGTTCTGTAGGACTCTTGATAGGGTTGCTAGTGGCTCGTGCGAACCTTTTACATGGATCAAACAGCCTTTGGCCGAACTAAAAATGCTTACTAAGACCAACTAGAAAGAGACTGACAGGGTACTTAACTACTCATCTTATTCCTGAGTGCATGATTGAGCCTTCTACCGCCGACCGAGTGTCTGTGGAGCAGTTAAAAACCGCAGCTCTGAAAAGCCGCAGCTCTCCTTTTACAGAAGTCGGTGATTGTTACATTCTTTGCTCGTGGAAACGGGTCTCGTTCCTCCCAGATTGCTGTAATTTAAGATATCACCTACCAGTGTCGCATTCAGCCACGTGGACATATCTGTGGTCCCTAACCATTGGTACGCACCAGCAAAAAGGATCAGGGTTGAACATCTTGCGGCTTACGTCACAAAGCCTGCATCTCTCTCCTTAGATGTTCGAAAAATACGACACAGCCGTTGCGTGACGCCGTTAGCGGGCGCGGGCCAGCGCAAAGCTTGCTTTTATTGGCCTGTGCAGTCCCGTATTGCGTCATCTCCGCGGATGACGACAGGATATGCTTCTTAACCAATAATGTTTTGGAGCTCCCGGATGTTTTCCGGCAAAGTGATTACCGGAAACGTTGTCATTCCCTGGCTACCTACGTCTGTTCTTGAAAAGTCGACCCAAGTAGAAGAACCCCTTTAACTCGTGACTAACGTGGGTCAGAGGCCCCCGCTTTTTCCCAACCGCATAACTCAGGAACGAAATGGCGCGACGCCGTGAAGTTTTCAGTCCCTTGGTGCGGCAATTCTGCGCATTTTGGTAAAAATTGTTGTCGGGTTCGTCCAAGGTCACGGCAATATGACGTCATAAGGCTAAGAGGCAAAGTAACGCGTTACACGGTTGGTTTCGGGGAAAAATTTGAGTTTCATACATTTTTTTTCTTTTTGTTATGGTCTGTTACGCCGCTGAGACAGCAGAATTAAAAAACGACGCTCGTCATCATGACCGCTTCCTTGTCACGCAGGTAGAATGGATCGTGCACGTTCCCGCAATCGGAGGATGCCAGGTCCGACAAGTTGCACGCTCACATGGATGGCATCTTGCCACTGATGCCCTAAATCTTCTTTGTGCGTGGCAGCGTTCGCGACTTTGCAGCGCGCCACAAAATTTGGCGCCTCCAACATCAGCAGTTCCCAGACCAAAGGCCTGTGTGGCACAGGAGTGCACCGTATCACCTGCGTCCCGTATACACTAGGCTGAGGCTACTGACATGCAAAGCAGTCACATATAACGACTGCCACGTATCATACGCTTCCGACGCCAATTTTTAGCATCCCAACGGTAATAGTTTTGTAGTAATGAAGGAGGGATATTAATCTTGGGCACCTCGCGCTTCATGTGTAAGCCGTATCCCCGTTTTGGCCTCCAGAGGCCATCAAACTGATCGCCCAGCTGTCCGTCCACCTTTTCAAGCAATTAGCGCGCCATACTGCGCCGTTTGCGTCCAGGTGATTGGTCAATAAGAATCGCAGGGATGCAAAAGAGGCGCACTGGCGTTATACGTGGCCCGTTGCATCCTGCCCATCATCTGGTGTACCGTTGCATAGCCCTAATGCTGGTCTGTCTACCCGCCAAATTTCAGTCACCTAGGTCACTGCTGACGGCATTCGGAGGTCCCCAAGTTCACATCAAAATATGTGCATGTGGAATGCCACGTGGATCGCACGTGGGTGCCGACCACAAAAGCACGCAACTGCAAATGGGGTCCATGTTGTCACCAAGCACTGAGTCAACAACACCCGCCGTTTTACTTGTCTTCGTGATTAACTGAATTCTGCAGAGATCCGGCTCGCGCCACGTGGCACGCGTGACGCGAATCACGAATCGCTTTGAAGCCTTCACGAAACAGGTTGTCCGTCGAGTCGGCGCACTCGATGCGCACTTGTGTCGCGATCGACTGGCGCGTTCCGACGCCAGAGGCTCGGAAGCTCGGACAAACATACTGACAAACATCTCTTCCTGGAATTTTTTCGAACGACTGCTTTGAATTAAATTTCACATGCTAAAAGCGTGCAAAGCACGCTTTCATCTACTTCGATTCGGAATAAATAGATCTTCCGATTTTAACCCGCCCCCGACTGGGGGGGCAGTTGACTGCCCCCTTGAGGTTTTTCTGGGATTGCGAGAGAACGAACAAACACAGAGCCACAAAAGTTTGTGTCCCTTTGCTTGATCATTTTTACACGTTGTGTCAAAGGTCTGACCTCAGGTCAGGTCAGGTGCTTGACCTAGGTCAGGTCAAACAGACCTATATCCAAAAACGTTTAGCGCCCTGTAACTTTTTCGCAAAACAAGATATCACAATAATACTTCCAGGGATTAGCGATCTTAATAGATGCAACAAATATGCTGTCTCAGATTTTTCGGAATTTTCCGGGTCGTTGACCTAAGGTCAAGCCCATTTTTAAGACATGTCGCCGTTTTTTTCGGAAACTGTCGGAATATTTCATAACATTTTTAGTGTGGAGTGAAGCAGACATCTAGTTGCCGTCATTGGGTAAAGTACCAATGACTTCCAGCCATTGACCTGAGGTCAGGTCACGAATAACTGTAGTGAGCCAAAATGTACCACCGTCAAAATCAGCTATGAATTACTCCGCATGGGCAGAAAATGGCAGAACTGGCTTGCACAGACGTAAGTAATACCAAGAACCTCAAAAGGCTTTAAAAAATTACGTAGTTTGGAAATAAATAGGCTCTCACGAATAAAGCTCCCCAATTGTGTAGATTGGTAACTAATTAATTTTTCCAAAATTCAAGCATGGGAAACCATCACAACAACCACTAAGATCAATAAAATTTACATGGATATACTTTTCTCGCGAAAATAAAGGAACGCTAAAATTAGTTCCCGTCAGTTCCTTACTGCGTACGGCTGCGGCACCCGCCGACAGCCGGCGCGAAAATTGCCGTGTCTTTAACTTAACGTTTCGGTGTATGTATTGAACAAATCCGAGAAATTATATGTGTTTCGGCATTTGCGGACCTTTACTTGTGCGCTGGTGCCTCTACCTATGCGTTATTAGTCACAGCCCTTGAGATTCAGGCCATTTCTCGGTCTCATGTAGTCGGCTACGAGAAAACATATATAGGGCGTAAATTGCTTACATATTATCTAAAACTAGAAAAGAAAAAAGACCAGTTTCGAGCTCTGCTCGTCACAAGCTTTCCAACGGTATGCTTATTTTTATCGTGCGACCAACCGTTGGTGAGTTAGAGGGGGACGGCCAACTGCGACCCCCCAGTCGGGCATGATGGTAACCGACCGAAGGTCGTGCGCGGGTTAATTTTTTTCGAATTTGCTTTGATCTTTATCGATTTGCTGGCCGTACGAGATCGCCGACAGTGTGGAGTGTGAGTTGTTTCATGAGAGATCAGCGGGGACCACCTATGACAAAATGATACATGACCACCTAATGGTGGTCCAAGATCTAAGATCTAGGACCTAAGGCCATACAGATTATTGCACACGATCATCACAGGTTACATAAATACAGCTGCATGTCTTTCAAGTGTAGTGTCAATATATGTCGTAATTCAGCTGTGAAAATCATGTCAATACTTTCTGGTGCAAACACGAGGCCCTATTTTATGCGCCATGTCAGGTTTACTTAAATCTAAAATATAACTGACCTCGCAGTGCCTCATGACCTAGGCTGGACATTTTTACCAGGCTCCTCAGATAACCCTGAACCGTCATTGCATGCTAATGAAGTAATTTAACCTAATCATATTTGTAATCTTTAATATATGAAGGAAGAAAACGACACGCGTCAGATCAGCCGGATGTCAATCACTGATGTGACCTGCGATTTGTGACCTAAGAAATAATCTTGAGTAAAACATTGTGACATCGTGACAGACCCGATCCGTGAGTAAGACGTTGTAACATCGTCGATGGCAGCTGATCGCGGTGTGAGTCAGCCGATACGGCGCATTGGCTGCAGAAGTATTGAGTGAGTGAGATATTGTCTGATGTTCTGATGATTGATATTGATGAAAAAAATCCCTCAACAAGTGGAAAGTGGCAAAACATCGCAACAACTGTCTGGTTAAGACGGACACAGGCATTGGATTCTCCCGCCCATTTTCTGAAGTCTCCACTTATTTTTTGGCATGCGTTCCGAGCACGCCCTGAGCACGGCCTCAGGTACTACCGTTTCACGGCAGAGGGCAGGGCGCGATGCGCTGACAGTCGTTCAACATAATTCCTGAGCATCTGACACCACAGCACGAGTCCGCTGTTGACGACATTCGTTCGTTCTGCAGCTGTCTGTCGGCTGGATGACTCCCAGCCGGCGGGCTCTGGGTCCGCGGCCCCGCACAGCTCTCCAGTTCATGGCGGTCGTGAAGTGGCCGGCGCCGGTCCGCACGTCATACCCTGGCCCGCACGACGGACCGGCACGCCCGGCTGAGCCGCCTGACTTCATGAAAGCAGAGTCGCCGCACCGTGCACAGTCCTGCCTCCTGATATCAATTTCGCCGTGTTTGTATGATTGTCTTTTAGGCTATCGTCATGCTATTTTTACCGTGCGCGTATTAGCCCCAGTTCCATGAGGAGGGACATGTGCAATACATAAAATAGAGTGAAACGAAACGCGCCGCTCAGAGGCGGGCCCGACTCCTGTGCTGACGGCCCGGGCCACCGTCCTGCTCACCACGCTCATGTAAGAAGTGCCCAAATCTACCGGCTCGATCTGCCTTACGTCTCGGAACGTAAAGGAGTCGGTCAGTTTTACCTTCGTCAATATTTCATTGATGTAAGGGAAAAAACATCCTTTTCAACTCCGTAGCGAGTGCACAGATGTGCGATCAGTAAAGGAAAAGACCAGCCGTGTCCACGGAGAATGGGCCGATGTTCCTGGGAATAAGTTGCTTAACTTTTTAACCCTATTTGACCTTAACCGTTTAGCCCTATTTTCAGAGGTGGATTTAGCTTGAAATCCACTCAGAGGTCCAAATCGCCTCCCCCTTAATCGGCCGATCTGCTGGGCCGATTTTGACAGAATAGGGTGAAACAAAAGCTTGTAATATGAGCTAATTTTTCATGTATAGAAAGGCTGTAAAAGCGTCAGCTGCGCCTTCAGGAGGGTAAATACGGAATAGACGGCCGATTTTCGTGTACAGCGCATGGTTTATGGCGCCCCAAATACGTACCTGAACTTTGATATCA
The DNA here is from genome assembly GCA_030062745.1 of Capitulum mitella. NCBI lineage: Eukaryota > Metazoa > Arthropoda > Thecostraca > Pollicipedomorpha > Pollicipedidae > Capitulum > Capitulum mitella. The sequence continues at coordinate 12,312,789 of CP099842.1, forward strand.
ACTTTTTAGTCTTTAGATACCATCAAGGAATGCTAGGAAACAAGCTTTAAAGCAGCGATGGATTCCGGGTCTCGAGCACAGGTGTGCAGGCATGTATACACTTGTTTATTTTTCACTCTCTCTAGCCTCATTGACTGTTCTAGTTTTAAACTTCTATTCAAAAACGATGGTTACGATCTACTGGAGACATCATTAGCGAACCCAGGACGCCAAACAAGGTTGACTTCAGTTAAATGAATTTAACAAACTTTAGTTCTTATTTTCTTGTTTCTCCCTTTATTTTCTGGGGATCCGCCCCCGTTAGTACATGCATGAGTATGTTAAGCGCGAGCATTTTTCCATAGACGTCATTATTAGGTTGAAATGAGGGATATAAACTACCGATGCATGGCGATCGAAGTATAAGCCTCACAAATATCCGGGCGTGGTTCCAGCTTTCACATGCAAAAATGTTTCCTTATTGATCCATATCTTATTTTCAGCACGCAGAACCAACTTAAACATGGTAGTTTGCGATATGTTGCCAGCTATTATGCCCCTGCAGATGTCCTTGGCATGTTGTAAACGATACAAAGTATTAGTTGTCATCAATGCCATGCATTAACGTCATGGAACTGCCAAATATTGGTTATAACGCCGATATGTGCAAAAGCGAGAACATGTCTGAAGCGATCGCAACATAGATTGTTATCTCTTTCATAAACATTTCCTAGAGCCGTTCCTAGATGTAGAACATTGAAATTTTGGTGCAGTGTGTAAGGAATACGCACGAAATTCAACAAATTTCGGCGCGATAGCGGAAAAGATCTGTGGCTTTGGAGATAGAGAAACATGGCGGTGGGGATGGGGGTCGAGTCGACCCTCTGTGTTACAACAGGGCTAGAATTCGTTGTTTTCGGCTTGAGTATGCTTGGTAATGAGTGAGGTAGGACTCCTCCTCGTGTGTAGAAAGGGACTAATATGGTGTGCATAGACCATTTTCATTGCAGACACATGTCGATGGGCTGATGCAGCAACAGTAAACGTGAAAAGCAAGCAACAGATGTAATTCAAAGCAGTCGATGATTGGGGAGGCGTTAGCCATGATCGTGCTTAATTAGTTAGAAACGGTAAATTACTGATTAATAATAACCGTCCATTTTAACTGTATCAGCTACGACGGATTTCGCCCTTTTTTCAATTTCAAGTGGGCTGACAGAACCATCTTGGACAGAACGATGATATTACCAAAATCAATATCAGGTCTTAGCAATCACCTCATCCTTGTCTTGTCAAGTCAAGTCAAGACTTCATCAATGACTTGCTTCGATGCAGTCCATTGCTGAACTGAACTAAATGCCGCATATTGGGCCTCCTCCTTTGGTATTGAGGCTTGGATGTGTGCTCAGCCAGTGGCCCAGCCAACGTCGGTTTCTTTACAGGCGATAAACGATCGTGGCTAGATCAGAATAGAGCGTCGCCCCAGGCGGTGGCCTGTGGGAGGCAGCGCGGCGTGAAAATCTGCCATCGAGCCGCGAACGAAGCTGCAGCTCCGCCGCCGCCGGCCCGGCCCTGCCAGGCCGAGTCGCGCCTCCAGCCGGGAGCGAGGCTGGGCCGGCGCCCAGCCGTCTGGCGCGGAGGCCGCCGGCGCGAGCTGCGCCAGCTCCGCCCGGCCCCGGCCCGACCCTGCCCAGCCCAGCATCAATACGGCGGCATCATTGGACGGCGGGTGTATCATCTGGCTCGGACACCGCTCGTCAGCGGGAAGCCGACCGGAGGCCGACGGCCGGCCGCCGCGCGCCGCCGGCAATATCCGCCCGGGCCGACCCCCCGACCGCCGACCGGGCCGGCGCCGGCCGGCGAGAAACAAAGACACGCGCCCGGCCCGGCCGAGCTGCGCCGGCAAATAAAGGGTGGCCGCCGCGCCCACCGGAAGCCGCCGCGCCCGCCCGGACGGACCGGCGGCTAATCGCATTTCCTGGCGGCGCCGAACCGGGCGTCCAATCCGGGGGCAAATTATTCATAGGTCGGCCGGGCCGGCCGGCGCCGCGCCGAGACGCCGTCTGTCCAGCGGCGTTATGCAAATCGGCCGCTCTCGCGTCGTCGTCTGCGCGGTGAAGCCGGCGCCGGGTCCCGGCTCCTGCTCCGGCACAGGTGGCGGCGGAAAACCGCCGGCTGCGCGGATTCCGGGGGCTCCGATTTATGAAGAGCCATTTCGCTGACAGAGCCGCCATAAGATCTCGGGCTTGTGAGTTATTGATTTTATACATGTTGAAACTAATGCCTCTGAATGGAGTCCGTATATAGTTTTTTAGGCAAAGAAGTAAATCGGAACTGGAGGCCTAATATCGTATAATATCGTATGCTAAGATCCGCGTATAAAAGTTGTGTTTGCTGTTTAATGCCAATGTAGAGCGTTATGTAACTTGGTATGGTAATGGCCTACACAAACATGTTACAGTATTAAAACATATGGAGCATATTTTGATAATAACGCGTTCGAGCTCTAAGTGGCCGATCATTTCCGTTTGCATATTCAAGTTCCGACTTCCTACCTTTATCCCTTGGATCAAACATGGAGGCAAAAAACAAAAATACGCGACATGATTGTACAAGGAGTCGCGCTTCGCACAAAAACCATACGAAAAAGTCCCAGTACACAGAAATCCGAGGCTCGTTAAAATCCTCATCAGCGCTCCGTTCCGGTGGGGACGACCGCTAGGACAGCGGCGAATCGCCATCATAATTAGAGCGCGCTGCGAGCGCAGACTCGCACCGTTTGATGTAGAGCGGTGGCCGGTCCAGCGGACTGCTGTCCGTCGGCCGCGCCCGCACCCGGAGGAGGCTGTCCGGGCACTTGAAAGGCTCCGGCATCGGCGCGCGCCGGCCGGGAAGCCTCTCCGAGTTCAGAGGCCACCGCTCAGACCGAGTCCGAACCTGTCAAGCTACGTGACGGTCCGTAACTCTCTACGGTGCATTCTGACCAGACCCCGTCCGCTGGACTTCGTGACTTTCTCTGCTGACCACTGACCGAACTCCAGCCGCCAGACTGCATGATTCTCCTCGATGACCTCAGATTGGACCTCTGACCTCTGACCGGACCCCGGCCGCTAGACTGTATAACTTCCCCAGTGACCTCTGACCAGACCACGGCCGCTAGACTGTATAACTTCCCCGGTGACCTCTGACCGGACCACGGTCCGTCGGACTGCGTGACTCTCCCCGGCGACCTCTGACCGGACCACGTCTGTCGGACTGCGTCACTCTGACGGATGACCTCTGACCGGGCCCCGGTCTTCCGTCCGAGTCTGTCCCGACTTGGCCGGCGGCAATTAAGCGGCGGCCCGCGGCGCGGCCAAAAGGGTATCGATTTATCGGGTGGCACACCTCCATTCAGTCGTCTGACGGATGGCGGCGATAAACGCCGCGTCCACGGCCGCGACGAGAGACGGCGCGGCCGCGCCGAGAGACGGCGCGGCCGCGCGCCGGCCGACTGCAGCCGCCTGATGAACACATCTTCCGCGGCCACGGCGCCGCTCCAGGGAGGGCGCCAGGGCTTCCCGCCCTATGGCTGTATGGCAGGATGACTGTATGGCTCTATGACTGCACTGTATGACTGTAGGACGGGACGGTCGAAATGACACTGTAGCCGTGTGGACTGCGGGATGAGGCATCGCTGATGAAAAACTGGTTAGAGCGCTCCAAGGCTTCTAAACGGTGTTCTCAAAATCAGACGTGAGGATCCTGAAGGTTGTGGGTTCAGAGATCTCGCTCGCTAGGCTTCGAGATAGCCGTGATGATGTAAAGACCCTAATTCTTAGACTGCACCACCCCCAGTTTTCTCTCAGTGCGTTAGTATTACTCATTCATATGTAGTATTTCGTGGCTTAAATAACAACTGAACGATCAATAAATCACTTCAAAAGGCTGGAAAATGTTGCCTAAAGTAATGAACTGTTCTCGGCGACTCGGAGAAAAGGATACATTTGCTTTTTCAGAATAGGAGTGCTTAATTGCATGAACTCTAAAATCCACAAATACAATATAGCATACTGCCGTTACTGCAATGTAATAACAATGTATCAGTTGCAACCAATCATAAAGTACAGCTAAACTTTAACATAAAATATGACGTACAGTGTCTGCCTATAATTGGCAATGGAAGACCAATTAAATACTATAACACGCAAAGCAAAACAAACGCAAAATACGCTTTCAAAATGTAGGTTGGTTGCCAAAACACATGTTTAGCACGTGACTGGGTATTGTTTTGCCATTGACCAGTGCTAAGTTTAGAAGTGTTTGAACAGATCGGTGAATGCCCTTCCATACCTTAAATTTATGTCATACATGGGTGGTCACTCATGTGCTGTTTTGTTGAACTTTCCATCTTTTCTTTTTGTCTGTTTAGTTTTGTGCGTGAATTGTGACGCATTTTGGGGCTAATTCTTTCCCATAAAGAATGGATTTTGAGAAGGAATAGATTGTTACCATATGGTTGAAAAAAATGCTCGCGGAGCGGTCACGCACTAAATCGTTCTGTGTTCATGGCGATAAAGATTTAATTTACGAGCTCGTCTTCGGCTCGTTCATCAAATGAATCAATAATGTCACGCATACATAAAACTATACTATCACATGGCGGAGATGGTTATTATCTGCAGGTCGCGTGCTTTTCTGAAAACGTTTGTGGACCGACTTCGTAATGAGCAGTCTGAGTCAAGAATGAGCAGTGTGAGTCTCAGTCAAGTCTGACTTCTTTTTTGCCCGCGTCGTTTTCGAGATTGTCATGGATACGAAAACTTGACACTCATGCGGTGTATACTCCACGCAGTTTTCCCCTAATTCGAATGGATCACCTCACTCGAAGCATGGTTTCCTCTTCCCGTCATGTCTGACCGCTGCAGCTACCAGCTACTAAGCAGGGTAATATACTTCCTACAGACATTGGCCACCGGCTGCAGTTTCTATAGCAACGGTGTCAGTAGCAGCCCAGAAATTGCCTGGCCGAATGGAAAAGACATGTTCAGAAAAAATCCGGCCTCGTGCGCCATGTGATAAGAGTATTAATGAACGTGTCACATAAAAAGCCCCAAAATGAACTCGCCTCCGGCTCGTTCATTATGGAATAGATCTTGCCCATGGGCATATGACATAATGGCGTTAGCATATGGCTAACCTATACGCTAAGCCAGACTTTCATTGGTTATTTTCCTTCTTTCTTATCCAACACCACCTACCAATGCGCATCATTCGATGGGTTTCGGTGCGCAGCGCGGATCTTTCCAATCCTCTCCTGAATGTGGCTCTTCCCAGGCCTTATACAGTCCGAGCTAAGTTTCCTAGCCGCCTTTTCAGACGCGCATATCAGGTCCAGAATCCGGGACATCTTATCTAATGGGACATCTATCTAACGTAGCCTCTGTCGGTGTCATGTTCCTGTTGTCAACTGGAGAGCGCGGCTCTGCACGGCCTACCAGTCCGAGCAGGGGCGGATCTAGCCACCTGTCCTGGGAGCGGTCGAGGCGCGCTTGGGAGGGAACCTGGGTGTCGTGCAATACATGACGCATATGCCTTTGAGAACGCTTTTGTTTATCTAAAAATGAAGCCCAAATGGCATGCCCTTAACATAGAAAAATAGAAGTTGACCCAGTTACAAAAGGAGCCGCCGTCATTTCTTCCAAGTTCAATTCTATGCCGAAAACTGGAGGACATCTTTCCAAGAGCACGCGGGCGGCACCCCCCAAAACATTTTACATAGTCTGGATGCTCATATCAGTTGTATTTTGTTCTCTTTCGAAGCATTCAGGTTTGGTGGTTTCACTTTAAAATATCAATAACATCTCCATATTGCGACTTTTGCAGTGAAATATAAGCATCACCTCTATATCAAGACTGTATATATATACGCACACACACATATATATATATACATATATATATGTATATGTATATATACATGCGGGCTATATATGTATACATATACATATACAGCCCGCATGGAGTAGCTGGGGTGCCAGAGCCCCTTTGAATACCTGTGTCCGCCCGTGGGTGTGTTCGCCAGGGCCCAGGCAGAGATGCACAGCAGCCGTCGCAAGCTGTCACTTGATGGGTCTTCTGCTCTGGACAGTGCCTCCGACGAAAGTGGAACAGCGTGAGCAAACGGACAGAGTAAACACTGCGCGATGCCAGAGCGTGGGGCGGCCGCGCGAGGGTTAGACTCGTAACCGCGAACTGCGTGAGGACGGCGGAATGAACGGCTGGTGCAGGACTTCGGCGTACGAGCTGGCGGGATGGACACGAAGAAGCTATGCAGGGTGCCGAGGTGCACCGGGTGTTGAGTTGTTTTGCATCTAAAAGTTGTATTTCAGGCCTTGTGCGTTGTGACAGCCATGGTCATTTGTCTCCAAGGGTCAAACCCCTTGGATCCACACTGTCGAGGCAGAACGAGTTGATTGGAATGGTGATGAAAGGCGAGAGAACCCGGCCACTTATCGACAACGAGCCTTGAGATATAAACGCGCTTGAAAAATATTGTGTTGGCCAGCAGTGACGTAGCCAAGGGGGCCAAAGGGGCCATCCCCCTAGAGACCAAGAAGGCCCTACCAGCGGCCGAGCGGGCCCTCATTGCGCCGGAGTTGTTTGGGTAGTGTTAGGAGCCCGCATGACGCCTTAAGCTGTTCGGAACAGACAGTTAAAGCAAAATAAGAATGATTTAGACATTAAAAAGGCTTACGATTCTAAAAATGTATTCCGATTGCAAAACAGGGCTTTGTGTGCCATGAAGAAGGCCCGTGGTCTGAATGAGTGTGTAGAACTCCTGCTATCTTGTAGCGGAGTTCATTGCTTGTCTGCGGAGGGCCCCCTGCGGGGCCCCTTTCCAGGCCGACAGTGATTTTAACTACATGAGGCCACAGTGATTACGAGGACCAGGCGCCGATCAAAGGGGGAGGAGCGATGGGGTGATCATCCCTCCCCTGATGCCTGAAAAGGGATCCTCTTAGACTCAAAAGGGGCCCAAAGGGACCCGTATGGGCTTCACGGGGTCTATGTATGAATTGAAGGGCTCTTGATGCAGTTTGGGGGCCTTCAGGAAGGTTAGGTGACCCTTGACACACATGGAGGACCCCTGAAGCTGCCAAAGAGCCCCGAGACCACAACAGGTCCCCAACACGGTAGAGTGCCCCTGAGACCGCCAGAAGGGTCATAGAGCCCCTGAGACGGCTAAAATGAGGACTGAGTCCCTAGGGCTGCATAGGGCCCTCTGGAATGTCATAGGGGCCCCGCATGGGTTTCACGGGCCTGTGTGAAAAGCCGACGGTTCCTGATGTAGATAGAGGACCTCCGGGAGGGTTAATTGGACCCTGAGACGGTACGATGACCCTTAAATGGATAAAAAGGCCCATGAAGCTCTTCAAGGGCCCTTGGGACTGCAAGAAGGGCCCCAACGCAGCAAAGGGTTCATGAGCCCACTAAAAGTGACAGAGAGGCTCCTGAGATGGCAAGAACTCAAGAGGGTACCTAGGATCAGCCTGAACGGGGATTCGTCGGTGGCCTTAACCTGGAGAGGGGCCCCAAATGGGCTGCAGTTGTCTTTTTGAAAACCTGAGGGGTCTTTGATGCAGTAAAGGGCCCCCAGAAAATTTCGGTGGGTCCTGAGACGGCAAGATGGCCCCTACACGGCAAGCGACCCCTGAGACCGCCAAAAGGTCGGAGAGCCCGTGCGAGACAAAAACAATAAGAGAGCCTATAAGATGGTATAGGGATCTTGGACGGCCAGAAGGCCCCCAAATGTGTTAGGCGGGCTTCCGGCACGGGAAAGGTCCCAGTGAGACTGCCAGGCTCACTGATCCAGGCTCACCAGAGGCCCCTGAGGCGCCAACAAAAGCCCCTGTTACGGCTACAGGGGCCCTAAGACTGCCCGATACACCCCATGTAACAGAGGAAGATCCCTGACACAGCCATCGAGACCACCGGAGACGTTCAGAGGGCTCATGACACTGCACAGGAACCCTGAAATTGTCGACAGATTCTTTTGGAGCTGCCAGAGGGCCCCTGAGACGGCAACAATGTTCCCCAGAGACGACAAGAGGGGCACCTAGGACAACAAGAGCTCCCTGAAACTATTAAACCTAGAGACGTCCAGAAGCTCCCGAAACGGCCAAAGGACCTAGAGGATTGCCAGAGGTGTCTCTGTCATGGGAGAGAGAACGAGAGACCTTGCTACTGCCTTTGCTAGGGCCCTCGGGGGCCTTCGCTACTGCCCGAGGATCTCTTAGACGGCAAAAAATGTCTCAAGGACGACAGGAGGGAACCCGAGATGGTTTAAGCGTCGCTGAAACTGCCAGATGGGCCCCTGAAACTGTCCGAGGTGCTCCGAAACTGCCAGAGGAGTGCCTGAGGCGTCCCGAGGGACACGTGAGAATGGAAAAGGAACCTGAGACCAATAGACCAACCTGAGACCCTGACACGCACACGGCCCGAGTCCACCAAAAGTGTCCACGTAACGGCAAGAGGGAACCTAACCTAAGCTGGCAAAAAGGTCTTCAGAACCTACGGGGCGAAGGGTGGCAGACGGTCTCCTGGACCAGATACAGATAAGACATTTCGAATGGAGGGAGGGACGGAGCCGCGTAAAACGTTGCCGTTTTTGTCATATTTCTGCCACTTTGTACGGAAACAAAATGCAAAATTTTCTCAGAACACGCAGAATTACATCAGACATTGTCTCCTGGACTCAAGCGGATCAACGTTTTTTCGTTATTGAAAAGCAAAAAATGGGGGAGGCGGCCGGGAGGGGGACCCACGCTGACCATTCGCCCCCTCCCTGGCTTGGCGACATCCTGGGCTCGCCCCTAACGAGGACCCCCTTGATCCAATTTGACCCCCTCCTGGGCGGAATGCCGGCTATGCTCCTGTTGGCCAACCACGTTTAGCCAACTACCAATGACAGGTGTCCCTGAAATCGTATTGGAATGAACGTGTCTAATATGAGATAAACATTCCTACCGGGCTGTTGTTGCTCAAGTGTTTTCTTTTCCTAGTTCGATGCTTGATTTGAAAATAAGACTGGCCTTGCGTTTACATAGAACATGGATGATAAGGGACTCCTATTTTGATTGATATTTGACTGGTGCTTCTCTTACAACTGTTATTTTGTCCGGGTTCTTAAAACTTCACTGCAAGAGGTTCTTCGAAACGCTGTCCACGTTTATTTACAAGCCCATGTCTTCTACAAAACGCAAGTGTCCGTCCACTGCGGCCTAATTCCTGCGAACAGGACGCTCCGCCGTCCGATCGTTTCGCAGTCAGCCCTCTTTTATTTTGACCACTCTCCTATCCGATGCGTGCACACGCGCCACTGTCCGCTCACTTCACACAGTCGGAAATCCAGACTGTGACTAACCTCAACTAACCTCTCCGGCCCGGTCCCCACGCCTTATACAGAAACATGCGTTTTTAATGTTTCCTGCAGGCTGTGGACGTCCCGCGCCTGCCCCGAGCCGATGACGAACATTGCCGCGCGACAGACGATGACGTCACCTGTCACTCGGCCGCATGTCGTTAAGCTCAAGGCCCCACCCACTGATGCCGCTGCACACGGGACGCGGAAAGGGCGCCGAGTGCGGCTGAATATAACAGAAGTGTCATCTACACACATGAGTGTAAGATCCGAGGGGTGGAGGAGGACGACATGTCCTCCTACTTTTTGGCCCGTGGTGCGGGAGCCTCTTTTATGCCATGGCAAAAAGACCGAAGAAAACTGACAAAAGCACTCGTTAATCCCGAGCACAAGGAGTAGCGGAGATCCTGAAAGGTGTTTTGCTGGGAAGAGAGTTTTTTACGATCACGTAAGCAACAGTCAACCTCCAGCCCCCTCCCCCGTTCACAGATCAAACATGTCTCGTGGACTTGGAGCCCCTTAGAGGCGAGGCGTCCCCTCACCCCGTACAGAGAGGTATCTTTGAATAATTTGGTACCCCTCACAGACCAGGTACATCGACGAGGCAGAACCCTCTTATAGGCCATGCGCCCCCCCCCCCTCCCATACAGATAAGACGCCTGTCAGGGGCTCGGCGCCCTTTTCAAGCGGGGTGTCCAATACATATTAGACACTCCTCACGTATTTCACGCCCCTGTGCAGGCCAGGCCGCATGTCGTTAAGCTCAAGGCCCCACCCACTGATGCCGCTGCACACGGGACGCGGAAAGGGCGCCGAGTGCGGCTGAATATAACAGAAGTGTCATCTACACACATGGGTGTAAGATCCGAGGGGTGGCCTGTGAGGGGTCCAAAGCCCTTACGGGACTTCGGACCCCACACAGGCCCGGCACATTTTACAAGACATGTTCCAGGCGCCTCTGTACGGATCAGTCGGCCCTCTGTACGCCATGTGACCATGCAGACGGGCTTCCGTAAAACCACAATCACCATCACTACGCGTCTTTTACACACCTACACGGCACGCCTTGCAAAATAGGCGCCCCAATCGGATCGAATATCCCTCATATATTCGGCGCCTTAAACAGGTCAGGCGCCTTCACCACTCATGTACACATCAGTTAGCCCTCAGGGACTCGGAGTCACTCACAGACCAGGAACGTCTTGAAAGACAGGAATCCCTTACGGGACAGGAGACAGGTGCAAATTAGACGTACCTGTGGGTGCCATTGTAATAATGCAGTCGGGACGCCCTAAACTCTGAATTCCCATCAGCAGACGGCCCTCACAGGCTTGGCCCCCATCCAGACCAGGCGCCCCCGTACGGACGTCACAATGACGTCAAAAGTTTGGGACTGAACACATCGTCGCCAAAGGACCTCGAAAAACTCACTTCATCCGGCTCCCTAGCACCGTTCGTATTCGTGTATATTTATCTAAAGATAAAAACACTGAGATATGTACAGTTAAATCCATCAAAACATGATACTCATCTCATTCCAAGCAGATGGCACACCTCCTGAGCATCGGCGCCCTCGTGGAGGTCTGCGCCCCCTGAACGAATGGTCCCCCACTTTTCGTCACTCTCCTACAGCCGTGTCTAGACATCAAGAGTACTCCTGTCTAGACGTGAAAATAACTCCCATATGCATTACCGCCGTAAAGATACAACTGTAAACTTACGAGCACCTGGTATGAAATACCCATTTTCCTTGACCACTAGAAAGTCCCCCGGTGGAATGATTCGCCATGTTCGCTATTCAGACAAATGGTGTCACGTCCAGACCAGGCCGGTTTGGAAGCAGAACAACGTAAAGCGTTCAGTTCGAGCACGTCCTTTAGATCAAATTGTTTTTCGCGAGTATCACAAACCAGATAATCCGTGACCAATGCCAGTGTTGCTAATGTTCTGTTAGCAGTAACCGATGCAATTTTATACCAAGGGAAGTCGGTGGATCACCGGAAATCGGCGGAAGCCAGCTGGTTTGCACACAAATTCCTGAGAACGACGGCATCCGCCAGCGATGAACAACGCGCCAACAACATCCGGCTGAACGTCGCCGCTTCACCGGCCAGGAGTCGCTGTCGACGGCGGCGGTCGCGTCTCCTCCGGGCGGCCGCCGCGGACGGGGCGGACGCGGCGCTATCTTTACGAGCGGTGCCGCCACGGCCCGGACAATGGTCACGGCCCCGCTGCCAAATGATTGTCGGCCGAAGGGTGGTGGCGGTGGCCCGGGTCCCGGCCGAACGGTGGCGGCGGTGGCCCGGGTCCCGGGAGAACAGTGGCGGAGGTGGCCGCGGTTCCGGCCCGAACCTTTCTAACACCGCCTCGCCTCCCCCCCCCCCCGTTCCCCGCTGCCCCGCCCAACGCGACGAACTGGACCGTACTGCGAGACAGGACCGAACGGGAGCTGGTGAGGTGTGAAGCGAGAAGACGAGAAGACGAGCAGGAAGGAGGTCTAGAAACATCACACTGGAAGTTCGGTTTAGGGCAAATTTCGGACTGAAAGGGTCAATTAAAGGATTATTATGGACTTGTATGTCACTGCCGGACAGCTTAGGCTTATACAACCTGACATAGTATGTTGCATAAGCGTCGCAAGCCCCGTGGTTCTCATTACCGACCACTACTTGACACAAATGCCCGGAGTGCTATACAGTTGTCTCATTACGTGCAGCATGTCTGTCGGATCCCACCAGTTTAGACCGTCGTACCGTACTTCGGGTCTTACCGTGAGTTTCTTACCATTACTAAACAGGACTGGGCTAGGAACATTCTCTTCTTTTGCATTTGATAAATTGTCATTTTTATGCTAACAAAACGATCCATTGCTGAAGTTGTAAGCAGTACATTTCGACATTGCATTTTCAGCATCATAAAAACACTACCACAGTTTATCTCTCACAATGTATACTCGATGTCTTAATCTCGTATTTGACCTAGAAAGCTACTCGAATTTTGAAAATGCCTCAGAACCGCTTTAAACTCCCTCTAACTAGGAATGAAGACTTTTACCTGAAAATCTGGAGAATTTTCCGAGTCCCGCACGTGGCAGCCAAACGACCTTCGACTGGGCGGAATGCATTTTTTGCCGGCTGTCCCCTGATGGCGCTAGTAGGCAAAATCGTGTACCAGGGAGGCAAAAGGGGAAACGTGCGATCCGGCCTAACACTGCTTTAAACTGGGAAAATGGAGATAACGATGTTTTTGGACGGTCTCCTGACGTTTGAATAATGGAATGAAATAAAAATATAAGGAAAATGAATGTCCAGATGAAGTAAACAGCTGACATTCTGCTCAACCACTACAGTGTAAATAACTGGATTTTAACAACGGCTGTGGTTAAGGACAGCAATAGACATCATGCGCTCGACGGAAATTATAGGCTTCTGATTACCTGGTCTGCTTCGCTGACAGTAGCAATGCAATTACTCATGGAATGACGGCGCAACCAGGCACCGGTCCCCAATGACAAGAAAACAGACAACGACGTAGTAAAATTAATAAATATTGCAGAAAACCAGCTTGCAAGGTTTCGAGGATGACGTGTGAATTGCGTAACTCGATGCCCTGACAACACCTGATAACATTTTATTTTTTTTGGGGGGGGGAGAAAGATGCGGAGAGACTGTAAGATCGGCTGTTGCAGATTTCAGGCTCTTGGCCCGGGCCATTCACCGGCAGTCGCACAAAAGCCTCGGAGGGGGGGGCGGTGGTGGGGGGTAACCACCCCTTCTTCCGGCGACGGTTGATAGGTCGTCAAGCCACCAAATTACTAAGCCATTTTCGACGACCCACAAATCATTTTTGCAGATCTGAACAATATTTCGGTTTCTTCCTCAAAAGTCTGCCAAGATATGAAGCCGATGTTCGATTCGGTACTGTTTGAGCACATGTTTAACAACATATCGCGATTTGAAAAGCTAGTGACCCGTTCAAGATCATGTGGGATCATTGGCATTATATGGCCTCAGACTGGTTTTGCATCGGTCAAGGCGTATTTCTTGTCGGTGATCTCGGTATTGGCGTGAGGTTTCTTTCCTCAACGATCAGAATTTCCGTCTGCTGCAATCAGACATATTTTTTGGCACAAGCAGCGCAACACGGGCTGATAATGCTGCCTGAGCTTTCATTAACCTCATCTTGACCTGAAGAGAAAGACGTGGCCAGTGAACCTGGAAAAGAAGATTCATATATGATGCCGTCAGGTGCCCACACCGGTAAAAGAACACCACGACCTGGCTGTTCCATCTGAATTTCCAGTAAGAAACGCGGCAGTGCTGCCTTGCTCCGCAGCTGACAGCCAACATCATCTCAGCCCTGGAATTGCCCAGCTGCTTCAACGGCCATTAATCTTTCCTGTTGATCATTGGAGGTCGGACTCCATCACCACAAATGCCCAGATTCCATCACTAGATCAATGGCGCATTGTATTGGTTCATCTCAACGGGCCCCACTCGGCCCCGAACAATGGTCCCATATGATTTTCGGACGCCTCCAGGTCGTGACGGCCGTCTCTCGTGAAGGACAGCAGCGTTTCGCAGTGCTGAGCAAGTTTCACCGTCGACGCCGACAACTATAACGTCCAGTTATCGGTAGTGTTCGACCGTGTTGTCACCGTGCAATTTCATATTCGTAAAGGCAAATTACATTCGTTTCAGCGGCGCGTTTCAGCTGTGTGTCAGGCGCAGGAGCATTGACGTTTTTCCCGTTACCGATGTTTTCCGGATAGTCCCTAGGAGCCGAAGGTGGCAGAACATAGGAGAGGTACCTCCATCGCTAGTCTTCAGGAACCTCTTCGACGAAGAAACGGCGTCGCTCGATCTATCCCAATGGCTTGGGTCACTGTATGAACTGCCTAGGCCCGGTTCCCGAGCTTTCTATCGCCGAGTCTTATTTTCAGACCTTGTCCGACACACCATCTCGCTAACTGCACACGGCGTCCGAACCGACTCCTAAGAGCATGTGCAGTAGCCTGACAAACTTCTCGACACCACCGCTCGAGAACTTACGGTAACTCCAATTCCTTAGGACGACTCCCAAGGCACATGTATGCGGTAACCTGACGAACCCATCGATCTTCCCTGCGGCAAAATCCTGCCATCCTAACCAGGTCTTCAAATGCGCCTGTCTACACAATAAGTCGACCGGATTTCTCAACTCTCTCTCACTCTCCCCCCCCTCTCTCTCTCCACACACTCCCTGAGGCTCCCGGGTGGCGTTGACCGGCGGCTGCGGCGGCGGTCCGGCCTGGCCCGCGGCTCGGCCGACCTTCCCTGATTGAAATGGCGTGTCGGCGCGGTGGCGCCGCCGGGACGGAGTCGGTACACCCCGGGGACGGGGCGGCGCTGGCCGCCGCCGCCGTACTGCAGCACCCGGTACGGCCGGCTGAGCGCCGCGCCCACCACGTCTGGTCAGCTCACGGCGGCGAGTCGGGCTAGATCAGGTCGGGCGAGGTACACCAGGCCAGACTGGGCCCGGCGAGGTGGATTCTCGTTAAGCCGGATGAACGCTGTCTAGCTTGACAATGTCGCGAAAATCGGCTGCGGTTTATTGGGGATCAGCCGTCAGGCGGACCGTGGGGGTGACAGCGCACGTTATCGGTGACAGGCAAATGCTGGCGTCACGCACAGTTCGGCATTTCAGCCAGCATGTCGTGACAAATGTCCAGCAGTGATGGAATTAGGAGACGCTGATGCCACCGGAGTTTACAGTCGATGTTTTGTGGGGACTTTGGACGACGGTATCCACAGCAATGGAGCTGAACTGGCGGTGCTGGTCCCTTGCTGACAGAGCCGGTACATCATTCGTTTTCTTCGGGCCGCGCATTGTATTATGCAGCCACGAGCGTTCATCTGCTTCGCGTTATGCTTTCATGGTCTCTATTTCGCAGCGCATAAAAGTCGTCTGCGGTCCGATCGACTCCGGTCTCCGCCAAAACGGCGGCGAAAAATGGCTGCCGTCGACCGGAGCCGTCGTTAGGCGTGCCGCGGTTCCGAGCCCGACTCCGAGCCCGGAATGTGCGACGCGACGCGGCGGCGGGACGGCGAGCGGCGAAGTCGGCCGCCCAGCTCGGCGCAGTACGCCCGACGCGCCGCCCGGTGACAAAGGAGAACGGAAGGCCGCTCTCAATTGGATTGTGATGGCTTCCTACAAACGCTTCCTCTCGCGCCGTCGGCTCTGTTCCGCCCTCCACGCCGTCTGAATACACTAACACTCGAACGGACCGGTCTGCTTTGAATATGTCCGGAAATCCAACGGCCGAGGACAATTCAAACCGGCCACAAAATAGTGTGCGATGTAAGAGCAAGGCAGCTGTTCAGTTCATCGACCAATGAGAATCCGGCGCATATTCCATAATGGGAAATTGTCCTATAGCAGCTCAGATCTGGTGATCGATGATAAACATACATACCCAGCATAGTAGGCAAAAAATGAAGATGAGGCCATGCACAATGGAATGCCCTTAAAACACAACAGACCCAAAAATACACGCAGAATTTACACTAGCGCGCATTGTTTTTAGTCCAGTGCATTGACTGTGCCTTACGAAACAACTCTTTCCTATGTTTTCCAGAACTTTTTCCATGTTTCATACAAAAGAAACACAATGAAGATTCAGGTGACTGCTTTACACACATTTATACCCATACACAAGTGTTATGGATACGGGTATAAATGCCCATAAGCATCGTAGATGCAGACATAGTACGTGCTACTGAACCCGATACAGACAGGTTGAACATGCAGGTTATTATATTATATTAATTGTTATAATATTATATAATATAATATAATATTATATAATTGTTAATTAATTATTATATTAATATATTATGCGGCACAAAACTAAGAGGTAAGGTTTTCCATCAGGCGACGTCCGCCGACCGGCCGTCGCCAGCGCGGATGACCACCGCGTGCCCGACCGTGTCTTCAGGCTTCCTGGCCCACTTACTGGTTCACAAACAACGCATTCTTAGGTCGGTTGCTTTGATTTGGTGCCAACAGACACGCAATAAAACGGTGATTATCCCTGAAATATATCCCTCGAGATATGATTAATGATTGCTTCTGCAGCTTAGACGCATTGGCGTCAACACTTTTAAGTTTTACCCGCAACAGTGTACACAGTTTTGGTACTACATGTTAGTTATTGACCAGCCTATAACAAAAAACATTACAGTCTATCCACCATTAAATTTCTCGTTTCATTAAGAACAGAGGGCATGTAAATTCATGGACTAGGCTTCAGCAAAGTTTTGTTGTGGTCGGCTTGGTAGATCCGGAGAAATGATGAGGTATCACATGCTCCACGTTTGATCACGTTTGATCTTGCACTTTCCCTCCATTATTTAGATTCGAGGGTTATCTTGCACACCACCTTCTCATAAGACTTCGTTGTAATCGGTTTAGATCAGTAAAAAAGGGGAAAAATATGCCTCTCAAAACAATGTGTGCAATTCTCAGAGAGCAATGTACGTATTGCAGAACGTATTTGCCACCAAATGTGCAAGACCGTTAGCTACCACAGGTATTTCACCCTCCTTCATTGCAAGGCATTTCAAATGCTGTGACAAACATGAAATAAATCGCTCAGTTCACGTACTCCCGCAAACTGGTCATTCATTCGGGTCCCGTCCAGCTCTATCTCCAACGAACAATAAGCGGAGAGAAATCCGCTGCACAGTGTGGCAGGCCATTTTCTGGATTTTAATAAAACGTGCCCCACCTGCCCCATCAATCAAACTTCAGCCTTGATAGCCGCAGCCGTCAACCTCCCTTCAAAAAGTTAGCAGACGCTAAGCCTACATCGGAGCTGGCGAACTTGTTCCGCTCGGAAGTCGGCCGGGCAGCGAGAGCTGACGGCCGTTCCGAATCAATGCCACTCCCAGTGTTGATCGCTTCCAAATAAAAACTGTTCAACGGACTGTGCCGAAATGACTTGCATCGCCCTCGAGCGGTGGCGACGCTTTGGCTCCGTACGAAGCACTGTGGCAAACACAGGACGAGGCCGGAACGTAAATCAAGAGAAAGATTTCAGCACGTCGCAGGAAGGTTTGCATGAGCCCTCGCCGGGAACGGGAGGTTGGTGAAGCTTTTCACTTGATTTCTTTTTGGCAAGTTGCCACGGAATGACTGGTTAAATTGTTCCCAAATTTCTGATAGCTGGGGTCTAAATCCCCCTATATATTCTTGCAAAACATGAGGTCAGTGCCTTGCAAGGTCATTGAACTACAGTATCGTTCTCGATAGCATGTCTTGAAGAAGACACGATACAGCGACGGTCGCCATCGGTTAGCGGGTGTTGTGTGTTTTGAGTGTTCCATGTTACATCTCAGTCTTACCAAATCTTATGCATGTGATCACTCATGATGTTGGTGGCCTACGCACTTGGATCTTTACTTGCGTGAAGGCGATCTTCGGTCAAAATAATGATTTGACGTTGCCTGATAACACTGGTTTATTGTCTTTTCAATGCAAAAAATAGGCTGGTATTCGTGTCCATACAATTGACCAATTCACGGAAGGTATACCAATGCCGTCTGTTGGCAGAACCACTAGCTGGTAACATTCTATCGAACTCAGTTTATAACAGCATTCTGGGAAGAACTGGAGCAAATGAAACTAAGGGCCTTGTTTGAACTTGATTATATGTGTCATTTGTTTTATTCACCTCGGTGTTCAGAATTCCAAGCACTATGTCAGTGCGTAAAAGACGTACCATCATGTGTGTTTCTTATTCCTTAGTTCGGTGGGAATTGAGTTCAAGATCATTTTCGACATAAAGAACCTTATTCCCGTGCCGGTGGCGCAAGGACGCTTCCCGTTGGAGAAAGGTTTTCTCGGACCTCCATGAACTCTCGAAAACTAGCCGGCCGATTTGAGAGCAAAAAGAAAAAGAACGGCAATCCGTTCACCATGGACTGGACTGTATTATTCCAAAACGAAATGAGGTATTGTAAGGAATGGACATAGTGGGGGAGGGGCAACCAAAAGAGTGCAAGGTCACTGACGCGAGCTGCGCGATTCAAGAGTGATTTTTTCCCCTTGGGAAAGCCCGTGAAACGACAGACGCAAACAGCGCCAAACATCGTCTCGGTTCCAGCGAGCTCTCTTGGCAGCCACCGCTCGGGTTACCTCGAGACGCATCAACTTGAAACGAGAGTTAATCGGGTAATCGCATGGCACACAGTGCGTTTCAGTGCGCGAAGCACGCGTCAGGCGCGAGCGATGACAATGTGAAAAGGCTGTTTCTGGGCGTTTTTTGACGATTGGGTGTGGTGATGGCGATCCAGAGATCGCAGCGACTCGGAAATAGCATCACGGTGTAGTTCAATGTACTGTCTTTCTTTCGTACCGGTAACCAAACATCTTGGCACATGGTTCGAACGCCACGTCGCCTGAAAGCAGACGATGCACTCATTCTCGAACCTTTCACCGATTCCACTTAAATGTCGCGTAGACGCTGTTGACATTTTGCAAACACAAGCAGCACAAAACCCTGGGTAAGATGGGCTTCCGTGCTGCTTATCAATCCAAAAAGCAATCATATTTTCTTTTATTTGTTTGCAATAGGTCGTTTCGTAAAGCCCTGCATGTCCTAACGCGGATTTATCGATGTATCGTGAAGAAGAATAATGCAAGTTGCAGTCGCTGGCTCAATTCACGGCCAAATAAAATGAATAGCGCACGTGTGGTTCAAAACCTAAAATCGGTGAAGTCAGAAACTCTGCAAGGCGGTCTTGGCCACCCAGGGGGAGTGGCTTCTCAAAAGAAATTGAACAGCGCATCGCATAGCGTCCTGCGTGCGCTTAAGAACAAGACGTCAAGAACCTTAAGAACAATGTCGTTCGTGGACGAAGAGCAAATAGGTTATTTTCCACGTTTTTCACCATTTGTGTCGGGCGTAGAGACAGTCACCAAGATCAGATCAACAAAGCGAAATGCAAAATAATATCAAGTGCATTTAGAAACAGGGTCTGTCATGCACTGACACCCCAAAGCCCAAAACTAACCAGAGATCCCAAAGGTCGGACTGTTTCTCAACCAATGACATTGGTAACCGGGCAGTTCAGAGTTCATAAATATTGCTTAACGAAGTACACGGCAAGCCCTAGTTTACCACTATTTTTTCACTTTATACAAACAGGAAGCAATGCCTTGGCTTTATTCGTTGTAATGCATCCATCGATCTGAGCGTTTTACTCTGGCTTGTGTTCAATATTCTAACCATGGCTGCCGTCTGGCAAACAAGTTCACAAAGTTTACAAGCAATATTCATTATCTCGAACTTCCACTGGTCGCCGTGTTCTTTGCTGGTAGAAAACAGCGACTGACCAATTTGTTTTACAGTTTAACTTGCTATTTTTGCCACTCTGTGTCGCCCATAACGAAAAAGCTTTTTATCGTCATGTATATTTCGCAAGGAGTGATGACAGCGCCTTTTTGCGGTTTAATGCGCGCAACTGTAATGCGCTGTTTGTACATAATGGCTTGTTTCTCCTCTCCTTTCCCAATAAGACTCGTATGGAGTCTTGTTTTACGCACTCACGAGTAGTGATTAGGCAAGGGACAATATTGCTTTATGGCAAAATTCGTCTTCAGTTGCAGAACACAGCTCCTGCAGAACTAGGAGGAAAAAGAGACGCACCTGACGACCTCTTACGCATTGACGTAAGAGCTAGCAGCCCTGAACGAAGAGGAATCACCAGCAAAGAGACAAATAATCCAGCCCAAACAAGCTTCCTTCGTTTGAGCTTTACTCCAAACGCTGTCACTAGTTATACTAGATCAAACCCCAGTCATTGTTTCCGCCAACAGATGGTTTATGTACGCCTTGCAGACTCCTATCAGGTGCTGAAAAGCGGTTAGAGATGAGTACCACAAGATTTCGTTCTTTCGGTCCAGAGACAATTAACTTAACTTACTCTTTGGCGAAAAAATCAAAAAGTGTTAATTTGGCAAAGGTTATATCGTGATCTTTGCACTTGGCCACTAGGCCAGTTATCTCCAAGGTTACCTACAGTATTGTTCGTCCCTGTTTTACAACTTTCTCTTCCTTTTACCTCCAATTCGGATATGTAACTTGTGATTCCGGGTCTTAGGGCATACTGCAGTCGTCAAAGGTGTTTTTTTTCGTTTTGAAATTGCAGTAGGCCATAACGCGCCACCCGTTTGACTGATGGAACTGAAAATGTGCCCAAAAAATTGGCGTCCAGGAAACCAACATTCGTCAAAATTTGAGAAACGAGGTTGGATAGCGTGATGCAATTGGCGGGAGACCGCATCAGGTCTAGGACCCTCTTTGGGGTTTTGCCTTCCAGGCAAGGCCATTCCACTTACCAGTTAGAATTTTCCGAAGTTGGCAGAATCCCCTCACAACCTAGACGATCGGCTGGTACATCTGTGCTGTAGAAATCATATCATACTTTAATGTTCTGAAGAATACAAAAATGAGGATTTACTTTATACAGCAATGCTTGGTTATAGTCTCATCCTACAGAAATAGGTCTCGACTCGATGCCATTTTATTCTGTAATGTCCTTGTTGAGTGATATGCAGTTTACGCCAAAGTACATAAACGCAACGCAGTTGCCTAAGTTATAGTTAAGCTAAGCTAAGTTAAACCAAACTAAGCTAAGTTCAGCTAAGCTAAGCTACCTAACCTGAGGGAAAGAAACTATAATATATATATATATATATATATATATATATATATATATATATATATATAATCTGTTTGCTTCCAAGCTCCTCCTATAGCACGTCAGAGCCCCGGTGAGCCTTCGGGCCGAGAAGCCTCTGTGCCTTGAATTCGTCCGCGTCCGTTCCTCAGCTGGAGACCGCGCCGGCGCCACAGCGCAGGTCCGTCAGCCTCCGGCGCGGCCGCCAGACGGGCGGCGCGTCACCTGGGACCGTTCCCGGCGCCGCTCGGCCCCCACGAGCCCGCCGTCTCAGCTTTCAGTGAGGGGGGAGGGGCGCCGCCGGCCGGAGAGGCCCGGGTCAGGCACCCCCTCGCGTGAGGTGCTGCCGTCGGAGGGGGCCGGCTGGTCGATGCGCTGCCAATGTTTATTGTTGTGTGATTCACACGCGGCAGAAACGCGACCGCGAGTGCTCCGCCGTCGCCGTCCGACGCGTCGTCGTCGACGTCATTTGCGACGGCTGCGGCGGCGGCGGCAGGGAGAGGGAGCTTAACAGCCCAGTCGTCGAGTGGGTCCGGAGGCGGAGGAAGGAGCTCGAGCGACGGCCCTGTCGGGGCAGACTCGCAGACTGGCAGAGTTTCCGGAGGCGACCCTGTCTGATGGGACATATTCGAGGCTGCAAAGGATACTGTACTCGTACGACCCCACTTGAAACCGCGGAATAAACCAAACCCCTTAGAATGCGCCTTGTGACGTTTGCTGACATGTTCGCACGCCGCCCAAAATGAAACACATGCAGGCAGCTGTTAGGCTCCCGATGACTGTTTTTCTGCACCAGCACCCTACTTTGACTCATAATGGATGGCGCCAGTTTAATTTGTCGAAAGTCTGCGGATTTTCCCTTATTAACAGCACAATAAACCTCCTTCTGTTCGACATTCATCAGCGAAGACGTACAAAGGCTGCAACGTACAGCAATAGCAGCTCATTTCGAGCGCTGGTGTAATTTACCGTCCATATGTGACGTCACAGGTGACATATGGCCCCATACTCTAGGCATCACAGAGACCGGGGCAGTATGCCTCCGTGTTTGGGCTATAACTATACCTTAGGCTATTTGATGGGACCAAACTATTAAGTAATAGTCATCATGCAAAGACCCGACCGCCATCATTTGTGAACATCAACATAAAAACGCCAGAACTTTCTGATTGGCTAAAAATACCATAAGGCAATGCGCATGCGTAAAAAAGAACATACAGTCCACTTTTTATAACTTCAAAGACACTTGAACTAGCTACGCAGATGCATAGCTCGTTTTTATTGTTCTTCACATACATCTCGAGTTGGTTTAGCTCTCTAACGCTCATGACAGGTATCTGAACCATTTTCATTTGATTCATCACATCAGGTCATGGATATAAATTTGATTTTATGTAGCCCATTGCATGCGTCGAAAGCTTGTGATCATTTGGCATTATTTCATACATGTCAAAGCGCAACTAAATTGAAAAAAATACAAGAAATAGGTTCGCATACATAGTAATACTTAAACTATGCTAAATTATTCAATGAAATATTAAAACTATGCGTGTAAAATACTTTTCATAAACGATACAATATCTGCAAAGTTCAGCTACTCAACAAATTAAGTCAGCAAGTTTTTCACTGCTCAGTTGCGGAATTCAGACTATTGATTCAGCTAGCTCATTTAAAAGGCGGACATGTCCACGCCAACGGAAAAATAAGTACATAAACGTACAAGCTCGCTTTCCTGAATAAAAGCTGAAGACAGCAGCGATGCAGCCCTAGAAGCGACGAAAAGCGAAGTCGATGGAATGTTTTCCGAGTCGTTTGCGAATGCGAGGGGCCGGCACGGCGCCCACTGCCGCCAGGCTCGTCGTTTCCGTTTGTCTCCCGGACTGCTACTATGCTGAGCGACGCTTTCGTGCTCAGCTTTTCCGTGGCTGAGTCATTGTGGCTGCTGGGATACAGGCCTTGCCGAATGGTAAGCCACGGAAAGCCAGTGTCTACATTTCTGACCTCAATGAGGTCGTATTTCTCTTGCAGGAGAAAAATTTACGCGGTCGGCTGCGAGTTGGAACCGTGTGGCTTCATACCTTGAGTTCTGTCTGTCGTGTATACGGAGACATTTCATAGTTATCGACGTAATAATCACGAATCCGCCGTCAAGACAAATTGGCGTGCATAAAGACCATTGACATTACCCTTACATGGAGCATTCTATTTTACTGGCAAAGCTGTATTGAAGACGGGTCTAAACTTCTGATGCATGCATGTAGAGTCCGACCACATCTTACTTCCTAGTTAAAATAAGCCGCTGTCGCTTTCTGCCATTCTGTTCACCTTTTAATAGCTCTAGCTAAAAATGTCTGGAGTTTCCCACACAAAAACGAAATCAACTTTTTCATAGGTGGAAAGAAACAACTTGATAATTGCTATCCGCACGTCGTGTTATGAGAAAACTTGAGTGGTCTTTAATCTATCTCATGTTTTTGTGTTAAATCTGTAAGATGTTGTTTGAAGGGACATAAATTCGCTAAAACTACTAAGCTGACTCAGAAATTAATCAATGAATTTCGATCAAGTATGACACAAGAAAAAAATGGACCGGAAAGTAGTTTTCATATCTATTCGTCGAGCGTAAAGCCGTACACAGACTCTTTGAGCAAACTTAATCAAACCCTGAACCAGTTACCATTGATTGCCCGCTGTACCCGCCTGCTTTTCAGGCCTTCAAGATGCGAGTTCAAAATGAAGACGAGAAGAGATTTCTCGTAGAAGTTTGATGGAAGGACGCGTCTCACGATCGTTCCTCATGCCACCCGATTAACAAGTTCGCGTTCTCCACGAGAACAAAGCAAACGGTACGTCTAACTAGTTTTTTGCACCCATCTGGTAACAGTTCTTATCAGACAAATCATCATGCATTTACATCATACAGTTAAGTTCCGGTTCCTCCGTTCTTCCCAAGTACAGGATGCTATAAGGAAATCGGAATCCGACGTGCGCGCAAGAAAGGCGTTCGCTTGCAAACGCACACGGCGTCGATGACCGTCGCTTCAGAACCTCTCGCGGTGAATCACGTGCAGCCGCCGCCTGAGCGCAGCCTTTCGTCCGGCCGTAGCGGAGCGGGCCCCTCTCGTCACCGCCTACCTGGCCGTCGCCCGCTGTGCCGCGCTGCCGCCGACCGGCTCCCGTCCCCGTCGTCTCCGTCGCGTCGGCGTCGGCGTCGGTGTCGACGGCGTGTGCGCGCGGCGCGGCGCCGGCAGGTGGACTGGCGGCCGGCGGCCCGGGCCCGGCCGGCCGTCATCGATTCTGCGGCGCCCACTAACGAAATCAGGCAGATTGGTCGGCGAGAGGACAGGACAACAACGAACCGCACCTAATTGCCGAATCGGGCCCCGTTTATTCGGCCAGGGCAGACGTCGATGAGTGACCTTGGCGACAGGTCGGTGAAGGGAAGGGAGACGCCGCCATCAGATAGAGGTACACGCTCCCTCGGGATTTGGCATGTTTTCAAAGATGAAAGAGAAAAGTCATTGGTTTAACATTTGACTGCTCTAATCATGGAGCATAGAGCAGTGATCAAAGGCCGGCAATTTCAGATTTATTACCGACTGGAAACACACTGAAATAAGCAGCTCGGTTGGAACCAGGAGACCCCTGGTTTTGCGTCGCCACGAAAAACGGCATCCTATTTATTGGTGGGAACACACATTATATAGATCATGGCATAAATAGAGAATAGAGCAAAGGTAGGAAACAAAAAAGTTCACGAAAATAAGTGGCATTTCTAGTGATTATCGCTGCTGTCGCCTTCAACGTCTTCAATGGATAAACACATGGAAGAATGGAAAGTGTGAGTGTCTTCAAAGCAGTCGTTTGGATCTGCTGGATGTCATGGTCCCGCAATCGACGGATCACGAATTGAGCCCATTGTCTAGGTATTTTGACATGCGGCCAACGTCCTGCTCAGGGACCAGCAGTCAACAGTAACAACGTGATAAGAAAAAGACGCAAGTTCGCATGAACCCATGCAACGCCAAGCTCTTGTTCTGGTCGCTTGAGCTCACCGACGTCTGTTGAAAGCTGGCCAGACACGGAGCAATTAACTCGGATTTTGTGGATTGTTTTGACAGATTTCCAAACTTTCTGTTGGTTTATTAAGGTTTTTGTGTGTTTTTCGTCGAGATTAATTTGAGGCGAAAAATTGTTTTTGATGCCGAGAGAGCCATCGACAAAAGCACATTGGAGGAGGGATATCGTCCACATTTTACCTAGGTGTAATCTAATCGTTCGTTCTCTTCATCACCCGGAATAATGCAGTCGCTGTTGAGAAACCAGCCGGCCGGTTCCCCCAAATGCTGGCATACAGCACATTTCACTGTACGCACGTCCTGTTTAAATCAATGCGTATAGTCTGCTGGTATTCCAATGCATACTAGATGTAAAAATGAGCCGAATGAACACGAATCTGGCCGCTAGACACATTGTTTGCCACTTACCGTGCCTTCATAACTAAGCCGTGGTCTGATTTGCATGGCATCCCTAACTCAAACTGGCCAACAGGCCCGCATGTAAAAAACAGACCGCAATGGCGGAATGTCCTCGCGTGCAGCACTGAGTGGCTTCATTTACAGCCCAGGGTGGCCGACCGGCGGTGTGATTTTTCTGACAATATGATCCCGTGGATAGGGTCTTGAGTTGGTAAAATATCTTCTGGCGATCTGGTCGAAGGGCATTATTGTGGTCGTTGTTTTTAGACTTAATTGATGAGCGGGGCCGCCCTGCCGTCGCAACGTGTGCTGACCCTGAACTCAGGCAGAGCCGCTCCCACCATCACAGTGTTATTCTAACGTCAGGGCTGAGGAGCCGATCCAGAGCGCAGATCGAATTTCAGGCAGACATGTGCGGCATCATCGGGGGCAGTCGGGAATAAAACGTGGAGACGTTGGGACGCATGTGTGAGCCTGGCAGGCGAAGGATTGTCGAGACGCAGCCGGATCAGGTGGATGTCATTTCTTGCCACAGGCTATTTCGGCAATGTCTAAGCATTCGGCTGCGGAGGGAGTGAATCGTGCGGACGGTCTTGCGATGGATCTCCGGCTGATGCCCGAGTTTGACGGCACTTCGCATCCGGTCGCCGAGTGGATCGACAAGCTACAGCTGGTGTGTCAACTGCGAGGCCTCAACGACCCACATAACGAACCACACAGTCCCGCTGTGGCTGAGCAGTGGAGCGTTTGCCGTTTATCAGCAGCTGAGCAACGAGGACAAGCTTAGCTTCGCGAAGATCAAGGACATTCTGATCTCCGCCTTCGCCGTCGACAAGTTCTGCGCCTATGAGCAGTTCGCTGCTCGCAAGCTGGGCCATTGCGAGTCCGTGGATGTCTACCTCGCTGACCTGCAGCGGCATGCCCGTTCGGCGGCATGCCCGAAGCCGAGCTGAGTTGCGCTTTTGTCGCCGGTCTACCGGAAGCCGCCCGTCGCGCGCTGCGAGCTGGCTCGCGCATGGAGGCGATGAACATCAGCCAGCTGCTGAGCCGCGCCCTTGCTGTGCTGGTGGAAGAGAATGTCGACGCTGCGGCCGCGCGAGTTTCCTCGTCACGCCTTGAGCACGTCGACCAGCAGTTCCAGGCAGCGGCTCCGGCGACAACTGGTGCGACTTGCCGCACGTGCGGTCAGCCGAATCACTTCGCGCGTGACTGCTTGGCTGAACGCGGTGGACGCCGAGGCCCACGCGGCAACGTGCGCTGCTTCCGCTGTGGTCGTCGGGGGCACATGGTTTCTTCTTGTCCGGAAAACGGCTCAGGAGAGGTGAGTCCAGCGCCAGCCTCCTCTCCGGCCCGTCAGTGAGGGGCGCTCTGCCGGTTCGCCTGGCTGTGGATGGAGTGAGCTGTGACGCCCTTGTGAACATCGGCTGTACGAAGAGCATCGCGCACGTTTCCGTGTGCTCCCCCTGGAGGAAGCAGAATGTCAGCGTAATGACAGTGAGCGGCGAGCGGCACCCGTGCGAGGGGACGGGCGTAGTGTGCGTCCGAGTGCCGACGGGAACCATGGTGTCCGTGGAGGTGCTGGTGTTGTCCTCGAGGCCGCTGAACTTCGGCTTCATTCTCGGCATGAACGGCATGAGTGCTCTTCGCGGCGTGACGGTGCGAGCGCCGGACGACGTACGTTTCGGCATCGAGGCGTTCCGGCCTTGTGCGGCGGCGACGGCAGCGGCAGCGACAGCGGCTCGCACCATCGACGACAAGGACTTCACGGCGACGTATGAGGCGTTGGCTAAGAAGTGGACGGTTTCATGGAAGTGGGACGACGGGACGGAGCCGCCGCGGTTGTTGAACACCGCCTTGGAGCACCGGATCCCGCCGGAGGCCCGCCAGGAGTACGAGCGTTAGCTATTGCAGTGGGTCACAGACGGCTGGCTGGTGCCGCATGACGATAGACTCCATGGGGCAGTGAAGGGGATAATTCCGTTGATGGCCGTGTTGCAGTGGAACAAGGAAAAGGTGCGTCCGGTAATGGACTTCCGCGAGCTGAACGCCTATCTCAGTTCGCACACGGCCGACGCAGACACCTGCGGCGAGAAGATCAGAGAGTGGTTGCCGTGGATAGAGAGCCGCCCTTATCGACCTGCGCAAGGCGTACCTTCAGGTCCATGTGCACCAGTCGCTGTGGGCGTACCAGACGGTCGTGTTCCACGGACGGCGGTACTGTCTCACGAGACTGGGATTCGGGCTCAACATCGCGCCTCTGATAATGAAGAAAGTCTTGGGCACTGCGTTGAGCTGGGACGAGAGGATCAACTGCGCCACCTCGCCTTATCTGGACGACATCCTGGTGGACGAGAGTATGGTGTCTGCAGCGGAAGTGGAGAGCCATCTCAACCGTCACGGTCTGGTTTGTAAGCCAGCTGAGCGTGTGCCAGAGGGAGTTCGAATGCTTGGCATCCGAGTCTGGGGGGAGCGTCGCGGCCTCCTCTGGAAGTGCGACAACGACGTCGGTCAGATGCCGCAGAAGCTGACCAGGCGAGCTGTCTCCTCGCTGTGTGAGCGCCTGACGGGTCATCTTCCTGTCTGCGGATGGTTACGCGTGGCATCGTCGTACCTGGAGAGGCGCGTCACCGCGGCCACCAATGAGTGGGACGACGAGGTGACCGACCCTGAGCTGCGTGCGATGGCTGTTGAAATGCTGCAGCGCGTGAAGCGCTCTGATCCCGCTCGTGGTCGGTGGTATGTGGATGGAGATGAGGCCGTCGTCTGGGTGGACGGCAGCTCCCTCGCGCTGGGAGCCGCGCTGGAGGTGGACGGCGAGGTCATCGAGGACATCGCCTGGTTGCGATAGAGCGAGTGTTCACATATCAACCTCGCTGAGCTGGATGCTGTGGTGCGCGGAATGGATCTGGCGGTTTCCTGGAAGACGAAGAAGCTGGCGCTGATGACAGACTCGAGGACCGTCTACTATTGGAAGGCAGATGCGCTGTCAGGAAGGTCGCGTCTGAAGACGAAGGCTGCCAGCGAGATGCTGATCCGCAGGCACCTGGAAACGATCAAGTCGATCTTTAACGAGTACCACCTGCATCTCGAGGTCGAACTCGTCTCCTCGGCGGAAAACAGGGCTGACTCGCTGACGAGAGTGCTGAAGAAGTGGTTGACTTCCGCCAGCATCAGCCAGTGTGTGGAGTCGCCACTTCTGTTTCCGAACTAAACATCGTTCACGAGACCAGTGGGTATCCTGGCATCAAGCGCACACTGTATTTCTGCCGACGGCTGTGTCCGTCGGTCACGCGGCAGCACGTGCGGAGAGTTATGCGCGAGTGTCAGGCTTGTCAGTCGATCGATCCGGCGCCAGCGAGGTGGCAGAGAGGGTCACTGGGAGTCGATGAGTACTGGAGCAGTCAGCATGGACATCTGCCACGTCGGAGATCAACACTACCTGACGTTCATCGACTGCGGACCGTCGCGGTACGCAGTCTAGAGGCAACTCAAACGCCAGGACGCGGCCAGTGTCATCGAGAGGCTGGAGTCGGTGTTTTTTTTTGAGCGTTGTGCGCCGAAGGAGCTGTTGACTGACAATGCCAGCAGCTTCCGCAGTTCGACGTTCTGTGAATTCGCCAATCGCTGGGGGATGAGTGTCCGGTATCGCAGTGCGAACGTCCCATCCGGTAACGGGATTTCAGAGCGATGTCATCGGTCGGTGAAGACGATAGCTGCGCGAAAGCGCTGTTCCGTCGCAGAAGCCGTCTATCGCTACAACGTGATGCCGCGAAATGACGACTCTGCCTTCGCCCCTGCCAACCAGCTGTTCAGATACGAGGTCAAGCTGCTCGACATCGACGGCGTGGAGGAGCGTGAGCAACCGGCAGACGCGCAGCACCGCTTAAACGTCGGTGATGGCGTGTGGATTCGGCACTCCAGTTGACGCTGCAACGTTCCGAGTTCCATGGGCGCGGTGACCGGGGTCGTCTCTGCACAAAAGGTAGAGGTCGACGGCATGCCTCGTCATGTGCGCGATCTGCGGCTCGTCACTGCGCCGCCGCCTGTCGAGCAGGAGCCGCCGGTGGAGAAGCCTGACAGCGACGCGAACGACGAGAGCCTGGTGATCGAGACGCCAGCTCCCGTGCACGACCCCGGATCAAGCGAGGAGGAGGATGCGACTGAAAATGAAGATTCAAGCGCGGAGGAGAGTCCAGGAAGGGCGCTGCCGCGTCGCAGCTCGAGAGAGCGCCGGCCAGCGCGCCTGTTCCAGTACAGTGATCCGCCATAGGATCAGGGGATAGTGTGGTCGTTGTTTTTTTGGCTTAATTGGTGAGCGGGGCCGCCCTGCCGTCGCAACGTGTGCTACACTAAACTCAGGCGGAGCCGCTCCCGCCATCACAGTGTTATTCTAACGTCAGGGCTGAGGAGCCGATCCCGAGCGCAGATCACATTTCAGACAGACATGTACGCCGGCGTAGGGGCAGTCGGGAAGAGAGCGTGGAGACTTTGGGACGCGTGTGAGCTTGGCGGGCGAAGGATTGTCGAGACGCAGCAAGACAAGGTGGATGTCATTTCTTGCCACAGTTATCTCGCCATCTTTCTCCACTAAGGGTAAGACGAAACCTGTTCCACCGTCACGCCTTGCCTTTTGGCGTGCGCTCTACCCGGACACTTCAGAAAGAGGCGGCAAAATATAGCCAGGTTATGACAGGGATATGTCAAGAGATGCTGGAAGTTTAGGGACACTTATAGCTTTTCCACGAAATCTCGACATTAAGAAATGACCTTTCAGCAAATCAGGAGCTGGGACCATACAACAGTCAATGTCTATTGTAGACATTCGTCAAAGACCCTAACATACGAATTTCAAATCGGCTCTTCAACGGTACAATCAACCACGAACATTGCTTTTGATGGTGTTTTACTTATATATTATCATCGCATGGTATATGTGAAAACGAAGAATTCAGAAAGGGACCTCTGAAAGACCAATATCGTCTGACAGTTGAGAAAATTCGGGTAACAAAGCTATCCAATCATTGGCGTAGGAATGGGGAGGAGGGACAGGGGCCATGGCCCCCATTATTTGAGAAATCCAACATTAGTCCTATAGTAAAAACATCTTTGTCTCCACCCCTCCCGCACTTTTTATGGATGCTCCTACGCCCCTGCATCAAAGGACAAATCTCATTCCACGAGGACACAAGAAGTCGTTGACAAGGAATGCATTGCAGACATGAGAGGAAGAGAATGAAGTATGCAAATATTACGCACCACAGCGGAATGCCGAGGACTGTGTGTTAGGCCCCGATACCTCACGTAGACATCTAATGCAGTCTAATCTAATATGGACCACCAAGGACATGGCCAGGACTAGGGCGAACAAAAATGTAACTTTCTAAGGTCATCCATTGCCTTTCCTTGTGTGATTACTCTAGGTGTGAATATGGAAAATGCACAAAATCAGTTCAACGAGGTCTTTTTCCCGCGCACGAGTTCGAAGATTCCATGTATACATATTCGCTCACTACGTTACGAGTTACACGGGACTTGGGCATGCGGATTTGCAAGGCTTGTTTTGGTGGCAATGAACGAACATTCAATTAGTCTCATTAGGTGTTTCTAGAAGGGACGCCACCAGCGGGCGCAGCAGGGAGGGAGAGGGGTAACCGCACCCGAGGGACATTTGCAGCCGTACACGGGCGGACCACGGCATTGGTACAGGCGGTCAGTTTGGGCGGTTGACTCCCCGTGGTTGTCGCGGCCGCTTCTTCACCTGGAAAATCCTGGCGCCCCCCCCCCCCATTTTCAAAGGTTTTCATTAGAATGGAGCACACATTGGAGCAGAAACCCAGAGGCATTTCTTTACGGCTTCGCAACAGTCATACCTCCACTCCACCAGCTCATCGCGGACTAAGCGTCCATCCTGACGACGCCTGTAGAGCTGCCAGGAAAGCTTATGCACGGCGTTAGGATGCACAGGAGGCAATGTGGGGACTTTAGCCAGAAGGCCAGCGTCTTCTAATTTTGGTGGCAATGAGCAAACATTTAATCAACTTCAGTGAGTGTCTCTAGAAGGACGTCACCAGCGGGCATCACCAGATCTCGTCATCACCAGATCTCCAGGCAGGGGTGTGGTTTCATATCTCTCCGTACATGAAGTATAGTTATATTCTCAGGCCCATGATGTTAACTGCATAGAATCAGCTTTCTCAGCCATAATCAGAACTTATTTATTCCATTGTCGCCCACCAAGTGCTTTTCCCCACCACCCTCCAAGTAAAATTGTATCAAGGCAGTTCCTGGAGCAAGGTTCTCCATTATAAGGAGTGTATCTACTCAAATCGTGATTTTTGAGTGTACACGTACGATTGAAGAGGGCATTTTTATGGATCGAAGCGTAGGTACCATTCATTCCTGCCAGCTCGCTTCGTTTGCTCATGTTTTTCCAGGGTAAGTACGCTGGCTGCCAGCCCGAATGTTATCTATTTATCCCATTTTCCTTTCAACACTAAAATTACCAACAAAACGTGTTAGCGTATCGTTAGCCTCTGCGATGTCGAAGCTGACAGCAGTTGACGAACACCGAAATTATGAAGGCGGCCATCATTTATTCAGGCAAGTACCGCTGCAGTTCCACGAATTTCCCCCGCAGGTATGCATCATGTCAGTAAGGTGAAAATACGTTAGTGTTGTTTGTCAAAACAATCGTCGCTGCCGTGTATAACTGAGTCTGGTACAGGAAGGCAGAAGGTTGGGTAAGCATCGGGTGCGACCAAGGTTTACCTACGTATTTTCCGCTCGCTGATTGGCTCCTTTCTCTAATATTGTGTCATTGTGTTTCGCTTACCGATAGCGCTGTCGATCAATACAATAACTAAAATCCGTGAAATATTGGTGTTAAATATATATATATATATATATATATATATATATATATATATATATATGCATATATATATCATAAAATATAAATATCAGGATCTAACCGTCGGATCTGAACCGGTCTACACCAGTCGATAGCCCTGAGTCTTGCAATTCAGAAAACGTCATGTAAGTGCTGGCCACGTGGCTGATGACGTCACGGGGCACGCAAAACGCATAATACGACGTCGGAAAAACTGACATCGGTTCGTGCATCATACCATTGGCAATGCTGGTCTTAGAGCCTTCAACTGGGTATCAAACGGAAGGCCACGATCTGCTCCATCAGAAGCATGCCAAAATGCGACAAAAATGTCAAAATGTCAAAAATAGGTCAGGGTTAACTCAGGCCAGGTAAAACACTGGTCTTACTTTATATCCGAAAGATCGATACCAACTCGCAGCCATTTTGATCCACGTGACAAAAAGGACGGAACTGAAACCTTCTCATGATCAGTTTTACATTACCTGCTTTTCGTCCAGTCAAGGTCATTATAGGTCAGATTAGATAAGGGTGCATTGCTCTTCCTAACAAAGAGCAATAATTACTCGCTAGGGTTTTTAACTGCGTAAGTTAAGAAATGAGATGATCAAATCTGCTCTGTCTGCTTCTTATCGGGTCAAGGTCAAACCAGATCAGGCCAGAAAGTAATTTTTCTTTTTCTGACTAGGAACAAGAAGTACTCCCTGCTGTTACTCAACAATCTTTCACAGATAATGTTGTATTTCATTCGCTTTGACATCAGTCTAAGACGTGACCTGACATGACCTCATGTAACCTTTGGTAAACCTTTCTAAGAGGCGCATATAGATTTGCTTGTCTGCTTGGACGATGGGGAAGGTCAGCGGCAACAACTTCTATCACCCACAATGCAAATTAATCCAATGGTCATCATGTATGTGACCTAGCATAACCTCTCATGTTGACGTATTGCGGTTGTATGTCCTTTCGGGGACCGTGTCCAATTAAATCCGAACCATCCATGCATTATATCCGCGAATATATAAAAAACGAAGCATGTTCGCATAACCGCCCAAAGAGGCAAACACATGCGTGCAAAGGTTCATTTATGACGTCATATCTTCATGACCTGACCCGGCATGGAAATGGTTTTGATGCCAAAATATGCAGAATTGATTGTTGAACAGATACTCAAAGTTTGGTCGGGTTTGCTGTAACGGTTCAGAAGTTATTTAAGAAAAACCTAGGAGGTGCCCTTTTTGACACCCTGCCAGGCGTTGCCGGGTTAAATATTCCCTGGAGTGTGTTTTCGGGATACCGGAAAATTCAAATATATTCCCTTTAAGGAGGTCGCAGCCATAAAGCCATCCATGATTTAGGAAACACATCGTTCCGCTATTTACCTCCCGTAATACCTTTTAAATAGCTTTCTCTGAACTTCAGGAATAAGCACCTGTCACGACCCCCTCCTTCCCCCCACCCCCGTTACGCAATGTCTGGATGTCCCCATATAGTTCTGGGCACCAACAGTCATTTCCCGAAAACCGCACCCATGTCTCCAACCAGTAGATTAAGTCTGAGTCCTACAGCAGTGTGCTAACTGCTAAGTCACTAAATCAATAAATCGACACATTACGAATACGACAGTGTTTCGTAGCTGTGAAGATGTGCCTCCGGGCTTCTGCTTCTTTGTGTTCTCTTTTCTGACGAGAAGCCTTGAAAAAGGTGGGAGGGGCGCCAGGATTTTGCATGTGGAGGAGGGACTGCAAAGACTACTGGGGGTGAGGTGAGATCCCCGATGGTGAAGGAAGGGGGACTGAACAAGCGGGCAGGACGTGCAACAGCAAAACGACGTTCTGTCCTAATGCCGTGCCTCGCCTGCTTTACAGTTACACATGTCCCTGGGGATGGCAACCTCCCCCTCCCTTCCTGCTGCGTCCGCTGGTGACGCCCCTTCTAAAATACGAACTGAAATTGATGAGATGTTTGTTCATCGCCACCCAAAATAGGCTTCGCAGAGCAGAATGTTCGAGTCCCGTGCAACTCGTAACGCCGCGTGCTGATATGTGTATATGGAATCTTTGAATTCACCGCGTGGGATGAAGGCCTCGTTGAATTAATTTGATTCTTTGCATTTTTCCCATGCATATCTATAACATCCACATAGGAATAGGTAATGGGTGGTTCGAGAAAAAAAGTTGTGTTCTGATTCACCCTAAGCGAGGACTTTGTTTACGGAAGGAAGCGGGCCAAAAGGGCCCTTTTTTCGAACGAAAAGGACGCACCCCGGGCGCAAGGAGCAGGACTATTCTTACCACGCGTAGTGCTCCGAAGAAGTTCTACACAGGGCATCAGAGACGGGTAGTGGCCGTAACCGCCGCTTCTTTGGCTGCGTCACTGTGGGGATTCATTATGTAATTTCCTGGTGCCGTAACGAAACTAATTCTGCAGTATCTATGTATGTGTTCCTGCAGCACGTCTCACTAGCCAGTCTTACTCCGGCGCGTGATACAGTTCGACTTCGGTCAAACACTCGCCGGCCCCTGGCTGGCGCACCTCGAACCTGGCGTCACCCGACCAACCGCTGGCTGTCAGTTCGCCCTTGCCGACTTCAGAATCACGTGGCACGTGGCACGTGGGGTACAGCAGTGCTTCAGACGCTCGACACAAACGCGGTAAGATAAATGTACTGCTGACTAGCTCTAGCTCAGACACCGTGTCCGCGGACATCGTTTGCTCAGGAGCATTGAAATGCATGAGTCCTCGGGCATAACCAACCCATTTGTGGCATGGCATGCATGACAAAAGCTGCATCTGAAGTACTGGTGAAGAAAAAGAACGTCACTCCTCCCTCTGTTTCTCACTAGCTGGAGCTCTTGGGGTAGCAGGTCTAGACCATGGCTGGGGATTTACGAAAATTGTGGGGGAGGGAGAGTTCAAATTAGGTTTTGTTCGAATGTCCTGGGATGTTTATCTTTAATAACATATGCTTTGGGAGCACTAATATTTAATATGAAGCTTATTTTGTAGAGGGCCAATTCATTCCGCTTGGCCCAGGATAACCTGGTTTGACCTTTTGAGATATTCTGTTTGTTTTCTATGGAACACATCTTGTGTGACCAAGTAATAACAACGACACTTAAACCCTTTTCTAGACAGTTTGTAGGATTCGAGGACTCTGTTTTTGATCTCTAGAATAAAACCTCTCGCAATCATGAAAATAAGTTTCCATTTTATATCAAGCTTTTACGTCGCGGTCGTGCCCAACCTTCCGGTGCCCAAGTTACTTGCTTAGTGCTTCGGAACATTACATGAAGCTGTCTGCCTTTATTTTATGTCAGCGCACCAGCTCAATCGTTCTGCGGAAGATGACATGAAACGGACGACTGACCCGTGTCAAAACTTTGGCCAAGGTTATATTATCTGAGCGTAACGCATTGAATGCAGACTTGATTTGTGTTCGTGGTACATTCACAGCGTGTTTCAGCAAAACACAGTCCTATACGATCAAACACTGCGCAAAAAGGCGACATTTGCTTAATTTTCATCTTGGCCTGCAATGACTAGCTTTGACATGAGATGCCGTTTTGACGCATCGTGGAGCTAAAACAATCACTTTCTTTTTTATTATAACTTTTGGAGCCTTTAATTTGTTGATACCTCTTGATAACTTCGATGATAACTCTTGAACATCAGTTTTCGGTCAAGTGTCCTCATGTTCTTTTACCCAGGATGACCGTTGGTGTTCTCATTAGTGAGATGATTGCGAAACTTCTAAGCCGTTTTCTTCCAGTCTCGCCAACACCTTCCAGCGCATTTTTTTCACGTTTTCTGTGGCGCGAATAGTTCTCGAGGTACTGGATTTTTCACGAGCCCCCAGCCTGGAGAAGGTGAAGCAGGAGGCCGGCCTGGCGCGTGGAACCGGTCACCTGCCCAGATGATGCCAAAGAGTTCAGAGAGGTAGTCATGTCCGCCCTGGCGAGGAGGAAGTTTTATCTCGTGGGACCGTGTCACCTGTCCGAACGATGCCGGACAGTTGCGACTGGCGACTGTTCAGTCTTCGCTGGAAGTCCCGGCGACCAGCCTTGATCCGTGGGGACCGTGAAGGATTTCCGATCGATCGCGTAATCGAGCGAACGCGGACCATTTCACGTTTTGTACAGGAAATCGCCCCGAATCGAAGACCCGATGCGCTGGTCGTGCTGTCCGTGAAAATTCATTGCAATAAAGGCTGAAATGAATTCAGCAGTTTTTCAAGGAAAATACCTATGAAAACCGTCGTCATGGACCGTATTCAACAGTAACACAGCCAGGATTTTCGTAAGGGTGAGGGGTCAAGGCTAGAATAAAAAACTTGATATAATCGTTCACAAGATTACATACAAGGTTAAAGTGAACTCAGCAGTTTTGGAAGAAAAATACCGTGTGAAAGCCAACTCCATGGACCGTGATCAGCAGTAGCATAGCCAAGATTTTGGTACGGGTGGGCAGGTCAAGGCTACAACAACAAAAAAACTCATGCAATGTTAGCTTTTGATTGCATGGGAAGATGACCCCATCGTATAGCACAACTGAAGATTTTCGGAAAAGAAGTACAGTATTTTTAATTTGTTATTCTATTTTAAACAAACCACTTGTGACAACAGCCGGTTCTTGGAAACCTCTGCCCATAAAGGGGATCAACTGATCTGGTGACGTAAGATAATTTGGTTCAATTGTTGGTCTCCTCGTCCTGGCAAGACGGGTTTGAGCCCCCTTGGCGCTCGACACGTGGCCCGCGGGCCAGCTGGCAACTGACGGATAGGTCAAGTTGACAACCTCCCGCCCGTGCCCAGCCTTTGGCGACGTTAATTCATCACAAAATCAGCTGTTACCCGGAACAGCACGATTCGCTTTAGGGGTCAGGCTCGATGCAACAAACCTTGTTTAGCAAGAATTCCGATCCCTTAAACCAAACCAGCACCCGCGCAAACCATTCGGATTAATGACATATAGAACCGTGTATAAAACGCAATAAATCGACTCGTGCTTTTGGTTGATTTGAGCAGATATCAGCTGACTTACTTCGTGTGCCATCATCATGACTTTCTGCCACTGTTGTAAATTGATGGAACTGTGATTTCAAGAAGAGTGCCACTCATGCCTGCGAAAACAAAGCTGATAACCAGCATTACATATTGTAATCGCGTCTCCACCACGACATGTGACCATTTCACAACTGTTCACCGCATTGTCAGCACCATTAGTAGTATTGCCAATCTTCCCGATCACACGGTCTAACGCCGGCGGTATCAGGAACGCAACTTTTTGAAATGAATTGGAGTGTTCGCACATGCATTACATTGGGCAATCCATATCACTGTGGTGTACTCACTAATATGTGTATATGGAATATACATATTCAATACTCATACAATATACATACAAATAGTACTCACCCCATAATACCGCATGTTACATTCGCAAGCATTTGCAGGTTCCCACACGATACTGGAGGGTGCCAAAGCGCTACCAAAAGAGTACAAGCCCATGTGCAGTACCAACGCGCAGCATCACATAACATGTGGTAATATAATTATCGCTGCCTGGCGCTCAGGCCTGGAGGCGGGCGTTGGGCATGGTGGCCAGGTACTTCTGTCGCAGGAACTCGCCGGCGTTCACCTCTCGGTAGCGGGCGGCGCCGTCCGGCGGCCGGACGGTCGTGTCGTCGTCCGGCGAACTGAAGAACACCATCGAGAGCCGGGAGGCACGCCGCAGGTGCTCCTGCTCCGGCAGCCGGACGCGGTGTTTGGTGGCCAGCACGCGGCCCCCGGTCCAGATCTCGGCCAAATCGCCAAACGTTGAGGAGCACGGCGTCCGGTACGGCCGGGGCCGGCACCCAGCGGCCGGCACGGTTGAGCACCTCCAGCCCGCCGGCCTGGTCCTGCAGCAGCAGCGTCAGGAAGCCCCAGTCCGAGTGGGTGGCGCAGCGGACGGCGCCGGCCGGCACGTGCTCCGGCACCGGCGGGTAGTGCACGACCCGCATCACGGCGCCGTTGCGCCCACTCAGCTGGTGACGGTGCAGGGGCGTCAGCAGGCCAGGCCGGCCGGCGCCCACCTCCAGCGCCGCCAGCAAGCGCTGGCTCAGCCTCTCGAAGGACGTCATCAGCTGCACCAAGTCCCGGCTGAAGGCGGGAGCCTCCGCCTCCGGCATGTCCTCGCCCGGCACCTTCATGTCCCACGCCTCCTTCAGCTCCTGGATGGACAAGTCGGCGCCCTCCGTGCGAGACAGCATCTCCTCCCGCATCGGTGTGTAGCCGTTGCAGTGGGTGCGCACAAAGCGGTGGTACTTCATTTTAGTCTCCAGCGGCAGTGAGAAGAACTGCATGGCCTCCTTGGCCGTCGATTCGCGCAGGGATGCTGGGATGCCGGTGTTCAGCAGGTACACGAAGCCGATGCCCTTGAGAGCTTCGTAGATCTGGTCTCCCAATGCACTGAGATGCTCGTCGGGGCTGAGTCCGTCGAATTCTAGTGGAAGGCAAAGGGTCCAACATACAGCTGAGCCAAGGACAGACGTGCCAAACGTAGCGCTTCAGAGGCCGCAACCACTCAACTAATGTGGTCCAAATCAATGGAGAACAAATGAACTCTTTATCCTCCTGTCCACCGCCGTCCTTAGCTGCGTCGCATAATAATGCGGGATGAGGCCCTAACTGCATTATTTTTCGCACCATCCCAGCAACGGTATAACTCCTGCTTGTCCGTGTCTAATAAACATAACCGAAGCCATCACGCTTCTGTCGGGATGATAAATTGCAAGGCTCTGCCAGGATAATTCAACACAGAGACTTACCGGCAGACTCCATATCCACGACGGGTATTTCATCCATAGCAGGAATTTCTTCGTCTGTTAATCGTCAGCACACGTTACCAACCTCCATCCCGGTCCACTTTATTCTCAACAACTCCCTCTCGCTACTTTCGCAGGTCCTGAGTCACTGTGCACTGGCTCTCTTCTACTGGGTATCTGCGAGGGAAACTCTCATATACTGGAGGACGAATATGGACATACACTTACTACGCAGCGGACTATAAAGCTCTACGAAGCTGCATGAAGCTCTACCGTGGCCATCATACCGCTCCCAGAATTTTTTTTCGTCAGTTCCACCCAAATGTCCGTTTGCTCACGATATTAAGACGCGGGTCCAGTTTCTGACACTGGCCTTGATCCATAAACAGCAGCACACACACGGGCTGTTGTTCTTGAACTTGGGAATCGTTTTCGGAACAACGCCTGCCCTCTACTGGCAAAACACCAAATTACTAGTTTTATCAGATGTACCAGGATCACCAGCACTCCGCACCGCATCAAGGACGCGGGAAGCGGGAGGGGGACAGTTCCCCCGACTTTTTTGAAATTTCACATTGACCCTTCGGTCAACGTTACGAACTTTGTGAATTTATGGTATAACATGGTAATTATATAAGATAGTACATGGCCTGGTAATGTGACAACATGGTAATAATAGTACAAAAAATGAATTTATGAAATAAAATTTATGAAACTTACTGAAATTTAACATTGACTGGGTATTGACTGGAAATAATTGACCCAAAATGCTTCTCAGCCCCCTCCCAACTGTGGAAAAGTTCCCGCGCCCCTGCACCGCCTGCCCTTTCACTGAATCCTAATGCGCTTTAACCCTCAACACAGGTTATTTCTTACCTTTTATTCACTCCTCCAACATAGTCTAGCGTGTTAAAGCAGCTGGAATTACATTTCTACAGCACAGCATCACGACGACTAAGACGCAGCATCGCAGTTCAGGCTGTGTGCTTGGTTATAATTACTGGGGGGAGACAGGGGGACATGTCCACCTACTTTCTGATCAGTGCTGCGGGCGCTCCTTTTATGCCACAACTAAAATTGGGTTCGAAGGAAAAAACATCTCTTAAACCCAATCCCAACAAGATGTGAAAATCAATTTTTTCTCCCGATTTTTTTTTCACTGGGGGGCTTTTTGTCCTTAGCTTTCATCTACCTCTAGGCGCTCCCTCCTCATGCATTGGTCAACCATTCCTCGTGGAAACGACGCCCCTTACAGGTAAGCGTTCCCGCTCAGTAAAGTAACCCGGACATGTCTGGCCCCCCAGAAAGGCCGGCGGCCTCTCTTCTTGTACAGATGAGACGCCTGTAAAGAATTTGGCTCCCCTCACGGACCAGACACACATACGATACAGGCGCCTCTTACAGGTCATGCGCAGCTGTACAGATCAAGCACCCCTTATGTTTGCGCCCCCTACAGACCAGGCGCCCATACGGGACTTGGTGTCCCATATAGCACATGCACGTCTTAACAGGTATAGGCGCCCCATACAGGCCAGACTGGTTGTGTACATGTTATTTTCATTTTATGCGTTTGTTTTTAATGCTTCGTCAGACACTCTTAGCAGGAACAGTAGTTTTTACCCAGTTTTTTTTTTACCCATCGGTGGCCATCATACCTGACAATTTAAAGCAAAAAAGCCCGAATGACGACTATCTCCATCGTCACTTTCTTGGACACCGACACTCCTAAATGCCGGTAAAAACCTTTTATCAATGGTGGCTAGGTGAGGCAGGCTTTATTGGAGAGAAAATCTGACGTGACGTAGCTGTTCCGAACCAACATCAGCAAACAAAGCAGTAGAAAAAATGACGCTAAAAGTTTGAAATAGGACTTCACATTGTCACCGGAGCACAAGCGTCTCACCTCATCTGGTTCCTTGGCACCGCTCATATCGCGTAAATGTAGTTTAAGACAAAAATGCATTGATATATGTGCCTTTATATCCGCATATGTAAGTAAACTACCACTTTCACTGTGAACAGACGGCACTCATGCTTGAGATCGGCGGTACCTCCCCCTCCTGGAGGTTGGCGTCGCTACTGGGCGCATGGTCCCCTCACTTTTCGTCGCGTTCCTACACCTCTGGTTATGTGCAACGAGAGGACACAGTTATCAAACCCACTTTGTATTGCAAAAACCCCGTCAATAACCACAGTATGGTGCACCAAAACAAAACCGGTCCGACTCATTATTCCCAGGCCTTTCTGCGCGTCACTACATCGCAGCATATTGCAGCGCGATTATCAGCGCCCGCAAGGCAGCGATGTGGCACCAAAGGCACATAGCACGTACGCAACCATCTCACTCACGAAATCCCACGACAAGGCTGACAATCGAACCATCGTATTCCTTTTTCACCTTGAGAACATACCCAGCACCGACGTCCATATCACCCACCGCGACATTCTGGGCGACATTGTAAAGACAGGCTTCCCGTTCAAATACTGACGGTGCTGGCCACAGACAAGACATAACGCAGGCATGTCGCCCAGTTCCACCGCCCTCGGCCGTAGCCAAACACAACACCACCGGTAGCCCGTCAGCAGATCTTGAATTTCTCATCGAAGAACTGGAATTGGATCAGGTGGTAGTACAGCAGGAAGGCGGCGAAATGGACGAACGAGTACAGCGAGACGAGCACCGCCCACAGGTCCGGGTAGCGCTGCGGCGGGCTGACAAGACTGGCGCCGGCCGCCAGCGCCGCGAACCCGGCCAGCGACAGATAGAGCGCCGGCACCGCCCAGCGCGAGCACGGGTCCGGCGCCGGCTGGCCGCTGGTCGACGTCAGGCGAGAGCGCTGCTTGGGCGGCGCGCCGCGCCGGCTGGCGTCCAGCAAGCCCGTAGCCATGTTGACGGCCACGACGAAGAAGACGGTGGTGGCGAAGGTGGCCAAAAAGAGGCCGTCCTTGAGCAGCAGCGGCAGCATACTCAGCGTGGAGACGATCAGGAACCAGAAGGTGGAGAATGGGTAGTCAGGGAAGAGCATGCAAGCCGGCAGCGCCGCCAGCAGGATGCTCTTCTCGTGCACTTGGAAGGAGAAGAGGAAGAAGGTGAGGGCCGAGTTGAGCAGCGACAGCAGCAGATTGTGCGTGGTCGGGTCAGAGAGCAGCGCCAGGCTGTTGGGCAACAGGAACAGCGCCGTCGTCGACAGGCACATGCTGGCGATCGCGCTGATGCTGTGCAGCTGCTTCACCTTGTACACCACTGCCAGGCTGCACCAGAAGTTGGCCACCTTGTCCTCGAACAAGCCGCGGTCGAACGGGAACAACCGGAAACCGACCTGCGCCGCGCGCGCCAGGTCTGTCAGGAAAGGCAACCACACCAGTGCGAACGTGGCCAGCACCACGGCGCCGATCTTCACCAGCCTGCCGACGGCGGCCGCCCACGTCCGCTGGCGCAGGCAGTGGCCCAGCAGGTAGCAGAAGAACGGCAGCGCGTGGTACAGCTCCATCTGCTTGTAGTTGACCGCCAGCGTGAAGAGCGCGGCGCCGAGCAGCTCGCGGCGGCCGAACAGCGCCGCCGCCGCCGCCGCCACCAGGCCCAGCGACACGCCGTTGTACTGGAAGTGGCCGTGGTCGATGAGCACCAGGCCCGGGTAGAGCGCGAACACGGCCAGCACGCAGAGCGTGACCGCGCGGCTGCGGCGCAGCGACGTCGCGAACCAGAGCGCCGCCGGCAGGTACACCAGCGCGTCGGCCGCCAGCACCGTGCAGCGCATGAACAGCCGGTGCTCGGGCGTCTCGAGGCCGCGTGACGCGTGAAGAGCCACGTACGCAGGGTCGACCCAGGCGGCCACGGCGCCGCACAGGTAGCTGTGGTAGGCCGTCAGCGGCGGGTAGTCCAGGCCCCAGTAGAGCAGGTCGTTGTCAGTGGTGTTGCGGTACCAGTCGGCCAGCGGCAGGTTGTGCGTCACCTCCATCCAGTGGCGCTGCGCCTCGTAGTCGCCGTACATGGGCGGCCGCCCCTGGCCCGAGTGCGGGTGCAGCGAGACGGCCCAGCGCAGCAGCAGGCCCAGGCCCAGCACCAGCAGGTAGCGGCCGTCCATCGCCGCGCCGCCCGCCGCCCGGCCGGCAGATCACCGACTGGAGCGAGCTCTTGTCAGTCGCAGACTTCGGTGACCGCTGCAGATGTACAATGCAGTGCTTAAAAGGGACAGAAAATAGTTACTACCTCTCAGATATCAGCAGTACTCTTAACTGAAAAAACGGGCAGACATGATACAATACATGCATCCACCGTCAGCCACCAAGCGTACAGCAATGATGTTGAAAAAACCGAATAGATATATTACACTCCGAACCCAAAATATTCCATCTTCTTGGTGGTTGTTGGCCTGTATGCCGTGGTAGTGTGGCTTGTGGCTCTCAGAAGAGCCGGGAAGTAAGCAAACATTTTAGCCATGGGCCCTCTTTAATTCTTCTTCAATGCTGCGATCACGGTATGCAAA
The DNA here is from genome assembly GCA_030062745.1 of Capitulum mitella. Classification (NCBI taxonomy): domain Eukaryota; kingdom Metazoa; phylum Arthropoda; class Thecostraca; order Pollicipedomorpha; family Pollicipedidae; genus Capitulum; species Capitulum mitella. Next base: position 12,356,556 of record CP099842.1, read on the forward strand.
TTTGATTTTTGTTTTTGGTGTCAAAGAATAATTTTTGTTTTGGCGTACACAATTTTGCAACGAGTAATACTGGCTTAACTTGGCATTCTTGGTGTAAGTTAGTTATGACACCTGTTTCTTACTGAATGGATACAGTCATCTGCTTCCTGTGTTAGGAATTTCTCATCATGGTCATAATACAGCATTTTGAGGGATGCATCATATCAAACTTTTGGAGCACAAAATGTCTTTGGAGCACATATTTTCTGGTGTTCTCCAACACCAAAAAACTGTTTCTTTTCCAACCTTGGCTGCGATGGCCGGGAGGTGGGGGTACCAGAAGGCGCTCCGCCGCGTGATCGTACAGTTCGCCCGTGTGAGCGCCAGCGAAGTGGCGTGTCATATGACCGCACAGTACGGCCCGTGCGCGGCGGAGGGGGGGGGGAGGGTGCGGAGCGACGCCGAGGATGGACCAAGACGCGATGCTGATGTTCGGGTCTGGGTGGAGTTGCCAGATATCTGCCGACTCGGCGATCTTCCGTTCTCTCTGGCCCTTAGCATTCCGCAGGATCTTCACTACGATGGCCTTGGGGTCAGGTCAGTGTTGGGGAGGTCTTGGCGGAAGCGATCATCCCTGGGTATGTCCGGTCGACGTTGTTTGGAGTCGTTGAGGTGCTCGTTGTAGCACAGCCTAACCATGCGGCCGGTCTCCCCAATGTCGGTCTTCTGGCAGAGGCTGCATGTCAGCTGGCAGGCCACGCTGGAGCTGTGGCACCTTCCTCTGATATCGGCTGCGTCGGTATGGCACCGCTACCCTCCAGGGCACGGCGGTGGAGCCAGTACCGAGCTTATAAGGAGGTACTGATGGTGCTGGTGCTGGACCAGGCGACACCGAGCTCCGGTTGGGGCTTTTGGATGATGGCCTGGATGGAGCTGGCCAGCTTGCCATCGATGAATTAGGGCAGGATCATATGTGCCGCGCAGGTCCTCTTGCTGCTTATGCTGGGTCTTGGCCTCAAGCAGTTGTTGATGGCGGAGGCGATGGTCCTGGTACTGTTGCCGTTGCTGGCGAAAAGATCCTGAACGAGCTTGATGCTGCGGCTACGCGCATTGGCATCGATGGACATCTGGATGGTTCTTCTTGCTTGCGACGACAAAACTGCCTTATTGGCTCTCCAGCGCAGGGCTGAGTCGGCGTGCAGTACGACGCCTGATGACAAACACATGTTGCGCAGCTCGGTGGTACAGGTCCCACTGGGCTCCACGATGATATTGGTCTCCAGGACAAGGATAAACTCATGTTTTCGGAAGTTTCTATCGTGATCTTGGTGGTTGGGTGTGCCTCGTTGACATGCCTGAGGTATTCTCGGACCCTGTCATGTCCATGGGTCCACCCGCCAAAGACGTCATTGACGTACCTTATGCAGAGACTGAGTTTGGCTGGGTACATACCATTCCAGTGCTGCTCTAGCGTCCCATGAACATGATGACGAGGAATGGCGCTTTTTTGCTGCCCGTGGTTACGCTAGTCATGTGGCAGTAGGTCCTGTTTTTAACTTCCTGTCGTAGCTGTTGGAGCGGCAGAGGGCCAGCTGGCCAGTGATGTCTGAGGCGCTGAGTCCCAGCAAGTCGATCTCCTGATGGTGTTCTTTCAGAAGCCATTCAAATCAGCAGCAGCAATCATGATGCCAATAATGAAGAGGGCCCATGCCTGAAACACCTGTTTTCTCCCCAGCTCTTCTAGGATGTACAAGCCACACTACATGGCATACAGGCCAGTAACCACCAAGATCTCCAAAAACGCCATACACCATCATCCAGCAGACTCTCTGAGAACTCAATCAAAACATGTCATGTCTCATTGGTTTTACTTAAGCACATGTCTGGTAGCATTAATTTTTCCCATTCCAGTTTCCTACTCAAATAAGTCAATTACTAGCCAATGCAGACATCAATAAGGGTGACAATGAAATCAGCAGCAATCATTAATTACTTCATGCAAATGAACGCCACAACTAGTCTATTCTGTCTAACCATATCAGTGTGAAGAGACTAAATGCCACCTGAGCTAACTAAGGTGCTACACACAGGCTCATTACACACACAATTTGTAACTTGGTTTTACAAGACTATCAGGTAGCCCTCTGAGCCTGCCCATCCTGATTACAACACCACAAATGAGAGGCATCATGCCTTTGTCCCAAATAGGTCATGTTCCACACAGTTTCTCATAACCATGAAAAAAGGGACAAAGATGAGACATGCAGAATGTGCTGGAGATTATCTACCTCAACTGCAGGAAAGTATGAGTGTAAACCTCACAAGAGGCTCACTGAACAGCTTCCAGTATGTGGGATAGAAATCATGTTGCCTGCATGAAACAAAGATTTGCTAAGTACCAGGAAAAAAGGGGCTGTAGTCCACACTGTATCATCCTAGACTTAAAGCACTACTATGGTGTTCCAAAGAAAATGGTACTGGATCCTGTTTTTGTTGATGATGACCTCCCAAGCATACAACATAGTAATATCAATATGGCAGGCAGATGATGCAGCTTTATTCAGACCAATCAGATTGACTGAGGACAGCAAAGGGCTTGAGGCCAGCCACGGAAATGTCAAGAGTGGTCTGCAAACTGGCAAGCAGCGTTGGAAACCTGGTTTTTCTTCCTGGTGTCAGAGTACAAACTGCCTTTTGGAGTATAAAATGTCATGCATTTATGTGAGGAACATGGACTAACTAGGTGCTCTGCAAGAATACGTGGATCCAGCAGCTCTTTTTGGGGGGGGGGGGGCAAACTGGTTTCCTGGGTCTCCATTGGTAGGTCAGCAGAGTCATTGACCAGGGGGTAGAAGGCGGCTGGCCGTGGGTTCGGAGTCAGCTTCAGCGGCCGAGTATAGATGGTAAACCATCAACCGAGGGGGGACACTGGGCAACTTCAGACTCTGTCTGAGTGGAATAACCATGTCTTTGGAAGGGGGGGGGGCAAATGGCCATTTTGGAGCACAAAAGTTTTCTTGGAGTATCAAATTTTTTGGCACTCCTTGACACCAGGAAACGACAGTTTTTCCAACACTGATGGCAACTCCATTTCATTGCACCAAATGAAAGATTCAAGTGGACCAGAGGTAAGGAAAAAAGAAATGTTAACCTGATACCACATGGAAAATTCCAATATGGAAGTCAACCAAAGAGACAATGAATGATGCATCTCAACCTGGGTATCAGCACAAATTTTTCAAAGAGAGGCCAGAACAAATTTCACTCCTCTCAGAACTGAAAATTCCCAGATCCTGGCCAATTTATTTCCAGGTTTCAGATACCTTTGTCCATTTCCATTTATGGTGCATAAAAAATGTTGAATTTTTGGCCCTAAGGGGAGGTCATGGTTATCCTGGCTTCCACTCACTACCCCTCAGAACCAAAGACAAATATGGTAAAAAGGCACCTATTGTTATTAGATGAACAAAGAAGATGACCAAAGGAATAAAGCAGATGGAAGAGCAGGCAGAAGTTTATCAGTTTATCCACTCCACAGACAAAAGAGCTGGGAAGCTCCTATAAACTGGGAAATCACTACGTAACTTACATTATGACAATACTCAGTCACAGTATGAGTCATAAATGATCAGAATCCACTTATGCAGTATGTTGTAGATGCTACCACAGCCAATCTGTTTATCAGACGGGAAAACACCAGAAAAAAGTAAGCCACAACCTGAAAGAGCCTGAAGAGGAGGAAAAAAAACAACACTGGAGAACTGCACCTCATGGGATAAGGTATCTCCTTATCACTCAATGATAACTATCATGAATGCCAGAGACTCCCATAACACCAAACAAAATCGTGATTCCACAATAGTGCATCAAATTCTCTGGCCACTTCCAGGTGTCACTGGTTATGGGGGCAATGGGGATTCTTCACCCCTGCTAGATGATATGGGGTACTTGGCCACATGCCTGGAAATAAAGAGTGGAAATGTTGTACCAGAGGCATGTCATAGGATAACAGGGGCTGCAGGCTGCTTGTATGATGGAGTTTGGGTCACAAAAAGCATGCAGTTGGATGATGTCTCAACAGGGGCTGTCTTCTGGGCTAGGTATATAGTAATAATCTGCATATCAACTACATATTGTATTTCATTACTGTATGTTACCAGATTTTTGCATGGCTAAAGAATTATTCCAACAAGGTAATCCATCAAAAATGCAGTACTGCTAGGACCAAGAGGGTGTAATCATCTGCTCAAGGTTGTGAACAAAACACCATTTCTGAATAACATACAAATGGTACTGGCCATACAAGAGTGCTGGCATGGTACCAACTGTAACATGTTTTTCACACCAGTTTTCTGCAGTCTCAAAGTGGAATACATTCTCAGGGTAAGTGTGACTGTTTCTAATGCATTGATCATTTTCTGAATAAGATCTTCTGTGTATTTAAGACAGGAGGTTTGGTCCTACAGTGCCAATGCAAGGGAAAAAGTAAAGAAAGCAAGGTAACAAACCAACAAGATAAAAGTAAAGCAAGCAAGATAACAAAGCACCAAGATAAAAAGCAAGACAAAGGTAACAAGCAACAGCAGGAACCTACATCATCCTCTTCCCCATAAATTAAGTACATCTGATACAAAAATAAAACCACAATGTTCTGAATGTCACTCATGAAAAAATAGGCAATACTATACTTTTTCACCTCATCACAGAGCACTTCTGCTATATACATGATACAGGAGAGCTCATAAGCTTTCCTATGAAAGCAAGAAATGGTGACACTACTGGCATGGTTTTGAAATAAATGGAATTATATTTCACCATATGCAACCCCAACCAGAATGGGCAGCACCATCTTGTGAACACTATCTTCACTCCAAGGATGCCCTACGTACTGTGTAGCATTTGATGATGCCATCAGTAAATGATATGAGAGGCTGCAGTCCAATACACAGATGTTGGCACAAACACCATGCCAGAGGAGGAGGAGCAATGTAGGGATACTAGAGGCCACAGGCTAATACAGGGTGCGATCAGACTTGGCTTTGTCCAACAGAGCCTGGGTCATGCAATGAAATATGAAGGGTTAGGTTAGGTTAGGTTAGGTTAGGTTAGGCTAAGTTTGGTCAGGTTAGGTTAGGGTTAGGATTAGGGTTAGGTGAGGTTAGGTTGGGTTAGTTGTTATCTTTTTTATTATCCGTTAGGTTAGGTTGTACTGATGACATCATTTGGCCCAAAATACCTTCACCTTGGGAACTGCCCTTGTTGACTGTTACCGTAGAATTCCAGCAGAAATAGATAAGTGGCACAGTGGTCAGCAACAAATGGATTGGCAGCATTTTTCAATAATTTTTTTCAATTTCTTTATCTTGAAATGATATTATGCTGTAACAAGATTACAAGTATTTAACTTAGAACCATTTGCTGTATGATTTTTAAGCCATTTATGACATTTTCACTACCTGGTGAAAATGTCATGCATGGCCCAAAAATACAAACAGCATTTAAGAGAGAAGCTGTCGTGTTTATCCAATGTCACTCCACAAGTGAGGAAAGCATTTCATATGCATTTGAAATACTCCTGCACTTGCCAGATACACACTAGGCACAGTTTGCAACGTTGCCTTCAAGTGATACTGGACTGATGATACTAGACCATCTAGTACAACAGCAGGACTGACAATATCAAATACAGGACTTTTGAAAACGCTGACCTTTTAGGCCGGGAGAGTGATATTCACCACAACACTGGCTTTCGGTTATCACTGGATGCGTTGCTCCTAACTTAACGGTTCATGAGCCTCACACGCAAGTCATTAAAAACCACCCATCCTTGTGCGACGAGCATTTCCTAAACATTTTAAAGTATCCTCATACCTTCACATCACGCACGCCAGACGTCCTCGCAACCACTGCAGGAACAACCGGCAATGAGGCACCCACGTTATTCAAAATAAGATTATACGGTTGCCACAAGCAGGTAATGCGTTTCGTCATCAACTAAATGCAACTTATCGCAAAAGTAATTTCTCAATTTCTGTTTGCGCTGGCAAAAGTTACCGTATCGATCAGAATGTTACAAAACGCAGATTTTCGTGTTTGTAGCGTTTTTGGCGCAAATCATACAGTTGATGCGCGGGCGTGATTTGTTTGGTGGATTTCCGGATGCACCGTTCGACCGCCCACTCACTGACTCACTAGGGACTGAGAGACGAGGGGGAACGCGTGGGCAAGACCGGGTGAGAATGAAATGTTCGCTGTAATTGTACGTTGAGGAGTAAGTGATGTTTGTTCCTGCTTTAGTTTATCTTTCGCTTTTGCGATACCCTACATATTCTTGGGCACGAACGTGGCAAATTGCCAGAAAGCGTCTCGCATACCAGCAAGCGCTTTCTCCAGACGCCAGGCACAGTCCGGTGTGCTAGATGACTGTTGCTGCTTTTCAAACTGCTACCGAGTTAAAACTGGTTGCTGGTGTATTTTGATAGGTCACTGTGGTGGTAATGGCCATAACTGTGGATGTTATGACTTCTTGCTTACCCTTTTACAGTCTGAGGACATAGAAAATAACAGAGGTTTGGGAAGATTGGTACTGAAGGGGCAAAGATAAGTTTTTGTTCATGACATGCTTCAGAGGGAAGGAGGGTTTATAAAACCCCCATAGATTCAGTTCCAAATGTTTTAGATATTGGATGGTTCCATATGCTGAATGCTGGGACCCAAACCATCCCAAATACCAACAACATCATTGCTTGGCATTCATGTTATCTGTGTATTTCTGACAGTAATAATAACAGCATCCACTAACAACATCATTGTCTCTGGTTTATATGTTGTTGGGCTGTTTCTTTTAAATGCATTGGTAAATGCAGCTATCCAGTTGGATGCAAGTTCCTTTGGATGAACCAGATTGCAAGATGGGCATTGCTGGGACTGCTTGGGAGTGTCAGTCTGTGTCCTGGCAAGATGTGTCTGAGTTGCCATGGGTCAGCTGTCAGCAGGAAATTGGCCAATATATGGTCATGCTGACTCCTGTGTATCATGTGGTTGCATTGCAGTTGAATGTTTAGCATATAATCATCTGTTACCAGGAATGACATGATGGGATGTGGGGCTCAGAGTTTGTGCAGAAACCTCTGCTAGAACAGGTCTGATCCAAAACCCTTCCTGGAAAAGTCTGGGTACATTTATAGAAAGATATGAGAAAAGGAAGTAAAACATGTGGATTAGACATATTGTTGAGATTTGCTTCATAGGGATGACACCTGTGTTCTGAGACTGTCTAGAGCCCATTTTGCACCAAATTCCTTATGGGTCATTAGAAGAGAAATGTGCATGGTTAATACCAAGCCAGCAGAGGTGCATGTATTCAGAGTTAAAGGCTGTGGTCTCATTAAATGTTTTTTTCCAGCTACCAAACTTCTTTGTTGTTAGATGTAATAGTCAAGAGACTGAAAATGCTGTGTGTGATAGGTTATTGTTTAATTGCCTTTGTTGTTGTTGTTTTTTTTTGGAAAGATGTGCATTCTTTCCTTCCACTGGCTGCCTCAGGAATTAACTTTTGATATAGTTTTTCACAATGTATATAGTTAGCCAAATGTCAAATACTGCTGTCACCATGATTTAAAGACATGCTTAAAGATGCTAGGCCAGTTCCTTTTCTTGTGCTGCATTGTCTGGAATAGATGTAAATGTAGGCACTGCCATCACAGGTGGAAGTAGTCATTGACCAGCTGAAGTAGATGAAGGCCAACTTTGGTCATTTAATACATGTTTGGTGACACAAATAAAAAGATGTATGGGTATGTTTCATAGAAACATGCTATTCATATGCATGGAATTTGGTTCCATAGACTATGGATATACCTTTCATGCCTGCAGCCATGCTGCAGTGACATCTAACACTTGTATTTAGCTGATTTGTTTGCCTGATAAGCATTATCATGAGTGGCTGTTAAGACTTGTTGAAGGGTCTCACTGATAATCAATGATGATAAAAGCCAGCCTCATTCTCCCTCAATGGGCTTGTTGTATGTAAGAGTATGCAGGAATTTAGGAAATAGGACTGAAAATCTGAAGGTTTTTTGAATTCAAAGATTTGGACAGATGCTATTCTGATGACTAGTGTTTGAATGATGCACATTGCTTTGAAGTTGTGGCGACGCAGAGTGTCCGGTGGTCGCGTGCCTTAAGGATGTTATGACGGAAGACGAACTCACTGGTTGGGGATAAGCCCAAACTGAGTTTTTGTGCAGAGTCCTATATAGATGGTGCAAGTTGGATCTTTGAGAATCTTTCACGATGGTTTGCAACTTGCCATCCTGAAAGTTATGCTTGCCAGCTGTGAAGTTATGATAGACAGGCAGTGTTTTTACCTGCCAGTGGCATCCTGTCCTAGTCACATGCAGGACTGGCATGGTATGATGGCAGACTGCATGGTATGACTGCCAGTCGTGGCCAGGCTCTGAACAAGCACTGTCATTACAAATTGATCTTCAAAACTGGAGGCACAGATTCGAACTGGATGCAGTTCACGATCTTGCCAAACATAACCTTGATCTAAATGAGTACCCAAGTGTAGAGATCATTGATACAATGAGTGGCAACCATATATGGTGTAAAAAATACTTAACATCGTAAAATGGTGAAAGTGTTCGCTGTATGATGACGGGCCATAACCTTAGTGGGATTTTTGCATGCTGGACTCTAGAGGTAGTATTCATGGCTCCATGAGCTGTTTGGTAGTCACCCAGTGTCTCCATTGAGCGCATAAAATGGCTTGAAACATACCTATGCATAATTTGGGAGCAATGTATGCAGCCATTTTAGGACAACTTGCAACAAAAGTCCAGGGGTTTGCACATCACCCCTGGCAACCCTGGCACTGGTGTGGGTTAAGCAGTATTATTTCAAAACCTGTTTTGGTGTTTCATTTGTGGTACCCTTGATCATCCAGCCTTCAGTAACAGGTTAGCAGATGCCACTATTTTGACTGCCAAAAATGCTGCTATCCAAAATCGAATTTACGAATCCTGGCTTTTAGCAGCCACACATCTGGAATTCTCGCCCTTGTAGTTATCTTGCTTTTGTGCGTGGTGTGGCGGTGAATGATGGAACTTGGCCATTCCGGGACTGTTTATGGTAACTGTAACCTGATAATAACTGTAACGGAAATAGTGCCCTTTGGCGGTTGAAGCTAAATTGATATCTGTTTATGTTCTGTGCGATGTCATCGATACCGAAATGCTCCGGGATGATTTGTTTATACGGAAAGTACGAGAGGCAATGGTCAGGCAGAGGCAGGCTCCCGAGCAGTGGTTCCTGTGTTCCAGAGGGACGGGGACGGCAGAGGGTGCATTCCATGACGGATTGACCAGCGCCCTCGTAACTCAGATATTCATGAAAATTGGTGCTACGGATAATCTTGGGCACCCAACATGGCAGAAAAGTATTTCTCATATCAGACCAACGATATGGGAGTTGACTTCAAAACTTTAATGCTGTTGGTCGGTATGAGTATTTTTAGCAGTGAGTAGAATTGATAAAATTCACAACAGGAGTGTATAAAAATACTTTGTGACATTCACAAATGCGAAATGCATCCAAATATGACTTTGTTTGATGGAATTTGATAGCATTTGTACATTTGGCTTTTTACCCTAATGGCACTTGACCAACCTTGACCTTAAGCTAAACAGAAACATGGACTTTTGTGGGACAGCAATAAAAGCTCACTTTACCTGATAGTTAGACAATGAAAAGATCAGGTTTTCTTCATGTATTTTGCATTTCTTGTTCTTCAACACTAACAAAAAATGTCATTTACACAATGATAAGTTATAGGTACATGTTCTTGTAAAACATTTTCACCTGGATTGTCTGTAAATGTAGTTAAATCTTCCAAATCCAAATCTTGCACATGTGTTTTTTTTTAGTTCGAAATAGATTTACCAGAGGCCAGCGATTTAAACAAAATTAACCCTCGCCCTTATAGGGCCTTCTTCATGACGCTTACGTGGGGGGGGGTACGACCCCCGGCCATTTCTACACCGTTCGTCTTAGAGCGTCGCGGAAAAAACAAGCGTGTTGCGCGTGGCGAAATCTCACGACTGGTATCGCTTTAACGTCTCAGGTCAACGAATGACCTTCCAGGTGGGGCCAAAGGTGGAAAATTGGCAGAGAGTGGCACTTTTTCGAGTTTAAGGGCGAATAAACGCCAAATAATAGATGGTGAAACGATATGGTGTTCCTCAGTCAATTATGATTTTTCTGCACACCACATGACTGTAATTTACCAATGGAGTCTGATCCAGGTCATGCTAGGTCAACCCTTGTCAATCGGGTTCGTCGGCTTAAATGCATTCTCGGAGCTGTAGAAGCATTTTCGTAGATAATAATAGATGCTGAAGTCAAATGTAGCATCTCAGTTAACAAGCACTAATGTTAAATAACATTTAAAGGCCATCTTAGGTCATCCAAGGTCATCTTAGGTTGTCTAAGGCGATCTGAAACCACTGTGCTAGAATTGGCTCGGATTAGCTAAAAATCGTGACTTAGATGCCTTAAAACTGTTTTTCATGTCGATATCCAACACAAAATCTTATTTTAGGCTTGTCGTGGTATTGCAGACTCATCACTCCGCGGCGGACGCCACTCCGCCCTGACAGAGCAGAAATCAGGCGTTCGCTGCATTGCCTCTCTTTTGATGAAATAAAAGATAAATTGTACCAAATTTGTATCACTCGATTCTTTACGCCTTAAGCAATGGGATTTTTAGGTTGTTTTGCGATATTTATTTTCTGTCGCATTCCCAAAGATAAAAAGTAACGTGTCTTCCCGCCGTAGCTTGTGACGTCAGTTTACACCCTCGATCATCCTGGCATTGGACATAAGCTTATTGAGTCTATGTATAGTCTTGGAAATATAGAAACATGGAAATATAGAAGTACAGAAATATAGGGCATCCAGTTCGGAGCCGATTGATATATATTTTATTGTGACTGTGCATTCCAACCGTCTTACAGTGAGACAAGACTGAGACCGTTGTGAACCGGCCGCGTCGGCGCGCAAAATCGGCTGACATGGTTCCCGTTATGACGTCATAGATCGTTACCATGGCAACGTAGAAGAAAAATTTCTGCACCGTAAGATGCGGGAAGGATGCCCCGCAAGGTACACCAAGTTTCAGATGAACCAAACAAACCGGAAGTTATCTTGGGAAAACCTCAGGGGGGTTGCATCTACCCCCTTCGCACAGGGGAGGATTGAGACTTTTTCCTCACTTTTTGCGTCCAAACACAGAAAGTCTTGGGGACTAAAACCCACCGTCTCTTCTAACGTACTTTTTAGATATTCATGTGTCCATTTGTTTCCTTTTTTCATGTGATAATTATCATTTCTTCATGTCTAAGGGATGTGCGAAGTTTTACCTCTCCATAGAGAGCGCTAGCAACGCGATGCCAGTTTTCGCAAGTTTAGGCATATGCGTGACTTATTAAGGCATATCATGGTTTATTTTTACTTAGCATAAGACATTCCAGCATTTGTGGTGTGAGTTTCTTTTTCAAACAAGGGAATAGTGTCGGACGCACCCATTGTTTGTGAAAGGGACATGGAAGCATAATTGCATGAAATGCTGACAGGTAGGCTCATCCTTCTGTGACTCTGTCTCTCTTGCACTTCCAGGCTGACTGTTTGGAGCGGCGGGTTCCCCCTTGAACGCGTCTGTGGCAGTTCCACTCTTGGATGTGCCTCGGAATAATGAATAATGATAATAAAGTAGCATCTTAACGACTTTTGTGGGGACAGCTGTTTTATACCTGTGTATTTATCTTTTCAGCAGTATGACCATCTTGCCTGATGCATTGGACATTGTACAGTTGTCATTTGACATCCAAAATGACTTTCTCTCAGGCCTTTGCCTTTGTCATTACCATTGTGTGACCTGGTCTCCGGTCACGTGATCCAGAAACATGACATGCTCATGTTTTTTTTCTTTGTTCCATTCCATTCATTCATTCATTCATCCATTCCATTCCAAAACTTGTCTTAGAGGTAAAACTTTCGATTTACAAGCACAAATCATCATTGCTAAATATTTTATTGAAAAACTGCTGCTGTAGTTAAGGCCATAGCAGGCCTCGTGACCTAAGGTCACGAGGTCACGCATTTTGATACGAGGACAAAAAAATGTGCCGAAAATGGATTTATTTGTGATTGTAAACCCAGCGATGCATTTTGTCATCATGATTGGACTTCTTTTACCCGGTTTGACCAACCATAAACGACACCATTTACCAAGCAACGGCCTAAAATGCTGGAGGAAATTACTTCCAAACCGTACGTCCGACGTGCGTGAAATCCGAACAGCCGTGTTTGGCACCCAAGAAAACCTCTGATGTTGATTTGTATTACGGTCCGAGAGGTGAGGGTATAAAATTGTCCTACGAACTGGTCGATTCGTCCTGGAACGCCTCAGGGGTAACTGAGAAATCTTCTCGGAAATCCTGAGTTTCTGGAATGCTTGAAAACGTAAACATCAGAGCGTTTGTTCACTCCAGTGGGATTGGCAATTAATGTCGAATTCTGCTCCTTCAGCGAACGACATTGGAGTACGTGCTCGCATTGTGTTGGAGTATCCCAGTTTCCCGAAATTCAATTTGTGCTGGGGCGTCATAGTGGAAAATTCCAATCACAAAAGGTCATGAGAATCTATAATTATACTCAGAACCCGAGCTCGCAACCAATTCTTTTGAAGAGAGCCGCAAAGGATGCGAGAAGAATGGCTGGTTTAGCCGCAGAATTGAGCAGTTATGAAAGGAAATTTAGTGCATCATTTTCCACTCAAAGCCATAAATTTTGAGACGCTGGATATTTTGACAAAGTAGCAGATTGTCGCTGCTAGGTAACGACACCAGCCGTTTTCACGCACCAAGAGAGCGTGACGGGCGCGGGCGCTGTCGGGCACTGCCGAGCCGCGGCGGCCGGTTTTGTTGACTCAGGCGGCCTCGACGTGCCTCCCGGGAACGCCTCTTACGCTGCCCCACCTGCGTCACCTGGCGCGCTGCCAGCCATCAAAGGAAGTGAACGCGGAGCCCCACGTTTTGCAGCCATTGATGCGTGCTCCCGTCAGACAGAGGTGTGCTGCGCAGCATGTCTTGAAAGGGTGCGGGGGAGGGTCTCGGCGACGCCAGCGTCATTGGTCGTGTGTGCGCAGCGACGCGTAGCCAGGCCTAGTAGGAAAGCCGCGTGCGTTTCATTGGGCTTATGTTTACATGAACGTTTAGGGAATCCATAGTGAATCGGCTTTGTCTTTGTTCAGAAATATTTTCTTCTGATCTTTTTGTGTCTTTTCTCTTGTTTTTTTCCAACGTATCCTTGAATCTTTCTGTTTTTTTCCGGCGAGCACTCAGTGCTGCTTTTGTATGTTCCGTACCGGTGAACAACAGCTGCGAGACGGCGTGACGCTCCGTTTTGAAGTGGCGAGTTTTCGGTTGCATCACGGTACCGTTTCTGTTGTCTCGGGGCGGGTTAAGTGCGTGCGTGTCGTTGAATATATGGTCGCCATGCTCACGTCCTCCGCAAAACCCGACCGATTATCCTCCAGACTGCCATGCTTGCTTCGCTGCATCAATGAGGTCTGTGGTGAGGAAGAGCGTGTATCGTTGCAGTGATTGTTAAAACCGACGGTCGGATATAAAAACCCCCTAACGGTGCGAAGCTCCCACCTGTGGTCCGCGCCACGGCTAACTCGCCGTCGCGCCGCCAGACGCCAGCACCGTCGCGCCGCGCTATGGCGTCGGGCGACGGCTCGGGCGATGTCGGGTCAGACGGCGGCGCTGGCCGCGACTGGCACGCGCACGACGAGCTCGAGCTCATTACTGTGGGCGCCGGCAACGGCGACTCGCGGCCCGACGCCCGGCGGCCGCAGAAGGTAAACCGGGCCTGGAGGCTTTCGCCGATGCACGAGGCAAGTGGGCGCTTCCTTTTTGTCGGCCGGCTGTTCTCTGCCTGTTGCTGGTGATCTCTTCGCAGGCTGCAGGTGACGCGTGACGGTCGATGCCGCTGCTGGTCGATGTGCGCGCCGGTGCAGCGTCTATCTCAGACGTTTGTAAAATTGTGTAGCCGCGTGGTGATGGTCCGGCTTTTAAGTACTAACAGCTTGTTTTCAGCGGCACTAATGGATGGCTTATGGCAAATGGAACGTCGTTGAGGTTAACGCATTGTTATGATTTACCTTGCTTTGGGTATGAAAGTAACTTGTGAAATATAACATGATACTTTGCTCTACTGTTTAGTGTAAAGATGCAGTTTCTTTTTGATGTGGCGTAGACGATATTTTACACTTCATGTATGGAGATGTTTTCCATTCCATGTGTTTTTTGTTGTTTTGGTTTGTTGTTGATTTTGATCGTTGCACGTATGTTCATATTACAAAGAGCTCGATAATATCTCTCAATGTCGTTTAAGTTTCAGTGTCTTAGGTCTCTGTCAAGGTGCGGTATTGCCGGACCCAATCGTAGACCGTTATGGACGGTACATTTAGATGGGATAAATCTTGTTTGCTGCATGTTGCATGCATTTCTTTATGCATATTCTAAGCGTTATCCAGATTTGACAATTATTGGAACTGGGTTGCTTCCATCCACCCAACCACCAGTTAAGTTGCGGGTGCCTATTTTTCTGCATTCTGACCGGCATGTGATGGAAATAGTGTGCTTTGTCACGGAAGTTTCCCGCGTTCTTGATGCTTTAATGCTTGCGATTTGATGCCAATATTGACGTGATCACAAGAAGGTGAATTCTTTCACCGTCATGTACGCCTGTTTGCGAACTTTTGCGCTGGCAACGTGCTGCAATAGAAGTATCTACCTTGTTATTGATATTCCCAGGATATATCCGAAAGCTTCAAAACAAAAGTCTTGCCTTGTTTTCGTCACGCGCAATGGCGTTAATGATAGTTTAGAACGCATTTACTTGAACAGCTTATTATTCATTGACACTTCGTGACGAATGTTGCGCATTGATGCCAAAGTGGCATATGTGCATCATTAACTTAATTTAGCCGTAAACATCCATTATATTCGGCCGCAGAGATGATGTTCAAATATTTTGAACAGCATATAAACAACAGAACAAACTTCATAAAATTTGTACGTTAACATTATACGACATTGAAATTAAGAAAACAAACATCGTAAAAGTTGTACCTGAGCAATATACCATGCACGAAATTATTGTACGCGCCGGTCGGAGATGGGTTCTCTTGCACGTTTCTGCTTTTTTTTGGGCACCTTGTGGTTCCCTAGATTATCATTAGGGTGGCATTTGTCCAGGTTCTTCTCCAGTAGTGTGTGATATCTGCATGTGAGAAGAACCCAGTGGACATAGCCTTATAGTGCTGCACGATCCCTGAGCCCCATTGTCGCGGATGACGGCAAGTTGCAACAGTGAGCCGGTTTCCCGCAGTACCTGCCAGACCAGTACTTCCGAGACGGCGTCAGGAAGATCGACTTCGTCCTCGTGCGGACAAGCATCAGGAAGGATGATTGCGATATCGACCATCGTTCGCGTCATGAAGTCTACGAGGAAAACCTGGTACAATATTAGAAGAATTTTTTAGTGATGTTGTTTTTGTTGGCCTGCCTGTACAGTATTTTAATATTTGCACCCGTGAATTGGGGTGATAAAGAAACGAACGGTGCCTAGTTACCGTGGTTGTGTAACATGAGGCCTCGTGCGCGTTAAGCGAAATGGCATTAAACCATGCCTGCCATCAGGATACTCATTGGCAAATCTGTTTCATGGGACAGAGAATAGGGTTGTATGCGCCTTGCCATTGTGGTGGTTTTTATGAGCCTTTACGGATTCATTGAAGTCGCGTGCCGTAAACGGCGCTTTACGCCACCCATGTTTTCCAAGTTCGGCATCACAGGTCACAGATACTTGGTGCTGGCAAACCCTGTACCACTTGCTCTCTGTTTGGCCCTCCAGAGAAAAGAGGGTCTGCACCTGGAGGAGGATACGATTGACGAGAACAGTCCGCTGACGTTTGTCAAAATCCACACGCCCTGGGAAGTGCTGAGGCGCTATGCTGAAATCCTCAAAATCCGAATGCCCATGAAGGAGGTGAGTTGTGGCACTGGCCGGGTGGACCGTAGGCTGCGCAACAGATGAGTGTTAAAAAACTGGATTGAATTATTTAAAAAAGGAAAGGCGAGCGTTGTCTGCATACCGTGTTGAACGTGTGCAACCTAGCCTCCAGGGCTGATGGGTTGTCGGGCTTCTCCAAAAAACCGCTGCATATTTTATCTTGTCATTGGCAGATTGCAGCACTCACGTAAACAATATCCTGCTGTTGTGTGATGGGTTTCCACAACTTGCTTCTGCAACTTGAGTGCTCCACTCAGGCATTGCTTGTGCTAATGATGTCTCTGTCAATGTTGGAACACAGTTGTATGACGGGGTCTTGTCTTTCAGCCTGCTGGGCTCAACACTGACGAGGACTTCATCAAGAAGGTCCCCGTAATCCGTGAGATAACCAATCTGGTGGACATTGTCGACAAAGGCATGTTCGGTGTCAATCCCAGGAAGTTCCCACCAAAAAACAAGTACCTTACTGCAGTCTACAGCAGGGACCGCGAGTACTTGTGAGTGGCTGGCACTGCCGTTTTGGCCACCACATACTGTCACATGTGACCTAGGTTGACCCTTATCTCGATTTTTCTCAGATATCCTGCATCTCATATCTCAGATTTCTCAGCATCCTGTGCATGCCTGTTCACATATTTCTGGCATTAGAATGTCTGCAATGTACAATTTGGGAGCAAAAAGCCAGCGCGCCCAAAAATGGTCAGATGTTGACCTTTGACGTAGACCATTGACCTCAGCTATGGTCTGAAAGTCTTGAAATGAGGCATACTCGGGGTTGCATCATTGACGGCAGTGGATTGTCGTTTTAATCAGCCGAATCGGTCCATTAGTTGCAAAATGACCGAGTGGGGGATTCTGACCCACTCGTTGTCAGCAGGTGCGGTGAAGCGAAATAGCCCATTAACTACCGGCAGGAAGCTCATTTTATTATCATTTGCGCTGGAAGGGGGCACTTCATTGCTGCCCACCTGTTTTTTTTTTGTTTTTTTTTGAATGTCGAGAACGGATCGGGGCTGGTCGCTGCTTGCTTTGTGACATTTATAGACAGTTCAGTGACTCGCTGATTCACGCGGAAAAATCGGAAATTGGCCAGAAATTTTTGAAGTTTGAAGTATTTGCATTCAAACAAACATAACGAAAACAACGGTTGTCGCTGACAAAAGGGAACTTTGCGAAAGGAGTGGAGTCCTACGTAAGATTACCGTTGGAACATAATCAGCCGACATCATTGGGACATAAATGATGGAAGTACCAAGACCCAAGCCAGGGTCAGTAAGAGTCAGGGGTCAGTGCAAGTCAGGGTCAGAAAAGGCCAAGGTTAATTTTCTTGTGACCTGGATATATATATATATATATATATATATATATATATATATATATATCTTCTACGTTTTATAGCAATCAGATCATTTAATTGGGTTCGTCATAACAAAATAACTTGAGCGCAAACAGTGGACATAAAACTTACTTTGGGTCAGAAACTTCATCCAAGGTCAGAGACCTCGCTTCACTTCTTTTGACCTTGCGAAGGTTAATAAGCGCTAGAAGTGATCAAATGTACCGACGTTTGGTTTGTTCTCTGAAAATACGCTAAAAGATGCGTTTAGTGCCCTTATTAACACTTAAGCTACACCAGTGTCTCGTGTTGCTCGAAATCTGTTCTACAAAAAAAAAAACGGGAAATGACGCCATCGGTCGATGACCTGACATGACCTCGACCCGAAATCCTCAGTCAAGACGTCAGATGGGTGGAAGTTGTAGTCCGCCTTTTAACGCTCAAATACGTACCCTTTTCCCGTTTTGTTCGAAAAGCCGTACGGCATTGCCTGTACGGGCTGAGAAAGTGTCCAGAGTTGACCTTTTTGACCCCATTTGACCTTGGAGATATTTAGCTAGGATTATGGCTCTACCCTACCCATAAAATTTCATGTCTAGCTTTTTCCGTTTCCGAGATCTTCCGAGATCCGAGAGAACTTCCAATGCGCGCTAGCGCTAAACCCCCTCCACTGCGTGAGTTAAAGGGAATGTGGCCCGAAGTATAATGCAATGTATGGCATCGCCTTGCCGCGCCCTCAAGATCATAGCTCGCCACAAGCCAACAGATTAAGCCCTGTGAATCAGTGGTGATTATTAACGCATGCATTTCTTGCAGCATGGGAAAGATCTCGTGATGATGTTGCAATATATTTAGTTGATGATATGCATTTATTGATATCGTTCATTTTTACTCGGTCTCCGTCAGATTCGACATGTCCGAGGACTTTTTCACCCCGGCCGTGCGCGCGCGCGTGGTGTCTTTCATTCTGAAGCGCAAGTGGTTCGTGAGACACGACGGCTCACACGAGCCCAAAATGGACTTCGGCATCGACAAACTGTTGGCGGACGACACCTACCTAGCCAGCTACGCGCTCCACGAGGTGCGTTGTCCGACCATCCGGCCCGCCGCCTGGTGCTGACGTGGTACGGTTATGACCCAGCGTGCGGGGGCGGTGCGGCCGGCGTCAGTGGGCTCGGTTAAGCGGATTCAGCCGTTGCCATCTCCCAGGTACTGGCAGTCGGTGTGGGGGAATCGATATCGGTGCATGACGGAGGGTGGCTGTCTGTGCTGGCAATCGGCAGCGCTCATGACTGGGTGACGGGGTACGCCCGGCCCGCGCAGGGTGACGTCAAGCGTCTCGGCAACGCCCGGGCCCTGCTGTACTACGAGTGGGCCAGCCTGCGCAAGTTCTACCGGCACCAGCCGCTGGACTACGTGGAGGACTACTTCGGCGTCAAGATCGGCATGTACTTCGCCTGGCTGGGCTTCTACACGTACGCCCTGATCCCCCCGGCCATCGTGGGAATCATCTGCTTCCTGTACGGCCTCATCACGCTCTACGACGACGTGCCAACGTAAGACTGATGGCCCGGAGGGTTTGCTTTTAGGAGGGTTTGTTGCATAGGAGATGCGCTGTTTTTTGGCACACCGCTCGTGGATGTAGATATCATTTAGCGTTTGCAGAGTAAGGGCTGAAGTTAAACCAGTGCAAAAATCGCGGATATTTCAAGATTATAAACAACTTGAAGTCATGTGAGTAAGATATGCTTTGACATCAGTACCTTTGTGGTAAAAAATAGGTGTTCTGTGTTGTGGGACCATCTCAAGCATCATTTTCATCACAGTTATCTGTTTCAGCAATGACATCTGCAATAACGAAGACATCATGATGTGCCCCATTTGCGACGTGTTCTGCGACTATTGGCGTCTGAACGAAACCTGCACGCATTCTCGAGTCACGTATCTCGTGGACAATCCGTCCACGCTCTTCTTCGCCATCTTCATGTCGTTCTGGGGTACGTTGTCCGATGCGATTCCTGTGCCTGGTCGTAGGTATGTAGTGCAGCATTCTGCTGAAGTGAACGTAATGCATTTCCAGCATTTATGCCTTGTTGTGGGATTGCGAATGTCTGCACTGCACTTTGTTCCGTTTCGAAGTGATTAACGTCTGGCGCGCCGTTGCAGCCGCTCTGTTCCTGGAGTTCTGGAAACGTTACTCGGCCGAGATCACCCATCGCTGGGACCTGACCGGCTTCGACGTGAAGGAGGAGCACCCACGGCCCGAGTACCTGACCAAGCTGAAGGACCTGCGGCAGGAGGTGAGCGCCCGCTCGACCGGAACGCGCGGTTGTTTCTCACAAGGGCGTGCCTGATGCGACGTAGTGGCTGTCTGTGAGCAGTGTGTGATTGAGCGCCATGCTGATACCGCCGACCATTTTTGGTTTGTCAGGTCATTTTTGTTTTTTTTTATCGTGCCATTTTATTTCTGCAGGAGATCACTGGTTAGGTGCGGTTTTGTAATGATGATGATTTTATTCCATTTTCTGGACCTGCCAGCTTTCAGGGTTGTCTCTGTCAATTTCAGGTTAACGTGGTGACGAAGCAAATGGAGCCGCACGTCAGCTTCTGGAAGATGCGCTTCCCCCGGATCATGCTCAGTGTCTCTGTCGTTCTTCTGCTGGTAGGCTCACTGACATGTAGGGCGTGTGGCGCGGTTTTCAAACCGCCAGATCTTTGGTTTTTTCGGATTTTCTCACCTCAAGCTATTATGTTAAAGATGTGTCCCCTCTTTTTGGACGGTTTTAACCAAGTATGCCATTCCTAGTTTTCCTTGCAGAATGTCCTCTCTCGAAGTCCCATCTTCCACTGTGCTGCCTCGCTGTCGTTTTCTAGTTTTGGTCCGAGGCTAGTTTCATTACGTACAATTGATGTGTCCGCTATAGCCTGGCGTGTGTGTGGTATGCCCGCTGAAGTCGTTGACGACCGTTTCCTCCGGACAACAGATCACGGTCGCCATAGCCATCATCATCGGCGTGGTGCTGTACCGCCTCTCGGTGCTGGCCTCGTTGGCCTACTGGAAGGATGACTACGTCAGCAGCTACGCCATGCTCTTCACCAACGCCACGGCGGCCACCCTCAACCTGATCATCGTGCTGCTGCTCAACCAGGTAAACGTCCGTTTTGTTCATCGTTTCAGTGAAGGTGCCCGTTGGAGCTGGCAGTTGGTTCGAAGTGGTTTGGGGCACCTTGCAGTGGCAGCAGTGGCTGGAACCGTCATCTGTCCTATGTAATCATCTACATCGACGACGCCCGTAAACCTAAGAAGCATATGTTAGATATTATCTGATTGGTAGCTTTAACGTTAAAGCAGCGTATAATTTTCTGCTTGCTTTACGGCTTTATTTTGTGCTATTGTCAAACCCAAGAATCCTGCGAAAATGCGACCGAAGTCCATTGTGCGCTTCCTGTTCGGTATGTGACTGAATGTCGAGAGGATCATTGGAGGCCGAGAGGACCAATGTTCAAGGTCACTGCTCTTGACATTGGTGATAAGGACCATGGCCTGAGGTGACCCCGTCGCCGCGTCGATCACCGGGTTACCCTGGCCTGACCCGCCATGACCTCGTCGCCGCGTCGAAACCTCGTGGCCCTGGCCTGATCCGACATGACCTCGTCGTCAGGTCGATGACCGGGTGATCCTAGCCTCACCTACGTGACGCCGTCGCCAGGTCGATGCCTGGCTGACCCTTCCCTGACCTGGCGTGACCCCGTTGGCAGGTGTATGACCGGATGGCCGAATATTTGACGGACCTGGAGCTCCCGCGGACCCAGTCGGAGTACGACGATAGCCTGACGCTCAAGATCTACCTGCTGCAGTTCATCAACTACTACGCCTCCATCTTCTACATCGCCTTCTTCAAGGGCCGGTTCCACGGCCGCCCGGGCCGATACAATCGTATAGCTGGCTTCCGACAAGAGGAGGTGTGGACCACACGGGAATATCCTCTGGGAAACGGCTCCAAAATCAATTACATCTGCTCTTGAGTTTTTAGTTGCAGTCATTGTGAATGGGTGAACTTGCGTGATCTTGGGTTGAACATGCGTAATGGCAATTATTCCTGTTCCCAATACCCGCGAGTATTGGTGGACTTTTTGTGCCTATCATTTTACAACTGAACTGAACATGTGCATGCTTCTGTTCCCGATATGTTTTTTGACGCATGTTCGGGCAAACGGTGGTGGTCCAAACCAAGCGACACATCTAGTTTTCTGTGGTCCTATCAGTAATCTACTGTCAGATCACCTCGTAGCGAAGCGGGGCTGTCGAGTATTTCGTCGGCCGCCGGTGGAAGTCTGCGGCACTTGTCTGGTGCTGTGTGGAGCCGTCTGACCGGCGGCGGTCTGCTCCTTGACAGTGCGGTCCGGGAGGTTGTCTGCTCGAGCTCACCATGCAGCTGGCCATCATCATGGTCGGCAAGCAGGCGCTGCTGACCATCTGGGAGATGGTGCTGCCGTGAGTGCCGTGGACGCCACGCCCGAGCGGCGGAGGCCCATCGTGTGGACCCCGGCGCTGTTGCTGTCATGGTGGCTTGTTCTCGGGCTCACGCCGTCTTCCCGCTCTGCCCCGGTCCTGCTTCCTGCTGTCGTGCCGTCCCTCCCCTTTCCTCTTCGCTGTTCCTTTGTCAAACATAGAGGCATTAGGAAACCTTGTCAGAAGTCGAGGGGATTCTTTCCAGGAAGCGCTGCGGACGTAACGTAAGACGCTTTCGGAAAAATGGACAACGCTTAGCGCCTTTGTTACTGAGCGTGTGCGATCACCAGCTGCAGATGTCGGCATTCGGTGCTGATGGTCTGACATGGTCCTGGTCGGCGCCGCCAGGAAGCTGTTCACCTGGCTGAGCAGCCTGGGCAAGCTGCTGCGACAGGCCAAGAAGGACGAGCGGGTGCTGCCCCGCTGGGCGGCTGACTTCAGGCTGCTCGACTGGGGGCCGCAGAGCCTCTTCTGGGAGTACCTGGAAATGGGTGAGAGCCGAGAGCCGACCGCCGACCGCCACTGCGCGGTCACGGCGCTGGGCCGCCTGGCACAACAGCCGCACCACGATGAGCGGAATGGAGCGCGGCCAAGCCTGGCGCGCTGCTACGCTGCCGTGACGCAGCACTGAAGCCCATTTGTTTTGGCCGGTTTGGTCATGAAGTGTTGCGGAAGGATTCAAGGGGTTGGCTGCATAATGATTTGTCTGATCTCGTCGTTCTGTGCCGCCCCGAGCGAACCTCTCCGTTTCCTCGTCATTCTGTCTTACCTCTAGAATACGTCACCACCTCGTCACTTAGTCCCGCTTGGCGCGCATATCACCACCTCCTCGTCATTCTGTCCGACCTCGCGCGTGTCTCACCATCTCCTCGTGACTTTGTCCTGCCAGTTGCGTACGTCACCGCCTCCTCGTCACCGTCCCGCCTCATTCGCGCATCACCACCCGTCTGAGCACGTCGGCGCTATCCTTGAGAAGCCGACCAACTCCGCGTGCCGGACCCCAGCCGGCGGCTCCGTGACGTTCCAGCGTCTGACGGCCCGGCCATTGTCGGCAGTGATCCAGTTCGGCTTCGTGACCATCTTCGTGGCGTCGTTCCCTCTGGCACCGCTGTTCGCCATCCTCAACAACGTGCTGGAGATGCGGTTGGACGCGCGCAAGCTGCTCAACTTCTACCGGCGTCCGGTGGGGCAGCGGGTGCGCGACATCGGCATCTGGTACCGCATCCTTAACACGATCGGCAAGCTGGCCGTCCTCAGCAATGTGAGTCGACCGGGGGAAGACGGTGAGGGGGGGGGGGGGGCTTACCCACATAGCTGGGCGGTATTCTGTGCCCCTGGTCGTTGATGGCTGGCGATATTTTACTGTGGCAAGTGACTGACCTCGTTCAGGTCAGAGGACGCTTCTGTCTCCCTTTAAGCCGGAATGGTTTGTGCTTTAAACATAGTTCGAGAAGCTGTGAGAACGTGTTGGTGCGTGTAAAAGATGCGCTCAGGGACGCCATATCCTTTCGCACGTGATGGATGAAGCGTTTGCGCTGTATTCTTGAAGTGTTCTTGCTGTATTCATGAAGCATGCTGCTAGTCTGTTGTTTTTGACTCTTTGATGAATTTTTGTTTCGTTTTTGTTGAGCGTCTCCGCTCAGCATTTCAAGCGGGATAACCAAGTGTCGTTTCTCTCTTCACAGGCGTGCATCATCGGCTTCACGTCCAACTTCATCCCGCGCCTGGTCTACAAGATGACGGTCAGCCCGAACAACACCCTGGTGGGCTTCATGGATCACAGCCTGGCCACGTTCCGCGTGGCCGACTTTCCGGACCGGTACCGGCCCGTGGTGGACAACACCACACACATCGAGACCTGCAGGTCAGCTGGCGGTCCCAGGGAGTGGTGCGTGCCGTGCACGTGGGGAGGACGACCCTGCACTGTTGGCGTATTCTGTATCTGAGGAAACGTCAGTTACGGGAAGGCCAAAGGATTTTGTTTCCTGGGGCCATTATCTGACGTGGGTAGCGTGACCTGGAACTTTATGACGTTCGGGGCTTTGACGTGTGGCCATCGTTTATTATAAGCGAGGACACATTTGGTACGTTGTCATTCTGTGCTCCATGTACGATAATGACCGTTGTCTTCTGGTTGTGCTTTGGGCAACTCTTTGGACGAACACTAGGAATCTGGGTGCCAATACCTGACCATCTGCGCTTATTCACGAGTTCCTCTCATTGGCCTGTTGTGTGCGTGCCCGCTGACGGAGGTTCTGCCTCCTGTCGAAAGGTATCTGGACTACCGCTGGGGTCCTGACTCGCCCAACGCCTATGCGCCCGACAGTCTCTACTGGCACGTGCTGGCCGCCCGGCTCATCTTCGTCCTGGTGTTTGAGGTCCGTATCTGTCTGGCGCTGCTTTATGACACCCTGAGAGCTCTAAGCCCCCGATCTGGCGCCACAGCCTCTGCAGCCTCTCCAACGCAGAATGACATTCTGCAGCCCGGTCTGGTGCAGTTGAAAGTAAAACATCCCCGCGGTGTTGATTATCAGACCAGATATCTCTGCCGAATGTTACATGTTGTATGTCTTGTCAGTCATGTGTTCGGCCAGTCTTCTTTGGCTGTTGGCACTGACAGCGGGGGCGCTGAAGGACCCATGGTCCCAGAGAGCCCGTTTGCTTGTTAACTTGATTCTCCGACCCTTGGACTCGGTTATGTGGTTTGGGTTTTGTGTTGTCCTGTGTTTGTCATTTTGTTCGTCACGGTGCATTAATTTGATAACGAGTATTGTGGACTGAGCTACCCCAGTAACTTCTACCGTATTGTGGTTTAACTTCCCAGCAACTACTGAAGCAGCCCGAGGTCTGCCTAGGGTCCGCGTGTGTTCTTAACCACTGCCGCTTCGCTGCAGAACGTGGTGTACGTGATAATGCAGCTGATCTGCTGGATCACCCCTGACATCCCGCGCAAGCTGAAGGAAAGGATCCAGCAGGAGAACTACCTGGTGCAGGTCAGTGGCAGACGCGGCGCGGAGATCCGGGACACTTTGAGACCGGCGACTTCTTCATCCGGGAGTCTTCGTTCGCTGGCGTCTGACAGTTGTTGGTCGTGCTCACATCCTGTAAGCTGGGAAATGGCCTCTCGCTCGTCCACATTGAAGCTGCCTGTCAGTGGGATTTTCGGGACTGCGATGGTGTTGGTTTAGATGCTAATATCGGTAATGCTGTTTCTGTTTGGCCTCCCGAGATGAGTATTTTATGCCGGTAAGAGAGGAGCTGTGGTGGCTCCTGTAGGCCTAATTTCTATGCTGAGAGCGCACTTCTCGGTTTAGTTTTGCTATGTTTGAAGTTGCATTGCATTCTTGAAGAAGGTTGTATACTATGCTATGCCCATCATTGCCCGGCTTCGAATGCTGTGTATATTGGTCGTCAAATTCCTTGTTCAATATGAACTGTGGTATGTTCCTTTGCAGGATATCCTCCCTGGCTTAGTCATGCTTCTTCGCCACGGGAGTACCTTACGTAGCTGTTCAAAACGTGTTTTACGTTGTTCAGTTTATCACACCTCCTTGAAGTGAATGACGCAGGCGTTTTTTCCCTGAGGCTGCGTGCTGCTTGGTGTTGACTTGGTGCGCCCAGTTTGATGCACTCAGATGCCTCTTCACAGTGATTTCCACATCAGATGCCTCAGTGATTTTCCAAAAGGAGGTCAATTTAACGACTTCTTGGAGTTGTACCTTCCCATGTCATACAGGATGCATGCTTTGAAAGGTGATATATCCATTGGCAAGCCTGTTCAGCAAGCTGGATTTTAAAACGTTGTGTTTCGTTGGCTGGTGCGGTCGGTGGCCAGCTGTATTGTGGCCCGATCCTCGCACCCTGCCGTCCCCCCTCTCTTTCTGACGGTGCGCCCGGCCTGCGCTGTCCTGCAGGAGATGATCGTGGAGATGGAGCTGTACCGTTCGCGAGGCGAGGACCCGAGCAACATGGGCTGCACGCTGCTGCAGCGCCTGGTGGGCGACCCCGAGGTAGGTCAGCCGGCCACGGCGCCATCTCTCCTCTCTGTCTCTCGGTCTCTGGGGTGTCGGAGCTGGCGTTTCGCATCGATTGATGGATTTTTGTTGAGTTGGATTTGTAGTTTGATTTGGGGAAGATAGTAGCGCGACGTGTCTGGTTTATTGGTGGTTGCGTTGCACGTGGTACCGTCGAGTGCTGGTTTTGACAGTCACTCTGTTCTCCCCACGTAGCTTAAGCTTATGGACTAACGAGGTTATTGTCTGAAAGCGGTACCAAGCGGAGGCTCGTGAGTATGCCGGGTGGTGGCTCGGGCGCGCTCCGCGGAGCCGGCAGCGCGGACGGTTTGCTGTGAGCTGCTTCTGACCGGGATCTAGGGCATTTTAGCAGCCGCCTGCCGTTTCGTAGCGCTTTAGGTCGGAGAGTGGCGCACGCTGAGGTACACTGCTTCCATGGCGACCCGGGCCCTTTTGGTGGTTGTCCTTCCGAATGTGTGCTGTCCATCTGTCGGTTGGCGTGTTGAAACAAGATTACAGTGGTTTGACAGCTTCAGCGTCTCACTGCTCGGATACATGCGCACCTCCAACCTTCTGTGTCATCATTATACTCACCTTCATCATCATCACCTTTGGTTTGGTAATCATCACCCGCCTTCCGCTTGAAATACCATCGCAGGCCTCAGTGCAGTCAAATACTATGTTCCCATTCGTTTCTTCGTTGCCCTGTCGTCATGTCTTAGAAATAGAGGATTAACACATTTCAGAGTCCATTTAACCTAAATCGTGTACTGCTATTTTTTTGGCGGAATAGGTTCATGATGGCAGTGACCTATCCATTGTGCTGTGAAAATGCTGTCTTAACCCTACCCCGTGTAAGGCGGTTTTAGCTGGTACACCTTCCCCCACCTTGAGGTTTTTTGCAAGTTCCCCCAGACTGAGTATTTCAGCAGCGCTGAAATTGCACGTAGTGGACTTTTTCACACAGTGCCCGAAAATTTGGGTCATTACCTCGACGTTTTAGTCATCTTACGACTCTCAGTCTTACCTAATATCGTGCGTGAGTGTCATCCGTGATGTCATTGACTGCCGAAGTTCAGCCCTTGCTTGGGTCATTTTAGGTCAGGTTCATGAATTGAAGCGCTTTTTAACCTTACATTGACCTCAGAGGGGCCACGATGTCATTGGATACGCTGATTCACGGAACACGGTAGTTTGAATTGTTCTTTACCGTTAATATTTGTTCTTGGCCCCTTAAAAACACATTATGCGGATTTCTTTAGGATCGAATCAAAACGGGGATTCACGGGCGTAACATCACTTAGGTCACCTGTAAAGTTACTGTGTGAACTAAAAGGGTCAAAAGGGATGTTTTCGCAGCCCGCACGCTGGTTTTGTTTCGTTGATCCAGCGTGCCAGGTTTCCAAATGGCTGGGTGATCTTACCCTGTCAAGGTCCCCTCCTTGTATTGTCCAAGATGGCCAAATAGCGAATACCGACGAGGGTTAAATCGCTCAGCGCCGAACTGAATGGCACAAAATCAGTATACAGGACGCGAACCGAGCCTGGCTTGATTGAGTGCGCCCTACATGCGGACAGCTCCGGTCGGAAATTAATGGCATTGTCTGCTGCTGTCCAGGAGCCCATGGCATTGCCGCCGATCTTTGGGAGAGTCCCAGAGGACGCGGTCATTCGGAGACTGGCACATCATTTTACCCGGCCGCCGGAGCCCCAGACATTCAGTGGCTCCGTGTACCGCTGAAAAGCTCTGGCGTGTGCAGCTCATGCATTGTGGATCTTTTAAAATCATTTTTTTCATCCCAGTGGTGTTGTGTAAATGTGGGCTTCTGTCCCACGCAAATGAAATGAATATTCACCGTGTAGTTCTCGGCCGCCTTTTGCCCTTTTTTAAAAGGCAAAGGCAAACGAGGCAAAAGGACTTTTGCCTCGTTTTCGGGCGTTTGTACGTGTCTGCGAGGCTGCTTATGACATTAGGTGATGAGCATTAGAGCAGATGTTCATGAATTCCACACATACCCTTTGGTCTGTTGTACCTGCCATGAAGTAGCATAAATCACATGAATGTTTTGAGATCACAGAAATCACGGACGACGTCACAAAAAAAATCGTATACTCTGCAGGTAGAGGCAGATAGATCCATATCAGAGGCCTTGCATAGTACGTTGATTCTTCTCCGTTGCTGACACTTCCGGTGTGAAGGTTCGAAATCATGTAATTGTCTTCACTCGCGCTTGATGATTGCCAAACAATCATTGCAATGAACCACTGGATTCATTGGCTTTGATTAGGGTTCTTTTCATGTAGGTTTCCTGTGATTTGAACTGAGTTTCGTGTTGAAAAACACGCTTCCAGACATTCAGCCTTAGGAAGTAGGATTTTAGGATAGCTGGAATAACTAAGGTTCAGCTACCCCCTTCATGGTGTTGGTGATGAGGCACCGTATTTTTTTTCTTAGACTCCGACACTGCACAGATTACAAACTGATCCACTTGTGTTTCTGTTGTTCGATCGTGGCACATTTTTTGCTCCGGTTTTGGAACTCTCTGCGGTGGATGGAACATGCTTCGGCACTTACGTCGTGCTTAGGACCTACTTACTGCTACATTTTGCTGCATTTTCGCTGTCGCGTTTTTGCGCCATATTCTAAGCCGGATCCTTGTTTGAAACGTATTCTCGTTCCCGGCAGTCTGAAGTTGTGTCGTTTACGGATGACATTGCAGTAGTTTTAGTGTTAAAAATATGACATGGTTTTGTTCTAGTCATTCATATCTGTCTGTCGTTGATCTGACATTGACGGAAAGATTGGAAAAAAACGTGATTAATGCATACTGAGTGTGCCGTTGTTCCTGTTTCAGCAACTGAAGCCGTTCACCCAGAGGTCGATGTTGATGTCTGAGCCTCCGGAACACCACGTGGTGTCCCGAAAGCCAAGTGACGACTCGGAAAAGGACCACATCTCCGACTACGAGTCGGCCATCCTGACATGAGCGACATCTGACGAAATTCTCCGTAAACTGTAGTACTGCCCACTGCCGGTGTGTGTCGCGAACGGTCGGTCTCGGCGGCCAAGAGCCACAGCCTGAGATGGGTGTGTAGGTCCCGTTCGAGGATGGGGCATATCACGCCCGGCCGCTGGCGCTTCATAGGCAATGCTTCGTGGAATGCCCATGTGGACCGCTTTCAAGTCTTGTGTCGTGCCTGAGATGCTTTTTTGGTATTCTCGACGGAGCTGGTAACACACCGAATTGCAAACGTGGAACGTTGTTCAGTTTGGCCTGCCGTCCCGCCACCTGTGTGGTAAATGCGTGTCAAAAGCCGGCGGCGTCCCTGTACCGGCGTCCTCATGAGATTTTTATTGCTCAACCGTGAGCTAGATAACCAGATGGCCGCGAGCTGTGAAAGTTGACAATATTCCGAGGCGAAGGAAGGCTTCTTCTCTGCGCCATTGGCGTTTAGTGTGCAATTATTTGGCCATACGGGTGATGGTCGAAATGCGTGCTGTGCCAGATTAGGCCAATGGTTTCCTGTGAAGAAATCTCTTTAACCCTCGCATGGGCGCTTGTTCAATGATGTGCCTAGGCAATGCTTCCGTTAATCGTAATAAGAGCATTGGCCTTCCTTTCACATTGTAATAGAACTCTTTGAACATTGTGCAGACAGTTGCCATGGAGGTAGCACATTGTCTTTTATAGGTTGTGCGGTCGATGGTTGCATGATTCAAGACTGTGATCAAGGGTGGGTGCGGTTCCCCGGCGTATTTGGCGCCCGGTGCTTGCGCCGAATAATACCGCACGGTCTTCTGCGCCAGTGGAATGCGTATCGCAGCTCCGAGAAAGCTCTGTCGCATCAGACAGGCCCACCCCCGCTGTCGTAGCACCAGCCCTCAGTGCCTCGCGCATCACTGCTGTACAGATCTGACGCCGGGTCTTCAACCACGCGCTCTTCCGAAGGTCTGCCGCATCAGCTTTACTTCTGCCGCTTTACGCGCCGTCGGCATAGCGTGCACCGTGCCTGTTGGCGGCCGGGGCCGAGTGGTGCCCTTTGTGGACCGTCTGGGGCCGAGCGGTGCCCGTGGTGGACCGTCTGGGGCCGAGCGGTGCCCGTGATGGACCGTCTGGGGCCGAGCGGTGCCCACGCTGGTCGTCGGTGGTCGCGGGGTGACGCAGTCTGCTTTCCGAGAACTCTGCCCGTGGTGAGGACTTCCCAGCCCTGTGTGTGTGAGTGCGTGTGGGCGTGCGCCGTGCTAGGTACCGGAGACGGACCCGGGTTTAATGACGGTCATCTGCAGTTGGACGGGTTTTTGTCAGCGGTGCGCCGCGAATATAAGGACGATTTTCTCAGAGTGATTTGTGCTGCGGCCCGTGTTACCTCCCGCCAGAGGCTGGTGGAAGGTCATCGATGGCTTACTGTTCCCTGTGGACAAGGCTTTCGACTTCCTGTCGCTTTCAACAGACTGTTGATTGGGAGCGCCGACTTGGTGAAAGACGCCGCCTGAACGTCTTTGCTTGTTTGGACATTTTTGTCCTCGGGTACACTATTCCTCAGAACTGGAACTCAGCTACTCTGCTGGTCACGTGGGTCTGTACACATTTAACCGATATTTCTGTGCCGATGAAAGTGCCGACGTCTCTTAAGATAGTGCAAGTTAACGAAGGCCGTGGTCACCGGATTTGCGACAATAAACGTATTGCCGTTTGATTATGAGGATGATTCTTAAGCCGAAACAAAAAGTACTTGCCGTGGCATTCCACTCAGACTTCCACGTACGCAGGTCACAGATCTGGCCCCAACACACCAGATGGCGACCTGTTCCTATTTTGTTAACCATTTCAGAGCACGGCCCGCCTCAAGACACGACCTCAGAATCCTGATCCAATCAACCGGGTGGCCGCCACGCCGCCTCCGCGTCTCCCCAGAGCCCGCGTGGCCGCGGCGGCGCCGAGCGTAATCTGTCTGAGCGTAGACAACAGTCAGTCTGAGACGGCAGCCAGTCAACGGTCTGGGCGCAAACGACACCGACTGGTGTTGCTCCAGCCGCGGGCAGGGCCGCCGCCGGGTCGGCACGACGACCGGCTCAGTACAGAGAGCTGCAGGTACACTACAGCAGTCTGATGGGCCGCCGGCAGACAGCTGCAGCGAACAGACAGCTTTGCCACACTGACTGCGAGGGCAGAACGACAGCTGCTGCGGTAGAAGTAGCTTGTGTGGCGATGGCAGACTGACGGAAGACGAGTTCGTGTGGCAACGGCAGACTGACGGCTCTGGGTCTGACGATGGTGGTAGAACAGTGTAGGTGCCGCCGATTCATGGCAGTGGGGGCAAAGGAGATTTTCGAATTCATTTTGTTCCATGCATCGCCACTAAGAATGTGACCAAATCTTCACCATCGCCAAGTCGTTAAATTTTCCTGAGCCCGCATTGCTCCCCTCCCCGCCATTCCAAAATGGCGCCGCCATTGCGCCGTGGCAGAATGACGGCCGAGGCAGACTTGGCCAGCCTGGCAATGGCAGGCCGACGACGATGACAGCCTGGTGGCAGGGGTAGAGTGACTGCCGCTCCCTGTAACGGCTACAGCGGGCCGTCGGCGGCCACAGCCCGGCGGACAGGCGTCCTCTGGGTGACGGCTGTCTTGATGGAGTGTTTTTGTCGCGGGCACTCGGAGTTCTGCGGTCGGAGTTCTGCGGATCGCGACCGTTCGGACCGCACCGCACCGTTTGGGTGCCGTCGCCCTGAGGCCATCGGCGGCCTCCGACCTGACACGGCAGCTCTGTGCAGAGTGGCCCCGATCATCAGTCGACAGCGTCGGCGCCCGGCCGTTCTCGCTCCAGCCGTGCTATTGTGCGGGACTGATTAATTAGCCCGGTTATCGTCGCCGGGGCGCCGCCGCCAGCCGCTGTGGAAACACCGGAGCCAGAGCCAGCTCAGGGACGGCCGCCAGGGTCAGACCGAAACGACACACCGAAGCTCTGAATGGAGCCGACACCGCTCCCCGTTGTGGATAGTCTTATCTTGATCATCTTGATGTCGCATACGGATTATCATAACCAATATCAAGGTCATGTGTTATGTCGCTCAGGACATGAAAATTTCGGTGGAGTTGTCTGGTCGTTCACATGAAGACTTGTATGGCCACTGTCTGGTCCCCCTTTTTTATTTTTTACTTTCTTTTTTTGCCACCCACACCATCGAGGCATATCAAGTATATCATCGCGACGATGATGTGCCCCGTTTCGTCCCAGCACCGCAACAACGCTTGGCTCAGGATGAGGAGAACACCACGTGCTTATCTCGCAGAATTATTACATTTACATTATACTTTATTCCAGAACTTTTTCAGGGCTTCATCCCACCAGGGGTATTCGCAGGGGGAGGCTAATTCGGTTCCACTGGTATCTCAGATGTTAACCTCCGATTTTGCTGCCAGACATCAGAGGTCATAAATCGTGCGGAGGTACAGACGCCGTCACTGACAAAAATAGCCCAGAAAGCATATCATTCGGTGACACTGATCATCTGTCAATGCCCGCAAATGATATTTGGCCGGCGTTGGTTGAACAACATCCGTTGAATTGCCAGTACAGCATTTCTTCTGGGATTTGTACCAGTCATGCAAGGTGGCCTAGGATGCTTTAATTTAACACTCCGGGTGAGAGACCCGTCCTTGATGTACAACACCTAGTTTTTGCAGGAATCATGCCTTACTGTCACCTGAGATTTCTCGGCGGCCCGTGGCCGTCCAGTGGCTGTCTGTTGTGACACATGCATTTCAAACGACAAAGCCAGGGCCGTAGGTCCGCACATCGACCAGTTATACAAGCCCCAAACCCGACTCTAGCTTACAAACTTTGTCACGGACTTTTTGTAGCGCAGAAAAGTTGCAGATGTTGTCAGTATGGAACACTGCTGTTTGGCTTGGCAAAGCCCGATGACGAAACTGGCAAATCTGGGCGAAGGCTAAGTAATGGTATTTGCGGTGTCCTGGGAAGAGCAACTGTCTTTTGAGTTTACTGATAACCAGCGACGCAGGCAGGGGGGACGGGGACCGTGCTCCCTGGGCCAAGCGTTGCTATGCACTAGATATATAGCGATTGTGCAGAAATACGGAAAAGTGACCATATGTATATATA
The DNA here is from genome assembly GCA_030062745.1 of Capitulum mitella. Taxonomy (NCBI): domain Eukaryota; kingdom Metazoa; phylum Arthropoda; class Thecostraca; order Pollicipedomorpha; family Pollicipedidae; genus Capitulum; species Capitulum mitella. The sequence continues at coordinate 12,389,670 of CP099842.1, forward strand.
CATATATATAATTATGTATATGTACACATGTATTGCAAAAGCAAATACTACATGTTTTCCTGTGCGTTAAATACGAGGTAAATTGCATAAAACTGCTGCTTTTTCCTGTAAATTTCGTCATATGCCAGTGGAATATGGCAAAATTTGACATTTGCCCCCCTCCCAGGAACATCCTTGCTACGTGACTGTTGATAACTCGTGCCTCTTTTCTGCACGGCTTAGGCTTAGTTACACTTGGATGGGTAATATCAGGAATACAATAGGTCAAAGGCGAAATACTATTTCTCCCATTTGCTCATATATACCCCCCGCCTGATGAGGTTTATACAACCCTCATCAGGCGGGGAGGTCACGTGGTGTCTATAGCGCAATCTGTAGAAGACTGGGTATGAGATCTGATGGTCGCTGATACGAATCCATTTAGAGGCGTGAAGGAACCGTTTGCTTTTCCCATGATGCATGTGCTTGTAATGCATTACTAAACAAAACTTTAAATGTGGTCAATATTTTCACATCCGCTCAGGAAAGAGCGCTCTCGCTGTTTCATGCCTTTATCTGGATTCCAGCCGGTGGCTAATTGTTATCTCGTTCGTTCGCTACCATGCTGAAGACTGGCATTGGTGGCAGACGGGGGTCGCCGTCTCAGGTCAGTGGCATAAAATCATCTTCTGGGACCTATCGTAGACAGCTCAAAAGAAATCTTGAAACTTTTGAACATAATCAGAATCCTGAATGCTTCGAAATCCAACAAATGTGTGAAAGGCGGTGCCTTTAATCACAGAAAAGTCGACACGGTCGTTGACAAGGCCCTAGTCAACCTGACTGCTGTGACTCAGCATAAAATGTCTGCTTCAGAATAGCATTTACCAATGGCGGAACCTGGAGTCGGAAGGGTGAGAAGGGCAAGAGGTTATTTTTATACATTTACCACGCGTATTTTTCATGATATTAACGGTGTCATGGTGCTTGGCGCGAATAGTGGGCACAAGGTTATGCTCTCCTTGATCCGCTTTTGCAATATGAACCTTAATCCGTGCGTAAAATGTGCATATTATACACGTTTAAACCGTGAAACAGTGCACCACGTTCCTCACAGTCGCACTGGGTGGACGTGAGTGCCTTATGCTATAAAATATCTTCCCCACAGTGCGATTGGGGGGAAGGTGGTGCACTGTTTGGGGATTTACTCGAGTGGTATATACAATTTCTGCGGACAGATTAGGTGCGAAAATGACACTCAGTATACTACTCTATGAAATGAGTTCTAACTTTCGTCCCCTTACCCATCCCCGCTGTCCTAATGCCATCTTCTCGTGCCAGAATAAATGGCATGGAAGCATAAAGCACAAAAATTGCTCTTACGACTGATGTGTCCCCGATGTGATGCCGTTTACATATCATACCCCAACGCTTACTGGCTATTTTTCCACGGGTAACGTCGTTTGTGTACTGCATTGCTCCCCTTCATCAGCCACTGTTGTCACAAAATGTCATGAAAATGCCATAAGACATGTTATGAACTGGCAGATACAACAAAATGGTTAATGATTCTTGCATTGTGGAAAAGACGCATAGAGAGCGGAGCCTACAGCTCTACGAAAAACTTGTTATCGGAAACGAGGAAATGATGTGATCGTAGTCTGTTGAGAAACCAACACTTGAGAGCGTGACTGAGGTTCAGACCTGACTGCCCCAGTCAAAAACCCACGAAGGAGGTCCTGAGGAACACTGTGATGCGGAATTAGAATTCAGGCTTCGCAGCTAAAGTTACTTTCAATGAGACAGACTACAGCCTGCTTCTCGATTCCATTTCGACAGGCTTTTAACATGCTCCCCAGCATAGCAAATCAAAAGATCCCAAGCGAATTCTGAACAAGTCATCTCTTTCATCCACCATCTCCCTCAGATTCACGAAATGAGAAGTCAACAAACTTCCTCAGAACCACCAGGGAAAAAGTGGTTCCCTTGTTTACGAGAAAAACTGCGGAGTAAACAGATTCCACTGGATGGTAGACACTGACACCTTTGTCTAGAATGCTAACATGCAACCATATTTATTTATCGACGTATAGCAAGCAATGAGGGTCATGTATATAGGCAAAGTTTTCCGTTCTTCTGTGGTTGCCTCGGCACCCCCCAATGTTCGCTGGACACCCACAGATATTTCCGACTTCGGCATGGTACCCTTGGTGCGGTGGGCACCAACAATGAGCTGGGGCGCCATGATAATGCATGGACGGTTATCCCCAATTCATTTCAGAAAGTTACATTCCTCTTCATTTATCACTAGTTTGCAGTGACAGATGGTGTATGTCAACTGTCGCAGTGAAATGTTACAACTGTCATAATTTTTGGAGTAAAAGGATTGCAGCGTCACCGACAGAGAAAAGCCTAGTTCCTATTCGTGACTCACGCCGTTTACTGACAAATATAACAGACAGATGGGTAATGGCATCCACCCTCTCCGCTGACGAGGGTAAGGAGAAAATTCGGGAGCGGACCGCCTATTCGTAACCAGCGGGTGTTACTTGACCTATGAATCTATTTTAAACGAAATCGGAACTCGAAGCTGAATGAGAATACGAATACGTCGCTAACGTCCTGCGCACGGCCGAAGCCTCAAAATGCCCTTCGCCCTGCCGGGGGGAGGGAGGGAGAGGCGGATATCCGCCCCTGGGATCTCAGGTTCTGTGTTTCGTAAAGAAAAAATGGAATGCCAAGCAAAGAGAAATCATAAAGGCGAATCGAATGAGTTTAAGTTTTTAAACCTGGGTCAGTAATGAAGTCATCACAAGTCATGATAGGTCAGATTGAACTGCAGTAGGCGTGATATAGAAAATAGACGTGATTTTCAGTTTGGGGGGAATACTTAGTTGATTATTAACACGTCGAAAGGTCCGTTTTGCTCTGTCTCAAATGTTTTGACCTCCTTATGTCAAACACGAGCCAAGCAGTACCACAGTGGGCACCTAGACTGTCAGCAAAAATAATGCACCATGCTAAGGCCAGGCATACATTCCAAGCAGGACCGTCAAAAAATACCTTCCAGATTCAACTTTTAAGGTCACGCTCAAAGTCAAAGGACGGAACACCGCAACACTGCTGCTGTATGGAACTGATGCGCACGAATAGAGACCACCAACAGAGATCTATGATTTTTCAAAGAGCGCCACGCAGTGAATCCGGGTCCGGGCCGGAGCCAGATCCTGTTTAGGAAGCCTTCGAAAGAATTGTTACAAAGACGCCTAAATCGATGCGGAAGACGGGAACTTACGATTTTTTTCAAAGCGCCTTGCGGCCCGGACCTGAATGGCCTGCACTGAACTGAACCGTACCTTGCTAGGGAGCCTAGGCTTCCGCTCCATGGAGGAATTCGTACCCATTGCGCCTTAAGGCGACCCAAGAATCGAGGAACCTGCGGTTTGTGAACGGGCCGCATGGAAAGGACCGGATGTTCACAGCCAAATAGGAATCCAAGCCCTTTAAGCCGTCCCCCTAATTCCGTCTGGCGGACTTCGTCGTATCGGTTACGCTCAAAAACAACCCAGAGACGGGGAGCTTTCAATTTTCCAAAGCGTCTTGAAGAGGGCTTCGCGCCGATTGTACCCAAAAGCGACCCAGCAACCGAGAAGCGAGAATTTCTCAATGGACCTCACAGAAAGGGTCCGTTGCCCTGTGTCGAACTGGGGCCCGAACCCTCTCATGGGGCTTCAGTTTGTATCCGGAGACGGCGTCTCACGTACTGCATGCAAAGCAGCCCAGAAGCCCGATGGACCTGTAGTTTGACGAGTCTCACAGAAGCCCGAGCCCGGGTGATCTGTGCTGGATCGAGTCTACGCCCTGCAGGGGAGCCTCGGCCATGTCCGACACGTCCGAGAGATGGGCTCGTGCTGACCAGACCCGAAATGGGTCCAGGAGCAGGGAGTCCGGTCCGTAATCTGACCTCAGATGATCCATTAAACCCACGCTCTGTGTTCTAAATGCCTTTTCAAGACAAGAAGACGTAGCAAGTTCATGTTTGTGCTTTGGAAACACGTATTTACGTGGAGTAAAGTTCATACTGGCCTAAGGATCCCAGAGGCATTCCAGGAACCTCAGTAAGGGCTCTTCCCTGCACCTAAAAGGGACACACAGAATGCTTGGGCCATGATAAATGTCTTAGGGGCTCTTTGCTACTTTGGGAAAATTATGGAGGACCTCGTTTATACTCCACCAAAGCAGTGGAGCGTCAACTTTACCCGTTTGGTAGCCCAAGTTAGAACAAACTATTAGGGTACCCAGACAGCAGGCCAGGTTTCAGATAGACACCCAGATGTTCAAATGGAAACCTAATCGACCGATATAGCTACCCAGTGGTTTCAAAATGACCATCCGGCGCAAGAGGGCCCTGATGCAAGACATCGGCGATTTACGCGTAAAACTACCAAAAAGAATACAACATATTTTCTAGCAGCAGGACTGACGGATTTGACATACGTGCAATTGGGCTCTAAAAGTTGGCAGCATTACACATTTCTTTAAAAAATGACAATGGCGGGAAAGACATACGAACTCTTTTGGGGGTTTTCTAACAGATACTTTTTTGGATCTGAAGTTGCATTTGACCACGCGTGCTGGACAGTGGGCAGTCTGGGCACTCAAGTTTCAAAACACCAGTCCTTCCATGACTTAGACTTCGCAGTATATCTGCTGGTAGAGAATGCACCATAAAATCGTAAATTGCAACGGTGAGCAGCTCAAAATTCTGATGATAGTAAATACGTTGTTTCGTTCTGTTGATCACGTGTGAAAAGTAATCGAGGCGTCAGGGTTTCTGTCATGGACAACCATTGTCGAGATCCACTCTCAGTGTCATCGTTCGTGGGGTTTTCCAGGATAGGCAAGCTCACCCAGGGCGTCCAGAGTGGATGGGGCTTTTACATTTATATTCAAAGCGTTGGATGAAAAAAGCCTTAGTGTGGCAAACAGTTTATCGTGTTTGAGTGTCATCATGACCTAGACATCTCGCCCCGTCAGAATATAGGAATATTATTAAAGCTGGCCGACGGTCAGAGGCTTTTTTTCTTTAGCCGAGGCTATTTAAGACAAAGGCTGTTCAAGACACTGATTTGGTTTTGACACAGGAAAACTGGCCCACATGGACGTGGAGCGAGCCGCTGGTGTGACAAGTTAGCACAGTCGTCATTTATTTTGATTGCGCCCTCTCACGAGAGGTGATATATCTGCAGTCTACACCACAGTCTACACCAATTACTTTGTATCCGGCAATCCTACATTTGTGTGCTATTGTCGCAAATGCTGTAAGTTCGGAAAATTTGAAATGCCTATCAGAAGAGCATGACAGAAGTCGCTGTATCGCCCATATTTTCCACTCTTCATTTCGTGTTGTTGAACTGAGACCCTCTGTAGTCCTTTGAAGATGGAAGACTGTATAAAGAAACTGAAATCCCTTCAATGCTTTTGGTCTCCTATAAATAAACAAAGCTATTTGAAGTCTTTTCTACCAACCATGACTTTGTTTCAGTCGATATAAACAACTTTTGATATTTATGGGCATCTCTTACTGAACCAAAGACATGCTTTCGTATACTCAGTAAATGGGACGGAATAGGATAACTTTACTGCTTTTCATGAGTATCAGAGCCATGTTGACGAAACAACAAATGCATGCATTGTGGCCATAAGCGGTGGAACCGGGGAGAGCTGCCCTCCCCCCCCCCTTTAACTTTGGGCAACATTTAACATTAAACTGATGGCAGTGCATGGAAAGTAACCAGGTAAAAATCACGTTTGTCCCTCCCCCATCTCCACAGAAGTTTTTCCGCCACTGATTATGACTTATCTTAAGACGTGCATAAGTGCATTCAGTTGAAAGGAATGACTCGATTTGCGTATTCTTAATTTGCTTGAGCTTGCTGCTACTTTCGCTGCCGCAAAAATGTATGCAAAGTATACATTAAAGCCACAGAGTAACCCCCCTCCCCCACCTTAAAACAATGATGTCGATCATGCAGGGTCCAGTGATTTCGGACTTACTTGGCAGGTGATGCCCTGCAGGCGGCACCTAACTTAGCACTCGGAGTGTTGACTGATTCGGAGTGAAAAAAAATGATAAGAAAAACTTGGTTTGGCAAAGCCTACAAGAAGCAGAGACATCTGGTGAGAATATGGTAAAACATGTCCTGCCTTTCAAAGGGTAATATCTCGTACAGCGTCGCCTTTTTGGGGAAGGGGCCTCTCTTCAGCAAGGGGCATCTCAAGATCAGGGATCTCCAAGAAGGCTTCGCCCCCCCCCCCCCGTCTCACATTATAAAATACGATCCGGTGCCACAGACTTGCCAACGAGCAACTCCTCATTCAGGGAGTTCTATTAACACTTGACCAGCTGTTCATCCAGTGGGCCCCGTCATCACTTCAGAGCTTTCCGACCCAGAAAGTTCCAGTACCACGTGATAAGGTTGTTTATCCCAACGAGTACTGCTGCCAACGGCACGAACGGCAGCCGATCCAGAAGGCTCCACTGCCACGTGAGCTCATCAGGGCGATGACGAAAGCGTCATGACGTCTGCACAGGGACGCATTCGGTTTTTTTTCCGAGGGGAGGCAGAGGAGAAATGTGCTTACGGTTCTTACCAGGCCGGTTCCTCCTCTCGTGATTGTTCCCCCTGCCAAAGTTTTTTCTGCTCCAGGGGAGATCCCAGCCCCCTTTGATGAGTCTTTGCCTGACCAGTTGATGGTCCATCACTGGCGCGTCGGTGCCGGGCAGCGGTTTCTGAGGACAGGTCGTGGAAATTTGACACTCGATGAACTGCGCCATGTGGCTGCCGTATACGGCCGTTTATTTACGTATAGGTTGTCAAGTGTTGCCAATGAAAGACGACGCGTGTCGAGAGGATGTTCGCGATGTCGCCAACGATGCTTTCCAACTGGAGTTTTGTTTGGGACGCATTTCTGCGGGATTTCCCGAGGCGAAAGGATGACAGAGAGCAGTCCCAACAGAGGAGATTGCGGTCATGGTCATGCGAAGACTTTTTTCCATTGGGCTGTTGAACCTTGCATAAGGCGAAGGACTTGTGTGCTTTGTAAACTATACTGTGCTCTTACGAAACAAAGGTCTGGATGTCGTCAACTTCTTGTATGTATTCCAGTGTATAAGTTGTTTATTGTATTGCAGCAATTCCAAGGAGTCTGTTGCACTAAGCCACTCGATTGAAGCAACCGTGAAATGAGCTCGAGCCGGCATGTTTATATCATGAGCGGTCGCGAATGTGCGTGTGTGGGACGTCTCAGAAGCTGTCGCTGGGAAGAGAGACGGGGGTTCTCACCATTTCCACCTGTCTCGCACGACTGGCTGGTCTCTGATCTCTCGGCTGCACTTATTGGATTGACATCACCAGTACAGGAGGATGCATCACCGGCTCCTTGCACCACAAAAAACACGTCGATATATATATATATATATATATATATATATATATATATATACATATATCGACGTGTTTTTTTTTTGCTCCCAATCCCAAATTGCCCGTTATCTCAGTTATCCCATGGCGCCAGGGAGACGATAAGTAGATTGCCGAAGGCAAACAATTTATCATCGTCGCGTCCTGATATATGAGCGTAATCGTAATTTTCCTATGGGTCAGGAAAGCATCATATACCTTGTCAGAACGTACAAAAAAAGTGCAAGGCCCTGTTCTGACTGGTTTCGAATTCATTGGTTTGGTGATGTTTTCTAGTGCATCGCAGTTTCATTTCTCTGGCACTATATTTTTACAACATTTGGCCTGTTTGATGCTTGTGTTGTTGCATAGATACTACCCCAACGCATGTTACTCGCATGATACGTCAGACTCCTCTGGGCTTGATATGTACTTTCCATTCATTAACATGGACAGGCAACTTACCGACGTCATGAGAGGCGGATAATCGTCCTAGTCATAGGCGTTGTCTTTAAACTTCAACCAGACGGCCTGCTTTTACCTTTAACCCGCCCCTGACTGGGGGAGGGGCAGTTGACCGCTCCCCCCGAGGTTTTTCTTGGATTGCGAGGGAACGAACAAACACAGAGCCACGAAACTTCGTGTACTTTTGCTTAATCATTTTTACACCTGTGTCAAAGTTTTCACCTCAGGTCAAGTCAGATGTCTGACCGAGGTCAGGTCAAACAGACCTGTGTCCAAAAAAGTTTAGCGCCGTGTAACTTTTCCGGAAAACAAAATATCACAATAATACTTTCAGGGATTAGTGATCCCGATAGCTGCAACAAATCTGCTATCTCAGATTTTCGGAAATTTCTGGGTCATTGGCCTAAGGTCAAGCCCATTTTTAACACATGTCGTTTTTCCGAAATTGGAGGAATTTTTCATAACATTTTTAGTCTGGAGTGAAGCAGACGTCTAGTTACCGTCATTGGACAAAGTATCAATGACTTCCAGCCATTGACCTGAGGCCAGGTCACGAATAACTGTTGTGAGCCAATATGCACCACAGTCAAAATCAGCGGTAAATTATTCAGAATGGGTAGAAAATGACAGAACTGGCTTGCACAGACGAAAATAATACCAAGAGCCTCAAAAAGTTCCAAAAAATTGCACACTGGAAATAAACAGGCTATCGCGAATAAAGTTCCGCCAGTTGTGTAGACTGGTAACTAATGATTTTTTCAAAAATTTAAGCATGAGAAACAGTCACAAGAACCACTAAGATTAATAAAATTTACATGGGTAGGCTTATGTCGCGAAAATGAAAGAACGCTAAAATTAGTTCCCGTTAATGTCTTTCTGCGTACGGCTGCAGCGCCCACCGACAGCCGGCGCGAGAATTGCTGTGTCTTTAACTCAACGTTTCGGCGTATCTATTGCACAAGTCTGGGAAATTAGACGTGTATCGGCATCCGCGGACCTTCACTTGTGCGCTGGTGCCTTTACCTATGCGTTTTAAGTCACAGCCCTTGAGATTCAGGCCGATTCTCGGTCTCATGCAGTCGGCTATGATAAAACATATATAGGACGTTAATTGCTTATATATTACCTAACACTAAAAATGAGACCAGTTTCGAGCTCTACTCGTCGCAATCTTTCCAACGGTGTGCTTATTTTTTATCGTGCGACCAACCGTTCGTTAGTTAGAGGGGGGCAGTCAACTTCCCCAGTTGGGCGTGATCGTCGCCGACCGACGGTCGCGCGCGGATTAATAAAATTTAACGAGCTTTCGATCGGTGTTACTGTCATCTCCGTAGCTCTCGTAGTTCTCCAGATCATGGAGTGTGTCTTGAAAAAGCTCAAATATGGAAAAATTTGCGTTCTTAAAATGAAGGTTGGCGACAAAAACGTTGCTTTTTGTTTGCATTATATGAAACCAAAATATGTGCCTTCAGCTATGGCAAAAATATAATTTTCATGGTCACCGAAGTCACCGGGGTCCACGTGAGCTGAGGTCATGCCGTAACTTCTTTTATTATTCGTCATATACTAAGTCTTGTTAGTAACGGCTTCCTTGAACCTTTGAGGTCTCAAAAATGTCTAAATATTTATGTTTCGAATAATCTTGAACATAGATATAGGCCACCAAACAAACTTTTGCAGCGTGACCGCGCAGAAATGCCGGAGCGTATAACTCCTCTACCGTTGACCCGATCCAATTAAAATTTGCGCAGATAGATTCAGAACATAAGACAACCCTGTACATCAGCTTCGGACAAAATCTGAGACATGAGGGTGGACAGTCTCCACTTTGCCGTGTCGATTTGTCTTGTTTGCCGTCACATGTAGGCAGAGAATGCACAAAACAGCACAAGTCACGAGGTTGTATTCGTCGCCGCAGATTTTCTGTCCACTTTAACCACGGAATTTTTTACCTCACCTCGGTCAGTGTGTCACCCAGATTTCGCATGTCATTGCTGGTTATTCATCGTACTGTCGCGTATCGCATAGTAAGCGCAAGCCGATCTTTGCACCCAAATCATTCATTCTCGGAAACATAGTGAGCGCTTTTTGTTTGGGCTTCGACACCGCCTACCGCTACAGGTAACATCGCTTTGGAATTCACCCCCAGGCGATGTTTTTTTCAAGTTTAAACTCCAACGTGACATGGAACATGGGTCATATCGCAGACAAAAAATAATATATTCGAGATCAATACAAAATCTGGCACCGCTTGGCGTGCGCATGCGCATGCATGCGCGACCGCCTGAAGTATCAAAAAAGGCACCTCCTTGTTATCTCAGGATCTAGCTGTCGGATTTGAACCAGTCTACCACCAATCTAGAGTCTTGAGTCTTGTGATTCCAAAAAAAAAACTATGTCAACAGTGGTCACATGACTGATGACGTGACAGGTCATGTGACACGCATAACACGACGTCTGAAAAACAGACATCGGATATCAAACGAAAGGTCACGATCCTCTGCATCAGAAGCATGCCAAAATGTTAAAAAATGTCGGGTCAAATGAAAATCAGATGAAACATTGGTCTCACTTTACATGCCAAAGTTCGATACTTTCTCCCAGATGTTTTTACCCACGTGACAAAAACGAAGAAAGTGAAACCTTCTGATGATCAGTTTTGCTGACTGAATGTTTTTCATCCAGTCAAGGTCATTTTAGGTCAGGTGAGATAAAGTTGCATTACTCTTCCTGACAAAGAACAATATTTGCTCGTTGGGATTCTTAACTGCGTCAAGTGCAAAACTGGAATGCCATCTCGTGATAATGAAATCTGCGTTGTTTGCCATTTATCGGATCAAGGTTAAGCCAGATCAGGCAGTCATTTTTCTTCTTTCCTTTTTTCTGACAAGGAATAATAATTGCTCTCTACTGCTGCTAAACGATCTTGCATAGGTCTTGCAAAGTGCCGTACTTTATTTCTTTTTGACACGTGCGCATGGTGTGACCTGACCTGACCTCACGTTAAATTTGGTGAACCTTGCTAAAAGGTGGGTGTATAGTTGCTTGTTTGGCTTGAATGATGGGAAGGTCAGCGATAATCACTTATTTCATCCAGTCAGTCCAACTGTCATCATGCACGTGACCTAGTACCACCTCTAATGTTGACGTGTCACGGTTGTATGTCCTTTTGGGCAGCGTGTTCTATGTAAATTCAGATAGTTCATGCATTATATTCGCGAATATTATAAAAACAAAGCATGTTCGCGACACCGACCGAAGAGACGAAAACATGCATACAGGGGTTCACTTATGACGTGATATCTCCGTGACCTAACCTAGCATGGAAATGGTTTAGGTGTCCAGATACGTAAAACTGACTGATGAACGGGTATTGAGCATTTGGTTGGGCTGATTCTAACGGTTCAAAAGTTAAGAAAAACTGAGGGGGCCCTGTTTGACACCCCAGGCGGCGCCAGGTCACGCCAAAAGTCCATTCATTGTAGCAGCTGCTTCTCTGTATGGTCACGTTCCGTTGACATTGAGCAGCAAATTCAGCTTAGAAAGTGTGAAACTGTTAACTGTGGCTGGACAAATGCTTTGGTTAACGACAGCTGTTGTCGTCACTCGTCACCGTACCGCTCCATGATACAAAATCGTGATCTGGAATACTGCCGTCAGATCACCGACTTTAAAAGGCATGCCCATTTATCCACCATAACATTATACACAAGGTCCGAACCTAGGTCCGAATGGGACCAGCCACCACTGTCTGGCCACAGTAAAGTGTGCGATACTCATATGGAAAAGCCCTGGTGGCAATGTAATCCACTGCTCAGTGAGAATATTGAAGCGCTTAATACGAACGTAGGAGTTTTAAATAACAGCTGCCTACGCTGCCCGCAAAACGGGGTGTGCGTCTACGTTCATAGCGCCAAAACCTAGGACAAGGCATGTGAAGGCTGAGTGTTACCGTTGGTTGTTTTTTAAAACGTATGGGCTTTGCGAAAAACAAGCACCTTACTAACAAACTAACAGGACCTTGTGCAAAAAAGAGGCGAAACACGCACAGGAAAGTGAAATAGAACAAAACAAACAAAATCAATTTTTTGTGTAAGGAGCATGAAAATCCCACGTTTTATGAACCGGGGCGTTCGAACCATGGGCGGGGGGCAACTGCTTAGAAATTTAGGCAACACTTAGCAACTGCTAAGTAACGCCATAAGGTTACTTAGCAGTAACCCTATGGCGTTGCATGGGAAGAAAGGCGAGGTAAAAATCACGCTTGTCCTTCCCCCACCCCATCTCCATAGAGGTTCTACCGCTCTGTTTATGAAACCAGATAATACCGCCCATTTAACTTCAAAACAGACAAAATGCAAAAAGTACAAATTATGCTTGGCTGAGCTCAGGTACACGGTACACACGGTACTCACATGAATTCCTCCAATCTCACGCAACAGATCGTTTGCAACCCAGCGAGCACCAGGCCAAAGTGCGTAGCATTCATGGCGAGACAGCTCCTCTATGGCCCTATGAGCCGAAAATGCCGGAGTATTTTGTAACCCCTCATGGTACAGTTTCCCACGTCCTGGTGTGGGACGCCTGCGCTGTGAGCTGTTTTGACTGGGCTCGTCGTCGGCTGCCGGCTGCCGGGAACAGATGGATCTGCCGTCCAGCGGCGGTAAACACGCGTCGGACGTCCCGGCCTCTGCGCCATGTCTGCGCCGTCTACAAACGGGCCGGCGCTCGAATTAGAACGCAGGGGTCCAGGGCGGCGGGTTCGGCCGGCGGCGGCGGTCGTCGGTTTTCGGCGAGAGCTATGGCTTTTATCGAGAATAAATGGCCGAGCAGATGAAAATCTGTTGACGCAAACAGCGGAATGATGCTGTTTTGTGGAGCATAGGAAGGCCGTTGCTCTTACATAGGCCGCTCAACTGGTCTAGTTTCGTCCAAGCAGGCTGTCGCGACGATGCGTGTGAATGACGATTGCAGGACAGCCGAACCTAAATTTTGACGCATCCTGTTGCTCAGCGGGGCGCCTTGCGGTTTCAGTCTTCACGCGAGTCACCGCCGTCCCAGATTGCATGGCGGTCGTGCAGCGACCTGACGCCGCCTAAACCGCGTCGTCGGACGTCGGAGGCGCGTGAGGGGGAGGCGGGGAGGGGGACACGCGCCGCCGCCGGGGACGCGACCTAGCCGCCTCAGTCTGTGTGGAGGCGCCACCGGCGGCGGTTTGGCGCGGTGCATTGTCGGCCGCAACGTGACGGCCGAGGAGTGACGCGTGCCCCTGCGTGACGAAACCTCTCCTGGACATGGACAAGGACGAGGTGCGTACCTTGCCGGGTAGAGAGGAGGCGGCTTCGGTCTGCTTATCACTCTGTATTGTCGGCTCTGTACACACGATATTGAAGCGTGGAGGCTCTGGATAATTATTGGTGTTCTCAGCGTCATTTGGAACTCCTTTCTTTCCATACACCATCGTCCTAGTACTAAACTTCGGAATTGCATTATGTACAACATTGATAATGGCAAGGCAAAACAACCAAAAATTCCACCCATGACAATACACGTAATCTATTTATTGATCAACTAAACGAGCACTGAATAAAAACGACTGTGGACATTTCTTGTGCAGAAATAACACGCTGAAAGAAGGGTGCGATAAAAACCTGACAGGATTTCGTCCGGTGTAAGTACAAATGCAATGCGATGTGGTATATTAAGTCCCAGTGGATCCATCATGACGATGTTTTTTTCATGTCTCCTGTCATGGTTGTGAATGGCAAATGATGAATTGACACTCCTTCCGAAAATAGTTGTAATTTTGCAGGATCCTCACCAACACCTACAGCCCTGCGAGAAAGCAAATGGCTTGATAGATTTAAACCTTGTGAGGCCCTCTAGCATGCTGCTATGAATGTTGAGAACATGCTAAGGTGTTTGGTCCACTATTCACGGCGGTACTTTAATAAAACGAAGTCACTGCTATTGTACTAAGCACCCCTGTCTCTCAGAATAACAAGTGAATGGAACTCAGTAACTCAAAACGCAATCGGCAACGCGTCACCTGAGGGTGTCCAGAATAACTTGGTTACTGACCTCATAATTAACAATAACTTTACAGATTATACCATATCCTCAAAATGGGTGGTTATGGGCCACCTGCTGTGTATAAACAGCGCAAATGCGGTCGAAATTCAAAAACCTGGGTACGGAATCTACCGAATCTGTTCAAGCAAGTCAGGTTATTGCAACATGTGTCCAAAGGCAAAGCCTGGTCACACGATTAAATATCATCATGGTCGCTTTTAGCCTCACACATAATTTTGCAGCATTTTACAAGCGCACACTGATGTTTCCTACTTTTAGTCTTATTTATTTGATGCCATTGCTTTGCTCAGTAATGTTTTGGATGAATGTCCGTCAGAATATTTGCCAGTTTCCTTTAGTCTTCGATAGTTTGGCTGGTAGAAACAAGGTCGGCGCTAGATCTTGAAAATGTTCAACAAAGCTTGGCCTTGTACCATTCGAAAACTCCCACGGGGCCCCATCCTTTCCTTAAATGTTATCTTAATCTTTGGCCTCATTCTACAATTGCACATGACGCGCCCCACCGGTATTTAAAGAGTTTCATTCATGCCAATAATGTGACGTCTTTTATTGAATTTGTCCACAACTGAGGGCCTTATTGGAAAGCTGAAGCATTCGGCACATCTGCTAGTATGTGAGCAGTCCATGACGCAAATGACCCAAAAAGGTTTTGTTTGAGACTTGTTGCAAAGTAAACTCATGATAAAATGAACATGGTACCCGGGTTGTTTTTTTCTAGTCAGCGAGGAAATTAAGGTGCAACAACGTTTTTCCCTCATTATATTGTTTCCGAACCGAATAAGAAATAAAGAAAAGTCTGAGAAAGCTCGTTTTCCTTAAGGATTATGTATCGTTATTATTATTAATCGTTATTATTATCGTTATTCGTTAAGAATTATGTATCGCTGTCTTCATCAGCATGATATTTATGGCGAAAAGGTTCACCAAAAATCATTATCTCTCACCGGGCGTTTACATTAATTACAATGTTACATTAATTACCGTTGAAAGGCGCCACCGGCAAGAAGCACATTTCTTCCGTAAAAATGATTAAATTAACTAAGAAACGCTCCAAGGAAATTACAGACCAAGAAGTACAATCCTGCTTGAAAACGGCATCCGTGTTCAGACTATGAGGTCAAAATAATGTGCATTATATTAGCCATTGGCTTTTGCCGATAGTGGGCCGTACTTTTCACGAGGAACGCCAAAAATCCGTGCTGAAAACGTAAGATTCCTGGCTTTGTTGAGCCAAAGACGTGGATAACAAACCAATGGGTGTGAAGAAATGCCTTCTGTGTCAAGTTCATTGTGCAATTTTCATATGTATTTCGAGGAAGGATTGGTATCTATTTTCTATTTTTAAATCCACAGCTTACGTCGAAAAGCAATCCGCTAATAGATGTTCATACAGTTCTTTTGCTTTCATACACTCATGGGAAGGATAAAATAAAACTTAGCGTATCATCTAAGACATCGGTTCATATTAGTACAACTGGCTCGTAGTAGAATTGGTAAGCTATTCATAAAACTTGAAAACATAGAACAAAATGCTTTGCCAACGAAAATTGGTTAAATAAATGGTCGACGCAAATATCACAAAATCCTTTGGGGAAATGAATAGGCCCATTCCAGGACCGGCAGTTCTCTCTGTTCATACTAACCCACAGCATGAAAAAAGTACTGCCTCTCTTCGTGCTCAAAACCAGCATCGTTTCATGCGATACGCGAGTGAAGAGCAAGGCGGGTGGGCCAGAGGCGGACTGGAAGCGTATATGTTAGCAGACGGAGTAGACTCTCGTCAGGGATGTGTCGTGATGCCATCTACCGTGCCGTACCGGTACCACGGTGGGCCGGAGGGTCGCTGGCCTCGAGGTCGCCACAAGTCCCACCGCTCAATCGGACGACACGAGGGTATCGCGTGCGGTGGCTGTTCGCGGCGCTGCCAAAGACCGGCCACACGTCCCTTCATTGTCTGACGCACTCGAAACCCCGCGACGGTTTTACCACGCATCGCAACGAATGGAAGCAGAAATCGCGTAGTCTGGAAAGTTACGGCACTGCGCAATTACCCACTGACCGGACATGTCTCAAATTGTTTGGTTGGGAACTACTCGTGTTCAAATACGTCACTGCAGCGGTATTTTCCATTTATTGCCGGCGTATTGCAGGTCAAAATCCATCTCGGCGTCAGTCTTGAACCGACAGCACATGCTGCAAAAGTTATCGAGAGCATGACGGATCATGACACCTCGCGTGAGGCAGCTCTCCTATTTTTACCTCAGTCCATCGACAGGGTGAACGTGTCGTCTGAAGATCACGCTTCCGGTGCGTCATCCGCCATCAAATCACGCTGCGTTTCTCATCGATCTGGATTTGTATCGGCTAGATCTGACTGGGACAGAGTAGGGCGGTCGTCTCTCGGTGCCCACCGATTCTGGAATGAGGCCGACACCTCGCCTGACTACAGCCTCAGCTTTTGCATTAGCAGCTCAACATGTGGTCGAAGAGGAAATGTTCGCGATGCTTTTCACACTCTGCTTGATTTGGCAGGGTGTGTGCGAAAGATCTATAAAATACCTAAGTTCAGAGAATCGCTATTGCAATTTCCAGCTAGAAATAAATAACCCAAGTATTTTAGATGCGTCATACTCCTTTGTCTCATGTGGTCTGTCTTGTCGTCTCGTCTCGTCTCGTCGGGTTTTTACTTCTGTCTCATCATTATCTAACCAGTCGTGGTCATGGCCTTGTAGTGGTCGTGTGGCAATAGTAAAACCTGCAGCTGCTGCTTCAATGTACTTGCTGCTGCACCTGAGCATGATCGTCATCTTTTTTTAGTCTGATCCGAGAGGTCTGATAATATGATATTAGGGATTGGAACTCATGCTAGGCAAAAGTTGTTGCATAGACTCCGAACTTTACATCCGATCGCGCAATTCCAGGTCACGGCTGATTTTGTGACAAAAGTGTGACATGCTGCCGAAGGTGCGACACGACCGTGTGATAATCAGTTTGACCCTATACTGACCAGTTGCCAACTGACCCGCGGGCCAGATATCAAGCGCCGAGGCGACTCGGATCCGTCTTGCCAGGGCAGAGAGACCAGCGGTCTGTTTACCATCGTGCTTAGACTCCGTTCACTTAGCTAGGTAGGTAGGCCGGTGGCTCTTTCGTACCTTGCGCTGTAACGCTAGAGCACGGTAACTGTTTTAGGTGTTGCATTGAGCATGATCAGACAATTCTCAGAACTGTAGGTTGTTGTCGTGCCGTGGGCGAGAGAGGATGAAAGATGTGTTGGTTCAACACGCGTGCACACGCACGCACACACAAATACACGTGCACGCGCTCGCAACGCGATCAGTCGTCAGGTATAAGCGCCGTCACTGCAGCCCTCTGAAGCAGCCCACATTGAGAGTTATGTGCTTATTTGTGGTTAAAGTGGATGTATGTATACTTTGCTTGCATTCACCTCACGCTTTCACCAGATTGACAGACATTATTCGTTGAATAGTCACCAACAAGCAATGGATGCCTTTTTAACGATGAATCGTGACATGTTAACTGTACTTACTGCTTTACACGGCACTGGCAGAATAATTTTGTGCTCTATTTGCAATTCCTGACTAATGTAGGATAAGAACACTTTTTTACCGTTTGTTCAACTGAGACCGAAAAATAATATCATACGAATCCTTTTCCCTTCCCGCTTTTCGACAATATCGTGTTGGTTTCGTTTCCGAGTTTTGCTGTACTGCCCATCAGTCTGCTCCAAAGCGGAAAAAGACGATGTGTTGAAAATCCAGGAAACATCGCATGGCGTTTGTGGTGGAGTGTTCTTTTTCTTATTTTTCTTGTTGTAAGCTCACAAAGACGAGCTGGAAGCCCATTGACCATATTCCCCTGCCCATGGCATTAGGGCGCATTCCCGTATGGGGGAGGGAACTTATACAGTCCCCCTCCCCTGAGATCTCGAGAACTATGCGTCCGATTTCATCGCTACAAACGACAATCGATTCGCGGCGACGTAAACTACATTTTTCTAAGCAGAAGTTTTGGAAGTTTTGAAAGAAGTGGATGCACGGGGCAAAAGAGCCAAAAAGGGGGATAGTTTTCGACCTGTAACTCCGCTATTTATGGGCCGATTCGGATGCAGTTGGCATGAATGAAAAGCTAATCCATGGGACTTTTTCCATTGACCCATACGTTTTGAATTTTGAGGGAATGCAGAAGCGCCCACATAGCTTAGAAAATGGGAGGAACGCTTTTTGAAAAACGAAATAACATAAGAGTTCAAAATGTTTTTTTAGCTTCTACTACTCCGATTACGCTTCATAAGTACCAGTCGTATTACATTGTTTGTTTAATGGTGATATAGGCGGTGTCAGGAACATGAAAAAGGAAACTACAATGGTCGCATGTTCACCAGCTCAACTCACGACCTTTGACCTTAAATGACCTCAGATGACCTCAGAGTTACTTGGAATGATACTGATTTTATTCCGTAGTGTTTGAGAGTTCTTCCAATCATCTGGATTGACCGTGCTTCTACACGTCCTGTTCACGACCCTTGCGATATATGGCAGGCTTGCGGACATTTTAGGTCATAGCTCCGCGACCCGGCTTGATATCAACCTGAAACTTCAAACACAAGTAGAAGACATTGTGTGCAGTCACACTGGTCCAGTTTTGTTGTTGGAAATGAGCGCCGAAAATATTTACACAAGGTAAGTCTTAAATTTGGACCTTGAGCCGACCTTCCGAAATGAGTTCAAATGGACAAAAACATATTATTCTTACATTTGCTCTGTCATTAGCTCAATTACCCATATGAAGTTTTAAGTCCTTTTTTCAAACCAAATCAGAAGAACAGAGGGGGCTTCTGAAGCTCCCTATCCATATGCGGTAATAAGGTTAAATCATCCAGCACGCGTTCTGGTAAATAACGATTTGTGCCAACGCACTGTGTCATGTTTCTAGGAACCACAATGCGAAGTGACATTTTTTTCAATGTTTGGGAATGATGAGATTGCTAGTATGCGTAGTGGACGGTTTCTTTTCATCAAAGACCGATTCTTCTTATTCCGGTGTTTGCCAATTTGACCATATCCAGAACGAGGTGTGGTTGTTTGAAATGACCAATGACCGACTTTGGTTTCGATTCTAACGTACGCAAAGAGCTAAATTTGTGGGATGATTTCGGGTTACGTGTTGGGTAACAGCTGTAAATTCGCCGTTACGGAACAGTTAACCCTCGCCCGACGGGACCATGTTTACATGCCCGCCCGGCGAGAGGGGGTCCTAAAATGACCCCCCTACTAATTTTTGAACTGAGAGAGATAGAGTAACGCCGGTAAAATCCAGTCAATTGCTCGTCACGTAACCAACTCAAGGATTTTCGATTTTTGGTTTTAGGTCAACAGGTGACCTCCCAGGTCACAGTACTGACCTTAAAGCGGCCATGTCAAAATATGTCGAAATTTTCTTAGCAGTATTGTTTCCAAACATAAATTGATTCTGTGTGAACCAGCGTATTAGTCGTTTTATTATATTTGAAAAATGTATGGGTTTTTAGTTCTAGGTCAATGGGTGGCCCTGGTGGTCACGAAAATGTGGTCATAGCTGAAATTTGCAGTGGGAGGCGTGATTCTGCTGTATTCGTTCTAAGGGCTCCTCGACACAGTGGCCCTTCAGGGCCCAGTCAGAAAATTATAAGCATATAAAACACATCTGGCATTATAAAACACTCCTCTGCCGCCGCACCCAGCACCCTCACCGTGTCCCCATCGCCCGACTCCACAGTCAACGGCGCCGACTTAGGTGGGCGCAGCTCGGAGGCGATCTAATAATTGCTGCCGCCAGGTGGCCCCCGCCACGTACCGACGGGGGCCACGTGATAGTCCTCTCACACTTTTCACACTTCTGTCGGGTCACAGGCCAAGCGATCGACGACATGCGTACCAAATTTCGTACACCGGCTCTCCTCGGGCTGGAAGGGAGTCGCCTATGTGGGGACGCGGCCACCTTAGTTCATCGGGTCATCGCCAGGGGCGCACGTGTCGTTTTGCGGAAATCGCTCCTCGTGGAAAATACTCTAGAAAGAGACACCAAATTTGGTGTACAGGTAGGCAGTAAATTTGGTGTACATGTACGTGCTCTATTCTAGCGTATCATTGTGGTAGCCGCGATAGTTTCACAAGGTCACCGTTAGGGGCGCAATCGAATTTCAAATTTTCGAATTTTTTTGCCCAGTGTGACCTTGGCCTACAAACTGGTTCTACATTACGCCAAACGATGTTTGCCAAAATAATGTTGACGCGCTGCTTCGTAATCAAGCTTCCCTGTAAATGAAGGTATCACTTATCCCGTATACAAATTGCAATGACGTTTGACGCCAATGTATGATATTCACGTTTGACCTAGCTTGACCTCTGATGACTTGGCCCTTTCCATACACTAAAATCAGGCCATTGACATCAACATTTATGAAAGAAACATGTAGCACAATATTGCTATACCCAGTTTCCAACAAATAAAACGTGTTGCTCGATTTGGTCAAAAACACGACTAACATGGCGTTGACAAACAAGGCACAGATCACGGCCTATGGTATAAAAAAAATACTCAGGGTGAATGAATGTTGGAAACTCAGGTACAGCAAAGATCAGCGCTCTATCTCCCGTCACTCAAAAGTTTTCAAGAAAAAGCGCAGGGGGTCCTAAAACGACCCCCCCCGCCGGGCGAGGGTTGATATTGACTGCATCAAACCAAACGAAACCAAACCAACATCCTTCATGTGGTCATTGTTATTGGCAATTTTATCACGAAGTAGGTAATACCGTTTGGCGTTTAAGGGTTATGAGGTATTCAGAATGTAGCTAGGCATGATATAGTCAATGTTTAAAGGCTAACGAAAAATTCCTTTGCTACAGTTTGCAGCGCGGAGATAATCCTGTCAGCGATTGGTCATCATCTTATCGTATGATAGGTTCTCCTACCAGCTATCTTACTAACCGACGAAAATTTCGGGAAAGATTTAAATCACTGCTGCCTCCAAGACGTGACAAGCAATCATTTTCTATCAGAGTTTCCGGAAACTCATTCAACACTTCAGAGATTATGTTAAACCGCAAAATGTTAAATCCCTTTCTGCTCTCTGCCATGTCCGGAGCATCAAAATGCATTTCTTTTCAGGGAAAGGGAAGCGGGAGAGGCCCAAAGGAGCGAGAGAGAGAGGGGGGAGGTTATGTTCCGCAGAAAGCACTTACGGCTCGTTTTTTTCCAAAAGGCCATTTTCTTTAAGCGCCCAAATGACTTTGTCACGTATATTCAAATGGAATTAATCCCATGACTACTTTTTGTGACTCAAACAAATTGACGTTCAGCGTAAAAGTAAATTGTCCCTCAATATATTCTAGTCTGCTTTGTACGAGCAGTTGTAATTTGGGCGCCTAAAGGAAATGGCCTGTAGAAAAAAATGAACTATAACATGTTTTATAGAAAGATATTCTATGGTTTGGCTCAAAGAGTGTTGCATGCTGTCAGCACTCATAGCGCTAGGGAAAATGTGCACAAGATTTGAATGCCTAGCAGCAAGAAAATAAATATTAACCCGCGCACGACCGTCGGTCCGTTTCGAACATGGGCGACGGGGGGGGGGGCAGTTGGCTGCCCCTCCTCTAACTCACGAACGGTTGGTCGCACGATGAAATAAGCACACCGTTGGAAAGCTTGTGACGAGTATAGCTCGAAACTGGTCTGATTTTTAGTTTTAGATAATATGTAAGCCAATTTACGCCCTATACATGTTTTCTCATAGCCGACTGCATGAGACCGAGAAACGGCCTGAATCTCAAAGGCTGTGACTAATAACGCATAGGTAAAGGCACCAGAGCACAAGTAAAAGTCCGCGGACGCCGATGCACGTCGAATTTCCCCAGATTTGTTCAATTTATACGCCGAAACGTTGAGTTAAAGACACGGCAATTCTCCCGCCAGCTGTCGTTGTGCGCCGCTGCCGTATGCAGTACCAGATTGACGGGAACTAATTTTAGCGTTCCTTAATTTTTGCGGGAAAAGACGATCTATGTAAATTTTATTGGTCTTTTTGGTTCTTGTGATGGTTTCTCATGCTTGAATTTTGGAAAAAATCATTAGTTGCCAATCTACAAAATTGGTGGAGCTTTATTCGCGAGAGCCTGTTTATTTCCAAAATGTGTTACTTTTTCAAACTTTTTGAGGTTCCTGGTATTACTTACGTCTGTGCAAGTTAGTTCTGCCATTTTCTACCCATTCTGAGTAATTCATCGTCGATTTTGACGATGGTACATTTTGGCTCACTACAGTTATTCGTGACCTGACCTCAAGTCAATGGCTGGAAGTCATTGATACTTTGCCCAATGACGGTAACTAGATGTCTGCTTCACTCCACACTAAAAATGTTATGAAATATTCTCTCAATTTCCGAAAAAAACGGCGAAATGTCTTAAAAATGGGCTTGACCTTAGGTCAATGACCCGGAAAATTCCGAAAAATCTGAGATAGCGAATTTGTTGCATCTATCACGATCACTAATCCCTGAAAGTATTATTGAGATATCTTGTTTTGCAAAAAAGTTACAGAGAGCTAAACTTTCTTGGACATAGGTCCGTTTGACCTGACTTAGGTCAGGCACCGGACCTGACCTGATGTCAAAATTTTGAGACGAGATGTAAAATTGATGGAGCAAAAGGTACACAAAATTCCGTGACTCTGTGTTTGTTGGTTCTCTCGCAATCCTAGAAAAACTTTAGGGGGGCAGTCAACTGTCCCCCCATTCGGGGACGGGTTAAATAAAAAGCATACTTCGTTCCACGAACAAAAGGGTCATTTTGAGACCTGGTGTACGTTCTGGGGAATTCTTTCCGGATCTTGGAATTCTTCCAGATCTTCTGGGCGAAAATGCCCCCGACACATTGTCACGATAACGAGCTAAACGTAATACCGGAGTCCACGTCAGCCATTTCCGCGGGCCAACGCGGCCGATTGACAACGGTCTCATTTTTGCGTCTCTCTAAGACGGCTGTAGTGCACAAATGCTAGTATATATATATATATATATATATATATATATATATATATATATATATATATATATACAGTTGAATTGAGATCACCAATTGACTTGAGACCTTACAACGGGATATCAGTCGCGAGATCTCGTCACGCGCAACATGCTGTTTTTCAGTGACGCTGTAGGACGCACGTGTGGAAATGGCCGGGGGTCGCACTCCGATCCTCCCACCCCGCCCTATATCTCTAAGTTTGCGTTAAAGAAGCCCCTATACGAACAAGGGTTAACAGCAGCACACCCTGGAACATTTTTTTCGACTTGTGTTTTATTTGAGATAGAGAAGTCCCTCCCGGAAGACTGTCCTTCCTGAGGTGGCCGACTCACTTGAAGCTCTCCCCCCTCCCATACAGGATGAGGGTTAAACAAGTCGGCACAGAAAGAAAAATTGAGGGGCCAGTAAGCAAGTTAATACTTTGCTCAGTGCCATTCATACGGACACTGCATACTGCGCTATGCTGGTCTAGTTCTTTTGCTCATCGGCCGTAAAAAGAATAGCAGTATACTGTAATACCTATAATATTAATATAATAGTATATTAACACTTACGGCATAATAATAACGATATAACAATTATACCAACCGGTAATGCTTTAGTGGTATATAATAATTACTACGCAGTAACTGTGAAGAGCGTAGTATTTAGCAGTTGAGGCTCATCTGAAAATTACAAAGTTGTCCCTTCCTAATCCCACATTTAAGATAGGACTTGCCTGAGATCAGTAACGTTCTCAGCTTCAGCTCATTGTTACTATGCTACGCAGTAAAACGAAATGTGTTTTATTTCTATTTTATGTATGATTTATTTCTATTTACATGTCACATTCCACGTTCCTGGCTTATTATTCCACGCAATTTGGTCACGTCGTCTAGTCAGCCAAACCGGAGCATCTCTCGCTGGACTGAGCCAGTTCTGCCTGGCAGCAAGCCTGGCGGTAGGAATCTGATCTTGGCTAGGCGTCGAGGAATGTGCGGGAGAGCAAAATCGCTTCAGGCGCGGTCGTGGCCGATGCAGTTCAGTCTGTGAACACTTGCAGTGCCAGCTGCACCCATCGCTCAGCTCCTTTTGGATCGTTTCCTGTCACAGCGCGGCATGTTCGTGGCAACAATATGTGCCTTGTTTTGTATTTATTTACCTCCGTCCTTCCGTCCCTTCCTTTCACTCCAAATAAAAATAATGCAAAAAACGCAATGTGCTTTTTGCATCAAACCACCACCGCGCGCTAACTGTATGCCCTGATGGCGGCGCTGCACGTTTCGAAGAGGCCGGGCCGGTTTTGCCATAGCGCTGGCTGCGTGGTGTAAACTGGCGGGCGGTTTACTTTGGCTGCCTGGCGGTCCCGACACGGACGACATCATTAGAGGCGCCGCAGAGCCGAGCGGATCGCGCTGCGTTGCCAGCGCCGCCCGCGGGGACACGTGAGAACACCAGAGGGCCATGAGCGGGACGTTATTTTAGGGCCTCGGAGCAAGACGTATGTCTGGTATCCCTACTGCGTTTTGCTGCCGTTTTCAGGGCAGTCTAAATTGGTAAGAAACATGCGTTATTATTTTATGTTTTGTTCGGTTCGCGTATGGTATGAGTTGCTTTGCATCTTTCTGAGAGGTCGTCCATAAATAGCAAAATGCGCCGTTAATAGGAAGCATGTTCCTGATGGTCGATAATGCCCAACTCTAATGACCTGTCCCTCTCCATATGTTTCTATCTTGCCCTGTCTCCCATCGACCCCCCCTCTCTCTCTCTCTATCTATCTATCCCTTTCTCTTTCTTTTTTCTCTCTCCACCACCACTTCTTCTGCTTGAGCCCTGTTATGCTGTGTTGAGCTCACGCCATCTCATAGCTGGAAACGTTCTCAGACGGCCGCCTGTACACATTTCACTTCTGTGAGCAGCTCAGATCCGGCCAGCAGCTTTTTTTGGGTCAGATTTCTGGCTGGACAGACCTCTTGGATCAGGGCCAATGTACGCACCGTTTGATGCCCTGCCAAGATTTCGCAACGTGCCTTGCGTTTTTCTGCAACCGCCATTTTATCGTGACAAATAACCGGAGCTTGCGTGGACGGCCAAAACAGGACAGCGAAAAGATGTTGTCTTCCAGCAGTTCTCGGCTGATCTCTTATCCTTCTACTTAGTGAGGTCATTTGCTCACAGCTTTATATTTGACGTCTGACAACAGAATGTTGAATTTACGTCTGTTTCATGTCATGACCTCAGTATTCCGTCGCGCTCCCAAGTGCTCACACCCGTCACCATTCGTTCGGATCATGCCCCTGACCGCATTTAGGACACATAACCATGTATTTGTAGTTGAAGAATATCAGATTACTCTATTCAAGCGCGCGGACTTCCCGACTGTGCAAATTCTTCCGAGCAACACAATCGAGCCGCGCCTGTTTCAGCAGCAGTGTACAAAACGCGGCCATCATGCAGGCATTATTGACTTCTAAGCGTTTAGGTGAAAGAGCATTGCTGGCCTTCTGTTGCCTAAACATGGCCACAGAGCCGGATGCCTACTGGCCCGCTGGCAAACAATCAACGGCGGCACTATAACCTTGTCCTCGAAGGCCTGGTTTGCGGGGATGAAGGCCGGCTCCTCTGCATAGCGTGTCTGCCGGTACAGGCTACGCGTCTAGGGGCTCGTGGAGGGAGTACGAACTGTCAAAAAAGGCTCCACCACTCGGGGAACGGAAGATAACGTCCTGGAACTTCTGATTAATCTTGCTCTTCCTATGTAGCGTCCTACGGAAATTGAGCTCCATATTCACAATCTCCTTCCTTCTCATTACGAGCCTGTGGCGAGACGACCTGGAAACG
Organism: Capitulum mitella; assembly: GCA_030062745.1. NCBI lineage: Eukaryota > Metazoa > Arthropoda > Thecostraca > Pollicipedomorpha > Pollicipedidae > Capitulum > Capitulum mitella. The sequence continues at coordinate 12,415,570 of CP099842.1, forward strand.
AATGGCAGACCTGAATACGTATGCGGTACATAGTACGTGCTGTTGTGTCAGCCTATGACGGAGTAAGAGATACACCCATGGGTGTAGAATTGGGACAAATTTTGGCACGGAGAAATGAACTCATTGCACCCTAAAATGCGGCACTGATAACGTATTTTCGGAAATTTATGAAACCCATTCATGTGTTTTCTTGCATGGTAAAAAGCAAGAAAGCATATGAATGGGTCGAAGTATTGCTAACGAATTCCATGCCAATAATTTCCTTTGGTTTAGAAAGCTCCACACGGAAGTTATACAAAGTTACGCCCATGGATACACCACAAAGCTCCCACGTGCTAAAACTAAAAGGTGCACATTTTTCAGGACGATTTTGGAATGTAGTCATTAGGAAGTGGGAAATATATCATGCCAGATGCAATAGTCGGCGTCTTTCGAGTGCATCTCGTTATAAGGCTGGAGAAGCTGTCGAGGCAAACGCAGCTGCATCTTTCTGAAATGGAGCAGTAGACGCCGCTTTACCATTCGCTCCTGCATAAACAGCCGGTGGAGCCACCCCTGTCGGCCGCGATGGTCGATCCGGCCAAGGCCGTCGGCTCCGACGGCGCGTCCGGGCCGTGCCGGCCCTCCAGCGGGCGTGGCGGGCCGGCCGTGCGCCCCCGGCCCTACGTCCGGCCGGATGCGCTTTGGCCGGTCGGCCCGCCCCGCACCATAAGGCGGCCGCCGGCACGCCAACACGCCCCCCGCCGGGACGGCCGGACCTCAGAGACGCCACAGAACGCTGAAAGGACGCTCTGGGCCGATCCTTAGTGGAGCTCGGCCGCATACACCGCTTCCAGAGAGGGAGCTGACAGATTGTCGAGCGTAGCAATGAGCAGTTGTCCAGGAACGGCTGTCTGAGATTCTTTCAGTAATCTGGTTCTCGTCCAGAAGCTGGAGGCTTGGCACACAACGACAATGATGGCCGTGGATGTAATATCTATGGGGGCTGCGCGTGACATGTCCCTGCAGTTTTCCGGAAGCGGCGATTTGTCCCCCCGCCCTCATTTTCAACCTGGCGCCGCCTGGGGGCGTCATATAGGGCACCCTTTTGTTTTTTTAATAACTTCTGAGCTGTTGGAGTTAGCCTAGCCAAATTTTTAGTGCCTGTTCATCAATCGATTTTACATATTTTAACAACACCATTCCCATGGCAGGTCAGGTCTTGGAGATATGGCGTCGTAAGTGAATCCCTGCATCCATGTTTTCGCCTCTTTGGGTGGTGGCAAGAGTATGCTTGGTTTCATGATAATATTCGCGAACATAATGCATGAATTGTTTGAAATTTACAGAGGACACAGTCCCCAAAAGGATATACAACCGTGACACGTCAAAATTAGAGATCATGCTACGTCACATGCATGATGGCAATGGGACTAATTTGCATTGTGGGTGATAGATGTGGCTGCCGCTCACCTTTCCCATCATTCAAGCCAGACGAGCAAACCTATACGCGCCTCTCAGCAAGATTTACTAAATGCAGCATGAGGTCATATCAGGTCACGCCATAGGAAGATGTGAAAACGAAATGAAATGCAATATGGTCTGTGGAAGATCGTTCAGTAGCAGCAGAGCGCAATTGTTTCTGTTCAGAAAAAAGGAAAATGGTCATCTGTCCTGACCTGGCTTGACCCTGACCCGATAAAGAGCAAACAGCACAGATGTCATTATTACGAGATGTCATTTCAGTTTTGTACTTGATGCAGTTCAGATTCCCAGAGGGTAATTATTGTTCTTTGTCAGGAACAGCAATGCAACCATGTATGACCTGACCTAGACGGACTTTGCCCATGAGGAAAGCAGGTAATGCAAAACTGATCATCAGAAGGTCTCATTTCCATCCTTTTGTGTCACGTGGATCAAAACGGCTGCGAATAAATAATGATCTTTCGCATATAAAGTAAGACCAATATTTGGCCTGACTTAGGTTGGCTTTGACCCGGCATTACTTAAAATTTTCGCATGCTTCTGATGCAGAAGATCGCGCCCTTTAGTTTGATGTCTAGCTGAAGGCTGTAAGACTAGCATTATCGATGATATGATGTACAAACCGATATAAATTTTTCCGACGTCATGTTCTGCGTTTTACGCGGCCTATGACGTGATCAGTCGCGTGACCAGGGTCAACGCAATATTTTCTGAACCGCAAGACGCAGGGCTATCGATTGGTGGTAGACTGGTTCAGACTCGAAGGTTAGGTCCTGGGATATTAGGGGGTGCCCTTTTTGGCACCCTCCAGGCGGTCGCGCGTACAAAAACACGCCAGGCGGTGCCGGGTTAAGGTATGAAATAGGTATTTTCTATTGGCGACATAATTTCTTGAACTTTGAAGAGTAAGGAAAGGGATCTCAAACGCCGTTTGTGTCATGCCACGTCCGAGCAAAAATTCTGTTTACACCCGCTCTGACTAAAGTTGGTGGATTGCAGTCTGCTTGTCCCCCCAATCTTTGAACCGTGGCACACCCATGGTGATGGCTTCTGTCTGTTCTCAAGTTGCTGTACTGTTTTAATGTGATCGCGAACCAAACCATGCTTTGTGCTGAAAACTGGTTCTTATTGGCATACAATTTACGTGAAGAAATGCTTAACCCACAAATTATTCGGCGGCACTCTCCACCCCTCCGATATGCCGGCGTGACTTACGAATCACAAAAGCCAGGGCTCGAAATCTGCAGCACCCCTACCTTAAGGACAAAGCCGCCTTTAAATGAAAAAGGGTTCATCAGGTCTCCATACGCCAGGCCATGTGTTACCTTCGCTCAGTGCTAATATAGCATTTTTCTGAGACAGGTCGGGGTCTAGTAACCGAAGTATTAGCAATGTAGTAGCAACGTAAAGTAAATAGCAGATACCAGGAAAGGAATGACTTCTGAGCTTCTTGTTACAGGCAACAACAGTGATTTAAAACCGGGAACAGGTCAGCATGACATAATTTGACCTGGTTACTGAGGTTATCTTTGGGCCACTTTTGGCTAAAGGTAAGTTTCTGCCCGACGAAATCGCATTCAATCCTTTGTATAATTGTCACCAGTGTAAAGAATGTATCATCCTGTTTCTAATCATACTTTCCACTACTTGATTTTCTAAAAAATACCGACAAAATCGTAACGATAACGTACCACACAGTACCACCATGCTGCAGTCGACTGGCGGAGAATATTATTCCGCGCCGGAAAATGTAGTGTCGCCAATGTTAAGGCTATTGAAATCAGGGATGTTTAGACCCTGCATGCATCTTCAAGCGATTAATGACGTCATATATACAAAAATTATATTCTGTTGCCACAAACTGAACTTGAAGGAACTACTGAATTATTACGCCGTTATATTATTGCATTAGATAATTGCTGGGATATCTGATATCAGTATTATTACATTATGACATTTAATACTCGTTAGATTACATCAGGTTGCTAGGTTGGGTTGCGCTGGACTAGGTTAGATAAGGTTAGGCTAGGCTAGGCTAGGTTAGGTTAGGTTAGGTTAGGTTAGGTTAGGTTGAGTTAGGTTAGATTAGGTTACTATGTTAGGTTAGGGTAAATTTTTATTTATTGTTTTATTTCACTTTCTAATATTTTCCGGTTTTGTTCCGTGGTTCCTTTTCAGATATTTTATTTCACTGCTTTTTTTGTATTTTTCAAATTGCAACTTCACTTTTCCATCTTTGTAATATTTTTACTTTTTTATTATTATTGTTGTTTGTTATTAATATTATTGTTTTATTATTATTTACTATTATTATTATGATTATGATGATGATTATTATTATTATTATTATTACTATTACAACGACTAACTTTTTTATGTTAAAGATAATTTATATCGCATTAGTTATTTCCCGAACCTTTTTTATTACTCTTGATTGGACCTTGAGTCCGACCGACGACCAATCAGCGTCGAGATTCCACGTAAACAAAATATTTAACGCAGAAACGTCAAAAAGTCCTACGCGAGCGTCTGGCGGTTAGCATACTCGTGAGGACGCAATCTGTTTCGGGGGAAATAATGTGTTTCGGGTTTTTTTCGGCTGAAATCTTAAATAGTACTTATCAATAGTGCATTTGAAGCGCCATGCAACCACTTCTACGATTATTTTCCCTCGAAGTAAGCGCTCGGTCAAAATCTTATTGTTGACCAGTCGTACATATCGCCAATGTCTACCATTCTTTCCTCGTAAACGCTGTCCTGAAGTGATCGTAATCAAGCAACCGCCAAATTCAATTTAAATGGTCAAATTCAGGGTTTTGACCTGACCTTCGGCGTGGCCGATGACCTTCGGGTCAACAGTATGCTACATCTGGGTCCTCAAGGTAATGGACCATCGATTCGGACTGATGTTCCTCGGGAGAAGGGAGGAGGGGCAAAACTGGCCGCATTAACTGGAAGGTGTTGAAATACGCTAGTCAGTACTGGTTTATGTTATGTTTGGTCGAGTGAATAATCATAAATTGTTATGAATAGCAAGGCCGGGCTTCTTTCTAGTGCCTTGCCCGACAAATGGTCCAACCGTAAAGATATTCACTTTTAAAGTAACAGCGTCAGTCACAATGGCTCGTCACATATTTGGAGTTTGGTGGTACGTAAACATACAAAATTCAGGAGAACAAATACATAAAGACGTTCACAGTGTGAAGGAATAAATCGCGAGAGGAGGCTCCGGACCCCCACACAAAAACTTTTCCCCTTCCCCCCCTTTTCCCCCCCAATCTGCCCCCCCCCCCCCCCCCCCCCCCCCCCCCCCCTAAAAAAAAAACAAACAAAGAATGTTTTGTTACCCACCCATTCTGTTTTAACATGTATGCGGCTTGTCATCATGAAGCAGTGTGGGAGTCATGTCGCATGATGAAATCACGTACTCTTCAGTAGAATGAAACTAGGTCAGTCAGATTAGACGAGATCATCCGAGGTCAACTCTTGAACGGACTACACCCTCACAAAGTGTCTTTAAGATCGGTCGAGCTGATGTGAAGAAAAATCTGAATGCCGTACGCGCAACAAATGAATTAGGTTGGCCTTCACTGGACTGACCGAGCGTTTCTTGTTCGGGAGGGGGAGGATCATGCAGCTTTGCGTCATTTTAAATCGGACTGAATCACGCAGTTTCCGTCACTTCGTTTTGCTGTATTTCTCACAAACTGCTGCATTCCCAACACCTGGCCTCGGTTTGCGTTGTTGAATCTAGCCTACGTTACCTGTCCCATGAACTAAACAGGCTCATTACTCAAACTTAATCCGAGAAAATGCATTTAGCTGGGTGGTCGGCGGCGGCCGCCCCTCCGTCCACTGCACGCTCGGCAGGACGATTGGACGCCGGTCCCGCGGGCCGACACGAGCGCGGCCGTTCGCCGCTGGTGACGCGGTGGCCGCGCGATCGGCCTTACGACGTTGTCGGGTCGTGGGGACAAACTGTTGACCGACTGGACAATCCAGACGCGAAAAAACGCGCTAATTACACATCAGAGATGATGTAACTACGTCACTCTAGCCGCCATAATCCAAGACGCACGCAAAACCACCACTAGGGATGGACAAATCCCCTTCCCTCCGTAAATGCCCGTGTTATCAACGTTAGCATCTCTGCCAGCGCCCTTAATTTCTCGCTGAAGCAGGGACAGCCCACCTCCCAATCGCAGCCGACCCCGCGAAGCAGCCGCCTCGGAGGATACCGACAGCGACTGTGGTGACGGTTTTGACTAGAGCGCGTCCTGTTGTAAGCGCCTCCCGTGCCGGTCCTGGCGGAGCACCGGTCACGCGCCACCATTGTGCTGTTCTCTGTTGTGAATACTGCTGGCCAGGAGGCGCTGAGTCCGCTCGTGTTCTGTCCAGGCCATGCAGGGCGCGTCTGGCCTTGACATCAGGCTGTTTGAGTGCAAGGACTACAAGAGCCCGAACGCACTGAACAGTCTGCATGCGTCTTTGCAATGTATACCAGGCCTACTATCGTCAACGTAGTTCTTAGGTCAGGAGGCTCTTAGGCTCAAACTGTACCTTGCTTCATTGAAATGCTGGCTGACTGCTTGCCCCCTGCCCCTTCAATCGCCGACGTCGGTTATGATTCGGCAGTCGAGAACTGCTGAGCACAGATAGGTTTGCCGACTCTAATCAACACCGGCATGTGATTGCTTAAGCATTTCGCTGTTGGCTGCCGACTGCAGCTGCTCGTGCTCTACTGGAGATGTCGGTATTTTGGCGACTACTCTGTCATAACTAAACTCCTGGCTTCTTCATCGGCATTTGTACTGTGAAGGTCATTCTCAGTGCGATCTCTCACGTCGATTGTCATAGAGTCCCAGTCGGTAAATAGCAACATGTCATATAGCCCCAATCGAGCCTGGGAACTTTCGTTCACGGGGCGAACAAATTAGCTACGCCGTCCTGTGGCAAATGACTGCCTGAGATCCGCCACAATGCAGCGAATGTTGCGACAGCAGAGGCCGCGATGACGGCCATACTGTCGTGTCCGGTGACCGCACTGCCGCGCGGCAGTAACCGTCTGCTGGCCGCAGTTTCAGCTGTCGGAGGCGGCCGCCACCGTCGACGACGACGCACGGGGGCCGGCCACGATAGACGTCGATGGCGACACCAAGGAAGGCCTGACGGTAATCAGCAGCTCCCTGTGACGGCGCCATCAGGGAAAGTCGGGCCGTAAGCAGCTTCCAGTGACGTCGGAGACGGCGATATGCCATCACAACCAGCGCAGCCAAATGGGGGCCCGCCATTCTCCCTTAGGCCTCGTTTTCGTGAAAAACATTACACGTCGTCTCCCCAGTAGGTGGTTTTCGTATGATTTCAGTTCACACTTAGCCCCCTTAAGAAAATCCTGGCTGCGTCCCTGGCCATCATTGAAGTGGCCGTAAGGAAACTGAGACCGGGTTTCCATGCGTGTTTCACCGCGCGTTTTTAAGCACGCATAAAATATAGGAATCAAGGTAGCATAAGCAAAATAATAGGATCACAATAGACAAAGATAAAAGGGACACAGGATGTGCCAGAAAAGTGTGATGGAGGTGAACAGGCAGTCTGCGTGGATGCTCTGAATCCGATCCAATATGGTCATGGTTGGCAGATTTCAGCCACCGCCTGGTTTAAACCGGTGTAAACCATAGTTTAAACTGGTTAGTCTAAACGAATTTAAGATTCCTAGTGATTTAAACTAGACAACACAGTTTTATTTCAGCCATGCACGCCGACTTGTCGCAAAATCATAAAATTTAAGGTTAGGTGTCGCACTGTTTCTGGAACTGACTGATAAAGACCAAACCTACCATGTCCAAAACTGAGGCCTAACTCTAGATCAATCACAGTCCATCCAGGTTGAGTCAGGACAGGATGGAATGAAATCTTGTTTTGTTTCTGACGATTATCGACCTCTCTGGACAAGGCACCATTGCACCGCTGCTCGCAATAAACCCCACTGACTGGCATGAACTCATTTTTAGCCTGCTTTTTCAGCCTTGACTCTCGTCGTTCGTCCCTTGCAGGAGGGCACGGAAGAGCCGCAGCGAGAGCGCTGGGGAAACCGAGTCGAATTCCTGCTGTCATGCATCGCCATGTCTGTGGGACTGGGAAACGTCTGGAGGTTTCCCTTCACGGCTTATGAAAACGGAGGCGGTGCCTTCCTCATACCCTACATAATCGTATTGTTGACGATAGGTGGGTCGTCTTCTTGTGTTGAACAAATGGATCCGACTTCAGTAATATTGCTGTCAACAATGCCATTTTCCCATATCATACAAGCAAGGTTAAATGTTTTGCTTTAATTTGGTATGAATTATCAGAGATGCCCTTCAGTCAGCGAGGATGGAGACATTTTTCAGATGCAGACACCATGCCCTTTGCGTGATAACTGTGCTTAGTGGTCCGCAGGTAAACCTCTGTACTACATGGAGTTGGCCATGGGGCAGTTCTCGTCTCACGGCAGCGTGCGGGTTTGGAGCGTCGTCCCTGCAGTAAGAGGTAGGTGCTCCTGATGCTCGTGGGAGAGTGGCGTATAGTTGTGCTTGCTGGAAGGGAAGTCCATGTCGTTAGACAAATGCTTCCATTTTGCTCTTGGGAAGCTGTTTTGTGGTAGAGCATGCTAGAGCGTCACTCTGCGATAGGCTGACTGGGCGATCTACAGTGCTGAATGGAACGAATGGAACGTATTGCTTACTCGTCTTGCAGCGTGCCGTCTTAGTCCGACTTTTCTAGGCTTCCTACGCGTCTGGAAGGATCTCGGTAAACTAGCGGGCAAATATGTGACGATATCATGAACCTGACCCTTTCAGTAATGCATGCTATGCCGGAAGTTAATGTTTCGCAAAAATGGCGACATCTTACCCAGAGCACACATAATCGCGACAAGTTCCAGATGCAGGCTCAGATCCATCACATATCAAAATAGCCAGAACTGAACATGTCCAGGAAACGCTACGCTTACGTGCGGGCTTTCCGTTATAAACATTTCATTTGCAAGTCGCCGGAACGCATGCTGCAGAAATGTTTATAGGACGATGGTAAAGATTTCTGCGAGGTTGTGGTTACCGCTACCAAAGCGCACCGGCCGTTCGGCGTCCGTGAGATTTATCAACTGTCTCGATCTGCTCTGGAGGCCAGTGCCGTTTCCAGATAAGGATGGGTGCGGAGTTCCCTAAGGGAAATCCGCCGGCGTCGGATGGCGCCGCGCACGCACCACTAGGCGGGCCGTGCTTTGTCGGTGTTGACCTCAGCGTCGTTAGGAGCCGCGGCGCCGGACCGCGCCGGCCGGCCAGGGCTGAGCGCGTCTCGCGGATCTGTGCGCACTCAGCATCCGGCCCCGGTCGATGGGGACGGCTAGAAACCGGTCGCAATCTGGCGTCCTCGGAATTGATTTGCTCCCTGGCAGACGCTCTTGGCAGGCAGAGCAGAAGAATCGTGCTCGCCGCTGGATCACTCAAACACAAAGGAGTAAAATTTGGCAGACGAACAACAGACTTAACCCGTCCCCGACTGGGGGGGGCAGTTGACTGCCCCCCCTGAGGTTTTTCTGGGATTGCGAGAGAACCAACAAACACAGAGTCACAAAACTTTGTGTACCTTTTGCTCCATCAATTTTACGTCTCGTGTCAAAATTTTGACCTCAGGTCAGGTCAGGTGCCTGACCTAGACCAGGTCAAACAGACCTAAGTCCAAAAAAGTTTAGCTCCCTCTAACTTTTTCGCAAAACAAGATATCTCAATAATACTTTCAGGAGATTAGTGATCGTGATAGATGCAACAAATCTGCTATCTCGGATTTCTCGGAATTTTCCGGGTCATTGACCTAAGGTCAAGCCCATTTTTAAGACATATCGCCGTTTTTTCTGAAATTGACGGAATATTTCATCACATTTTTAGTGTGGAGTGAAGCAGACATCTAGTTACCGTCATTGGGCCAAGTATCAGTGACTTCCAGCCATTGACCTGAGGTCAGGTCACGAATAACTGAAGTGGGCCAAAATGTACCACAGTCAAAATCGACGATAAATTACTCAGAATGGGTAGAAAATGGCACAACTAGCTTGCACAGATGTAAGTATTACCAGGAACCTCAAAAAGTTTGAAAAGTATCATATTTTGCAAACAAACAGGCTCTCGCGAATAAAGCTCCGCCAACTTTGTAGATTGGCAACTAATCAATTTTTCCAAAATTTAAGCATGAGAAACCGTCACAAGAACCACAAAGATCAGTACAATTTACATAGATCGTCTTTTTTCGCAAAAATAAAGGAACGCTAAAATTAGTTCCCGTCAATTTGGTACCGCATACGGCAGCGGCGCACAGTGACGCCTGACGGGAGAATTACGGTGTCTTTAACTCAACGTTTCGGCGTATATATTGCACAAATCTGAGGAAATTAGACGTGTATCGGCATCCGCGGACATTTACTTGTGCGCTGGTGCCTTTACCTATGCGTTATTAGTCACAGCCCTTGAGATTCAGGCCATTTCTCGGTGTCATGCAGTCGGCTATGAGAAAACATATATAGGGCGTAAATTGGCTTACATATTATCTAAAACTAAAAATGAGACCAGTTTCGAGCTCTACTCGTGACGGGCTTTCCAACGGTATGCTTATTTTTTATCGTGCGACCAACCGTTCGTGAGTTAGAGGGGGGGCAGTCAACTGCCCCCCCCCCCCAGTCGACGGTGTTCGGGACGGACCGACGGTCGTGCGCGGGTTAAGCGACGAGTACTTATGGTGGTATGAATAAAAATCTTAAGCCAGGAATCACGATGAAAAAACGCTGTCATTAATGGGATGGGACAACCAGACCCAACTTTAAAACCAGAGTTTGTTCCGAACTAGTCTTAGCATTCTTTCCTGCCACTGGCTTGGCATCATAGCATTACAAATAACGGCGTGTCTGACGAACTTCCATCATTACGTGGCAGCCGGGTAGACAGAGGGAGCGTAAGTTGCGGGGCGGAGAGGGTCGGCGCCGTCCGTTCCGACTCGCTGGATGGCCCGCTTGGCCAACCCGTCAGTTCCCTCGGTCGCCCCGGGCGGAAGTGAACGCCAGCTTGACCATGTTGGACGATTTACGGGCCAGCATATGGGCCCACACTCCCAGACGGACGGCCTTCGACCTTGAATGGGGCCGGAGGCTGCCGGCAGCGCTGCCGGCAGACGGCGCTTTGTTGGCTGAACTGGCCATCGACGTCGTCTGTTTATAAGCGGCCGGTTTGAACGGGCGGCGTGGCCTCTAAAGCCGCTCTGTTGCCGCCACCCAAGCCGTTGCAACGCATGGCCGGCCACCAGCGGCGATGAAAGCGGCTTTTGTTCTTAGCCGACGGCAAACAGCGCGTCCTCAGGTCACGATAGAACCGCAACACTGGGCCACTGGGTGTCAGTTTGGTAGGAAAAGAGGAATGCCAAAAATATGAATGGCGCTTTAGCTACTCTTCCGGACTCTCCGAGGTGGAGGGGAACGGAAAACAGCGTCCTAGCGGATACCTGCGAGACCCCAAGCGTGCCCGGTAACGCTTGCGGTATCTCGGTATCGGTAACCCTTTTAAACCTTTTAAACCTTTTAAACGCAGTCGCAAAAGCTTTGAAAATAGGGACGATGAACATGGTCCGAGCGTCTCCGTATGACAAAGTGCACTCGTTAAAAGCTCCTAGGCCTATTTCTCCGCGTTTTGGTACACCTGGGTTAGCCTCCGTTTGTCACAGAATTATGGGTAAATCATTGCCACAAGCGTGAAGCGCCCCCTGCAGAAACCACATCTCTGAATCGTTCTGTCCCGTACGTAAGGCACATTGTCGTTCTTCATTCTCAGATTTATGTGTCCATCAGTGACGCCGCAGATGCATGAATTACGTGGCCGATAGCGACGACATCATCTTCTTCGTCATCGACGCACTTCCATCAAGTGCCTTAGCTGCGTCGCCTAGGTGGAACCCGGCGGAGTTTCGAGTCATAAACGCAAGAATAGGTATCGCCTTAGTGCTTAGCGACAAAGAACGCCAAAGTTCATGTTTGTTTTGAGTTTATCGATTTCCTGCGTGTTTTGTTTTGTCAGTTATGGCACGAGTGTTACGAACAACTGATTTGGCACACAACAAGAGTCGAGAACCTAACCCAACGTGAATGCCAGTTGGTCTCCGGCGCCATTTTGCCGTTCGTTCTCAGGGCAATGACCAAACAACAACTACCGGCTCCCAAGGGCATAGCCAGGATGTCGCTGAGGAGGGGACCAGGATAAGCCTACCCCCTCTCAAAACAGAACATGTATCAAGATAGTAATAAAGGAAACAAAAAGCAAGCAGCCCCCGATCCCTGAGTGTAGAGTGTGTAGTGTGAGTGTGTAGTGTAGTGTAGAGTGTGAGTGTGTAGTGTAGTGTATCCCATCCGATCCATGCTGCTCTCGGTACATTTCTGGATCCATTTGCTACGGATCATAAGCCATAGACGAAATGTTCAAAAGTTATAAACTGCGACTCATAACGTTCTCCTTCCACCAAAAATATCCAGTGACTTATTCGCACACCATTACCTCTCTTGTTCTAGGCCCAAGTTCCCTGCTCGGTCTTTCTACGAGTAATTGTCACCGTCAATAAACCAAACAAAGGAACCAGAAGTCTGTTATCCTCGCTGGAGTGCATGCTCTTAATTGCTGACCTCAGCCACCATCCGTAGTCAAGCCCAAATGTTTTTACATTCATTGTTAAAATCCTTTAAGAGCTCGTGCAGTGGTTCAGCAGAACTGCACACATTCGTTTCATTTTGGTTTATGTGCCTTTATATTTGAACTTTATTTGATTATTAACACATCGCCATTCCGTCCAAAAACATCGTGAACTCAACGTCGTCAGATTGAAAGCTGTCCAAGCCGGGTCCTGCGTTTCCTATTCTGCGACCCTGGCATAAGGTCTCCCCCACTAGCGCCATCAGCTTGCCGCCGGCAGTAATTCCTTCCGCCCGTTGGCGGGCCACTTGGTTGTCAGTTGCGCAACCAGGAAAATGCTCCCAGATTTGTGGGTAAAACGCTTGATGTTTAGCTAAAATCTTATCAAATTCAAACACCTGAGTATTTTTCCCTTTTTTGGGATTTACGGAAATGATAACAGTAAGAAGAGTTTTGTTTTTTAGGACTCCTACTGATGTACTGTTCTAACGTTTTTTAGAGGTTAACGAAATTGGTTAACCCCTAAAAAGTGGAAATTGGAAATTGAAATTGGTTAATGGAGGACACCTACTGATGTACAAGTCGCCCATGTTCGCCATTCCACAGGGTCGCAACATGCGATCCAAGCGACCGTCTGGCTACTGCACTGGTTTTGACCTTCTGTCGGAGGATTTAGTTTGGTAGTTTGCCTTTCGGTCAGTCTTCGATACATGCGGCCTAGGTTTTAGACACTATTGTGTTGCTTTCGTTATGATGTGCTCTGCATTCGTCCTTTTCATTACAGCTGTTTCTTCCATTTCCTCGGACCAGTTTCTGTGACTGCACATATGTTGGCTTTATATTTCGGAGGACTATACCGGCATGGCAGATGATAGCCTAAATTTCTTCCCAAAGACGAGTTGGGATACTTAGAAATGTGCTTCAACATTGTCGTGAATAAACAGTAAAACTCGCATTCATGATTTGTTGTGATTTGGAATTTTCCGCACCAAACTGTTTAGCCACAGGCAAGTCTCACGGTATGTCATAAAATGCGCCACACTTATTGAAGTTTCGTCCGCTCATTCGCATCTGACCTCTCCTGGCCTCTGTCGCGTGCCAGCCGGTCCTTTCGCTGGAAATCGCTCACGGACGCCGGCGCCGGCCTGCTGTGCCATCAGCGGCACCCTGTGAAAACACCATTTCGCCGCTGATGACGCCGGCCCGTCTCGCTGTCCACACCCCAGCCATCAGCGGGGACGCCGGCCGCGTGCTGTCGGCGGCCGGACTCCGCCGGACCGTCGTGAATGCCGATCACCCGGGCGCGCCTTAATAATCCCGTCAGGCGCGGACGGGCCGGGCCGGAGTCGGCACGCCGCCCGGTGTCCGGAGCGGCTCTCGCCGGACCCCGGGCGGCGGCGGCGCGTGTTTGACCAGCGCCGCGGCCGCTGATCGGCCGCAGATCCGGCCCCGGTCGATGAGCAGTGTTGTGGCCGGGCTCCGTTCGTGCTGGGTCCTGCCGGCGAGCCGGGGCCTGGCCGCGTCCAGGTGCCGGTGAAGCGCAAGCGAAGCGGCCCGACTGGAACTGGCCGACATAGCACTGTACTTGGTGCTGTATAACTGTGATGATCTCTTTGTTCGTGCGATGCGTCCAGGAATACGCCTTCGTTCTGTTTAAAACTGCCATCATTTCCCCTCCCTGACCGAATATCTGTCCGTTTCTCATTCCCAGTTTGTTTAAAACATGTAAGCAAAGAGTCATCATCGTCAAAGCATCCATCAACACCAACAAATCTATCAACAAAACATACATCACATTGATGTTCCCTTCTTTAACTACATATATTATATATATGTTATATATTATATATATATAATATATGATATATATACATATATATATATATATTATATAACTATAATTCCAAGATAATACAATAATGCGAGACCAACAAAGGAAACCTCACCAAATGACACATAAGCTGGAAAGGCCTGTCTGATGTCTGGCACCAGTCACCCCTCCCTATAAAGCAAAAGTCAGCGCAGCATCCGCTTACAAGCTTGCCTTCTGTGCGCCGTTTACCGACATTATGTGTGCTCTGGAACCAGAGATCGTCTGTATCTTGTCTTCTCGGCGACTGTGCACATCCAGAGGCCTTTATTTCAAACACACATATGAAAACAAAACAAACACCACGGTTAACGAGGGAAGAGGGATGCCAGCAAAAACTAGACGTGAGAGCCTCTGTCAGTATTTCTAGGAACTCATTGTTGGCCGAGACATTTGCGCTCGTCACTGACGAGGAAAGGAGGCATACCAACAAAAACTACACGTAAGGGTCTCTGTCAGTATTTCCAGGAACTCACTGCCGACCAAGACATCATTTGTACTTGTCAAATATTAGTCAAGTACTAAATACATAAGTGGACTCAGCGATGCATGGAAAGCAATCACACAAAGCCGGCCAAGCGAACGGTATTCGTGGTTCTCCAGTTAGGGGCAGCGTCTCTGCCTGCCTCTGTGCTGCAGCCGTGGAATGCAGTGTTGTGTCGGCATTCAGACACGGCGTCTCCTCTGACTGGCAGGCGTAGGGTACGGCCAGATGATCGCCACCTCTGCCGTGGTCAGCTACTACGTGGCGCTGATGGCGCTCACTGTGTTCTACTTCTTCGCCTCGTTCGCCACCGTGCTGCCGTGGATGGTGTGCGACCCGAGCTGGGCCGACATGGAGCGCTGCGTCGACCTCACCACCAACGTCTCCCTGCTCAACAGCAGCGCGCCCATGGGCTCCACCGAGATGTACTTCCAGTGAGTCGGTTACCTCGGCGAGGACAGTTTTCCGGAGGGAGGGCCTCTCCACCACCAATAAAACACAAATGGAAAAATCGACCCAGGGTGTGTGGATGTTAAAACGCACATTTCATTTCTGCCAAGCTCTGAGTCATTTTTGTTTTTTGCTCGTGGAATGGAGCAAAGCTTTTTCATTCGCTATTCATCTTCGTACAGCCAGTTATTTGAATTTTGTACGCATTTTCCTTAGCGCAATGAACGCTGACAGCATACGGCACTCTGAGCGAGACTATAGAATATCTTTTTGTGAAGCATACAGATCGCTTTGTAGAGAACGATCTCTCTCTCTCTCCCTCCCTATTTCTCTTTCTCTCTTACTCTCCTTGTCTCTTTTTATTCTCTCTGTCTTCCTCCCCTTTTGTTGTCCTTCTCTGCTTTCCTTTCCCTGTAAAGAAATGTATTTTGCTGTTCCCGACATCGCAAAGAACAGAGAGGAGGCAGAAAATTTTTGCAACTTAACATGATTTCCGAAGCGTTGGATGAACTGTCTGAACTCTGACAGAAAATGTTACGCTTGCCACGTCTGGGAACCAGTAGCTATCCAAACCTCTCCCATGATTTTTGCAGGATTAAAAGATCGTTGATAGGAGGACCAATCATACGATAGAATGATGACATGTCGCTGATAGGTCCATCTCTACGCTGCAAACTGTAACAAAGAAAATTGTTGCTAGCCTCTAAAACATTTGCTAAATTACGCAGAGCTGTGTCCTGGATGCATCAGCTTCCTCAAATGCTAAGAAGTAATACTCAGACAACATCCATGCTGCGTTCCAGATTTGGTCATTTTGCCGAACACCGAAATAAGAAGACAAATCGATCTTTGGTGAAAAGAAAGTGTTCGCGACGCGTTCCGACCATTTTGTCATTCCCAAGCACCAAACAGGATACCGCTTCTCATTGCGGCTCTTAGAAAAACGACCACAATGTGTTGGGGCAGATTGCTATTTGCCAGAAGGCGTTCTGGATGATTTAAAGTGAATGGCGGAATACCAGCTGATGTTTAAGTTTAGTTATCACTCAAGAATGCTTTTTCTTTCCTCCTGCTAGGTATCAAACCTTTTGGATTACCCGACGAGGAGGGTTGGCATCAGCCGGCGTACATTAATTTATGCCACTGGGTTTAACCGATTAAAACCACTCAGCGAAAAGAGGGGCTGACAGAAAATGGCAAAAAATGACAGAGAATTTTGCATAGAAGACTTTATTTTGAAGTGCGCACAACACATTTAATTTTTTAAGGCGGTTAACGGCATGAGAAATATTCCTAAATGTTCAGATCTAAAATATATGAAAAATATGGCCAAATATATATATATATCTCACTCAAGGAAAGTGGCAGAAACAAGTCGCGGCAAACAAAAAATGAAAGCTCGCAAAGAATTTGTTTACTTTCGTTTTTCGGGCAGGACAGGCGAAAAGTATTTGGGGTTCAGGGTACATTACAATCCTATATCTGAACGCCAGTGAAAGATATGCATATCAATATTTATACCTAATGGTTTGCGTATTAACACAGTATTTAAGTGTCATTAAGATAGTCCGAGGTGCACGAGGTTGCACTAATACAACGGGAACCGGGATCTTCTCATTGCCTTTTGTAAGAGCCGTCCAAATTCGTGCGACACAGCACGTTTTTAGCAAGTTTCGCCTTGCCGCAGTCAATTGAAATTCTGCTCGTAAAGCTCCCGACGCTACGTTTTCGCGCGCGCGTGCGCGCTAGCAACGCCATGCTCTGATTGGCTGTGGTGTGCCGATGTTAGGTTTGGCTGTCAGGAGGTCGCCACTGTGACTCGCGCCATTAGCACTTAACCCTATTCCCGGCAGGGGGGGGCGGAATCCGCCCCCCTCGGGTTTTCTGCTTGCCAATTCCAGCCTTTTTAGCGCAGCTTCACGAAACTTGGTGACATTTCCTAGCTATTCTTTGTACGTGCTGTGACAAAATTTCAGAATTCTATTTTGCTCAGGGGCGGAGCCAGGCAGCGTTTTTGGGAGGCACTTCATGCCATTTTTGGCCATGTTGAGAGTAAAATGAAAATGTCTGCCAAAAACAGAGTTTTAAAGCTAGAACTTAAAACTTTATATGGGTGTATAGCTAAATAGTTGGGCAATGTGCAAATGTAATTTTGTTTATCTGAGGTCATTTTACAAGGTCAGGTCAAGGTCAAAAGCAAAAATTTGTTTTTTCGCAATAATTTTGGCGCCGTTTTTTTCAAATGCCAAACCCCGAATATATATGACGTAGAAGTTCTACTTGTGTACCAAGTTTCAGCATGACATCAGTTCGGGTCACGGAGCTATGACCTAAAATGTCAGTGCGCCTACCCTATATCGCAATAGCCATAAAATGACATTTTTGAAATAGACTGAATTCAAATGATTGAAAACGTTTACACATAATATTAAATGCACACGAGATCATTCCAAGTTACCCGAAGGTCACTGGAGGTCATTTAAGGTCAAAGGTCACAAGTTGATCTGAGAAACGTGTGACCGTGACAGTTCCCCTTTTTCATGTCCCTGGCACCGCCTATGCTAACATTATACAAACGTTGTAATGCGATTTGTACTTCTTTAGTATAACATGACTAGCAGAAGCCAAAAAAGGCGTTTGGCTCTTTTGTTCATTCAGTTGTTAGAAAACTAATCCTCCTATTTTTGAAACCCTGTGAACGCCCATGAATTTTCTCAAAATTTCAGATTTGCGGACCCATGGTAAAAGCCCTATCCATAATATCTCGATTCATGCCAGTTTCATCGAAATCGGTCGATAAACAACGGAGTTATAAGAAGTCCAAAAGTGCCCGCGATTTTGACATTTTTGCCCCCTGCATCCACAAATTTCAAAATTTCAAAAGTTTCTTTTTATAAAAATGCAGTTCACGTCACGGCAAATCGATTGCCGTTTGTTGCGATGAAATCGGACGAGTAGTATTCGAGATCTCGGGGGGGGCCGAATCCGCCCCCCCCCTGCCGGGAATCGACCATACCGTCTAGCCCTCCGGGAATAGGGTTAATCTTAAGTCGCCGACGGAGCAGGAGAGCGGCGATAATTCATTTCTCAGCTGTAGACCGAGTGGAACGGGGCCATACATTATCACCACCATTGCATCAACAGGGGCCGTGCTAGGGCTGGAAATCGATAAAGGGTTTGATATTTGTCGGCAAAGGAAAAATTCCCTTTTTCCCAAAGGAAAAAAATTGGTTATTGCTAAAGTGCCGCTTATTGTATATTTTACATGAAATCTTAATGGGTGGAGATGGTAGGAGTGGGGAAGGGGGTACCTTGGGAACTAATCAGCTACTAAAATGAAATAAATACATCCTTCCAATCAGCCGGACTCAGAAGAGTTGTGTAAGCAGTAAACTGCGTCTGACCTGAGCGTAAGACGCATTTTAATGTTACTTTAGGGGATAAAACGGTATGAGGTTCCACGGTTCATCTGAAGTGAGCTTTCAAGAAATATAGGCATGCTTATAGAATATAGAAATAGAGTATAAAATATAGAACATAGAAACATATGTTTTTTTTTTTTTAAATTTCGACATCACCGACGCTACGTCAGTAGTCACAGCAACTATATCGCCATCCATGGACAGTCTGAACTCCAATGGAACTCTTCACGACTCCCACAGCTGTTTTGGCATCCATCTTACCAACGATTCTCAACATACACAAGTTCCACTGTTGGTTTTATTCGTGAAAATGAATATTCACATATCGTATGTTCCTCTGTCTAATGCACTCGTCAATGGACAAGGAAACCGCTTCCGGTCCTCAGTTTCTCTTTGAATTTCCTGGTAACCTCTTCCTTTTTTACAGCAATATGTTTCAGCACAAGCTGGGTCACAATTTTATGATTGTCAGGCATAATAAAGCCTCGGTCTGCTACGGAAAGCCGAGTAAAGAAACTGTTTGGGGCGGTGTTGAAACCAAAGCCGTCTAAAGCTACGACATTTCCTCATTTTCTTTCCTTAAGAATGCTTCTATCCAGTGGTGGGCACAGCTAACCAAAAAGTTAACTTCGATAACCGCTAATGCACTTACTCAAAAGTTAACTTCATTAGCGCTAAACCGATGAACCGCCGAAAATTTCAGCGGAGGTTGACGGCAACCGCTAACCGCTGACTTTTATTACATGAATTTAGCTTCGGTTTGGTTTTATTGGCGCGCCGTCTAGCGCTCTTGGACGCGTTCCTTGTGTAACGTTTTTTTTGTTTTGTTCAAAAACTGAAGTTTTCTGGGGCCTAAAGGTGTCATATGTGGGAAGTGCATGAAGTGGGCTTCCCCTTCATGTAAGTTTTTTTCTTGTATATCTGGAAATGGTGGTAATGAGCGATTAATATGACCGATCTGTAAGCACTTACCGTTGGCTCGGGGATTGGTGGTGCCGTGACGTCATGAATTCCACGGCCGTTCCAAGTGTCCGCATCTGTGCACTTTATGGCCTTGAACTGAATTGCAGAACTACACAATGCTGCTCAGGAGCTGATCGACCAATCACGCTTTGTATTTACACGTAGTCAGACAACAGCATTCCAGACTGGCTGTTGCAGACACGCTCACAACAGACAGAAACAAACGTGCATGATTTTAGGATTTACAAACGCTTTTGACCGTAAAACTTTATTGGCTTAACGGGCAAAAAAAATGTTAGCGAACTTAAACTTAGCGAAACTAAATTTAGCGAAAGCTAATTGGTCTGCTAACGATTCTCAACGGTATCGTTAACGACAAAGCTCGCTTCACTAATTCGCGGTCAGCGGTAGCGGAACCGTGCCCATCACTGCTCCTATCTTTGGCTGGCTGCTACTTGTCTTCGTTTTCTTGGAACTAGGCCCGTCTGTGTCTGCATCACCGATCTGAACCTTACAGGTTCAGATGGGTGGTTCACATAGGCTCCATGGTCTATTTACAGTCAGCTTTGACCAAACTCTTGGTGAAATGATTTATGTTATTCCAATAATCAATGAACATATTTAAAGAAAAGGGGTATCGCTGTGGCAAGAACGAAATGCTGCAACTTTTTGCTATCTGCATTTTTCAAAATGTCTTTTTTTTTACTTGAACTTGGAATTTATTTTCAAGGTCAAATTTTAAAGCTCTGACCTTTTGAATAAAAGCTTTCACTGGTAAAGTGTCGTCCAAGGATTTCGCAGTTGCTTGAAATTGAGAAAAGTTTCCCATTTTAGTTCTTAAATGTGACGAACTGCACTTAAAATTCGCGATGCTTTCAGCGAAAACGTCCTTGCCGGGAATTTCCGACCTGAACCGGCAAGAAGCAGTATGAACGACCGGCGCAAGCAATTCTGAACGCCCAAGGCGATTGTTTTGTTTTATGTATATGCCACAAATTTCGTTATCTCATTATATTTATTGTAGCAGGCGACATATCTGTCGCCAGCTGCGAAGATGTAGCTATGTTTTTCCCCACGATAGATGCCGTGCCGCATGGCCTTGGCCCACATACCACGAGTGTGAGCCACAGAGAAGCGTGACTGGGGCGATAAAGCTTTAACCCTTTTCCTGGAGGGCTAGACGGTATGGTCGATTCGCGGCAGGGGGCGGATTCGGCCCCCCCTGAGATCTCGAAAACTACACATCCGATTTCATCACAACAAACGGCAATCGATTTGCCGTGACGTGAACGACATTTTTATAAAACGAAATTTTCAAAATTTTGAAATTTGTGGATACCGGGGGGCAAAAATCAGGGGTATTTTTGGACTTCTTATAACTCCGTTGTTTATGGACCGATTTCGATGAAACTGGCATGAATCGAGAGATTATGGATAGGACTTTCACTGTTAGTACACACATTTTAAATTTTTAGAACATTTATGGGCGTTTAGAGGGTTTCAGAAATAGGAGGATTAGTTTTCTAACAACTGAATGGACAAAAAAGGTAAAAACACTTTTTTGGCTTCTGCTGGTCATGCCATGCTAAAGAAGTAAAAATCGCATTACAATGTTGGTATAATGTTAGCATAGGCGGTGCCAGGGACATGAAAAAGGGGAACTGTCATGGTCACACGTTTCTCAGATCACCTTGTGACCTTTGACCTTAAATGACCTCCAGTGACCTTGGGGTCACTTGGAATGATCTCTTATGCATTTAATATTATCTTTAAACGTTTCTAATCGTTTGAATTTACTCTATTTCAAAAATTTCATTTTATGGCTATTGCGATATAGGGTACGAGCACTGACATTTTAGGTCATAGCTCCGTGACCCGACCTGATATCAAGCTGAAACTTGGTACGCAAGCAGAAGACGCCCTTCTACGTCATATAAATTCCGGGTTTGGCATTTGAAAAGACGGCGCCGAAACTATTGCAAAAAAACAAATTTTGACTTTTGACCTTGACCTGACCTTGTAAAATGACCTCAGGTAAACAAAATTTTATCTGCACATGGCTCAACTATTTAGCTATACATGCATATAAAGTTTTAAGTTCTATCTTAAAAACTCTGTTTTTGGCAGACATTTTCCTTTTACCCTTAACATGGCCAAAAATGGCATGAGGTGCCTCCCAAAAACGTTGCCTGACTCCGCCCCTGAGCACAGTAGAATTTTGAAATTTTGTCACGGCACGTAAAAAGAATAGCTAGGAAAAGTCACCAAGTTTCGTGAAGCTGCGTTAAAAAGCCTGGAATTGGCAAGCAAAAAACCCGAGGGGGGGCGGACCCTATTCCCAGCAGGGGGGCGGAGTCCGCCCCCCTGCTGGGAATAGGGTTAACCCTATTCCCGGCAGGGGGGCCGAATCCACCCCTCGGTTTTCTTTCTTGCCAATTGCAGGCTTTTTAACGCAGCTTTACGAAAGTTGGTCTCTTGTCCTAGCTATTCTTTGTACGTGCCGTGACAAAATTTCAAAATTCTATTTTACTCAGGGGCGGAGCCAAGCAACGTTTTTGAGAGGCACCTCAGGTCATTTTTGGCCATGTTGAGGGTAAAAGGAAAAGTCTGCCAAAAATAGCGTTTTTAAGATAGAACTTAAAACTTTACATGGATGTACAGCTAAATAGTTGGGCGATGTGCGGATATAATTTTGTTCATCTGAGGTCACTTTGCAAGGTCAGATCAATGTCAAAAGTCAAAATTTAGTTTTATTGCAATAATTTCGGCGCTGTTTTTTTCAAATGCCAAACGCGGAATGTATATCGCGTCGAAAAGTACCCTCTACTTGTGTATCACGTTTTAGCTTGATATCATGTCGGGTCACGGAGCTATGACCTAAAATGTCAGTGCTCGTAACCTATATCACAATAGCCATAAAATGAAATTTTTGAAATAGAGTAAATTCAAATGATTGAAAACATTTACAGATAATGTTAAATGCATAGGAGATCATTCCAAGTGACCCCAAGGTCACTGGAGGTCATTTAAGGTCAAATGTCACAAGGAGACAAGTAGTTCTCGAGATCTCAGGGGGGGGGGGCCGAATCCGCCCCCCCTGCCGGGAATCGGCCATACCGTCTAGCCCTCCGGGAATAGGGTTAAAGCTTAGTTTACATGAACGGTAATCCGTGGCGGACTCCGCCGACGTGGACTCGACGGACGAACGGAATGATGCCACCCAGATTTCGATAACAAGACTCCTCGACGAACTCGACCGAAAATACAATCAGCTAACTGTGTTCAGCTGGTCATTCCCGCAGCTTCATTTGTTGACTTCTGCTTTGAGGTGTGAAATTTATAAAGACTGTCGATTGGGCCGGTTGGGAAGATTCTGTGCTTCTTTTAACCTGCCTGTACCAGTCGTCATATCCACCTTTCCCGTACCAGGGGGATGTTGAACACCCATCCCCTTCCAACTCTCGAAAAGTAACAATAGGAAAAAAATGCCGTCAAAGTAGAGTTTACATCATGCAAAACAAACCAATGTAAATAAAAGATACCAATGTCATACGTAAATAAAAGTTTGTTGTTTTATAACGTGCTCTTCCGCCCGCGCCATGCAGCGCCAGGGGAAGCCTGCCTGCTGTCTCGCTCTGTCAGCCCAGCCGTGCTAGAAGAGAAGTAGGCAAACAGCATGCTGCCTTGTTTGTTCGACAAAGCATAGTCATAAAAATAACTTGTAAGGAGACATGACGGCACTGTAGTTGACACATATCCTTTATAACCGGCGGGGCTTGGAGCGCATACAAGGACCCCCTAATTTGTATATTCATGGGCCAAAATATGCCAAAATATTAAATAAAAACATTTCACGTGCCTTTTCAACTTCCTAACCACACTTTTTAGACTCAAATAGGTCCTTGAATCAAGATGACCTTCGATGACTTCAAGTGGCCTTGACCTTCTAGAGTGCGACAAGTGGTGCAAATCTGAGCCATTTGAGGTGAAAAATGCAATTCATGTCATGGCGTTAAAAACGTTTTTTTCAAGAACGCTTGCAGTTAACTCAGAAGCGAGATGAAAAAAGCGAAAATAACTTTGACTTCAACCATCTTTTTTCACTTATGCTCATGATGCTGTGGTATAACCCTCTATTCCCCGAATGTAATTTTTGAAGAACAAAAAAAGGGAATACAGAAATAGAATTTGTCGAAAGTGGCTTAACCATTCATTGACCTCGGGTTATGGACCTAACCCTTTTCTAGCAATTCCAAGATTAACGTTTCAAGGCCATTGGCAATATAAGATCATATACCAAAATACAGTCTGACCTCCTTGAATTTGTTAATGTTTTGGCAGTCTGAACTATTTTTAGCATGGGTCCCTTTAACCAGACCTGGGTCAATGGTCTGACCCAACCCAAAATCAACATTTGTCCAAAGTATGCGCAAGAGATGTGAAAAAGGTGCTGAAAACTTGGCAGCACCAGACGCCGCCGTTTCTCCGCTATTCCTGCGAACATAAGGAATGTGTTCAAACACATCAGCGGCGTCAAAGACGCCGTTCTCGACCGCCACGAGGAGCATGAAACATTGTCGACCCTGATGAGAGAGCTAAGAAACGACCCAGAAGTATTTCCGCATACAATGTTGAGTCAGGAGTCGGCCACAGCTTAATCTGTGATGCACACAGTATATTTGAAACAAATGGCCACCGGTGTCAAGCTACGGTGCCAGACACAGTCGCCGTGTTAGTCTATGAAGAATATTTCAATGATGACATGATGACGAGCATATCAGCTACTCTCATTTCCATACTTCTTTGCCCATTATGACACCCAAGACGATTGGTCTCTCCGCGCCGCCTGCCAACCGCCCCGTCTGCGACGGCTTCGATTTTTTTTATTTTTTCAAGTTTGCGGTAGATTCCGTCGCGAACGACATTGAGTGTTTCTTGCATCTGTATTCTATCCATCATTTGTTCATAATAGCATAACGTGGTAAGCTGACACGCATGCAATAAACTATTTATGCCTGTAATATATATGCCGTCTTCCGCCGGTGATCGACGAGGAAATGCCCAACGATGATATTTTCAGCCAGTATGCCATAAGTTGTACATGCATGTATAGTGTTAAACATAGAAATGGGAACTTTTCTCGATTTAAGACGAATCAAAATCCTTTGGAGAACATTTTACTTGTTGATAATTTCAATCGAAATCACTGGTCACACCCTGAAATTTGGCCTTGAAAGTAGGTTTCAGGGTCCAATAAAAATCGAAACAAATTTTGAAAAATTTGAATTTCATAATTTGTTATCTGAATTTCATAATCTGTTCATAATTTCAATCGGAATCACTGGCCACACCCTGAAATTTGACCTTGAAAGTAAGTCTCAGGGTCAAATAAAAATCGAAAGAAATTTTGGAAAATTCGAACAACAGAATATCGCAGCATTTCGTACTCATCACAACGATATCCAATTTTTGTAAATGTGATCTATGGTTACTGAAATAATACACATCTCACCATCGGTTTGGCCAAAAATAATTAAATTCAGAAATTTCAGGCTGCTCTGGCGAAAATACTGCTCTCCAGACGTAGCTGAGAGGTAGACGTCTGACATCCCATCTACAGATTACACCCGAACAAAATTTCATTACAATTTGAG
This sequence comes from Capitulum mitella, assembly GCA_030062745.1. Lineage (NCBI taxonomy): Eukaryota > Metazoa > Arthropoda > Thecostraca > Pollicipedomorpha > Pollicipedidae > Capitulum > Capitulum mitella. The sequence goes on from CP099842.1 coordinate 12,440,577, forward strand.
ACTATGGTGTGTTGCCCCCTGGCCGATCTCAAAACGTAAAATTATTTTTCTTCACTTTGACCCTACGTTTTAGTGCTTAGAAGCAATGGTATCTTAATCCGGTTCCGACTGGAGGGGCGGCTGATCACCCCCTGAGATTTCTCCAAGATTGCAAGGGAATGAAGGAACGTAGCGCCACGAAACCTTGTGTGCATTTTGCTTGATCATTTTTACACCTTGAGTCAAACTTTTGACTTCAGGTCAAATCAAGTCTTTGACCTATGTCGGGTCAAGTGGACCTATGTCCGAAAAAGTTTAGCGTGGTCGATCCGTTGTGATCTAAAATCGGCCATAAATTGATAATTTCATTGACAATTTATCCATTATCGATAACGTGGGTAGCATTCTATCCTTTGCTGATAGAAATACAAACCTTCGTCGATTTCCGACTTTAGAACGGCCCTTGTTCATGTAATTGTGGGGATAAAGTACGGTCCCGCAACGCGCGGTCTGTAGCTGAGAAGTGAGTTGTCGTCGCTCTCCTGTCCCGTCGGCGACTCTAGGCTAAGTGCTGATAGCGCGAATTGTAGCGGCGACCTCCTGGCAGCCAAACCTAACATTGGCGCACAACAGCCAATTAGAGCATGGAGTTGCAAGCGCGCTTGCGCGTGAAAGCGTGGAGCCGGCGGAAACTTTAAAATGCAAAATTTCAACTGATTTGCGGTAAAGTGAAAGTGCTCAGAATGTGCTGTGCCGCACCAATTTGAAAAGCTCTTACAAAGGGCAATGGGAAAAACTCGGTTTCCGTTGTGTTGGAGCAGCTTCATGCATTTCGGACCACCCTTAACCCTTCCCCAACTGGGGCGGGGCAGTTGACTGCCCCCCTGAGGTTTTTCTGAGATCGCTAGAGAACGAACAGACACAGAGCCACGAAACTTTTTTTACCTTTTGCTTCATCAATTTTACATCTCGTGTCAAAATTTTGACCTCAGGCCAGGTCAGGTGCCTGACCTAGGTCAGGTCAAACAGACCTATGTCCAAAAAAGTTTAGCGCTCTGTAACTTTTTCGCAAAACAAGACATCTCAATAATACTCTGAGGGATTAATGAACGTGATAGATGCAATAAATCTGCTATCTCAGATTTTCCGGGATTTTTCGGGTCATTGACCTAAGGTCAAGCCCATTTTTAACACATGTGGTGGTTTTTTCGGAAATTGAGAGAATATTTCATAACATTTTTAGTGTGGAGTCAAGCAGACATCTAGTTACCGTCATTGGGCAAAGTATCAATGACTTCCAGCCATTGACCCGAGGTCAGGTCACGAATAACTGTAGTGAGCCAAAATGTACCATCGTCAAAATCGACGATGAATTACTCAGAATGGGTGGAAAATGGCAGAATTAGCTTGCACAGACGTAAGTAATACCAGGAACCTAAAAAAGTTTGAAAAATAGCATATTTTGGAAATAAACAGGCTCTCGCGAATAAAGCTCCGCCAATTTTGTACATTGGTAACTAATGAATGTTTTCCAAATTTAGGCATGAAAAACCATCACAAGAACCTCTAAGATCAATAAAATATACATAGAGCGTCTTTTTTCGGGAAAATAAAGGAACGTTAAAATTAGTCCCCGTCAATTTGTGGCCGCATACGGCAGCAGCGCACGCCTAGCAGCTGCCGCGAGAAATGCCGTGTCTTTAACTCAACGTTTCGGCGTATATATTGAACAAATCTGGGGAGATTAGACGTGTATCGGCATCCGTGGACCTTTACTTGTGCGCTGGTAAGCGTTTTTAGTCACAGTCCTTGAGATTCAGGCCATTTCTCGGTCTCATGCAGTTGCCTATGAGAAAACATATGTAGGGCGTAAATTGCTTACATATTATCTAAAACTAAAAATGAGACCAGTTTCGACCTCTTCACGTCACAAGCTTTGCAACAGTATGCTTATTTTTATCGTGCGACTAACCGTTCGTGAGTTAGAGGGGGCGTCATAACTGCCCCCCCCCCAGTCTCCCGTGTTCGAAACGGACCGACGGTCGTGCGCGAGTTAAGTATCATTCAGGGAGCATTTCAGTAACAGATTAATACTAAACTAGTGCGGTATGCAGATGATTCAAAAATCGCTTTAATAAATGCTATCTTGAAAGACAATGATATGGGGTCAAAACCCCACAATCATGGCCCTGGTCATTCAGGTGAGCTGTCAAGGTCATTTTCAGGGCAGTCAGTATGGCTCAGCTCTGTTGTACACATTAGCTAGGCAGCTACCATAAAATACCAGTCATGTTAACTAAAAATGTACAGTAGTCATAATATATGTGTACATAGATACAAAATCATACAGATTGCAGAATCCTCGAATACAGATATGCCAGGTTGGTTAACGGTCACCGGGCCGGTCTCCGGATCCACCTTCGCCGGACCGGCGGGGTCATGAGTACTCCCATACCCCCCAAGATCTCGAAAACTATAAATCCCCGCAGAAAAAGCAAACGCTGACATGGAAAGCGCTCGGTGAAGCAACAAGAAAGCGCCTAGATTTGTTTTTTAAATAAGATCAGTATTAGGGTCACCATAGGTCGTCGTCATAGATCAGATTACCCTATTACGTCGCAGATGTGTCTGGCACGCATATGAATTCTGCATTTATCATACGAGTATTAAAGTCCAACAAGACCAAGGTATTGACGCATATGCATCGGGCTTGTGACATATATGGTATATATATGTGGTGTGTCTGGTTTCTGTTGCGTTTCTGGTGTCTACTGCATCATCTGCCACATTATTATTGATCAGGCTTGATGCAGCATATCATTCCATAACAGCGGATCACGTAATATCCCTTCTTCGTCCTGAAATCGGTGCTCTAAAGCATTTTTTTCATGTTAGTCACTCAGATACTGGATGGTGGGCAGGGCCGCAGTGCAAAAACCTAATCTTTGGAGGGAAGTTATTTTCGCGACGTAAGGGTTTCTGTTTTTGAGGTCAAAAATAAGAGAAGTGGAACCGTGCAAAGTGTATAGAAGGGCGGCAGATGTATAGTTCTTATTATCTGTGGCCGTACAAAGTGTGTTCGCATTGCAAGGAAACGCAATATTTCCAACGGCCAAATCAGGTCAGCCTGGGTCCAGTGGGATCGGATCACCCTTGGCAAATAAGTTCTTATCACATCTCATTGCTTCAGAAGCACATATCACTGCCAATAAACATTTCAGGACTGAACCAAAGGATTGTACTCGGTTGCAGTCGGAGAATTATGTTTGAAACGTGACCTGACCTGGGATTGCAAGTCAAAGGGTATGTTTGCAGATGACATGAAATGCACCACGGTGTATACCTAAGCTTTAAAACCGCCGAACCAGTCCCACGATCTCACTAGAAAACATAAATAGGCCGATAGTTCAGTTCACCTGAGGTCACCATCCTGGAAATTGAAAAAAATTAAGTAGCGGAATTGTTCCATTTGTTATTTTCCATGAATTTATGTCCAGTGTATTATATATCAGTTCAATCAATTTAGTCTCATGTCACTCGATACATTTGACAAAATGTTATGCCATTTTTGTTTTTCGGGAAGCATGGTGTTACTCAACCTGTCGTAGGTCAATGACCTTCTGTGACCCTGAGTTTAGAAATTGGCGTAAGATGTAAAAATGATGTGTAAAAGACATAGCAAGCTTCGTATCTTTTGCGCCTTTTCGTTTTTTGGCTATTCTCAGAAAACCGTAGGGGTTCTCATGACTCCTCCCTGTCCGGCGAAAGTTAAGCTAAGTGGTAAATAACTATGACCAATGCACATCTGCAAAACTAATGCATTGTGAAATCATATAGACCACCTGAGACCGCATAACACTTGAACGATGGGTTTAACCCCGTTCCCGGCAGAGGGGCTGAGTCCGCCCCCTCGGGTTTTTTGATTGCCAGTTCCAGGGTTTTTGATGCAGCTTCACGAAACTTGGTGACTTCTCCTAGCTATTCTTTTTACGTACTTTGACAAAATTTCTTAATTCTTTTTTGCTCAGGGACAGAGTCAGGCAACGTTTTTGGGGACACCTCAGGTCATTTTGGGCCATGTTGAGGATACAACGAAAATGTGTACCAAAAAGGTGTTTTTAAGATATAACTTAAAACTTTATGTTGAAAAATAGATAAATAGTTGAGCAATATGCAAATACAATTTTATTCATCTGACGCCACTTTAAAAGGTCAGGTTAAGGCCAAAAGTCAAAATTTGGTTTCATAGCAAAAAGTTTGGCGCCGTTCTTCTCAAATGTCAAACACGGAATGTATATGACGAGGGTGTCCTCTACTTTTGCACCACGTTTGAGCTTGATATCAAGTCGGGTCACGCAGCTATGATCTAAAATGTCAGTGCACTGACCCTATATTACAACAGCCGTAAAATGGAATTTTAAAAATAGTGTGAATTCAAATGACTGAAAACATTTTCAGGTAATGCGAAATGCACACAAGATCATTCCAAGTCATTCTAAGGTCATTACAGGTCATTTTAGGTCAAAGGTCGTAAGTTGATCTGAAGAACATGTGACCATGACAGCTCCCCTTTTTCATGTCCCTGGCGCAGCCTATGCTAACATTATACAAATATTTTAATTCATTTTGTACTTTTTCAGTATAACATGAATAGCAGAAGATAAAAAGGTGCTTTTAACTTTTGGTTAATTCAGTTTTTCTGAAAAAAATAATCCTATGTTTGAAACCCTGCGAACGCCTATGAATTTTCTCAAAATTTTAAATGCATGGATCAAAGGTAGAAGTCCCATACATAATATCTCCATTCATACCAATTTTATAAAAATCGATCCATAAACATAGCAGTTATAAGAAGTTCAAAATATCCCTCATTTTGATTTTTTGCCCCCCTTTATCCACCGCTTTCAAAATTTTGGAGACTTTTTTCATAAAAATGTAGTTCACATCATCACAAATCGATTGTCCTTTGTTGCGATGAAATCGGATGTGCAGTTCCCGAGATCTCGAGGAGGGGGGCGAATCCGCCCCCCGCCGGGAATCGGCCATACCGTCTAGCCCTCCGGGAATAGGGTTAAGCTGCACGCCACGTCCTATGCCGCCTTAGGAGACCCCCAAAGGTTACGATAACCCCGAGAACAAAGAGCTCACCGAATCCAGAAAGCCCGCCCCGCGATATCCGTTCCCATATATTTGGACTCTTGGCGCGGTCCCTGTGTGTATGTGAGAAAACATTAGTTGAAAAATGATATCTTTATTCCAGACTCTGTTCACACGTATTAACGAGGTGCTAGTTAACTAATAGCGTTCCTCACCAACACAGCTTCGGTCTCTGGTCGTTTCCTAAACAGGCAGAAAGCGTTCTGGCAAAGAACGACTTGTCCCAGCGCACTGTGGTCGTTTTTCTGTCAGCCATCATGCTTTATCTTTGTCAGTATTCGGGAATGACAAAATTGCCGAGAAGGGTCGTTTCGGTGTATGGCAACATGGCCATATCCAAAACGCGGTTTGGTTGTTTGGAACGACCAACGGCCGATTTCGGTCTCTGATCCTAACACATAAGTTAGCTGGTTTTACAACCATAAATTTATAAATGTTGCGTAACGTGTGATCCGGAATGACCCATCAGATTTAACGTTTTGCTAAATTTATGTGGAATTAACACTGAAACAAACACGAAACAACGTTTTAGTGTTAGTTGCAGTACTCCATGATGGTTATTATGGCACATGGTGTTCTATTTGCAGCACTAGGGAGTTGCCGGGCACGGCTGTCTGATGAAATCTCAGCGTCCTCGGCTTTTCACATCGTCAGCTCAAAATGAAGGGCAGATAACAAAAATCTGGCACTTTTGTGAGAGAGCCCAAGCCTTTTCTGTTTCCATGCGCTGGCTGCAAAAACTGTCAGCTGAGTGAGAAATTCAGCCGGTCATTTACAAGGGACCACGAGCGCTCACGGCTCGAAATACTTAGAACGCGGCCCATTTTTAATGACATGATATGTCCCTGTCCGCCACCATTTCCAGGATTTTTGGAGTAGCTTTACAGAACTAGGTGGCTTTTCCCACCTATTCTTCTTCCGTATTATGAGCATTTTTGTAACTTTATTTTACCAATGGGTGGAGCCAGGCTAAGTTTTGGGAGGCACCTCAGGTCATTTTGGCAATGTTAAAGGTAAAAGAAGAACTTTTTGAGGTAGAAGTTAAAACTTGATATGAGTGGACAGGTCAATAAATGGGCAAACGCAATTTTTTTGTTCATATGTGATCACTTCACAAGGTCATGGCAAGGTCAAAAGTCAAAATTCGGTTTTATGTTGTACTTTCGCCGCTAATTTTCCAAATGCGAAACCCAGAATATACATGACTTAGAAGTATCCTCTCTTCTAATTTACCAAGTTTCAGGTTGATATCAGGTCGGGTCACAGAGCTATGACCTACAATGTCGCTGCACATACCCTGTATCACGTTAGCCATCAACTGCAGCTTTAGAAACAGATTCAGTTCAAATGATTGAAAACGTTTTCAAACAATACGAAACGCACTCTAGTTCATTCCATGTGACTCTGAAGTCACTGGAAGTCATTTAAGGTCAAAGTTCTTCAGCTGACCTGATAAGCACGCGAACATGACAGTTTCGCCTTTTTCATGTTCCTGGCGCTGTCCACTTCAGCAATGTACAAACAATGTAATACGATGTGTACTTTTTAAGTAAAAAAGGATAAGTATAAGGTAACAAAATATCTTTGATTTCTATGTTAATTCAGTTTCCAAGAAACTTTCCTCTCTTTTTCCAAGCTCTGCAAACGGCTATGAATTTTTTCAAAAATCTAAACGTGTGGATAGCTGCGATGCATGATTAGGCATATGATTGGCTCAATTCCAGTAACAAAAGTTATCGTCGTGCTGTCTAAATTCGGCCCCTATTTGTAACAAAACAAGGATTGCACTATCCAGCTTGCGAGTCGTCGAATTTAACACGAATTCATTTAACTGATGTTAGAAATTGCACTGCTGAATGGTATCCAAGGGCATTTTTCGACCAGGACTGAAATTCTGAAGAATCCAGTTTTTATCTGAATGTCATTAACAACCACAGACGCAAAGCCTGTGTCGTTAAACCACAGGTGTGATTGTGACTGGTTGCAAAAGCCTATGCCTCTCGCCCCAAACACCACGTTGATGACTTGCTCGCGGCAAACGGATATCCAACGACTCAGCCTTTTCAGGACATTCCAGCAAGAAGTCGCATTCTGTTGGGACGTTGTTGATTGATTATCTTGTAGTTATTTTAACTTAAAATAACGTTTACTCCCGAAATAGTTTATTACAAAAAAGTAGCGTCGTCTGTTGAAATGAAGAAACTTGACAGTTATGTGCACCATCTTTCCGTCACCGAAGGTGCTAAAGCGACGACGCACATGGAACACAGTGTGTCGGAAAAATCCCCTTTGCTGTAAATGTTGACAATGTAACGGGCCATATACTTTTGCCATCTTTGTAGATTCACGGTTGTCAGATCGGCTAGCTGTACCGAAAGAAGCGCTGGTTAAATACTCTTGTCTTGCGCTTTGCGCTTGTCGTATTTTTTCGAGATCTGCTTTTGAGTATGTGTCGCAAAGCTGCAACCAAGTCTGAACATTGCGTCGAGCACTTTTCAGTTATTTTCCTACGAAAATCTTCAACTCACGAAAGACTAATAGTTTTGACATGAGGAAGGATGCGCAGATCCTACATCCATCCAGAGAAAACCTTCTCAACGGGAGCTGGGATTTATTTAGATCCTGACAAAACATTCTGGCCTGCGATTTCAGCGCTTGTGGTGAGAATTAATAGCCGATAGCTTTTCCAAAAAAATGCAGAAATGCTGAATAGGCTTAGCCATTGAGAGATTATAGGGCTTAAGGGCGTCTAATCACACCCGGAGGCGTAAGATCAGTATTGCCTGTGATTTGAAGCTGTAGCGCCCTTCCAGAGAGAGTGCATTATGTGGTGGCAACCACGCAGTGTGGTGAATGCATAAATAGCCCAGTTTCCTAGTGCTTAGTGCCATTTCCATAGGCTGAGAAAACATGTGCAAAGCTCCACTTCATGGCTGGCCGAAGTGATCTCCACAATGGCGTTGCCGGTCATGGCGGATTTGTTTTATCTTTTGGTATAACCCCCGCAACTGATTTTGCGCCTCATTGGTCTCATCTTTGACGCAGGAAGATGGTGAACAGAAATGGGTAAGATCCCAGGAAGTCTGTTATGAACGTGGAGCTCCTTTTCCATCGCAGTATATCACATGTATCAGTCTGACAGAGGACTTATTTGAATAGTATGTCAGTGCTAAAACCCAGATTTTATCTACTCAACCAGCGCTGCCAAGCTACCGCCACAGCAGCTTCGTGGCATGACGCTTGTCTGGTGTTCGCAGGATGAACGTGTTGCAGGAGTATCCGAACATCGACCACGGTATCGGAGCACCCGAGTGGCGGCTCACGCTCTGTCTGCTCTTCTCCTGGGTGGTGCTGTTCCTGACGCTGGCCAAAGGAGTCCAGAGCTCCGGCAAAGTGGCCTACTTCACCGGTAGGAATCGCGTTAGCCTGATGCACTCCCACTGCAGCTGGCACCATTCCCCCGGTTTCATCAAGAGCGTTACAAGAAATGGTCCAACATAGCAAGTGTTTTGAACTGAGATGGTTCAGCTGCAGCTTAGTGCATGAAAAATCTGTGTTCAAATCGTGTCTCTGAACGACACAAATACGATGTTTCAGAGCGATGTCAGTTGAAATTTCTTTGCTTTTCTATTTTCCCTGTTTGCTTTTTTTCCTGTTCTTTCCTTTTTTTCTGGTTAAGGTTGGGTCAATGCTTAACCCTATTCCCTGGGGGCTAGACGGTATGGCCGATTCCTGATAGCCCTGAGATCTCGAGAACTACGCATCCGATTTTATCGCAACAAACGGCAATCGATTTGCCATGACGTAAACTACACTTTAAAAAAGAGCTATGCAAAATTTTGAAAGGGGTGGATACAGGGGTGAAAAAATATCAAAATGGAAGCGTTTTTGGACTTTTAATAATTCCGTTGTTTATGGACCGATTTCGATGAAATTGGCATGAATCCAAAGATTGTGGATAGGACTTTTACCATGGTGTACATATTTGAAATTTTGAGAAAATTCATAGGCTTTCACAGGGCTCCAAAAACAGGATTAGTTTTTCAATAACTGAGTGAACAAAAAAGGTAAAAGCACTTTTTTGGCTTCTGCTAGTCATGCTAGCAAGTGATAGCAAGTAATAAATAAGTGTAAATAGTGTTACAATGTTTGTATAATCAAATCAATGTTACAATGTTTGTATAATGGTCAAATGTTCTTCAGATCAACTTGTGACATTTGACTTTAAATGGCCTCCATTGACCTTGGAGTCACTTGGAATGACCTTGTGTGCATGTAATATCTGAAAACGTTTTCGATCATTTGAATTCATTCTATTTCGAAAATTCCATCTGACGGCTATTGTGATATAAGGTACGCGCACTGACATTTTAGGTCATAGCTCCGTGACCTGACCTGATATCAAGCTGAAAGTTGACACACAAGTACAGGGCAGCCTTCTACGTCATATCAATTCCGGGTTTGGCATTTCAAAAAAAAAACTCCAAAATATTTACTATAAAACCAAATTTTGGCTTTTGACCTTGACCTAACCTTGTAAAGTGACCTCAGATGAACGAAATTGTATTTGTACGTTGCCTCACTATTTAGCTATACATGTATATAACGTTTTAATTTCCAGCTTAAAAACGCTGTTTCTGGCAGTCATTTTGCTTTTACCCTCAACAGCGCCAAAAATGGCCCGAGGTGCCTCCCAAAAACGTTGCCTGGCTCCGCCCCTGAGCTAAATAGGATTTCGAAATTTTGTCACAGTACGTAGAAAGAACAGCTAGGAAAAGTCAGAAAGCTTCGGGAAGCTGCGTCAAAAACTCTGGAATTGGCAAGCAAAAAACCCGAAAGGGGGCTGATTCATCGTCCCTGCCGGGAATAGGGTTAAGTCATGTTGGTTTTCCTTTCCCATTTTTCTGCTTTTGGTTTTTGGCAGGTTTCTAACTGCCTGCGTGATAGTTGAACTAGTGACGACCTCGTTCGTGCCAGTCTTTCTCGCGAGTCAACCAAAGACAAAATTTTCCAAGTCTAATTTCTGCTCACTTCAGTCATTCACCAAACACCTTTACAGGCACCCACACTATGCGGAGATCTGTCCACTATGCCGTCAGAGTTACGTGTGCATTTTCGATGACGAGCGGTGCGCCATTTATAATCCCTACAAACGGAAATAATCCGAGCTAGAAGGTACAAAACTGACGTGATGTCAACCAATGAGAAACGGTAACGTAATCAACCGAGGGACGTAAACCGGTGGCGTAAGGAGTTCTAGACCAATCAGAGTTGGCGGTATTGTAAAGCGATTCCGAAAAACAACAGATGCTAATCTGCATTGTTCGTATCTTGCACTGGCTTTTTCGCGGGAAGTAACCAGTCACATTACTGATAAAGAATGCGGTTTAGTATAACACCCCCACTGTTGAAAGTGAGACGACGTTGGGCATCCCAGACGTCTTTGCCTGAGTATGTCAAATTCGGCTTTGAACGGCTGAACAATGGGACAGTGCTACAGATGGAGGCATTTCTAGGAACTGTTTAGAAATTTACTTCAAACTACTTCAGAACCAAGGATGTTTTCGGTTAGGAAAATAATTTTGTTACATGATTAAGGCTTGGCTCCTGGTTAAGCTGTAGCTTAATGCATAGAAATTCTCGTCTAAGTCTTGTCTCAGAACAAATAAATAGTGTTTAAGAGCGATGTTAGCTGATATTTCCTCGGTATCCTATACAAACGTGTCTGATCGTCGGCTGTTCTTCAGATTACACGAGAGGGCGTAATTAATCGACGTTAGAAGAAGTGATTAATTAAAATGTCTGCCTTCCCTTGCCCACAAAGCTGGAGCCGACGCCCACACTTCTTCCGCATTCCTGATGGTCACGCGAACTTTTGATCTTATAGTCACAAATCACAACGAATTTCACAAAACAATAGCAAGCAAGTTGAGGTTATGCCAAAAACTGGCGTTTGGCTTTGTGTTTCTCATTCCCGGAAAATTGGCGTGTCATTGCGTTTGGGCATGCACAATAGTTTTTAAAAAGCTCGGATCATGGTCGAAACCTTAGTTTGCATAACGTCTCAAAAAGTTACTTGCGTCATTCTTAACCCTATTCCCGGCACGGGTGGTGGGCTGAATCGGCCCCCCTCGGGTTTTTTGCTGGTCGATTCCAGGGTTTTTGACGCAGCTTCACGAAACTTGGTCACTTTTCCTAGCTATTCTTTCTACGTACTGTAACAAAATTTCAAAATTCTGTTTTGCTCAGGGGCGGAGCCAGACGACGTTTTTGGGAGGCACCTCAGGCCATTTTGGGCCCTGTTCAGGATAAAAGGAAAATGACTGCCAAAAATAGCGTTTTTAGATAGAACTTAAAACTTTGCATGGATGCATAGCTAAATAGTTGGGCAACGTGCGAATACAATTTTTTTATCTGAGGTCACTTCACAAGGTCAAGTCAAGGTCAAAGGTCGGAATTTGGTTTTATAATAATCATTTCGGCGCTATTTTTTTCAAATGCCAAACCCAGAATATGTGTAACGTAGAAGGTTGCCCCCTACTTGTGTATCAAGTTTCAGCTCGATATCATGTCGGGCCACGAAGTTATGACCTAAAATGTCAGTGTGCTTACCCCATATCACAATAGCCGTAAAATTGAATTTTTGAAATAGAGTGAATTCAAATGATTGAAAACGTTTGCAGATAATATTAAATGCACAAGAGATCATTCCAAGTGACTCCATGGTCACTGGAGGTCATTTAAGGTCAAAGGTCACAAGTTGATTTGAAGAGCATGTGACCAAGACAGTCCCCCTTTTTCATGTCCCTGGCAACGCCTATGCTAACATTATACAAACATTGTATTGCGATTTGTACTTGTTTAGCATGACATGACTAGCAGAAGCCAAAAAAGTGCTTTTAGCTTTTTTCTTCATTCAGTTTTTGGAAAACTAATCCTCCTATTTTTGAAACCCTGTGAACGCCTATGACGTCTCTCAAAATTCCAAATGTTGGTATCAATGGTAAAAGTCTCATCCATAAGCTCTCGATTCATGCCAATTTCATTGAAATCGGTTCATAAAGAACAGAGTTATAAGAAGTTCAAAAGTAACCCCCATTTTGGTAGTTTTGCACCCCAGTATCCGCCCCTTTCAAATTTTGAAGGTTTCTTTTTTGGAAATGTGATTTACGTCATGGCAAATCGATTGCTGTCTGTTGCGATAAAATCGGATGTGTAGTTCTCGAAATCTCAGGGGGGCCGAATCCGACCCACCCGCTCCCCCCTGACGGGAATCGGCCATACCGTCTAGCCCTCCGGGAATAGGGTTAAACAGGAACAAAATTTGGGTAGTAATTAGTAAGTAAGCACCTATTGGATACTCCATGACACGAGATGTTGGAGCTAATTCGAATAAACCCCCTCCCAAAAAATCATATCTCTGCGTGTTTTTGGAGGAGGTACATATCGGTTCGTGGTCTTAGAGCGCCTCGTTGACGTTATTATCACTGTGGATATATGTTCAATATTCATATGAAAGTGCCTCTTAGACAATGGCGCTCTGTCATCAATGAATACCACTTGTCTTCGCGATAGAACACTGATTACACAGAGAAGTTCTTTACCAGTTTGTAATTCCTGTGCATGCATCATAATACTGTGCTTATTCCTGGCAGCCACTGGTGCCGAAGAATTTCTAGGACCAATATGAGCACAAATCCGTCCTGGACACGAACATAACCTCTCCGAGCGCAGGCCGTACAAGTGTCCACAAACGAGGTCATTTGTACTGGCCTGACCACGCAAGTCTCGTCAGCGCTATTTGAACGCTGCCAATTGTGTGGACGGCGGCGGCGCAGACTGGTCTCTGGTCCTCGCTCCCCCTCTCTCTCTCCCTCTCACCCCTCTGTCCCCCTCCCGCTGGGAGGCCGGCTGTCGCGGCGGTCGATGGCAGCGTTCTGGCTAAAAACACGCCGCGCTCGGCGGGCTGCCGTCCAGACTAGGGCCTCCTGCATCCCCCAGCTCATCAGGCCAGAGGGCTGCAGCGCCGCTCAGCTCACGATGGCTGAGGGCTTGAGACTGGATAGCTCTAGGAAGGTCAGCTGTTATGACGCAAAATCAGTGCAGCATGGCGACGCTGACCCGATCTTTGGCCGAGTCATCGAGCAATCACTGAGCTGACACCATGCAGTGACCGATCAGTGACGGCGTAGCAACCGAGCAGGCAGCGAGAGATCACCAGTCACCGCTCCGTTGACCAATGACTGGCCATCATGGGTGACCTGTAATGGCGAACATTAGCCGAACGTCCACGGAGCATCAGCCGAAAAGCAACCCTGGCGAGACGGTGGCCGAGCAGTACTCCAATCCCCGATATAACCACGTCGCCGGATATACGGAACCCCTGGAGGGCACGGCCGCCCCATGTGACCTTGGCCCGGCCGCGGTCACGCCTCGATGGCGCCGGCGGCGGCGGCGGCGGCGGCGAGCCGGGCGATAGACGGCTCGTTCACGTCAGTCTGATCTGCCGTAACCGGTCGAATGATGGCGCGGTCGGGTGAGGCGCGGCGTCTTCGGCGGTCAGAGGCGCCGCCCCGGCTCGCCAGGGCTGCACCATTTGAGCGCAGTCGCCCTGCCTGGGAGAGATTGGCGCTGTCAGTATCGGAATATTTCCTCGATTTTGTTGTGTTCATGCGTGGTTTGCAACTCGATCTCCTTTGGACCTTTATTTCACTGCGGATGAATTTCCCCGTTTCGTGTTTTATCGCGCTCTGGTGCTCAGTTGTGATGTCTCAAATTATGATTGCAACTCTTTGCCAACTGTTCCGCTCTGATCGCGGTTTGGCTTTCCACATTCCATATTCCCTGTGCCGCTGCTGGTTTACGGTTTCTCGACAGCGATGATTGTTGTCGAATGTCGAGCACTGGCCATGCAGTACTCGTTTTCCTCGGAGACAAGTGTCATTTCATGCCTTCCTCTCGTCTAACTTGTTGCCTTCTGTTTTGTCGTTTGGCAGCAATTTTTCCGTACGTGGTGCTGTTCACCCTGCTGATCAGGGGCGTGACGCTGCCTGGCGCGATGGACGGCATATTGTTCTACCTCACGCCCAAGTGGCACGAATTGCTCAATCCAAAGGTGAGCCGGCGTCGGATGTGTGCTGACTTGGCATGATGGAAAGGATTCGCGGGACGCAGTTCATGTGGGAGAAAATGATCAGTCGAGAACACCTAACAGCGGAGAAGGGGAGGGACGGTAACTCTTTTGTGCTCCACGGATGCTCTACGGTCTTGCTGAATTTCCTTTTTCCGACTTTCTTTTTGTTTTCTTTTGGTCTCAGCTACGTCTAACTACATCTGAGACACTGTTTATCCACTCTAACCATTAGCCGGTCAGCGATGGGAAAAATAGAGATTTTCCCGGATGAAAACCTTGCCAATCTTTGTGAAATGGCTGCTGGTTTAAGGCATATTGGTACATGATTTAGATGTGAAAGGCGTGCATTCATTTGCAATTCGGTTTCAACGCATATTCTACAACAGGTAGACAACGATGTTTGGATGTCGTTGTGAAGTGTCATTTTTTACTCTATTTCCGTGTCCATAGCTGCGAGCGCCTTACTAATAGCCGAGGGTCACACCAGCTGCAGTACTAAGCCAGCGAAGAGCTCATGCACCAAGACGAAATTGTCTTGCTGAGGTCAGAGACTGATATGCACCCCCTTTAAGTCGCTACGCCAAAAGCCATGCAATAACCGATGATTTAAGAGAGATTTTGAGCAAAGGGCCTCTCGACGAAACGTCGCAGTTGTCCGGTCCACGGCGTTCGGTTCGGATTTGATGGCCTTATTCCGCCCGATATGACCTCCAGCACATCCGACGGGCCCCTGCACCGCTCCCGACGACTCATTCAGCAAAATGCGCTGCACTCGTGTTTCGTGTACGGACGTAGGAATCACTGGAGCCCTGAGCACGTGAAACCGGACGGTTTGGCCAGGCTCGCTGGACCGTCACCCTATAGCAAAGTCGAAGTAAATGCAGACGACTTCGTGGGCGTAAATTGTGCTGCCAGTAAAGTCTAGTAAGGAGAAGTCATGGAACTGACATTTCCTTGGCACGGTCGCAGGGGACTTTGTGTTAAGTCGACTCCACTGGGCGCAGTTTGTGCCAGCGAGTTCAGTCGGACATTGTTCTGGAAGTTTTTTTATCAGTCTGTCTTTCTTTAGGTGCAGAGCCCTTTGGTCTAAAATGCTCGCGTTATTGCCAATGAGAACCTTGCCGCATCTTTCACCGATTACCGATGTTAAACACTTAAGTGTTATGTGATAGCAAGTTGGTAGCAGCTTCAGTTGAACGGTGGCGCCGGGGTTTCAGCAGTGTTTAACGCTGTCGCCGGTAACGTATAACGATAACAACTTGTGTGGTGAATGTCGCTTGAACCCATGCAAGACACACATAGTGCGGACACTGATTAAACTCGGGCAACTGTTCGCTGGTGAATGCGACTGTCAAAGAAGCTGTGGTGCCCAGCATTTTCAGCAGGTCCAGCAGGTCCAGCAGTCCCAGCAGGTTTATCTAGCTCAGAAGGCTCAGCAGGTGCAAGAATTTCAGCGGTTCCAGCAGGTCCAGTTGGTATAGTGTACGTACACTGTACGGGATCGTGGCAGCGAAGTGGTGTATGTTTCAGGTGTGGTACGCAGCGGTCACGCAGTCTTTCTTCTCGCTGTCCGTCGGCTTTGGCTCACTCATCATGTACTCCAGCTACAACGACTTCGAAGACCCAGTGGCCAGGTACAACCAGCATCAGTAGCAGCAGTGGCCGGCAGCAGACAGCTAAACGCCATGCGCGGCTGATGATGGCATTATCGTTACATGATTATTATGACAATGAGTGCCCATCCAATGACATGTAGCAAATACTGGAAAAACCGGAATTTCTAAACTTCGTGCGCAGCTGATGGTGGCATTATCGTTGCAATGATTAACATGGCAATGAGTGCGCATCAAATGACATGTAACAGATGCTGGAGGCACTGGAATTTCCAATATAACTTTGGGAACTATAATGCAGAAGGCATGCTGTTGACACGAGCACTGGACGGACGATCTTTTGTGTTCTCCCCCATCTGTTTTTCTTGAAATCTCGAGGACGGACCAAAGCTGGTTGCTGCTACTTTGTGAAATTTATGCCAAATGAATGACTCGTCGATTGACGCAGAAAAATCGAAAATCGGCTGAAACTTTTTGAAGTTTCAAGTATTTGAAGTCAAGCAAACAACGAAAATAACTGTTGTTGCTGACAAATGGGAACTTTGCAAAAGTACTAGCGTTCTACCTAAGATTACCGTTTGAACACAATCATGCGACGTCATTCGAGCATAAGTGATGTATGTGCCAAGACCAAAGCCAGGTTCAGTAAGGATCAAGGTGGCCAAAGGTCAAGGTCAAACAGCTTGTGACCTGATCCAGATTTGCTTTGCAATATGTCGGTTTGTATGAAATATGCATTCAAAGACCCTACTAAAAACACGTTTGGCACAGGGATACCCACATGTATAAACATGTATGCATATACATACATACATAAATATAAACGCTGTAAGTGATCAAATGCACCGGTGTTGGCTACCTCCACTGAAAATACGCTAAAAGATCCATATAGCGCCTTCATGTACACTCAAGCTATCCCGTGTTGCTCGAAATCTGATCTGCAAAAGATGTAAAAATGACGCCATAGGTCAATGACCTGACATGACCTCGACTCGAAATCCTCCGTCAAGACGCCAAATAAATGGAAGTCGTCGTATTCTACGTTTTAACGCTCAAATAAGCACCCCTTTCCCGTTTCGTTCGAAAAGTCGTACGGAATGGCCCGCACAGGCCGAGAAAGTGTCCTTACGCGTGGGAAAGATGTGAGAGTCACCAGATATCATCTTCAAAGTTCAGAGCTACCCAACTAAATCCACGATCCCAACTGGCAGCCCAAAAAGACTGAAGGATTACCTGACCTAAGGTCGCTGACCTTGGAATTTCCCAAAAACTGAGATAGTAGGTTTTTGCATCTGTCGTGCTTTGCCAATGTAGCAAATTTCAACTTAATCGATACTTTGGACAGTTTTGGAACTACGTTTTTGGAACATGTTCTTATTTGGCTTGGCCTGGGTCAGTGTCGTGAGGTGACCTGAAATTGAAAGGTTGACGGGGTATGTGAAAATGCTTAAAAAAGGATATCCTAGGATCCATGTATTTTCATGCCTACGTTTTGTAGCCATCTTTGAAAAAAACAAAGGAGGTTCTCATGAACCCCGCGGCCCGTGAAGGTAAAAACTACGTGCTTGCCAATTTCTGCCCATAATCATCCACTGACTTCGAACTTTCACCCACATTTAAATTTCTATAAATCCTTAGCAGAGTCTGCAGTGATAATTTCATTTCCTTTAATGGCAAGTGTGTGAGAAATGTTTGTGTTGCTGTGGTGATATAAAATTATTTTTCTTCACTTTGAACCTACGTTTTACTTCTTAGAAGCAATGGTATCTTAATCCGGTTCCGACTGGAGGGGCGGCCGATCACCCCCTGAGATTTCTCCAACATTGCGAGGGAATGAAGAAATGTAACCCCACGAAACCTTGTTTGCATTTTGCTTGATCGTTTTTACACCTTGAGTCAAAGTTTTGACTTCAGGTCAAATCAAGTGTTTAACCTAGGTCGGGTCAAGTGGACCTATTTCCAAAAAAGTTTAGCGCCCTGTAGCTTTTTTGGAAAACATGGTATCACATTAAAACTGTCAGGGATTAGAAATCTGTAAAAAAGATGTAACAAATCTGCTATCTCAGATTTTTTGGGAATTTTCCGAGTTATTGGCTTAAGGCTATCCCCATTTTCAAGACAGGCCGTCGTTTTTTTCGGAATTTCATTTTTTTTTTACAACATTTTTAGTGTGGGGTGATACAGACATCCACTTGCCGTCTATGGACAAAGCATCAATGGCTTCCAGCCGTTGATCTGAGGTCAGGTCACGAAATAACTGTTAAGAGCCCAAATACTCCGCTATCAAAATCGGCGCTGAATTACCCAGAACGGGGAGAAAATGGCAGAACTGGCTCGCATGGTTGCGAGTAATACCAAGTAGTTCAAAAAGTTCAAGAAATTTCATAGTTTGTAGATGAACAGACTCTCGCGAAAAAAGCCTGGCCAATTGTGAAGACTGATAACTACTGAATTTTTCCAAACTTTAGGCATGAGAAACCATCACAAGAACCACCATGAATAATAAATAATACATGGAAAGCCCTATGTCACTAAAATGAAGAAACGTTAAAATTAGTTCCCGTTAATTCATATCGCGTTCTGCTACGGCGCCCGCTGGCAATCGGCGCGAAAATCGCCGTGTCTAATTGGACATTGCTGCGTATATATTACACAAATCAGAGAAATTAGTGCTGTATCGGTATCTGCTGTCTTTTACCGGTTCACTGATGCCTTTATCTAAACCTTATTAATCACAGCCCTTGAGATCCAGGCCGTTTCTCGATTTAAAGCAGTCGGCTGTGAAAAAACATGTATAGGGAATAAATGGCTTACATATAATCGAAAATCAAGAAATGAGATTAATCACGAACTCTAGTTGTCACGAGGTTCCCAACGGTGTACTTATTTTTATCGTGCGACCAGCCGCTCGTGAGTTAGAGGGAGGGGGCGGTCAACCGCCCTTCAGTCGAGCGTGGTCGGCGCCGACCGCAAGTCGGGCGCGGGTTAATGTTTTTAATTAGAAACATTTAGATTGCCAATTGCTACTTGCTCGGGGCCCATTTTTTCGAAATCCGTCGTGTATTTCAATGTCCTTTTTATCCAGATTTTTCACCGCACAAAATACTGCAACATAAATCGTACCAACATTTGGAACATTTTTACTCGCAGCGTGTCAGTTGCGATGGTGGATCGGTCCTGAGACAGTCCTGCTGGGCCGACTAGAGCCTGGCTGTATTAGACGATCAGCTGTCACGATGAGGAGAGACGAGAACGACTTGGAGCTGTAGAGTCGGCCAGTATTGCACCATATGGGGAGACCATACTAAGGAACGAACTCTGCCGTCCAATATTGGAGAATCGTAAATTTCCAGGGGCTCTTTTTGGACAAGGAATTCTCACCACGCCGGCCAAAACACAGGCTATGCAGTCGGTACAAAAGACCCTATAATTTCTTGGACTATTCTTTCAAACCGCCATTCGAGTGAATGCAGGAAAGTACTGTTTCCAGTGAGAAGCACTATGCAGTTTGAACACATGTAATTGAAAAAGAGGTGGTGTCTATAATAACAATATAATAAGTAATAACAGTAAATAATAAGTAATAACTGGACTGGGAATATCCACTGGTTTATCCATATTTCTGAATCCAGATCACTAGGACGCATTCCCGTTCGGGGGTCTTATTCGACCTCCTAAGATCTCGAGAACTGTCTGTCCGGCCTCACCGCAACAAACGACAGTCGATTCCCTGTGACGTAAACTCCATTTTTATAAACAGAAGTTTTGGAAGTCTTGAAAGAGGTGGATACATGGGGAAAAAATGTGAGAAAGGGAGGCAATTTTTGACTTACAACTCCGCTGTTTATGGGCCGATTTCGATGCAACTGTCATGAATCGAGAGCTCATGGATAGGTCTTTTTGCACTGACCCATACGTTTTGAGTTTTGGAAAAATTCATAAGCGTTCGCAGGGCTTGGAAAATGGGAGGGATTTTCTCTTACTGAATTAACATAGAAGTTCAGAATGTTTTTTAGTTTCTACTAGTCAAGTTATGCTTCATTGTTCTAGTCGTATTACATTGCTTGTGTAATGATGGTGTACGCAGTGCCAGGAACATGGAAAGCGGAAACTGCAATGTACGCATGTTCATCATGTTTACTCGCGACCTTTGACTTTAATTGATCTCAAATGGCTTCAGAATTACATGGAATGGCCTTCAAGTCATTTCATGGTTTCTGAAAACAACAACAAAAAAGTGGTGTGACCCGAATTGATTCTTGGACTAATATAGAAACCACGATATTTAACGTAATTGGGTCACACAGGCATGGATGGGCACTCCTGCCTACTTATTAACGGAAAAGGGATAAAAATTTTCCAATTATTGGAATTGACTGTGTTTCTAAAGTCCGCCGTCGTGATATAGGACACGCGCGCGGACATTTTGGGTCATAGTCCGTGACCCGATTTGATATCGACCGGAAACTTGAAACACAAATAGTGCGCATTACTGTTCTAAGTTATATATATTTTGGATCTTTTTATTTTAAAAATTTGCGTCAAGCATTTTTACATGAATTTTACTTTTGACCTTAACGTAACCTTGTAACCGGACCTCAGATCACAAAATATTTTTATTTTGTCCGTCCAGTTGTTTATCTATGCACTAATGTTATGTGTTAAGTTCTACTTTAAACGCTGTATTTCAAGCATGTTTTTGGTTCTATTTCTGGCTTATTTCTGGCATTTTTGGCATTTTTCTTTTACCCTCAAAAGCACAAAAACGGTATGAGATGCTTCCCAAAACCATAACCCGGCTCTGCTCCTGAGAAAGTAACATTATAAGAAATTGGCGTAATACCTAAAAAATAGACAAGAGAAGTCACCAAGTTTCATGAAACTGCTGCAAAAACCCGAGAAATGGGGCAAAAAACGAAGGGTGGTTTCTGAAGCCTCCACTATACGGGAATAGGGTTAAACAGCGTTACGTAATGCTTCATTGATTTTTGATGGTTCTATTATGGAAAGTGCGAAGTACTTTAAGTACTCGTATCACATTAATAACCTTATCGCACACTTACCAAAAGACTGGGTGGTTATTTCGATAACCGGAACCTGGGTTCCAACATGACCTTAACGATACCTCGCATCACACTAGGGACGCGGCCATCATCAGCATCGCGGACATGTTGACCTCGCTGCTGGCCGGCTTCACCATCTTCGCCATCCTTGGTAACCTGGCGCACGAGCTGAACACCACCGTCGACCAGGTCATCAAGGGCGGCGGCACGGCACTGGCCTTCGTCTCGTACCCGCAGGCCCTGGCCAATTTTCCGGGCGTGCCGCAGGTGAGCTGGCGCCGAATCGGAGCTGGCTCAGCGTAGGGATGAGATCACACACGTCCCTGTGATGGATTTAATTACGCATGCAATGGGCCAGTTAAGAGCTTGTCATGTGCAGCCTTATGTACAGACGTTGTTGATGCGATTTAGGACATGACAACAAGGAAAGCGAGGCGAGAAGCTGTGACGTAACGTTATTTTACCAGCGACCGACAGCTGTTTATTGAGTGTCAGCTTCAGCAGTATCACTCCTCCGACTTTCCTGGCCGCGTTCGCAGCTGTTCGCGGTGCTATTCTTCCTGATGCTGTTCACGCTGGGCGTGGGGTCGGCCACGGCGCTGACAGGCTGCGTCATCACCATCATCCGCGAAGAGTTCCCCAAGGCGAAGCAGTGGCAGGTGGCCGGCGCCGTCTCCCTCTGCGGCTTCCTCCTGGGCCTGGTCTACATTACGCCGGTGAGTGGCACTGCTGGCTGGGTCAGACGCGAGGGCTACGGGAGCGCTGCCGGAAGCATATTTGGAACCAGTTTGTCCGTTACCATGTTCGTTCCGTCTGTGTTAACTGGCTATCCGTGGGAACCAGTGCTCGGTAGGTGGGACGTAGCAGATTGTCCCTGTAGATGCGGGGATTACAGGACAACGTATCGTATGGCGGAGTATCGAATGGAAAAGCGTCGAGACGAAATATAGAACGCGAAATATCGAACAAGATAAACATCAACTGAATAACTTTTGGACGAGAAAGTATTCGATGGGAAAATATCGATCAGGGACGAATATTGAAAGGAGTAATTCCAAAACGAAAAATATATTTGAACAAGACTTCGAATGTCAATATATGGAACGTGAAATGTCGAGCCCAAATGTCGAATTGGACGCAACATATGGAACAGACGTATAACATTGGGTAACTATCGACTGGTTATGTGTCAAGTAGGCAAAATAGCCCGCCCGATAATTACGAAGGCGGAAAATGCCGAAAAACAAATAGTGCACAATACGGCAGGTACGTGGGCAGTGAATCATCCCGCAGCACATCTGTGGGCATCCTGGCAAGAGCGCTACTGGACCTTCTCTGGGATTCAGACGAAACTTCCCAAAAAATCTTGTTTTCTGTTTCTCTGGAGTCCCCTGGAAACGAAAATCTCGAAAGCGTATGTTCTTTCAAGGAGTTACTGAACGGATGCTCACGGAAAAAACTGGCTGCGCCTCAGGATCTGATGACGTAGTTCGTAACGTACCGACATTTTTGGCCACAGTATGAGGAAGCTGAGTCCCGGACGCTCATACTTGTGCCTTCCTCCTTTCCAGTGGTTATTTGGGATAAGCTGTGAGCCAGAGGTGGATCCAGGATTTCACCAGAGGGGTGGGAGGTGGGTCCCGGTCAGCGTGGGGCCCCCATCCTGGCCAGTCCCGTCATTATTTACTTTTCAAATATAAAAAAAATCGTTTATTTGCTGTGGTTCAGGGAAAATATTTGATGTTACTTCAAGTTCGTTTTGCCATTAATTTAAACGCGTCAGCCTATGTCAGACAATTCTGCGTTTTGTTCCCCTACAAAGTGACTGAAATATGACAACAACGGCGAAATTTTAGACGGCTGAGTCCTTCTACTTGAAATGTCGTACCTGTACTCTGTGCATGGTCCAGGAGCTCCTCTCCCTCCTCGTGGTTTCAGGAGGCGCTTTTGCTAGCTTAGGTGAGATTGCCTCTTGCATTTACAGGGGGGCTTCTGGTGGTCTCGGACCGTCTGCCGTGTCAGGGCCCTCTAGTGGTCTTTGGTTCCTTTTACAGTTTTGCGCGTCCCTCGGGGCGTCTCAGGCGCTCTTTTGCCAGTTTCAGGGGCACTTCGGGCAGTTTCATGGATCCGTCTGGCAGTTTCAGGGGTACTTGAGCCACCTCGAGTTCCCTCTTATCGTCCCGTGAAAACTTTTGGCGTTTAAGGAGCCCCCAGGCAGTAACAGGAGCCCTCTATAAGTCTCTCTCTACCGTAACTGAGGCGCCTCTGGCAATGCACTAGGTCCTTTGGCCGTTTCAGAAGCTGTCTGGACGTCTCAAGGTTTAGCAGTTTCAGTGGTCCCTCTGGTCGTCTCAGGGGCCCCTATTACTGGAGACTGCTAGTTGTCAGTCTCCAAGGCCCCTTTCTAGCAGTCTCAGGGAACCTCCTGTTGTCCTAGGTGGCCCTATTCTCGTCTCCGGGGAATATTTTTGCCATTTGAGGGACGCTCAGGCAGTTACAAAGACTTTTTGACGATTTCGGGGCCCCTGTGTAGTGTCGTGGGCGCTCTGAACGCCTCCGGTGGTTTCCATGGCTGTATCAGGGGTCTTCCTCTGTTACGAGGGGTATATCTGGCGATTTAGGGCCCTTCTAGCCTTATCAGAGGCCTTTGTTGACGCTTCAGGGGCATCACTGGCAGCCTTAGGGGGTCTTCTCCGTGCCAGGAGCCCCTCTAAGACACCCGGGTGCCATCTGGCCGTCCAGAGCCTCCATACCGTCTTAGAGATTCTCTCATCGTCTTTGTCTCGCAGGGGTCCTCCGATCTTTTTGGCGGTCTCAGGGGTAATCTGCCGTGTAGGGGCCCATCTTGCCGTCTCAGGACCCACCTGCCCTTCCCAGGGCCCCCGACTGCATCAAGAACCCCCTAGGTTTTCAAAAAGACCATTGCAGCCCATTTGGGACCCCTCTTGAAGGTCAGGTCACTGATGAACCCCTGTTTAAGGGGCCCCTCTGACTGGCCAGGGTCTCCCTATGCCGCGCTGGCCTCCTCTTAAGTCCTTGCTACCTCGCTGGCACTTATAGCGGTTTCAAGGGCGCTTTGCCGTTTTGGGGCTCTTCTTGCGGTTCCAGGGACCCTTTGAGAGTTTCAGGGGCCCTTCTGTTCATTTTAGGGGCCATCTTGCCGTCTCATGGTCTCCGGAGGACCTCTGACTGCATCAGGAATCGTTATCTTTGCACACAGACCCTTGAAACCCATTCGGGGCCCCCATGCCATTTCAGGGGCCCCTATGCCGTCCTAGGGACTCAGTCCTCAGTTTGGCCGTCTCAGGGGGCCCTGACTTTTCTGGGTGGTCTCATGGGCAGTCTGCCGTGTTGGGGTTCTGTTGTGGTCTGTGGTTTCAAAGGCCCTTTTGGGAGCTTCAGGGGCCCTTCTGTGCATCTCAAGGGTCATCTAACCCTCTCATAGGCCTCCTGATTGCATTAAGAACCCGTCACGTTTCCACAGAAACCCCGTGAAGCTCACACAGGGCCCCTTTGCTGGTTGCTCCCCCCCCCCCGAATCTGCGCCTGCTGTGAGCACGGACGACGGGGTTCTTCCACATACCAACAAACACGGGACAATGAGCTAAACACGTTTTCTCCTAGAGTCTTGGCGATTATGTCCGCGCACCATACCGTCGTTCTCTGGCTGACGTTCGCGCTCATGGCCGCATACGCCAACAACGGTCAGAGCTCAACCCCCAACGGATCACTCGGAAAGAAGGGAAAACTTTGAACATCCAGGACCTAATCCCCGTCCATGGCCTCCACATGCGGAAGTCGTGGCCTCTTCACTATCAGGTTCCCGTCCTTACCTAATCTTGATTCTTTGAAATGTTCAGCTGTTACATAATATTACAAAACTGGAAAGTCCCCGATCCCGCGTAACTAACCCACGAGCCTTCCCACGCGGTGGTCGACCTACTATACATGTCGCTGATTGGCTTGCCGCATTTGACGTCACGCTTAAGGCCCCACCACTCCCCTCGGGGCCGCACCGCTCGAGACGCAGAACACCGAGTACGGCTAAATATTAGAATAGTTTTCCACTTCGCATTTTGTTAAGCAGAATTTGCCCATTTCATTACCCGTCCATGTGCTATGTCTCTTGATCACTGTGCGATATTTTGTCATTCGATGTTTTGACCTTTCGATGTCTGTCCGGATCGACATTTTTCCAGTTGGTTAGATGACTTTGTTTTGTCCATTTGTTATTTTGCCCGGCGATATTTTACCATGTCGATAAATATCCCTATTCGATATTAATCACTGTTCGACATTTTACCCATCAATATTTTCTCTTTCGAAATTTATCTCGTCGATGTTTATTCTGCTCGATGTTTGACGATCACTATCTTGCCTTCGATGTTTTATTCCATTCAGTATTTCGTTTCACCATCAGTGGCGTAGCCAAGGGAGGCCAAAGAGGCCATGGCCTCCCGTGGAGGTCAAGAGGGGCCCCCTGGCAGCCGAGCGGGACCCCCAGGGCCGAAGGCCCCAGCTCTTTGGATAGCGTGAGGCGCCCGCAGGGCGTCTTAAAAATAAGATTTTTTTTTAGCAAAGTAAAAATTTTAGCAAAATAAGACAATTTTTAGCATTAAAGAAGGCTTACGAACCTAAAGAAAACGTACTCCGAGCATACAAGAAGGCTTTGTGTGCTATGAAGAGAGGGTCGTGGTCTCAATGAGCGTTTAGGGGCTCCTGCTAGCTTGTAGGGAAGTTCACTGCTTGCCTGGGGAGGGCCCCCTGTCGGTCCATAAAGGGCCCCTGTCAGCCTCTGAAGGGACCTCCTTTCGGTCTGGAAGAAGGCCCCTGTCCTTGCCTCCAGAGGTCGACAGGGGCCCTTCACAGGCGGATGGGGTGCCCTCTACAGACAGGCAGTGACCTCCCTGGCCAACAGGGGCCCCTAAACGATCATTCAGGGGCCCCTGCTTTCCTGTAAAGATGTCCCTGCCGACTTGTAAGAGGCACCCGCCAGGTCGGCACGAACATTTTTACAGGCGAGCATGGGTCGCCTTTCCACTTCAGCAGGCCCCCTTTACAAACTGACAGTAATTTTAACCACATGGGGCCCCAATGATTACGAGGGCCAGGCGGAGATCCATAGAAAGAGCAATTGGGGCGATCGTCCCCTCCCCCTGAGGCCTGAGAAGGGCCCCTGTCAGACTTAAAAGGAGCCCGAAGGGACCCCGTATGAGCTTCACGGGTTCTCTATAAAAACCTGACGGGCTCTTGATGCAGTCAGGGAGGCCTCCTAGAGGGTTAGATGACTTCACAGACGCACAGAAGGCTCCTGAAGCGCCCAAAGAGCCCCTAAGACCACAGCAGGGCCCCAAGACGGCAGAACGTACCTGAGACCGCCAGATGGCTCAAAGGGCCCCTGAGACGGCCAACATGAGGACTGAGTCCCTAGAGGGCCCATGTGAGTGAAAAGCTGAAGGTTCCTGATGTAATCAGAGGCCATCTGGGAGGGTTAATGAGACCCTGACACAGTAAGATGGCCCCTAAGATGGAAATAGGGGCCATTGAAACTCTTCAAGGGTCCCTGGGACCGCAAGGGGTCCCAACACGGCAAAGGGTCCATGAGACCGCTAAAATTGCCAGAGAGGCACTTGAGCCGCAAAGAACTGGAAAGGATGCCTAGCACGGCATAAAGAGACCCTGGACAGCCAGAGGGGCACCCTGAACGGGGATTCGTCGGTGACCTTTTCAACCTCGAGAGGAGCCACAAATGGGCTATACTGGCATTTTTAAAACCTTGAGGGGTTTTTGATGCTGCCAGGGGCCCCCGGGAAGGTCAGGTGGTTTCTGAGACGGCAAGATGGACCCGTACACCGCAGATGACCCCTGAGGCCGCCAAAAAGGTCGCAAGGCCCCTGCAATACAAAGACGATAAGAGGGCCTCTGAGACGGTATTTGTCTTTTATGGGGGCCCTGGACGGTCAGAGGGTCCCCGAGTGTAATGAGCGGGCTCCTGGCACGGGCAAGGTCCCCCTGAGACTGCCAGTGAGGCCCCTAAAGCGCCAACAAGAACCCCTTGTTACGGCTAGAGGGGCCCTGAAAGACTGTCAGATATACATCATGTAACAGAGGAAGACCCCTGATACAGCCATGGGGACCACCGGGGACGTTCAGAGGGCCTGTGACACTGCACAGGGGCCCTGGAGTTGCCAAAGGGCCTTTTGTTATTGCCCGAGAGGCGTAACCAGGACCACAGGGGTCCCCTGAGACTGCTAGAGAGGGATCTTTGAGACTGTTAACTAGAAGTCTCTATCAATAGGGACCCCTGAGACGACCAGAGGGGCCCATGAAACTACTAGACCTTGAGACGTCCAGACTGTTCCTGAAACGGCCAAAGGACCTGCAGGATTGTCAGAGGCGCCTTTGTCACGGCAGAGAGAGAGAGACTTATAGAGGGCCTTTTTTAGTTCCTGAGGGGCTCCTCAGACGGCAAAAACGTCCCAGGGACGACAGGAAGGAACCCGAGATGGCTTAAGCGTCCCTGAAACTGCCAGATGGGTCCCTGAGACTGTCCCAGGTGCTCCTGAAACTGCTAAAGGAGTGCCTGAGACGTCCCGCGGGACACGTGAAACTAAAACGAACCTGAGACCACTAGAGGGTTCTGGCACGGTAGACGGCCCGAGACCACCAGAAGTGCCCCTGTAATTGCAAGAGGGAACCTAAACTAAGCTGACAAAAAAGAATCCCCAGAAGCTACGGGATGGGGGAACAGACGGGCTCCTGGGCCAGATACAGACACGACATTTCAAATGGAGGGAGGGACGGACGGAACCGCCTAAAATCTCGCCGTTTTTGTCATATATGTCAAAGTGTCATTCGGCCACTTTGTTCGAGAACTAAACGCAGAATTTTCTCAAATTAGTTGATACGTTTGGATTTTTTCGATTATTTATATGGTAGAAAAGCAAAATTACATCATTTTTCGTATTCGAAGGGCAAAGAAGTTGGGGGCCACACGCTGACCATTCGCCTCCACCTCCGCCTTGGCGAAATCCTGGATCCGCCCTTGGCGAGAGCCCCCATTAGTTACGAGGGTCCCCTTGATCCGATTTGGCTCCTCTGGGCGGAATCCTGGCTACGCCCCTGCAGGACCAGTTTAAAAGATAGTTTTGTCCATCGAAATTGATTAGTTAAGTCAGAAAGTGAGCAGCACACTAGGGACCATTTGCCGGCAACGAGGAGTAGATGTTGCAAGGAACGTCTGCATTACTTCGATCAAGTTGTGGTTCAGGACTATTGTTACCTAATATCTCGTTTCCTCCATGGAAACATTTTGCGAATAAGTACGGACATTTAGAACAACCGGATGGTGATTGAGGTAATTTCAAGAGTGCTTTCGACCCACGTCAACAATAATCTTTTCATACTTTGCATTAAACCATATCGATGGAGAAATTCATGGGAGAAAAGTGGGTGGTTTTAGTTAACAAGCAATGCCTCTCCCAGCAGCGCAATATCAGAAATAACAGAACGGACTGGATCGACGAAACGCGGATTCTAAGAAACCTTGTAAAAACATCATGTTCTCTAGCGAGTGGTCTGGTGAAAAGCTACCACGTCACTGAGTGGCATTTGAGGAAACCAAACCGGAATCGGGCTGCAAGAAATAGGCATGTTATCGTGGGCCAATGGTAAAAATGGCACCAAGTAAGTCTTTTAAGCTGTAAATGGGAAGGAATTTGACACCCTCTCTAAAAATGTCTTTCATGTCTCTGGTAACTTTGTTATTTCCTTTTCCTTAACCCGCCCCGACTGGGGGGGACGGTTGGCCGCCCCCCCCCGAGGTTTTCCCGAGATTGCGAGAGAACGAACTAACGCAGTGCCACGGAACTTTGAGTACCTTTTTCTTCATCATTTTTGCCTCTTGTACCACATTTCATACCTCAGGTCAAGTAATGTGTCTTACCTGGGTCAGGTCGAGTGGACCTATGTCCAAAAGAGTCTAGCGAGCGGTATCTTTTTCACAAAACATGATATTACAGTACAACTTTCAAGGGTCAGAGATTTTGATAAATGCAACAAACCTGCTATCTCAGATTTTTCGGAAATGTCCGGATCATTGACCTAAGTTTAAGCCCGTTTTCAACAAATGTCGTCGTTTTTTCGAAAATTTATGGATTTTTTATAACAGTTTGAGTGTCGGGAGATCCAGACACCCATTCACCGTCAGTGGGCAAAGTTTAAATGACCTCCGACCACTGACCCAAGGTCAGGTCACGAATAACTATAATGAATCAAAATGCACTGCTATCAAAATCGGCGATGAATAACTCGATCGGGTAGAAAATGGCAGAACTGGCTTGCCCAGTTGCGAATGATATCAAAAACTTTAGAAAGTTTCAAAAATTGCGCATTTTGGAAAAAACAGGCTCTCGCAAATAAAGCTCTACCACTTGTGCAGATTGATAACTAATGATTTTTTCAAGATTTAAGCACAAGAAACCATCGCGAGAACCACCAGGATCAAGAAGCAGCACTTGGATAGGCACATTTCGCGGAAATAAGAGCACAAATAGAAGCCAAAATTAGTTCCCCGTTCATTTCATACCACCTTCGTCTGCGGCGTCGGCTGTGCAGCGCTCCGAAGAGAGCCGTGTCCTTAACTCAATGTTTCCGGGCATATGTTAAACAAATCAGAGAAATTAGACGTGAGTTGGCGTCCACGGACGTTTACCTGTCCGCTGGTGCCTTTATCTAGACTTTATTAATCACAGTCCTTGAGATCCAGACCGTTTCTGAGTCTCATGCAGTCGGCTATGAGGAAACATTTATAGGGCGTAAATGGCTTATATTAACGGTTTATATAGTGTATATTATCCGAAACTAAAAATCAGGTCAGTTTTGAACTCTACTCTCCACGAGCTTTCCAGCAGTGTGCTTATTTTTATCGTGCGACCAATCGTTCGTGAGTTAGACTGCCCCCCGACTAGGGGGCGGTCAACCCCTTTAGTCGGGCGTGCACGGCGCCGACCCACAGTCAGACGCGGGTTAATTCCTCACAATGCCTATTTCAGGGTGGTCAGTTCGTTCTGAACCTCGTAGACTACTTCGGTGGCGGCTTCATCATCTTCATCCTGGCCACGATAGAGGTGGTAGCCATCCAGTGGGTGTACGGCGTCAAAAACTTCTGCGACGACCTCGAGTTTATGGTCGGCACGAGGCCCAACGTCTACTGGAAGTTCTGCTGGGCTATTTTCATTCCGATCTCCCTGCTTGCCATTTTTATGTACTCACTGGCTACCATTGAACCTTTGAAGTACGGCAAAGTCGGATACCCAAACATCGCAATGGGTAAGAAAGCATGCTCCTGCTGCCGTCTTGGCTGGAAACAGTGACATGAAGTTAAACATGTCTCTGTCGATGTGCGTGCTGCAAATAATCATCGGAGCACAAACCACAATGGGCTCTGGCTGTCGGGTCCTCGATTTCTTTCATACCGAGCGTATCTTTTTGTTGGTAACGACCGTGTATCGTAACTTTTACTTGTGTACGCAGTCTCGAGCGTGCGTTTTCTTGGGGAAGAATATGCCTGTTTTCATTTGAAAAAATTTCCCATTTTCTATCACGCTGTTACATTTCGTATTCATTTCAGTATCGCATTGCTTCTCATAATGCACCCTCAGAGATCCACCAATGACTGCAATGTTTTTGGATCATTTCAGGCATCTGCAGATGGAGTATTTGTCATTAACTCGTTTTCGTCTGAGATATCGTCACTGATCAGACTCCAGTTTGCAGGACCTTCATTTTCACATTTATTCGCCTAATGCCGCATATCTTGTTCCAGTCTGCGGCTGGATGCTGATCTTGGTAGCGTTTGCCACTGTCCCGATCTGCTTCGTGTACGCTGTCTATAAAGCCAAGGGAACGACCCTTCTCGAGGTGAGCATGGTCATTGCTTCATGAGTGATGTAAGACGAATCCAGCTGACTGGACTGCGTGGACTCGCTTGCTCCCTGCCCTACTTGTGGAAGCCTGTGTGACACCTTTTACGGCGAAAGGGACTCCTAATGAGGGGACATACTAAATCTGACGATGTTAACTAAGGCAATTAAAAAGTGTGCGCTACACGGGACGAAAACGAGGGATTTTCCCAAGAAAATGCAAATTATAAGGTAGCTGAATTGCCTGTATCACTTGGCTCATATTAGTTAGCCTTTCCTCCATCTGAATCAGCTAAATGTCACCAACATCATGTATGTAGTGGGACACGGCAATAAAAACGTGATCCTCGACAGACTATCACGCGTCAAACGGGCGTACAAAACCCTAAAAACTCGCGAGGCAGGACCAGGTAATTTACTTTTAGCCAGGAGGGCACAGTGTGGTATGCCAGTGTGTATAAGCGTTGCATATCGTGTGGCATTTCGAATATTGCAATTCTGTTCCTAACGCTATTAATGCCGTGGCTTGCTGCCTTCGTCTCATCAATGCGTACCGTCAAAATCGGTATTCTCAGTCACTTCGCTTCGGAAGAATGACATACTGGTGCTTCGTTGCTGCATAAAGCTTAACTGTCGACCTATCTCACGCCTCTCAGCATCCCAGAGATGCATCCAAATGATGCTGCGAGCATCTAATATCCGTAATATTTATCGACATAGACATTAGATGGCGCTGATCATCTTCGTGAGGTAAGTCCCGGACGTCGTAATATTCAGATATCGGCCAGCAGCCAGCAGACCTCGACATCCCCCGTTTTCAACCATAGGCAGGCGATAATCGTACGCTGGCGCCATATGAAGGATCAGCCGAGTTATCATTCGTTCCTGTCCCCAAACCATGGGCCCGGAGTCGGTGGACGAAGAATCCCCGCCCCAGCAGGGCTGGACCCCCGTCCCAGGACACAGGGTCGCCGCCCCCAGCAGGGCCGGACCCTCGTCCCAGGACGCAGGGTCGCCGCGCCGGCCGAGCCCGGGTGACGAGCCTGATCGATGGGGGCGCCGATTGGACGCAGCACGCCGGTATTGCCCTCTTTATTTGCCGACCGACTGCCGGCGGCCGTCGCCGGCACTGACGTCACCAGCTACGTCAGCAACGCCGCCTCGAGCCGGATCGGAAGGCTTGAGAAACTGGCGCTGATGATGGCCTCGTGGGCGGCGAAGGGGGATTGGCATAAATGGCGTGAAATCCGATTTGGTTTAGTCTGCCCTGGCTGCGTGTCTGGCTTCGACAGATGCGTGATAAGGTTAGGCTGAGATCTGCCTCGTCCAGCCCTCGTCACTACACGCCTTCACCCATCCAGCTCAGACGCGTCCTCAACACTCAACACTTTGTTTTCGACTGACGAGACGGCCCTGCATATTGCCGGTCAGAACCCGACATGAGCCCGGGGTCGGCTCGTCAGCCCTGACATGGGAGGCACTGCACTGTTCTGAACGGCGGGAGCGGCTCTGCTCACCCCCAACAAATGATCTGAACATAAATGAATAATTTTGCTGATTACCACAACAGTTTCACTACGGGATAGCTCATATCCATCAAGTCATGAGGACTGTCGCCTGTACAGTGTCATCCGCATGTGTCTCGTTCTTGGCTTTGTACCGCCCGAGGAAGTGTTCCATTAACTCAGGAGTCAGCACGTCGTTTACGCTGCGCGTGCCTTCCCCGTTCACTGTGCGCGCCTCCTCCGCCGTGTTCGTCGGGATTGGTTTGGCAGTGATCCGGTCACAGCCGGTGGACACAAGGGAGACCCGCCATTCAGCTGCTTGAGCGTCTGCAGCATTTCGACGGATGACCCAGAGGCAATGCCCGAAAACTGCATCTGCCGTGGGTGGAACTTTGTATCGCTTTGGAATTGCCCAGCCTCCCTTCGTATAACTTTGGGCCTTCTAGTAATGGATTGAGCCCCAGTGTCTTCCAGTATTTATGTGCCACTTAAACGGACAGAAGCAACACGTTTGCGGTATAGCGCTCTCCCAACTCTTCAAAACATAAAGGCGTCGTGTTTTTTTTCCGTACAAATGATAGCAGTTTGCAAAATAAGACAAAAAGCGTACCTCCTGACACAAAGTTTTAAAAGTGTCTAGAATGTTTTTCCCTGGCAGCTGCTGTTCATGCTCCTTTAAACACGGCAATCCTTAGCCGTTAATATGGCGTTTAGCACACACGATCGCGGCAAGCTATTCCAGAAAGTATTATTGCTCTTCGCTGGTAATGCGGTACGTCACACGGAAAAGACAACAGGCTCCTTTTTCTGGTTGTCACGCCCTTCGTCTCCTTCCGACAGGTTTGATCCCCCCGTTAACTGCGGGAGGGGGTTAACCTTCGCGCGTTTTCTAGATATCTACCAAAAGAATAAACGCAGCGTCCTGAAATTTTCGGTATCTTCTCTTACATCAATTGCGTACATGCCGACTAAAATTTGGAAGCCAGGTCGTCTTAGGCCATATCTTAATGACGTCATAAAGACAACCATGCTTCGTGATCCGACGTTCAATTTTACTTCACCACCGTATTGTTGTTACTTTTACGATGTATGGTGACTGTGGCTTGCATCAGCAGGATCAGCAGGATACCAGCAGGACTTGAGAGTTCAATATGGAGCTGCGCTGACTAGGTCATGGCACTTATGCTATGGGTCACTTATGCTAGGTCATCTTAGGCACAATATTTATTTTCATTTTCCCCCGGCCCATGAGCGATTCATTTTAGAAAAGGAACTGAAGAGAATGGTTTTCTCATACAATACTGAAAAAATACTTTTTTCAACAAACTGAAAGAAAGGAAGAAGACTTGCAAGAAACGTAGCAGTTTCTTGCAACATTGTAGAATTTTTCATAGTTTGGCCTTTGGTCGTTTTATGCAGATTTCAGCTTAGCGAGTAAACTGGTGACGTTTGTCTGGTGTTCTGAATGACCGACATGGAGATATGCCTTGCACTTTTATTCAGTATTCCATGGAATAGTGCAACACGGGATAAACTGGCGTGGAGTCATCCAGTGATGTCAAATGGAGGTCACTAGAGTGCTCGTAATACTCCATGCTTGAAACTACAAAATGTTGCATCGTTGCATGTGCACGATAATTGCCGCGAGTTAAAAGCTTTCCTGTGCCTTTTGTTCCGTGAAATTGCTTTTTTATCTCCGTGTCAGTTGGGCCATAAAACATGTACTGCATTACACGTTATAACGGAGGTCTAATTTGACTCAACCTGTGACATGAACCTTTTATGGCCCTTGGTTAGGTCTCGCTTGCAATGTGAGGTTAAGCTGCCAGAAACACATTGGTACACAAACTTCAGTCTCAGTCTGCTTTTCATTGTGATTAGGTGACTGGAGAAAAAAGTCGCTTTTACGTGTGTGTCCTGATCTGTCCACTAGCGGGTACGAGGGGGACCTCGGCCATGGCCCCTGAACCGCGATTAGGGGGGCCAAATATCAATTTCCTCGCTCCTCAAAAAGACATGGCTATTGCTACACAATCAGAGTCTGAAGTCGCTGCACACTGAACCCAACCCACGGCTAGCGTCTCCCCCTCCCCCACCCGTTCGACGACTCGCTGACCCACCATCCGTACCCAGGAAATTCGTGTTTGGCCGCCCGCCCCCCCCCCCGCAAAAAAAGGAGCCGGTGGATCCGCCCCTGGAGCTGTGATGTCATCAGTGAGCCAGAATGAAAAAAATGTATTTGTCACAGGACCGCAAGGATTGGCGCTTTCCATTTGTGTTTGGATCAGTTGAAGTGGACGATTGATTCTCGAGATGGATGAGGTCCTAAACGTCCCTTCGCCCCAGTCAATGGAAGGTGGCGAAACACCCCAGTCAGTGCTGGGTTATTCTGATATGACCGCCGGGATATTGTCGTCCGGACGGATCCATCTGCCGCCACCTGTAGCATGCTCACCTGCTGCTCCACTGTCTGTAGTCCAACACCAGATGTTGCTCAGGCACCGTCAGCCCGTTCGGCGGTGAGCTTTCCAGAGGGCAACGGTGAGTTCAGAGCCTGCCAACTGTGTGTCGGTCGGCAGGAAGATGTCAGTTAACGGCGCTGCATGGTCTGCCAGTCTGACGCACTGGCCGAGCCGAGACGGTGATGGAGCTGGGGGCATCGGCAGAAGAAGCCGGATGTCGTGGCATCAGGGGATACGGTTGCTGCCCGGCGAGTGTCGGTAGCTGTCGATAGCTGTCGACAATTGTCGGTAACTGCGATGGGTTGTCGAGGTGACGGCTACGCTGCGTCGTTCTGCTACATATGTGTATGATTGGTAAATGAGGTGTCCTCAAATGCTTTTTTGTGTTTTTTCCAAAAGTGCTTTTCCATGGTGCTTGTAATCGTTGAGAGAATGGCTCGTGCAAAATTTCGCCCATTTTGATCGGCGTTTACCACTGTCACATGGAGACTGAATGTCGTTTTCTGAACGTTACAACACCCAGGTTGTCTGCATGGCCGGTCGGCAGCTAGCACCAGGTGCGCAGGCACGGGTCGGCGCGGGTTGACAGGACTAGGCATGGACTGGGCTAGCCCTCAAGAAGCACGATTTTGACTGACAGTCCAGGAACGCAGTTCCTGAAATAGTGGGACCGTGGTTGTGGGCTGTCAGCCAAGCCGTGAAGTAATCAAGATTGCTCTCCTTGAGTGCCCAGTTTATGTCACACAGTACTCCAAAATTCAGCAACATGGATCCCGAACGCTTCATATGGGAACCCGAGCCGACCCGGACCTGCGTGCTTGGTGCTAGCGGCCGGCCACCCTGCGTACAGCACCGGCGACTGCAACGCCCAGCAAATAACATTCAGCCTCCATGTGAAAGTGGTAAACGCCTATCAAAATGAACGAAATTTTGCACAAGTTATTCTTTCAATGAGTCCGACAAAAGCATGGGAAAGAACTGCTGGAACATTTCAATACAGCTTTTTAGGACCACACTATTTATACCAATCATACCCACACACATGAGCGTAGGAATGGGGAAGGGTGCCTCGAGGGTCATGCCCTCCCCCCACTTTTTGGGAAATTTTAACGCTGACATTGTGGGCGAAAAATGGTTCTGCCCCCTCCCTCCCTCGCACGTTTCCGGATGCTCCTACGACACTGCTCAAATATAGCAGAATGGCGCGGCGTAGCCGCCACCGCGACAGCCGATCGTAGCTAAGACTGTCGTCCGCGGTCCAGCGGCCGTCTCCTCTGATGGCGCGACACCTGGCGTCCTCTGCCTATACCCCCAACTCCATCACCGTCTCGGCTCGGCCAGTCCGACTCGTCAGACCATGCAGCGCCGATAGGTGACATCTTCCTGCCGGCCGACGCACAGTCGAAAGGCTCCATGGGTGTAACCACCGGGGGGAGGGGACATGCCTGGAGTACAGTGGCGTGTCCCCCAATTTTGGCAAAATGGGCCCTCGTCTCCGCAATTTTGCTCTGAAAGCGAACTCTTTCGCAGTTTCCCGTCGAAAAATATGATTTTGTGTCAGATTGTCTCTCAGATTGTGATTGCTCCTGCCCCATCTTCTGGGACGTGGCTGCATCCATGGAAGTCTCTGAGCTCGCTTTTGCCCAGCTGGAAGCTCAATATCAAACGGCCTGATGGTGCTTGAGCTGCAACTGGTGATGGGCTAAACATAGCGGAGCAGCAGGCGTGCATGCGACAGGTGGCGGCAGACTCGTCCGGCACGGACTGCAGCGTGACTGCGGTCATATCGGAATAAGAGCTGCAGGGAGAAGACGACGGCTGTGAAAACCTGGAAAAGGAGCCTATTGCCGTCCTCTTGTGACGCCTCGCATTACCGGCGAGTAGCTACAGCACAGTTTAGATTAGTTTGCTGTCATCATTTGTGCTTAAGGTCATATTGGCGGCTCATGAATGCCGTATTTAAAGGAGCATTAACAGCAGCTGCCTGGAAAAAGCATTCTAGACGCCTTTAAAGCCTTTTTGTGATGAGGTACTCCTATTTTGTCCCATTTATTTGCATCGTTGGTTTATTACCGAAGGACTTCCGTCTGGCGACACTTTTGCGCGCCACGAATACAGAAATTTCACACCTGCGGTAGATCTCGATCTTTAAGAATAATGCAGTGTGCCGGCGACCGCAAACATGAAAGTGTGCATAAAATTGTTGCGTACTTTTATTGTTGCCCTCGCAAGCTATATATACAGATTCACCTTTGGTTGGCCTTCTCTCCCCCAATCGATTTTATGAAGTTCCACCCTTGGCATCGGCTATACTGGCCACGTTCAGCAACCTGGAGGCAAATTACAGATACCAGTTTGTGATTTATGTAGCTTCGCCGAACGGCATTCGTTAGGATGAAATTCTACCGAAACATGTGACGCGCAGTCGAACATCAAAGTAGTCGAAGACAGGGGACATTAAGGCCATTATGTATCGGAGATGTTGCACGTGACAAAGACTGCCTACTTTGAAGAGTAGATCGGCATTCATTCTTTAAGTAATCTCTCCGTGTAGCTCGACATGTGGGTTATCGAAAGAAAAGTCTTCCCATTATTTTTGGCCTCGGATGAATAGTCAATTGCCAATTTGTCAATTTCCATTGATTTTCTATTAACTGCACTTACGTGCTTCTAAAGTCCCATTCGACTGACGCTCATTATACCTGGAACTGTTCTATAAGAGTTACACTGTCATTTTCAACTCTTCCGGATCAGCTTTTCACAGCTGACTAGATTGCTTCCTGAAGATTCCCGCTCTGAAGATTTCTTGAAAGCCTGCGGCTAAATAACAAGCGTTTCGAAAGCGCGGATTAGTCTTACCTACCGATTAAAGAGATGAAATATCTGTTTCTTTCTACGCTTAAGAAAATGAAAGTGGCATTCTGTTGTGTATTTGTTTATTGCCCTGTATCTATTGCTTTAATTTAAGCCCAAGTGCCCTGAGAAAGGGAGGATGGCTCCGTCCTAAGCTGGGCTTCTTTCGCTTACGAACAGTGTGATGGATGACGCTTTCGATTGCGATGTTATTTTGCCATAACACCACTGTACCTGGATCGTCTTGAGCGGCTCCAAAACATGCAGGCCTGAACAGCGGCACGCAGCCTGCCGACCGGTCGCTCTCTGTCTAAAAACTGACCACCGCTGTTGAACACGGAGTCAGTGCCGGCTACGCACCGTTTTCTATTGTGTTATTTCTTTTTCACTTAGTCACAACTACGTCTGGAAGGATTATGGTAACAATTAAATTAGCTAGGACGATCCTGTGGTACAGAATGACGGCGTTGGCGGGGTTTGTTCTTTCGTTGTTCTGGTCCCCCGACCTGCCTGTCGATTTTGACAATAATGCCCGTCGATTTTATCCTTTCTATATTCCAGGGATCGTGGGCACCAACTATGGCCGAGGGTCACAATGTCATCGCCGTCGTGGAAAGATGCCACGTAGGACGGTACATTTAAATTTATGCCAAAGCGTAATGAATTGCAGACGGTTGTTTTATATGGGCATTTGTATCTTTATGGTAAAGGTTCAGTTATCCGGCGCCGAAGCAGTCACATTAATACTTCGTCCAGTCGTGCATTCAAAATGCATGCATCCACCACGCAGCGTGGTCTGCGTGGTCACGCACTGGACTGACGTTTGCCTTTTCCGTTGGGGCGAAGTATATCATGAAGAGGCTGATGTAAATACAGCTTTAGACACAAGCCCATATACACAACATCCAGTAATAGTTTGCTGTAGCCCTTGGGCCCAGCGTCAATGTCTGACAGGTCGTGCGGATTTGAAAGCAAATTATAAACGTTAGTGGGAGTGGATTACGCCCTCTATATGAGCTCGTTAAGTGGGTTTGTTGATAGCCTTGGATGTGTGGGTAATGGATCGACCGTCATTTGTCACACATCATACTGGATCCAGACACACTGGTATTGAATTTCGAATGACTCATCGAATGCGACGGCCATTTCTGCCTGCTTTCTTCCCTCGCGTAAGCGTAACGGTACTATAGGTTGGCGTGGTCATGGTCGTCTCAGTTTGAGGTAAGTGACGGCGTTATTCACACTCACTAGTCACTAGTGATGACACCGCCCGTGCGCCACCGCCATTCCGTAGGAGGTCGATACAACTCCCATAGTAGTTTGCGCAACCCCGTGGGAAAACAGCTGCTGTGATCTCTCTGAAATTTTCCATAGCTGAGTTGGAAAATCCCTTTACTTCTTCTGTGAGACGATGAAGTCACTAACCTTCACTACCTTTACAAGTCGCTGACTTTTGACCTCTTTCTCAAGGGCATATCGTGGAGAACGCATGATGCGGCGACGGTCATAATCTTATAAATGGCTAGAGATCCTGGGAGGGAAAAAGGGAGGTCTAAACCTCCTAATTTTTATATATGTATCTTGGCATGAGGCCCATGGCAATGACTGGAAAACAAACTATCAGAAATCCTTGTCAGTCCTGTCCCCTCCCCCCACACCCATTAATTTTCCGGAATGCCCAGCCATGATTGTATAGCGTATAGTAGTATACATTTTAAGTGTTGTACGGAACTCAGTCTTGGCCTGATGTATGGGTGATGTATGGCCCATGCTGTTACCGACCTCCGCACTTTAGCGTTTACCTCGATCAAGGCCATCCTAGGTCACAGTCATAAACCGAGGTCTTTGAACTTAAATAGGGTACCACTATGTAGTCAAAAGCCCAATCTATATGTATGTGTTTGTGCTATTGCTCTACCGCGTCGCGTTTTGACACGGCTAGACGGAGTTTAACTCCCCATGCACTGTCGAAGGTGACCTAATAGCGGATACTGTCGAGATTTTAAGATAGTATCGTAATCGACAACCATTGGAGTTAACCACGTGTCGGTATCTCCATGGTGACCTGCCTCTGTGTTATCTGCTGGAGATCGCCCGCAGGAGAGTGACTTAATGAATCGGAGTCATCACAACCTAGAGATGCTCTGTGGCACGATGACTTCGCCGCCGGGAACAGTGACTGGCGAGCGTGGCGTGCATCGTACCCTCCCCCCTGTACAGCCCGCGCCGCTGCCTGCGGCGGCGGCGTCAGCACCGACCGACAGAGCTCCTCCTGGCCGGCAGAGGATCAAGTCGACGTTCCGGCCGGACGCCGACTGGGGGCCGGCGGAGAACGAGCACCGCAAGGAGTGGCTGCAGGCGACCGGCCGCCGGGACCCGCTGCAGGGCCGCGAGTCGCGCCGCCGGCCGAGGCCGCCGCTGCAGCCGCGCCGCCCCAGCAGGCGGCTGACGGACAGAGGCCGGGGCCGCGCCGACTACCGGCGCACCGTCTCCGGCGGCCACACGTTCCAGCGGCGCATGTCGTCCACGGGTCGCACGTACCGGCGCACCGTGTCGCACGCGCCGCCCTCGCTGGAGCAGCGCCGGCGCCGGCACTCGGCCGCCGAGCGGAGCGCCAGCGCGCGCGGCGCCGACGCCGGCGGCCACCTCTGACGCAGCTGGCGGAAAGTCCGGCCGGGGGGCTGGGGGTCCGGCCCAGTGCTGGGCATGTGTTCCGAATCGCTGGACAGTCGCGGTAGTCTTGCCAGGGTTCTGCTGTGGGTAGTCGGGGTGAGGAGACAGACAGGTTTCTGAAAATGACAGCCACCATCAGAAAATGGAAAAAGACAGCCAGCTTGGAGTCACACACAAAATGAGACATGTACTAGGGTGGCGTTGTTGTGTGATGCTGATAGTTTTCTGGGACCCAACGCGCTCATTATGTGATTTTTTACGTGTCAGATCCGTGCTAAATAACAAGGGTGGCGGAAATGAATAATGAAATGGTGTGTTGGGTTGGGGACATTGGGTGCCCTGTTTGGGAATAATTCTTGTAGCATTATTATGTGGTATTGAAAATATTCAATTTTTTCATTTTTTGGCCCCAAATATCACTGATATCACGAAGTAATTGCTGTATGGCATTTCCTCCAACCAGGCGCGTGAGTCACCGTCGGTTGCTCCAGCTTAAGTATAAACAAAGCAATGCTGAAGGAAGTGGTATCCAATCAGATTGGCCTGATTGCAGTGGGAATCCATCCATCCAAGTCAGCAATAACTACTCCTTCCTCGCACGCCATAAGACCTTGGAAATTTACACCCCAACAATCATCAGTGTTAACCTGCAATCTCATACCCACTAATGTGCCATAATCTAGGACAACCATCTTCAGATATTAGGGGAATCTTGCGTGTAGACGGCTTACGAACCTACTATAGGTGGCGAAACAATCGGATACTAGGTGGCAGCACTAAAGGTGGCAAGCTTCGCGAACAGGCTCAGCATGATTTTGGTGAATTCCGGCGCTCCAGACGAAAAGACTCTCCAGGCTAGGGTACCTGCTTCCATACGTACTTTACGTTACTATGCGTCGTTTATTCGTTCTCGGGTGTTTGCTCGTCGCGCCGGGCCGACTACCGAGTCCACGTTTAAACCGGCTGTTATTGGCCTTTTGGACGACAGCAATGATTGTGTTTTCTGAGCATTTTGCTGCGGTGCAATGGTCGCTGACGTTAACTGAGTAGGATTCCGGATGACGGTACTAGGGTATGCATTTTTTAGATCTGTGATGCATTCTGTGTGTTCCAAGGGACTCAGCCGCCTAAAAATTTCGATGTTTCTGCACATAACCGCGTTTCGTTGTATTTGGGCACGAATATAAATCAGTAGGCAATGTCAGTTCTGATAGTCTCGTGCGATGGGTGATACATACAAGAGGTATGGTAATGTTGCTATGTCCATATATCAATTGCATACATTGTTATTGGGAGACCACGCTCGAGAACCATGGAAACACTGTTCCCTCACACTTTAGACATTTTTGTTATTGCTACTCACAGGGTGAAATGGGCTTTAGAAAACTAAGTGCTTAACTAAACATATTGCATGTCTGCTAATGTATATAGAATATCGCTCAGAATACCAGGGCGACACAAGGTTAAGGCAGAGGCGAGGAGGGGCGACAGGCCTCCGTGAGCACGGCCGCTGGCTGCGATGGCTGCGGCCGCAGTTGCGTGGTGACCACTGCGGAGGGGATCGGGCGCGCAGCTCCGCCAAAAGACCTCGGAACGCTGCCTTAACCTTGTACTGGAACGACACATTGCAAACGTGTCGTTGCAAGGCCGCACGAATACACGTGACGTTGGCAATCGTCGGGCATGGTCGTGAACAAGACGTTCATTGAAGTGATGGGTGTGGTAGTGGAGAGATGTATATGGTTGTAGTGCTGTGATTGTGTGCGATGGAATTCTGCGTCGGGGATGTTATATAAATGCCCAAAATGAATAGAAGTGGCGTAGTTATACGGCACTGTTTTTCCTGCCTGCGCTTTTCTACCAGTGCTATTGCGCCTTTGTTTTTTTCCTTTTGCGAATACGATAACAAAAGACATAAAAATATCAGGATCGTGGTCCACCATTTATTTGTCAAAATCAGGAAGACAAGTCATAACATTAGGACTATATCAACAGGTCTACTACAAATGAACCTCATCAGAGGTAACTCATGCTTTTCCTTTCTTTCGCTCCCGGCAACAAACGACCGCAGAACCACACGTCTCGCCGAACGATACACGCTGCCATCTTTTATCGCATTTCGGAAACTTGTGAATATAACGACGACGCTATCCAACCTCGAGGTTACGATGCTGGCCAAACAACAGGCCGGCACTGCTTCACCAGCTGACAGGACCACCTCTACTGTTCGTATACCGGCGGCTCGTAGAAGTCCTTCGGTCCACCGTCACCATCGGCATCGTACAGCCAGGGGTATTGTTTCGGACAGGTGAAGCACGTACCCATGTACCTGTCAAATCGTTCATCGGTTTTAACGGCTGAACTTGCGTGGCCATCGAAAGGCCATACATTTAAAAAACGACATCACGTCTTATGTGATTACCGACGTTCGCCGACGCAGGTAGCTGTGGTTGGAAAATGCGATGTCTACAGTCAGTTTAAACCGCTCCCGACTCAGGGCGGTTGAGCGCCCCCTGAGTTTTTTCCAAGATTGCGAGAAAACGAACCAACACAGCCCCACGGAACTTTGCGTACCTTTTGCTTAATCATTTCTGCATCTTGTGTCAAAGTTTTGACTTCAGGTCAAGGCAAGTGTCTGACGTAAGTAAGGTCAAGTAGAAATATGTCCAAAAAAGCTTAGCGCCCTGTAACGTTTTCGGGAAACATGACATCACAATACAAATTTCAAGGATTAAGGATCTTGATAACTGCAACAAATCTGTTGTCTCAGATTTTTTTCATTTTTTCAGTAATTACCTAGGGTTTACCTACCCATTTTCAAGACATGTCGTCGTTTTTTCGGAACTTGACGGATTTTTTTCAACATTTTCAGTGTGAGTCGATCCAGGCATCCCTTTACCGTCGATGGACAAAGTATCAATGACTTCATTTTGGTTTTCAACAGTTGTTCGTGACCTGAGGTCAGGCCTTAAACAACTGTTAAAAGCCAAAATGCACCACCGTCAAATTCGGCGATGAATTACTCAGAACG
This sequence comes from Capitulum mitella, assembly GCA_030062745.1. NCBI lineage: Eukaryota > Metazoa > Arthropoda > Thecostraca > Pollicipedomorpha > Pollicipedidae > Capitulum > Capitulum mitella. The sequence continues at coordinate 12,483,969 of CP099842.1, forward strand.
GGCAGAGATTGCCGGAATTAGCTCTCAGAGTTGCGAGTAATACCAAGAACTTCAAAAAGGTTGGAAAAGCTGCATATTCTGGAAATAAACAGACTCTCGCGAATAAAGCCCGCCAGTTGTGTAAATTGATAAGTACTGGATGTTTCCAAACTTCAGGCATGAGAAAGCATCACTAGAACCACCAGGATTGACAAATAATACATGGAAAGCCCTACGCTGTGGAAAAACGTTAAAATTAGTTCTCGTTAATTTCATACCGCGTACGGCTGTGGCGCTCGCGGACAGTCGGAGCGAAAATCGCCATGTCTTTAACCGTGTTTTGGCATATATATTAAACAAATCGGAAAAATTAGGCGTGCATCGGCATTTGCAGACTTTTACCTGTTTATTATTGCCTTTACCTAGACCTTATTAATCACAGCCTTTGAGATTTAGGCCGCTTCTCGGGTTCGTGCAGTCGGCTGTGAGAAAACATAGATAGGGCGTAAATGGCTCACATATTATCCAAAACTAAAAATGAGACCAGTTGCGAGCTCTACTTGTCACGAGCTTTCCAATGGTGAACTTATTTTTATCGTGCGACCAGTCGTTCATGAGTTAGAGGGGGCGGTCAACCGCCCCCTCCCCCAAGTCGAGCGTGATCGGCGCCGACTTCCAGTCGGGCGCGGGTTAAGAGACAGTTCCGGTGCTATCCTCACAGCCCAACACTGACCACATCCGTGCTTAAAGATGAACACCCAATCTTTTGGCCTCGTCATTCAGCACTATCGTCATCGTTTTCCAAGATCCCGTATTCCCATTTGCTGTCTTCGCGACAACCTTAAGATTCTAATAACCTACGACTGAAACTCGAGCACCACTCAAGGTCCACAGTAATCAGAACTGACCAGAGGGACTTTTCCGAACTCCGCGACGTCTCGGCCATGTCTCGGCCCCAGTCGCTGACCGTACAGACGGTGGACACCAGATCTCTGGAGCGCCGACCCCACTTGGCTTCCTCACCTGGTCCCCGGCACCCAGGACTTGTCGACGTCCGCCGGAGGTCGGAACGCCACGCGACAGCTCTTGGGCAGGTTGCAGGCCGGCGCCGGCGTGTCCTTGCGCTTGCGGCAGTCCCAGTCGTCGAGCTGCGACAGCTGGTTAGTCGGCACCGGGTCCGACATCCAGAGCAGTGCCTGCGTCATCGTCACGAACCAGACGTCGTCCCTGCGGCGAGGCCGGCCAGCGCGGTGAAGACCTGAGTCCCGAAGCCCGCGGACCAGCTGGAGTCCCCGAGCCGTTGCCTTGGCAACCCACGGCCTCTGCGACAATCTGCGGTAATCCGCTAGGACGGCTAGTCCACGAAGCCGAGGTTCACGTTGTTATGACGAAGTTGATTTGGACGCTGCTCGCGGTTTTCGCTGGGTTTTCATTACTGTTTCATTATTTCATTATTTCATTTCGCTGGGTTCATAGTTATTTCAGGCGATGGATTCGTGGCATGAAAGTTTCGACCACGCTCCTTGTCCGTCGAATGTGAGGAACAGCTCGATTTTATTGTTTCTGCGTGCCAGTTCCTGACGAGAACGTATTTCGAAAAACCATGGTGAATGTGATCGTATTCCATCAATCTCACAAACATAAGCAATTATATAAGATTTACGATTGCTTACTTTGCCTGAGCCCACTTCAGGAACATGTTCAGTCCCTCGATGAGGTTGTCCTCGTTGAACCAGTTGGTGTGGAAAGACATGACGTAGGGGGCGCGGTTCTGCTCGTAGTGGCGGTTGAAGTCTTCCTTGAACCAGGCCAGGATCTCCGCTGGTTCGTAGTTGAACAGCACACACTGGTCCAGGTAGGGGCAGTGACCGCCGTCAAAGTTCTCCACATAGTGTGAGTTGAGAGGCACCTCCCAAATGCCTGAGGACGGACGTGGTTCTCAGTCGTGGAGCAGTTGTGTTGGAAGTTGGTATGTGTAACGCCACGCTTGCAAGGCATTACCACCTTGGCTTAGTCGGCTAATAATGGTACAACAAACAAGATACAGCTACTGATGGGTGTACAAAGTCCTGGTCTTCACCGCAGATGAGGGCACAGTGCCCTGGTTCTGACTGCAGATGGTGCTCAGTGCCCTGGTCCTGACTGCAGATGAGGGTGCAGTCTCCTGGTTCTGCAGATGGGAGTACAGTGCCCTGTTCTGGTTCCAGAGTTCAGACCCCAGGGCAGGGTACAGTGCCCTGGTTCTATTAGGGTACAGTGTCCTGTTTTTTTTTCTCCAGGGCGGGGTACAGTGCCCTGGTTCTGACTGCAGATGGGGTTTCCGTGCCCAGGTTCTGACTCCAGGGCGGGGTACGGTACCTGGGTACTGGGACGTGGGACAACCCCCGGAGCGACATTCGTGCGGGATCTCGTAGTCGAGGGTGTAGGGCCAGACCGGCACGCGTACCGGAGCCACCGATACAGAGCTGTCCCATACAAAACCGTAGTCCAGCATCATCTGACGGACAAACACAAGGCTGTGAGTCAGGCGTCGCAAAGCTCTCAACGGGACTGATCAATGGCATCATTATTTTGTTCTTATTGACCGTTCCTGCGCTTCTGCTTTTGGGACATGGAAGTTGAACTTAGGGACGGTTAAGGCTTCTTTTCGCAGTCATATGTGCACGATTTCAAAATCCAGGTCAGATGTGTGACGTTTTGTGGAGGATTTTATGTCAACTTGTTTTCAGAGAAACCCAAGCTGTAGAGAAAAATCTAAACAGAAACGCGGTATTGTTGGAATAAATGGCAACGACGTTGCCACCTGAGCGACTCGTTGATGGGCCCGTTAAAGAGTCCCGCTGCTGGGCAGACAGAGTTGTGTCACTGACGTTGAACTGGTTGTTGAAGCCAGGCTTCAGCCGGGGCGCGCGCATGCCCAGAATGTCGAACTCGGAGACGTTGGCCCAGAGACCGAGCATGGTGCGCATGCCGACCATTTCTTGCACCCACTCCTCGTACGGTTCCTTAGTCAGGCTGCGCGACCTGCGGTGGGACGGGCGCGAATGGGTCAGTTAACCCCGCACGCACAAGTCGAACGGCATCAGCAGCAGCATGCACTGGGGTTTTCATGACAGAAAATGCACGTTATAACGGGACCACGTCTCCGAAAGGTCCACGAAATGGCTATCTTGAGTAAATGACATTTTTTAAATGAAGTTTCAACAGGGACGGGGCGCGAAGGGAATGATGGTCTTCCATCTCATGCCTGCAAACTTCTCCGTGCGACCTGTGTTGTATAATCTAACCTGTTCCAGCAGTAATACAAAAGCAGCCTATCTAGACAATGATGTACCATTGGTTTTCAATTGCTTCGTCGTAAGGACATTTTGTTGACCGAAAAACACTTGCCTTGTATACAGACTGATTCCATCTTGTTTCCGAAGAATTCAAGGGCGTCAAAGACTCACCAAAAACTGACAGCTTCTTTTTTGCCGCACCCATTTGCACTCTGGTTACCAGAGGTGCCGATTTCCATTATTTTGGCCCACCCAATGTTGACTTGCCCCCCCCCATGTTCATTTGGCCCCAACATTTTCTGCTGGTTTTAAAGGGAAATAAGCAATACTAACGAAAAGAAAGGCCGTAGTAGATAAGAAGTAGACAGAAATTAAAGAATAAAGTCTATAGTAATGTATCTATCTATATTTCCATCATCTGTCTATCTATCTATCTGTATCCATCTATCTATCTATGATCTATCTATCTGCCTATCTACCTACCCATACATTTATTTATCTATCTATATAACATATACATATGACATAAATGCAGTTTTTTATTTGACAAAAAGTAGCAGAAACTTATAAATTTCCGTTCGTCAAAATAAAGCGGGCCGAATCCGTTGAGAAACCCACATTTGGGAGAGGTAAGGCTTTACCTCGTCTCGCACCCCTCCCCCAATCATTTACATAAATCGACGCCCCTGTTGACTTCTCACGTGATGCTGTACAGAGCGATCTCGTGGCCTTTGTGGTAGAGATCCTGCACCATCTGGTAGTTGGTGTACTCGTGGCTGACGAAGAAGGTGCCCCGCATTGGGCACTCGTTGGGGTTCCTAAACTCGGTTTCATTGAAGAGATCCAGGTAGTGGTTGTAGTTCTGGCCGTTCACCGCGCCGTCCAGGGCCAAAATAATCATCTGGGGCGTCTGGAAAGATCATCGAGTCGTGATTTTTTCACATCTCCCGTAAGTTCCGATAGTATGGCGTATCACAGTAAAAGCAAAACAAACGTGTCGGTAGGCGTGAAAAACCTGGCATTTTATGGCATAAATTGAACGCGAAGGGATGCACACTGTCATGATCTTCCTGACCGACGGAGATGCATCCAAGACGTGAGGCAAGATGGCGCCAATTCCTTAGTGCCAATGCTAACGCCAACATTTTCATCTGATCACTATCAAAAATATTCTAGTGGACAAAATGCACCTCAGATTTTAGTCACCGAAGGCAAGCCGCCGGGAGGTGTACAGGCGCTCGGCAGCCAGATTCAGGGGCGCGCAAGAAACACCCAGACCTGCTACCGGCTCCGTATCGGGCCGAGCCTCGTGCCGATCTCACCTCCTTAGGATCCAGGTCGCCGGGTATCCGTGTGCCGTCCTTGGAGCAGAAGCAGTTCGGCAGCGGACAGCTGGCCGGGTCACATGGGGTGGCCTTGTAAGGGTCGGGTGTGGTGGAGGGTGCCTCAGCTGCCGGCCCAACGTCTCGTTAGCAGTGGGGACCACTTTGTACTGGCCGTGGTGTTGCGCTGCGCAGTGTTTACTTGGTGGTTTCGACGGATCGTGCTACCGTAGTAGTCCTTAGACGTACATGCGCGTCAAGTAATCATCACCCAGCCAGAATGCCGGAGTACGTCCTAAGCGGGAAGAGCTAACCAGTCTTGGCAGGACGTCTTCGAAAGAAAAACACACGACTTTTACTTCACACTTACGCCGCGCTGCGTAATTCTCCAGATTGTCAAGTTTTGTACGGACAGCTGAATTCACAAAAAAGAAACAATCAAGCGTTGTCGGCCGTTTTCCTCTGTTTAATATTTCATGGTACCAGGATCAGCAGCTACCAGAGTCCTTACTTGTGGGCACTGGCCCGCACACGGCGGAATCCTTGAAGTCGCACTGCTTCTTGACATCGTCCCAGTACAGGCCAGATGGGCACAGCTGGCTGTATGGGTAGTCGTCCACGCACTGGTAAAACCTGCAACAGGACGCGTGCCATGCTATGCCGTGGCAGGCTATCGGTATCATGCATATGGACTGTTCTTCATGTAACAGTTACCCATTTCTGCTTATTAAAGTCGGCGAACGGTGAGGAGTCGTAAGGTGATTATCTGGAGATCAAGCAGCCCCTTGCGTTCCACTGTCGATGTGCAGTGTAAGAGGATACAGGTGGGCTTCAGGCGAGAAACAGGTGGGCTTGCAAAGGCACGCGAGTTAACCGAGCAGCTATTTAGGGACTAAATGACACTGCAGAAATCAAGGATAATTAGTCGAGTAAGCTCGTTAAAACAGCTGACAATATATAAAAAACATTGCCTATTCCATCACAATAACCGCCCTGCTAAACGTCACTTTACATGTCTGTAAACTGTAGCGTAAGGAAGCGAGTAAGCCTGTTTTTGGATGTTCATTCGGCTTTCAAGATCCAGGTGCTAGGTTTATCACCTACTTACTTTCTACAGTTTTCAGGATCGGCGAAATATCCGTCCAACGCTGGACATTTGAAGCCGTCGTCTTTAATCAGCTGACCTTGTACTGGAATAAAGCCAAACCGTTAACACGACAGCTGTAGAAGCCAATCATCAAGGTCTGTTCTTGCTCATTGATATTCGCCAGAATTATACTCAACGTGACATAACAAGTCGCACTTTTTTCATATCGTCCTCTTCTCGTTGCTGAATGCAACAGTATGTTTAATTCCAACAACTGTTTCAATACACGACAAACGAGTTACACGGCAACGCCGAGAAACTGCAAACTTTTTTGCAGGCGCTTTCTGAGCTGCGCAAAAATTTGCAGAACCTTCTTATACTCAGATTTATCAGACATATTGTTTCGCCTCGTCGATTTTGCATTTTTTTTCTTAAACTGTGATCTGAACGGACAATATTGATTGGGAAAAGACGCCGAATGGTTCTTCTTACTGACTGAGCTGACGCCCGGCAGATAGTTCTGAGATATCAAAAGGCTGCGGTCGGCAAATGATAGCTGCCAATCTACTGCAATTGCAGTATCCGTATTTAAGAAACGCGATCGAGTAGATCGGAATTTTGAGGTCCAAGGATATCCGCAGCAATCAAAGATGTATCCATGAGTATCCGTGAATCTAGGCCCGTGAATCACGCCCCTGCCTATCATTTCTGCCGTCGGAAGGAACGAGAAAATCGCGCTTCATGCGCCCGAGTTATCTCTATTATCTGTTAATGGGCTTCAGTGAAGCACGGTCCGTTTTTACCTTAGTCCGGCAAACATCACAAAGTACAAGAATTTCATAATTGGCACTGGCTTTGTAAAACAAAAGCAAAAAGAGCTCGAATCTTCTGGTGAAAAAATGACGCCTCTGGCCAGCCTGATAAACTGAGATGCACCAATGTCGTGTATCAGTTTGCACGTCTATGCGAAGGTACAGACCGCCCTATCTATTACAATGGTGTCACTACAAAGACACTTTCCCGAATTCACTAAAAAAGGCAGCCTAGACAACTTAAAAAATGTACAACACAGAGACTGCAGTGGCTTCCACCACACACAACACACACACACACACACACAACCACATCCACATGCGCACGGACACGTACACGCACACGCACACGCACATGCATACGCACACACGCACACACACATATAGTGTTTTACAGAAGAAGTGCTATCCATGAGATCGTGTCGCCAAGTCTTGAACTGTTTCGGTGTGAATTTCCGGTGTCCTTTCCCGAAGACGCATAGTGATACGGCGCGGTAAGGTCGTTGTCACACATATATAAGTCCCGTTGTTACGAAGCCTGCAGTCCTTGACACCGGAATTGGTAGAGTATATTGGTGTTTTTCGATTTGTCATGCTTAGGAGATAAGTTATTTCTCTTAACTAACTTACTAAGTATTGAGTTGCCGTAAAAATAGTCGGACGAATTTCGCTGTCTTGTTGCACATATTTAATGTTACTTTTAATGTCCTTTAAATGTTACTTATGTTACTTTAATGCCTTTAAATGTTACTTTTAATGTTACTTTAATGTCCTTTAAAATATAGCATCTGTCCTTTAGATGAAGGTCGTTTGTTTTTTCAAAATAATTTTATGTCCCTTTGTTTGCATTTGGTTACCCTTTGGCTCATTTCTCTGTGTTGTTTCTTGCGTCACGAAATCAGACATTTCTTTGTTAATAACTTGATTTGATTAGCCATTATCGGCATCTATTTATTTTACACAAGTATCTGTTTATGCAACACATATTTCTGGCCATTATCGTGGCTCTCTGGAGACCGTGTGTTTCAAACGTAGTTGTATAGCATTTTGACGCCTTTTTTTAATAGCACGGACCGTTCAGATGATTGAAATTTTCTGAACCTTAACAATGTAGAAAATGTTTTTTATTTGGGCAATGGTGGAACTAGGTGCATCTAAAAGGGGTTATTTACATATTCTTCTCCCGAATAATTTATGACCCATTGTATGAATAAAACAAAGCTAATGTGATATATATATATATATATATATATATATATATATATCAACTTACGCGTGTAGTAAACCAATACAGATTGTCAGGTGTGTCGCCAGGCATCAGTTTTGGGGTGCATATTCCTTCCAATAGCATGTTTAGTGGACGTCTAGATCTGTGTGACTGGTTTTGTTGGTTTCACATATATTACGATCAAATACTATATACTTAAATGAAAACGGAAATTAGAGGAAGCTCCGGCGTAATGTAATAGGGGTTGTTTTACTTGTTCTTATTCACGGGAAATCATGACTGGATTTACGGAATAAATCACAGCTATCATCAAGTACTTCTGATCCCACCTTTTCTTGTACCTAGATCCGCCTATGAGCACTTCATTGTGTACATAATATTGCATGTAATGCATATGGAAATATCTTCTTAATACACATAAGTTTACCAGATCCAGAATACATGACAAAGAGCTTAACCTTTCCAAAAATACCCCCTTTTTTGTGCCCTGGTTACACCTATGATTCTAGGATCTCAAAATTTGAAGCGCCTACGACCTCAAAATACGAATTTTAATCGCAGTAAGAAATGGTGTTCACAATATGCTTGAACATGATAGTTGATTACAAAAAGTTCATCATGTAGGCATGGGTGCCAAATGACCTCGAAGTGGGTGCGCCCCTAAGCCTCAATAATCAATCAGTCAATCAGTCATGTAGAAAGTTATTTCACTTTTTTGGTAACTGGGTCCGCCCATGTCCATTTGTCATATGTATATGACATGGCATGTGAAACATGTGGAAATGATTTCCGAATACAAATAAACTTGCCAAACTCAAAATATCTTGTAGAATGGCTTACTTTTCCCCGAAAAACATGTATCTTTCTTTAAGTGCCCTGGACACGCCCATGAATTTTGAAAATCGACCTCCTCCTAACATATGCGATAGATCCATCAATTTCCGGTAGAATTACATGAAACATAACAAAATCGGTCACGAGATAACGTCAGAAAGATGGTATAAGCACACCTCTATTTGCCCGGTCCATTTTGACCACTTGTCAACCTCTTTTAAAAATTTTCGATTTTTTAGAAATGTAGATCCCGCTACTGGCCATCTAACGCTATTTTCTGCCAAGAAATCGGACCAATACTTTTTTGAGATCACAAGAGGGGGGGGGGCAGAATGTGCTCCCCGCAAGGAGTCGTACATAATGGACAAGAGCAAGGAATAATGTTAAAATGTGTTTTTTATCGTTTGGTTCATGGCTTCCTTAGAACATGCATTTAATCAACCTTCGAAATTATTTAACGTGTTCCATGGGAAGTATCTTCGTAACTTTGAACATAGTGCAACCAAATAAAATAGCCCTCCAACCGAAAACCCGCCAGCGATTCTCCCTTTGACTAAAAATGGTTAGTGGACATTAGTGCTTCATTCTCCAGCCATTCCTTCTTTTCTCATGCAAAGAAATTTACGAACAAATCAAGTCGTTCCAATGCGGCACAGAGTAATGGCTGCACTGCGGGTCCAGTGTGTATAAGGCGCAGCACGACCGAACCGTGAAGGAAACGTTAGTGAGCGCAGCATTAGTCGCATGGACTCGAAACTAATTTCATGTGGTAAACGTCTAAAATTCTTCGGGATAAATTATCAACTTTAGGGTTTTTCACAAAATTCTAGCGCAAGATAAAAACTCCCTCATCCCCACTCCGCTGGGGCCGTTTGCCATGACAAAGCTGCACAGGCCACCTGGGTGGATACAGATCATATCGTCTGTTTACCACTGTCAGGACTCCTCGGAGACGCCGGCAAACGCTTCCACCAGCGATATTCAAGACAAATATGAGTGCTACTAAGCCTGCACCAGCGTTGCGGTAAGCATGGCGCTTAGGTGGCGTCATGATTCGCCTAAGCCCTGTTAAAATGGAAAGCCAGCACAGCGGGTATGTGAATGCCGTGGTATCACCAGACTCCGATAACCATCAGGTGAATCAGTTTCCCGTCCGCCGTATTCTGAGAAGCCCTCAGCCGTCTGACCTCCGTCATGCACAGTGGTCACCCGGACCGGTGACTGGTCCAGGACGCTGTTCACAGCGGCCTCATTCACCGTCCAGTGTTCTCAATGTCCGGATCCCATCCGAGCGCCGGCACCAGCGCGCCACAATGGCCGCCCGACGCGTGCGTGCCGGCCGGCCGGGGCGGAGACCGGCGTCACGACTGGCCCGGCTGCGCTCACGACCCGTGCGGCCCCAGCTGACCCGTCACGCTCCGCTGGCCTGGCCCGCCGGCCGGCGAGACCGGGCCGGACGAACCGGGCCACGGCGGCCGGGACGTCCGGTCACGGCACAGGCCGCCGCCCGCGCTCGGCCAGAAGGGGTCGCAGAGGCCGCGGGACGGGCCGAGTCTTCCTACGCTCACGCGCCGCCGAGAGAGGTGTGCCGAAAGTGTTGCACGCAGGCCGTGCGTGCAGGGACTTGTATTAAGTCAAAGCCGTCTTGCCGTGTCGTGTTGAGTTCGGCTGAAATGACTGGGAAATTGAAACGCCACGAGCGAAGGACAGCCCGCATGATTCCACCCAATGAGGGGCCGAAGAACGAGACACTCGTGCCTCACACTGCACACGCAAACCCGAGGCACGGTAGCCGCCGCAAGTCCCAGCATGCGGAGTCGGCGCTTCGAGTGGAACCCTCGTCACGCCTCCCTACCTTCTTCCCCTCCCCATACACTCTGATGGAGCGGGAACCGCCCCCTGACCGCCACGACACGTGGGAAAAGGCCGTGTTTGTGAGACGCCTGCCCCCTCCGTCCGGCCGAGATTGGATCTCAGGTGCGCTGATCCTGACGCCTGTCCCCGGCCCCGGGCCGGGCTCCCTGCCGTCGGACCGTCCCGGGCGGCGGGGCGGAGGCAGGGGTACCGCGCCGGAGACGGGAGGAGCCAGACTTCGCGAGACCTCGCCGCCGGGCGTTCGTACAACGTACCGCCAGCGAAAGGTGGCCACGGTGCGTTTGCACACCAGCGGTGGTCCTGGTGAGATACTGAAATCACGATCTAAGAGCGTGCGCAAAAACCAGGCGTTGTGTGGTGGACATCTCACTGATGAACCACGGTCGCAAAAGAAGATTTGGTTGGTACTCTCAGGCTTGATTTAAGTAACCATTAAAGGTCGTGTGAAACGTAAGAAGGATATTTACTTCATGCAATGATTTGAATTATATGCTAGGAGGGTGCCTGGGACCGGAAACCGTGCGAATAGGGGGTTGCTGGGCGGGCCAGACAAATATTGAAACAACTGCCAAAAGCTGAAAAATCATAAAACCTGTCTGGTTTGGTCCCCTTACAACTATGCGACGCAGTCCACTACGTCCTCGAAAACTTGTTTCGTTTACGTAATCCACTCGTCTGTCAGCATATATCTGGATTGCATCTCCGAAGGAATTTCTTTGTGGAGCTTGCGTTTACATGCATTTGTTGACCTTGGCGATTTTGCCTAGATCAGTGTCGTAAGATTCTTAGACTAGGCCAAAGCGGAGATCGTTTTCCAGGACATTGGCGTTCATTCTGAGAAGACCACTAATTGACCTTCGTGCTGGCTCTGGTCAATTGTCAATGAATAAATGAACCACTGGTGGTCTAACTATAGCAGGAATACGAACTTTCGTGACCAAGAAGTGAGTACTGGTAAATGGTGCACGTTTCGAATCTGAACAGTGTAACTGGGGTTAACGGAAGCCGGCTTGCTTTCATCTCATAAAACGATGAGCTACTTACCAGTGCAATAACTATGACGATACGATAATTTTTCGATATAGGGTGCAAGAACGTAGAAAAATCCAGAAAAGTGGGAGGAAACGTTTTTCCCCATAGGACTAGTTTTCATTTTCCAAAAAGTGAGGGCATGCTCCGTCCACAAAGGGCGGAAGATATTCCGGCAAGGAGGAGAGCACCGACTGCATTTCGAGCCATTTCTTTCCATGCAACGCCACGAGGAAAATGCTAGTTTTCGCCAGTTAAGGGGGAGGGCACGGTGCCCCCGTGCACCCTCCGTTCCGCCACCTTTGCCCCCCCCCCCTTTCCTGATCCTACGCCCATGGTCGGAAGCAACCGAGCGGCAGGCAGGCGCAGCGTGTAATGGTGACTTTCGGTTTGTGTTCAGCGCATGGACCTTCGCTGACTGTCTCCCAGCCTTTAGAAAAATCAAGCACGCAACTTCAAGTCACGTGCGGCATTACCGTCACGAAATATGCGTCAGCTAAGTCTTTCGGCGCTTGGCTATTAGAGAGACTCCAATATGAAGAAACATTGACGGAAGAAATGCTGCAATACAATGCAACAGCGTATGTGTTCCACAGCAGTACCTATTTTGGGAATATCCTAATTGTCATTTACAACGATTTGCAAAGGGAGCTAATACGCGGATTTACAAAGCAAGAGCATGACACCGTTGGCATTGCTGTAATACGTCGGAAATCGTCGAAAATATTCGAGACAAACTGACATTCGCTACTCGGCGTCATCGTTTTCATTCATTTTTGATTGGGACGTTTTGAAATCGAGTGTACCGATCTATAGATTGTACCCATGCGCAAGTTAAAACTGTGAATGTTTTAAAGGTATTTAAATTCGGTCTGGCAAAGATGACATTAAATTATTTTTGAATGACATTCACTCATTGCTGAGGGCAAATTCAAGAGAAAATTTTGGTTGTTCTCTTTTGACCACAATCTTCATGTACCCAAAATTCTGGATGGGATCCTACTTACGCTGAAAGACAGCCAAGGATCCATTGGCATTGGTGGGAACCAGTGTCGGCGTCTTCTGAACCTCTGTACTGGCGCGTACAACGAATAGCTGCATGAATGCAATTCTTGGATGTAGAATGGTTTCAGCAAAGGGGACTGTACCATGATTTGTATGAAACTCGTTTCTGAGTGGCAGTTTGGGTTCTCGCGTCCCTGGATCATGAACGAATCATTGTTGGTTACAGTGCTAAAAAACGAGCTATGAGCTTGGTGCTCGTAGTTTGAAGTCGAACGTTTTCGAACTAGAGGGTTTAGCTAAATCGCCTGCGCGAAAATATTATAATTTCTTCCGTTTCGATGCATACTGCCTCAACTCGCAAGTAAAAAGAACAAAAAGACGAAAAAAAAACAGCAGGAGGCGGTAAACTCCCATTTTTCCGCACATGCGGAAAACATTCAACTGAACTGCCTTACAGCAACCAACACATCCGTAGTAACAAATCTTTGCTCAATCAACGTCATCAGAGGCTCTCAATTTCGGGCTCTTCCATTTTACAGTCGCATGCCTGTCGCGGCTCCGCTTGGTCCCGTCCATGTGCGACCGTGAGTTCGTGCGGCGCAGCACGTGGTGTTCCGGCTGGCGCTGTGGGCTGTTCACCAGCAGCTGGCTGGCGCTGTGACCCTAATGTCGTGCCCGCCGACAGTGCTGCGATCCAGGTTACGGGCCGGCGGCGGCGGCGGCGGCGGACCCAGGTGGTCGGAGCAGCGACGACCCACGGTTCTTCCGGCAGGGACTGGCTTTCAAGTCAGACTTTTGCTCTCATGAGTTCCGCAAGACGGCGTCACAAAACGTTAACAGCGCTGTGTTTAGGTCATTTCATTTTATAGCTCAATTCGTCGCTTTAACTCTATTCCCGGCGGGTTAGACGGTATGGTCGATTCCCGGCAGGGGAAGGGGAGGGGCGGGTTCGCCTCCCCCCTGAGATCTCGAGAACTACACATCTGATTTCATCGCAACAATCGGCAACTGATTTGCCATGATGTAAACTACACCTCTATGAAAAGAAGTTTTCCACATTCTGGAACGGGTGGATGCAGGGGCCAAAAATATCAAAATGGGGGACTTTTGGACTTCTTTTAACTCCGTTGTTTTTGGAACGATTTCATTGAAATTGGCATGAATCGAGAGATTATGGATGGGACTTTTACCATCGGTACACACATCTGAAATTTTGAGAAAATTCATAAGCGTTCACAGGGTTTCAAAAATAGGACGATTAGTTTTTCAACAACTCAATGAACAAAAAGGGCAAAAACACTTTTTTGGCTTCTGCTAGTTATGTTATGCTAAAAAGTACAACTGGCATTGCAATGTTTGCATAATGTTACCATGGGCGGTGCCAGGGATATGAAAAAGGGGAACTGTCATGGTCACATGTTCTTCAGATCAACTCTTGACCTTTGACCTTAAATGACCTCTAGTGACCTTGAAGTCACTTGGAATGATCCTGTGCACGTTCAGTATTATCTGAAAATGTTTTCAGTCATTTGAATTCACTATATTTCAGGAATTCCATCTTACGGCTATCGCCATATAGGGTATGCGCACTGACATTTTAGGCCATAACTCCGTGACCCGACCTGATATCAAGCTGGAACTTGGTGCACAATTAGAGGGCATCCTTCTACGTCATACATATTCCGGGTTTGGCATTTCAAAAATTGCGCCGAAATTATCATTATAAGATAAAATTTTGACTTTTGACCTTGACCTGACCTTGTAAAGTAATTTTGGCTATACATCCACACAAAGTTTTAAGTTCTGTCTTAAAAACGCTAGTTTTGACAGTCATTTTGCTTTTACCCCCAACAGGGCTAAAAATGGCATGAGATGCCTCCAGAAAAAAACGTTGCCTGGCTCCGCCCCTGGGCAAAACAGAATTTCGAAATTCTGGCACAGTACGTAGAAAGAATAGCTACGAAAAGTCAGCACGTGTCGCAAAGCTGCGTCAAAAACCCTGGGATTGACAAGCAAAAAAACCCGAGTGAGGGTGGATTCAGACCCCTGCCGGGAATAGCGTTAAGTAACGAAAAATGTTGCATTTGACAAAGGTCGAAACAATGTGTGTGACATGCGGTGTGTTGGGCGCCTAAGGTGTCTGGTCCTCTCCTGAGGCTCCGGCGGTATGGGCAATCACCTGGTGTACATTCTGACTCAGAACGTTTGGAGTAATGGTGACGATATCTGAATCATTGTAATGACAATCAAATGGTTTTGTGAAAACCTCTTACGATAAAACCGATGTCTGATCAACGTGTCAGTGTCTCATGCCAAACGGTTTAATTGTCTGAACATTGAAAACAAACCATATAAAACGTTGCAGTGCAGCTGTCATTGAAAACAAAGCCTCCGCATTTCGTTGCAGATAAATCAGCGTATCAGATATTAATTTTTGTGAAGCTAAGGTCCATTTGGTTAGTGATAATCTGCGATGTGGTTTTGTAGTCACAGTTGGTTTTCACGGCTAAAATTAAGGACCTATAAAAGTTGACGGTGGCAGCGAGATCATATTAGTTATCAAATGATACGTAAAAAGCGCAACACGTTTGGGCACATACGCAAGTATAGGGTTGTTGGTTTATTGGACAATAAAATTAGGTTTAGAAAGAAGTTTAGGTTTACTTAATAACTGGTAAGTGGCAGCAGATTCCTTTCGTACAAATATCCGTTGGTTTTTATTTCCGAATGCAGAAGGATAATACGATAACAGAAAGACGTTTAGGTTTACGTAATAACTGGTAAGTGGCAACCGATTCCTTTCGTACAAATATCTGTTGATTTTTATTTCCGAATGCAGAAGGATAATACGTGCAGTCATACGCCAAGAAGTTGATCTACGCTATGTAATTATATATATATATATATATATATATATATATATATATATATATATGTGTGTATATATATGTATATATATATATATATATCAAGATATATCATATATAGATATATGTATATCAAGGTATATATATATATATATATATATATATATATATACATATAACTTGCTTTTTTGCAGCAGAAGCTGTTCCTAGCGGTTCATAAAATACTATTATGCTGTGGAGTTGCTACTCATGGGTATGTGCTGTGCGGCACAGTAAACATGCATTCTACGGTATAAGCAAACATCCCACTCTTTCCTCAGAATGAGAGCTTGCCTGTGATTGACTTAAAAGGCAGCGTCCCTTTGTACACGCATACACGTCTTGTTTCTCCCTGTTCTATTGGCAGGGCAAAGGCCAGGCCTACGGCATTTTTTCTGCGTCTGTGATTAGTTCGCTCGATGAGTACTGTGCAAGGTCACCACAAAGTAATGTTAATACAATGCTCAGTACATAACCCCCGCGCAAAGCTAAGGTCCGCTGCAGATATATATATATATATATCTATCTATATATATATATATATATATATATATATATACATACATACATATACTGGACATATGTATACTCACTAGAGAGAGAGAGAGAGATAGCGGGAGAGGGAGAGAGAGAGAGAGAGAGAGAAAGAGAAAGAGAGGGACGGAGAGAGGAAGAGTCCCTTGGGTGGTGCTATTCAAATGTTGAGTTCGTGGACGCGGTCATCTAGTAAAGGTATCTTTTATCAGTGCATCAAAGGCACGCAACTGAACGGCAAGACAAGGCAGAGACAAAAACATTCATCGCCTCTCAAAACGTCACCAGCAAAGGTCGTTTACCGGAACCTGCGGGATAGGCAGTTAGAAAGTAAGCTCTATTGTGGGGCGTAGGGGTGGTGCCGGCAATCGGAGCATTTCGTTTCTATACGAGCCGCATTCCAATCGATTTCCTCTACGTCACTTTCTCCAGCATTCATCATGTTGGTTACCAAGTCCAAAACGAGACGCGTTCGCATTAATATTTAGATACCGACTTCTAATGAATTATCTCGTCGAGACATCAAGCCGTTCCTCTCTATAACGGAGCTGTGTTAGTTTGAAATGCGAAAGTTCTTGGCACGAAGAACCGGTTAACGATGTGGGCTGTGTGAAGCAGTTTCCATTACATGTCGACGCCCTTACGCCACGAAAGCGGCCTCTTCCTTTAGCCTAGTCCAGGTTTCATTGAAAAGCCGACTTGCTGTGCCCTCATCGCCCTGCTCTGTAATCTGCAAATGAATTTAATCAGAATGCTTTGCTAATGCTTTGGAATCAGAGTTTGCGCTTAAGAGTGCTTGTTGCACGGACTAATCCCTACACCCCATCGCACAATACCAGTTTAATACACGGCTATGTAATGTTTGTTTTATTCGTGGAATGAGCCCGATGCTTGGTTACGCTTTCAAAATACCTCCGGTATCTTACAATAGTCCTGTGAATGCGGAATTCAGACACAAGCTGTAAAGAAGCAGGATGTAACAAAGCGACGCGCTTGAAACAAGCACGTGTTTCAGCAATCATTTGCAGCCGAAGTTACCAGGTACGACTCAATTGTAATTCTTAATACAACAGTGAATGTTTCCTTCGGTCTCCATGCTGAATCTCGATGATTCCGTGCTGAATCCATTGGCAGCCGCTAACGCCACCGTTACGAGTCATTAGCAATCCGATCGAGTCCGTCACGAATCAGCAATCCTTCCGCAACAGGCCGTCCGAAACTACACCGTTAGCGTCAGACCTGCCGTCGATTCAGACCAACCGGCTGATGTCAGTGGTTCACGCACTGAGATAAGACACATTTAAGGCAGGCGATCGAGCGATTTAGTACGGACACGACACTGTCGGCACCGCCAGCGGTGTCGGTAGTGGTCGGATGAAGTAACCGAACCGTAAACGAGAGTTTCAATCGACGCAAGTTCGCGGGAAGGTGACCCAGTTTGCCCAATGCAGGACCGTTGGTGGCCACGTGCGGCTCGATTCTGACCCCCCCCCCCCTCGACGATTGCTCCAGTCACCGGCACACCAGACAACACCGCCCGCTCCTGCAGGGTTTTTACGCAACCGCCCGTCCTCGGTGAATTTTAAGTAGGTCGAAACGTGCGGAAGGCAGCAGGTCTTGGAGTACAGGAAAATGGAACTGCAAGAACATCGCAAACACCGAATGCGATTTCAAGCTAAGTGCGTGGTTCGGTCTATGAAAAAAACTATGTTCGCTAAACTGAGTGTTCGTTCCGGTCACTCATGGCAGTCTGTTCGTTCCGCTCTGGAGCTGAGGTCTAAGCTATTTCGCGGACCAGTAATGCCAGTGTAACCAGCGGACGGCAGTCGTGGCCAAAAACATCGCCACTGCTCTCCACTGCGCCGCAATATGGGCGACTTAGTACACTTAACTATATTCCATGCTCCTGCCGGGGACGTAGCCAAGGGGCGGCAGGGGGGTCATGGCCTCCCGATGCCTGTAGACGCCTCTGGCAGTACATATAGATGCATTATATGCGTATATTAGGATATAGATATCGCACATATAGGTTTGTTTTATTCAAACAACGAGATAAATTTTTCGAAATACGGAAATCTAAATGCCTCCTGTTGCACGCTTCCTGACCCGCCATTGACTAATATTTTTCTTCAAAATATTTGAAAGCGTGCAGGTTAAAAATATTTCGATCATTTGAACTGACATCCGTGACATCATGAAGGACATAAAAACAGCAGATGGCCTGAACTGCGTGATCTCAAGAAAGCGCGATATTCGTTCAACATGCCTCCCAAAAACGTATCGTGAAACTGCCTCTGAAAGAGGCAAATTTTTGAAATTTCTTTGCAACATGTGAAAAGCATGTTTTGGGAAAGCCACCAAGTTTCATGAAGCAACTCCCAAAAGCCCGGGACTGGCGAGCGAAAAAAAAACGGAGGAGGAGGGCAGAATCCATCACCTCCCCCAGAAAGCAATAGGGTTAAATCAGCGCGCTATGTTCCGTCTAAAATCTGAGCTGCTCTCTGATAACCGACGCGTCGCATCTCGAAAACAACACTCGAGGTGGAGGGATGCCGATCCTCCGACAGTACTGATGCGACTGTGCGGACTACAGACAGATGCGAATGTCTTTCGTTGGGGTTCTCCGCTAACGGGCAGCACAAAACAATGTGTGGAACTGACGCTCATACCAGACGCATTCGTACTTCTTTCTTCGTAATTACAGCGAATTTCTGAAACAGGCGAATCCAAAACAAGGCGTGGAACCGGCACAATGGGCCACGGACTCGACTGCGCGCAGAGCCACCCATTTAATCAGGCGGCAGAAGACGGTGGCACCGACGCCGCCTGAACTGACGTACCTGAAAAGACCAGGAGGCCGGCGGCCAGCAGCAGACGACAGCACGCCATGGCGATCGGCGCGGGACTGACCGGCCAGCCGCGCGGCACCTCTTACTTTCCCAGCGCGGCCTGCGGCGCGGCACGCGGCCGCCTCTGCGCCGGGAAACGCGGCGTTCCGGCGACTGGAGGTCAGTCAAGGTCTACCGCGCCGGCGGCCGGTCCGACACGGGCGTGCCAGACGCTCCCTTCTCGTGTGGCCGCCGGAGCCGGCGCCGTGCTCGGGGGCCGGTACACCGGAGGGCCGGCCAGCTCGTGCCGGCAGCCGCAGCAACGGGCGTCGGCGAAGGCCGCCGCCGGGTTTTCCCCGGCACGTTCCCGGCGCAGAGAGCGTCAGAATTGCTGACTAAGCCGCTGTCTGGTGAAACCTGCCCGCACGGTGTCTGCCGGATGGGGATATGAGCGAATACTTCGGTTACAATTTCGACTGAATCCATCCCGCGGTTTGCAATAATCACGACAACCTCATAGTGGGCCACTTCCTGGTTGCAGTAATCAAGCCTCCGATATTTCAATAATTTTTATGAGCATATGTTAGCCTTTATGAGAGAAACTTATCGAAAGCTGATGGGATCTTCGAAAGCAAGAAAAAATGCAGTTTGCCCCAGCCTTACTACAAAAGTTCTATCCCTGCTAACACCGTAAAAGCCAAAAGCCATGACAGGCATTCACTGCCTGGCAGCGAGAAGTGGTCCCAGACAAGGTTGGCCTATGAACAGCAGCGCAGCCAGGATTTTCATAAGGGGGTCAAGGATAAAAAGGCTAGCTCACACCATTTTATCGCAAACATGGGGAACACTGACCACATCAAACAGGACATCTTAAGACTGTGGAAGTAAAAGTACATTTTTCCCGTTTAAAAGAGTTTTATCTTTTAAACACACCATTTGCTATACTGGACAACTCTGCCAACCTCTGACCATAAGAGAGGATTAATTGGCCTCTGCCCTCCTCCCCCTCCCCTCTGGCTACGCCACTGCCTATGAAGGATGCTAATACAGAAAGGCGTCGTACTCGTGTTTCAAGGCAAACTAGTCAATTAAAGCCGGAAAACTTCCAACAACCATTCAGAATGTCCTGGCATCAGCAGGCGTTATGTCTACGATTCCTCCCAAATTCACACGCATTTCCGGGTTTGGTTTAACAATGCTGCGTTACTAGGCACTCTGGCTCTAAGACCTCAATAATATTTTACCAACAGACTTGCACACGGGGATAAGCATACACGGAAGCACTACTAGGCGACGTCGCTAGGTGCAACAACGATCCAAACCATGACGGTGAGGCACGTTACATAGCGTATCTCAAGCGCCGCCCTATAGTGTGTTAAGTAATATCCAAAATACCTAGATAGATAGAAAACGTTCTATTGGTACGCGAATAGCACAGTTCGCAAGGCCACATCAGGGCACGCGCGCCAGAATAAGTCTTATTAAGAATGCTGCTAAAGACGAACTCTTCCGCATCTGCTCTGCGAGAGTTACTCAGTTCTTATTCCGTAATGGCTCTCTGTGACCGACAACATCCGTCGTTGCTTCAGTCGCCCAAGAATGCCTTACAATTTGCATGGCACCAGGCACGTAGCTAGGATTTTCCTCGGGGGTGGGGGCGCATATCAAATTTTGCCATATGCCACTGGAATATGACGAAATTTATAGGAAAAACATCATTGTTATGCAGCTGTCCTCATATTTAACGCACAGGAAAAAAACATGTTTGCTTTTGCATCATATATATGGTCACTATTTCGTATTCCTGCGAAATCGCTTAATTTTTAGCGCAGACCGCTTCACTCAGAGCGGGCCATGCTCCCCTCCTGGCTACGTCCCTGCATGACGTCCCTGCATGACGCTGTCCCCAGCCCTTCCATCTCAGCAATCCATTGGGTGAAGGGATTCGTATCTTATGCATGATTGTTGTCTTTACTTTTCAAGAAATCTCCAGACGATGTGGGGAGAGACTAATGGTAAACGGTGCCCAGACAGACAGGAAGTTCATTGACAGACTTCTCCGTGGACAGTTTTCCTTACACACTCGCGGTGCTGATCGTATAATTTGAGTGAAGAGATCCTGAGTCTGGTCGCCGAGCCTTCTACTTCTCTCCGATCCTTTGCATTCATGATATTCACTTTCTATGGCATGACGAAAACAAGAATGTCGAATCACTGCGTTTCATTTTCATGTCAAAACAAAATGTTCAGAGCGAGTTTCGCTTGCGTCACGTGTCGTAAATACTTATATGTAAATATACCTAGCTCTGTGCAAAAAAAGAATACAAGAACCACGTAAAAATACGCACGTGTATTTTTCTTCACATATTCAATCCGGGTGTGTTGTCATTCAAAGCAGACAATTTCTGTCATATCCGGTACAAATAAAGAAATGTGCATCACAAATAAGTCAAATGCCATCTTCCTTATAACAGACAGATTTAGCCGATCCTCTCACCAGGCCAGAGACTAGTCATCATGGCGAGCCACCAGACAAAGAAAAGTGGCAATCGCTGCCATTTTCATGCCACCAGAAAGGATCGATTGTCCAATAAACATACATGGAATGCACTGCATGACTGGCGAGGGAAGAAAAAGAAAACAATCGCATACACTCAGATGGCAAAGGCGATCAGTCGTGGAAGCAGCGGATGTGATAATAAAATGTCCCAAATTAAATATTTTTCGCAACGCTCAAGGTTTCCTACCAAAGATGTTACGTTGCGGAGTCATCGTCTCCGTTCCCTGCCCAAGGCTAACTAGCCGCCCCTGAATACTAAGGCCCAACAACAAAAAGCAATCCAACGCATGTATAGCTACAACATGGCTTCCCGAACTACAAACTCCATGATTCATACACGGCGGTACCTCCTTCCTACGGACGCACTGGGTTATGGAATGTTTGCAATACCTATCACAAGGAAACGGAGCACTGCGATCCAGTCCCAGATACCATTCAACAAGGCTTTAATGACACTGAAAATGGCAACTGGGAGTACGTACTCAACTAATTCCGAAACAAACCGTAACCGAACAAAATACTGAGACGTCATCCAGACAATGGGCCTATCAACAATCGATGACACCACCCGCATTCTAACTGGCAAACACGATGTGTCGTTTCTTATTTCAATCCACGTACCCAAATCTTTCCCGTAGCAAAAATAGCAAACGCTTGTTTCGGCAGCAAAGCGTGTACAACGTCCTGCTGGCAATCAGGACAACGATGAGCCTCGATCTGGAAGCTGGAAGCTGGAAGCTGCGCCTAGTGCCCCTGTCGCAGCCGAGGGGACGAGGAGACACGGGGAGACCGCGTAACTCAGTCAAGGACCGTCAGGGGACCAACCCAGTACTTCAGCAGGACAAGATTCAGGCCCAGAGCGTGCATACGTCACGATCACAGCAGACGCGCAGCCGTGCGCGGGCAGCCGGTCCAGTACCAGGCGTACATCAACAAGAACAGCAAACCCTCTGTGCGTAATAAAGCTCCATCCAACGAAGTATTCAGCTACAGCCGAGACTGCGAGGCCGGGAACGGAACCTCAGGCGGCCAGCGAGAACAGAACGGAACGGACAAACGGAACGGACAAACGGAACGGAGATATCCCGGTCCGGTCCGGACAGCCACAAAGCACGACGTGACACCACACAAACACGCATCACGGCTGACTATCACATTCCGTACGTTCATCGAGAGCGTCTTCCGTCCTCTCCCACCACGCCACGCACACCGGTATCAAAACGCACGCCAAGGCTGCGGCCAAACTGGCCAGCTATCACATCTATCAAAGGCCGCCGGGCGCGCACGCCCTTGTAAAGCAGGTCACCCGTTTCAACGGTGCACCGCCCCGCAATGAATCGAGACCTGGCAGGTGCTGGCGCGTCTACTTGTAAACTGTGAATGTCAAACTGGAACGCATTGCTGACTAGCACGGATTCCCTAGATACAATAAGAAAGCTTCTCAAAATGACAGAATGGGGTCCCGTCGGTCGTCCTTGGTGATGATATCTGTAAACAAACATAACATGGCTAGACGTATGCATGACAAACCACAATCCCGACACCACTCACGTTTACATGTATGTATACGCTAATGTGACCACATCGGCGACTATGAGGACCACATGGGCCCGAAGCAACTTCATCTATACGGAACAGCCTTCCGGTTGGGAGGCCTTACACATGACTCGTATCGTACAGCGCGACAACAAATAAGTTGATTATGCAGAAGGAGCAGCCGCCGACACCCATAACACCTGCCTTCAAAACGGCACCAGTTATCACTATCCGCTTTTCCTTAACAGTCGGTCACGGCGATTCCCGCCCGGCGAACCCACCGTTGATGATGGCGTGCCAGGGCAGCATGACGTAGGTGAGGAAGGCGTTCAGCGGCAGGCTGGAGGCCCGCTTGGTCTCCTTCCAGAAGTGGAACGTCTGAGAGAAGCCGCGCATCGTCCAGATCGGGTTGCACACGCCGTCGTCCAGCTCTGCGTACCATCCGGCCTCGGTCAGCACGGCTACACGGTGTGATACCGCCAGTACTGACAGTATCACACAGACGCAGGACGCTTCGTCTGCATGGATATTAGGTGATCATACCCACGTGCAAAACTGACGTTAGCACCTTTTCATTAACACCTAGTCTAAACAAAATAGGCTTTGGCAGTATAATCAGGCGCACCATCCTAATGGCAAATCATTGTACGAGCAAGAGCAAACATCTCCAACAAGACCTACGTGATGTGAATTCAGCCCGAGCCTAATCGGGATAAGTTTCTGACAGAACATTTCGTGAAGATCGACGTAAAAGTGCAGTGTCACAAAAACGAGGCAGACCAGTACACAAAAGCGCACCCCAGTTCTCACATGCACGCCCCAGCAAGCGGTCAAACCCTGCCAACCACCACAGAGGAGGATGGCACGTCGGCCGCGTCCTCGCACCCACCTCGGTCGCGCAGGAAGCGCTGCTGCACGTGGCAGCGGTAGTGGACCACGGTGCCGTCCGGCGTGCGGGCGCACGGGCAGCGGGCGGCCGCTGCCGGCAGCTGGCCGCACGCCTGCCGGTACAGCTGGCCGGGCGTCAGCGGCGCCGGCCGGCGGCCCGCCAGCGCGCCGCCCGACGCCCGCCGGCCCGGGCCCAGGCTCGACGGCCGGCCGCGGGGTGCGCCGGCAGCGGCTGCCCCGTCCGACCTGAGGCCAGCAGCGCCAGCGGCCGCGCACACGGCGGGCTCGACGGCTGACGAGGGGGCGTCAGGAGTCCGCCCCCGGTCCGCCTCGTCGTCGCCGGCCGGCCGCTCGGCGTGCTCCGGTGCCCCCGCCTGGTCTGCTCTCGCTCGTCGACGGCGATGGCACGCGCCCGGCCCGGTTCTTCCCCGTCACCAGGCGTCTGAGCGTCGGCGACGCCCTCCCTCGCTCCTTCACCGCCGACTTCAGCCGCGCAGGCCGGTCCCTGCCTCGCCTCCTCCGCCGGCGACGGGCTGCGGCTGGCGCCTCCTTCCCGACCGGACGTCCGTCCGGTGTCGTCCCCGGCACCGGGACCGGTCCGGCCGGGGGCGGTCCGCGCGCTGGCCGCCGCACCTACCTGGACGTCGCCGCCGCGGGTCTCCTCCGCGCCGGCCGAGTCTACGCGCGCCGGGCCGCGCCGCGACTCGCCGTCTACAAAACGAAACACGGCCGAGCTAAGCGCGCGCGGTGTCGGCCGCGGCAGGGCGTGCTGGCGCCGCGACCACCGCGCGCTCAAGCATGACGCGGTGCGCCGCGGCGACGGCGCGCCGCTGGGCACGCGACCTCGACCGCGTGGCCACGGGCGACTCCCACGAAAAGCATCTGGCGGCGCGCCGCAGAATAGCCAGAAATCAGGACATGCGACAGGCTCAAGGCAGTACGACTTTCCCTTGACGACGGCCAAGACGTGGAGTTCTGAAAAGCTACGGATACTGATGGGTGCTGGTAATTTACAAGTCCAGAAAACTGAAACCTAGTGCAAGAAAACACATGCGTCTGTAGCCTGCTTAGGATGGCATTGTGAGAGGCTCACATGGATGGCATTCGAACAACAATCATTATCAGCTTGGCCAAACAGTTGCTCACCATCTTGTATGTCTCCCGCTTCAATCTCGCTGACAGATTCTTCAAGCACGTTAAGTGCATCGTTTTCCGATCCGATTCCAGGGCTATCTCGTGGCTTCAAACGAAAGTTTGCATTCACGAAGCCAGTCACGTTGTTGCTTGGTTCGCTCATACGACGCTGTAACACCACAGTTATGTCATGCAAATTTAATTTGTAATACGTTTTTGAAACGTTCTGCTTTTCAGGTTCACCACAGCACATCAAACACTTTGGTTCATAATCTTACGAAGTCTGGTAGCAGTAAGGCTGTCTAATATCTCAGAAAAAAACATCATGGAACAACAAAATCGCATTTATCCCTTTCAATACGCAGCTCCCATTCACAAACTTCAGTACACCATCTTCTTCAGACTGCATACAGTTCTCTTTGCCCTCCTACAAGGACTGCCCCTGGCCGCGTGAGCCGACTGCAGGGTCAGCCGGTGGGACCCAACGGTCACGGACCTGCTGTTTCGGCTCCTGGGACGGCTCTCGGTCGGCGTCCCAGGACCTGCTCCGTCAGCGGCACGCCCGGCTCGGAGCCCGGAGTCTCACAGCCCACGCCTGCGCACAAACGACGGAACTGCACGGTACCGCGGGCGGTGAGACGCAGACCAGCGGATGATAACCAGATCATGGCCGAGAGATACATTTAAACAAACAACAACTTGTTTTTGCTACAGCCACAAGGCTGAGCTGAGGTTCCTACCTTAATGGAAATGGCAAAATAAGTTTGAACACTGACTCACATTCAAAGCGCATCGTTTCAAATCTTCAGCTGTTGGAACTGAAAACTACCGTCGGTCAGACAAATATACCGCGAGAAATTCTCACGCCGCAGATGTCACTAGTCGCCGCTCGTGGTCCCCCTTTGTAACGTCTCGTGACTACCGACTGCGGCCCCCAGCGGCCGGCTCCACCCACCTGGCGGCCTGGTAACCGCCAGCTCGGCGTGGCCCTTGCCCATGGGGCCCTTGACGCGGACAAACTCCATCCTCTGGGCGTCCGGCGAGGCGAACAGACCGAATGTCATCCGCTGCGCCATCTTGCTGCTCAGGCTCGACTGCGTTGGGGAATGGGCAGGGCGGAGGCGTTAACGGGGTGCTGGACAACGTCAACAAGCTATTACACGTCTCTCGTCCGCCGAACGAGTCGCAGCAAAAAGATGAGTTTCGGCAGTTTGGTTCCGGTTTGCATACAGCAGCCACCTTGACCTACCCCGACACAACCGCCGGACAGACTTATTCCTGCCTCTACTGTCCAACATTCGACTGACGCAGCACGACACGCCTCCCGGGCGGGCGGCCGCCGCTCACCCTGGCGTCGTAGACGCGCTTCAGAGCGTCGTAGCGGACCGAGCCGAGGAAGATAACGCTCTGGAAGGAGCCGCCACGGTCCCGCGCCACCAGCTCCACAGAGACCATCTCGCCGTCCCTCACCACGATATCGGTGAACGCCTGTCGTACCACCAGGACCGTCGGCGGGTCGGAGGGGGGACTGACGGAGGGACACATCGCGTACTGCGTACGGAGGGGGAGGGCTGGGAAAGTGTCAAAAGGGCTTACACTGATAGCAATTCACTGGCCAACAAGACTGAAAAAGGTGCTGTTTCTTGTTGTTGAAGAACACCAGAAAATATGCGCCCCCCCAAAAAAAAATCTGCTCCAAAAGTTTGATCCTGTGCCTCCATCAAAAAGATGCATTATAACCATGTTGACAAGCTTCTAAATCTGCCATCACATGACTTTTCTATTCAGTATGAAGCAGGTAAGATGTCATAACTGACCTACAGCAAGAACTGAACCAGCATTACTCTTTGCAAAATTCTGAACTCCAAAACAAAAAATTATACACAGACACCGAGAACAAACGCCAAATTTCCAACCATGCTGGCCAATGTCCGGCTGTCGGATGAAGGTCGGTCAGAAATTGAGCAGAACAGACCTAAACAAGCTTCGCGAAGAAAAACAGACACCTATTACATCGACCTTGATTCATTTATCCAATAAAACATTACTAGTATGGTGACGACACTTTGCAATGTAATGGAAGACAAAGTTGGCATAAACCGGCGGAGCTGACCGTTTCGGGTGCCTTCTCCCAGGTCATGTATCGCACGACAGGCAGCAGCTGACCTTCCAAATACAAAACACCACCGAGCCGCACATACGACAGACACTGACCACAATCATCTCTCACCTCGTCAAAGTTGTCCAACATGAAGCAAATGTTGGGGTATGTTATTTCTTCGGATGTGCCTTTGTCACTCATGAGGCGTCGGCTAGGAGACGCCCATACTCTCTGAAATCAGAACATGCACGCCACAGTGAGAAGTTGAAAGCCCACTTTTACTAGATCATAAAACAGACTGATTAGTCTGTGGTTGCTACCTCCATGTTGGAGCACAGTCAGACGCACAGCAATCACAAATAAAACTCAATGTCCCATCATACGGCGGTGCCACCGCATATTCCACGGACAATGTGCGACCGAAATCCAACTCATCGTCAGTAACCAACTCGAAGCTGGCCCACAAAACGACCCATCGCAGTGGCATGCGTACCTCCGTGTGTCGTTTGAGCACCTGCAGCTCCTTAGGACTGGTCCTGGTGCACACAGCCAGGGTGACGTAGTAGTCAAAGTTGTGGATGATGAGGTTGGCGTAGATGGTCTCCTCCCAGTCGATCTCTGGGTCGCCGATCGGCAGTTTCTTGCTGTCCCGTCGAAACACCTCCAGCAGGGTCTGAGCGAGGGGGTCGGCAGTCGTGAGGCACGCTGTGTCCCACCAAACTCACAAACACACACGCCAGTCAGCCTGCCCGGACAGCAGATACACCGCGCTCTCCGGGACCGTCTGTGACGGACAATTTCCGTCCCGCATATTCAAAGACACTAAACGTGCAGCTTACCAAGGCATACACAGGCGGAAAACAAATTATTTTTGCGGTTGCATTACTCTGCGTGGAAAAAACGTCCAAATGCTGTTTCCCAGTACACGGGAGGGTACAGATGACTAATGTTCTTCAGTGGCAATAAAAGTCACAACTGTTGCCCTAAATGATTTACAAATTACATTTGTCTTCTCCACTGCACTCATTTGCTCATTTGTCTTCACCACATTGCACTCATTTGCTACTAAGAATCATAGATGACAGACCAAACAGGACTATGACAACACATCAGGATTACCAGGACAACCATTTACCACAGCCAGCCATCATGAACGAGTTCAGTGTTACCTCGTATCTAGGAATGTGTTTTCTGGACTCTTGGAGGTGACGTTTGCGAATGAAGAAGAGGAGATCATCTGATTCCTGAGCATTTCGGTCATCTTCGAACAGGAAATGACGAACAAACAGGTCCGTCCAGTATGCTGTTCCATGAAGCATTACAAAACCGCTGTCTGCAAGAAAACAGACAACATTGCCAGCACCATGATGCTACTATCCCTCAATTCAACCACCATGAAACATTCCAAAATGCAATGTTCAAAGATGTAGTACAGTATCTAAGAAACAGCTCTAAAGAAAAACAGCCATCATCAGAATCTATGATTTTATCACCAGAATGCATTTCAAGACTGCATCAGGCAATAAGAACTCTGAGAGCATATAATGCAGTGGTTGCCCCTCTGGCCTCTGCCCCTTATCAGCAGGTCATGGGGTTGGCCAATCATCCTTGTTGTCATACTGCCATTGTGTGGCACCATATCTAATTCCAGTCACATCACTGATGAGTGACGGATAAGCTGACAGACAGGTGCTTTCGGTAGGGGTAGGGCTGAATGGGGCAACCTGGAAGGTTTTTGAGTTCCTGGCATATTTTTTGTCAAGTTGAAAATTTACACTGCTTTTATAGCTGAATCTTGGGCTAACCCTTACTCAACACTTTGCAAGACCTTTACCACTTTGTTACTAATGACTTTGATTGATCTGATGACAAATTTGTAAACAACTATTTCTATCAGTTTTGATGTAATGAAAAGCTCAGCTATATATTACTACAACCACATGGTCTACTAACCCGCGCAGTGGAAGGGGGTTTCGCACTAACGCGCACTGGAAGGGCGGCACAAAAGTGTTCCCTCCGACCTCGGAAACGGCAAGAGCTAGAGACATGAAATTTTATGGACAATGGACAGGGTGGGGCTATAACAATTTACATTGTGTATAATTTTCATGACCCTAGGTTAATATTTTCAAGGTCAAATGGGGTGGAAAAGGTCAACTGTGGACACTTTCTCTGCCCGTACAGGCCATTCAGTACGATTTTTCGAGCAAAAAGGAAAAAGGTGTTTGTTTGGGCGTTGAAACGTGAAATACGACAATTTCCACCCATTTCACGTCTTGACTGAGGATTTCGGGCCGAGGTCATGTCAGGACCTCGGCATGTCATTGACCTATGGAATCGTTTTTTTCATCTTTTGCAGATCAGATTTGGAGCAACATGGGATAGCTTGACTGTAAATAAGGGCTCTACACGCATCTTTTGGTGTATTTTCAGTGAAGGTAGCCAACATCGAAACATTTGGTCACTTCCAACATTTATATTTCTGTACATATGTACATGCATATATGTATATACATGTGCATATCAATGTGCCAAACATGTTTTTATTATGATCTTTCAATGCATCTTTCACACAAATCGACATATTGCAAAGCAAATCTGGGCCTGGTCACAAAATGGTTGTCCTTGACCTTTGGTGACCTTGACCTGAACTGACCCTGGTATACATAAACATATCCATGTGTACACACATGTTTTCATTAGGGTTTGTGAATGCATATTTAATACCAATCAACATGTCACAGAGCAAATCTGGGCCAGTTCACAAGGTATTTTACCTTTCATGACATTGGCTTTCACTGACCTTAATATGTGTAAGCATAACAGTGTGTGCAAACATGTTTTTATTGGGGTCTTTGAATGAACATTTCATACAAACTGACATGTTGCAAAGCAAATCTGAATCAGGTCACAAGCTGGTTGGCCTTGACCTTTGATGGCCTTGACCCTTATTCACCCTGGCTTTGGTCTTGGTATATCTATCACTTACACCTGAATGACATCATGTATCAGACTGTAATCTTAGGTAGAATGCCAGTCCTTTCACAAAGTTCCCCTTTTGCCAGCAAAAACTGTCGTCGTTTTCGCTATGTTTCTCTGAATTTGAATGCTTGAAACTTCAAAAATTCCCAGCCAATTTTTTATTTTTCTGCATCAATCAACGAGTTACTCAACTGCCATGAATGTCACAAGGTCGCAGCAAGCAGCTCCAATCCGTTCTTGAGGTATTCAAGAAAAATGGGTGGAGGCACAAAAGACCCCTCTTCCACTGTGTGAACAGTCTTTTCCTCATGTCATCAAAATTAAAAAAGAAAAATATCCTACATATTGTTCCTAGGACTTCTTCAGGGGCCCTGAAGGAAGCATCCCTGAACAAGGTGTGATGACAGTGAAAGATGTTTTGCTCTTTTTATTTTAATCTGGATGTCATGAGAATACAGTTATCATAGCACTACCCTCCACAATGACAGAATGCAATACCACACTGTTCTTTTATTGTGAAATCACAGGGATGCCAATGGTTACAGCTTAGGCAGGAAATGTGGCCTAGCTACCCCTGAATGCCACCCTACAATATGACCTGCAATTAGGAACCAGACTTTATAAAAAAGGAAACTTTACACAAGGAAAATGCCAGATTAGAAGTGTAAAACTGACAGCATAATCACTAGGTACTCCACAAGCAAAAATATGCCCTACCATCTTTAAGCAGCTGCTGCATTTCCTTTGTTCTTTGGAAATTGATCTCCTCTATCAACTGTTCCAAGGAAGAACTGCATACTGGTCTGGATGAACTTGCCATCTTCCTGTCTGTAAGGAACAATGATGTTAACTTCAGGTTTCAAGTCACAACTGAGAATAGACATCATCACAACATGGTGACATAGAATAACCACCATCTACAAGAAAACTCATGGGGGTGTCTGTGACACAGAAGTAGCAAAACTGCAATCAAATCAGCAAAAGAGATGTGCTTATCTAGAAACACTTCTGTTTTCATTTGATGTCAAAAGCTTTCATTTGATGTATGGTTGGAATGGTGACAGGTTTTCACAATGGCAATGCTGTGTGAAGGATTACAGAAACCACTAACACATCAAGCTATGTTGCACTGTGATTTATAGTCGGCAATGAAAGCATGGTCAATGATAATTATTAAATGAGGGGATTTAAAACAGCCAACAGCAAAAAAGACGACTGAAAAGAGGGAAAATTAAGCCATACACCTTAAGTGAGTTTTCTAAACCATTATTTAATCCCTCCGTGAACAAGGGCATCCATCACTTCCGAACACAATCCTTTAACACTGAGATTTTCGGTGACTGGTTTGGAGACAGAGAATACATCTTGGAGGAAATACGTCATCCCATGCTCCGGCAAACATGCCACACATCATTAACGACCTTTAAAAACCTACATGTGTCATGTGACTCTGCGTCTTCGTTCTAGATCACTGGAACTCCGAAACTGTATGATCGGAAGCAACCGCCCAACAAAAGGGGCGAACACAAGTTATGAATTTGAACCATTTATGGCGCAGCAGACAAAACATATTAAAGGACTGCAATTTGATTAGGTACTTTCTGCTGTCTCTAAGAAACCTTATTCTAAGTTCGGGGCTCGGGACGTTTTGAAGTTATTTGTTTTCACGCAACACGGTCAACAGTAAGATTCAGCCCGAGCGCTTACTTCCAGGGAAAATAATCGTAGTAGTGGTTGCATGGCGTTTCAAATGCAATATTGATAAGTATTACTTACGATTTCAGCCGGAAAAACCTGAAACACACATTATTTCCCCCGAAACAGATTGCGTCGCCACTGGTATGCTAACCGCCAGACGCTCGCGTAGGGATTTTTGACGTTTCTGCGTTAAATAGTTTGTTTACATGAGATCTCGACGCTGATTGGTCGTCGGTCGGACTCAAGGTTCAATCAAGAGTAATAAAAAAGTTTTGGAGGAATAACTAATGCGATATAAATTATCTTTAAAATAAAAAAGTTAACCGTTGTAAAAATAATAATAGTATTAATAATAGTAATAATAATAATAATAATAATAATAAACAATAATAATAAAAAAGTAAAAATATTACAAAGATGCAAAAACGTAGTTGCAATTTGAAAAATACAAAAAAACAAAAAGCAGTGAAATAAAATATCTGAAAAAAATCACCGAACAAAACTGGAAAATATTAGGAAGTGAAATAAAACAATAAATAAAAATTTACCCTAGCCTAACATAGTAACCAAACCTAACCTAACCTAACCTAACCTAACCTAACCTAACGTAGCCCAGCACAAAAAATCACGGAACAAAACTGGAAAACATTAGGAAGTGAAATAAAACAATAAATAAAAATTTACCCTAGCCTAACATAGTAACCTAACCTAACCTAACCTAACCTAACCGAACCTAACCTAGCCTAACCTAGCCTAACCTAACCTAACCTGATCTAACCTAGCCCAGGACAACCCAACCTAGCAACTTAATCTAACGAGTATTAAATGTCATAATGTAATAATACTGATATCAGACATCCCAACAATTATCTAATACAATAATATAACGGCGTAATAATTCAGCAGTTCCTCCAAGTTCAGTTTGTGGCAACAGAATAGAATTTTCCTATATATGACGTCATTAATCGCTTGAAGATGCATGCAGGGTCTACACGTCCTTGATGTCAATAACCTTAACCTTGGCGGCACTACATTTTCCGCCGCGGAATAATGTTGTTCTCCGCCAGTTGACTGCAGCACGGTATTACTGTGTGGTACGTTATCGTTACGATTTTGTTGTTATTGTTTAGAAAATCAAGTAGTGGAAAGTACGGTTAGAAACAGGATGATACATTCTTTACATTGGTGGCAATTATACAAAGGGTTGTTTGCGATTTCGTAGAGCAGAAACTTACCTTTAGCCGCCGGCCGTCGGCGCTGCCTGTCCTCGGTCGGTCGCATCCAGTCTGTCCGGTCGCGGTCCCTGTTCCCATCCCTGGTCCCCTGTGGTAGTCCTCTGTCCCCTGTCCCTATCCCTGCTGCCCAGTCCCCATCCATGGTCCCGTCCCTGGCCTCCATTCCCTAACGGCGTCCCTGAGTTTGCTGTCCCGGTCTCTGCTCTCCTACCCCGGCCTCCCCTACCAAGTCGACTGCCCCGTGTACGTACAGAACTTCGTATCGCATTTCTTCGTATGCAAAATTTCGTACGTAAGTCTTAGTATCGCATTTCTTCGCACGCAAATTTTTATACACAAAACTTTGTACGCGCATTTCTGCGTATCCGCAAAACTTCGCATACGCATTTCTTCGTATATGCATTTCTTCGTATCAAATTTCTTCGCATACGCAAATTTTGGTATCGCATTTCTTCGCATACACAGAATTTTGTATTTCGTATTTCTTGGAGGGAGGGGGCACTCAAAATTTGCCGTCGTGTTAACGATCATACGAAAGGATTCATGTTGAATTCTTTTCGCATCGCGGCTTCAAACATCAGATGACTGTTTTGATGCCGCAGTGACGCTTGATGGCTGCCAGAGGACTCTGCAGCCTAAAAGTTATTGGAACAATATCGTCATTTTCTTCCACATTAATTGGAACGATTATTGCATTTGTCATGATAAGATAACTCAGATGCCAAAAATTTATCTATCGTCCTTGTGTCCGAGGGGTAAGGACGTTGATTCGGGTCCCAAAGGTGTCGGGTTCGCGTCCCAGAAACAACGAACCGGGACTTAAACTGTTTCGCCCGGCCCTTCATAATGTAGTCAGTTGGTAACTGACCAGAAAGGGCAAACTCGGCACGGGGAGGCCGTGTCACAACATTGTGCGACACGAAAAAGATCCCTCCGCGGCTTTCTCAGGCTAAAGACGTCAGACGAAAAATTATCCGTTGAACTGGAATTGCGATATTGGATGGCGGGTTCAGGGTACAGGCAACAAGCTCTGCTTAGCATGTAGGTGTTCTGAGCCAAAAGTCGTCCATGCAAACCGTTCGGGTAAAATTTCTAAAAAAGGAGAAAGGAGCGCATCTTAATATTTCTGCAAAACGACGCAGAAAAACTTATCTTTGCATCCGTGAAAATTCGTATACGGGGATATTCGTTTCGTATGGGGGAGACACAGACTCCCCATAGGATTAATGTTAAATTTCCTCAAAAGTGGAGGGGCACGGCCTCCCTTTAACTGTTCTTATGCCATGGTCTGGTCCATCACTGTCACGGATTCCAATCTACGTACACAAAAGCGTACCCTGCTGACCTGTTAAGTGGGCTCTTGCTGGTCTGAAAACTAAAGCATGACGCATGGTGATGCTTGGAAAGAATAACCTAAAAAGCATTTTGCTCATTCCTCAACATTCTGGGAAATTCCTGCGCCCCTGTGCCTTACTCGAGTCCACCGATCGAACCGCACTTTTTCATTCGCAATATACGCATGACCAGGCCAGCGAATTTACCCAGTATCACATTTTTTAATTTCTGTATAACAATAACTACTTACTGTTACGTAAAAATGTATTAGGAAACAACATACACACATATATATATATATATATATATATATATATATATATACATATATATACATATGTATGTATGTTATATATATGTGTGTATGTAAATCAGTAAATACAGACCAAAAACAAAGAAATAGCGATAGAATTATCCATATGAAAAAATGAATATCAAAAATAATGATAAAGAAAAGGAAGACATGCACTCGTCGTTGTGGGCAAAAACAGAAAAACAGCATGCGCGAAGTCCATAAGTGGAATAAAATGCGAGATATCAGATATAAATAAGACGGGTTGCGTATACGAAGAAATGCGATAGGAAGACATGTGTATACGAACTTTTGCAGACACGAAGGCATGCGTATACGAAGTTTACTCGTACGTGCACGAAACTTTGCTACACGAAGCATTGCGTATACGAAGTTTTGCGCTTACGAGGTTTTACGATACGAAGATATGCGATACGAAGATTTGCGTACGAAGTTTTACGTACGAAGAAATGCGATACGAAGTTCTGCCATGGAACCTAACTGCCCCCGTCCTGAATCCAGTCGAAAAGCAAACTTGATATGTCGCTCCATTAAGCAGCTTTCTAACGCGAGCCGCAGTGGTGCAGTGGTAGTGTTGTAGTGTTTGGAGCTGAACACAGCCCCACAGCATATGGTCTAAGTGTTGCCGGACAGTTGCACCGATGTCGTAACCGCGATGTCCTAAAGGCATTATTCAGCGCTGCTCCAATGTGGTATCAGGATGTACCAGAATGTTTCAGTTCCATTCCATAAATAGCATTCCTACATTAATAGCTCTGCGGCCTTACATTGATACAATATTGCTGTAACGTAAAGTTCCTACTTGGGCCGTTACTTCTCCCCACCACGGTAATATGGGTGCGAGCAGCCTCGACGCTCGCCATTCCTCTCAGTGACTTGACTTGGATTTGCCAACTGGCGACTGACCTGACGGAGGCACGGTTACCGCGCGACCACGCGTCGCTGATGCCGGCACGATAACTTGAAAATCGCCCACAATTATGCTCTTAACCTAGAACTGCGAGATTGGTACGGTGGTCCAGAGTACGTGTAACAAACATCGCTGTACAGCCCAAACTCTGGCGCCAAAGCGCCCTATAGCAAGCCATTCAGATAAAAATCGTCAATAAAAATGGAAAATACACGGAAATTATCATAGGCGCAGCCAAGGGGAAGGCGGAGGACCCGCCACCACCCATCTGGCCCGCATGTTTTGTGAGAACCATTGCACATCGTCTTCCCGACAGGCGGTGTTCGTATGATTTCAGTTCACTCTGAGCTTCGGCCGCCCGCTTAAGGAAATCCTGGCTGCGCCCCTGGAAATTATAGTCCTTTACCCTTCCATTAACCTATTCGGTTTCTATTATTTCCTATATCCTATCCTATTTTGTTTCATTTCATCAGTTGGGGTTGGAATGGCCGAACTATGGCCGGTGTGGGGGCCACAGACCAGGGGGAACGATGTATATTCTTTTGCGAGGACCGTGATGGCCCCCAACGCAGATCTTGACCCCTCAAAAGGTGATTCCCCATCCCCTCAATATTTTCTGCTAGTTTTAACGAGGGAAACATGGCCTGCCATGTGGTAAATGATAAACAAAATAATAATCATGGTATTAATTGAAGTGCCTAGTTGAAGTTGGTTAAATCCGATGAGAAACTCGCGTTTCGGGGCTTTAAGCTATCGAGCCCTCGGTTTGGCTCCCCCTCCCCATTTTCGCAAAACAGCAGCCCTGCCAAAGACCACTTTTACTCATCTCTTGATAGCCAACGTCTGTAGACTCATTTTTTACTTAAAATATTCAGAATGGGGGCGGTGCCAGAGCGCCTCAATGGTTCAGCCGTCCTTGATTTGATCCAAATGCCTTGCCAGATCCGGTGGATATTTGAAGTTAGATTCTGCGCTAAATAGAGTTTGCCAATAGACTTTCATACAAGATCGATCAGTCCTAGGCTGATGCCGTCATGGTAGCAGTCTTGTAGACCTCCTGGCGGAGTCATCCTGGTCATGGCCCGATGACCTTTGGGATTTTTTGTTGGAAAAGGGGCCGCCATGTCCCCTTTCCGTTTTGGACGGGAAAGGTAAGCATTTGTTTCTGAAACATTTTTTAATACATCTTAATATTCCAAAATGGCGAAACAAAGTGGCCGAAAACCAGGAAGAAGTCAACATTTTGGGGTAGGCCAGGTTGCACGGATGGACATTTGCCCCAATCTCCGGCCCCCTCGCAAATGGTCGGGATCCGTCCTTGATTGTCCAGCACGATTGAGACCTTCATAGTGCAGATTATGGTCTGGCTGCACTGTTACACGACCAAATTTTGCCGTCTTTTTATAAATATTTATTTTCAGCAATTCACGCGGATAACTCCGCTCACGCTTCTGTCCTTCAGTCAAGATAGATAATCTTGCATGATACAGATATTCGTCAGCCGTGGTGTTGGTCAGCCGCCAGCAGCAAACATCGAGGTCCGCTCAGACGGACCCGGGTAATGATCTCCTTTGATGCACTCGGTCGCCTCACGCTGCACGCATCGGCGTCCACTCCCCCCATCATCTGGCTTCCAGGGCCCTCTTTCGAGAACTGTCTTGAGTTACGTTTGGCGTCATGCACCGAAACGGCGTACGATAGTTTACCATTTTCTGTATTTACCACTCGATCCCAAACGACGTTACAGTCAAATCCCTTACGGAGGCAAAGTGCAATGGGTTAAGTCACTCAAGTCAGTCTTTGCACGACCTTAGGCTGTTGTCCTCGGCCGCTGCACCGGCCGCACCTGTTAAGACCCTGAGCCGACTAAGTCTCTCCTCTCCTGCCATGGCCGCCCTGATCCCTATATCCGTCTCCAAGGCACGAGTAAAGTTATACTCAGATTTAAACTCAAGCTCCGATGTCATCACAGCTGGTCAAAGGAGTTACAGCCCACTAACCGAACAGCGCTGCAGCATTTTTAGCACAGCGCCCCGCATCACATGACAAGAAAACACACACAGGACGCGCGTGCTAGCTGACCTCTGACCCGGCGTCGACCGTTTCCAAGCCACGACCCATGATGCCCTTTCTGGGGCTGGGAGTGTCGAAGCCACTCGAAACCGACTCGTTAGACCGGAAAGGTCAGCTCAGTGTCGAAATTAACTACCAATCACGCCTGCAATTTCTACACGATGTCTTTTCATGTAGTTACTGGGGGTCATGTCACCTTTCATGTTTTGCGATGCCTTATACATTTGTTTGTAATTAAAGGAAAATACTGAAATGGGATGGGCCTTAAAACAGGCGTGTGTGCTTTGCTGATCTTTAAAACGCCACAGTATCTTAGAGCTGCTGGTGACCTGTCCACATAACTGGACTTCAGAACGGGAAAAAGGGGGCTGCACTTAGACTGGAAGTTTCTATTCATGTAGTGTCACACTATGCACGCACACCCTTGTCACAAAAGTCCAGAATTTTTATTGACTACCACCCGCCTGTCATGCACAGTAATCATCGCCAAAGCTATGTTATGATGACAATATTACACTCAACAGTGCTCACGCCGTTGACCATTTTCATGCTGCATGTTCAGCAGACCGGCAAATCTCGCAAACGTGAACAATGTTGATGAAAACACTCTCTGCACATGTTTTTGAAAACATGCAGTTTAAGGAACGTTTTCTGGTGGACACATTCTTGCAATAAGCAGCAAATATGTGAACAATAATGCAGATGGTCGGGAATATGTTTAGTGATCTGAGTCACCACGAACCACTCTCACTCCTTTGACCTTTTTCGACTTTCAGGCTACGCATGCAGCATAATAATGATGACGTCCAGGTGCACTTGTAATCGAGACGTTTGTAATAAAAAGTAACCGTAGAATTAAAGATTCAAACATAGCCACTTAATATGACATTTGCAGCGACGTAAAATTTAAAAGAAGGAAATCCACTGGTGACCCTCAATATCTGAGCGTTACAGCCTTCCACGCATAAAGCGACAAAAGCCGACAGTTCAGGAGAAGTGACCCAAGGTAACCTTTTCAGCAGCATCATTGTGTGAAATGATGCGTCGCATACTACGAGACGGCACTTTGGTGTCACTCAGTGCATGGCAACGCAAGGTCCTTTGTCCACAGTCACGCACTGTCCCATTCTGAAACAGCTCGCCGCTACAGGCAGGGACCGTTGCTGTCTTCGGCGGTGTGGCGATCAACGCTCGTCGTACTGTTTACTAGGCTTCTCTGGCGAAACGACAATGCATAGAATCAGCTTTCAGAGTCGAACTGACAACGACGTTACTCTAGAGTTTGTCGCTTTGTCGTGAGCTGAAGAGTTCGCAGCATCACTTTTTGACTTCTCCAAGACGCGTTACAACACTGACCTGGCAGAGCACATGACGAGTTGGGAGGGACTCTATGTAATTTCGTCGCTGACTCAGGCACCATAGGGCATTTCCTAGGCTAAAATGACGCCGTTAGCCAAGGTGCTGCTTCCTCAGTGAGATCTATTATTAACACATTTGGCTGGGCTGTAGTTTGGGAGTCGCTCTCACAGAATGACTGAAGCCAGTGATTTTAAACTTCGGTTCATAGTTTCGCAGTCACATACCAAGTGCCAACATTTGCAAGCACAAAACAGAATGGCGCTCGCCAAGGACAAGACTCAGTGCTTGAGAGTTTCTCGGAAGCACAGCAGCGATGTAAGGAACCGTCTCTTTAACTGCAGCGACTGGCTACTGGGAACTAAACAAGGCCGTAAAGTGGAGATAATCACCATCGATACCGTTACAGGACCTAGTCGACGGTGTTCAATGGTCTCTAACTCTGCGTCATTCGATCGCGACAGTGGCACCCAGCAGGGCTGCGGAGATTTTCAGCTAAGATCTCCCGTGTGACTGTAGGCATCCCTGGCAGTAGCCCGCACCAGGATCGTCCTCGGGGGAGGGCTTGGTCAGCGGACGTGCTGGGGAGCCAGAGGAGCCTTCAGTAGCTCTTCACTTCACTTCACTAGCTAGCGTGTACGAGGTGCCAGAATGTACCATAAGCGACAGTCAGCAGATTTGGAGGGACCCTCAACAGCAGTAGCGGACCAGCCGAGACCCTCA
Source organism: Capitulum mitella (assembly GCA_030062745.1). Taxonomy (NCBI): domain Eukaryota; kingdom Metazoa; phylum Arthropoda; class Thecostraca; order Pollicipedomorpha; family Pollicipedidae; genus Capitulum; species Capitulum mitella. Next base: position 12,523,530 of record CP099842.1, read on the forward strand.
GCGGCAGCAGTGGACCAGTGGAGACCCTCAGCGGCAACAACGGACCAGGCGAGGCTCTCGGCGGCAGCAGTGGACCAGGTGAGGTCCTCGGCGGCAGCAGTGGATCAGGCGAGGCCCCTGACGGCAGCGGTGGACCGGTGGCGAGCCTCAGCGTCCGCCAGCAGAGCCGGAGCCCGGGCCGACGCAGTCGGAGTAGTCGCGGTCGTCGCCGGCGCTCCTGGCCGCTGCGGTCAGCGCACCGTGCAGGGCCGGAGCGCGTCCTCGGCGGGGCCGGCCGGGTCCTGCACCAGCCTGCCGCCGCCGCTGCCGCTGCCGGTCACCGCCGGCCTGAGGCACGCACGTAGTTCATTCAGCACGCACTGACAGCGCATCAGTAGCAGCTCGGCGGGCACTGCGCGTCGTTAACTGACATTTCTGTGAAATGACATTTTTTGTCATGAGCCAACTATTCATGCGCGCACGCCTTTTACACCCCGCAAACCATCCTACTAATATAAGACAATAAATTAACCCTTCTAAATCATGAATAACGGTGGGCGTAATGCTCAAACTAATGTTTCTATGTAGCTATTTTTACAACGTACACAGATCGCGCGCGAAATTGCGTGTTATGATAATGCGTCATAATGGACACGGTTTTATGATCACAAACATGAATGTATTTTTTTAAGCTCCTTCAGAGTCAGTAACTGTAAAAGGAATTGGATTGAACTGTACTGAATTAATAAAATTGATAATAATAATAATGTGTATAATATATGACATATAATTATATATATATATATATATATATATATATATATATATATATATATATATATATATAGTATAATTGAATGGATAAAAGGAATTGAATTGTAAAAGGGCTGTAAAAGAAACAGTTTCACAGTTTACATCCTACTGATTTCAGAATCCGATCAGTAGGCTTGGACACAGCGCAGTCGCGATAGTTAGCAATAAACTGAGGAGGAATAATGTGTTAAGCGACCTGTTTCAACGCCTTCGGGAAATTTCAGCACAGTAAGTACCTGGCCATTCATAACTTGCCGTTTCATGGGAGCGAAGTCGGCTGAACATTGTTTTGATGGCGATAAGACACTGCTTTCTTCGTAATCCAATTCGCATAAAATCCTGTCTCCGTACATGTAGAAACGATCTCCGACACAGAACCTTCCGGAAGACGGGATGCCAGTAAAGCGGGGCATTTACACGATTCTGACAATGGCCGAAGATCGTCTCCCGAATGCCGATGGAGCATTCGGCAGATGACAGAATTACGGGAGTCCGCAATTGCAACGCATGCTTTGCGTATTAATCACAATCTTAATGGATCTTGTAAAACTCTTCCTGCTTGCGAGTATTTGTGCAAACCTTGTAGATAACCACATTAGCCGGTAAGGGCCACTTTAAAAACCTGAAATTTGCTATCGCTAACTTTGCATTCTTTCCGGAACTCCCCCCCAAAAAAAACATTATTAGGCCATGTGAGGTTACCGAGTTACGACGTCATTCTCAATACCTTGGAAGGAGATTTTCTAGATCTGAGCTACGTTTTGGATTCTTTTTCCTGAGTTTGGGAGCTATGAGGCCAGTTTTTGATCCGTGTCTGTTTCAAGGTATAATCGATGGCATACTGGGGTTTGAAGGTCCGTGACCTTTTCAAGGCCAGGTAAGGTTACTGATCTTTGGCTTAAAAATTTATGCGAACTTGTCCAAGAGGACTTTTGGGCGCTGATTTCAGTAGTGGCAACCATTTTTAATCCACTCGATGATCAGAACACTATTTCATGACACAATATCAGTTTTTCACACAAACGTCGTCGTAAAAATGGGAGAATTTGTCGCAAAATTTAACCTCTAGTTGACTTATCGTTGACCCAGAGAAACAAAACAATCACTGGTTACACATTAATTTCAGTAACAAGTCGGCACAAAAGCGTGGCTTGCAGACGCTTTCCCTACGACATGACTTTATTCTCATTTGGCGCAACCTGAGAGGTCATCGGGTGGTCTGAAGAGCTCAAACCATATATTATTAGGATCAGAAAGGAACAGGCCACACCCAAACTTCTGTTTCGTTGCTCTGTCTTAATTAACAGCGAAATGGGTAGGGATGGTCACGTGACTGATGGTGACCCAATCCACCCTCGTTGGATGCACAGGTGAAAATCCTTACGTCCGGCGAGTATTAAGACATTTTCAGCCCCTTGAATCTCACAACAGAAGCTCGGCTGCGTTCCTGCTAAAAGCGGAGTGTTTTCATTCCATGCCGGTGGCGAAGAGAGGCTGCGTCCTTTACCGTGACTGATCACAGCTTCTCGCACTCCTCACCTGTGATGGCAATGTCGACAGGCGAAACACTCCAGGTGGTAGACGCGGTCCCCCGCGCGCATCACCATCTCGAAGGCCGGGATAGCCTGGCCGCAGGCGGCACACCTTCCCGTGGAGCCGAACAGTCTGAAACGCCACCACACATCTCGATCAGCACAGATCGCGGCTCAAACACGGCCAGCCTTTCCCGACGTGGCATGACGTCACGAGAGTCCGGAGCCAGCTTACTGCAGGCAGCACACCATCTGGTAGAGATCGGCAGTCTGAAGCAGGGTTGCCGGACTTGGCGAAATTTCGCCGAACTTGCGATGGCATGGCGATGAAAAATTACAGTTGACGATGACTTAGATAGATGGCGAAAACTAGTCATTTCTCACGAGCTACATGTCGTTTCCTCGATTCCTTAATACCTCGTTTCCTTAATCCGGCAACGTCTGGAGGGTGTCAAACAGGGCATCACCCTCTGGTTTTCTTGAATAACTTCTGAACCGTTGGAGCCAACCAAACTTTTAGTAGCTGCCCATCAACCAATTTTACATATCCTGACATCAAAACCATTTCCATGCTAGGTCAGGTCATGGAGATTTGACGTCATAAGTGAATCCTTGCATGGATGTTTTCGCTTCTTCGGTCAGTGGCGCGAACATGTTTTGTTTTTCGACAATATTTACGAATATAATGCACGGATTATTTGGATTTACGTAGGATACGGTCCCCAGAAGGATACACAAGCGTGTCACGTCCACATTAGAGGTTATGCAAAGCCACATGCATGGCAACAACTGGATGTGATTTGCATTGCAGATGGTAGAAGTGGTTATCACTGACCTTTCTAATCGTTCAAGCCAGATAAGCAAATCTATACGTACCTCTTAGCAGGGCTCACCAAATGCAACGTGAGGTCATGATAGGTCAGGTCACGTCGTAGACAGATGTCAAAACAAAATGACATAAGACATTGTCTGTGGAAGATCGATCAGTAGCAGCAGAGAGCAATTGTTGTTCCTAGCCAGAAAAGAAAACCGACTATCAGTCCTGACCTGGCTTGACCTGGACCCCATAAAGAGCAGACAGAGCAGATTTCTTTATCACAAAATGCGACTTCTGTTCCTTACTAGATGCAATTAAGAATCCCAGCGAATAATTATTGCTCTTTGGCAGGGAAAGTAAGGCAACCTTATCTGACTTGGCCTAGACTGTTCTTGACTGGAGGTCAAACAGATCATGCAAAACTGATCATCGTAAGGTTCCCCTTCCGTCCTTTTTGTGACGTGGACCAAACGGTTGCGAGTATGTATCGATCTTTGAGCGGTAGCGTATAACCATTATTTCACCTAACCCTGGTTTACCTTGACCCGATACTTTTTAACATTTTGGCATGCCTCTGGTGCAGAAGGTCGTAATTTGCTGCTTAGTTGAAGACTTTAAGACCAGTATTGCCGATCATATGATGAACGGAGCAATGTCAGGTTTCCGACGTCGTGTTATGCGTTTTACGTGACCTAGGACGTCATCAGTCACGTGACCGGGCTAACAAAGTATTTTCTAAATCGCAAGATTCAGGGCTATCGATTGGTAGTAGACCGGTTCAGATCCAACTGTTAGATCCTGAGATAACAGAGTGCCCTTTTAACACCTCGCAGGCGGTCGCGGGTAAGAAAACACGCCAGGCGCTGCCGGGTTAAAACGTTTTCCTTAATGCGATGACCGCTGCATAGCCTCTGATCTTATTGCCTTATGCAACCGAGTTATCTGTATGTTGTAACGGAATGAGTTCTGAAGATGGCCCTTGCGCAAACCAACCATGGATTCACCGTGGATAAATGGAGGCTGCTACCGTCATAACATTACAGAACATAAATATACATGCTTCAAAACACGGTTTGGCTTCCCATAAGAAAACTGCATTTTCAACAAAACGCAACGAGAATTAAGCGATACCGCCTCCAGAAAAACGTAGGCAAAGTTCTGAGCGATTTTTTCCGACTGTTCTGCATTCGCCACCGATGACATGTTTTTAGGTGTTTGAAATCGTTAATTGATTTTTGTATTAAGCTGCCCGTTAGTTTTTGGCTTAGCACTTCCCAGAACGAGGAACACAATAGCAAAAGATTAAGACAATACGAGGATTAAGGCTATGCAACATTGGATGACTTACCGAACCCAGCCTCGTGGTGTTCCGCAAAATGGCTGGAATGACTAATGGACGTACGAGAAGTCAGTATGTTTTTAGTTAAGCGTCTCTCCCAGCTATAGGCCATTTATATTAAACAAAGTTTAGTACATATATAAATGCAGTGCTGCTGACAAGAACAACCGATAATTTGATTTCGCTCCTGTAAGACAGCGCAGGCAGTAGAACGAGAAGAACTGTTGGGGAAAATTGCCGATCTCCTAGCAAAACTGGACAATTCTTCGTTTGGGCAATGCAGAAGGATACATCAGGTGGGCTGAAGGATATCTTGGCAAAAGCAAAACTCATGTCCGTGCTGCAATTTGCATTGTTAACGCGCGCAAGAATGTACTTAAAGATGTTTTTGCACATGCGTGTAGCCACGTCCCAGAAACTGGCGAGGGAGAACAAACCGTAATTTGGAAGACAAACTGGCCAATTTTTTTCAACGAGAAATTGCGAAGAACGTCCACGTCCACAAACGTCCTCCATTTCTGGCAAAATACCACTTTTCTCAAATTGGAGAGGACGTGCCCCCCCAGCCCCCCATACTTACATTTATGTCTCAGCGGGAGGTTTTCGGCGAGTTTCCTGTAATTCAAATTCGTGAAGAGGAGCTTTCATTATATTCGTCGCGAACATATTTCAATTGCGTAAGCTCTCGACAGCGATAGTGAAGGCGAATAAATAACATATTTCTTCACCCGAATTCAGAGGACCATGGCTGGCGATCCCACGGGGTCGGGAATCCGAACCCCCCAATATTCAGGGATTTTTACTTGAGTCCTATGGCAATGGTTGGATAGAAACGGTCTAAAATCCTATGTGGACCCCCAAATAACTTTCGGAAATCTCCAGCCATGGACAAGATCAAAATCAGTGGATAATTCATCCCTGCATTCTACCACGCACTGGAAGAATGCCTCATGGGGTGTATGAGGAGCTAGGCCTGCTGGGTTTGTCTCGATGAAACCGGGTATTTATGGGTCCATTTCAGCACTGTGTACCAGAGGAATCACCCTTTGCCCCATGCGCGCCAGTGGCATTGTTGGTTCCCATCAGAATGTGGTTAAAAAATATCGTCAAAAATGCTGAGGATAGAACCACCATTCCCAACATAGTGTGCGTTGTTGAAAAAAACATCGACCGAAGCAATGAGCCACCTTCGGCGCAAACCTACATGTTATCGTTTCATGTGGTTATGAGGTTATTAGCCTGTGAAAGGCGTTCTGGGCGGACCGACCAATTTCGTTTTTCCTGCCTGGTGAAACAAAACTTGTTACTTGGTCCATCGTCCACTCGTCAATCTCAGAACCTGATCCCACCCCCTACCAAAAAAGGTAGTTAAGAAGGCAAGGCGACGAACTTGGGCGGGAGGAATTTGGCGAAAGCTGGCGACTTTTGTTCTCCGATTTGACGATATGACCGGTTGAGAACTTGGCATTCTTAATCTGAAGCAGCACCACAGATCATGGCTCAGCCACGGCCAGCGACCCTCAGCGTGGCTTGACGTCCGAGAATCCAGCGTCAGGCGGCGGCGGCGGCGGCGGCGGCGGCGGGCGGCGGCGGCGGCGGCGGCACGGCGACGCGCCCGTCTTTTATGTGCGCCACTGCCGCGCCATTCTGTTAACTGTCATATTATGGCTCATCTATGCCATGACCTGTCCATCGGAACTGGAAAGTTCATTGATATGCGCATTCTGGGGAGGTGGAAAACAATTTTAATGGTTTTCTCGGCTGGATGTTTCAAGAGAATGTTTACATTTATCCAGTTCTCATAAGCAGATTTCATAGTCTCATAAACATCGCTGATCATGTCTTCAGCAACAGTCTTTTCCAAGAAATGCCTACAGGCAGCAAAGATATGTAGATTTTCGAAAACTATATGTGTGTCATTCGTTGATAATGCACGATTTCTCCACAAACAACTTTCTGCAATCGTCCAATGGCCTGAATCCACCCGCGGCATCAATCAACAGCTGACAATAAGACGCGGTTTTGAAGGTTGAACATTCTCTTTCAACTAAAATATCACTCAAAACAGTGTTCAGTCACAGATCC